>CM057811.1:4682462-5979962 GCA_030067965.1 Latrodectus elegans | reverse complement strand
ATGTTTTTATAACACACATTTAGATGGGAATAGTTTTAGCGCAGTTAAATTCTGAATTACTTTCTTTATTCATTAATTTAATTAAATAAAATGTGATTTCATATTACTTAAGCCACATAATAATCTAAACGGATATTCTTAATTCGAACCATTATTTAAAACTTTTAGTGGCCGCGGTAAAACAGTGGTTAGAGTATCGGCCTTCCGTGCGGAAGGGTAGAGTTCGATTCCCAATGCCGCCAAAGACCCATTGAGTACATGCGATATACTTGCTCCCCTAATCTGTGGAATTGAAAGTCTTGTGATCGATCATTGAGCAGTTACCATGGGTGTAATAGTCTGGAGAAAATTTCCCCCTTCTCTATATCCAAGTCAAAATTGTGAGGGTGGATCCTCTGGTGATGTCATCTATCGGAGGAGTTTAGAGAAAAGTCGTACTTACTCCTTTATGATGCTCTGGTTAAATAAGAAATGCACCCGATTTAAAGTCACATGTCGGTTGGCAGAGCTTGGATTTTCTAAGTGTCATAAGAAACAATGACATTTTTTTTAAAAAAATACTTATTTCTAATTCATTTTCTAGAGTAAGTAAAAAAATACTACCACACGAAAACGAATCCAAATCTATTATTTTATTAGACCATATGTGCTCATATAACAACCCTGATTCATTTCGATTTCATTTGAACCTATGTACTTCTGAACTGCATATATCTAGAGAATACAATGCACTGATTCTGCAATTGTTTTAAATCTTGTAAACTAAGAGGAGAGTGCCATCAAGTTTGTTTTTCTACCATATTCCACACATTTTCCATAGGGTTAACCTGTTCCATGTAGAGAAAGTAGCGCCCTCTCACAAGTGTGACCCCGTCACTTCAAACCTACGTGGCACTAAGTGATGGGCGAATATTCCTATACCCTTTAATTTTAAGGTAGAGTCTGGTACCCACCTGCAACTCTATGTCTGTATACATGCGTAGGTTTAAATTCTTGCATCTACAATGACCAGGAAATGTCTTAGACTGATGTTTAGAAAAGCAATTTTGAACATTTCTTTCTCGGTGTATAGATGCATTATTAACCGTGAAGTTTGCCTCGCCATCATAGTAAATATGTAACATTGCTGGGAACACTTGAACATATAGCATATCTAAACATCGCATGGCTATTTATTTACGTTCAAGAACAATAGGACATTATTTCGAGGCCAGAAGGATATGTTCTATCTCATGACACTTTCACAAGATGATTGAGTTTGATTAATTTATAAATTAAATTTAGCAAAAATCCTTATCTTTACTAAAAAAGATTCTCCAGATAATTTCTATGCAAAAACAACCCTAATAATGAAAACGTAAATAATTTTGATTATTTTTAATAAACATTTAACATCTTTAATCTCTTTAATTAAAGCCATAGGATTTTTTTTCGCAATTCACACAATTTAATAGCAAAAAAAAGTAAAAATAGAAAAATAAAAATGTAAAAAGCAAATCATAAAAAGAAAAATTATATCTTATTTCATTTTACATAACGAAATAATAAATTCATTCACTTTTTACTTATAAAATATTTGAAGAATAATATATTAAAATATAAATTTGTATCAGCAAATTATAAAACTGGTTAATAATTGGAAAACTTTTCTATCGTACAAGTTTAAGCTAAGATTGTACAAACAATAACCTAAGGCAAAACTGAGCTCTTGCTTAAAACCTCTAATTAATGCATCACTATAGACAGGTTCTATTTATAGCAACGTTTGCACGAAGAGATCTTAATTAAATTCTCTGGTTTTATTGGGGCAACTTCTTTCAATAACATTCAAGAGCTGAAATTATTAGAAAACCACATATTAATAATGTTAGTGAGCACATGTATAGAATGAAAAGGAAACATTTCAAAAATCTTTATATAACTTTGAGTTAATAAGTTCCAAATTTAACTAGAAAATATATAAGTAATTTAATTTCCAAAATAAAACGTAAAGCATGGGTTCTACTAAGCTTTACAAAATTATACATTATCGAATCTATGAACCAATTTTCTTTTTAGAAAAATGTAAATATATACAGGACATTAGAAGAAAGATTATTCTACAAGACATGTAAGTTGTCTGGTTGTACTGTCATGATTTATAGCGTAGATATTCCGGAATACATTGTTAGTTGATGTGTGTTTTAGCTTCAATGTTGCATTTTCAATATAAAGAAAATTACATTTTTGCATGAAACTTTAATAAAATGAAAGCTAAGAGTCACCAGATAAATTCATAGAATTATATTTTATTTCATAACAATATTCTTAATTTAGCTGTAAAGAATTGACTAAAACTGATGTTTACCCTTTTTAGCGGTTGATTGAAGTTTCCTTAACTTGCGCCAAATATTTTGTGTTATTTAGAATTTATATTTTATTAAAGTATTAATAATTCCTACGTATCGTGATTTCCAGATTATACTTCCATAATACTTTAAATAAATAACTTTTTGGGAAGAAATAGTAATAATTAGTAATAATGGCCATTAATGAAACACAGTAGCATTTCGAGACCCCGAGGCACAGGTCCAAGGTTCGATCATCCGACTGGACAAAGCATGCTATGTAACTAAACACTGTGGTTTTCACATTAGGCTGGTCACCTAAACGATTCATATACTTCATTCCTCACTGCCTTCTGCCATGAAAGCAGATTTGGGCACTGTAGGCCTATAGGCCAATCCCATATGAGCTGTCAGGCCACTGAGTTTAGTGTGTTGGACATATTAATGCTATAAATGGAGCTTAATGAAGGAGTTAGAAACAAATGTAAATTATGCATAATAATTTGATAATTCTTTCTAATGAAATTAATACACAATCGAAAAATATGACAAAATTTTATTCACAAGTATAGAAAAGTGATCGGGTAATAATGTCTGTAAAGATAGAAATCTATCCGTAATTTATAAGTTTTTCAATTCAATCTTACAAGATAAAAACAATATGTTGTGCTAATTTGTATGACATGTATGAATTATACGATTGAATATGCTTTACATTTTAATCTCAGATTGCAATTTCTTCAGCAGAAAGATTACAATGATTGGATAAAACGTTGGCAACAGTAGATCGAAGCAGGGGAAGGACACTTTGTAAAGACCTTATGGATTTAAACTGAAGTTGTAAATATTGAAAAAATGATTGTAAACTGATAAAGAATCAATTTCATTGCTATTTGGAAAAGGATTTATTCCCGGAGCTTTTTTGGCAGCGGTAAAGCAAATTTGTGGCAAATTGTTTGAGACAAAGTCAAAAAAACCAGTACAATAAAAACAATTACAACAGCAAAAGAGATGATATTATAAGCTGTGAACTGTCAAGAAGAAGATATTAAAATTTTTGTTATGCTATGAAATAAGTTCTACAAAAATAACTTCTTTTTCACCATGTTCATAATGAAAACTCATCCAATAAAAATACAAAAGGAAAATTTGAAAATAATTCTCTGAATTTAGAAAGGAACTAAATTATTTTACAGAAGCAAATCATTTGATAAAACTGAAATGAAATGCCGGAATGAAAAGCAAAAATTTATTATTTAAAATTTTCAAATCAATAGGTAACTAAATTTTCATCTGGTTTCCCGAAAGAAATCTTCCCATTTATATTATCAATAAAACATTCAATGAAACGTAAGAACATGAAAATGCAGTTACTTTAATTAATTGTTTAAATTTCTGCATATGAAGCCCTACCCAGAGATGAAAAATATTCTCTTCAGAAATCATGGGAAAATTGAAAAGAGAGAATGCAATATCAAAATTAATATTAACATTTCCTTGTATTTCTAAAAATTGCTATTATTTAATTTCAATTAAAGGAAGAAAAATACCAACCATTAAAATATTTTAATTGAACCTAGAATTATTTTTCAAAGGGGAATGCGATCCAATCCTGTTTGAGTAGAGATTAAAAGTATCTCGCGTTACCAAAACACTGAACTTTTTAGGTGAGAAGTATTTTTAAACAGCAATGTGTGTAATGTATGGTAAATATATATCAAATGCTAAGATAAATAGATTATTTTTATGTAAATTACTTCTCTTCCATTTCCAAAGAAGAGAATATCATAATATTCAAATGTTTGTATTTTTATATATATATATATATATATATAATTTCACAATTTATACGTAACACTCTTCGCGAGAAAAGATAAATAAACTTTCGTTTCAATGAAATTCAATAAGTATAAATAATCTTTAAACCTTATATATATAACTAGGGGAATATTATTTGAAATGTTTTCCAAGAGAAAATGCGATTCATAATTTCATACGAAATAGGATTAGTTAAAGTATCGTAATAAACCGGATGCACACATTCAATAATCAGTCAACGATATAATTTCCTGTTATTTTTAATCTCCGGCCGATGACTGAGTGGTTAGCATTCCTGACTTCTAAGCTGCTGGTCCTGGATTCACATTCAGGTTTGAGAATGGATATGTTTCATTTTCTCCGTGAAACCCGTTAACTTTTAGGTACAACTTGGGGCTCACCTGCACCACTATACATGTATGTCCTTTCTTTTAAGATGAATGAATGTGGCTTATCTACGAACGGGTTTGTGGTGGATTGATGTGGGTAATGCTACTCACCAACATGATTTGTTTGCAGCTGCCCACTGAGTAACAATAAAAGAGTAGCAGTTTCTGGCCTTTTTGTAGCGAGAAGTTAGACACAGAGTGCCTACCGTTTGAAACAAAAATAATTTGATTCACCACGCGTTCATCATAACTAACAGTAAGATGAAATAATGCATACATCTATTATACTTATTGAATAATACCATTTCTAGATAACTGTAATTGTGTATTATGGATCATGTAACTATTATTCTAGATAACAAAGAAAGAAATTAAACTAAAGACGATTAGAAAAGGCTTGTGCTTTCCTCTGTCACTTGACCTGTCTACTTGTAGCTTTTACTTGCGGGGACTTTTAAAGGGAAGAATACATGAAACAAATCCACAAACAATTGGAGAACTCAAGTTCCAGGATGTCATCAATAGTATGGCAACACAAGAATTGACAAGAGTATTCATAAATGTACAGAAACGTGCACACATAGAAGAGTCGGTGTCGGGTACTTTCAGCACCTACAGTAAGAGGGAGTAATCACATTCGGTACAATGCATTTCATTTTATGCTTTGACTTTACGGGTAGCTTTTACTTGCTCCATTCTGCGTTTTCAATAGACATTGATATACGCGTTGGAGCACTTTAGATTATCAGACATTGCTCTACCACGAAATGAATCTGGTTGGGACAGAATAAGATTTCAAAAGATGACTAATGTTGCAAATTGTATTGAAAATTAGACAAAAAAAAAATCAAATATCATCAACAAAACATTCATAAAATTTCCATTTTGGGAAATGACATAACATAAATATTGAACTAAAAATTGTAAAAATATGTTAATCCTTAAAAATCTAAATAATCTTGGTTATAAAACTGAATATTAGATATCTTGTTCTTAGTTATAACATATAAGTTATCTTGATCTTAGTTATCACATATGACATTTTTACAAAATCATATGTGATAACTTAAAAAAGGGAGAGTACCTATCCATCCAAGTCATAAGAACTTAGGGTTACATTCCACTGTGAGAGGCAGAAAAAAGGAAAGTGGAAACTCATCAAGCATGTGTCATGAATTTACCATAAGTAAATTTATAAAGAGAAGAAGCAGCATTTTTCTTTAATTGGTCACTGGAGAAAACCAATCAGAGTAGACATTTGCCTTTAAAAACGCAATCAACACGTTTGGTCTGACATCAATGCCCTCAGTACAACCCCTCGTAGATACCAGCAGATATTTTCCCATGAACATCTGGTCAGGTATCCTTACTTGATAGGCCCTTACATCATGCCAAATCTTTTGAATGGTGCAACTATCTTCTTGGAATAAGTGCTTCTCTGTTTATTGCAGGCTGTTCCACTCTCCATTCAAAGAGAATGTAGCTGATTCCTCAGCACATTTTTCCATCATGGTCCATAGCTTTTTGAATGACACATAACCCTTGCGATAGATTAAACGTAGCGGACTTGTCTCTTGGGTTCCTCGCTCACCAAATTTCAACACACTGGATTTCTTCTTCTGGGGGAACATTGAAATCTTTATGCCTGTGGACTCAACTGAAGAACTCATGGCTAGAATCATTGTTGCCTGGTAAAAGATTAATAATGCCCCAGGAATCTTCGGGAGGGTGTTAAAATCGTTCCTTCGACGGTGTCAACTATGCAACGACACACATTGTGAGCATTTGCTATGAGGTTTTTGCTAAATAAAGGTCATTGTTTAACTTTTTCTATTATTCATTTGATTACCCAACATTGTTGTAAGTGTTGGCCAAGCACTGTCAGCTGAGAATTCCTGCCTCTCAGAATGGAATGCGACTTTAAGTTTCTATGCAATTATTGCTTGTCTGGATGGGTACTGTCACCCCTCTTAATTTTTAAAAACAATTGAATCATCCCTGTAAATATTATATATATATATATATATATATATATATATATATAGACAGTAAAATTGTGCTTATGTAGAAGAGTATGAAAAAGAGCAAATATAAATGTGTCATATTTACAATGTATACATATATAAAACTCTCTTGTTCGCATGTATATTTTCAATATACACATTTGTACATACAAGACAAACATTTTTATGAGTACTTGAGAATTTAAGGAGTTTCATTTTCTGGGCCAAGAAAATGCAACCAACTACATACGTGTCCTCTCAGATAGCCGAGCAATGTTAAAGCAATTACAAAAGATTGCAATAAATTCTACTCGGTTTCAAAACTGTTTCTGATTGCACTATATTGGTCTAATAGTTGACAGTGCTCTTTTTAATAATCATGCGAAATCCGAGTTCGATTGCAATATTACATTATGGGCGATTCTCAAATGAATGCTTATAAGTTTTTTTTTCTTCATACCAATTTTTCTTTACTGTAATAATCTAAATGCAATCCTTACTCAATAAGTATTCGCTTGAAAGTTAGCATCCTATTCTTTGCGTATAACATTACAACAGCATTCTCCCACAAAACTATTCACTACTTTCTTCTGTATTACTACAGCCTTAAATGTGAGAATGATGCCAACGCATAAGCAGAATCATGAAAAATATCATGCGCTACAACACTAAATCACATTATAAAATTTTTAACGAGGCAAAGCAAAATAAATTCTATGCATATCAAAAATGCTTAAATGTTGCTATATCAAATTCTAAATTGTGTAACAAAAGAACGCTTTAAAAAATTATGTTCTTATATTTTGAATTTCAATTGCTTTTTATATTTGAAAGAAAAGATAGTAAATAACAGCTATTTTCCCTAACAAAAGGTATTGAAGAAGAAAAAAAAACAATCTTGAATTTTTATTTGAATAACTTGAACGATTCAAATATCCTCCTTTTTTCTAGCTAAACTACACATTTTATAAACAATTTCTGGGAAAAAGCATATTTTCCTATTGTGTGAAAATATTTGTCGACGAAAAATCACTTTATCTAGAAAAATGATTTAAAACTGATGGAATATAAAATTGAGAAAATCTTCTTAGAAAGCCCCATTATAGACAGATAGGTTCATTTGGAGCACTGAAATAAAAAAAATTGCTTCTCTAAACAAAATATGTGATTTAAACAAAAGTAGTAAGCAACAGTTTATGGATGACATTATTTCAGAATAATGCACTACAAATAATATGATGCATTCACTAGTGCATATATTAAATTTAGCAAAATGTTTTTAAATCGCAAAAAAATTTTAAAAATAATATATATTAAACAAAAAATGTGTCTTAATTTAACCAAGCCATTAATCTTGATATGTGATTTTAGCAGATGATTAAGGTTCAGCGTAGAATTATGTACCCCTTGGTTTGGCGAAGCATTTGGAGATGAAATTTAATTTATCTTAGTTTAGCTTTTGTGTAGTTGCCATCTTATTGGTTACATTTTGGGATCAAAAAAATCAATGGTACTCGAATCTAAACTTTTACCGAGGATTATGTATATGATAAGCATTAATTAAAAACAGTATCGTTTTTCTACATTTGCAGGAACATTAATACAACATAAAATAAATATTGAACATCAATGTTTTCATAAAATATATAAAAAAACACCCATCTTCAGAAAAGATTGAACATATATTGATGAATGCAAATTCTTTCCTATTTTCCGTGATTTAACTACACACTAAGAGGTATGCATATTAGATGCTGATGTCATTTTCATCTATTACATCACATCTTTCAAATTAAAGTACTTCAAGATGGTTGCTATAAAGATTTAGTTACCTTTATGTTATAAAAATAAATGCAGTTATTGAAAAAATTCTAAATATTAAACCAGTTATAAAATTAAATATTAGGTTGTATTTCATAAGCTTAACACACCAGACTAGTTAATAATCGATATTCAAAATGCTTTACATAAAGCAGTATTTCACACTTTATCTCCGATAATAAGCACTTTTAGAAATTTGAAATGTTCCTCAATGCAACTAAATATTCATTTAAGATATATTTTTGCTTCAATAATGATTGCGCAAATAATTTAAATGAAAATATTTAATGAACTTACAATGATTTAACCACATTCTAATCTTAACATAGATTATAAATCTGCTAAATGAAATTTTTTCTTTTAAAAGTTTCATAATATTTATGAATAGAACTTTCAGATTAAGAACTGATAAATTAACTTTTTTATTATTTATTAATTTCCATAACTTTTCAAACACATGTGAAATATTTAACAATAAATTTAAATGTATAATATCAGTAAACCTTTGAAAAAGTGCATACAAAAGACCTCAGGTAATATTTTACATATAAGATTGAGAATATCTCTTCATCTTCAGCCTGTGTGATGGTCCGTCAAATTCGCTAAATGTCACTGAATGATCTTAAATATAGCGTGTTCCTCCTTAAAGTGAAATGATACCTCTGCGATAGTAAGTCAAGATTAGAGGGTCATCTGCTTGATCGCTGCATCAAAATCTGAAGACTCCGCCAGGTTGCTTCAATCTAACTGGTGGAGCCCAACTCAAAGCCCGATGCAGGGAAGTGTGTCAATGCAACAATAACACAAAGAAAAATAAATCAGGGTACATAAAAGATAAATAGTATATGCACTGTTGAAACTGTTTCTTTCAAAAGTGCAAATTATCTTTAAATAAAATAAATGCCATTGTAAGATTATGGGTTGGATTATTTTTAGGAACTATAAAGTGGTTGTTCCTTTCGTTCCTGTTGAAATCACGACTATACTACTTTATTACAATTCTGATTGGTTTAAGACATCCATGACATCTTTCATCTACGTCACATCGTAATGAGACGGCGTCGTACATCGACTTGTCAACGAATTTGCTGCCTGCCTTTAAATCTCATTCTTTGCGCAGTAACAAAGGTGACGTCCATCGTCGTATCTCTGAATGTCATCGGAGATGAGAAAAAAATCCAGTCATAAATTTTGCCAGTAATAAAGAATTATTTTTAACTGTAATTTTGTCCATTTATAAAAATTTACAAAATCATAAAATTTTACTGTTGTTCTAATTAATTAATTTTCAAATTTTGAAATCTTTAGCGATATTGTTTCAAAATTAAACACATTGAAAATAAAACTGAATAAAAAGTGAAATATAAAAGGCAAGACAAATATCCCTTTTATGGTTAGTTTAAATCGGCAAGGGCAATTTACGTATTTTATTTATAATATTTTTATTGACTTTAATAAAAGAATGTAGCTTTTTTCTCATTATATATAATTTATATATTAAATAAAAAGAAACTTAATTATTTCTTTAAATCATAGCGTTTTTTTAATTCAATTCATTGGCAAAATATAAATTTACAATGATGGGATTAATAGCTTTCCAGTGGAATATATGAATGGATTATCTTTTCACGAATGTTATTCATTTTTCATAACAATAAGCAAGATCGTCTTTCCAAAGACGATAGAACATCATTCACACAGCGCCCAAATGGTGGTCAAGATACTGATGTGAAAACACTCCTCCAGACTCAATCGAAAACACATTTCAGTTGTTTTGCCCTCAGAAGAAGGTTCCATTCCTTATTCTCAAGTATACGAAATATATAGAACAGAACTAAAATCTCCTATAACGATACATATTTTTGTAAAATGCTCTTCAGTTTTTATTTAATTATTTATTTTAATTAGCAAAATATTTAATGATTTATTTGTTTACTGAAAAATTTATTGTTACAATAAGGACTTTGCTCTCCTGCAAACAGAAAAATATACAATCAGGCTTGGACGAATTTCACTTATTAGAACAAATATTGTAAAATGAATCTTTAATAGGTGTATTTGATTCAAAGTATTTTGAACAACATATTTAAGAGAATTGATTTCATGATTTTACGAGAAAGATTAAAAAAAAAAAAACGTTGGTAAAAGATATTTTGAGATAGATTCCTGGGAAATTCCAAAATTTCATTTTTAATTCAATACGCGTGCGTATTTTTGTTCTTTAAGCAATTTACATTTGTGGAAAATTCAAAAATTTTTCAGGCTTTAAAGTATCGTGGAATGAAACGAAAATTCATGACCAGAAGCAAAACAAAGAAATCTAGATATTAGGTTATCGCCGTGTATAATTAATTAATTTTATTCTATTACTATCCTAAGATACAGTCGTTTTTAGTTCATAATACTATGATACTTTTAGTGTTATTTTGCTTAAAGTACAAATTTTTTTCCATTTAATTTTTTTATAACAGAAGAAAATTCTCAATTTGAATGAGCTCTATATTTACTTCAGCGTATTAAAAAGAAAACAATGAATAAAAATATTAGAATTTAATGAATTCTTTACCAAATTTGCACAACAGATGGGCGTATTGCGCTATTTTTTATAAAAATAACATAATTTCATTACATTTCTTTTAATAAAATATCGTTTAGAGTTTAAATGTGGTATTTTTCTCAATGATGTGTTTTAAGTCATGAATCCTTGTTTAATTTCTACAAATATTACTTTTGAAAAATAACGGTCTTAAAAATTTTACCAAACTAGGAATGTGAAAAATCTTACAAATTAATGGGAATAAAATTTCAAAATGAATGTAAAACTGTAGAATCCCACTGGACTAATGGGCAATTATTATTCTAACGTTGAATGCTCTCAATGAAGTTAATTATTTTTATCTTTTTTTCCTTTCGTTGACATTCTGTCAGTGATAATTTATGGCCTGGTATTCATTCAATACTTGCTCTAATATACCTGTTATAAAATCTCTTCCCTGAATATTTGCCATAATATACTAGTAATAATGACTTCATTCAATACTCGCTCTAATATCTTCATACAGAACTTTTGTAATATACTTGTTATAGTATCTTTATCTAAAACTCGTCACATAATATTTGTTTTAATATCTTCACTCAATATTTCCCATTATATACTTGTTATAATAGTTTCATCCACTTGTTACAATACCTTCATCCAATACTTGCTATAAAACCTTCATCTCATGCTTGCTATAACACCTTCATCCATTACTTGCAACAATATATTGTTATAAAATAGTCATTCAATTCTTTCCATAATACATGTGCTTGTTATAATATATTAATTTGGAATACGTTTTATATGTAATATACAGGGTGATTTTTTTAAGGTGAACGTGTTTGGATCACCCTGTAGTACAATCTAATAGCCGAAATAGCACCAAACTTGGTATTTAAACTAATCAAAACATAAAAAAAAAAAAATAAATAAATAAAAAATTCCGTAAAAAAAGTTTTAGTTCCAAAAGTCACCGCTAGAGCATTTTGAGACGCTTTCAATGTATAAAGTGTGAGAAAAGAAAAATACTCACACATATAATCGTGCAGTTAGTTTAATTCCTACATTAACATCCCCGTCGAGGAATTAGACCACATTCAATGTGCGCACCGTTCTCAGAAATAACACTGTGATTTTCTGTGCACAACGTTCTCCACATCCGTGCGCCACGTATTATGAGGAGTATTCCGCACTTTCTTGGTTGTGTTGTCCTTGAGAATAGACAGATTTGATACTCCACCAATAGAAACTTGAGATTTCAAATAACCCCAGAGCAAAAAATCGTATGGCGTAAGGTCAGGGGAACGAGGCGGCCATGTAACTGGGACTCCAGTATTGATGTAACGCACGTTCCGGTAATGTGAGAAGCCTGTGCATTGGATCTCGTTTCTTACAGTTGAGATTATTTGTCGGAGCTGTCTACTACATGCTTTTATAGCCTCTATTACTGGCACTGTCATCGCTCAACTTTTGCATCATTAAGCCAAGTTGCTAATTAATTAAGCTGACCAGTAAAATGGCGATTTTTTTTTCATTTCTAATATTATGTATAGGCAATTTTTGACTATTAAATAGATAATCTACATTATCCAGTAGGCACACGTAAAGTGACTGTGAGTGTGCGTATATACATTCTAAAAATATAATGTTAGTTTACTAACATATGTTCGATATGTTAGTAAAAAATAACATTCCAGCTCTTATAATTTTAATAGATATAATGACACTGAAGCCTGTAATGTATTAAAACATTAATTTTTATTAATTTTAAACGTAATTTTGAATTAATGATTGTCAATTAAGAGCAAGATTTTATTATTTTTTATAATTTTGTAAACACTATTTACATACATAAATAATTTTACTTTAAACTGTTACTTATTTAATATCTATAAATATCACTCTAGAGTGAATATCTTATATGCTACAGACATATGAAAAACATTTTATTTGTTTATTATTATGAAAGTCATGAATTAAGCAAGTTCTTATATTTCAGAAAATCACTGAAGTTTTTTTTAAAAAAAAGGTTTAATACTTAGATTTTTTCATGATATTATCTTCATTAGTTTAAAAAAAAAATTATTGCTATTTTGTATTACATTTCATTAATTTCTATTAAGTATGGTGCATTTAAATTTTATGTTTTGTAGTGTGCAGACTCATCAAACTTATAATCATTTAAAAATTATATTTCTCTTTATCTTTTAAGCAAATTACTTTTGCTAACTAATATTTGTAATATTATATTAAAAGCATGATAATTTATAAGCAGTATTATAAAAGTATTCAGTATGCAGAAAAAGTGACAAATTTAACTTGCGTTTATTGTTAATTCGCTATCAGAAGAAACAAATAAAATAAATTTGAGTAGTATTTTTATATCCCATTGAATATTTATTATACATGAATATGACAATGCGGAAAAGTAATTCGAAAATTTTTTTTTCAAAATAAGTTTATAAGTTCCAATAAATTCATGAATTTTAATATTATTAATTGTACATTTATGGTTTATTAATGCCAATACTTTTGCTCAGAAAATCAGAGGGGACAATATTCTCTACAATTTAAAATTAATCGTAATTAAGCACTTAAAAAATCACATGCAAAATTAAAAACAAAACTAACACTTCCTGCCTTGATATCATCATGAGATACCATATTCTGCTAACAGTCATTGGATCTCGACCGACGCGAGCAGCAATACTGCGATAAGATAAACCGCAATCCCGGTACGCTACAATTCGACCTTTATCAAACTCAGAAACGTGCTGGTACGCATTTCTCCTTCTTACACGAGGCATCACAACAACTTTTCACCAGGCAACAACGTTCAAAGGCAATTTGTGTATGAGGAACTGGCTGAACAATTTCCTCATTTAAACACAATGTAGGTGTCGCTACTGGCGCCTGCTTTGTCTGAATGCGCTAAAAAATTAATCATTTGCATATCACAGCACCTTTTTCATTTCGTATAAATTTCACGTCTGTAACATGTCGCCTTCTTGGTGTAGCAATTTTAATGGCCAGTAGTGTATATATATATATATATATACATATATATATATATACAAACATATATATATACATAAATAAATACATATATATACATACATATATATATACATACATACATACATATATATATATATATATATATAGTAATAAATAGAATTATTAATAATAAACTAAAGTAATAAATTATTTGCCACAATGTCTAAATAGTGGACGCTAATTTTAATTGTGACGAGTGCTATAAATCATGTTTACCTGTCAAAGTGATAGCGTCTATTACATGTCTGGTGTTCTGAAATGCTTGTAATAACAAACAACCCTCCAAAATTAAATCATCTGACATTCATTGCTGCATGCGTATGTAAATACCGCAATCACACACAGACACACCCACTTAATCATATATTTGGCATACTTAAATAAATATATTATCGTTAGTGTAAATATACTAACGATATATATATATCTCAAATTTCTGTTTCCACAATGTGCAGTTACTGGTACAGCTAATTATGTCATAAGAAAAGCATTAATTTATGCATATTTATTTGCTTGAAAATGAATAAATTATAAATAATAATTTAGCTATATATATATACATGGTTTCATTTAACTTGGCAATAAATTAAATGTGCTATTTATATGTAAATAATTTGATATATTTTATTTTATAGAATAATAATATCCGACCCTATGTCATTGATAAAAAAATTATTAAATTGAAAAATATTTATCAAGAATATATAATCGCTTTTATATAGGGGGGTTGTTTGTAAAAAGGAAATATAATTTTTATGTATTGAATGCTTATGATTAAATTATTCAAGCAAGAAAACATTTGGAGTTATTCAGCTTTTTATTATCAGCTTTTTAATTGCTGATAAATGGAATGCATTTCACTTAATATATAAATTATACATTCAGTTCTAATATAAAAAAATAATTTATTAATTTATTTTTCTATATTTATTTAATATCATACTTAAATAGGATTTGAATATTTAAAATATAAAAAGGCTAACCCTTAATGAATATAAACTACAGAATCATATAGAAAGAATGTCTAAATCAAAATTTAGTATAATGCACCTACAATTAAATCTTATGTTTATATCTCAAATGGGTGCATTGCAGAATGCATTTTAAAAATGAATGTATGAAAAGTAAATAAAGGAGTGAAGCTTACCTGCGGCACAGATAGCGCACAACTCAAGATCCAAGCGATAAGTATAGACTTGTGAACTCTCATCCTCGCCTTCACCCTCCTCATCGGGAATCGAACCGCGCATAGCCTGTCGAAGCCGATCACAACCAGCGTGAAGGTCGAGAGGTACAATCCGAGCATCTGCAGGAATTTGAACAGTTTGCAGAGGAAGTTGCCGGCGTACCACTGCACCGACAGCGTCCACATGCCCTCACCTATGATGCAGAACCACGTCACCATGAGATCCGCCACAGACAGGTGGATCAGCAGCAGGTACACTGTGGAGGAATTCTGCCGGCCACGGCGTATGATGGAGACCAATGTGGCAAAATTGCCGAGCAACGCCACGAGTCCCAATCCCAGAAGGATCATGCCCTTCATGAGAGTGTGAGGACGGAAAGACGGGGCGTGCTCTAGAGACGTGCCGCAGAATGAGCTGTTGAGGCAGTCAGTCATGTTGGCATCCATGTACGACAAGTTCACTTGGGATGAGCCAAGGACAATCACAGAAGAATTCGGCCACGCTTCGGTACCATCGAGTATATTAACACTTGCGTTCTCAAAGGTCGAAATAATTCCCGCTGATTCGGTGAATGCTTCTTTCTGTATGAGTCCTTCAGTATTTTCTGAGGTTGAAACAGACATGGGAAGAGTTGTGTTTTGTTCCATGACAGCTTGAATAAGACCGTTAGCAGACACAAAAGAACTGTTCGATATGATTTTTGTTATATTTCTATTCAAGTTTTGACTGTCGCTTCGGAATTCAAGAAGAGATCTAAGTGGTAAATATGTTTTACTCGTCAAGTTTGCCTTATTGGGTGTATTTTGTTCAGTAGCGTTTCGTAAACTTTTTTGTGCTATAATGGAGCATTTATACAATGTCTGCAATTTACAATCACGGAAAACATTATTTTTTGGGATAAGAGAATGCTTTTCGTTCTTAAATAAAGTAAAGCGGGGAGCAATATCATTATTCCTTGAAATTCCATTTTCATTCTTGGAAAATCTTGACGCTCCTTGCAATTTACTTTTACAGAGGAATGAGTTATTATTTTCTCTTATAGATGCATATGAATGTAAGCCAAAAAATTTAATTTCAATGTAAAAAGGAAGATCTTCAAAAAATAGTTTATTTATTGTATCCGTTCCCAAACACCCATGTGAAACGCACGCAAGGAGACCGCAAAATAAATAAAAAGATTTCCAAATATGCGCCATACTTATTTATTTCATTTCCTTAAATAAAAATAAATCGCCATTAAAAATTATCCCAATATAATGGAGCCGAAGCATACTTACATCTTTATAAAAAGTGATAAAAATGTACCCTTATAAAATATCTTCCATACACATTTTTTAGGAAATCAATGCATTAAATCTTGTCTATTTAGATCATTTTTCAAAATAATTCTATTTCACATTTCTCTATTTGAGACTCTTTTGAACAGGAAATAGAACTATAACAAAAAAATCCAAATGTTTTGCTATTTTTCCGTACGTTGTCAAAAACTTATTTACTTTAACAAAATATCATTTAAAAAATCTTATAATAAAATCTCATAACAAAATTTGAATTTAAAAAAATTTAATTTAATTTTTAAAAGTTAAGAAAAAATTTAATTAAAATGCTATTTTTAATATTTCACTTTTAATCGGTACGTTTTCTGTATTTGTTACTATCTGAAAATATTATTTTGAAAATTAAAAATTGTATAAAAATTTCTCTATTAATTTCTAAACGAAACTGTTATTTTATATTTTGAGTTAAAGAATGCAATTCACCCACTTTTTTGAGTCTTGACGAAAAAACATGTTGCCATAAATCTCCATTCAAATAAACTAATTCTTCACACACACATTTCTGAAGTGAAAAAGTATTCCAATAATTGTTTTCAAAACATGAAAGAGCAGCAGTAATTTCATAAAGTAACAAGTACTCCGTTAAATCAAGTTTGTAAATACTACTTTCCTTTTCCCGTAATTCCCATAAAGTTTCTGGATGGAAATCATGTTGTCTCCCTCTTTAGAGCGCCGGTAACGTATGAGAGTTCGCACAGTTTGCCACCTCTTTCAAACTACACTAGCGACATCTTTATGATATTTAATCTACTCAACGAAAACTTTCTCCCGTTTGAATATCGCTTGCTTTTGTTTAGAAAAGTAAAGTTGTATTTTACTTTCTTCGATTCAATGAGAAAAATAGAGTCTATGCATTTTTATCTTTAAAATTTCAAAAATGATATACTTTTCATAAAAAGTACTTTTTAACGTAAAGTAGTAAATACGTAAAAGTAAAGTTTAATAATTATTTTATTTTTACAACATGATATAAGACTCATTCATATTTTTGTAACTTTTTGTTCATCTTTATTGCCTCTCTGCGATTAATATTTGAAGTTATACAACAATTCAGACTGAAAATTTTGAGCATATATTATTATAAATATATTTTTTCTTACGTGTGAATAAAATTATTTGCATTAGAAAAATATTTTTGCCTATTTGTGTTGTAATAGGCCAACACACCTTTATATACTTTTATTTAAATTTTATTTCGGTGATTTGCATGTAAATAAAACTTAATTAAGTAAAAAATATTTCAATAATTTATGACAATAAAGCTGCTTACATTAAAGAATTATTTTTATCTGTCTATATTACATCAAATTAATTTTTTTATACTTCAGATTCATATTTCAAATGAGCTTCATATTTTCTAGTTAGTCAAAAGATGTAATTCAACAATTAATTCTTGTTATAAAAGATTTAAAGCAATTTATCATATCAATATTTCAAGAAAATTTATGATATTTTGAATCACATTTAGAGACAAAATTAGGTACTTAAAAATTGTCTAGTACAAGGTTGACAATTAAAATATAATGAAAATTATTTTAAATTAATAATTTCTCAAGAATTCAAAAATCATTCAAATACTACTTTATTGGATGTTCTGTAAAACTACGTAAAGGCGAAATAATAATTTGTTAAAAAAATTAAATTCAGTAAAATTAAGCATACTAAGCATTTCCATTTTTTAATAAAATAATTGGAGAAGCACGATATCTTAGGCTTCGTGATCTCAAGGCAGAGGTCCAAGGTTCGATACTCAGACTGGGCAAGGTTGACTCAGATAACCTTGCTAAAATAAAGTTCCAAGCATGCTTGGGAACTAAATATTGGAGGCTTCTCGTTAGGCTGACCACCACCTAACCGGGACAGAGCCCTCGGTCATGAAGGCAGGTGGCCCCCCATGTCGTACCACTGAGTTTAGTTCTTAATTCTATTATGAACTACATGATATTCTCTAATACCATTTCTATTAAAGTTTACTGTATCAGATATTCTAATTTACTTTATCAATTATTACATTTGCATGCACAATTTATTCTAAATGTATATACTGCTTGCAATTTTTAATAAAAAAATAACCAATTAAAATGAAAAATATTTTAATCCTATTTTTAATTTTTGCAAATAGAGCTAGTATAATTCCTTTATAGTAAAGTAATTTGAATTAAATACTTCACTTTGAAACAGTAAAAATGAAACAATTTTATGAAACAAAATAGAATAAAAAATAGAATTTTACTAGTGGCTTAAAAAATCGGAGAGTTACATAAAAAAAATTTTCTTAATTATATGGGGTGGACAATAAAAATTATTGAATAACACAGAACTTTTAAGTTTCACTTTCTGAATGATGATCATAAATTATAATTATGGAAATACTTTAAGAAAAATAAAAAAGCAGACGGAAATTAAAGGTTTTACGACTCTTAAAATGTCGTATTTTTAACTGCGTGTGCGTAACTTATTTACTAACGAATTCTCTTACAGTGTATAGGAATTGTTCTGCGTCTCTTCATTTGAAATGTAAGTCTTTTATTTCACTTGGAGGTGGAAGCTAGGCTTTTAAATTCTCTCAGCTAATCCAAAATAGGTTTTTTTCATCTTCATTAGCTAAAAAGATAGCAATTAAAAATATCTATGGATAAAGGCTCAGTGTTGTTTATTTATACTAATACGTTTTTCAGAATGGAAGTTTAACAGTTCGATTCAAGCAATTATTAAACAATTCAAGATAAGTGTTTTGTTTTTATGTTCCATTTGCATCCATGATGGAAAAGTTGCTCTTTAGGCAGCCAAACAACATATAATGTTTTGTTTAATATATATATAAAGTACTAAGAAATTCGACCAATCGGAGAGATGCACTTTAAAGAATATTGTTACCTACAATTCAACTGACTCAGCGGAAACTTAAATTTGTACTATATATATGTAAAATTTGTTTGAGGTGTTCCAAATAACTTATTTTAAAATAGCACAACGCAACTTTGCATTTAAAAATCAAATTGAAATTTAAGTCTGTTTTTTTCTGAGGAAAATCCTCAGATGGTTCAGAGCAAATTAACAGAAAAGTTCAATAATTCATGTAGGAAAAACAGTGCGAGTTACTCATGAGATTAAATTTTAAAAGTTTCTGTCAAAAAAGTAAGGAAAAATAAAGTAGAATAAGTTAGAGTTTTACTCTATTTGAATTCCATTTTGTAATAACTGACAATACTAGATGGTTTTGCATATATATATATATATATATATATATATATATATATATATATATATATATATATATATATATATATATATATATATATATATATATATATATATATATATATATATATATATATATATATATATATATATATATTGAGTATAATTTTTCCCTTTAATTAATTATTTTCTTGTCTCTTGTTCCACGAAATTTATACGATAGATGATACCTTAAACGTAGATAAAATCTTTGAACTTAATCTGTGTGAAGTTTAAAAGTTAAGTTAAAGTTTAAACTTTAGATTACAATTAAGATTTCAGATGTAAAAAGCTTAACTGTGTGATTAACGCAGAAATGTCAAAACTAAAATTGTTTTAAGTATATTTGATGTAAAACTTTTCCTAATTATTAACCAAAACTTTAAAAATATAAAACTAGTTACTTTTTTTGTCAGTGCATGATTTTGTACATTTTGTAAAATGCGAAAAATTCTTTTGGTTTCTGTTATTATTTTATTAAATTATGTTAATTAAGATTAATAATTGAGTTATGGAATGTATCCAAATATATTTTATTGGTTTTAACAAAAGACAGCACAAGAAAACATAGTATTAACAAAGAAATGATTTTATAAAAGCAAAAGTTTCAATTAATAACATTTTCTTAAAAAAATGCTACTGTTCTAGATGTAAAATGTAAAAACTGCACTCAGAAGATAAAATGGATCTTCTCTCTCTACTCCTATAAATCAGACGACTTCTTGAATTTATCCGATTTTTAATTTCTTATAATATAGCCACAGAAATTAACGCAGTTAACTATTGATGAAAGTCAACACGCAAACACCTGTTGATAAATCGCAACGACAAAAAAAAGCGTATGATTTCCGATCAGCAGGTGCAAATTGCAAAATTATGATAATCAGTCGCTGCGCTTCCTCACGGTCTATAGAGGAACTCCAAACAACTATCGTATCAACAGAGCGGAATTAGCATCCAGGTGTAACCTCATCACCTGACCGTGATTCAAAATGATGAGACGATTGGTGATGAGTAAGCATTCCAACTCGTTTAACCTCCTGGGTTTGCCTCTAAATCTCTATATTACATTTACATATGTGTACATGTTCAGAAATTGTTATGCTGGTTTTCCGAGTTTCCTCATTTACCACATGTAATTATGCTCTTCTTTATATAAGAAAACTAAGTTACAAGTTGGATATTAAAAAAATCACCATGACTGTCAACAGTTAATCTGTCCACAAAATGTTAGAAAAAAAGAACTCTGGATGTGCTACAAGAACAAATTTACCAGCTTGGAGTGTGGATTTGGCCATGTCGAGCTAAATCAATAAGTCATGAGTTCCATTCTCATTTCAGTCTCTTGAGTGTTTGTATTGATATTAAATTGCTTTACCTAAGGCTTGGCTGCCCTTAGGATATAACTATTGAGCTCTATAATAGGCGAAGTAATGGTATCTCATACAGTGGGTAACCCAGTGTGTGTGCCACCTTCACCCCGAAAGTGAAGATATAAAGAAAGACTAACACAGAGAGAGGAAAAAACATCCATGCCAGAACCAGGAATAGAACCCGGGACCTACTGTGTCGAAGTTAGGTACGCTCACCTCCCCACGATTGGTCTGCTGTATTGATATTCAATTAACTATTGGACCTGTTTGCATTAAATGTCAAATATTAATTTAGTTATTATATTTGTTGTCATACTAACGGATATATCTAACCAATTAACGTCGTTAACGTTTACTTAATCAATAAACGTTATACATATGCTTTGTTATTATCATCTACAATTATTCCCGTCAACCGAAGCCGTTAGATATTTCCAACGACATAATAATTTTAAAAGTATCTAACCTCAGCTTGGTGTCAAATGGTGACGTCGACGCATGAACTGTCATCGCTTTTTCTTGTCACACTTCCTCAGCTGATTGACATTGAAACCTATGAAACTTTTTGAATGCGCGTAAACTCTTTCTGCACAACTGTGTGTTTTGGACTAGATAATGTAGTAAATCTGTTTGCAAGTGGTCAAGAAGATGTTTACTAGTGGTGATCAGTTCGATCATTATGGCCAATGGCTTTTGTATAAAAAAGCCACCTTAATAAACACACTAAGTTTAAGGCCAACTAATATAATCCTTTTTTGCTTACTTTTTCAAGAAGTAAATATGGTTTCAGAACACAAAGCCAAAATTACTTTTGCTTTCTGCACGTTTCAATTATCGAAAAGAACATTTGTCATCTGTTATTGATATTTACACTTTATATAACTGACTACAGATTTATATTCAGAATTAATATTTAGATTTTTATACGGATTTTATAATTTGTTCCCTAAGAACCTAGAATAGATTTTTTAATCTCTTTAGATTTCTTTACCCATTTTGAAATTTGAATTTTTACATCTCCTAATTAAATTTTAGGAAGAATTTATTTATTTAATTTTTTAAAATATCCAAAAAATTGGATGTGACGCTATTAGTTCCCTGTTCTTTCGATACTTCTGAACAGTAGCTATTGAAAATACAAATGCCGGTCACAAGATACTTAGCATCAAAACAATTTTTTTCTCCAATGTCAGCTTATAGACAGTTACAACTGCACAACAGAGTATATTAATCTATTGTTCCCTGATACCCAAGGAACCGGCCAGAAACAGCGACCTTTTAGCCGCCGAGGCGTTCCCCCGGGTACACCACAGGGGGTGGGTCACCATCGTACCCTCACATATGCCATAGGGACCCGTTTATAGGGTGGGCATCAGTCGTACTTCATTCACACACACAAGGAAAGGACAAAGACAGGATAGAGGGAGAGAAAGCACATCCATGCCTGAACCGGCATTCAAACCCAGGAACTCCCTATCCGTAGTCAGGCACGCTGACCACAAGGCAAGTTGGCCAGCTTAGCATCAATTTAATTTTGTTTACACAAAGGAGAACTCCAAAGTTTAAATTGATGCAAATAGTTTCAGGAAGAATGATTTTGTTTATTACATGAGAAATATAATAAAAATTATCATTTTAATGTGTATTTTTGGCCCTGTTAATTACAGTTTTGTTATTCTTTTTGGTATATATTTTACAAGGACTACAAGTTTTTTTTTTCACCTTTCATAAATTAAGATTTCTTATATACTTAATATTTTGTGTATCATTAAAGTACACTGCTCAAAATGATTAAAGAATATTGCGGTTTTAAGTGGATCTTGTGGCTGGGAAACTTTTTAGTTGATTGATATGTAGTCGACAGACGTACTAAGTTATATAAGGGTAAATTACACAATTGGAATCAACTTTATTTTTAATATTTATTAATCTCAACTATAAAAAACTATCTGTGGCATACAATAGGGCCCATATCGGTATGCGAAGTAAATGTCCCGGTTAGATGGTCATCATGAAACCCCTAGTTCTTAGTTCACAGTCTTGTTTGTTGCTCAGTTTATCGACCCCACTGAAAGATAGAGTCAACCTTTCCCAGCCTAAGGATCGAACCTTAAGGGTTAAAAGCGCTCTGCGCTACCACTAAGCCATCGGGCTTCAACTATTAACTTATCTCATTTATAAATAAGCTAAAAACAAATTGAACGAATAGTAAAGCACCTTAAAATTTCTGATTAAAAGATCATTAAGTATTAAATACGAGACTTGTATCATCTGCATCCCAATTTATTTCTTATAAATGACATAAAAATGGAAACATCTTTACTGTAAGGGGCAAAAATAACACTTTTTCTAAATAATCAAGAAAGATTTTTTTCAATTAATTTCACTTGTAAAAAAAGGGAGTTACAATGTTTACTGCACCCTCACCATTGTGAGTGGATGATAATTTTATAAGTCGACAAATAGTCCTATGATAATACTCTTGAAGTGAGCTGAGTTCAGGAAATATTTGCTACACGACGTAAGCAATTTTGTGGTAAGTTCATGACAACAGTCATTGTTAACTACAAACTGTGAAGAAACTTTCAATAAGAAAAGAAAAGTTATATCTTAAATTAGTCACCGACCAACATTTGGAGATAAATTTTCTTTTATTTCGTGCTTACATTCTCAGTTTAAAATCAAAAACAATTTAGCTATCACAAAAAATAAGGTGTAAATATTAAACAAAATAATTTTGTCTCATCATTTACTAATACATTCACTCTAAAATACATTTTAAGTTTATTATTAAAAGATACATTTTCTACATGTCTCAAACTTTCAAAATTTAAACTTATTTGAAAAATAAACTTTAACTACAATCCTATAGTAAACACTTAGTGAATTTTGAAAATAGAATCAACAAAATTGTTGAAGACTGCACAAATATAAATTTCATGCATTGAATTTTATATATAATAATTTAAATGTCTTAATTTATAAATTTAAGAATAATCAGAACAATCGTCGATACGATGGAGACTAGTTTTAACACAGGGCAGAAATTAAGAGATTCTTACAATACTCAAAATGCCTAGCAAAAATTTATCATTAGTTGTATTTGATATTAAAATGCAACTACTTTTGTTTATTTGTGTATGTTAGTTTGTTATATCTAATCAATTGTAAGGAAAATTTTCCCTCTCCTCACAAGAATATGCATGTGTGATGCATTCCTATATTTTCTTCGAATTTTTTATTCGATTTTAAAAGAAATTTTATCGAAAAAAGCAACTTTTTAGTATATCCATACACCTGTATGTAAATATACATTTATATAAATAACTTTCCTTATCAGTTCTTTAATCAAATCATATCCTATAATTTCTACTGGATTATTTTCATTGTTTAATTTAGACAATCCATATCAAGCTCAAATTACAGCCGCATGTTTAAATAATTTCTTTCGTATACCTTTGGCATTCAGTTCAAAAGTCCGTGAGAACTATTCTCATCTTGGGTGTGGTTATTTGTCGTGGATGCAGTTAAAATCATTTTTAAAATGAAAGTTTTCGTCATTAAGAACAGAAAATGATTACACAGTATTACAAATGGTACATTTCAGGTAGTTTAAAATATTATAATTATGTAAAATTGTTCTCATTTAACCTTTCCTTACGAAAACAAATAAGAATCCTGTTTTTTAATATATTTAATATATTTTTAATACATTTATGTATTAAAGTCCCGGATAACTATTTTCTGTTAATCGCCCTTCCGTGTTATCCTCCGTAGCAGTGGTGTTTAAATTTCTTATTTAATCAAACAATGCAACAAAAACCGGTGAAAAATCATTTATCGATAGTTTGCTAGCGTCAATAAGTGTGTGTAATTTAAGAATAAGTTTAAAAAAAATTTTAAATGGTATAGCTTAACAAGAGATCAAATATTCAATTCCGGTCTTTAATGGTCTTTAATTGTAAAATGTTACTAAATAACTTTCAGTTAGAGAATGCCTTACGGTTAGAATTGAAGCATCGGTCTCAGACATAGTAAAAACAAACATCGTTCTGAATTGTAATAATAATGCAGCATCAAACTAAAAACTGATTGATGACCATGATTAGAAAGCTTGTTTAGTTAGTAGGTTGGGTTTTATGGTGCAAACACCAAGAATAAGACAATCTGCGCCAAAACTATGATTTTGTGTAGTACAATGATTTTTTTAAACTTATAAGTAACATTAAAAAAAATAATTGTATATAATATAATTAAAAGCCGTAGAAATAACTAAATATATGTACAATAATAAAAAAAAATTCAAATATAAATTAAATGTAATGTAAGAAACCTATTGCTCTTAAAAAGGCAAATAGGTTTCTGTTGGGGTGGAACCCCCAATAAACGATTCAAAGCTGAAATGTCAATGTTAAAAAAGTGCATACGTTGAAGGTAAAAATCTTGACATCAGATAAAAATATTATAAATTAAGTAAATTTCCTCACATGTTTTTCATGAGTGGAAAGAAAGCAAATGCTAGAGCTTTGAAGGCAATTTCAAATCATACTCTGATAGTAAAATGTTTTAATCAGAAAAGTACATTGTAGTAGCAGTGACATTTTTAAAATACTAAATTTTGCTGAATAAAGTTCCAATTCAACCTGGTGGAGATAAGAATATAAGAGCCATGTTTCTTCTTTAAAATGTGAAGGCTAGTTATCAACCCAGGGATCTAGGTGTCTAGAAAACACTTTGAATAAACTGTAGAAAACTATTTCGATGAAACCCCATACAATAATGAAGAAAGTCAGAATGAAGGAAGTCAAGAATGAAGAAGATGGTCAAGATTTGTAATTCAGAAGTTTACAGCCATAAATCTAAAAGATGGGCAAAGCATAAAACGTTCTGCTGCTATGACTATTTTGTTCCCGATACATTTCACCAATAGAAAATTTCGGGTCAATGGTTGTGGAATGCCTCGACTCGTCTCCATATCACAATATCATAACTGTGACAGCATGTTGGATCTGCATCAGTAAATGTCATTCAATCTTTCATTTAAAACCTAAGTCCTATTTCTTGTGAACAAACTTGATTGTTCTAAGTAATATATAGTTTTTCAGAATCTGTATTTCCTGATTTAATCTCTTGTTAATTTTAATATATTTATTTGATAAATACAGTTTTTTCTTTGTTATTATTTCATTTTGAATTAGCAATTCTTATCACAATTAGCAGGTATAATCGTTATACACTAGTTTATCTACAGATTTTTAAATAAAGCGATTTACAAGAAATAATCCTATTGTCTGAAAGTATGATTTTTAAATAGAAAAATAATTTCTAATATAACACTGAACCTTCAGGCATGACATACATGTCATTTGAGCAAGTTGCCACAAAGGAGTGTGTAATAATTATGGATAATTTTATTTTTCTAGCTCGCTAGTATTATACAAGTAATAAAATGCGACATTTTCTTTTATAGACAAACGCTTAAAATACGCGTAAATTATTTTTATTTCTATATGATTTTAGTTGATTGGTGAAATTCGGGTTGTTTAAAAAATTTTTATTAGTTTCAAAATAAATATATTATTTAAATATAAAAAAATTTACGCAACTTCTACAACAGTGTGTTTACCATTGATCGGAAACTAATTACTGCAATTTTTTAGTAATATTTTCTTCGAAGATTACGGAACGAAATTTCCTCTTGCTATTCATATAAAATATTTACCAAAATTTTTAACCGCCAGCTGTTTTTAAGGTAATTTTATTTCAACTGTGATAACGAGTTTAAAATTCCTAGAATTAGAATTTTTATTAATATAATGAACTGTAAGGCTTTTATTCTATCGTAAAAGCGTGTTTAGGTTTTATTAAATACAGCCCTTTAAATAATAGTTTTTCTTAAAAAAATTATTTTAAAATTTATCTCTTCAAAACTTTATTAAAAAGAACATATTTCCATAATTAATGCAAATTAAATAATGGCATTAATAGTTAAAAAGTGCTTAGATTAATTAGAAACTTTACATAAATGGCACAAAATATTTTTAATAGGATAATTATCATATTAAGGTCATTATAATAACTCAGGTGTTTATTAGTTTAATTAGTGTGGGATATACTTTTTGATATCAGATTAACTTTAATGTATAATCTTGGCAGATTATTAGGATTAGTTAATGTAAATAAAGAGAAGACAACCAATATGTACACGAATTATTACAGCAATTATTAAATTTTAAGGCAAAAAGTTAAATTTACATCTAAAACTGTTTTCTATTCTTTTTGAATGCCGTATTCATAAATATTTCTAAGAATGGGGAAAATATAACAAAAATTAGTAAAACAAAAAAGGTTACTGAGAACAAACTTTAAAATAGAAATACCAATTTATCTTTTAAAGTTATAAATTAAAAGAATATTAAAACTGTCAAACTATTGCCATGCTTTATGAGAGCAATAGTTTTTGAAATGCAATATTTCTAATTTGTTGATAAAGGGAATAATTAATCAAAAAATTTTCACTGTTGCCTTTTTTCAACTTATTTTGAAAAAAAAAAAACATGGATTGATTTTGAAAATTGAATTTTTTTCTAAATATTGATTGAATTGAAATTTTGAGTAAAAGTAAAATATTCTTGTCCGTTTAAGTTTTCATTATCTATTTATAAATTGATTGCATGACTCATCAATTATTATCAAATCATTTTTCGTAGATTGTAAGAAAGTTTAGTTTTACAAATAGAGCTGCTGACTTTGCTTGCTTCGAAGAGGGAATTAAAAGATTGAGAACCGTATTAAACTTTATAAATTTTATGTCCGAAATTAAATCTATATTTGGAGTTGAAAGAATTAAAAATAATGTTTCTTGACTTGTATAATGCACACATATCTGAAATTAAATGCAATTTATACTTCTAGTAAAGGAGGATAAAAATTACGTTAGAGGAATTAAGAAATTATTTTCAAAATTTCCTATTATTTGCTCTTTAAAAATCCTTATTTTCGGAAATTATTATAAATAACAAGGACTCATTTTCTGTTTATTTTAACGGTGCTTCATATAAAACTTTCGATTTTAATACTTTATTCTTTAGAGGTTTTCCTTCATACATTTCAAGCATTTGAATTTTTGATGTTTTATTCATGCTCTGAATAAATATAACAACAGTAATGCGTGTCTGAATTACTATCGATATAATGTTTTAACAACTATAGCATATATGTATTTTTGTGTATTGTATGCTAAATCATTCACAAAAATGTTAAACTTTGTTTACTTGGAACGGAATTGGAACTATTTTGGTAAATATTAACCACACCTAAATTTTTTCCTGAATCCTTTTATATGATTTGAAATTATCAGCATGAATTAAGAGTTCAGAGTTTAGTTGTCACTTTACAGCCATGTTTTACCTCCTAAGGGGGAGGTCTAGTAGCACTTATTGCTTAATGTGTGTGGATGGATTCTAAACTACAACAATCATTCACATGTGGGATATGAATTTAACGTATGAACTACTGAATTCCAACAATTCATTTAGCTCAATTAGCAGTTAAATTTTCTCGAAACAAATAGACAATTTACATGCTTAAGGCTCCAACTAAATGATATATGTATATAAGTATTTTATAATCAACCAATTGTGTGTTTTAGCAAGTGCAAATATCTTCGTTGGAAAGTTTAGCAAGTATATTTCGTTTGAAAGTCTAAATAATTTATATTACAACATAATTCCATTAATATAATATGTTGGGTTGTTAAATATTGTGGTAAAATGCTTGAAGAATACCTTCGGTACCTTAATTTGAATTAGTTTCTGTAAGCAGGACTCCATTTTTCTTAATACGATTTCATTCAATTCTTTTCAAGCCGTTTTGAATTTAAAAAAATACTCTCTCTCTCTCTCTCTGGTGGATCTTTGGAACCTTGTTGATTAATAAAACTAGTTCTTTGGATTTTCACTAACTACCAAAGATGGCCCACTCTTTCTGATAGAAAATGATAGAACTGATTATATCATTGAAAATTGATAACAGCACAGAATGCATCATTGAGGTCGTTACTTTAATCTAAGGAGCATAAACAAAATAAAGATGCTTTTGGCATTTTTTGTACAGAGAAGCTAAATAGATCAGAACCTACAAATTAAAATGAATTATATATCCTTACAAACATCCAAGCTAACAAGTGGAATCGCCAAGTTATAAGGCATCAATTTTTAGCTTCATTGTTTCGGGTTCAATCCCAGCCCTTGTTGAACAAGAGAGATGGTGGATTTTACGTTTCTGTATCTGTAATCGAACCCAAGAAAACCATGAAGGACATTGTTCTTGACAGAACCATCCTTGCGCACGTGATTAGGTGTCCTTTATCTTGGAAGGCAATGTAAACCATGGCCATTAAAATTCCCTCCACTTAAATTATCAAAACCTTAGGATTTTAAACAATCCAAAAAGCCTGCGGTAGAATTTAAGAATTATTAAACTGAAAGTATTTAAAATGGTTAATGTATTCCAAAAAAGGAAGACAAAGAATTAATAGAAGTGCTAAATTTGGTATCTATCATATACAAATTTAAAAGGAAAAAAAAAAAAAAGAAAAGAAAATTTACATAATATTACATTTACATAAATACGTTTCAGATTTCATTCTTATTGAAAAATTTGAAATTTAATCTAAATACATAAAAATATAACTATAATGACATTTAGTTTATTATTTTATGACATAAATTCATCGTGTTATAAATTTTAACATTTTAATAAACTTTAAATATATTAGGCATTAAATTTTTTAAACATCTTTTTATTATAAACATATTTATTAATATTTAAACTGAAAATTGTAAAATTTCTTCAGAAATAATACTTATTCAAATTGTAGTGAAACATTTTTTACTTAAATAAAAAAAAAGTCGAGAATTTTCAAATTAATAACATACTTCGATAATTCGAAACCTAGTTTCAATTACTCTGGTATTTATTCAAAAAAATTTATTTAAAAATTTTAATTTTTCAAACGTTTTAATTTAATCAATATTAAATTAAATACATAATTAAACATTTTTTACAAACGTCTTTTTAATCTCAGACTATTCACGAAAATAAAAAAAGGAACTCACTTAAGAAAAAAAAGATGTTTCAATTTTCAAGTAGTTTACAAACCGATAAGAAATCAATCTGTAAAGCAAAATTATGTATTGTGCAAATATGTTAGATTTATCAGAACATCAAATACACGTTTGTTAATAGATGACAGTTAAAAGAAGCATCCTAAACAACAGGCCGTTGTTATTTCCTTCAATTTATCTTAAAACAACATATACGCCTTCTCAGTTTCGATATAAGTACTTCAAAAGAGAATTACAATTTTCTTTAAACTTAAAAGGAGATTCAGATTTCAAAACTTAAGCGGATATTCAGATAGATATTTCTCTGTATTACTTGTAAAACTCAGTATGAATGGGAAGTTTATATTATAATGCAATATAAATGAATAATATTATTAAATTAACGTGTGTGTGTGTGTGTGTGTGTGTGTGTGTGTGTGTGTGTGTGTGTGTGTGTGTGTGTGTGTGTGTGTGTGTGTGTGTGTGTGTGTGTGTGCGTGCGTGTGCGTGTGCGTGTGTGTGTGTGTGTGTGTGTTTAATAAAGTTATTTAGTAGAGCAGCATATCAGCAACGTAGAAATGAGAATTTACTGTAGAAGATTTTCTTAATTCTACCATCAATGGCATTGAAAATAGAGAATGTGTCTATTTTATAAGGATGCCTTATTCTATATTGAACAAATTATTGTTTTCATTTGTCTCTTGGTGAGTGAGATTATCACGAACAGAAAGTGTGCAATGATAATGCTCTTTCTGGTATTTGAAACAGAAATTTCAACGGTTTCATTACGATGTCTGTCTGAAAAAGGGGTCTTGTTCCAGGGCCTTAGTTCTTCAAGTTCTGTTAATAGCGAAAAAGTTCTCAAAAATTAAGAAGCAAATAGTTAAGCTGAAAGTGACTTACCAGCTATCCTCTATCGGCTGATTTGACCATGGTGACTTCAGCTTTCCCCAGGTAGAAGAACCGCCTCCGGAGGGAGGCACCTTTCGGGCCCCTCCGAGCCGCGGCTGCTGCCATGCATCTCTGTCGATGTTCTTGAGCCATTTTAGCCATCTGCTGATTTCTTGCCTTCCTTATGCTTATCCTCTTACCGAGGTATCCAACTGTTGCATATTCACAAGCATTATTAAAACATTCTTTCTGAGTTATCTAGAAAAGACATTTTAATATATAATTACTTGTTTAATCCACAACAAATAATATTTTATCATATAAGTATTTAAGTAGTCATAGCAAATTGTATTGCCTTAAAGCTATCACTCTCACAATGCAACATTTTATATAAAATATCTTGAATTGCATCAAATTGTAATATGATAATTTGCGATTTATGAAATTTTAAAAAGCATAGAAATATAAGAAAATTAATTTGAAACATATATTTCTACTATGTAAAATGCATTTATTGACAAATTTAAAGTTAGTAAAAATATTTTTCAGCACTTGCATAATTTTCTTTACAATATCTATACATATCCTGTATAACGACAGCCCATGTGGGTCAAGGCTTCCGCTGCCCATATCTGCTTTTCTGACAGATGACTTTGGGGTGTGAAGTATATGTTCAGGTTAGGTGGTAGAGCAATCCAATGAAGGGATAAAAAGCTTGGTTCACCTTTCCCAGAAAAAAAAATTGAACCCCGGACTTGTCCCTGGGGATCGTATACATACATAGGTGTGTGTGTTCAACATCCACGCGCATCTAATTATGCTGTAGCATTTCAATATACTAATTCATTTACACAAATACATTTATAAAGTCTCTTATTAGCTCAATTTGAAGAAATAATTCACATTTAATTTAGAATCATTTCTATTTATAAAATGTCATAAGGGTATTTCTATCAAACGCATCAGAATTGATTGAATTGATAAGTAAAGCAAAACAGAAAATACATTTGAAAATGTTAGATTGATTTAAGCAATTTTTACTAAATAGAAATTTAGAAAATAATTAATCATTTTTTAACGGAAACTGAACAAAAATTTCAAACCTGAGCTATTTAATTTCTAATTTCCATGAGGAAATAATTTTCTACTATTTAATAAAATATTTAATACTTAAAATTACTTTCTTACCAATTGCAAGTGAATACTATTTGAAATTATGCAAGTTAAATTTAAGGAAATAATTCAAACAATGGGTTGAATTATTTCCTTAAATTCAACTTGAATATTACTATACTTCTTCAACAAAAACGTCAAAATATAATTAATATGAGATCGAAATTTAGCAGAGATTTCTTTCCGAAGATAGATGTTTTCCTGATAAATACAAGACAACATGATCATAGAATTCAACGATATCACCCAAACCCTTCAAAAAAAGATTTAAAATCAAGTTAGAAATTACATTTCTTTGATTTGAAAAACGCCTGTGCATGAAACATAACAGTCCCTAACTTCAACTCATATTCGCCGTTGTCTTCCTCTCGGAATTCATGATATATGTCTTAAGGTTCTCAGGTCAAAGAGAAGGAAAGTTTAGGAAATAAAGTCAGACTTTTTGACAGAATTTAATTAATTCCGGTTGATCTTTCAAGAATTATGAACTGTGTTCACGTGCATGAATATATAACTGCTAGTGTCAAGAAGTTGAATGATTAATTCTGCAGTCTCCAGTTTTCCAATATGTTTTATTATGATTGCATAAAATGAAATTTTATAACTCCATTTTTCAAATTTATGCCTTAATGACTTCCTTGTGATCCAAAACTCTATTAATAAAAATTATTGAATTTAATTACAGCTCTGAAAAGAAAAATTTTAAGATTTATCTTCAAAATTACATAGGAACATACTAATTATTAAAATTAAATGTATATATATTTGGTTTCAATTTCTACAAAATCATTGAAATAGTAACGATTCTTCTATGTGCTTAAAAGTGACTTCCTAGAATTACTTTCTGAAATAAATTTAAATTTTAGAATATATTTTATAAATTAAATAAAAAGCTCTTACTTTTTCCTTAAAGTTATAAATTAATTTAAAAAAACTTATGATTACTCAAGATATTTAATTACTGCTTAGTCATTGTCTTGAAATATGATACAAAAGTAAAATATCAGGAGTTCTTTCTTTAATAACCTGCTATACATGTTTTTATAATTTAGATCAATGTATAAAAATTAAAAAGTAATCAAGAAAATTGCCAACAATTCATACCTTAATTGTTGCACTTAATATCATAATAAAAGACATAATTAAAATATATTGCGTTTTCGCCGTAAATTTATAATATTTTCTAGGATATGTGTTTTGTTAAATTTTTATAATCAGAAAATGTATAGCAAATATTTTAAATCCTATATTAAGAGAAATTTATCACGATACAAGCCATGTTACCTGCCATGATAATATTTTCTTAAGATTTCATTTTCTCGGGATATAACATCCACTTAAATTAATGGAGATAATAGATTTCTTATATGATAAGAGATTAAAAAGAACAAGTGGAAATATAAGCAAACTTGATTAAAATAAAATATTGCCAAAAATATTAAATTTTTTCACTAATATATATATATATATATATATATATATATATATATATATATATATATATATATATATATATATTCTTTTTATAAATTAATAGGGGTGATAGTATCCATTCAGACAGGAATACAGCGAAGAAATGTGTTCTAAGAACAGAAAAATAGAAATCAAAATCCCAACCTGAAATTAGAACAAAGTTGAGAAAGAGAATGAATGAAATATAATGCTTTACTATAAGTAATGCATGTTATTTGTAAGAATTATAATATTAATAAGGAACATTTATCATATAGGGAAAAATTCACAGTAACTTCTCAAATTGCTGACCACAAATGCTTGCAAAATCTCGTTGCAATCATATTTACCTTAAACAATTAAGAAAATCTTTACATTTTCACTGTATATAATTGTAGACCCATTCTCTCAAAGATGGAAAGTCCATTGGCCAATTCACAGCAAAGAGGTCAAGACACTGGTATATCACAGTTGGGATATGTCAGGAATTCAACCACATTATGAAATGAAAATTCTTGAACTTTCCCCACCGTAGAACTTCTTGAACAGGAATTATTGAACATGATATAAGAATATGCTGGGACTTCATGGTGCCTAACGCATGGATCTCTCTGATTGGTGACCGGAACAGCCTGCAATAAAAGAAGAATCACTTGTTTCAAGATGTACGATTTCTTGCACCGGTCGAACCATCTGGTCAGTTTTAAGAACCTCTCAGAAATCACCATAGATATCTGGCCAATCATTCATTGGAAATTTCTGTTTCTGTCTGTGAAGAGTAATACATTGGGGATTGGTATTAAAGCAAACCTGTTGATTACGAATGTTGAAAATTTCTTCTCTGTTGATGGTAGACTCCTTACTAAATAATGCAATGTAGGAAATCATGGATCATTTTTCGTCATCCCAGCATCATTTGCACACAGTCTGTCTGACAGGGATAGTCATCTTTGTGCTCTTTCTGTACGATGTAGGTCTGCTCTTGTTCCTCGAATAAAATAGGAGACACTACTGGATGATAAAGACCCAATTTTTCACTAAATAATTAATCTTATTGGTTAATTTTTGGTACCAATCATTCCCTTTTACACACTCTTTAAATTCAAGTTGAAACTCCAATTCCACTTTTCTGATTCGCAAAGAGGAATGTGACTACACGGTCTAGAGTAATTATTGTTTGTCTGAATGAGTACTATCACCTTGTATGTTTAAAAATTAATTTGGAATCATTCTATACATACATAATCGTTGCCCCGTGGTAGCCTAGTGCTTAGGGCATCGGCCTCTTGTCCGGAAGGATGGGGTTCGATTCCTAATGCTGCCAAAGATCCACCGAGTACATGCGATATACGTGATCGTTACATATGTATAATCCAAAGTCCTGAAGTCGGTCGTTGAGCAGTTACCATGGGTGTCATGGTATGAAGAAAATTTCCATCCCCTCCAGATCAATGCTAAAATTGAGAAAGTGGACTGGTGGTGCCATCTATCGGATTATAGCAAAGTCGTACTTTCACCATTGTGGTGAAAGTACGACAAACGAAAGACTGACATAAATTTGCATAGTCAACGGCATAGTGAGCTTGACATGTTCAAGTGTTATAAGTAACAACAACAACACATATGGACTTGGGCATTGAATCATTTAGTCAAACATAAATTGGATTGTATATACAGATGTGCTTCAACCTTCACAGTTTCAACACGTTATCGCATCATCCTGAGTCACTTTCCTTCGGAAAGGAGTCAGTTGCTTTGATAATCATTAACACTAGTTTTCTTTGTTCCTTTGGTTTGAGATCAGGAGAGCATGCTAGTCAGAGAAACAGCCGAATTATATTTGCATCAATAAAAATCTTTAGTGTTAAAATATATTAGATGGATTATCCTCTTGAAATACAACATTTTCTAGGGTTGAGATAAATGTCAGATCTTTACACAGCAGAAATGTAACGTCTACTCTTCGAATTGGATGTGAACAAAAGGAGTCTCACAGCAACCAACTGCATAAGAAAATTTAATCAGATAACGATACAATTATGTATGTTTATGAATTGTTCTTAACTTCATCTGTGCAAGGGCATCAGACACTAGATTGGTTATAGCCTCGTTCTGTTTTAACAAAAGTGGTGATTTCTAATCTCTACTTAATCGAAGATCCATCGTGTTCACTAACGATAGCAGTTACATTTTAAATACGCTATGGTTGCAATGTCCTCCAAGCAAAATGATACCTTTGTACTAGGCAAGTCAAGTAATGGAAGGTATGCTTGGTCCTTCTTCTAAACTGCAAAGTCTCCCACTCAGCAGCTTCCATCGAATTGGTAAAGACCGACTCTGAGCAGATTACAGGTGTGCATGCTGGTGCTTACGTCCTTCATCTGAGTGAGACGCCTCTAGGAAATAATTTAATGTAATGTAATATCAGTGTGTGTGTGTGTAATAAAGGAAATTAAAGGGAATGGGATTTATTAAAAAATTAATTCATTCATTAAATCAAATTAGCTGAATATATAAATTCGCCTCCGTTCTAAGTAACGAGTAGGAAATTTTGATTTCCTATGTTTACATGAATTCATAAAGTTTAACTTATTTTATGATTTATTTTAAAAAAGTTTTGACATGAGTGCACAACCAAAAATTTAACTCTTAGTGATGAGTTGATTATAAGCAATGGATTGTTTTCGATATATATAACACTTTTATATTATATCAGTAGATGAAGAAGAGATTTTTCATTTTATGAATGATAATTAAATAATCTAATTGAAGATAAATGTTTAAATGAATATTTGCATGCATTATTGCATCAAATAAACATGCCATTTATACAACTGCAAATCTTATCAAACATCTATGCATTAAAAAAAGCTTTACACTGATTATTGGAAATAAAAGAAAAGTCTGTAAATTATATAACACGAATTAATTTAACAATATAAAATGACTTTCATTCTAATTTGGAATACTTTGACAATAAACAGTTTTAAAATTCTATGCTAGTTAAAAATGAAAATTATTTTAAAAAACGAGAGTTTACCAGTGTTTTTAATACATAATATATTTTGAAGAAAATTTGAGTTATAAAATGTGGAAAATTCGTATTTTTAGAACCTTTTTATAATTATTCAGCAAAAATCCCTACTATTAAATAATGATTGAAATGATGTAGATTCGAAAAAACTTATAGAAAATTAATCCGCTTATATATATATATATATATATATATATATATATATATATATATATATATATATATATATATATATATATATATATATATATATATATAATCCATGTACAACAGTTTCCTGCCCAACACTTTTTAATTTTAACTTACGTGCTCCAAATAACGATAAATAACTACAAGAGCTACTAGTAACAATTATCATTTGCACTAAATATTTTTGTTTACCCTCCGAAATATTCACAATAAGAGTTTGAAGCATTACTTTTTCTTTACTTAAAGCACAGTCCGTATCGGGCTTCGTATGCGAGGGAATGGAATTACACTACTGGCCATTAAAATTGCTTAACCAAGAAGGCGACAAGCTACAGACGTGAAATTTATACGAAAGGAAGAAGGTGCTGTCATATGCAAATGATTAGCTTTTCAGCGCATACAGACAAACCAGGTGCCAGTAGCGACACCTACATTGTGTTTAAAAGAGGAAATTGTTCAGCCGGTTCCTCATATACAAATTGCATTTGAACGTTGTTGCCTGGTGAAAAGTTGTTGTGATGCCTCGTGTAAGAAGAGAAATGCGTACCAGCACTTTTCTGACTTTGATAAAGGTCGAATTGTAGCGTACCGGGATTGCGGTTTATATTATGGCAGTATTGCTGCTCGCGTCGGTCGAGATCCAATGACTGTTAGCAGAATATGGAATCGATGGGTTCAGGACGATAATACGGAACGCCATGCGGGATCTCAACGGCCACCTATCACTAGCAGCAGAGAAGACAGGCATATTATCCGCATGGCCATAATGGATCGTGCAACCACGTCACGAGCCGTGAGTCAAAGAAGGGGTCGTTTAGAAGACAACAAGTATCTGCACGAACAGTTCGACGACGTTTGCAGCAGCATGGACTCTCAGCTCGGAGACCATGGCTGCGGCTTCCCTTGACGCTGCGTCACAAACAAGAGCGCCTTCAATGGTGTGATCAACAACGAACCTGGGCGCACGAATGACGAGACGTCCTCTTTTCAGATGAATCCAGGTTCTGGGTACAGCATCATGATGGTCGCATCCGTGTTTGGCGGCATCGTGGTGAACGCACACTGGCAGCGTGCATTCGTCATCGTCATAATGGCCCATCACCTGGCGTGATAGTATGGGGTGCCATTGGATACACGTCACGGTCAACTCTTGTTCGCATTGACTGTACTTTGAACAGTGCACGTTACATTTCTGGTGTGTTACGACCCGTGGCTCTACCCTTTATTCAAGTCCTGCGAAACCCTACGTTTCAGCAGGATAATGCCCGACCGTATGTTGCCGGTATTGTACGGACCTTCCTTGATACGGAACATGTTCGGCTGTTGCCCTGGCCAGCACATTCTACAGATCTTTCACCAATAAGAAACGTCTGGTCAATGGTTTGACACGCGACTGGCTCCTCGTCACGAAACGCCAGTCACTACGGTTAATGAACTGTGGCATCGTGTTGAAGCTGCATGATCATCAGTACCTGTACATGCAATCCAATCTCTTTTCGACTCAATGCCCAGGCGTATAACTGCTGTTATTACTGCCACAGAGGTGTTTGTTCTGGGTACTGATTTCTCAGGATCTATATCCAGCCAAATTTTTTGAAAATTTAATCACTTGTTATTTCTAGTATAATATATTTGTCCAATAAATATCATTTTGTTATCTCATTTCTTCCTGATGTAGCAATTTTAATGGCCAGTAGTGTATATATATATATATATTGTTCGTACTTTTGACACTTGGACAAGCCATTCTTGCTAGGCGAATTTAAGTCAGTAGTTTGTGTCTTTCGTTTAACCTGAGCACCACGAAGGTGAAAGTATGACTTTGCTCTAAATCCACAGATAGATGGCACCTATAGAGGATCCATTCCCTCAATTTCGACATTAAACTGGAGGAGAAGGGAATTTTCGCTAGACCATCGCACCCATTGTAACTACTCAGGTGATAGACCAAGGGACTTTCGATTCCATAGATTTAACAAGAACGTATATTGCATTTACTCGGTGGGTCTTTGGCGGCATTGGAAATCGGACTCCTCACTTTAGGATTGAAGACCGATACCCTAATGGCTTCGCTACCACGCATCTCCCATATATATATATATATATATATATATATATATATATATATATATATATATATATATATATATATATATATATATATATATATATATATATATATATATATATACTGTATAATACAAGATGCCAAATTCTGAGTTTGCCGATTTTTTTGGCGGATTTTCTTGCATCTGGCAACTTTGTTTTTATTACGTCATAGATATGGGGACCAATAAGAATTATACAGAAAATTCTGTTTTGGTAACCCTAGTATTTACGTCATTGCGCATGTCTCGATATGTCATCTTGGCAACATTTCTTTATCACCAAAGAAATTCATATATATATATATATATATATATATATATATATATATATATATATATATATATATATATATATATATTAATAGTTTGCAAATGAGATAGGATGACTTATATTAATAAATTATTACAAAATATAATAAATAAATCGTGTGTGCATTCAACTTTATAATCATGAAAGCTCCCTCTCTAATGAAGCTTTTCCTGTAACTTTCCAGGAAAAGCTGCTTACACACAAAAAAGTTTGATTTCAATATCCAACTAAATCATTTTATAACGTCTCAGAGTACATTTCAGAATAGACTGCTTTAGCATTTGTGAATTTGGTTCATTTACATCCCATTAAAATGTCTAGGAAAATTCACAAAACGGGTCAACGCTTAATGATGCATGAAAGCAGGACACTTCAGTTGTAAAAAAGTATTCTGCAGCTTACAATTCAATGATCGCGAAAGGCTTGATTTGAAGTTTTAAAAATGCGGTCTGAGACGCGCAACTCTGAAATTCGAAATACGTCGTTGAAATCGCGGTAGGCTCGAACTCGTCATCTATTGAGCAGTTCAATTGGTCTAGCAATAATTAAACATAAATATTTATTTCATACAATATATTTCGTTGAGTTCAATTGTTAAATTTTAAAATATATAAATAGAGTGTGAGAAATAATATTAATAATAGATAACCTTGACATAAAATCTATCACTGAAATATTGTTAATAATAAAATTAATAGATAGCTGTATAGAATATGAATCGAATATGTATAGAATTGCATAATATAAAAGTTTTCATTTGATAAATCTGAAAAATGGGAAATTCAAAATAATTTTATCCATTAGAATCTGCTCGAATTTTTCAATATTTTATTGATAAAATTGAAACATTATTTTTGTAAATATTTAAAATTGGAGAAAAAATGTTTTTATTTCGGTTACTTCAATATTAACTTCTTTTTGTTTTTAAGATCTACATTCTACTGTTGTAGCCAGATTATTTATTATTTAAATTGAATTAAATTTGAGGAATTTTGCATTGATAATCTTAAATTTTGTTCAGTGCTATTATTTTTTTGTTATTTTGGAATTAGTCATTATTTAATTATAAAATTTTTTTTTTTTTTTTTTTTTTTTTTTTTTTTTTTGTTATGGTTGAGAACATGATAACGTCTATTTATTACAATTCTCATTGGTTTATAATTTTTATGACGTCAGATAACATTTCATCAACGTAATGCGAGCGACAGCAAACAAGGTGAAATTCACCATCGAATGTCTGAGTATCGTTCATTTGGAGAATTTATAGGCATTTTCTTATTCAATTGGACTTTAGTTGAATCAAGTATAGAACTCATTACTTACTGAAATTGAAAACAATACCTTTCTTAATCACTTTCCCGTGATTTCAATAAAATTGTCATAAACATATATATATGGAAAGTAAAGTTGAAAAATAAGGCGTTGTGGGCTAGTGGTTAGGGCATAAGCCTTCTGTTCGGAAGGACTGCGTTCGATACCCAATGTCGCCAAAGACCCACCGAGTACATGCGATATACATGCTCGATAAATCTGTTTAATCGAAAGTTCTGTGGTCGGTCGTTGATCAGTTGCCATAGGTGTAATGGCTTTGAGAAAAATTCTTCCCCCTCCAGATCAAAGTTAAAATTGAGCGAGTAGATACTTTGGTGGTGCCATCTATCGGAGGAGTTTACAGAAAAGTCATACTTCCACCTCCGTTGTGCTCTGGTTAAAGGAAAGACACAGATTATGATTTAATTTCACATAACCGTTAGCGAGCTTACCTTGTCCATGTGTTATAAATAACAGTGTAACAAAGTAGAAAAATTAAAAAATAGGATATTTCCAATTTTCGAACAGAAATATTTTTTTACTTTCTATTAGTAAAATTTTAAAATATATTGCTATTTTTAAATGTTTTTATCTACTGTATTCACATAATTATAATTAACAGTATATTAATATTTTAATAACCATTAATTTCTCTGAAGTAAAGTTCATTAGTAATAAAGTATTTTGGTGAAAATGGTGTCTTTATTCTTCATTACCATCATCACGCATATAAAGCTGCAAAAAAGAGTAAAAAAATTGCATTTTAAAATTCTAACAAGAGCTCAGATATGAAAAATCTTCCTAACTAAGGTTTTCTATTTTTGTTATTCCGCTTTTCACTATTTTCTAGCAAATTTCACCGATTATGTTAAATTAATTTATGTTCTTTTATCTATGACAATTTTTATTGACTTAAACTTTTCGCATTCTTAGTTGATCCTCAATACTTGACGATGCAAGTAAATTGAGGATTGATTGGTTCTCTTTCTGTATAGGTGTTTATAGTGACACACTCATTTATTTTAATTAAGGTTACTACTATTATATGTGCTAGCTTTTTTTAATCGGATTGATTGGGAATTTAATATTGAAATCTGAGTTTAAGAATTACTCTTAAGCTTCCTCCACATTAATTTTCAGAAATCATTATGATTAATCATGATTAATAATTAGAGGTATTAATTTTAGTTCATTTCCTCTATGAGTAATAATTTTTTCTCTCTCACTGGATTATCTCAAAAATGTACAAAATATGATCAATCATTTAAATTCCTTGCCTTATTTTTGTTATTATAACTTGATTTTATAAAATAATAAACATTTTCATGAACAATATAATGAGAAACATTCTACATGAAAAGTTCTCCATACACAAAAAGCCATAAAACATCTACAAACCTCTAATATATTAAACTTTTGATTAATTATTTTTAAAATTAAGTTTAGTTCAAGTATAACTTATTTTTGGCAGCTTATCTTAAAATTTTTTAATGTTTAAAATTTGGTTTATTTTTTAAAATAAACATTTTCGATTTACAAGCTTTAAATATTATTTATCTTCCATTAGAAATCTCAAATCATAGTTTTTACTTATTGAGAAAGTACAGTATATTTAAATTTGATATAAATACTTACATCAAAAGTATGCCGCTTTAATGAGTATTTATAACTGTAAAAAGAGACTCCAGCTATTACAAAATAAAATAGTTTTAATTTAACCGATAAGCTGTTTTCGGCATATAAGAATACTAAAACCTGAAATTTTATTTTTTAATAATTGTTACTTTCTTAACTGTTAAATGAAGTTTTAGATGAGTTTTTACAAATAAGCTTAATGGCATTAATAATTATTCCTAAAACAACCATCTGTAAACATTATACTCAAGTGGCAAGAAGAAAAAAAAGAAATGCAAATGGTTTTTATGGGAAGCACCTACAATATATATAAACATTTTAATGATTATGGTATAAAAGTTAAAATGTTTATATATATTATGGTATAAAAGTTAAGCATCAAAGGTCGATGTTACGAAGTAGGTATAATACGAAATAAAAAATGGAAACATGGATTAATTAGTGTTGTTGTTATTACTTGTGACACTTGTACAAGCCAAGCTCTCTATGCGAACGACAAATCAAGTTAGAAGGAGGAATCCTTCGTTCAACCAGAGCATCAAGAAGGTGAAATGCGTCTTTGCTCCAAAACTCCTCCGATAGATGGCCCCTCCACAGGATCAACTCCCTCAATTTTGATATTTTCCTTTTCTCTCAAGACTATTACCCTCATGGTAACTGCTCGACGACAGACCAGAGGACTTTCGATTCCACTGATTTAAAGAGCACGTATATTGCATGTCCTTGATAGCTCTTTGGTGTCATTGGGAATTGAACCAGCCCCTTACGGACGGAAGGCCGATACCTATACGACTAGGCAAAGACGGCCCAAATTAACTCGTTAAAATAGCAATTATATAACATGTTTGAAGAAATGCCTTTCAATAAATTGAAACGCTTTTATTTATTATTCATGTATTAATATTTTATTTATACACTTTGCAAAGAAAGGGTAACAAATGAAGATGATTTCAAAGTTTTAGCTTATGAAAAAATACTCATACGCCTTTGTGTAATGCTTATTAATTTTTCATTCATCGTAAGAACAACTGTTATACCTGAAGTGCATTCTCCGATTATTACTTCTAAAATTTAACTATTCAGTTATTAAATTAAATAGAGTAAATCACATCAACTTCTCAAATTTCTGTTTACTAACTGATAATTGACTAGTTTTATTTAATTTATTAATTTAATGTTATTATAGGATAAGAAAAATTTATTTATTTATAAGGAAACAAATATGGTTCAAAGGTATAATTTTTCAAATAATTTCATCAATACAAAACAATGGATTGCTAAAAATATAAATATTTATGGAGCAAGTTTCCGTATTCCTCATGTATTCTTTTCACCGCTCAAATGTTGAAAACTCAAATGTTTTGCTTTCAGCTGAGAGAATAACAACTGATGAAGTGCACAGGAATTTAATTTAACTTAAAAACTTTGAAGAACTTTGTAAAATCTTCGGGAAAATAAACATTCTGAGAAAACGAGATCACAGGATATATTTCTTTATTGGCGAAATAAAACACTTTTAAAGTTTCTTTTAAAAAACTGTAATTGGAATAGTATCTTTTGAGAGTGCTCTATAAAAGAATTTATATTTATTTTAAAAGTGATATATATTTTATACAAACATTTCCTTTTAGAATACTTAAAAATGATCTTATACAAAAACCTAATATAAAGCAATATCTTTTTTTGCCTATTGTTACATTTTATAGTAACATTGGTTTTTTGAAAATTTAAAAATGTCTTTATACTAAAAACCTAATATGAAACAATATCGTATTTTATCTGTATCGATGGTGTAACAGCAGATAATAGAAAAGTCAATTTTTGGAATTTCAATTAAGTTCTATGTATGTCGTGATTTTAAGATTAAAAACATTTTCAATAAAATATTTTTTTTCAATTTAATGAAGCAGACTTGCACATTTATTTTACATAAATGTAAAAAATACATTTAAATAAAAGTTTATTTCTAATCAAAGGAATTATTTCAGGATAAAAGATTGAAATTTTATTTTACCCCCACATATCATTTATAATGAAATTTGAAAATTAAAAAAAAATCATGAAATATGAAGCATAAAAAATTATGCTAAATATAGCGTATTTGCAAAAATGTTTAATGAGAGAGAGAGAGAGACAGAAATTCCGTTAAGTTCCCAAATCATATTAAATACTAAAGAACACAAAGATATATCATTTATTAGAGCTGTTATTACTTACTACACTTGGACAAGCCCAGCTCGTTATGCCGTTAGCTATGCAAATTGAATTCAGTAAGGTGCGTCTTTCGTATAACCAAACCACCACGAAGGTGAAAGTACGACTTTGCTCTAAGCTCAACCGATAGATGGCACCACCTGAGTATCCACAGGAAATTTTCTCGAAGCCCTTACACTCTTGGTTACTGTTCAATGATGACCATAAGATTTTCGATTCCTCAAATTTAACAAGCACGTTTATCACATGGTCTCAGTAGATATTTGGTGGCATTGAAAATGAAACCCTACCTTTACGGATAGAATGCCGATGCCCTTACCACTTTTATACCACGGCCCAACAATTTTTAATTATTTAACCATTGAAAATAGTAAACACATTCTAGAGTTAAAATTACGAACGAAGCATATTAATACATCAGATTGCCCATAATATTTCCCCCAATGTTTACAATTGCAAGAAATCTAAATTGGGAGTGTACTATTCATGATTTTTATATATTAGCAAATGCTAGAATTTGATTTTACTATTAATGGCAGTTTTAGAAAAGGTCAAAGATCATTTCCTGATAGATTGTGCTAGAAACTCATCATTTGACTTAAATATTAATTTTTTTATTTTTTATTTATAAATAATAATTTACTATTATTAAATTGAAATACTAATTATGGTTTCAAATCTAAAGATATAATTATAAAGCTATTTCTAAAAATTGTATTTATTTTAATGTTATTTTATAAATTTTTGTTTGTTTTTATAAAGAATGTGAAGAATAATTTTTTTCCTTTCCTGTTTCATTCTTCCTTATTATAGAAGCTTTTCGATATAGTTTAAACTAAATTAGACAATAATAAATATAATATATTGAGTTTTGATTTTATAACTTCAATAATATCTTCATTAGTATACTTACGTTGCATTTTTGGTAAGCATAGTATTCTAAAATTTAATTAAATGTAAATATGGTGAAAAGAAATGAAACGTTTCGATTTTTTTGTGAATGAAACAGAAATACGAGTTCTTAATTTCCAGCTAAATCTTTTGTAGAGATACTATATTGTTTAAATTAATTAAAACAAATGAAAAAAACGAATTTTTGTAAAACTTTTAATTATTACATACATTAAGTAAATTGATAATTTTTTATATTGATAAGTCATGCTATTCATGTGAACCTAAGTCATTAGAATAAGCTCTGAGTTCTCAATCGGATTTAGACCTGGTGAATTACAGAGCTATTAAAGCACTTTTGTTTTCTCACATAAGTCTTCGATATACGTGCTCGTTAAATCTGTAAAATGGAAAGTCCTGTGGTCTGTCATTGAGCAGTTACCAAAGGTGTAATGGTCTGGAGAAAATTTCTTCCCTCTCCAGATGAATGTCACAAATGAGGAAGTTTATCCTCAGGTGGTGCCATCTATCGGAGCAGCTAAGAGCAAAGTCATACTTTCACCTTCATGGAGCTCTGGTTCAATGAAAGACGCATCCTACTGTATTAAATTCGCATAGCCAAGGCATAGCGAGCTCGGCTTGTCTAAGTGTCATAAGGAACAACAACAACATGAAAGTTTGAAGTGATTTCGAATTGTGACAAAGAACTGAACAATGTTGAGAAGTTTCTTCAAATATTTTCATGAATAGATGGATTGCACTGCTTAATATTTCTGTGTTTTTGACATTTCACCATATCTTTAAGAAGAACTAAACTTCTTGTGTGATTTACTGTGAAAAAAGTCCAAAACACCAGTTTAGGAAAGTATTTCAGTCTGTCAAATTTTATCGATTCACAGAATTCCTTTGAGGAATTCTGTATTCATATAAGTGTAGAAATAATTCATATAACTCAAGGTATTTATATAACTGTAGAAATAAATATCATTTCTTAAAAATCAATGTCTTCCAGTCGTTAACACTCCATGATCAGTACTTGTGGGCTCAAGCTTAAAGTTTTTCTCAATTTTTTTTTCTTCCGTCTTGTTCCCATATGGACAACTGCTAGAAGTTTCTTTCGTGTTTTTCAACACCATAATTCAATAAATTTCTACGAAGATCTGTGCTTGTCTTATTGATTTTTATACCCTTACTTATTAGAATTTTATCGTTATATGGAGATATTTTCTAAATATAAGGACATGAATTAGGTCATTTGGATGATCTCGCCAATTCACAGGTGATATCAGTCCCCTGGCGGCTCCTTGGCTCGGGGCCTCAGTAGAGGAGATTTAACTGCTCTCACCCGTTTCATTAGTGGTCACCTGTCATCAATGACTTTTGTTGGAGGCAATAAACACTTTGAAATCTGCATTAGATGCTCTTCTGACCAAGGCTTCCCTGGTCACATTATATCTTTTCTAGGACTTGACAGACAAGACCTGGTTTAAGACCTATAAGTCCTGGATTTCTTCAGGGTAAATGAACTCATGAACCTGGTTTATCAATGCTGTTCGAGGGGATGAGAAATAGCAACAACAAGAACAGAATTTAATCAACTCTAGAAGAATTTTTCCTCTTGAGTATACATCTTCTTTTCATTTTGGAGATTATAGAACCTCTTGGTAAGTATTGGTAAAGCATTTAATACTAACCATGGAGTTATAGTTTAGAAATTAAACCTACAAGAAAATATTTGATTCAAATTACATCAACAATGTTGTCTTTCAATAATTAAACTTATCGGTTACCTTCCATGTATTTAATAAAAACTTAAATATTTAAATTGGTTAATATTTTTACAAAGTTAATACATTTAAATTAAAATTTTATTAATTAAATAGCTTTTAGAGCTTAAAAATTTCAAAAAGTTAATAGCATATACATTTTAACACATAAATAATTCCATTAATACGAATATTTAGAAATTTGTATTGAAATTATTTAGCCATGATCTGCAATTTTGAAAAATTCATAACATTAAATATTTCTTTAAAAAATTAGCTTTAAATATACAGCATATTTTTAGTTTATAAGAAGATGGTCAACATTTTTCATAGTACAATTTTCCAAAAATATAAATTTAAAGATTCCTTATTAGTAGCATACGAAAATGGTTTGTTGACAATATCAAAAAATATTTAATTAATTTTGACGAGTTAATTGAAAAAATATTTCAACTTTCTCATAAAGATAAGAATTTAAATAACATTTATTTATATTTTATTTCATAAATGGCTGTTATTAGCATTGCTATAAAATTATGTGTCATTTTATTACCATGACTCTCTCTCTCTAACTATAGTAAAATCATACATTTATTTAATTTATTATAATACATGTTATTTTCACTTGTTCAGACATAGATATGACTATGATGAAGAGCTCTAAACCAATTCCTCTTAGTGAACACACTTTAGTTGGGAGAGATGTAAGTACTGTAAGTGGTGTGTGGAAAAATCAAGTTATATTCCAAACTGTTTAAGAAAATTTGAAGATTCTGAATCTATTTTTTTTTTTTTTTTTTTTAGAAATATAAATTTAGTTAACTTTTAAATTCTGTATTTCAAAACTAAAGTTCAAAAACAAGGTTCACTCAAACTAAAATTTAACCATTAAATAGAATTTAATTTTTAATTTATTTCTTAAATATTAAGCAGAACGAACTGTTCTATTTATTTCTAGAAAATAATATTTGTGTATGTGAGAAATTTTTTAACTAATAATAGTTTAAGTTTTATGATTAATTATATTGTAAAATTTGATAGATCAAATGAAATTATTTTATATAATTTTATCTATTGAATTGAATTGTATAAAATGTATGTTTTATAAATACTTTATATTTAATTGCACATTCTAATAAAATTTGTACATTGACTAAAAGAAGCCAGGTGGCGTAGTGGTAGTGCTTTGCGCTTTCAAGAGTCAGTTCTGCGGTTAGATCCTCAGGCTGGGCAAGGTTCACTCAGCCCTTCAGTAGGTCGATAAACTGAGTGCCACGCATGATTGAGAACTAATCACTAAAGTTTTTGCCTCAGGCTCAGCACCTAATCAGGATTTCACACCCCAAAGCAGTCGATCAGGAAAACAGATAAGGGCACTATAGGCCATATCTACCGGCCTATTTGTAAGCCTTGGCCTACATAATGAGCTGTCATGCCACAAGTTGAATTTAGTTTTCGACATTGATTTCTGAGAGGAACACCGACAATTTCTCGATGTTTCGTGCAGAACTGATAGGTATTGAAGAGGACTTGGAATTTTCATACCTGAGGCTACTGCACTGACATTTGGATTTTTTTGATAGTAGTAGATCCATTCAGGATTTATCTGACTGGTGGAGGCATGGAGACTGAATGACTAGGAACATCGTCCAGCTTTTGAAAATCGCTTGATTGCCAATGTCAAGATCACCTTTCAGTGGGTTCCGTCACATGTGGATGTGAACGGTAATGAAATTGCTGATAATCTGACCAGAGAAGAGCATCCGTAAGGATACTGCTCATGGTTCTTCAATCACTTTTTCAGAGATCGCCACCCGGGTCAGGCATGAGGTCTATTCTTCTTGCAGGAGAGCTCCACAAAGTTTATCACGGTCCACAAAGTTTATCCCCTGTGTCCAAAATGCAGTGCAACTTAAGCTGCTCCTGCTCACATTTTGGCCTACATCGGTTTGAAAAATGTGCTTCATTGCTTGAAGGCGTTCTGTCTAATGGACCTGGTTTGATGTTGCTATCAACCAGGAGGGATAACCCACAACAACAGTTTAATTTTACATTGACAAAAAAGTTGAATTTCAGACTTACCATGACTTAGCAGTGGATATTACTCCCCGAAGCAGAGACTGGGTTCATCCTGGCCATTGTCGATGGTAAAAAAATTTTACATTCTTTAACTATACTTCCGGAATTCTTATTTCTTAAAATTTTGCTTCGTATCAAAATTTCCCATTGTTTTTTATTCATAAATTTGACATCTTTGAAATATAGTTTCAGAATTTTTATTTCCTCTAGAATTTTACTTCATATTGAAATTTCCCATCAATTTTTCTTGATAAAACTTGACATCTTTGAACTATACTTCTGGAATGTTTATTTCCCAGAATTTTTTTAAATGTTGTAGAATTCAAAACCGAAATCAAGAAATATTTACTCTCTGTCAACTTTATTGTACTTTTACCTTAAGTGACGGTTAATCTTGTATTTTATGGCAATAAATAACAAATAAAAGAGGAGGAAATTACTTTTTCGTCTAGGACAATAAAATGGGATTAACGAAAAATAAGAAGTAATCAGAAATGACGATTTATCCAGGAGACAATTTACCGAGATTCTGTTTTATATTTTGTATCATTATTGACAATCTAACTTCTAAATAAAAATGTTAGAATAAATCAATATTTTATGTATTAAAATTGGATGAAAAATATTACAATAAGAAAGCGTAGGAAATTTTATTGCAGTTTTTTCTTTCTAACCTATGACTCTTGAAGCATATGAAGAAGATAAAATAAAGAATCTTTAAAAGTGACTATTAGAAAATCAAGATATTACTCAAAAATATTCAGTGAAATCTCTCAAGATTTTATTAATTGTAAAATATTATCGCAGATCTTAAAAGAAATATTTTCTGATTCATGATCATCAAATTTAGTATTCTAAGTATGAAACATAAATTTTTAGTATATAACAGGTAAAAGTGAAAACATTTATATAATGGTACCTCCATTCCCTTTGTAAGACTTTGTTTTCATTTTTTTTTTCTTGAAAATCCATTAGTTGCAATTGATACTACTACTGCATTGCTGTACTGCATTTATGATACGTAGAGTCTTAGATCAGAATAAACAAGGAAACAGGCTGATATTTTTACTTAGATGTGCATCATATTTCTTGATCATTTTATATCTTATGTGCGAAAAAAATGAAATTTCTTTTTGTGCAATATATAGCCTTCGATACACTTTTTTATTGATTTCAATTGATTTGCCTGTATTTTAAGAAAATATCTATCCCTTTCCCTTTAATATTAAAAATATTTATTCATATAACAGCGTTTCAGTTTCTCCCCTATTCATTTTATATATTTTTACAATTTTTTATGTAGTTTAAATGATATTAGTTCGTAGGAGTATTTCTATTTAAAAGTTAGATTGATATAGAATAAATTAGATGGAATTTTCTTTTCTCTCGATACAAAATTGCCATTCATATTCTATTCTTTGTAGAAATTATAAAGACTTAGTACTATATTTGTATTCCATACAAATGCAAAGACGTGTATTTTAAGTCTGGAGGATCGATTGCGCAGCGTTACATTTTAAGATATTTATTACATACAACACAAATTACACAGAAAATATAATCGTACTACACACTGGAATCTTTTAAGAGCGAGATATTATGTACGTAAAAAAACCAAGTTGGACGTGGACAATGAAGGAAAAAGAAAATTTGTTAAAAATAGGTCGCCACATTAACTCCCCTCCTAGTCTCATAAAATGGAGGGGAATCGGTCTGGAAAATGTACAGTTCTTCCAAAACGAGTCACTGTATTTTTGATACGTGTTGGAGTAAAATGTGGGGAAATATTTGTGCAATTACTGCCCTTGAGCAATAAATATGCAGGATTGAGTATGTCAATTGGCACAGTTTTATCATAACCTTGCACTAAAATGGCGTAGGCTTTAGTTAGCCTCTGGACAATCTTGAAATGCCCATCACAGTGTGGTGGCAGGAATCTTCGTATTGCATCATGTCTAACGAAAACATAACAACAAGATTCTATTCCTTTGGGAATATACATCTTGGATGTTGCATGACGAGATGCAGCACTTGGGTGTATATCTTGGATGACGTCTTGCAGCTTTCCCACGAAAGCTGGAGGAAGCATTGTATTATTGAAGAAGTCAGCAGGCAGTCGAAGAATTTCACTGTACCCCAGCTCATCAACTGAAACCTTGAGATCTTCTCAGTACACAGATTTTAATCCTAAAAATACTAGCGGAAGTGCATCAACCCAGTTAAGTTGCGATAGGCATGAATTAGCTTGTTTTAATGGTCAATGTATGCGTTCGACCATGTCATTATATTTTGGATTGTAGGCAGAAGTTCGGTGAATCTGAATACCAAAGAGAGAAACAAAAGCTTGAAATAGTGAGGATTCAAATTGTTTTTCTTTGTCACTAGTAATACGAATTGGTGTATCAAACCGCGCTATTTAATGAAAATAAAAAGGCCTTAGCAACTATCTCCGAAGTTATATCGTGAAAAGAAATGACCTATGGCCAACGAGTAAAACGATCTACATCTGTTAAATAGTAAGTTAAACCTTCGCAAGGGGCCAATAAGCTCTATATGTAAACCAACCATCAGGTAATGTAAAATCACGGTAAGGTGTCACAATTTGCCTATGGACCTTCGTACGTTGATATTGTACACAGGCGCGACACCGTAATTTTATATCTTTGTGCATATTTGGCCATACATAGCGAAGAACTTCGAATACCGGAATGTAACAATCGATGAATGTTATCGAAAATAAATTTACAAGATATGGAAAGCATGATAGATATGATTTTTGTAGATGAAGTCTTGCAAATAATAAGTTTGTCAGAATTTAGAATAGGAAATTTTTTGGGGAGCAACATTCTTTTTAAAGTATTTGTTAATATTTCTGCTAAATCAAGATCAGCCGCTTGAGCATCAGCCGAAGCTTCCATGTCCATCGTACTAATTTTTTCTACCTAAGACAATTCATCACATATAGAATCATTTTTCCCAGATACATATCGAATGTCGTGGGAAAACTGCAAAATAAAATCGAGTTGCCTCAAACGTCGAGGGGAAGTGTTGGAATCATTTTTTTTGAACAAATGCAAAAGATAGGGTCTTGTGATCTGTGTGAACGATAAATGGTCGCGCTTCCAGCATATATCGAAAATGTGCACGACAGAAGAATATATCGCTAAAAGTTCCCGGTCATAAGTTGAATATTTTTGTTGCGTTGTTGTGTAAGTTTTCGGGAAAAGAAACCTAACGGTTTGACACCTTCAAGTGTAATTTCATGTAAAGCGCCTCCCATTGTCAGATACCACAGTCTATTAGTAATGACAAATTAGCTACTGGAGAAGGAAAATGTAGAAAAGTATAGCAATTGCCGAAATTTCCTTTCATTTCTGGAAAGCGGTAATGGCTTCTTCCCTCCAAATTATCTTGGCATTACCATTTTGGTTATTTCCATGGAAAAGCACATTTAGAGATATTCGGGTTTCAGCAATTTTGCGTAAAAAAGCGAATGATAAAAGTTTAACATCCCTAGGAACTGACGCGTAAGCCTTTAACAGTATAGGTTTATTAAACAGGAATATAGCTTCAACGCAATCAGTTAACGGTTTGTATCCGGATTTATTTGTAATGTGATCCAAAAAAAAAATTTCGAAGGCACCAAAAACACACAGAAACATTCATTTTGATACCGTGGTCTTTGAAAGGCTGAAATAATATTCGCAGATGTTTCTTGTGATCAGTTTCGTCAGTGCACATAGCTTATAAAAACAAAATAGAAATTAAGTCCACGAACGTCCATAAATCTTTGGAAAGTTTGTGCAGCTCCAAAATTACTGAAGTTCATGAATGGAAACCCATGTAACCCAAACAGAGTATTTATTGTTGTTTTACATACATGATCAGGATGCACAGGAACCTGATGGTTTGCTTTAAGTAAGTCAACCTTTGAGAATATGGTGCCATTATGAAATTGCTGTGTGCAAAATCTTTTAAATAAGGTAGAGGATATCGATATTTACGAGTAATTTTATTTAATTGTCTCTAGTTGAAAGCCACTCACCAGAAGTTTTAGGGACCAAGTGAAGTGGATGAGACCAATTTCTACGAGAAGGACGACACAAATGCCAACTTCAAACATATTTTCAAGTTCTTTTTAGCAATCATAAATTTTCCAGGATCTAAACGTCGAGCTCGTGCTTGAACAGGTGGTCCAAGAGTTTGAATAAAATGAAACGCATTGCGTTTAATTTTATCAGCCAAGTGAAAATTAACTTGGGTAATTATTTTGAACTCATCTAAAATTTAATGAAATTCTGATTTGCCTGTTCTACATTTAACTGAAGGAAAAGAACGTTTTGCGTTTATTGTCAACAATAAGTCCGAAATGTTGGAGAAAATCAGCACCGATTATAGGCTTATCTATATTTGCAATAATAAATTTCCGTTTAAAATTTCGACTTATCTATATTTGCAATAATAAATTTCCGTTTAAAATTTCGACGCAAACCAAGATTAACAGATAATAGTTTAGCGCAAAAAATTTTAATTTTCGATCCATTAGCAGCCGAAAGTATTAAAGTGGATAAATGTTCATCTGCATTTCGATTTTGTGGGTAACAACTAACATCACTGTCTGTTTCAATTAAAAGTTGTTCATCAGTAAGAGTCCTTAACAAAAAGACGGTGGTTAGCAGAAAACTGTACAGAAGACCTCGTGCTCACCGGCAGTTTCTTTAGATTTTTATTTAAAATTACAAGAAATCTACATTTAGTTGCCTTTTAGGCAAAAGTTCGATGGCACCAGCAAACAATATTTGAATTTAAGGAATCTCTGGCTGACCTTGTAAACGACCAATCACGCGAACGCGAAGTAGAAAATTTTTCATTTCTCCCACGTGTTTAAAGAGAACACAATCTTTTTAATACTTAAATCCTGAACTTGACATTCCAATCTTGCAATGGTTTCACTGTTGCCCCTCTCGCAACTATAACTATGTGTTGAAGCTGCTATCGAAGGACTCTGAACAATTTCAGAAATTTTATCAGCCATAACAGAAAGTTGTGATTAAGTATCATTGCTCGTAGCTAGAATTGCTTGCTTATTTGTAGGTATATGACCTAATTAAAAATTTCTTTAAGAATCACGTAATTTATTATTACAAAATAATCGCATTTCATGCAATAATTGTGTTGTTTTTATTTTTTTTATTCTTGAGAATCAAATCCTGAAGATAAGTTTTTAAATTTTTTATTTTCTGAATCCTCGAATGGTTCGGCAAGTTTCCTTTTTAAAACAGTAAAAGTCTCTTGTGTGGACGGATTAAACACAATATCCGACACATACTTTAAATATTCAGTGTCAATAACAGCTACTAACTCACTAAATTTGGTTTTTTCCTCGGTAATATTAGCTATACTAAAATAAGACTCAAGTTCAGCAAAATACAATTTATCATTAGTACTAGAAGAAAATTCTCTCCCTCTCTCTCTATCTCTCTCACATATTCCTATTTTTTTATCTACCTCATGGGATTTGTTTTTGGCCAGAGTAGTTTTAAATACGTTGAAGGAAGACAACAGCTACCCAAGGACAGAAAAAAAATTAAATCACTCACTCGAAGTGGCAAGGCTCCACTTTTACCAGCTCTGGCATAGAAACAGAGATAAAAGATTTCAAATCCTGACACAGAGATTTCGTGCGCGATTCCAGTCTAACGGGTTACCAGATCTGGAGGATTGATAGCGCAGCATTACATTTTATGATATTTATTTAATAAATCACAAATTACTCAGAAAGCACATAATCGAACTAACACTTGAGAACACTACAACGAAAGAAAAGAAAATTTATCAAAAATCGATAAGTCGCCACATAAGCATTTGAAAAAAAAGCTATAAAGAAGAATACCACTATTTGATCTATATTTAATCAATATTTGATTTTAGTTAAAACATGCGAATTGATTTATGTTGTAAAAAAATTATTGTCATGATGCCCGGCAATTAAGATTTCCACCTTTCAGCACTACAAGGGGTGGAAATGAGGGCATCCTACATAATGGGATACCCAGTGAGTATACCCCCATAGCCTCAAATGTGAGTCTTTGTAATTTGGAAACAGAGACCATGCAGAACGATCCCCAGACTAGGCCTGCCAACCCTAGAGGTGTCATTTCACATGACAGGCATTGTGACCACGACATACTTAACATGCCCCAGCCGCTATTAGCAAACAGGTAGGATTCTCGGTTGAGTCGGAATTCGAACTCTCTACCTTCCAGAAATTGAGAACAACGCCTAAGCAACCAAACCACTGTAGTCGAACACACTAATTTTCTCAATGTTCATTTATAAATAATTAAGTTAATGGTTATTAGTTTTTACATTCACTGGTAGATGGGTATCATAAATGATACGGAAAACTATGTACTCCTACAAAGTGAGTTATTTATTTTGTTGTATCATAACTTCAAGAAAAAATGTACAATATGGAGTAATAAAATCGGAGTAGAATGCATTGAGAAAACAGATTTTAACAAATAATATTGAAAATTTTCCAGGTTAATTTTTTGCGGCAGCATAAGATTACCAATATAGTAAAATCTTATTGACTTTTTTTTTTTTATTTATTTTTTTTTTATCTAGAACTAATAAGTTTCGCAATTCATCTGGCTTGATTAATATTTTAGAAAAGAGAAATAATGCCTTTCTAATTAATACAGTATGCGAACCTGTACTAAATAGGTGAAATGTTTACGTAATGGAAAAATATTTTCAAAGCAAAAATTATTGATGAAAAATGTCATTTTTACGACAAAATATCAAACCAAACCGTTTTTGAGTCGTATCAAATACAAAGAAAATTATTTGTTACTCTTCATTTTATGATAAAAAATATAATATTTATGAGACTTCAAAGAGAAATATACGCAAAATTTATGTGTATTTGGAAAGAAAGCTTTATATAAAATGAGCTGAAGATTATAAAAAAATTGAGCCATCTTTGCTATTTAAACTCATCGTAAAGTGGATGTTTTGTGTTGTCTAAAATACAAATGAACTCATATTTCGAAGAAAAAAAACATGTCACATGAAATTAATGTTAAAATAAGATAAAACAATGCATAAAAAAACATAAAAAAATTAATCGTCCTTGCTGATTTAAACTAATTATAAGGTGGATGTTTTGTCATTTTCATTTTGCTTTCTCTTCTGTTCTATTTTCAACTTGTTCAATTTTGGACGTAATACTGTTAAGGGTTTGAAAATTAGAAAACTAATTATATTTAAAACAAGAGGTGATTTTCACGATTCTAAAAATTTTTATTAAATGAAAAATTACAATAAAAAATACTTGTTTTTACTGGTGAAAATCATGAATGGATTTTTTTTTTCCTCACCATCGACGATTCTCAAACATTCAAGAGTGATTTTCGCTTTGTTTGCTGCCGCTGAAAGAATGTGATTTGAAGAGAGGCAGCAAATTCGTCGACAAGTAGGATTTACGACTTTATCCCAATACGTTGCATAACGTAGATGAAATGTTACCTGACGTTATGGATATTTTAAACCAATGAGAATTGCAATAGTGACGTAATCATAATCTGAACTGGAACGAAAGAAACAACCATTTTATGGTTAATATCCGCGAGAACTGTTATCATTCACCAATGACGAGAGAAAAAATTATTAATTTTCTCGTGATATGATATTTGCATTTAAATCTTCAACAATTATATTAGTTTTAGATCGAGTTTTTGCTTAAATATGGAGATCCTTTATTACAATAATTGACAGGAGCTGTGCTATTTATCACTTTTATTTCAGGAAGCCGCATATATTGCTTAAAGTGTTTCACTATGAAAATTATAATGATGATATTATGACACAATGACTGGTAATAAAATGGCGTTGTCATGATCTCAACTGGAATGAAAGAAACAAACACTTTATGGTTAATAAGCGTTCTTCAAAATCGAACTCCATCAACATTAGTATCCTGTAATACTGTAGACGTCTTTCTAGCAACAATTGCTCAAATTTACCAAACACTTTCTCAATCCAAAATATTTAAATGAAACACTAATAAAAATGATGATTTTAGGTCAGAGTTCAGACTGTTGTATTCACTGGCTGGGTTATTTTTATAAATTAAACTACCCATAATTTTTTTCTGGCTGAAAGTCCTTTTTTTAAAATTCTATTCACTATTACCCCCAATTTGACGAAGTGAGATGCCCTAACGTAGGATTTGAAGGGAACCGGTTTTGCAGGGAGGAGGCAGAAAAGAGGTGTTAGCGCCAGAGAGAAGGAAAAAGAAAAAAAAAAAAGAAAAAAACAGCAGTACATCGCCTCAAAAAGGGACCCTGTTGCTGATTCAAGTCCGACGCTTTAATGGAGTCTATTAGTAGAAAAATTGAAGTTTCCAGATAATAAAAGCCTATATATTTTACATATAATAAAAGTCTGAAGAGAAGAAGAAATAGGCTCCAGTAGTTTTATTCCAAATGAGTTCATTAGTACAATCGAAATGAAGGAAGCCTCGTCGAACAAGCGATCAAGCAGGTTTTTGAAGCCCTCTATCCTGCACCCTTGCAAATACGCGTTCGTTCTCTGATTAGTTGGTTACATTATTTGTTACTAGTGCTGCCATCTATACGAAAAGAAAACTATAAACGGAAATTATATTTTGATTATAAAAGTATAAATTATTTCAGCCACATAATTTTTTAATATATTTATTTACATAAATATTTATTACAAATTATTTTAGTATGTTTATTAACTAATATAAACATACTGTTTCAGTAGAACATTTTTATTATTTCGAAAGAATAGCTTGTAAAAAGTGTTATTTTATTTTATTTTTATTGAAAATTTGAGTATGCACTTTCAAACATTAAAACTATCAAAGAAATCATACATAAAAACTATTTAACTTATATTTCTTACCTATTTTTTTACAATATTTTCCTACAAATTTACACTGATTTTTTACCGTGTGTATATTTATAAAGGAAAAAAATATTAAATTAAACTTATATTTCTTACTTATTTTTTATATTTTCTTACGATTTTACACTGATTTTTTTTACCGTGTGTATATTTATATAAAGGGAAAAAATTGATTAGAAATTAAAATTTAGTTTTGTATGTTTGTCTTATAAAAAATGCACTTAGATTGAAATTTGAATTTATAAGTATTATTAATAGTTTATGTCAATGTTTATAATTACTTTTAAATTAGTAATTATATATTTAAACTGTAAAATAAATATTAGGTAATTTTAACATTACCGTAATTGTAGCAAACATTTCACTCCTCGAGCCACAACAAAATTAGACTTTGTTTGCTCTTCTTCAAAAGCAGGCCATTTTTACTAAAACTCTGAAATATATGTATATAAAAAATATTATACATTAACGTGTGTGTGTGTGTGTGTATTACAAAAATTAATCATGATTTGCTGTTTTTCTGATCTGCTGTTTTTTTTTTTTAAATTGATATTCTTAAAATGATTAGTAAATTATTTTATACTGTAATTTGATTAATATATATTAAATATATTAAGTAAAGTTTTCTCATTTATTGTTTAATTAAGTGCATTTTTAATCAGCAAATAATTTTTAATCAGTTTTTGAATAAGTAAATAATATTCATGATCTTTTATTTTAAAATTTTTTATAATTTAAACTTAAACATAATCAAAATAAGTAATTAAGGCAGTTATCTGATGTATTCACGGAATATGATTTGAAATTTTCTCCAGATGTTCCACAATTAAATCTACGTGATTCTTAGTCTCAAAAGTACTCGATACCCCAGAGGGGATTTATCTATATACTTTATTATTTATTTCTTAATGGATTTCTCTAACTTATCATAAGATAATCAATCTGCTTTAGAATAAAGAAGTTGCCACCCTTTTCTAAGAGTTCTTATGTTTAGATATCCATAGGGACTGTCTGAATACAAGTTTTGTCACATTCGTTAATGTCATTATAAGATTATATTTTGATATATATATATATAGTATTTTTTATATAATGCCATGAAATGCTAACTGAAAATAAATTAAAATTCATGGATTTCTTAATATTTTGTCAGAAAATTCATATTAGGTTTTTTTTTTTTTTTTTTTCAAAATAGAAATGAGCAGAAATATAACAAATTAAAAATATCTGTTTTCCTTCTGTTAAAAAAAGTTTCGATTATTATTTGGTGAATAAATTGCTTTTTTCCACACAAATTTTATTTATACCAATCAATTAATAATCCATGAATTTTATTTATTCAAAAATTAACGCATTGATGATACATTTTAAAATTTACTTTTTAAATTTTAATGAATACAGTTTTTGTGATTTAAAAATGCAAAAACTTCAATATAATTTCATCAAAAATGTTTCTAGTAGCTTCCTGACTGAGCCATTATCATAAATGGATTGATAAATTCTTGGCTACCAATAAGACTGTAATAATTCCTCAATTCGATATTTTCGGTTTTTTCTGAAGCTGTATCACATAGTAGTTCATAGTTTTCTACGATTGAATTGGTGGATTGATGTTTCAATATTAAAATTAAGCCGACCGATGGCGGAAAGGTTAGCATCCCTAACTTTGAAGTAGTAGGTTCCGGGTTCGAATCCTGGTTCGGGTATGGATGTTAATTTCTCTCTTTGTGTTTGTCTTTCTACATCTCTCCACTTTCGGGGCGAAGATAGCACATCCACCGGTTGGCCCATTATATAAGATGCTATCACCTTCGCCCATTACATAGCGCTGTATCTTAAGAGAAACCGAGTATTAAGAAAAAAATAGTGTTGAAATTGAAGCTTCAGCTTTTTTTAAAAAATACGGTCAAACCAGAAAATTGAAGGAAAACTGCTTCAAATGCACTGATGACAAGTTTTTGAATGGTAACTACGATTTATAAGCCAACTATTTGGTAACTACGATGGAAGGGGACTTTGGCCTGTTTGGTTATTGAGTCCGTTCTCGTATTGGATGATAGCGAGTTCGAATCCCGAAGGAATAGATTATCCTTCATGTTCTCTAATGGTGTCTGGAGAGCATTAAATAGTTCGTGATCGCAGTGTCCTCTATGTGAAAGGATACCTCTGGGGCTGTTAAGTCAGGTTTGCTGGTTTTCGGCTTAGTCATGATTTGCTGTTTTTCTATGTTATGTATTTCAATATATATTTAGATTATAAATTAACAAGCATTTATTTCAATAATAATATTTTAAAATATAATTTATTCAGTGATTTTACAGCCATATGAATAATGGCTGTAAAATAGCAAGATTTAATTCATTAATATTTCATACCTTCGTGTGATTCAAAAGTCTTTTCTTCATATTTATCTTGATTTTCAAATTTATGGCTATATCTTAAATGCTGTTTTAACTTTTCCAAATCTTTCAGCACAATTTTCTTCACCACAGTGAATGGTAAAATTAACTTTACGGTGTTCGTTTTCGTTACTGTAAGAGTCAAACAGAATATCACATTTATTGCATTTAAACATTTTTTTAGTTTTTGGAGCTATTAAATTTTTTTGATGAATTCTGACGTTATGTTTACTCAAATATCTTTTTTGATAAAATACTTTATTGCACTTATCATATTTATGATCACCCATTTTAATGAAAGACAACGTGATCAGGAATGTACCGTAATTTTGAAAATGACTTTAGAAATTTCTTAATAACCGATAGATGACAGGACTAGTAACAAATAGTGTGACCAATCAGAGAACGAATGTGTATTTGCAAGGGTGCAGGATCTAGCCGCCTATCTGGCCTAGTCACTGTTTGTACGTAAGGTAATGTTTTTTTTTTTTTTCAGTGTGGTACCACTTAATTTATAACTTTAAGTAATAATATGAATATAACTTTAATATATTTTGTGTAATTATGAACTCCACGTGAATGCTTACTCATGTTGGTAGCAAAGTTATAATATTGAAATAATATAAGTGATTAAAGTAAAAAAATTAATTCAGTTATATGTGTTTAAATAGTTTTTGTTACTTTATAAGTGAATTAAAGGAAATTTTTAATTACTAAAACAAAGTCAATTTCTGCTTCTATTTTTCAAAATTGAATCTGGGTATTGAAAATAAAATAATAAATACACAACGCAATGTTAAAAAAAATCATACCATATTTTAATTTAAAATATCATTTGTAATCGTTATTTAATAACAGTAATCATATACACAACAAGACTTTAGCTTGCAGTATATTTGAAGATCATACCTGTCAGTAAAAAGAATTTTATAAAACCTTTTCTCACCATGCTGAACTATTAATACTCAGATTTATTTTAATATTTCACTTTAAGCTGCTTTTTTATATGCATAAGCAGAGAAATTTTAATGAAAATGAATAAAATAGCATTTGCATTAATATTACAATAGCAATGTAAAAGAAATAACAATGTTTCCCATTCTGTCAAAAAAAATGTGAAAATAAAATTCTTCTAACCATTCCCATGCATTTACATATTGTTGTTTTATAATGTTCGGCTATCAAAATTTCCACCTTTTAAGACTACAAAGAGTGGAAATGATGGCACCTTAAGGAGTGGGGGCACCAGATAGGAGTGTCATCCCCCGAAATATAGTTCTCGTCATCTACAAGAAGGATTAAGCCGAAAACCAGCAAATCTGACTTAACAGCCCCAGAGGTATCCTTTCACATAGAGGACACTGCGATCACGAACTATTTAATGCTCTCCAGACACCATTAGAGAACATGAAGGATCATCTATTCCTTCGGGATTCGAACTCGCTATCATCCGATCACGAGAACGGACTCAATAACCAAACAGGCCAAAGTCCCCTTCCATCGTAGTTACCAAATAGTTGGCTTATGAATCGTAGTTACCATTCCAAAATTTGTCATCAGTGCATTTGAAGCAGTTTTCCTTCAATTTTCTGGTTTGACCGTATTTTTTAAAAAAAGCTGAAGCTTCAATTTCAACACTTTTTTTTTTCTTAATACTCGGTTTCTCTTATGATACAGCGCTATGTAATGGGCGAAGGTGATAGCATCTTATACAATGGGCCAACCGGTGGATGTGCTATCTTCGCCCCGAAAGTGGAGAGATGTAGAAAGACAAACACAGAGAGAGAAATTAACATCCATACCCGAACCAGGATTCGAACCCGGAACCTACTACTTCAAAGTTAGGGATGCTAACCTTTCCGCCATCGGTCGGCTCAATTTTAATATTGAAATATCAATCCACCAATTCAATCGTAGAAAACTATGAACTACTATGTGATACAGCTTCAGAAAAAACAGAAAATATCGAATTGAGGAATTATTACAGTCATATTGGTAGCCAAGAATTTATCAATCCATTGATGATAAAATGGCTCAGTCAGGAAGCTACTAGAAACATTTTTGATGAAATTATATTGAAGTTTTTGCCTTTTTAAATCACAAAAACTGTATTCATTAAAATTTAAAAAGTAAATTTTAAAATGTATCATCAATGCGTTAATTTTTGAATAAATAAAATTCATGGATTATTAAGTTGATTGGTATAAATAAAATTTGTGTGGAAAAAAGCAATTTATTCACCAAATAATAATCGAAACTTTTTTTAACAGAAGGAAAACAGATATTTTTAATTTGTTATATTTCTGCTCATTTCTATTTAAAAAAAAAAAAAAAAAAAAAAAAAACCTAATATGAATTTTTTGACAAAATATTAAGAAATCCATGAATATTAATTTATTTTCAGTTAGCATTTCATGGCATTATACAAAAAATACTATATATATATATATATATATCAAAATATAATCTTTATAATGACACTAACGAATGTGACAAAACTTGTATTCAGACAGTCCCTATGAATATCTAAACATAAGAACTCTTAGAAAAGGGTGGCAACTTCTTTATTCTAAAGCAGATTGATTATCTTATGATAAGTTAGAGAAATCCATTAAGAAATAAATAATAAAGTATATAGATAAATCCCCTCTGGGGTATCGAGTACTTTTGAGACTAATAATCACGTAGATTTAATTGTGGAACATCTGGAGAAAATTTCAAATCATATTCCGTGAATACATCAGATAACTACCTTAATTACTTATTTTGATTATTTTTAAGTTTAAATTATAAAAAATTTTAAAATAAAACATCATGAATATTATTTACTTATTCAAAAACTGATTAAAAATTATTTACTGATTAAAAATGCACTTAATAAAACAATAAATGAGAAAACTTTACTTAATATATTTAATATATATTAATCAAATTACAGTATAAAATAATTTACTAATCATTTTAAGAATATCAATTTAAAAATGTGTATATATTGTGATATAATACTAATGGTTATCTTCATTGATATATATTGATGTTAAAAAATAAAATTATATGATTTGCTAAACGTATACATCGTTATTCTTTCATGGATTTTAAAAACATAATGAATTAAAGTAAATTTGAATTGATTAATAATTAGAGTTTCATGTAAGAAATTCTATAAAACAGTTTTTTTTTTAATTTCTATAATGCAATTCTATAACACTTTTAAGTTTTTAATTTAATGAATATGATAATTGTACTAAATATTTAGAAGTGTCTAATAATTCTATAATAAAATTATTTCGTCTCTTATTATTTTTTATTTAAATACTTTAACTATTTTGGGACTAATGTGTGTAGTTAAATTCTGAGAAACAAATAGTAAAGGAATAACTAACAAAAGGTTTCTTTATTCCTTAACAAATGATAAAAAAATACTTAGTCTACCACGTAATTATTAATAATATGATTTTTTATAGTTTAAAATGAAGAAGACTTCATTAAATTTTGTTAAGCTACATTAATTTAGTTATAAATATGTTATCATTAAAATAAAGAAAAATACGTCAAATATTTGAAAATGTAAATTTAAATTATTAGTATTTGTAACTAACTTCACATTGTGTATTAATTAATTATTTTAATGAAACAATTTTTCTGGATCATAAGTTTTATATTTTTTATTTATTTAAAATTATAAAATGCAAAAATAATGTGCCCATATCGGAACATATTTGTTAAAAAAAAAAAAAAAAAAGTACAAAGCACACACCAAACCATAAATAAATTTTATATGGAAAGTTATCAGCATCGTTTTCTTCCCTCATTGAAACAGGGTTATATTCACCTCAGTCACTTTTTTTTTTTTTTTTTTTACAATTTATTTATTAAAAGTTCTTCCAATGAGAATTAAATCTCATTCTTGATCAAAGAAAGCAAGAAGAAGTCTCATAATATCTTATAATAATTTTTATACAAAGTGTTTGAAAGCTATTGTGTGAATCATAAAATAAAAGTACAAAATATACCAAAAAAATAAATTGTAGAGATTAAAGAACCAAATATTTTTAAATTGAAAGTTTAACATTTGATTTTTGACAACCATATATTTTTTGACTATATAAAAAAGTTTATTCTTGCTCTAAGACGAGTAAACCGGTAGGCAGAAGTGCCACGCCCCTTTAGGTGCGCACAGGGGTCACGTGAAAGGATGTGACGTCAGATCACGTGACCATTGAGTGTAGTTGAGTTGTCGGTTTCGTTTTTTTAATGTTTTGCTCAAGTTGAGTTGTTTTTATTTAATTTAATGTATTTCACTTGGTTTTTAAAGTTTCTATTTCTGGGAATGGCAGCAATTTTTATTTATATTACATGGTTTCTGTTTTTGCGAATGGCAACATTATTTTATAAATTTTTATATTTCCCACGTGTGTTAAAAGTTTCTATTTCAGGGAATGGCAACGACTTTCACGATATATTTTTTATGTAACGCACGTGTGTTAAAGATTTATATTCCAGAGAATGGGAACAATTTATAAGAACGGGGATTTTTAAACGTGCATTGCAAAGTTTCTGTTTTTGTGAATGGCAACAATGGGTTTTGGAGACGCAATATGCGCATGCATGTTCGGACAAACCGGATCTTGTTTTCAGTGATCTGATTGGTTGTTAGTGATGTCATTCGCTTGTTGAGTAGTCCTTTTACTGGATCGAATTTTTCTATTGGTCAAATAAAATTGTAGTACTAGGGTTTGGCAACACTAGTCCAGCTTACTTGTACTTTTATCCGGAAAAATTAGTTCAGTGTATACCATTGCTCTATTTTTTTTTCTCACGTGTGGAAACTAAGAGAAAAAAGTAAATAATGAAACGTTTTTCCAGAGATTTGTGTAACTTAGAACCTCGAATGAGAAAGAAAGCTGCTCTCGATCAAAAACTCATGATCGAACAAGCCGAACGTGAGATCAAGTCTGCTAAAAAAAAATCAGGCCGAACATATGGTTACTCTTGGAGGAGATTACTTCGCCTATGCAGCATGCTTCAAGAGCTGTACCAATGCTCATATTCGGAAGTTTATTACAGACACTGAAGGATGCTTACAGCCGACTAAAGATGGAGTGACCATGTCTCCTGCCGTGTGGAACTCACTGGTAAAAGAAATCTGCAAATTCCGAATTAATGGTTCTTCTGATGTTGTGATCATCATGAATAAAAAGTTATGTGTATCACAACAAGCAATTAATGGCGAATTACTGTTTGTGTTTCAAAAGTTATTTCAACGCAAAAACTTGCAATTCGAGTTCATTTCTAATCATGTTGTTCTAAACAGGTCTCAGTTTTCAAATTTATGTGACAAAATTTCAGTGATTTCAGACCAAATGAAGGAAAGTTTCATCAAAGGTTCTTTACAAGAATATATTTTGTCTGAGATGGAACAATCCAAATTAAATTTTTCTACTCTATCTACACCCGTATATCAGGAAATCAGAAATTCTCTTGCTAAATGTATAGCAAATGCTGTGACTTTAAAAATTTCGGAGCTGTGTGCCATTCCTGAAACTACATACTTTATAGACATAACGCAGAGTCGTGCAGAAAAATTCAATGAATATTTTGAGTCATCTTTATTTCAACTGGACTGACAGCAAACGGCAAAGGACTTTTTTGAAAAAAACAAACATACTAATATTGACTTTGAATTTGGACAAGAATTTTTTGATGGCTTAAATGTAAAAGCGTTATTTAAACAAATTGAGAAAATATATGTTTCAGAAGAAGATACTCTGTACAATGAGCTTTTCTTACTTGAATAAATTTGTTTGTTATATTATTTCTTTTCTGTTTATTTCACAAAGTTCACATAAGTGTAAAATATGTTGTTTCATATTTTTTATTTAAAATATTTTTCAGAGAAGATGTCAACATAATGGTAAGTAAATTGTTTAATTTTATTCTTAGATTTGAATTTTAGCGCAGACGTTTCTTGGGGTGATGAGGTATATAAGGCAGTGAATTTTCACAATGATCATTCATTTAGAATGGCGATGTCAAAAGAGGAGGTCGTTTTCTTTCTCGTTTATATTATTTTAATGTTTGTAATGTATATTTTATCTGAGACTGTGTTTAATGTAGAGTTTCCTCGAGATATATTTGTGCGATTTAATAGCTTTTTCAATTCATCTGACAATAACTATGACTGAAAAGAAAATTTCTCTCTTTTACAAAGATCCTCAAATACCTGGTAGTTTCGGCGGTATTAACGCTTTATATCGTGCTTTAAAAGGCAAAGTCCAAACTGATAATATTAAGAAATGGCTGCGAACAAAGGATTCGCATACATTACACAAACCTTTAAGGCACAGTTTCAAAAGAAATCGTGTTATAGTAGGTGGTTTGAATGAGCAATTTCAAACGGATTTAGTTGATATGCAATCTCTAGCCAGCTACAATGATAATTATAAATACTTACTTACATGCATCGACGTTTTTTCTAAATATGCATGGGCCATACCACTTAAGAATAAAAAATCGGAGAGTATAGTTGCTGCTTTTCAAAAAATCTTTTTAGATAGGTCTCCAGAAAAGTTACAAAGTGATGACGGATTAGAATTCAAAAATAAACATTTTCAAAACTTTTTGAAGAAAAATAACATTTCTTTCTTTACTACACATAATTCAACCAAAGCCTCCGTTGTGGAACGTTTCAATCGGACTCTTAAAACCAAAATGTGGAAATATTTTACTGAAAAGAATACCAAACGTTATATTAATATCATTGATAAGCTGGTTAACAGTTACAATCATACCTGGCATCGTAGTATTCAAATGGAGCCAGCGTCAGTAAATATAGATAATGAAGCCAACACTGTACGGTAATGTTTGGCAAACACTGTACGGTAATTCACTTTTAAATCTAAATTTACCAAAATCACATCTCAAAGTAGGTGATACAGTTCGTATTAGTAAGGAAAAGATGCGTTTAGCGAAAGGATATGAGCAGAATTGGACAAGAGAAATATTCACTATCCATAAAATTTTGAACAGAAAGCCAATAGTATATAAACTCAAAGACTTAGCTGGAGATGTGATCGAAGGTACTTTTTACAAACAAGAACTTCAAAAAATTACAGACTCGGGTTACTATCCGGTAGAAAAAGTGCTGAAAACTAGAACGAGAAAAGGTAAAGTGGAATATTTTGAGAAATTTCAAGGTTATCCTGAAAGTTTTAATACTTGGGTTCGAAACGTGAAACATATATAAATAGAAGTTATTTAAATTTCATTTTAGAACAGACAATCATTTAAAAGAAAAATGTCGTTTTACATCACTCTGATCAGTGACAGTTCTAGGGATTTTTATCCAGATAACAAAATTTCACAATTTACCACACAACTTCCTTCTTCTATTGAACTAACTAGCGGTGCTTGGGAAGAAGCATTAATCGATATTACTTATCCTCATACCTGGTACAATATACGAAAAGACAATAATTTGTTTGGATTTGATTTAGGAGATGGAAAGTTAGAAGGAAGAAGACTTCCCCCTGGTTGTTATGAAACCATACCTGATATCCTGAAAGGCATTAGAATAGATTCTCATCGAAATAAAATTGAATTTCATTACCATCCTGTGACAAAAAAAGTCAAATTTAGAACAGAAGGAATGGCTAAATTTATTCTCAACAAGGGCATGGCCAAATTGATGGGATTTGAAGCAGGAGAATATCAAGGAATTGGACAAAGTAAATTTGTGGCTGATCCAAAAGTCTCTTTTCATGTCATGTATGTCTATTGTGATCTAGTAGAGCCCCAAATCGTGGGAAATGTTAAAGCACCCCTTTTAAAAATCGTCACAGTGGAAGGAAACGGTGGAGAGATTGTCAATGCTCATTTTCCAAGACTCATATACTTACCCGTCATTCGTCAACATTTTCAAGCTATACAGGGGGACATTAGACTTCATACCGGAGATTTGGTACCCTTCGAAAGAGGCACTGTTTTCATTGTGCTACATTTTCGTCTTCGGCAAATCCTATAAAAGACTTCGTTCTCTTCTATAAGACTTTATTCTGTTGGTGTGAGTAAACAAAGAAGCATCGAGAAAATGTTGGTCCCTTATACATGTTATACGAAAACATTTGAAGATTATTACGTCAAACAAACAGGAAATGGCCTATCTCATTATCACGGCTCAGTTTTACAGAGAGGATACGGAATTGGTGGATTTTTTGCGAAACTATTTCGCAGTGCAATGCCATTTTTAGTAAAAGGCGCCAAAGTTTTTGGAAAAGAAGCTCTGCGGACTGGAACTCAAGTAGCCAGTGACGTGCTGGCAGGACAAAATTTTAAATCGTCTCTCCAATCAAGAGCTAAAGAGAGAGGAAAATTATTAGCCAGAAAAGCTCTTCAGAAAGCAGATGAGATGATATGTCACAGTGCCCATAAAAGGAAGCGCAAAACTTCCAAAGGGTTCATTTCTTCCAAAGTCAAGAAATTGAAAGGACGGGACATTTTTGATCCTTAAAAATGGTTTTTCTACTTAAAGATTCTCCGGAATGTGCCAAATCCGAATTAGAGTTATTTACATTACCTCCTACACAAACTGTTATCGAAAGAAGTCAATGGGTGGAATTTCACCCTCTGGCTAATGTATCAGATGGAGGTCCTGTGGAATTTAACATTTCAGGAAGTGGTGATGATTACCTTGATCTCTCTCAAACTCATTTGCATGTAAAAGTAAAAATTTTAAAAAGTGACGGCAAACCCCTTACGACTGAAAATAAAGTGGGCCCCGTCAATTTATTCATGCATTCTATGTGGTCACAAGTTGATATTAGTTTAAACGAAAGACTCGTTTCCTCAAGTAATAATACATATCCCTACAGAGCTATGATTGAAACTTTATTGAATCATGGATATGATGCGAAGACTTCCCAACTTTCATCAGAACTGTTTTTTAAAGATACTGCCGGTCGTATGAACGTATTTGATACGGAAGATAAAGAACCTAACGAAGGATTTAACAAAAGAGCTGATTTCTTCAAATTCAGCGCTTCAGTTGATATGATTGGAAGGTTACACTTGGATATATTTCATCAAGAAAGACTTTTATTGAACATGGTGGACGTCAAACTTAAACTAATTCGTAGTAAATCTGAATTTTGCCTGTTGGGAGATGAAAATTTTAAAATAATCCTCGAACAGGCTTCCATATTCGTCAGAAAAGTCCGAGTTAGCCCGGGTGTTGTACTTGGACATGCGAAAAGCTTGGAGAAAACAACTGCCAAATATCCTATACAACGAGTGCTTTGTAAAGCTTATTCAATTCCATCAGGAAATATGTCTTTTGTTCAAGATAACATATTTACAGGCCAAATGCCTCGAAGAATTGTGGTTGCCTGTGTTGATAATGATGCCTTTAACGGCAACTATAAAAAGTCACCGTTTGAATTCAAACATTACAATATTAATTTCATCGCTGTATATGTGGATGGGCAATCTACACCTAGTACTCCTTTACAACCTGATTTTGAAGCCAATCATTTTATCCGAGCCTATCAAAACTTATTTTTGAACGCTGAAGATCGGGGGTTATTTCTTACAAGATCTGAATTCTCCGGAGGAAACGCCTTGTTTCGTTTTGATTTATTGCCTGACCTTTGCGAAGGAGGACATTTGAATTTGGTTCGTCATAGCAACTTAAGACTGGAAATTAAATTCGGTGCACCTCTACTCCAAACTGTTTCTCTACTAGTTTATGCTGAATTTGAAAATTTGATCGAAATCAATAAAGCTAGAAATATTCTTTATGATATTGGAAACTAATGAATTCTCTACAGATTCATCGAGTACTCTTCCGTGATTTACATGCTCAAAGATATTTTATTGGAGTTTTTCCCTCGGATAAAATTCCCCTGATTCAACATTTTCCTTCGGCAATGGTCATCAACACTGACAAACATGACGAGATTGGATCACATTGGTCAGCTGTCTACATAGAAAATAAATGCACTCTCGAATTTTTCGATTCCTTTGGATTACCACCTGAAGCTTATGGAGAAGATATATTAAGATTTGTTAAGTCATTTCCTATTGTCCAATGGAATATGATACCCCTACAAAGCCCTACGTCTAATGTTTGTGGACAATTTTGTATTTATTTTATTGCAAAACGATGTCAAGGATTTTGTATGAAAACGATTATATCGCAATTGGCCGGAAAAAACAATGATTTTAGAATTTATCAGTTTGTCAAAAAAAGATATGGTGTAAATACGATTTTCAAAAAATAAAAAATAACTTTTAAATAGTTTGTCTTGTTATTTTACATATTTACATTTTACATAATATACATTTTCATAATACTTTTTTACTATCAATAATATATAGTTTTCAATTTAGGAAAAAAGTATTTTTTAGAAAGTTTGATAGAAAGTAAAACGTTTTTAATTTCATGTGTCAACTTAAAGATTAACACTTTTTAACTTATTGAATGATATTATTTTATTTCAATCTAACAATTTTGTGTTTAACAAAATATTAATAAGTTGTTATTAGAAATAATTTATTTAAAAAGCATTTTCAAAAATATTGTTGCTATTTACAAGTTTATAATATGAGAAAATATTTGTAACTTTATGTGACAATTATTTCAAGAATAACTTTATAACTTATTGAATGATTTTATTTTATTTAAATCTAATTATTTTGTGACTAATATTTCATAAATAAATTGATGTTACAGATATTTTATTGATACAAACATGATTGTAATTCTACATATTTTTTTTTAAAATTTTAAGTAACAATTGAAGGATTACTTACTTAAATATTAATTTAACTCATGAAAATTAACTTGTATAATAATTTAAAGATTACTTACTAAAAGGTACTTTTATTTTGCCTGCTGAAAAAGGAAAAAAGAAAATGAACACACACAAACACACATTAAGGAAGAAAAATCGCTATTTATTAAAAAATATAATTAAAGATGATGCCACAAAGAGGAGCCTTTTCCATACATAGGTTTTTCATAGACAGTTTTTCGTTTTTTTCTTACAGGCAAAGCATACAATTTTTGTTGTTTCTCATGTAAATGAGAATTTTTTACAAACGATTCGGGAAAATTATTTTCATTAAGAGCATTATGAAATTGATCAAACCCTAAAGGTTTTGATTTCTTATTCCTGATCAAATATGAAATCAGGTCTTTTACATTGGTATGGGGCAAAATATCGCCATTCACTATCAGTTCTTTTTCAGGAGTCCAAGATGTGTTTACATCAGGATGATTTTTCAAAAACAAAATAATGTCTTTGATTACTTTCTTGTGCTTGACAGGGACCGATTCCATAATATCTTCTGTAATGTCGGGAGAATCACTAACAGAAATTTCAGATTCTTGGTTAATGGGTTGAATTTGATTAACATCAGGGAACTTTACAAATTTCTGAAGAACTTGTTGGTAAAGCGTTGCTTTTTCAAAGTCGGGCATTTTCTTTGACAGAATGGTCTTCATTTGCTGATCCAATTCAGATATATGGTCATCTGAAAACTGTTGTGCCCGATCTATAGGCATTAGAATAAACTTTTTAGCGTGATCCATGGAAAAGAGAGCCTAGTAAAGACACGGCTGCAGGTAGAATGAGTGACAGGAAACCTTCTCCTTTTTGAACCAAAAGTTTTCTTTTCTTGAAAAGAGAAACTTTTTTGTCTCCCAGCCGACGTAATGTCCTCTTGTAAGGAGCTAGTCTGTTCTTTTGACGTTTTGAAATGGGTACAGTTCCTTTTAAAACATTCAAGACACATTCACATACAGCTTTGATAACACTGTTCGGACACTTTTGAAGCATTTGTCTTTTGAGTTTAGATTTTTGCAACAATTTTAGCTTTTCTAACGGGAGGTGCGAGGTATACGACATGATAAATCATACTGAATTTTCTATTCAGTGAACTGAGGTATTTATAGATGCTACAATTCCAAAGGAAGATCAAGATTCCTGTTGATTTCGGGGATTCGATATAAAACAGGAAAATGCTGAGGCTTTATTTAAAGCACAGTAATTAGACTGAGGGTCATGAAACGAACATTTCACTGTAGGTATTCGTAGATGTTGAATTTTAGGCCACTTGATAACATTCAAATCTATAATATTTGATTGAGAAAATTTTGTAAAAATTTAACTTTCTCTAATCCTTTCACATAGATCGTATTGTACGATGCAAACAAGAAAATTACAATATGTCTGAGTGCGGCATACGGTAAATCTCCAGTTTCCCAGGACATACCGTGGACATTACGGACAACCCATGAATAGGTTTTCTGTTTTCGAGGCGACAACTTTTCCCAAGAATGCGGTGGTTGAAAAGACCAGCGACCGTGATAATTGTAATGTACATCGTAAAATGCTAACTCCTTGATCACAAAAGAATGTGGGCTCATTTGAAAACCCTGAAAATCTATAACGATTGCAGACATGCTTAACACTATATGGCTTCCATAAAAATGACTAACGCGGCTCATATACAAAATGTTTATCTTCAGGAAAAATACCAATACGCATGCTCAAATGCTCTTCTGTCATTGGATGAAAGTCCAGAAAGAGATAGCCAAAACGGGGACTTGTAGCGTCACGGAATATTTCCTGAAGAGACCTGTTTTGGCCTGGAAACATCTGTCTGGACAGGTGAGTCACCTGACTTTTGTCTCTAGGGTTCTTGAAAAGCACTAAATAGTGATAATTTAAATTGATGTTACGCATTTCTTTTCCTTGATGAAATAGATTCTGTACTACAAAAATGACAGTAAGATTTCTATGATGGCTACCTTTTGTGAATAAGTTACTCAAACGTGAATCCCCGCTTAGTTCAGACATTAGATCGTCCACAATAATGAGAGCATTTCGAATATTACTCAAGTAAGAAGCTAAACCCTCTTCAAAAACGACACCTTTCATGGTATTAAATAAAAACTGAAATGTACCATAACAATAAATAATTTTTTCTGGCATGGGCAAAAACATGCGATTATCTATTAGTTTTTTAACAAAAACTGACTTGCCTGAACCCGTAGGACCACTGATGAGGCATGTAGAAGGGTGAACCAATCTTGGCAAATCCATGAGGATAAAATAAAAAAAGTGAGACTTACCTTCTTTATATACGTGTTGGAAAAGACAGGAAAAAATTCCGGTTTCTTATGTGGGATGAAAGCTTAAGGTCGAAACTGCATAAAATTAAAAAAAACTTTTGATATATTAATAACCCTAGGGAAGAGTTGTAAAATCGCTTTGAATGACCCGTTTGTCGTAAACAATTCTATAAATTTTCGTTTCTTTTTTGTTTATTATTTTGCGCCTTTTCGCATCACGACATATTTTAGCTGGATCCTCCACCGAAATGACTGTTTCCTTGTCCAAGCTGCACACTAAGCTTTTCATTGAATGAAAATTAATTTTTTCAGTGTTTCTGTAATTCAGAGTAAAACCTCTTACTTTGCAGCAAACGTTCCCTTTGTCTGTTTCATAACCATAATTTTTGGGTCCACCTGAAAAAAAGTGTTAAAAATTTAATAAATATTTCATTAGCTTAGGACAAAATACTTTTACCTAATAACAGCAAAAAAAATTACCAGACACGAAGGTTGTAATGATTTCTCCATCGAGCTCGTCGGTAAACTCTCCCAAGAAATTTCCTAGAGTAGGATCATTTATTCCATTACTTGCATACACAATAGAATCTGTGTCGTGATATAATACAGCACGCCCTAGCTTGTCCATTTCTGAATATAGTTTGAGTCGGGCCCAGGCTGTCGTGAAAGCGGCGAGAAATATGTATCTTTTGAATTGAAGTATTTTGAGTCATAAAGTCTCTCTTTTTGTCTTTCCCAATGAAAGGCTGCAATTTTTGCTGATGCAAAATATACATCTTTAATCTATAAAAATAAATATATTACAATTACTAAATAAAAAAGTATTCTGCTGTTAATGTTTATTAAATAAAATTATTACTGTAATAATAATGCAAATTTATGACGCCAAAACACTTACGTTTTTGGTTGAATCTAGCAGCATCTTATTAAACATTGGGACAGTATTTACAAATGTAACTTGAGATTTATTTAGATTCATCCCCATCTGAAAAATGGAAAAAATTAATATAATCAAAAGTTTATCTTTTCATTATATAAAAAGCAATTATTTTACAAACACCTATTTTTTGTAAATAAAAAGAAATGTTACCATCCCCAAAAACTATTCAGAGCTAATTTAGCGACCTGACGTCGCCCAGGATTTTTTGCGATCACATCTGCATCCAAAATTATCCCTTCTTTTTCCTGGTATTTTCTTATATATTCGGCCTTTCTTTCTTCACTATTACATTCCGCCGGCCAGCCACTGCTTTCTTGTTTTATTTTCAAAAACAAATCGATATAGGATTTAAACAGCGTGTCGCTAGACCGTGGAAAATGATACACTTCATGTATCTGAAAAAAAGATATATAAATATCAACAATCGTACACATTTCGTAATAGAAAATATATATTCTTAAGAATTCTTTTTGTGCCTTTGTAACTATATATCCTTTACATATAGCCATTTTGATTTCTTCTGTTACCCACGTCCCTGGCAAAATACGTTCGTCATCCCTGTGATTACACATTGTTTGTTGCTGGCTTTCTGCACATGTCCGACACAAAGGAAACATAAGTTTGCCCTTGCATCGGTAGGGAAGTACGGGAAGAAATAACCCTCTTGGGGGAAGAATATTACATTTAATAAAACCAAAATATGCTGTAGGATCATCAAATTCCTCCGTGATTATTGTAGGATGTCCAACGGGGTATGTGCAATATTTGTTCACCTACAGGTATAAAAACAAAAAAAATATAAATTTGAAAAATATCAAAAAATATCTTTAAAATAAAAATAAAATAACTACTTACCCATGGATATAACGAAGTAAAATCAACATATTTTGATTTACCCTCGTGAAACAATTTTATCGCGTTCGTGCGACCTCCAAAGAAAGCATTTCTAGGTTCCATACGATCCACTAAGGGATGATCTTTAATAAAATTCTGTAGGTTGGAATCCTCCTGTTGTTTTTTTCTAAAGTCATGCTCCCATATTTCAACAACATGATATCCCATTTCACGGAATTTATTTGACGTTTCTTTTGTTTTGGCGTCTAATACAGCCATGGTCACGCCGTTTACAGGGTTTACTACCTCTGCATCGTAGCATGTAAGACACCCGTGAAAGAAACATCCTTATAAAAGTATAAGTTATTAATTAAAAATGTTTTATTTATAAAAGATCCACATATAAGTAATGTTATAAAATATGCTTACATGATACTGATAAATAGTGTTGTTCGCTTCACAATAAACATCTATGGATATGCCACCAATTCGCTTTTCCCCAAAGCCATTTAATGCATGTTTAATTGCTATTCCTTCTACGTCGGCTACGAAATTTAACCATCTGATACTATCCAAAGAGAAATTTGTGTTATTTATATAACCATGGATAGGAATCATGGCAATGGTATTGTCTTTTATGTGCCGACTTCGGAAAACAGCATACAAGCAGAAGCGATTGTAACATATCTGAAAAAGTAAAAAACATTTGTTAAAGAAGTACATAATTGCATAAGAAAAAAAGATATATAGATAATTTAAAAAAACTTACTGAAAGGGATCCACACCACCGATTTCTAAAAACTTCTCCTTAAATTCTAAGCAACACCTGCGCAAAATATCCACATCAGATCTAAAAAAGTAAACAAAAAATCAATTCTACGTATCATGAAAAAAATATTTTAGTGAAGAAAATAATATATAAAAAAAATGTACTTACCTGCAATACGACAGAATTTCTTCTTGGAAATCAAATATATCATTTTCATGTTCCTTATGCCATGCTAAAAATGCTTCGCGGTTGGGTGGTGACATGGTATCAGGACTATAATATTGTATGCCCGGTAAGGGTCCAACGTAAGCTTGATTTTCCATGTTGTTAAATAAATGAGGAAAATACCCCTTTTTTATTTCTACTAGCCCAAAACAGGAAGGTAATTTAGCCAACGACATCGGCAAAAAGTTAAAGGAATCTATAACTTTAATTCCCATTGTTTTCAGGGTGATGCACATCAATTTTGATCCACATGGAATAATTTCAGGGCTTGTTCCTTGCTGCAGAAGCCAACTCAAAATAAACTGCCCGTCAAAACTGTAATGATTATAAACATGAGATACATACACACATATTATATACATACATATATATATATATATATATATATATACATATATATATATATATATATATATATATATATATATATATATATATATATATATATATATATACATACATATATATATATATATATGTATATATACATATATGATGATTCCTTACCCTTTCATATTGTGAGCAATGGCTGTGTATTTTTTGTGGTTTTGTGAAAAAAGCCATTTACAGAAATTAGTTAGAGCATCATATCCCTTGAATACTATCTCTCTTCCATCCGCGTAGTGAGCAACAGCAAAATTGACCATATGCTCCCCAGAAGATTGATCAGTTTCGAAATCAAAGAAGATGTTTTGATTTGATGGAAGCTTCGCGACAACAGGGCGCAAGTGACAAAAATGTTCCGTAGCCACCACGAACTCTTTGCATGACGGGCACTGCACAGTTCCACAACGATGATTTTCACGGGTGCAGTTTCTACGTTGAATAACTCTGCAACAAATTCTGCATTGGTATACCTTAAGAAGAAAATCGTTAAATTTACATTCAGTAAGAATTTTTTAACTGTAACAAAGACTGCATAGAAATATTAAAGACAAAAATACACTTACCTTATCACATATTGAAAGTTCTTGTTGTCCCGTTATTGATTTGTGAGCAGCAAGGCAGTCTTCTGATTTACACAAGCGATCACAATCAACACATCTTCTTGGTACATCTGGAATACAGATAAATCTTAGACAGATGTTGCACCTGTGTTGGCAGTGGTGATCTTCCAACTTATTGTACGGTTTTTCACATTCTTCGCAGTAGTAGTTTGACGCGTAAAATCCCTTAAGGCTCTTTATTACATCATAGTGATTATTGTGTAGCCACAAATTTATTCTACGTGATCTACGCATGCCTTTGTACGACAACTAAAATAAAAAATAAGAATTTTCTAGCTAACACTTTTTGAAAATCAACATTGAAAAGAAAAGTAATGAGAGAAAATATACCTTGTTCATATTTTCCGCTGAGAAAACAACAATTTGAAGATCCAGGTGCTCCTCAAAACAAGAAATTTCACCATATGTACAGGGAGCTAAAGGGACATTTGCTGCTGCATGAAGACAGCGTGTGCGTTTCATAAGAGCGGGTCGACGTCGATCTTTCAACGAATTAATGGCTGTTGTGTCCTCCAAATGAGCTAAAGCAAAAACAATTGCTTTTGCGCAGCAAAGTCCTTCCGCGTCAGCCGGGATAGCTAGTATGGACTGCTTTCGAAGACGATCCACCTCTACATTTATTACCCTTCTTATACGACTGGTACCTGCACCTACATCTCTCAGAATTGTCAGTACATCTACTGTAAAAGTTTCATCGAGCCGAATTTCATCTTTGGATTGCAGCACTTTAACTACTGCAGAGACCAGTTTTTCCACGGTTAAGGCAGAAACAGGCATCAAATGAGTAGATATTGGCTTATCTAAACTGCTAGATTGTATGCAGAAACGAATTAGATCCGTTGGTCTTAAATTTACAGTCGTGCGCTCAATCAGGAGCGTAAGCAAATCTCTTACGGCATTCACCGTTGATATTAAAGGCGTTTCCTGAAAATGGTGTGGCAATCTTTGAGGATCTATCCTTGCCCTATATGAAACTTCTTCGCTTTTGTACTTGATGTTTCTTCGACGAGAACGTTCAACAAGTACAACTGCATTTTCCAACTAAATAAAAAAAAAATAAGTAATTTTACTTTTTGGATATTTTCAAAGAGTAAAACCTGTGAAAGTATATGAAAAAAAAATCTAATTTTAAAACGAACAAATTAAAATATATCTGATACATACTTCAAACCCAGAACCAACTTGAAAATGTGTAGGGGCGCCTTCAAAAAACGGAGATGCTTCCAGAAAATCTTGGGTGCATTCGCCTACAATCTAAAGATAGAAAAATAAGGAAATGTGTACTTAATATATTTCACAAATTAGCAAAAAAGTAATCATAAGCCGCAATATGCATTCCCTGAAAAAGAGAATAAAATTATGAAAACACTAACCTCGGATAATTCGTCAAAATCAAGCGTGCTTGTATTAAAATTCTCATTGTCCCATACTGGATCGCTAATAACCCATTCTTCTGGCACTTCTACATCATTTACTATTTCATTTAATTCAGTTAACGGAATTCCGAAATCGGTGAACTAAGTAAAAATATATTATAATATCAACATATATATTAATTATATATTAGAAATGCATAAATAATGAAATAAAATAACCTTTGAATAAGATTTTAAATTTTCCAAAGAATAAATTAAAATAAATATAAAGCAGAAATATAATTACATTACTAACTTTAAAATAATTTAATTAAAAATTCAGTAACCTCTTCATCGAAAGATGGTGTATTTTGGTTATCCATATCTACATCCATATCAAAAATATTTGTCAAAGTTTACGCACGTAAGAAAAAAATAGAGCAATGGTATACACTGAACTAATTTTTCCGGATAAAAGTACAAGTAAGCTGGACTAGTGTTGCCAAACCCTAGTACTACAATTTTATTTGACCAATAGAAAAATTCGATCCAGTAAAAGGACTACTCAACAAGCGAATGACATCACTAACAACCAATCAGATCACTGAAAACAAGATCCGGTTTGTTCGAACATGCATGCGCATATTGCGTCTCCAAAACCCATTGTTGCCATTCACAAAAACAGAAACTTTGCAATGCACGTTTAAAAATCCCCGTTCTTATAAATTGTTCCCATTCTCTGGAATATAAATCTTTAACACACGTGCGTTACATAAAAAATATATCGTGAAAGTCGTTGCCATTCCCTGAAATAGAAACATTTAACACACGTGGGAAATATAAAAATTTATAAAATAATGTTGCCATTGGCAAAAACAGAAACCATGTAATATAAATAAAAATTGCTGCCATTCCTAGAAATAGAAACTTTAAAAACCAAGTGAAATACATTAAATTAAATAAAAACAACTCAACTTGAGCAAAACATTAAAAAAACGAAACCGACAACTCAACTACACTCAATGGTCACGTGATCTAACGTCACATCCTGTCACGTGACCCCTGTGGCGCCTAAAGGGGCGTGGCACTTCTGCCTACCGGTTTACTCGTCTTAGAGCAAGAATAAACTTTTTTATATAGTCAAAAAATATATGGTTGTCAAAAATCAAATGTTAAACTTTCAATTTAAAAATATTTGGTTCTTTAATCTCTACAATTTATTTTTTTGGTATATTTTGTACTTTTATTTTATGATTCACACAATAGCTTTCAAACACTTTGTATAAAAATTATTATAAGATATTATGAGACTTCTTCTTGCTTTCTTTGATCAAGAATGAGATTTAATTCTCATTGGAAGAACTTTTAATAAATAAATTGTAAAAAAAAAAAAAAAAAAAAAAAAGTGACTGAGGTGAATATAACCCTGTTTCAATGAGGGAAGAAAACGATGCTGATAACTTTCCATATAAAATTTATTTATGGTTTGGTGTGTGCTTTGTACTTTTTTTTTTTTTTTTTTTTTAACAAATATGTTCCGATATGGGCACATTATTTTTGCATTTTATAATTTTAAATAAATAAAAAATATAAAACTTATGATCCAGAAAAATTGTTTCATTAAAATAATTAATTAATACACAATGTGAAGTTAGTTACAAATACTAATAATTTAAATTTACATTTTCAAATATTTGACGTATTTTTCTTTATTTTAATGATAACATATTTATAACTAAATTAATGTAGCTTAACAAAATTTAATGAAGTCTTCTTCATTTTAAACTATAAAAAATCATATTATTAATAATTACGTGGTAGACTAAGTATTTTTTTTATCATTTGTTAAGGAATAAAGAAACCTTTTGTTAGTTATTCCTTTACTATTTGTTTCTCAGAATTTAACTACACACATTCGTCCCAAAATAGTTAAAGTATTTAAATAAAAAATAATAAGAGACGAAATAATTTTATTATAGAATTATTAGACACTTCTAAATATTTAGTACAATTATCATATTCATTAAATCATGCGCATATTGCGTCTCCCAAAACCCATTGTTGCCATTCACAAAAACAGAAACTTTGCAATGCACGTTTAAAAATCCCCGTTGTTATAAATTGTTCCCATTCTCTGGAATATAAATCTTTAACACACGTGCGTTACATAAAAAATATATCGTGAAAGTCGTTGCCATTCCCTGAAATAGAAACTTTTAACACACGTGGGAAATATAAAAATTTATAAAATAATGTTGTCATTCGCAAAAACAAAAACCATGTAATATAGAAAAAAATTGCTGCCATTCCCAGAAATAGAAACTTTAAAAACCACGTAAAATACATTAAATTAAATAAAAACAACTCAACTCGAGCAAAACATTAAGAAAACGAAACCGACAACTCAACTCCACTTAATGGTCAAGTGATCTGACGTCACATCTTGTCACGTGACCCCTGTGCGCGCTTAAAGGGGCGTGGCACTTTCGCCTACCGGTTTACTCGGCTTACTACTAAGACTCCTTCGATAGATGACACCATCAGAGGATCCACTCCCTCAATTTTCACTTTGATCTGGTGGGGGAAGAAAATTTCTCCAGACCATGATACCCATGTTAACTGCTAAACGACTAACCACAGGACCTTCGACTCCACAGATTCGAAACCATGTAGCTGGCAGCGAAATGGCTGAAGGCTGTTGCAATAATAGCGACACAGAATTTACCTTCCTGGGAAAGTTTTCATAGATAGTGCGCCATGTTTATGTGTCACAAGGGAAGAAACCTAAATAAACCTCAGGTCCCCATCATGCAGAATTCAGAAATGCGACATCCATTTCTGATTGTTCCATAGTAGCTGGAATTGAATCCGTCACCTTATGTTTTTAAAACCATTATCCTATCACTACACCACTGTGAGCCCCAGTTTAATCCTTTGAATTTAATTCTCTTTGAAATGCTCTGAATATGATTAGTTATTTTTGTTCAAAGTAGTCTTCAGAAGCATCATAGACTTTTCTACACCCCCGCATCTTTATTGATGGTTAAGTAAAAAAAAATACCATCAGTCGGACTCTCCAAACCTTCTTGTAATGACTTCTTCGACAACGATCTTCTTGGTGTTACTAGCAAACTGAAAATCTGTTGCAATAAGTAACATATGAATGAATGGACATTCATTCAGACTCTAATAGAGTCATGGAAAATATTTCTCAATTATTGAAGCGAAGTAATGTATTAAATGTGCCATTAATATTTAAAAATATCTATGTCGTTAAGTCAGGCTTTCATTAGAAATCTACTGAAGCTTATAATTAGTTATTGACTTCGAATTTAATTTTTAATCCAGACAAATGGAAAGAACATATTTCTGTGGGCGCTCTTAGTTTATAAACTCATAATCAAAAGTAGTAATAATCCTTTTTTTCAAAATTTGCTTTACAGGCGAAATGATTAGTTCAATGGATGTTGATCGATTGATTGTGTTGATCGAAATGATTATTAGAAATAATTAACAATAAAAATAATGGCTAGATATTAAATTTCCTATATACGTACTGATTTAACTTTATTCAATGAATTTTAAAATATTTAACTACAATTTACAACTTTCATGCATTACAGCATCAGGAAGATGCACGTTAGCAATACAATTCGATGAAAATAAACAGGTAAATTTCACAAGAAAGAAAATTTTTTTTAAACTTTTTAACTATAAATGAATATGAAATTCAATTTCTGTGCATGCGTACATATTTGTCTTAATTTTTCAAATATGTATTCTTTCATTATTTTTAACAAGTAAAATAATGTTGCCTTTTTGTCGACACAAATATGTTGAAATACTCTGTTTAATAATGAATTTATTATAACAAACGTGTATTTATAATTCACATGTAGAGCTAAGAAAATAAAGTTTTTCATAATATATTTGAAAACAATTTTAATATTTTTTTTTATAAAATCCAATATTTAAAAGTACAAATGCTAATTACTAAAATGATAAATTTTTCATGCACTTTCTTATTAAAATCCTTATTGCAGCAGATAATTTTACTAATGAGTGTTCATTTTTTTTTCTGAGGGAGTATGCCAATTTATATATATATATATATATATATATATATATATATATATATATATATATAGATAGATAGATAGATAGATATTGTTACAAAATATTAAAACGTATAATGTTGCACAACGTATAATATGCTATATTTATTTTCGTTTCACAAATGAGTGTGACAATTTTCTATGGCAAAGAGTAAATTATAGCAACAAATTACTATACTTATGAATGTTTAATTTTATTTCAGACTGCCAAGAAAATATGGTAATTTTTTAATACAATCATGAATAAGTGATTCCTAAAGTTGGATATTCATAATTATTTTCGTCTCATCAGATCATATGGCACTATTTTGTATACATATGAATATATACGATTGCAATAAATATTTTACTTTATAAGTACCCCGATTTATTTTCGGATCTCAAGTAGGTACCACGTAGAATTCTGTACACATGTTCCAACAGCAAATAATTTCACTAACGAATATTCCAATTTACTTTTTGTCTCAAGAAGGTACATGAATTAAATTTGCAGGGAGACGTGTCTTCATTGTCTTCCCGTATGTATTATCCAAACACATTGCTCGAAAATTGTGATTAACATTTTAAAATTATATATAAATTTAATATATTGTTTTAAATTTTCATGTGAAAGTAACATTTATATTTTATCACAAGTTGACCGAGATTATTAGACTGAATGTCTATAGATTAAACAGCGATGTACTGTTTTATTTTCTATGAATTTCTATACCATTTAACAGGTATACTGTGGGGTAATCAGTAAATAGCATGAACTTAAATTGTAATTGCGAAAGTATTTTATTTTTGGTCTTGAAATTTAAATTTCTAAAACATAAATTTTATTTTAAAATTTCTCTGTTTGCGGAAGAAATGTAACATAATGATTGGCATTTAGGTTTTAAGAGTTTTGAAATCAGAAAAGCAATAACATATATTAACTAATATCATCATAAAATAGTTAATTCAAAATTCTGTCATAACTAAATATGACGATATTTTAAGAAATTTCAAAAAATCTTTATTTGAGACATCATCTGAAAAAGAAGAGATAATTTTAGTAGGTTTAAGTATCAGTACTAAATCACAAAATGTTTAAAATTTGTAGAGTTCAGTAATCCCTCGGGCTTAATACTTCATAGGAATGAGGCAAGCATTCTCAAGAAAGCAATACTTAGTTTCAAATGTATGGAAAATATCAACGAAATGAAATATCTCTGTGGGGGATCGGTTAATGAACTAAAACTACCAGAATTGTTCGTTAACTGATCATCGATTTACAATAAATTTACCATTACGATATCGATTAAATTATTCTGGAGAACGTAAAAATTGAATTGAAGAAACATGAATAATTGATTAGTAATATATATATACGAGTACATATGTGTGTGTGTGTATACACATTACTAGTAGTATATGGGGGGGCTAGAGGACACAAAAAATGCAATATTTTTTTCAAAATAAGACGTATTTTGCAAGTTTTGTAGATGTTTTTTGATATAGAAATTTTCAAAAATAGAGCATTTTTGATTTTTAAAATTTAAACAAAAAAGTGTGTTTTTCACTATAAAATGACGTCTTTTTCACTAAAATATACAGTAATTTTAGTGTTTTTAAGCTGTTTTTGATGAAAAATAGAGCTTTTTATCACTTTCAAAATTTCAACAAAAAAATTTGACCTTCCATTGAAAAAAATGATCCTTAAAAAATATATTGTTTTTATGTTTTTAAGCTGTTTTTTCGAGAAAAATTGAGTTTTTTAAGCTGTTTTATTATAAAAATTTGTGTTTTTTTTTGGATATTTAAGCGAATGTTTTTTTATAAGAAATGCAAGGTTTTTTGAAAATATAAGATAAAAGTCACTGCATATGTTTTTTTTAAAAAGATAAATTTTTAAACTTCTTCCAACTCGTAATCATAATATTTATCATTTATTTTACCTTTGTAATTGAATACATAATTATTTTTATTTATTTTTTAATTGCTCTTTCAGATAAATCAGCATGGCAGGAGCTTAAGTAAAATTCTTTTTCATTATCGTTTACTTCTAGTTTTGCAATTAATGAAGATCCAAATTTTGTTTTGATTTTTTTCAAAGATATCAAATTGTATTTTCCAACTTCTAAATCTCTCAATTTAAAAGTTTCAGGATATATATTCTTTTTGATGTTGTTGAATTCTTCCATTTATGATATTTCATTTTATTAAATGATTTTACGTTTTCAAAAATATATTCTGAAGATATTTATTTATAATGTAATAAGATGTTTTATCTACTAGATCAAGTGCTTTTTCTCTTATATCCTTATTTTTAACTTTTAAAATTAATTCTCTTATTTGACCAATATATTTCATTATTAAATCATCAATTCCATATCTGTCATATATTTTATTGATTTCAATTAGCTCGTTAATTAATTTTGAATTCTCTATTATTTCCTCACTAATATCTAAGTATTTTATTTCTTCCCTTTATTACAAACTATTTTTTGAATGGATTTTTTGTACTGACAACATTTATTATAGAATGCACATAGGACCTAATATTCTAGGACATTTAGGTACATCAATATCAACAGCTGGTATATTTAATTCTTCAAATATTCCTTTTTCAATTGTTCCTCCTTTATAAGCAAATCTACCACCATATTCATCATATAAATATTGAATATAATTTTTAACATTTTCATTACTAATCCATAAACTTTTATCGTCTGAATATCTTTTAAATCTTAGACCGTGAATGTCATGAGTGCATTTTCGAACAATTTTCATTTCTTGTTCTGTTAATTCACAATTGGGTGTAAATACTAGAATTGTTTCAGCAATTGGTTCTGTTAAATGTGTCCAACTAATTTCTCTGATGATTTTTTTATCTGGAAGGATAAATCCTTGAATATTGAATATCAATGATATATAAGTCATTTTATTTTAAATGCATTTTTATAAATAATTTTAAAAATTGAGATTAAAAAATATTAAAGATATAAAGTACTGAAAATATAAAATATTAAAGATATAAAATACTGAAGATATAAAATATTAAAGATATAAAATACTGAAGATATGAAATATTGGAGATATTAATATCCAAAGGGAACTGTGTTATAATCATCCAAGATTCTACGTTTATCAAATCCAAACATATATCTCATTTGATTTAGTACTTGAAATGTCTCTATTTTTTTGTATTTTAGATTGGTTAATTTCATCATCTATACAATCAGTTTCACCTGTAATTATTTTCATTCGGTTATCAAAATCTAACATTGTTTCACTCTGATAAGACATTTTAAATTATTTCACTTTTCCATGTGTAGATCCATCATTTAGTATATATCCATAATCTTTACTAGCTCCAGATATCCAATATTTCCTATATTTATCATTTCCAAGTTCATCTGTCCAATCTCCTAACATACATCCTGTTTCAATATCTTTTTGGTTCCATCATCTTAATAAACAACGCTATCTGTATCATAATATATAACTTTTTCTTTTAATTTAATTAACATTTTATATAATCGTATTCTAGCAGAACTGGTTCTAAATGCTGCTATATAAATATTTGTGTTAAAGTTATTTATCTCATATTGTTCTTTCATTTTGTAACTCATTTCTACCCAATCATCATTCATAAATACCATGTTTAAATCTTTTATTGTATCATCTAGTATAATTCTATAGAAATCTTCAATCTCCATTACGTATTCAGTTTGTTTCATATTTTTTCGCTGTCCAAACTTTCCCCATAAAGTGTTTAAACATGTTTTAGCTATAAATCTCAAACCTGGATTTTCTTCTATGTTTTTCAATTTTATACCTAATTTCTCTTTAACTACCTTCTTATATTCCTTTTCATTTTTAAAATTATTTTTCCATTTATCACATGCTTCGAGTTTAATTTTTAAAAACAATTTTAAGTACTATTTGAATAATTCATTTGATTTATTTTCAAAGTTCCAAACTTCATAAATATTCATTATTTTATATCCTTTTTTAATAGCTAATTTCATTTCATCTGTAGTCCAAGTACCTATAAAACATCTTTCGTTATCGCTGTGTTTACATTCTGAATTTCTGATAACGTAACAATCTTTACATTTCTTTTTATCAAGAGACGATTTGAAGTGCTTAAAATGAAGGGTTTCAGAACATGATCTACATAGTGAAAACAACAGTTTTTCTCCTTTATAAGGTTGTACGGGATTATATAATTTCCGAGAAGGTAGTACTTTACATTTTATTAAACCATACCAATTTTTATTATATTTTTCAGGGTTAAATATTTTATCAGGATGACCAACTGGATAATAATCAAAGTAATTAACTGTTGGATATAACGAAGTTACATCTAGGTATCTTCCTTTTTCATTCGTTTTAAATTCATATTTTAATTTAGTGGGTTCACATCTACCACCATAAAAGGAATCTCTAAGATTTAAAGGTTCGATGAAATCTCTTTTCCATTCTTTTTTCATGTAATTTTTCATATCTTTATTACTGTCAAAAGCACATTCCCATATAGTTATTAATTCATATCCTTCTTTCATAATTTTCTTATTAATCTTTTTAGTTCTTTCATATAAATCTTTCATCAAAATTTGATTTTTAAGATTTATTTGTGTACCAGAAAAACAATTTTTACATCCATGCCAATAACAGCCATAGAATTGAAAAACTGTATTTTCATGAAATCCATCAACTTTATAAGTTTTATTTCCTAATTTCAATTTTTTCTCTCCTCCATTCAAAGCATGCTGAATATTAATATTTTCCTTTTTTGAAATATAATCTAACCAAGCAATTGCTTTTTTACTGTATTGATCTTTATGAATTGTATCATTATCAATAACTATAGTATCTTTTTTCAAGAATTTATGTCTGTAAATACCCATGCATACACCTGCTAATGTTGCATATTTAAAAGGATCTACATTAACAGTTTCAAAAAATAATCTTTTCAATTCCAAGCATCCTTTTCTCAAATTATCTACATCTGATCTACAATATTTTATAAATTCTTTTTGAAAATCAAATGTTTCCTTTTTAACAGAGTTATACCATTTATTAAAATTATTTCTTTCATTAGTAACCATTGTATCATATCCATAGTAATATTTATCAGGATATTTACCAGCATAATTTTGATTACTTTTGGTATTAAAAAGATGTGGAAAGTATCCTTTAGCTAATTCAGTTAATCCAAACGTTTTTGGAAATATTTTAAGTGGTATCATTGTAAATTTTATGGAATCAATAAATCTTATATTGTAAGCAGGAGAATGCATATAAGTTGTTTTATTACCTTGGTATATAGTAAATACGTTGATGTTATTTTTGAAGCAATATTAAGCTAAAAATTGGAAATCAAATCCTTTTCCATAATGAGTTAAACAGGTATATCCATAATGATTATCTTTAAATAACCAACTACAAAATTCATTTTAATCTTTAAATATTTTCTCTTTACCTTCATAATCCTGACATATTAATAGATTAACTTCATGAATTCCAGTTTCTTGAATTGTTTCAAGATCAAAGAAAATATATTTTTCAGTATAATCAAATTTACATTTTTCACACCTATCTTTTTGATCTCGTATGAAAGTAGGACACTTCTGTTTACACATACCTCCTTTTGAACTCTTTTGTTTCATAAAGCATTTATGATCATTCATTACCCATCTTCAACAATTTTTACATCTCAGTTCACCACATTTATGATCCTTACGTTTTCTTTCTAAGCTACTTATATTCCTTTTACACTTTAAACATTTCCATAATATTTTACCTTTATCATCTTATCCAAACACTATAACCTTTATCATCTTTCGTTTTGTGATTTTCAAAACATTCTTTACCTATAAATTTTCTATTGCATTTATTGCAAAATATTTCATCTCCTTTACAATCAGAATTTTGAACAAAACATCTATTGCATTTCAAAGGACATTTGTGACGATTAGTTTTCTTATATCCTGTTTTACAGTAATTACAATAATGATCTTTACCTAAAAATCCTGTAATAAAAGTAATGACATTAAAATGATTTTGAATCTTGTAAATGTAAACACATGTAGATTTATATTCTCCAGAATATAAACTTTGATTACAGTTTTCTCTACAGTAAATATTAATTTGAATATCTAAGAATTGTTAAAATATTTTAACCTCTTCTAAGCTGCATATTTCTAAAGGAATATTACATAAATTATGTAGTTTCACAGCAAAGGTTTTTTGTAATAAACGACCTTTTCTAATATATGTTATATCATTTTCTGTTATTTTTTAATGATTTAATTTATCACATAATAATTTTGGATTTTGAACAGCTAGAGCAGTGACAATAGATCTAGCTAAGCATATATTATCATTATTTTTTATTTGACAAATACTTCTCTTCTTTGAAGGATCTGATTCTGAATACATTCTTAATGATTTATGTCTACCTCCTTCTGGTAGTTCAATTACATGAAAATCAAAAATACATTCAGTTATATCAAGTTCCTTATATTCAATCTTATTATTTAATGTTTCTAAATATACTTTGTAAGCATCTTTAGTAGACATTATTTTAGCATGAAAGGGAGCACTTAATTTTGGATTATGCACAATTAGATCAACTTTACCATTTACATTTTTATAGCTTTTCTAAATAAATCTGATAAAATATTAAAATATTGTACAGGTTTAATTTTATTAATCTCTACAATCTTATAAGATTTTCTATGAGTCATATATTTCTTTATATATATACCTTTAATTTCTACAATTTCATAATCAAGTTTAAATAAGTCATTCAGTTTTTCTTCTCTTTTAATTTTTTTATTTTTCACAGGTTCAAAATCTTTAGTATCTTTATTAAATTTTAAATTATAGGAATCAAATATTTTTTTAATATTTTCTCTTCTCTTTGGATATTTAATAAATATTTTCTTTTTACGAGACCTTAATAATTAGAAGTATCTCAATCTAACGTATCTGTTAACACTTGTTTATAATTTCCAGTTTTTCTAATATAAGATATTATAGATTTAATAATATCATTCTTAGATTTACTTTTGCTTTTTATTTTTAAATCTTTTATAACATTTTTCAACTTTTGAGTACTCAAAGTATTCAAAGCATTTTCAATATGAACAAAAGCTATACTTGTATTGAAATAAAAAACAAGAAATTTTTTATTTCTATTTATTAGAAAGTAATTTTATAAAGGGATTTTAAAAATAGAATTTTTTACTTTCTATTTATTAGAAAGTATTTTTATAAAGGGATTTCAAAAATAGAATTTTTTATTTTCTATTTATTAGAAAGTAATTTTATAAAGGCTTTTGAAAAAGATAAAATGTTTTAAAAGATATTAATTAATATTTAAGATTTCATTAGCAGCAATTATATCTGCTAACAATTTTTTGTGTATTTTGCTTTTCTCATGTCTCGCGCGATGCCATAATGTGTAGAACCTCCCACAAATACAGCGCTCAGATTGAGAATAAATATCTTTGGTACATTGGATACAACGAGTCATTATTTTCTTTATATGCATATAAAATTCTTCTTTATTCTTTTTTATTTTACAATCTCTACAAATCATATCCATTTATTATGGTTTATTTTTTTAAATATAAAATATAATTCTGATTATAACATTAATTTTGATGATATTAAAAGTATTAATTTTAAAATTATTATTTCAATTTTTCTCCTTAAGTAGAAATACTTTATATTAATTATATTTTGAATAATTTTTAAGTAGCTAGCTATAAAATCAAAAATTTCTAATTATTTAAAAATGGTAAAAACTCATTCCATTCATTTTTATTTTCTCTAACTTTTAAATTATTCTCTATTCCAAAATATTCACAAATCTTTTTCATGATATACAAATATTTTATAGTTTTTTTGTAATAGTTAAAATCTAAATATTTGTGAAACATTTCATCAGCTTGCAATGTAAAATTTAAATTATGTTTTCTTTTTAATTGTTTGAAAATATTGTACCGAACTTCGGGGTTCGTGTGGATTGAGAGTTGAAGAAAGCAACTACTTGATGAACAAAAGACTTTTATTTGTAAAAATTTCCACTAGAAATACCAGCTGTAATAATCACAATTATACAGCTACAATTCGTCGGATATAATAAGAAACAGCTTCCAATCACAGGTCTCAAATACCTCAGGCAGAGAACAGCTTCTCTAAACTAGCAGTCACGACTAATCGTCTTCACAAAACTGACTGTGTGTACAAAACCTCCTAACCATGTTGGGCTGCGGTATTTATACCTGACTTGGCGGAGAAATGTACTAATTTCGCCAAGGTTCTGGAAGCTTCTAGGCTATCTCGCTAAATATTGGTCCTAGAGCTTAGGTGATGGATGTTTCCAGAAATATCCATTTCTCGCCAAGTCGCCAAGTTTTCTCGCCAAAACATCGCCAAGTCACCAAATCGTTAGAAAACCTGCTTCCAAAAAATACAACTATGTGATGATTTCTGTGTCCTAAATTATCATATCCTAATTCTATTCTAATTGTAAATAAATTGATATTCAATAGTAATACTTTTGTAATATTTTTTTCAAACATATTTATTTAAATATAAAATAGCGTCCTCATAAATAATTAATAATAAAAATACAAAATAATAAATTTTAAAGGGAGGGTACAAAACGTCCCCCCCCCCCTTTTATGAATAAATTATTGATAATTATTGGTATATCATTTTAAAGGGGTGGGTGATTTACTCACCTTGAAATAAATCTTTTTTATCTATCCAACTATTATATTCTTCTGGATAAATTAACCACTTTACAAAAAACTTGTTTCCTTTCTTTTTTATAATTTTTTTCAATTTTATATACATTATCTTTTTTATCATATTTAACTAATTCATTCTCATAATAAGTGCCTTTGATTTCTTGGTTGTTTAAATCTCTTATTCTATAAGTAATTGGATCTGTTTTTAACACTTCAGATATTATAAAAATTTCATCTGTAAATGTAGGATGATAACCTCTTGTAAATGTTTCTTTATATTTTGAAATTCTTACTTTATCACTTTCTTTAAATTTTGGTTTTTTGACTATCTTTTTAACATACAAATTATTATATACAATATTTTCATTTTCTTTTTTACTTACTTCTGTTGGTGTCATTTTAATATATCTATGATAAGAGTTATTATAATTGTAAACTAATTTATCTAATACATCTATATATCGTCTTGTATTATTAGCTGCTAAATATTTCCTTATTTTTACATTTAAAGTTCTATTGAATCGTTCAACTACTGAGCATTTAATTTCTGTATTATTAGTACCAAACCACTGAATGTTATTTTCTGAAAACAATTTTTGTGTTAAAGAAGATAACAACTCCAAACCATAATCAGATTGAATATTTAATGGTTTTCTTTCTTTGAATATCTTTTTAAAAGCATTTGATACCTCTTCATCTGTTTTTCTTTTAATTGGAACAACCCATGCATATTTACTAAATATATCTATAACAGTTAATGTGTAATTGATACCATCAGTATATTTACTAAATGGTTTTGTGAATACTAAATCTGCTTGCCATTGATCATCAATATGAGATACATAAATCCTTCTTCTTTTAAATTCTCTATTAATTGGCTTATATCTTGCATATACATCTTGAGTATGAAGAAAATCAGTAATATCTTTTTGAGTAAATTTAGTTTTTCTTTTTAACTCATTGATACCACAATAACCTTTTAAAGGATCTTTTAAATTGTCATTTGTTTTTTTAAAAAAACACTTTTCTTTGAATTACAATTGACACAAATTCCTTTCATCATAGGTTTTTCATTTTTGGATGTAGTATTTATAACATCTTTACTATCTGTATGAGTTTTACATTTTAAACAGTAAATGAGTGAACCCATTCCAAATGTCTTTTTTGCTTTAATGATTATTTTAACAATTCCTCTTTCTAATCTTTCACGAATTGTAGGATTTGGAATTTCATCTAATTCTTTTAACATATTTGTATCACATATTTCATTTCTTGTTTTAGTATCTTTATTTTTTAAATAACAAATATCATGTCTATATGCAGTTTCATCAACTCTGTTAATTGGTTTGCTAAATTCTTTGTATGATAAATTTGGATTTAATCTTGTTTTTCCATGTAGTAATTGAGTTCCAGGTCCCGTAAATGAATGTACAGGTAGATGTATTTCAAATGGTAAATTATTAATAGATTTATTAATAACACCGTTTCCATTTTTACATTTGCAATTCTTTTTATTACACATTTATTTAGATATAAAATTATTTATCAACATACTTATAACTATTAATTGAGTTTTCTTTATATATTTTCCTATAGGAAAATACTGTAAATTTTGAATATATTCATCTTTTCTCATATGCACTTCTTGTTCAGTCAAACTATTTGATTTTAATAAATTTAACAACTGCTTATAAAATTTATAAGCTTGTTTGTATTCACTCTTTTCAGCAGAAATATTCAAAGACTTATCAATTATTTCAATGACGCCTGCTGTTACACTCAATGCTGACAAGGGAAGAAAAACGAATCCAGATAAACCAGATGCGCTGAATAAAAACTTACTAACTGATAATGAAACACTCAATTTATTCATCAATTGATAAGACTTTCGATAGATATAAACTCTCTTTTCCAAATATTCTTCCATTTATAAAGAGTCAAAATTTCTTCGATATCTCATATTTATATTTACTAACCAACATGAAGAAATCAAAACGTTTTTGAATTGCTTTCCTGTATAATTTCTTAAATTCCTCATTAGTGAAATTTCCATCAATTTCTCTAATTATCTGTTGGATTTCTCTTGGTTGTAAACTAAATAAAATAAAATAATTACAGATCTTTCTTATATTAATAGAAGTAGAATAATATGATTGACTCAGATAAATAATGGATGCATTTTTATTTCTTCCTCTCATAAACAATTCAGCTATATCGCTTTGATCTTTTTCAGTTATACAATCATCAAAAATTACTAGATTTTTCATACATGGATCTAAATCATCTACTTTTATGAATTCTTTGGAATCAGAAGAAAATAATACTTTTTCTTTTTTATATTTATTAAACAATTCCAACAATAATTCTTTTCTCTTCATGTTTTTACAATTTACAATATCTTCTCTTTCTATATCATCAAACATTGTAAAATTTTCTTGCAGTGTAATATATTTTGGTTCATAAATATCTTTAGCACATACAAACAAACTATCAAATTTCAAATAATCATATATTAAATTAACAAGCAAATTAGTTTTTCCTGATCCTGAACTGCCTACTATTAAAAATCTAAAAGGATGTTTTGGTAATGAAGGATTTTGATTTTCATCTGTAAATTCTTCAAGTTCTGTGTATAATCTTTTATTTTTATCATTTATTTATTTTTAAAATATCTACTCGGAGTAAAAAATACTCTACTCGTTGTAAAAAATAATCTACTCGGAGTAGAAAATTATTTACTGATAAATAAATGGATATTATTGAACGTGAAAGAAATAAAAAATTAAAACAACAGATTAGAAATAAATTAGAATTAATAAAATTACAATCTGAAAAAATAAAAAATAATGAAGTTAAACTTGAATCCAATTTAGGTATTGAAAAATCATTAAGAGAATTTCATAAACCTGTAATTAAAAAATTACAAGACCAGGGAATTTCAAGGAAACAAAATCTTGAAAGTATTCAATATGCTATAAAAGATTTAACAGATAATATATCTTTTTTACCTCAACATGAATCCTCTAAACATTTGGACTATTCTTCAGATGCTGGAAATTTAATGGATAAAGCTGAAGGAATAATAAGATTGAATTTTAATAAAGATTTAGATTTTGATTTACTTAAAAATGAAGGATTAGAATTGCCTTCTGAGCTATTAAATAAAACAGATGAAGAGTTAGATGAAATAATTAGTATAGCAAAATCCAAACGAGATGATTATAAAAGACTTAAAGGAAATTTAACTAAAAACAGAAATTATGAAACTAATGAGAAGAAAAAACAAAATATACAAGATAAAATAATAAAAGCCGATTCTAACATGAATGGATTAAAAATGTATATAAAAGCATTGAATACTCTTAAAGCAGGAAATGAATATATAGGCAGTGGTATAAACAAATTAGATGAATTAACAAATAAAATATGCAAAGGCTCTAAGTCTAAAAAATTATATAATCAAATAGTTATTATTCTAGATAAACTTTTAAAAGAAGGAACATTAACAAATGATTATGTAAAAGAATATTATAAAACAAATTTTACTTTAAATAAATGTATGTAACAAAAAAAGTTTATTTGAGTGATAAAAAAAAAAAAAAAAAAAAAAAAAAAATAAAATTTCAAAATTAAAATCTGGATATAAAAAAGGAGAAGAAGTTTCCTTGCAAATAGATAAAAGTAAAACTCCTAATTATGATTTACATCTAACCAATACACAAATCAATCAAATTGCTAAAGGTAAAAGAATTACAATTAGTAAAACTCAGTTACAAAAAAATGGAGGATTTTTACCATTCCTGATTCCTATTCTAACATCTTTAGGTCTAGGAGCTGCTAGTGGTGCAGCAGGATGGGGTACTAAAAAATATTAGATAAAATTTCAGGATCTGGAATTTAAAAAAAACGTTGTAGGAAGGAGGTTTATTTTCCCTCAGAATATCCAACAAAATAATAGAAGAAAATATGAAAAATGAAAAAGGATTTAGAGGTACATTTACTATAGATATGCTACCTAAAAATATAAGAAAATTTGAAAACGGAATTATTAATTTAGATGTATCTACAGGTAGTGGAACTCATTGGGTTTGTTACTATAATGATCCAATATATGATTTTGTAGAATATTTTGATCCCTTTGGAGAATATCAATATGAAAAAATAAAAATAAAAAACGATTTTCTTCCTAAAAATATAGTCAATTATTTAAAATCTTCAGGAAAAGAAATTCGTTGTAATTCTAGTTTTTTACAACAACCTACATCTGTAAAATGTGGTTTATATTGTATGAAATATATAACTGAAAGAAATAAAGGTAAATCCCCTATTGATGTATTATATTCATTTACTCAAGAACCTAGTATTTCCAATGAGAAAATTGTTACTTATAAATAAATAAAGTACCTCATTTTAGATTCTAAAAATGCTAGTAAATCAGAAGATTTTACAATTGAATATTCCAACCCTTTTAATTTTAAGGAAATAGCTCTTCAGTCATTTTCTATGTACATTTCTTGGAATAATATTACTGACAAAAATAATAAATTTTCATATTTTGATGGTAAGAAATGGATAGATTTCACTATTCCAAATGGTCATTACAGTATAAAAGGTTTGAATCGTTACATGGTTAGATATTTTGGAAATGATCCTTCTTGGAATTATAGAAGAAAGACAAAGATTTGCAATTAAATTGAAAGATCATTATAAAATTTATTTATCCAAAAGTGAATTGTACAAAATTTTAGGATTTGAAGCAAAAATATGTGAAAATGCAGAGCAAGAAGGTAAATATATAGCAGATATAGCTAATGGAAATGATAATATTTATATTCATTGTGATATAGTAGATGGTGTTTATATAAATCACTTTCAATGTGATGTGATTTACTCATTTACAACCACAAATCCTCCTGGAAGTTTATATTCTAAAGAATTTGAGAAACCTATATTTTTTCCAGTTAAATCTGATTCGATACATAGAATTAGAATGAAAATTACAAATCATCGAGGTGAACTAATTGATTTAAATAGACAAGAAGTACAGTATAGATTTATAGCTAAATAAATGAATAAACACAGATTGTACAGAAAGAGTAAGAAAATAGAAGGAAGAGGTTTATTTTCTGATTTAATAGGAAAAGCTAAACCTATTATAGAAGAAAAATCTAAAGATTTCATACTAGAAAATTAAATAAGATTTTATCAAAAAAGAAAAAACATGGTGCAGGATTGAAAATTTTTTATCCTAAATAAATGAACAAAATTTATGATTTGAGTGATACCAGTTATTATTATAATAACGAAATTGAAAGCTTTGAATATAGAGAAATTAAACATGAGAATAGAGATAAAAACAATCCATATGAAAATGCTACATATAATTTCTTTATAAATGATACAAATGCTAATATATTATATTTTGAAGTTTATCTGCAACAAGAAATTAAAATTGTAAAAGGTGATGGAAGCAATATAAATAATGAAAATATTACTTTTGTAAATGGTGGTGGTTTAATTAATTCGAGCAGATTAACAATAGGAAATACTGAAATTGAATCTACTATTAATTATAAAGCAATCATGAATCAAGTATTAGGATTGATAAATTTCACACCTGATTATTCAACATCGGAAGCTACTAATATGTTTTTCTATATGGATACTTCTGAATATGCTGACAGAGATAATTTCAAATATAATGGAACTTTGGTTGATGCAACTAAAATTACTGATTTTTATAATAACTTCAAAATGAATGAAAAATACAATGATGGATTTGCAAAGAGATGGAAATTCACTAAAGGTAGTCAAACTGTAAGAATATGGATATCATTAAAATATATATTTGATTTTTTTCAGAGAATATCGAAAAGTACTTACAGGATTTCAAATCAAAATATAAATTCAAAGAAATGATAGTAAAAATATGTTATATACAGATATTCAAAATCCTGATTTCAAAGCAGTTGTTGAAGACCTCTCTCTCTGGTTACCATATGTTAGATTTAAAAATTCAGCTGCTGTAAAATTCAATCAACTAAAACTATCTGATACTCCTATAGAAATAAATTGGGATCATTATAATATTATCAAATCAAATTTATTTAATAAAAATGCTAGTGGATTTTATAATATTCCTGCAACATCTGATGAAGTTTCAAGTTTATACGTCATTTCTCAATATGATGAAAGAAATGAAAATATGAACCAAAACAACATGATGCTTGATAACTTGGATATGACAAAATGCTGGTTAATGATTAATAACATAAAAGTTCCTACAGTAAGTTATTTCATGGATTTTAATAAAAAAACATTATAATCGAATATTTGCAGCTCTTTTAGAAGCAGGAATGAACAATATAAATGCAGAAACAGGTTGCATGATAGATTATTCAAATTTTAGTAAATATCCTATAATTTGTTTCAATCTAGAAAACCATGAAAATTACACAAACCTGAATAATTTAATGATCGAATTCAATTGGAGTTTGAAAAATAATGCCACCAAAAATTACTTTTTCTACTTCATTTTGAAAGAAAGAAACAAGTGCTCTATGAATATGAAATCTGAAGAAATAACTATGATTTAAACATTGAAAGCATAATGAGTTTTTTACATTAATAAATGACTGCTTATTATCCTTTGTTTGATGATGAAATAAAAGAAGGACCTCCAGGTCCTCCAGGTGTATGATTTAAATTACCAAACGATGGAAATTATGATATAGAAAAAAAGAATTTAAGAAATGTAAATGAACCAAAATTATTGAATGATTCAGCTACAAAATCTTATGTGGATAGTATTCATGAACATTTTTAAAAATGATGTTAGAAATTTATCAGATGCTTCTCTTATTCATTTACAAAATGATAACTATAATGTAAAACATAAAAGAATTTCAAATGTGTCAGATCCAATAGATTTACATGATACAGCTAATATGAATTATGTGTGTAAAATTGTAAAAGAATTAGAGCATAAAAGTTTAATACATTCAGCTCAAGGTAGTTTTGATGCTAAAGATAAAATAATTAGCAATATAAAAGATCCTGTAAATGACAAAAATGCTGTTAATAAACGTTACTTTGAAAACAATGCTTTAGTTTTGAAAGAAAATGCTTTTGATGCTAATAACAAAAAATAATTAATATTCAAACTCCTACTGATAAATACGATGTGTGTAATAAATATTATGTAGACAGAAAAACACTCATCAATAATAAAAAGAGTGATAATATATTAATAAGAGATAATGATAGATTATATGTACCTTCTTTAATTAAAAATGGTGTGTATAATTTTGGAAATGTAAGGTTAACAAATGTTGCAAATCCTGTTATAAATAAAGATGCCTCAACAAAAGAATACGTCGATTCTCAAAATTTCTATACTACTCTTAAAAAGAGGTATGCAACATATCATACAGGAGGTTTTAGACCTGTAGAATTCAACTTATTAAGCTCCAAACTACTAGAACCTGATTTAAAACTAGTAACTAATATGCATATGAAAATTACAAATTTTTTGAAATCTGAAAATCGTACACATAATCCTTTAGTACAATTACGAATTATAGAAGAATTTATATTTACTAGACCCTTAACAACTGATACCGAATCGGTTACATGTTTTGCATATGGTAAAAGAAACGATCGTGTTAAATTATCAATTTGTAGTGATGGACAATCAAATAAATTAAAACCTTTCTTGCATATAGAAAAAATAGATTTTCTTTTAAAAAAACACATACAATGGCTTTTATCTTATATTTTCAAAAATCTTGCATTTCTTATAAAAAAAACATTTGTTTAAATATCCAAAAAAACACAAATTTTTATAATAAAACAGCTTAACTCAATTTTTATCAAAAAAAACAGCTTAAAACCATAAAAATAATGCATTTTTTTAATGATCATTTTTTCAATGGAAGGTCAAATTTTTTTGTTGAAATTTTGAAAGTGAAAAAATGCTCTATTTTTCATCAAAAACAGCTTAAAAACACTAAAAATACTGTATATTTTTGTGAAAAAAACGTCATTTTTTAGTGAAAAACACACTTTTTTGTTTAAATTTTAAAAATCAAAAATGCTCTATTTTTGCAAATTTTTATCAAAAAACAGCTATAAAACTTGCAAAATAGGTCTTATTTTGCAAAAAATATTGCATTTTTTTAGTGTCCTCCAGCCTCCCCCATATACTACTATTACTAATCAATTATTCATGTTTCTTCAATTCATGTTGCATATTCATCAGTTTTTTTCATCTTTTGTTTATATTTCGTTAAAGAACATGTCCAAATTCCTGAAAAAGGAGTTTTTCTTCGAAAATGATTAATAGCATTGTTGTCGTAAAATTATTAACAGTATTGTTTTTACTACCATCTGGAAATCGCCATTCAAGACTACGTAGGGGACAGTGAATGAACAAGGAAGGTTAGAAGACTTCAAATTGAAATCAATTTCGTTTCTGAATGAAATCAAAACGGAAACTGATAGTCTGTCTGATAGTTTTTCATATAATTATAGCTACAAATATTCTATCGGGAAAAAAAGTTTCCAATACAGTGCTTTGAAATTCAATAAGCTAGCAACATACTTCAAGAGAGAGGAAAAACAATTTTTGGTCCCTTGGGTTGAGCGAACCGGCACATTATGAAGCAAGAGCCAAGAAGTATTCGTTAAAATTCGTTTTAGTTCAATATCCGAATACATGTTCGTTGTCCAAACACAAAAATATTTTGTGAAAGTGTTTGTTGTCCGATTTTTTCTAACTATTCATTAATCGATCAGAAGGAAGATAATATAAACCAAATTGCATATTAATAAAAAGTATTTTTAATATGTCCTTAAGACAAATTTAAAATAGTCACTAATCTTCCTAGATGGCCATCAAAGTGTTTTTGTGACGCATGCAATATTTCAATAATTAGATATTTTCACTTCGAGAAAAATAGACAACTGAGGACGGAAAATGTGGCCATTGCTTATATGCTTTCTATTCATTCAATCAGACTCTTAGAGACACCGAAAATTGAATGCATAAATAGAAATTTTTTTTTATTATCACAAGTCTGTACTCATGTGCAATTCTAATTTCAGTTTATCTGCATTTTAGTATGCAAATAATTAATACTATTTCATCAAGAACTGCTGAATACGTTTTACAAGACCAGTGGCGTAGTGACGGGGGGCAAGGGGGGCTATCATGCCCTGGGCGCAGCTGCAGTTTACAGAGGGGCGCTAAATCATTGCAAAGTTAAACAAAAATTTTCAGAAAATTTCAATTTTAGCTTTATAATAATATTAATTTTATTAGCAGAAATAAAATTTGCATTTTATAACTATTGTGTCATATCCAGGGATATATAAAAATAAAAAAAAAAATTAAAAAAAAACTTCAGGGAGGAATCAGATTTGGAAAAGAGAAGGGGTTGCTGATGAAAAATGAGAAAGAGCTGCAGGAGCTTGCCATAAATGAAACTCTTACACTTCCTTATTAATAATCATTTTGCACGGTTTAGTTCCTTTTAAAAAGTTTATTCTTTTAACCATGCTTCGATTTTCATTTCTTGACTAGTTAGATTATCGGTTTTCATTCTTTTAATCCTTTCCTTTTTAAGTTTCACACTTTGCTCAAAGTTTGTGATACTATTGTTTTGTACTAAAAATCTTGTAAATGTGTAAAAAACAAAAATATGCTGATTTTTCTTTTTTTCATATAAAATTTTTGGAATATTAGATTGGTCAGTTCCATTTTAATGCATATGAAAGGTTTTCATTTTAGTATAAAAACATTTACCAAATTATTTCTGTTAATGTTATATGGTAATTTTTGGATCGATTAACTTAAGGAGATTACAGAAGAGTAAGCTCATGAAAGACACCTATTGAATTTTGTGAATACACCAAGATTCATAGTCCCCTTATGACTAAATTGTTATACAAGTTATCAAAGTCAAGTTATACTACAAAAAGTCATAACAATAAAATTAACAAAACAAATAAGTTTGTTTTACTCAATATAAAAAAATTAAAATTAATAAAAAAAACGATCAAATATTATTTTTTGGACCCTTCTGGATGTTATAATTATTAAAAAATTCAAAACTTTTGTTAAGTTTTTTGTCCAAATTTAATTGTTTTTAAATATTATTTGACGTGCTATTTTCAATTTCTCATAACAGATTATCTCATTTTATTTACAAAGTAACACTTCACTAATAATTTTGACATCTTTTTATGATAAAAATGTAAAAATTTAATCTCATTTTGATTATAATAACGTAGTAAATAATTATGCGCAAAAAAGAAAATTTCATATAACTAAAATATTATTAATGAAAACTTGTGTAAGAAATTAAATGTACTTATAATAACAGAAAAGTCAGATTTTACTTAAGTTATCAAGAAGCGATATAGAAAGATCCGTTTCAGTAGTTATTGAGACTTAGTGAAATAGTTCTATTTATTGTGTCCCAAAATAAAAATAAAACCCTTGTATATTTTTTTATCTTAGGCTTTTACTGCTGTAGCCATTCAGTCTGGTGACGCGTTACACTCGTGAGAAAATTCCTGCTGAAACGTGTTTCATATTTGCGGTTCCCTTTGTCAAAAATATTGTGCCCGGCGCCCGACTGACCTTCAAAGAAAGGGAGGAAATTTTTCATAAAATAGCACTACAGTATGCCCCCTAGGGAATTACCTTCCTGAAATAGAAACGGAGGGGATCGAGAGCTAATTACCTCCAAATTCTTGGAAAACACATAAACTTTCCTTCCTTTTTATTATTCACATGGTTAGTATTTGGTTTCTTCCAAAATATGGTTTGATCGGAAACAAAGCTGTAAACTATTGAAATCTGGAATTTTGACATTTAAAATATTATTGCCATAAGTTATATTTTCTGTCTACTCTGTATTCTTTCAATATGAATATTTATTTCATATTTTTGCTGGGGTATAAAACTGTTATTAACATGTTTTCAGAGTTTTGAAAATTAAATATTAAATTACTTATTCGTTAAAACCATTCATTTAAAAATAATTTATATAATCCTTAAATGTTTTTATTTGGGTAAATAATTTTTATTTGATTCGTAATTTTGTTGGCTTTACATTAGCACCTTATATTGAAAAATTCTTTTTTCAAATGGTAGAAATTAAAAATCTGTGAATGTTTTTCCTTCTTCAAATGTTTTTTTTTTCTTTTCTTTTCTGTATGTTTAAACACACAGAATCTTCTTCTATATTAGCGTAATAACCTATTGCAGGTTTTAGTTGTCTCTACAGCACTACAGTCACTACATTACAGAATATATTTCTTAATTAATTAGTTAAATTTATATAAAAAACAAATCTTTTAACTTGAAAAATTCGTTCAAGAAATTTATAAGGAAATCGTACATATTTCTCTTTCTACATTGTAAAATTTTAAAAATAAGATCGTCTTTAAATGATTTAAATTTATTGAAAGAAAAAACTTCCTGCCATTGCATGAGCAGCACTTCCAAAATGATTCTTAATAGAAATAAATTTTAATAAAAATTAGTCCTTATTTTAATAATAAAATATATTTTAATATATTAAAAAACAGTTTTAAAAAATGCCTTTGAAATACGAAGAAAGTTTTCACTACTATGATAACTAATTGAGAAAATTTCTGTACATGAAATTATGCGATATGACAGTTAAAATATACTTTTTGTCTCAGAACTTTTAATTCTTGATAATATTTTGAATCAATGAAAAATTTGAATGAACAATATACAGTACATCAGTTTTGAGAAAAAAATTATTTTTATTGTTTGACTGAAAATTTCTGATTATATTAAATATACTTAATTTTATTTGACTTTATGTGTGTTTTGATTTTTAATTTAAGAAATTTGCAAAATAATTTTGTTGTCTGTATTAACGTTCCATTGCTCATCAGATATTTGCATTGATAATGCTATAGCATATAATTTATTTATTTAAACTGAAATTAGAAGAAGACTTATTAACAAAGGTCTTCTAATTTTGGAATAAAAAAAATTGGTTTTATATATTGTATAAAAATGAAGTATTATGAGCCGTCAATATTACGTTTTGTGATTTAAATTTTTTACAGTAAAAATAATTATGGTTTACCTTAATGGACTTAATGATATAATTTAAAAAGCTATTTTAAATGCGAAATTTCCCATAAAGTTAAAATTGTTTTTCAAAGTAATTTTTCTGCAATAAAAAATGAAATAAAATTTTTGGTTTAATCTGTGATATGAATCTGTGAATGAAATGTTTAAAAAAGTATCATTGTGAAAAATCAGGTGAGTTGATCTTAAATTAGGAGTGTAAAGTCTTACCCAATTATTATTTTTCAATAAATAGCTAAATTTTGCTATTGTAGAGTAGTAATATTATAGAATGTAGTAATATTATGATATGTAGTAATATTATAGAATTTTTGAAAATACGTTAAGATAAGTTATAGAATTCGTTCAACACCAAATGATCAACAATTTATAGAATCTCATAAATAAGCTATTGGTCATTTAATAGGGAGTAAAAATATTTGTTTCAATTGGTTAACAAGCTAGGAAAAAAAACATTAATCCCAACTTCAAAACTGTAATATCTGGATCACAAGGCCTACAGTGCCCATATCTGTTTTCCTAACAGAGGGCCCTGGAGTGCGAAGCATATGTCCCGGTCAGGTAATCAGCCTAAAGCTAAGTCCCCGGTGTTTAGTTCTCGAGCATGATTAGTACTCAGTTAATCGATCGACTGAAAGGAGGAAAGATTGAGTTGACCTAGCCTGAAAATCGAACCTTGGACCTGTATCTTGGTTGCACTAAGTCACCGTGCTTAACAAATGTAAAAGTTTGGGTGAATTTTGTCATACAGGTTTCCTTGGAACAGAAGTCTATAGAGAAATGTGGTACTGAAAAATGTAACTCCGCAGCAGAAATGAAATTAAATCAAAAACTCTATTAGAACTTCCAACATGTCTTATCTCAAACGGTGAAGATAGAGAGAAGAAGAGGTTCCCATTCAAATACTTTTTACTAGTCCGGCATCAATTGCAAGCTGTGAACGTTCATTTAGAAAAATAAAATTAATTTTGACTTATTTATGATTCACCATGAGTCAAAACCGTTTAAGTGATTTAACAATTTTAAGTATAAAAAGAGAAAAATTTGAAATGATCAACTTTGAAAAAGTAAATTCGCTTTAGCAAAGGTAAGAAAAATGTAAATAGTGTAGTATATTAGATTGCGAATAATTACATCTGCTTATATCTATGATACGTAACGAGTTATTTCCCGTTTAAAAATTTTTTTATGTTTTTTTAAAATAAATGTGGTAGTTTATAAAATGAATCACGTCTTTTTATAATTAATTCTAAATTACATAAGTCCGGTTATACTCTCTAATGACACTTTTATGAATTCAATATAAGTATTTTTTTAATTAGAATAGAATTTTGTTTAAATTTAAAGCAGAGCTTGATACTTCAAATTAATATGTTTTCGATTATTTTATAGTAGGTACAACATTCTGTTATTATTTGCATTGTGTATTCTTACTACAATTATAATCTATTTATTTTAATGTATCATATATCGTTATATTATTATATTTCTTTTATTATTTAATAAATTTTATGCGCATATTTATATTGTAGTATTATTTACTTTTCAAGGGGACGCCAAAAATGGCATCGTACCCAGGCTCCAATTATGCTCACTATGCCACTGTACAAGTCATGTTTTTTCCATTTCCCTCTAAAAAAATAAGCAGATCACCAATAAAAATCCCCGAAGATGCGATGACGTCATCTGCAAGTATCCAGTTGCGGATCCATAATGACCAACTAGATGTCAAGCATATGTACCTCTAAACCTCTAGAAATTTGAAAAATGAAAACAAATAAGCGTGAATTTGTTTACTATAATTTGATAAGAATGGAGTTCATTTTTCTTCACTATTACATTATTTTATATCCGTTTCCATATTTTCTAATTTTAAGATAACGAATGTACTATAAAATTTTTGTTTGATGTCTTGTAAAATGCAGTTATTTCATTTATAATATATTAAATAAAGAAGTCAAAGAAAAATTGTATCTTAACGGTTGAAATAATAGTAAATAAATGTTACCATAAATTCTCATTGTTAGTTCTACATATATAAGCTGATATTTTTAAATTTGTGTGTGATAATTTATTTCACACTTTATCCTATTGAGATTTATAATATAATTTTCGTTTTCTGTCGAAGAGGGATATTGTTTTCTTTTAACCAAATTAAGAAATTTCAAATAAATTATGCAGATTTATATAAATTGTTTAATTCAAGTAGTTTTAGTTGCTCTTTCTTTAATTTATTGATATAATTAATTTCTTCATGACCAGATTTTATTGCCAAATGTTGTTGAGAGAAAACATTTGAAAAATAAAGAAATAGATAATTTACTCGTATTCAGGTATGTTAGAATTATTCAGAACCAATTTTTAAATTCTTTAATGTTATTGTGTGAGATCTGTAAAGTAGTAAATAATAAGGTAATTTCAATAACTGTCTATGTGAATTTAATTATTAGTTAAATTTATAGTTTTTAAATAAGTATCTCGAGTTTAGTAATAAATAAATATCAGTGGCACAGCTGCCCTATAATCCATGATCCCAAATTCTTAGTTAGGGGATTTTTTTGGCGAATTTTCTTTTTTATCTTGTAACTTGGTTTTGCTTATATCATTGTGATGATATTTAGAACATTTTGTTCCATTTTCGCATTTTATTAGAAATTTTGCAATAAATAATAAGAATATTTTTTACAATTTGCTTTATTAATTAATGCTAAATTAATAAGAATATTTTTACATTTTAGATACTGAATATCCAGGTTGTATTGCTCTTTCTCATTAATTTAAAGAATCATTTTTGTGTTCTGCATTTATTTTTTCAGCACTTGTGAAAATTGTTGTGATTAGTTATGCTTGCAGCTCAAAATATCAATTTAAAATACAAAGGTATTCTTAGTTCCAGATTGACATTCAATTTCTCCGTTGGTAATCAGATTTTAGGTCAGGATGAAAAAGCTAATCATTTTTTATGTTTTAAATTGTGTTCTCCCAACACTTTTGATTATAAAAATTTTTCCAAGGAGCACCCTGAAATACATTTTTCCCAAACAAAATCATTAAATGCAAAATGTAGTAAACTTGTTACTTATATATTAACATCACAGCTGCTAATTTAGTTTCAAGTTGATATAGTGTCATGAGAATTGTGTCTAAATATAATTTGAAAAGAAGGCAGTAAGAAAATATTCTTATTCACACATTTTATTTGCAAAATGATTACTAATAGTAACATGATTAATAGTAAAGTTGACTACAGTAACATATATATGTTAGCGTCATAAGCTTTAGTAATATGAAAGTTTCCTGACTTAAACATGCTTGGCATAAAAATTACAGTATGTTCAATTTGCTCTATAGTAACAAAGCAGGTTATATGTTATTCTTATTTTGTTATAATTACTCCTAAATAAACTGTAGAAACTATATGGAAAACCGTCAAATGAGAAAAAATTGAATACTTTCAATCTTTATTTCGTGAATTGCCTTGCAATTTATATGAAATAATATATAATAACTAATGAAGTTATATGTAAGCAAATTGTGAAGATGCAACATAAAAATATTATAAACAAAAAAAGAATGTAATATGACTTGTCATCATTTAGACTCATCTTGCAGAATTCATAAGGGAAAGTTCAATGAAAACATAAAATATATTCATGCATTCTTCTAAGAATTGCAAAGATGGAGAATTTAGAAATTATATAATTCTAATTTGGCAATGAAAACTTGACCTCTTTTTGATAAGGAGATCTTGAAAATCTAGTAGTAGTAATCTTGTTTTTGATTTTTTACTGTTAATTCAAATTATTCTTTAAATAATATTTTTTCATAGAATTAGCACATCTTGTTTAATTAAATTGTTAAATCAAATTGCCTGGTTAGATTATGTAGTCTAATTTAAAATCATTAAAAATGCTTTTCATCTGATTTTTTAAGGAAAATTTTAAAATTGTATTTAATATATTTTAAACTTTCCTTGTGTGTACTTTTATGTTACGCTAATGTATATAGCTTCTTGCTGTATTAATAGCTGAATTATCAGTGCTCTGTATTCAGTTCAGTAGTATGTCATTTGCTTACATCTTACGCAATGTTAATAATGGTTTTACATTAATTTAAACTGTAGACTTGGTCAAATTATTTTTCATGCCCAAAGACCAACTCGGTGTACTTGCCAGTTTTATTAAATTCGATCTTATGTTCTTAAGTGTTATTTTTTTTCCATCATCAATAATCTTATGCAAGTAAAATCATTTATATTAAATGCTAATCATTTATTTTAACTTACAAATGAATGACATAGTATTTTCATTCTGTATCCTATTTCACTTATCGAAAACAGTATTGCTGACTTAAAGTATTTATCAGACTGATTATCCATTTTCTTCTTCTTCTTCTTGTTATTTAGTTTAAAAAAAGTCTGATCAATTATTTAATTAATTTTATTTGATATAACTCTCCCCTGACACAATCTAATGTTTTTACTTTGAGAAGTTCTATACACATTAAATATTTTTAGAGCCAAATGTTCTCCAATAATATGAAAAATAAAAGTGCCAACTTATGCTGCAACTTTATTATGTATCATTTATAACAGTAAAAAACACAAAATTATTAATTGTATTTAACTAAAAAAATTTTTAGATGTGTGTCTTAGTATAATATACAAACACTATTTTTTTGTTTGCTGTTCAAAATAAAATTATAGTCTTAAAATTACATTTGATTTAAATTATTAATTTTAATATTAAGTGTGTCATTTGCTTTGTGTGTTTATTATCAATGTAAATGTCATTTTGTGATAAATGAAAGTTTTCTTGTTTCTTTTTTAGTGAATGTTGCTGACAAATATATTTAAAAAAACATGGTAGATGGCAAATCAGGATCGCCCTCAAATACAGCAACTGGAAATTCTTTTATGGACATGGGAAATAAAGAATTGTTAGAGTTTTATCAAAACAAATTTGAGGAATTGCAAAGGAAAGATGATAAATATAAAGAAAAAGTTGACAAGCATTTGAAAGATCTTATAGCTGATAGGGTAAAAATCATTTCTCAATGTTATTTTCTTAATAAAAATTATTTTTTATTGTAGAATTGTGATTTAAATTACTCTTACATTATAATGAAATGAATTTTGTTGCTAGTTTTATTTAAATGTTATTGACTGTTGTAAGAGATCATAGTCAAATTGTATATGTTATTGCATTAGCATGCCTCTCTGTATCTAGCCCTGATTTGAATTCTACCGATTAGATACCAGCAATCAGGTGAAGTCTATGTAATTTTAAAGCATGGGCCAAGCAAAAGATCCCCAATACTTGACCTGCCAACCCCAGAGCTTTATCTTTAAATTTTTATTATCTCAAAATCATTTATTTTCTGATTACCTTCATAGAGGACATTGCAACCATGACATTTACAACATGCCTTTAGCCAACACAACGGAACTTCAATTAAGCTGTGATTTGAACTCAGTACTTTCCGATAGTTAGAACAGCACCATAACCAACCAGGTCACCCTGCTCCTTATTGCATGTGTGAATGCCAAACCAATATAACTAAATCAGTAACTAGAATTATCTCATGCTTTTATAATAACTTTTTTTTTATCTAATTTTGCAGCAACATGCACATTAAGAAATTTTTTTTTTTATCACTGGCAAGCAGGGGTTGTTATTGTATTGACATGCTTCCCTGTACCTAGCTATGACTTAGGTCCTATTAATTAGGTGGAAATAGCAGTTGGCAAACTATATAATTTAGAAGCAGATACTAAGCAGAAACACCCTAGACGCCTCAACACTTGATCTATTGACCTTAGAGGTGTCATTTCACTTAGACATTACAAGCACAACTAATTTTATGTAGCCCAGCTGCTTTTAGTGAAGCGTTACAGATTTTCTGTTATATCAAGATTCAAAATTATTACCTTTCGATAAAGAAAATTATGCCCTTACCAACTAGTCCATGGTACCCGCCATGCAGGGGCAAACAATTGAGCAGAAATGCTAAATCAATAGTGCTAATAACATTAATCAAATGGGGGCATATATTTGTTGAAAAAGCATTCTATGTATTAAAACACAAAAATCAGCAGCTAAATATCTATATAAGTAACATGAATAATATTAATTTCTAAAATACTTGACTTGAAATTAATTGAGTTGTTGCAGTAATCTACTGGTTTGATTCATTTGGCACTCTGAACTAGGTAATAGGATTCAGACAACTTTTGGTGTGTTCAACCTAACTTCCTCTAGCATCAGTGCACTTTAAATGAATTTTCCAAAAATTATATGCCTCAAGCATTTCATTTCTTGGAATCAATGAGAAAACTACATTTATATTCCAATCAGAGTAGTGTCTAACTGGTATATGTATAATGCATTTGCTGCTATTTTAAAAAATGTTACCAATGACAAAATTACAAGATTGTTGAATGCAAAATGTCTTAAAATCAACAATTCACCATATCTCACAAAATCAATAATAGATTCTAGTAAATCTAATTTCTTTAAAATCCCAATCACACTAAATTTCTAACTTTGAATATCACAATCTTGATCTATTTTTTATTTTAAATATCACAGTTTTGAATATTTTATTGCATTTACTTGTATTAAAGAATTACAAAGCAAACTTAATTTCGCTTATTTTACAAAATTTACATATTACAAAGCAAATATAACTCTTTAAAAATCAATACTGTTATTTGTAATCAATCAATACAATATAATAATAATCAATAATTATTTTTCAATTTTTTTTCAATTAATCAAAAGAATACAAACACTTTAAAAATATACTGTATGTAACAAAGCCAAGAATTTTTATTAACAATTGTGCTAATAAATCTAATTCAATAACATAAATAACATACATTTTTATGGAAACTTGAGTTTCTAATTAACCAATCACTAGCACCCATCTCAAAATAACACATAATTCTGGTTTTAATTAATTAAGTAATGTATTTTAGTTAATAAAGTAATGCAATTCAACAAGGAATATATTTCAAATGTTTCTACACAATATTAAATAAATAATGCATATTTTACTACATAAAATAGTAAATTAAACTGAATAACACTAAATAAAGGTACTTGCCTAATCACCAAATCCTCCCATGCTCCAAATTTTTATAAAAAAAAATAAAATAAAAAAAAATTACACACACAACTTTTTAAAAATAAAAATAAATTTAAAAAAAATAAAAAGCATAAGCTTCAAGGATTATTAAAACTGCTAACAAATCTTTCATTGGAATACATCATGGATAATATTGATATCACAAATCCATAGTGTAATGACTCAGTCTGAGACTGGTTAGAATTAAGTCTTAATTAGTCTCATCTTTACAATGAAAGTGACATTTATCTGAATTGTTTTTTATGTATGGAATAACCAAAGGACAAACACTGCTGCATCAAATGCATATGTATATTTCACTTTTATGTGTTTTTGTTCAAAAACTCTGCAATCAGTCTTGCTGAATGAGAAGGCTTGTCATGATGATGCATGAATCCACTAACATTCTTTTCTTTTAGAATTTCCATATGATGACTTATAGTATACCAGTTAACTATGACTGTCTTCTGTCTTTAAAGTTTGATAGCTTTGGTTAATCATGTAATTCTAAATGATAAAAAAAAGAAAAGGAATACATTACTTTTTATGGCATTTTACGACATTTTATTACTTACATTTTACGACATTTTATATATAGCATATTTCATCTCTCATTATTTTGCTATGTTGCTTGAAAAAACCATGAAATGAATTGTCTCTCTCTCTCATTTGAATTTTCATTGTTTCCTTTTTAACTGCTAATAACAATTTAATAATTGTATGGAATTTTTAAATTTCATCTCTTTGTATTCTCTAATAATTTACTACCAAATCACTATTTTGATTGTATAATATATCTAAGAGTTTGTAGTAGCTGAAGTTAATAAATGCATTAAGTAAATATTTCATTAACGAAATATATTAGGACCTATATTATAAAGTGTTTAGATAATACTTAATTTTCTGAAGCATCTGTAAAATTTTTATAAAGTAAATTTATATTATAAATATTTTTTGATTTAATTTATTGAAATAAAATTTGGCACATATTTAAAAAAGCAAATCCAGGTGAAATTATTATGTGTAATTTCTTAGTACCCTTTTGAACTAAAAATATCTTAACATTTATTTTAATATGAAAAATTATGTCTTGAGATAGCAAATAAAAATTTGTAAAGCATTTTTTTAATGATTACTTAAAAAAAATCAATGATAGTCAAATAAATTATGAAAGTTTTGCAAAGGATATCTTACTCATACATTTGTATTTTAAAAGGGTAATTTAGAATAATGAATATTGTTTTAAGAAATCCTAAAAGTATCTTTAACAAAATATTAATTTCATCCTATACTTTTGTAAGAAGCAATTAACTTCCCAGCAATTTATATTGGAAGTGACATAATCAAAAACAATTTGTGTATGTAATGCAACTTGTAATATCTCCAAAATAAAATCTAATAAGAAATTTAAATTTTAAAATTGAATATATAAAAGAGAAAGTATTCTAGTTTCTATCTCTATAAAAGTTTATTATTGTTTATGTATTACATTTAATTTTCATTATTCTAACAAACAAATCACTTACAGGAAGAGTAATTTCAAATTGGAAATCATGAGATTCATGAACCACTAGATAGTTGTTAAGACCCTAATTAAGGAATGAATATTTTCCACCAATAATTTTCAAATAAAATAATTTTTTCATGGACTTCGTAAAGATCCAGACCTTTTATTATTTATCCAAATCATTCTTCATTAGTTATTGGACTATAAATCAAAATTACCTCTTTCAAAATCATTCATAATGATAATAGCATAATTTACAGTATGCTATTATCATTATGAAGGATAATAGCATACTGTAAATTATGCTATTATACTATCCACCCAAAACAAAAAGTGTATTTTTCATTAATTTAGTTTAAGTATCTCAACCTTTCTTACTTGCAGCTAAATTGCATTCAGTCTTGTTTTTGATTTAAAATTTCATGAATTTAAATCCCACTTTGGGATTTGATGTTTGATATTGTTTGTAATCCACTTTAAACTAGAGATCTCAGTCTAATTATTTTTTATATGCAAAATGTGAATATTGAGCAATGAACAAATCAAATCTCATAAATCTCAAAATTTGGTATTTTTGCCCCTGCAATTTTCTATTTTTGGTAGTTTCCTATTTGCTATACTTTGAAATTGGTCCTATATGGATTATGTCGCCTGGATTGGTTATAAATTTCTCAATTTTTTGTTTGCTTATTAATCTGCTATTTATAATTTAACTGCTCACCAACATGCATCTTTTTAGAAGAAAATATTAAAATGTATTCTTTAGCATTTTGCATTGAATGCATTATTTATAAATTTGTTGTATCAATAAAAAAAAAGTATAGACTCAGAAACTACTTGTATACATAAATTCAGATTTTTATTCTTTTAATTTTAACATTAAGTTTTTACACTACATTAATTAAAATATATTTAAAATGGCAGTATGAACTTGAAGCTGAAGTTTACAGAAAAGGTGAAAAAATATCTGACCTCCAGAAAGCACTTGTTGAGCTCCAACTGAGCTGTTTTGAAGAAAGAGAGAAATTTTTAAATGTGTCTGCTGAAAATGAGAAATTAAAGGTATATGCTTTATTTTTATTGATTACATAAAAAACAATATAATCATAACATAGCATAAATACACATTTGAAGTGGAAGCTGACGATAATTTACTAAGCACTTATGATCTAGACATATATTTATTATATTCTATCTTATCATTTAAATTAAATTTTAAAATAATGTGAACTAGAAAAAATATTTTTTTCATATTGTACTGGCTAATAAATTCATAAATGGTATTATTTTTTTACCTTGAAATAAATCTTTCTATTAATAATTTTGTTAAAAAATAATGATCCTCATAAAAAAAAGTTATTATATTTACATTTTTTAAATACATCTATTAGATCATAGCTTTTCAAATTACTTTACTAATAAAATATTAAATTTGTTTTAATTTAGTTTTGGTTATTATATCAAAATAATTTTTTGCTTTTGTATTTTTTACTTACAATTGTTTTGTGCTAGTAAGATAGTAAAATGATTTATGAACATTTTAATTTTCAAATAAAAGTTATTTTCTTAAATTACTTCAGTAAAATCTATTTCGGCATACTACTCAGAAATAGTGGAGAAAATATCTTCTCAATAATGATAAATATAATTGTGCTGATATGCAAATGTATACTCTATATAATATGAAAAAGTTATTTAAAGTGGCATTTAAAAGAAATCTTGTGTAGGTTAACTTCAAAGCAGGGGTCATTAAGTGACTAACACCACTTAGTCAACACAATTGTTTTATAAATAACTTTGAACTAATTAAAAAAAGACTTATTTAATTGAAAAAGAATATACAATTATTTAAACTTTTTTATCGAATAAAACTAAGTTATTTCATCATTTGTAACTTCTGATTACATTTTGTTGTAATTGTGACGAATAAATATCTTTACAATATTGTTAAATTTATCAGTCTCAGAGATATGTATTCACAGATGATTTTATAAGTTCCAAATAAATTTTTGGAAATTCAAATGAATATATTTTTTGGAGGGTGATATATAAAAGAATTTATTCTATTATATATCACCCTCCAATCAAAAATTCAATATTCGTTAAGAAATCTAATTAGTGTGTGTGTATATATATCTATATCTATATATATATATATATATATATATATATATATATATATATATATATATATATATATATATATATATATATATATATATTATAATGTTTATTATATTTGTTGTGATGGGAAAATATAAATATCTAATAGAGCAAACTATTTCATGAGTATTTATTGAAATTTTTAATAGAAACTTAAACATGTAATATTTTACTAAAAAAGTATTTATGAATGTATTAAAAATCACATATAAATGTTTTCATTATATGATATTAAAATTGTTTATTATGTGATAAGTTTCCACATCTTAAAATGAATTCATAAACTTAATGTGCCTATGAGTTAATTTTTAAACTAATATGTTCAGTATTTTCCAATAATTTCAATTTTTGTGTAGTTATTTAATAGTTGCTAAATATATTGTAATTACATAACATAGTGTGCAATATTTCAAACCAATACTTTCAGCAAACTTGAATAATTACTAATATTTATTATATTATAGAGTAAAGTATTTTGAATTTAGGTTGTATGTATTTTTCATTCATTATGATAAAATGTCTTTTTTGTTATATGATTTCACATATTTTATAATTGAACTCATCATACCCAATATCTTATTTAATTAAAATTACTTTACTGTTTGAAGTCATTAAATATATAATAACTAAATGCGATTAAACAGGATTGGTATTTAAATGTAATATATTGTAAGAAATGCATGAAGTTTTCTACCGAAGCTCATGTCAAAGTTTTAATCCTCGGACTGGGCAAGGCATATTCATCCTTTCAGTAATTCAATAAATTGAGTACCAAGTATGCTTGGTAACTAAACACTGTAGCTATGTTAAGTTGACCACCTAACTTTAACATATGCTTTGCATCCCAGGGCTTTTGGTCCAAAAAACAGGTGGGCACTGTAGGCTTTGGCCTGCATATAGACACAGGTTTAGTGTTTTTAGTATGAAATGCATGATGTTTAATCATTTTTTTTTAAAATTAATAATAATTATTTTAGCTTTTACAAATTCAAAATATTTGTGAAAGCTTATATAGTGTTAATTTTTGTTCTTTTATCTTATTCTCAATTATTTGTTGCTCAATCATTATAAATGTTTCATAGAATATAGTTATTTGCACGTGAAAAATAAATATGTCTCTGAAACATTTAAGATATTATTTATATACTTTAAACATTTATCCTAAAAAGAATTGACACTGGCTGTTTTGATTTACTACTTATAACACTGGTTTTCCCACTCACGTCTAGAAGTAAAATTGGTTTCATTAACATGCTAAGTAACTTTGTCATTATGCAAATAAGCATTAAAAAAAAAAAACATGTTCTAGTGAGCATAATTTGTTCAGGAACCATACTCATAAAGCAAAATCCTTGCATTAAAAAATAATTTTTATCATATAAATTCCTGTGAAATATCTTAAGGCATTTCACTTTGAAAAAATATTTACAAAATGTTATGTATAGCATTTATTCAAAGTAAATTAGTTATGTATTGTTAAGAAGATGGAATCATCTTTTCTTCCATTGTTGGGAATGCAAATTTGATTTACATAAAAGAGTCTAAATAATTATAATACGTGCTTAATTATCTTTATTAGAAAGATGTTGGAAGACATTTGTTCTCACTGCTTTAAAATTTGGCAAAAATGTGTCACAACATTATCATTAAACTTCTCAACTATCAATTTTATTAAACTTATTATAATTTTATTAAATTTATTAACTTATTAAACTATCAACAAATTTGGCAAAAATGTGACACAACATTATCATTAAACTTCTGAAAGTAGCATTTTACTATGCTTTTCATCTAAAGCTTCTTCCAAGCTGAAGTTAGGAGTTTCTTGTTAACCACTTCTCACCCCTTGTCGATCATTGAGGCAGGCAACAATGTGGAAGTGATTTTTTCAAAACAGTGTGATTGATTTCTTCAGTTACCTGAAAACAAAACTTGAGTTTAATGTACAGCTTTTTTAAAGTAGAAATAATAACTAGCTGATCCATGGGCTGGAGCCACAGTGTGCTGTCAGGTGATACAATTTTAATGCAGTGAAGTAATCTTGTAGGTCTGGGAGATGAGCAGTAGCATTATCCATAGCAAGCAAGACATGGAATGTTAGATTTATCCTAAGTAAATATTTTCTCACATGAGGTCCCAATACTTCCTTGATTCCATTAAAATGATCATGTGCATTTCAAGCTTTCTTCTTAGATTTCTACACATTTATCCAGCTCATCTGGATTTTGAATTTATTGAAGGCTCCTAGAGTTCCTGATGGTTTAATCAGCAGTGGTTTAATTTTCAAATCACTTCTTGCATGGGAACAAAATAGATACATCTTTCATTGACTTGTTACCCAACAATTTTCTGCTGTTACATATGTACAATTCCTTTGGCATCTTTTTCAAAAATTCTCTGCTTTTGTGTTGGAATTTTCTGTTTCACTATAATACTTTAGATGCCAGCTCTCCCCTTGAGCATCTCAAATCACCATCTTTCCTTGAATACTTCTTTGACTGTCTTTTTAATGAGATCAGCCAAAATAATTTGTATCTTTTCACAAATGATGTTCTCATTAGTAGTGTCACCTTGTACTTTCTTTTCATTTATTCATATCAGAATCAATCTTTCATCAACATCAAGAATATTTAACTGTTGTGCATATTCTCTTGTTACTCCCTGTGAAGAATCTGTCTTAATATTTATGTTTTGCGAATCATTAATGTAGACCAGTTTTTTGTGCATTTTTGGATCAGCCATGCTTAAACATTATTCCTATTTTTCATGATTTTATGTTTTATTTCTATGGTTATTTTTACTCTCGTATAACTGTATTCTCGCGGCTTTTTCTGCCAGCAATATTTTTGCAAGAGTTAAAATTTTCTGCATAAAAAGATTAGAAATTTATTTTCAGATTATCTTTATAATAATTAATTTGTATTGATGTACCCATAACACAAATTTGGGAAAATGTGTGATCTTAAATGACACTATGATACCGCTGGAACAAGTGTAAACATAAACTGATGTAATATATACAAAATATGTTATTTCCCCTCTCCTCACCTTAGATGAAACATCACTTGTTAAGCAATTCATTCTTTTACAATTTGCTTTGCTTATGTAAATTACTTTTTATGAGTGATGCTTGTTGAGCAAGGTTCTACTGAATCTTACTAAATAAAAAAAATGATTTTTCCAATTTACTTTTTATATAAATGAGGATTTATTATCTTGCTTTTTTCAATACATTTTGAAGTGGTGAATTTTAAGCATATTGAAATAATACCAATATGCATGAAATATTTTAATGATTTATTTTTTAAATTACTGAGGGATTGTTAGCAACTGCAAACATTTTGAACATTTAATTCAAAGGATTATTTAATTTTTAATTGTAATTATTATGTGATGTAAGATTTTCAACAAAATTATTAAATATTTGTTTAACTGTAAGTTTATAATTTAACAATATATATTTTTTAGTAAAATTATCCCTAATTAATAAAAGAAAGGTATAACAATAAATTTGAGTAATTTTTTATTAGTAAAAATTATATTTTATGAAATCCTTTTCAACATAGATTCTTATGGTATATGTTATCTAATGTTTTAGAAATATGTAATTGGAAATTTTAAATTCATATTTCCTGTAGATATAATTTTAAATTTACTTACTAAAGTAGAAATTAACATTTCAGAAAAATGAAGAAATACTTCATGAGAACATCAGGCAACTTTTAAATCATGCAAAAGATAAAGATCTCCGTGACAGAATTATTTATATTCTTCATAATCCAAAAGTTGAAATCGGCTTTAGAGAAGTTAGTGGTATGTATTCCTTATTATAAAAAAAAATTTTCTTCAAACTATTTTCTTGGTGCAATTTAATAAATTACTATGTGTAATTGATAATTCCTAAGAGTGAATAATTTGTAATTTAATGTAGACATTTAGTCAAATATAATTAGATAGATGTACTCTCTTTATCAGTGGTTCACTTTGAGCTTGAAGTTAAATGATTACAATTCTGCCCTTCAGTTCATAGATTCAATTCCTACCTCAGGTGTAAATGTTTGTAATAGAGTTCTATCAACTTTAAACTCCATATTGTTGTCAAATTAGTTCCTAAATGTTAAAAATGACTAGTGCACCAAAAAACCAAATTATGAGTCCAATACCACAAACCCTTATTACTCTATTTTAATTATTCAGATTGATTTAATTAAGTATTAATTAGGCATTCTAATATTTTAAGCATCTTTTATATCTTGTAAAGAAATTCTTCATTATCTGTGAATTGAAATTATTTGCAAATTGAACTAATCCATCTCGCAAATTGTCTACAAAGAAGACTTTTCATAGATAGTGGATCCTATTCCCATACCACAGGAGAGAAAACTTCGAATAACTTTCTCAAACACTCATCCTAATAGACTTGCACATAGAAATTCAACATCCATCTTCTACCCAGCATTTTATGCTCCCAAAAGCACTATCCTACTATTAGGTCACTGTGACATTGGCTTGTATCTTTAAGAAAAATTCAAAACTCAGTTTTTAGAATCAACTGTATGTTTAAAAATGAATTTAATAAAATCTCATAACATTCTTGCTTTACATGAATGATTAATTAGATTATGATATTTTACCATATTTTAAGGTAAGTTTCAAGTTTTTTTTATTCAATTTTTAGCTTTTTGCTTATGTTTACCATTTTATGAGAATTCTTGCATTGATGTGATTTTGCGCTATTTTTTGAGTTTTGCAAAAAATTATTTTTTGATTTTTTTATAGTCTTTGATTTATTTCAATAAAAATTTTGAATTTTTAACCTGACTGCAATTTCTAAGTAATATTTTTTATTTGTAAAGTGTCTTTTTTAATTGATAGATTATTTTATTTTTGAAATGGGTTCTGCTGTGTGTGTGTGTGTATATATATATACATACACACACTATATATATATATATATATATATATATATATATATATATATATATATATATATATATTGTGAATAAAATCAGATTGGATTTTTAAGTGATTTAAATTTTTTACAAAATGTTGAATTGTTTTTTCTTTTTTTGTTGCATTAATAAAAGTATTTGGTAATGTTCTGTCTTTTAAATTTGTTAAAAATTAATCAATTTCTTACTTATTTTTCTTATGTAGTTGTTAGTTTTTTTAATAGTGAATGTAAACTTTATATTTTTAACAAGAAATTCATTATGAATGATATTAAATAAAATATCCATTTTTATATGAATACAATTTTCTATATTTTTCTGTCATTTAAATTATTTATTGTTAATTTAAATTAAAAAGACTCCAATTCATTTTCTCTCTAAATACAAAAATAAATAAATAAATAAATAAAAATAATAATGCATTCAAAGGATTTCAAAGTCAGAGATCATGATAACTGCATATTTTAAATCATGATCTATATTGCCTAAAGGAATAACCTGGCTTTTATTATGCAATGCATTATTTGGAATGCAATTAATAATTTGTATTGAATGTAACACTATCTTAATAATTTTTATCACATTTAAAAAATTTATATTGATGCATAATACTCTAAAAATTATGTTTTATCAAAATATTCAACTGTGTGACTGGAGTGAGAGACAGAACATTTGTCATGATTCTTAAAGACCTTGAAGTGCTTTGAGTCAACACAGGATTTATTTTCAGTGGCTTCCCTCACACATGGGCCTTCAGGGCAGTGAGTCTACTGATATTCTTGCAATAGAAAGGGTTATGCCTCATCAACCACTGGTAACAAACTGACCATCTTTGAAATAAACTCAAAAATTCAGATCATAAATCATAAAATATGGAGGACTCCTCCATCTCACTTTTGATATTCTATGAGAGCTCCTTGTAATTCCCTCAAAATTGGAAGTGACAGAACTGTCCAATGCTCTATCAGCAGGCTAATGAGTGGAGATAAGAGAGCTTTGCTTTTATTGGTGGACAGACATTTTATTTTGAGTGCACCAAGTGTACTCCTGGTCAGGCATCCCCTGAACATCTCCACTGTGCAGGGCTTTTGTACTGAGGACCTTATTACTTCACCTCTTGACCTCTTGTTGTATCTATCTCTGGTTGTCTTGTTCCATCTATTGACTTTTTGAGGATTCTAGCTTGCAGTTAGACTTTGAGGAATAAATTACAACAGTATAATCAATAGTTAATTACAACATATCTGTTTGTTGTTGTTCAGGAAATTACATAATTATGCATATATTGTAAATTATTAATATAATCTGTCATTTATGATGAAAAAGAAAAATTTTGTTTTAAAATTCTTTAATAATTTTTTATTCTAATAAAATAATAGTTTATTGTATCTGTGATTCAAACATATAGTGATTATCTGCACCTTAATGAAATTTCAGTATTGTACAGTTTTTTGAATTATGATATTCTTTTTATTAATAAATATGTCATTTGCAAGATTACTATTTCAATCAATTAAAGATCTGGTTTAAATGTATAGATTTCTTTGCAATAGGATTCTCATAAATTGTAGAATCTGAGAAATAGATTGTCAAAGAGAGATTTTTTTTTTTTTTTTTTGTAAAATGCTACAAGTAAGCAGGAATACATTTAGTTTAAAATCAGAGATCAATTCCTTGTAAAACATGTGAATGTTATCAGATTTTACACATTTAATAAATGTATCCATTTAATCTTTTGGGAGCAATAATCATAGATAAAAGCTATATGTGTTCATTTCCTTAATAAGAAATATTATAAAATCAGTACTAAAAGTTTAACTATTGTGACATAAACTATAGTATTGCCTTTTTTATTTTATTTTTTAGATGTGTGTGTGTTTCATTGATGAACTGATTTTTTTTTTTTTTTTATCAAAGAATACAAATTCAAGACTTTGTATAAATTAAATAGTAAAAATATTTTATGGTATGATAAAAAATATTCATTTTATAAATAAAATTCTCATTTCCTTTTAAAAATAAAATAAAAATTAAAAAATTGAAAAAGTTTCATAAATGACATTTAGAAATTATTTGGTTCATCTAATATTTATTAATTTCTCTTTTATCTATTGAAATATCTCAGTAGCTCAGTGCAAACAGAATTACTATTTAATCTCTTATTACCTTATCACTTTATACTAGTGTGAGTATACTGTTATTTTATTATAAACTGTAAATCAATGAAAGTATTCCTTGCTGTTTAAGCATCAATGTTAATATATATAATCAAAATCGATTATATGAAGTTCAGTGTTTACTTCAAATAAATATTTCATTTTTCTAATATCTATGTTCAAATAATTTATTTTCGAATTTTTTATTGATTTTTTTATACATTTAATTTGCAAATGTGATACACTATTGAAGCTTGATTATTTTTAATTATTTTTTCTTTAAAAAATATTCTCTTTTGAAATTTTAAAAATTGAGTCATTTATTATAAAGTGAAAAATAAATTGGGCAAGCAGTTAAGTTTTCAATTTATAATTATTTTTGGGGAATTTATAATATTTTACAATTTTATTATAGAAATTCAGAATGACATACTTTTATTATAATATGTGATCTTAAATTTACAAGAAATTGATTGACAATTAAAAAATAATTTAAATTGGAATTGTTTGCTATTAGCATTTGTAGTAAAAATCTATTTCATTAAATTCAATATAATTTTATTGTTCAAACAAAAGTCTAACATCTTCAAATCTTCTGATTTTTTTATTTGGATTTATAGTTAGTATTTTTGTCACTATATGTGTATCAGTGAAAATTGCTTCACCAACAATTGTCAAGATATATTAAATCGGTTTTACTGATTAATAAAAAAAAAAACTCTTAATTTATTCTCATTTAAAGTAGAGCGCTATGTTCTTAAGATTAGGTTATCCCAGATTTGATTTTATCTGTTGTTGGATTATAAGAGATAGCTATACTTTTCTAAGTGCTTATTTACTTAAAATGAAAGCTGAGAAGTTTCCTCTGTTGTAACATTTGTGACGTTATGAATACTAGGAAAAATCCTTTTCATTAGCTTCTTTTATGTAATGTCAAATGGTTTGTTCTGTTATCTACGACTTTTTTTTTAAGCATAGGTTCCAGTCTAATTATACTTACTAATTGTTTCAAACAATTCATGTTAAGCAACAAATAAATCAAACTAAACCTTTATTAAAATTAGTTTACTAAATGGTAAGATATAAGGATCTTTTTACATAAAGGATAAATTATGTAAAAAGACTAAAAATTAAGCTTCATTCTGATAACTTTAAAATTCATTAAATAAGAACAATTTATTAAAAAACCACTTCATGAAGACCAGTGAATGATCTATGATTAATAATGATCTGTGATTTGTAATGTGATTAATATTTTTAATTAAATTAGAATTTAGTGAATTAAATTAAATTAGAATTTAGTGAATTAAATTAAATTAGAATCAGGAATTAGTGAAAATATGTAAATTAGGTAGTAAATGCACTGTACTTTAATTTTTCTTAAATAGTTAGCTAATCAGTTAAGCATTATATCTAATATACCTTCTTATTTAATCCTTGAAATCAAATATTTGATTTGTGAGTGTCTTAAGAGTTTTGTATAATTACTAATCATGCATTTATTTCATTATTATTCATTTTTAGTTAAAGACTAGTCATAGTTATAGAAGCATTCACATTTACTTATTTTTTCTATTATTGTATGAATAAATTTATTAATTTTTTACAAAGTGTGTTATTTCATTATTTCTTATGTATTCCATACAGGATCTTCGACTTCCTCATTAACCAAGAAAAAATCAAGTGAGGATTTCTTACTAGAGCAGGTATTTTTAATACCTTTTTCAACAAATATATGACAAATGATTAATAAATACTACTTTTAACAAAATCATCTGTTTATATTTTTGAATAATGCATAATTATAAATTACAGATTTCAACTAAACAGCATTTATAATTTTAAATTTTAAAATTCTCCCATTGAAAATTAATTTCTCCCATTTAATAGGTAGTAATTTCTAAAGATAGTCAAAGATTTGTTATGAGAGGTGATGTGCATAAAATAGAGTGTCATCTCAGCATCCAATAAGTAAAAAGATAGCTTTGGAAGTAGCAGACCAAGTTTTGGGAAATCCTGCCTGATTCCTGCTTCTAAATTATGAGGACACACCCACATTTGAGGTTACAATGTTACAGCCACTGTGCTCGCCCCATTACACATGATGCTATCAATTTTACCCCTTGTAAATCATGATACAGTAAAATTTCAATTCTTTTTTATAAACACCAATGATTTTAAAATATTTTTTTGTTACTGAATAGAGATAAAAACACCACCATTTGTATATTTTTTCTCCTTTTATCCAAAAATATAAGAGATTCCAGCACTATATATTACTATAAAATCATATAACTATTGGTAACTAAAAGAAAGTAATCAGCTATTCCAAAACTTATCATCAAATACAATTTTAAAAAATCGTCAATTACAGTTTTAAAAAATCATCAAATGCTGTTTTAATTTTAAAAAAAGTATCTAAATAATTTTTGTTGTTTGAAAAATGGGACATGTAATTATTGAACAGTGATTTTTTATGAAATGTTATTATCAAATTTCAAATATTAAAAAGAAATAACAGAACAAAGTTAAGTATATGTGATATTGTTCTCTACTTCTAAAAGCAAGGATTAAATTTATTTATTTTGTTTTTATTTTTCCATTTTAATTGATTTTATTTGTTTATCTGACTTTTAGGTTAAACATCTCCAGTCTAAGATTGATGAATATGGTAAAATTTCAAAAAGTAGCTCTGAAGTTTTATTCGAAGACTGCAAGACTGCATTACAAACATCTAGAGAAAAGATATTAAAACAAGAAGAAGAAATTCGTAAGCTACAAAAAATGTAATTTCATGTGTTTGCATTTTCAAATTCAGACAATTCCTTATTATTTTATTTATAATGATTTAATATTTCTAAATTTTTCTATTACAGTGCTTGTTATCTTCTTGAATTTTTCTAGTTAAATAAACTGCTTTTTGTTAACAAAACAACAATTACAATATGAATTAGAAATAACAATTTTTTTATATATATAATTCACTATTTCTTTTTTTTCCATCATTAAACTCAAGTGTCAACTTTATGATACAATTATAATTTCAAAGTTATATGTCTTTTGTAAAGTGCAAGTCTCTTAATAACTAAGGTTATAATCCTTCACAACCTTAATTTTAAGAATGTTTGCTAGTTGATTTTTTGACCTATTATAATCCCTTCATCTCCTTTTATAATCCTCTTATATAGGTAAATATTTCCTTTCTCATATATTAATGAATATTATTGTATGGCTTATTACAACAATTCACTTGGGAAAAATAACTGCCATCTACCATTTTTGAGGAAAAAAAAATGCTAAATAATGTGATTTAGTTCCACATTTTGTGATTTATAAAATAAATAGTGTAATAATAATAGTGTACTAAATAGTATTGTTTAGTGCCACATTTTACAATTTAGTGACTACATCACTTAAATTTCAATAAACTGACATTTTGTGGGGGTTTTTTTATATTTTGCTTATGGATGTTTAAATGTACCAATATAATTGGAATATTAATTAAAAATAGTTTTTATTTTAATTTTTCAGTGTAGACAAGTTACTTTTTTCACCAGACATTTGGTAAAAATAATTAAAATTTTCTTTATTTATCGATATATATTTTTCAGCAAAATTGTTCAATGGGATAATATGTTAGTAACATTTATGCAGTAGAAAGTGTAACTGAATTTCTCTATTCTTCAGGCTGCTAGAAACTGAGGCTCAAGTGCACAATCTAAAGCAAAGCTGTCCTGAACTGCAAGATGAAATTGAAACTAGGAAATCTCGCTCTGATAGTAATGTATCTTATAAAAAGTATGAAAGTACCAATGCTGCATCTTTGCAAAATGTCAAAAATGCTCCATCTGTTCACTTCAGCAAAAGCTCTGACACGCAGACAAATGCTTCAGATAACTTTGAAAACATTTCATCAAACTTGAAAGATTTAAAATTTTCATTAATGTCACTGTCAAAAATCTCATCTAAAATTTCATCACTCTTAAGTAGCATTAAATCTTCAAAATCATATGTTCAGTTAGCAAATGTTCCAAACGTCATGGAGCAGGGTGACTATGCCAATGAGGAGGACATTCTTCAATTGCATAATTGCATTCGGCAGTGTACCCGTTTGAGCTATGATGTCAACAACATTTGGCGATCTACTCATGACCTGTTATTGAAAGTTGGATTATCAAAGGGAACTTCTGAGGTACATTTGGATTTGGGATGGGAAATAAAACAATTAGAAAGCTGCATTGAAGAAATTGCTGTAGCCACAGCTGACACTGAATTGCTGTCTCTAAGTTTGTCAAGAGCATCATATTTTGATTTGCTAACAAAGCCTAAAGAATCTCTAACAAAATTTAAGCTGAAAGAAACTTATTGTGATTCCAGACTTATTACAAATATTAGAAAAATTGAAGATAATATTGTTTCAATTTCTGACTTTATTACTAGTGCACTAAAGTTTATAGAGAGAATTAAAGAAAAAGTTATCAGACATCAATCTAACTTTAATAAGCCTTCATCTCATTCAAATGTGAGTATAATTTTTGTTACATATTAAATGCCAAAATTATTTGAAATATTTTAATGTTTTTATTTACTATACATCCATTTTCATCCAAGTATCTTTTTCCCCATAAATGGTTCATAATGATGTATTTATTAATCTGATTTTTTTTTCAAATTGTTATTAATCACAAATGTGTTTAAAAAATTGGTTTATAAATTTTTTATCGTGTATATTTACATTTTATATGAAAACTAAACACCAACAATAAAATTGACAACACTGTTATATATCAGTACTATTTGTTGGTCAGAAGAATTATATAGGGGAATCACGCAGGTCCATACAGTTGTTTTCTTGTTTCTCTGGAAATAAGTATTGTAAAAAGTGTGCTAATCCAACTAGGAAGTTAGAGCAAACAAAAGAGAGCGGAGAGCTAAGGTTTGTGTGTGAGTGGCTGAGTGTGCTGGATCATCAGAAGTCTGCTACTGCATGTCTGAAATTTGCGGCTAACATTGTATGAACTGCCACGCACCATTAAGTCAAAATGTTATAAATTGTTGAAAAGGATCTTTTTTTTTTTGTTTAATAAAAGTTAAACCAATCTAGTTTAAAAATGCACTGCAAAGATTTCACTCAGAAATGAGAAAATATCTTCCATTTATCCTAGAATATTTTTCTTGAGTAATCCAAAGAAACCTTTTATGGGCATTGATTTCATTCAGACAAGTAATGAAAAAGGTTGTTAAACTGGCATTGACTTTCCTCTTTCTATGATTAGAATGTATACATGATGTATTAATGCATGTGAAAATTACTGATGAATTTAAAAAAATACTATCTTTTTGCATGTGTTCATTTGTCGGCTTGTTATATTTGCCTAACTTTCTGTATTAATTCTAATTTTCTTTATTGTAAAAAAATAATTCTTTTACAATACTGTTATTTCTTGTGTATAAACTGTGAAAGATTTTCATCCAGTTATTTGCTTTTAGATAATCAACCATTTTCTGTTATTTTACTCTCTAAAGAAGTCTGTTATATTGCCTTGTAATATGAATACAATTATGTGAATGTTCAAAACTCTGGGCTAACAACAAATTATTTTAATGATTTTAAATCCACTTAAAATCACACAGTTCATTTAACTTAGGTTTAATTTTCAAAAATTTTATAATTGATTTTTAAGTATATAGTTTTTTGCTTCTGAAACATCACTTATTAATTACTTTAAGGTTGAATAAAATGGTTATAATTTATTTTGATTAAAATTATTAATTATTTGTAAAAATAGTAAATATGTGAATTTGGACATTCTTTGTTGCCAAGTAATAGGGCAGTACTCTTCAGAATGAAGGTCCTAAGTTCAATCCCAACCACTTAATATATAAAGGAAGAAGGATGTTGTGCTTCTGTCTTCCACAAACATTTTTAGGATGAGTGCTTGGGAATGTACTATGTTTCCTCCCTCTTGCAGCATGTAAATATAACCTGCAATCTGAGAAATCTTCCATGAAGACATTTAACATGGTGAACATTAACAAGTGTCATACCATAGTCATAGCAATGTCATTTATGTAGTGCCTCCCCCTCCTAAAAAAAAGATATGAGAGAGAGAGAAGTCTGTAAAAGCATTTGTGTGTGTGTGAAGCCATTGTAGCTAGAATAAAGGTACTTATGCAACAATTTTTCAGTTATATATATATATATATATATATATATATATATATATATATATATATATATATATATATATATATATATATATATATATTGGTTGAAATGGAATTTATTTTTGCTGTTGGTATGATTAGTTTCGAATAAAACTTTACATTAAACACACCATTTTGTTAATTTAATTTACTGAACACTATTTTATTTATCTTAAATAATGGAGTTCATTTGTTCATTACATTAATATTAACTTATAAAGTTTTTATACATAAAAATAAATTTAGTATTTTTATCTATCCTACTTCTGAAATTCTTTTTAATTAATAACTCTGGTTATAAGTACTTATAAATATACATATATTGATTTTGAAATCTTACAATATTGTGTCTGTAAATTTTTATATTGTTCTCTTATTTATGTTTTGAAAAATATTTGTGTATGATAATAAGCAATTTTTGTATTTGCATAAAAAATAAGTTATATAAAACTAAATGCTTTTTTACTAATAATACTTACCAACAAATTAAATTCATTATCATCAATCATGACATTTTGCTTGTCATGTTAAAGATTACCTTAATATGATTATGTAATTGTAAATAGATATAATAGAATTTTAAAAACATTTCAGCCCCTTCTACACAAACCTGTTAATAAAGAGCCTCAAGTAAAGGCCCGTGATCAGTCACAGAAATATAGCAGGGCAGTTGACAGTGATGAAAGGTAAGGATACTTTTCATATTATTGTATTCATGCCTTGCTTGTGTAAATTTAAATACAGAAAGTTTTACTTGCTGTAGAGATTTGCTTTTGGGTCTTGATAAAGAAAGAAATGAATTTGGTAGACAATGGGATGTAAGGAGAACTCAAAGTGAACCAATTGGCTTTGACGATGTTACAAAGAAGATAAATAAAACCCTTGCAAAAATAAGCCAGATTGAAAATGGAGAATATTTCAAGGACAATGAATTTGGCAGATACTTGGAGAAGCAAATCAATGATTTGTCAAAGAAGTTAACATCACTCTACAATGAATTTAATGTAAGGTTATTATCTTATTTTGTTTAATATGTAAATCTATTTAAAATTGTGTATATCAGTTGTAATTTAAAAGGACATGATTCCTCTTTTAGTGTTAAAGCTTTAATTTAAATAAAAATTTCAAATAATTTATCATGCTTAAATTTTGAGTTTAAAAAATTTTTAGTTTCAACATTTGTTTTCAATCGTCATACAATAGTTCAACTAAATATAAATTTTAAATATTTAATAAAAATCGATATGGAAAGCAATTACAGAATATTCAGTTATATGTATTTTAGTTATATCTAAAATTTATAAAATATTCTGTAAATTATAGATAATCAATTTGTTACAACTATAATACAATGTTACCTGTTTCATTTTTTGTGAAAAAGTCAGTTTGTAATATCTTATTGTGAATTAATTTGTTGGATATAATTTCTTTGTTGGATAATTTTTGGTTACATACTTATATTTGAAGAAATTCCTTTTTTAGCTGCACATTTCTGTTCATATTAAATTTATAAGAGAGGTTGTTGGTAACAGTTATGTTCATATATATATATATATATATATATATATATATATATATATATATATATATATATACTTGAATCAAAGTGCTAAAGGTTGTACATAAAAAAAATATGAATTTTTAAAAGTGTACAGTTTAAAGTTACAATAATCTTCAGAAATCTTATATTTCATTTTATTTTTCAGTAGTGCTTTTCTTTCCAATACATAATGCGTAATTTTACTCGATATTTTTCTTTGCCCACATTGGTTGTAATAAGTAGCATTTACTGCAGTAAATTTTGTTGAAAGCATTATGATGTTTTTTCTGAAATATTTACACCATTGCAGATTTAATATTATTTAAATTCATCAAAAATTTTTGCTGTTAATATTGCATTTCTTTGTAATTTTCTCATTATCCTCTCAACTTTATTTTACTGTTGTTCCTAATCTATATGCTACAATATGCATGTAATTTAGGTTGTTGATAATGAGCTATTTTTATTCAGAGTTTGTTTTCTACTAAATGATGAAAGTTATTTATTTCAACTTTTATTTGAAACTGCTTATCTAGAAGGCTCATTTTAAGCTAGTTTTTCTGCCTAAAAAATTTCTAAGAAAGCATGTTATCCTTTTATACATATTTTTTATTGTTAACAAGAGATTGGAATAAATTATGATTTAAATATTTTTATTTTTGTTTAGTAATGTTCGCAAGAATTTAGCTGAGTTAATTTTTACATCTGTTAAATTTTAATTGTTAAACTTAATTTTGCAGTATTAGCTCTTTCTTGTCAACCATAGCTCTTTCTTCTCAAATAAAAATTATATTTTCAACCATATAGGAAATAAGGATTAGTCTTCAGCTTTAATTTTATTTTCATTTTTTACATTTATTTACTAAAGTATTTTCACATAATATATTAAAAAAACCATTTTCATAAATATTTTTAAATTTCACTGCTATTACAATCTTATACAATAAACTCCTCATTTAGTGAAATTTAATATGATTTCTGCAGAAAACTGCCATCTTCTGAACGTAAGTTACAATATATTTTAATTCATACGAATGTATTTTTTCTATTTATACAATCAATATATGATGATGGAAATAAGTTCAGTTATCAAATTATCTATTTATTTTAAATAACAAATGTCTGTTGAAGCATATGAAATATTTCTGTGAGGGACTTAAGCATGTTTTTATGCATATTCCATACCAGCATTTGCAAAAGTGATGATCGCTAGAAAATTTCGCTAGTCCCCAGAAAAATAGGGAATACTTTTACTCATCAAGTTAAGCTATGTTTTAATATGCATTGAAACACATTTCAATTCATAATAATATGTGAAAAGCTATAAAAACGATACTTCATAGAATAACATCATGGTAAATAAGTCATATTGCTGTAGTTGCATTGTTTTAGTTAATGTTTTGTCGCGTCTCATTTCGTATTCTTCCAATCTTTCACTCTCCTGTATGTTGCATATGTACGGGGGCTACTTTGAAATTTTTGAGGTACGCACCGACAACAATTTAGAAAATAAAAATAACAGTTAAATTTTAAAATGCAAAGTATTTTAACACAGAAGACCATTTTTCACTGACTTACTTCAACTTGTTTAGCGTAGAATAAATTTTAAATAGAAGAGAAAACGGAGTTGACGCCAGAACATTTTCGTGCAATGATTTTCTACGATTTTAAAGCAGGATTAAATCAAGAATGCAATTAGCATTTGGTGATAAATCTCCAGCTCGTTCTACTGTATTCAGATGGTTTAGAGAATTTAGAAGAGGTCGTAATTTTTTTCAGGATGAAGAACATACAGGAAGGCTGCCGTCGTCAGTAATCCCGGATAATGTGTCTGCCATACAAAAAATGTTAATGGATGATAATCGCTGTACCTATCAAATGATACAAAAAGAACTTAACATTGGATCTGCAGCCATACACAAAATCATTCTCATGAAGAATTACATATGAAAAAAGTATTTTGCAGTTAGGTTCCCCATAATCTAACTGAGCACCAAAAAGAGGAGCATGTCAGAATCAGTAAAGAAACTCTTAAATTGCTAAATGATGGTGGCCGCCGCATCATTTCTAAAATTGTAACAGCTGATGAAACGTACAAACCGTTTTTTGACATTCCAACATGTCAAGAAAGCAAAGTATGTGTCTTTGAAGATGATCCCAATCCGACAATGGTGAAAAAACAACGCGCACTGAAAAAAGTGATGTATGCCGTTTTCTTCAGAAGTACGTAATTGGTCAAAGCCATCAAGTTGGAAGGACAGTAACAGCAAACTGGTATACCACTAAATGTCTTCCAGAAATTCTACAAGAACTGAATGTTAGGGGACTAATGCTTCACAATGACAATGCATCTTCATATACAGCCAGATTAACAGTTGAGTTTCTTAAACAAAAACAAATTAAAGTGATCGAACATCCGCCATATTTATCTGATCTAGTTATGTCCTACTTTTGGTTATTCTTTAATGTAAAAAAGAACTTGCATGGACATCGTTTTCATTCAGAAGAAAAAATTGATGTGGCTATAAATGCATTTTTTTTATCTATTCCAAGAAATGGATGTCTTGAGGCATTTAATATGTGGTAAATTCGTCTAGAAAAGTGCATTAATGCTGGAGGAGACTACTTTGAACGCACCTAAAATTTTGTAAGTATAACTTTAAAAACCTAGTTGTATATAAAAAATTTCAGAGTGACCCTCGTATATCAGTTCAAACATTTAAAGGTGGATTTATAAACATATTAAGTTAAACATAAAATATATTCAATATATTAGTTAAGTTATTAAATTTTTTTCCCTTTAAACAGGTATGACCTTAAATCTTAACCATGTGGTTTTATTTGATATTTATTGGGATATTTTTATGGTTATTATGGCTTATTAATAAAGCTTTCATAATATGGTTCTCATCTCATAATATGGTTCTCATCTCAATTTGTATTCTCATCTTCTTAACTCGGTATGTTTTATTTGTTTATAGATCACAATTTTTTTATAAATATATTTAATATTTAAAAAATTTTAGTAGTGGTCCACAGGATTTAAATTATGAATTTATGTGGTCTGTAAGATCAAAAAGGTTGGTAACTCTATTCTGTACTTTTGAGTGTTTGTGAAGAAAATTCTACAAAATGTAAATTAACACAGCTTATTTATATTGTTGAATATTATTTACTTACTAAAATTAAGTATTTATATTTGCATAAAACTTAAGCGAAACTTGTATGTACTTTAAATTATATCTCAAATATCAATAATGACATTATCAATTGTATTTCAACTATTTTTGTGCAATCATGTTTAATTTTAGTTATTTAGCTTATATATATATATATATATATATATATATATATATATATATATATATATATATATATATATATATATATATATATATATATATATATATGAATTTTATTTTTGATACAATCTTTATTCATAGCTATGCATTTTTCGCAAGGATGTTTTAAATTTTTTAATGCTTTCAAAAAACGAGATGTGTGTTGTGAAATATCATCAAAATAGCCATTTGGAGGATTAATAATATTGAAAATTGAAGAAATCTATTTCCTACAATAACATTCTTTAATAGGAAATAAGAAAATCATCTCAGATAGATGCATATTTTTACATGAAAATTTTGAATAAAAGCTTATTTATTATGTTTTCATTGATATATTATAATCAGAATAAAAAAAAATTTGGTGTTAGAACTTTTTTTTGATAAACAGGAAATCTATTTATATGATTTTTACAATTTATAAATTTTTCTTTCTTTATAGATGAAGAGCTTACAAAATAATTTTTCTGAATATACCTCAGTAACTCTTAGCAAACTGGAGACTCTAGCAAAGCAAAGTAGAGATACAGTTTTATCTGCTGAAGCCCAAATCTCTGCATACAGATCAAATATTCAATCTTTATCTCAAAAGTAATTAAATTGTTTGGTATATCCTCAAATTATAGTTGTTTTGAGTGATATTTTAAAGAAATAAGCAAAAAAGCATTATATACTTTTAACTTAAGCTAAACTAATGGGAATGAATAAGTTTACTATGGAATCAATAAGTTCACTATGTCTGTTGATGAATTTAAAATTTTATTTATGTAATGTATTTTAAAATAATATGCAATGTGATTTTGAAAATGTCAATTTATTTTAAGATATGACATAACATAGAACTTTATAAAATTATATATTGAACCATAGCTAGAAAACATTTTCTATTTCATTGTATTTTTAAAATTAACTTATATTTTATATTCAGCTTTGTAAATAATATTTGCTTGAAAAACTAATATAATTGAGTAATTGTTTCTATTTTGATTTTATCAATTTTATTATTAACTTAGGATTTCATGTTTTGTTAACCATGAACTACCAAAATTGTAATTTTTTAAAACTTTCAAAGTTTGATCACAATATTTCAATGAATTCTTCCAATTACTTTATTTATTAATGTTTGTAGTTTGATACAATAATTTTTTATGAAAAATCAGAACCATTTACTGATAAAAACTTTTTGTTGCCTCTTTCATGGTATTAATAAAAACTTGCTATCAAAAGATTTAATGAAACATGCATGTTTGTGTAAACTTGTCCTGTACTTTAAAATTACAGATCTGAACGAAAAAGGCTATGGTTTATTATATGAAAGTTTAAATCTCAAGAAATCAACTAACAATTTAAGTACATAATATTTATCAGATTATTATTGATGGAGAATCCAGGCATTTTAGTATCTCTTAAAATTGTCATACCTGCCCTGTTTTATGTGTAAAAATTCATTCAAAATATGTATCAAAATTAAAATAACTTCAAACAAATAAAAAATGCTTTTAATGCAAGAAAATAAATTAAGCTACCATTAAACTTGGGAATCGCATTCAAATTTGTTGTGGTTTGATTATGCCTAAAGAGCTTTTTTAATATTAAGAATTATTTTTATTTTGAGTTTAAATAATATTTCATTGCATATTCCATAATTTCTATTCTTAGTGTACAATTTTTAACTAAATACTCCATTTCTAATTTCATTGTCTTCTTTTTTTAAAATATCTTAATGAATAGAAATTTAATATTTTAATTTCTAATTTATATTTTGTTCTATAAAGCATACGAAGTTAACTAAGAAATCTTTACTTATTAATGTAAAATAAGTAATCCTTGTTAAATATGTACATTATTTCAAGCTTCCACAAGGAAAAATATTTTAATTAATGTTATTTAAGTATTTCTCTAAATGAATTACAGGCTTTGAAAACTTGCTATTGTTATTAAAGCAAGTGCAGTTAAAATAATTTGCAATCTCATTATGTAGTGTGTATCATATTAAAATGTAAATGTTTTTACTTCTTAATGCTACTTACCAATTCCCTTATATTTCTTTTAATAACTATTATTGATTTTAAAAGTTAAGCTATCTCAACTAAACTTTCTTTCATATTCTAAAATTTTTTAGATCATTTTTGTTGTAATATTTTGTATTTGCCATATATAAAATTTAATTCATCTTTCTGCTGCTCGTGAATCTTAGTGATTTCCTAATCTCTTGTGTATGATACTGATTGATCAAACTTTGTACCTTAGGGGAGTATTAGTGTATTTATTTTACTTTATAGACTGAGAGATACAGAAGAATTACTTCGTGAAAGTATTAGTGAATGTCTTAGTTTGAAGAAACGACTTAAGCAGGTGGAATTGGGAAGAGAAACAGATAAAGCGAAACTTGGTGAAGATTTGGAGGAACGGCTGCAAAGGGTGTCTGACTTTGATGATCTTGAAACTGCTGTAAAAGAAGTTGCTTCTTCCGTGACATCTTCAAAAGTGCCAAGAAAGCCTGCTGGTCCATATGAATGTATGTTTTGTAAACAAGGATCAGATCATAAATTGTGTGAAGAAAAAATAAGAGAGATGAGAGCAAATATTAGGAAGTTATCAACTGAATTAAAGGTAAGAAAATTATTGCTTTATCTACATTCCTCTGTACTTCAAATTAAAAAACTAGTACTTTACATTTATTTTGAGCTTTTAGACTGTTCACTGTGTAACATTGAATTATAATACATTAAACTGTAGCTTATTTCAAAATGAGATATTGTCTAATCATTGAAAATCTGAATATAATATTTCCCACTCTTTTTACATAAAATAAAAATGTTATAAATAATTTGTTTGAAGAATTTCATATTTTCGCACATTAAAAGCCTCCATATAAAATTATGTCTTTTGTAATTTTGCCTTTATCTTTGGAACAAAACTTTATTGAACAATTTGTGTTAAATTTGCTTTTAAATTTTTCTCTTTAAAGAAAAATTTTATATTTATCCAGTTAACAATGCATGTTTATTTATAGATCTATTTTTCTTATAACAAATTTCTGTATTATATCAATGTCGTTTCATCTTTCTTAAATGTTCTATTTTCAAACCTTACTTCAAATAATATTAGTTTTTAAGAGATACATCTAAAAATGAAATTGAATTTCATATTTTAATCATCCAGTATCATTGATAAATATTTTTCTATTATTCAATTAACTACTCACTTCAATTTTATTTTCCATTTTCGTTTGAAATTAATCATGTTTGTTTCCTTATAAGCCTCACTCATTATTTACTAGTAATTTGAAGAATATCAACTATATATTACTTCATAGGCTGCCTTATGAATATTAAATGAAGCTGGAATAAAAGTTTCATTTTTATTTTCAACAATTAAAAGTTTCACAAATTAATGCTAATTGTTATATTCCAATTTGAATATGAATAAATATGTATATATGATAATATAATAAATATGAACATTGGATACTTTTTGAATTTTGTTTCACATGCTTTTATCATTTAAATTTTGACTACCATTGAATTTATCAGTTTATACCCAATAAGTTGTGAAAGAAAATCACAAACTTGTATATCATAAAAGTTTTTCTAAGAAAATTCTAATATTTGATTTTAAAAAAAAACTTTTTTAAGGATTTCCTAATGATATATTTCTATTCCTCTATAAAAAAGAAAAAAAGAAATTCCTTTGCTCTAACAGTTTAGTAGTCATTAGAAATTGATCCTTTTTAATTTATTCTATTTAAAATTGAGGAAAAAAATTTATTTTGAGTTTTCATGAGGACAATAATAAAATCAGTTAAGAACATAAATTGTTGAAATAAAGGTTGGGATATACTGATGTTTATAATGCTGTAAATTTTATTTCCATTAATTTTATGCTTTTTGTGATTTATATCTAATGTTATTGAATTCAATTAATAGTAATAAAGGATTTCAATTAATTAAATTATTTCAACTTCTCCGCAATTTGTTGTTGAGACTGAGATAATTTTTTCCTTTCTTGATATTGGGATTTCACATTACAAATGACATATCATTTTATTATTACATTCATTCTTAATGTAGCTTTTGAATCAAGAAATGAAAGAAGAAAAGAAAAAAGCTAAATCAAGTCAAGAACAAGCTGAAAAGATAGTATTAGAATCAATTCATCAAAAGGAAAGTGTGAAAGAAACATTGCAGTCATTAGAGGTATTATATTTATTACATAATTTTTTATGATTACAAGCCATTCTTGTGCTCTGAAATTTTTTATAAGTTATTTATCTTATATACCCAGTGTTAGTGTCAAATACTTTCTTGATTAAAAATTGCAAATCAAAATTAATAACTGAACTTTCCTTTGTCGTTATTTATCTTTCTTTTTTATGAGAATAGTTTATTTATGAATTGAGTTATTAAATGGCTTACATATTTATCTTTCTTTTTTAAATGAAGTAAATTTTCATGCTATATTTAGGAAATTCTTCGCTTTTTGTTGACATTTGAATTCTGAAACTTTTGCAATGTTGATGCTAAAATTCAACTGTTCTTTTATATTTGTCATGACATTTAAATAAGAAAGCAATTTCTAATTATTTAAAACTTTTTGATGCAATCCAATTTATGAACAAAAATTTATAAAATTTATTATTTTAAATATTTTCAAATTAAAAAAATATTCTAACTAAATTTACTCTAAAAAAATATTATTATATTAATGATAAATGTGTCACAATTTTGATATCGTAATTTCTTCACTAAAGTAGATAAAACACTGGAAGGAGAAAAAGATTTTTCTTTTAATAAAATATAACATGAATATAAATAGAAAAATTATATAGAAATATATGCAATATTGTGCTGCACTTATTGCATCAATCAACCCAGCTGTGCCATTTTACAACAAAATACTTGTTTTCAGTTATTTATCACTGAAAACCAATATTATAATAGTTATAAGTTCACATTTAGCATTAATTTTTGTTTATTATTTTATCATTAATTGGGAAAATGGAAGTTTGAGCTAAATATCAGATATTTCAGTTTGTATTCCAAAGTTTCTTTAAAACTTCTAGTTACAATTCCATTCTTAATCCAGACTTACTATTTTAATCACTCATTATTGTTCATTTTGATGTTATTTAAAATTGATTTAGTAAAAAATATTAATTTTATTTAAAAAAAAAAAGTTTAAAAATAATAAAAAATACTGTACCTTTAAATCTTGCAATATATTTTCTTTTGCTTAAAGTTTTTTTGTTAGTTACAAAAGATAATTTCATTTATTTTATTATTTTTTGATAAATGATAGTATGCAAATTATACAAATGATTTTCTTTAACATTTCATATTTATTGAATTATGAGTGGTAATATATTAAAAGAGGATTATCTAATCTACTTAAATGTCAAAATTAGTTTTTATTATTAAGATAATTTATTGCTGTTTGGTAATAAATTGTCAATCTGCTGAATCTTGCTTTCTGCTACTTCATATCAATGGCAAAGTAAAAATACTTAACGGAGCTAGTGACATATTTAATACTAGTGGGAAATGTTTTGCTAGCTTATTATTTTTGTTCTTTAATAACATCAAATTTAAATATTTATAAGTTTATAATGATTATAAATTCACCTATCATCAATTTTTGTTTATTGTCATTTCTAATCAAAATCATTTTATATTTTCATACCTCAAAACAGTTATTTTCAACAAGTGCTAAAACATGTTTGTGTTGAACCAAAGTTTTTTCAGTTTATATAGGAGACTGAAATGTTGTCATACAATCCATTTAACTTCATGTGAGATATGGTTGTAAAAAGTATTTAATTAAATACAATTCAGAGCATTAAAGCTCATATTTTTTATACTAATTCAATTGGTATAATGTCAGATCCTTTTCATGAATCGAGAATAATGCTTCTATGTTAAATAAATATGTAAAAGACAAAAAAAGTAAGATATTGTTTAGTTTTATTTCAATGGAAATTATTAAATGCCACTATATAAATATTAAAATATAACATTTATAAAGTGCCCATCAATAGAAATCCTAAGTTTATAGATTATAATCTTAGGATTTGGGCTAATGCCAATTGTTATATTGCTCTTATATTTCATCTAAAACTATTCAGCTTTGGTGTTCAATAAATATCTAAAGATTTTTCAATATTTTTTTATCGAGAATTATTAAAGTTTGTCATTGATACTATAATAGAATATAAAGTAGTTTGTGTATGTTTGAAAATTAATATGTAAAATGTACATGATTTTTTTTTTTTTTGTTACATGTGTGGTTCAAAAAAGCTGATCTAGCAGACTGAAATATCAGAAATATTTTGGCAGAAAAAATCTTTTACTATTCATTATGTATAAATTCTAAGCATTCAACTACAAAAGTAGCTAAAGATATTAAGTTATATTAAATAAAGGAATCAATAAGGAAATAAAACTGTATTGCAAAGTTTTAAATAAATTTGTTTTATTATATAAATTTATTTTATCATTACTATCTTATTTCATAAAGTTCTGAAGGAATTTTGTTTTTAGAATTTAAAAGTGCTGTGCCTGTAATACAGCTTACATACTTAAAACTTTTTTCAATATAATTTTCTTTCAGGCAAAAAATGCATCGCTTACTGAACAATTAAAGTTAGCGAAAAATCGACTGAGAAACATGGAGCGTTATCGACAGTCTGAGATTGAAGGATTCCAGACAGATATTAAGAATCTCAAAATGAAAATTAAAGAATCCGAAAAGCAGTTGGCAAAGGTTTCTTGCTTTATAAAGGAATTATTTATTGTTCTTTTATCTTTAAATTGCAATTATTTTGCTCAAATTACAATGAGTTATATGTGCACTTAATATATTTTATTCGCAAAAATGTTTTTATACCATTCTATTTTGATGCTTCATTGATTTGATAATTTGTTATTTCTGACAAAGTAATCTTTAATTTATTTCTCTAACTCATAATTGATTCTAATAATAACTTAAAATAAATTATATAGTTGTCAGTTAAATTTTCAATAAATAAATGTGGTTAATGTTTTTTTTTTTTTTTTTTGCGAATTTAATAATGTTTAGGAATAGTCTGAAAAATCAGTTTTTTTAAAATAGCAAAAGTTATTAATACAGTCATTCTTGATTTTTTTCATATACTTGATGTTTAATACATAACAGCTTCAAAGACTTAATAACGTCCCATTTAGTCAATGATGTGCTTATATTCTTGTAATTATATAAAACTTATTAAAAATTTTAAAAAGTCTAGTAGCATATTAATGCTAAGTAGTTAATTTCATATTGAAACCTTGCTTTATTTCTATAAATTGGTGTGTTTATTTAGAGAAAAAGCTAAATAATATAAACAAGATAATGCCATATATATATCAGTTTAATTGGAGTTTCAATTAATATAAAAAGTTCATTTTAAAGTGTTATTCTATTTAATTTGTGTAGTTTAATTTTCAAAGTTAACACTGAAAAATGAATTACATCTAATTAAGTCCATTTTGTCCCTTAATGTAAGGAATTTTTTCCAAGGCATTTAATTTTCCAATATTACCATGTACCAATTCATTAGGTTAATTTAGTTGTAATTGTATACCTCAAGACTTTGATTTCAGTGAACAATTTCTCAGTGTATAAACTATATATTTTGAATAACTACACGTAACAAACATGTACCATGAATAAACTGAAATAAGTATAATTTATTTACAAATATCTGTATCTACACATAATCTGTCAGATGTATAATTAAAACATTTAACAGTTAATTTGGAGATGAGTTGCTTGAAAATAATTTCATTTTAAAGCAAAGTAAATCTTTTTCTTTTTCAGGCAATGTTAATATATGAACATGATAAAAAGGATGAAGAATTATTAAAACAAGTTCATGCTACAGCTCTGAGATCGAAAGCATCAGTTTCTGCAATCCGACGGTTAAAGGCAAAGTTATATGAAATTGAGCGAGACATCAAGCATTTGTGATATTTTCCATTGTTTTAAGATTTTATGCAACAACTATTTTAGACATTTTTAACATTTTCATGTATACATAAGGACATGGTTTTCAATAAGAAGGGAAACATAAATCATTAATCATTTCATTCATTGTGAATTTATATATAAAATATTGACATATTTTTGTGATCATTTTATTTAACATGTACAAATAAGATATTTTCCTGTACATAAATGTATTGCATCTTATATTTTAATTTATTGAATCCTTAGATTAAAATAATTTAATGTTTGTTACTATAAATATTATTTTACTTCAAAAAATCATTAAATTGTCCTTTTAAAATTTATTTCGTGTCTGGACCTAGAATATATATATAATTATTTTGATATACTGTGACAATATTTTGTATTTCTTAACCTTAAATTTAAAATTCTTTATTTTTCTCTATAGTTAGTTATGATTTAAAAGTAAATCTTCAGTATCCTGTTAAATGGTATTATATTCATAACAAAATTTCTCATTTACTTATTTTAATACAAATTTCACTAAGTCTATTCATTTGCAAAGTTAAAGGGTTATATATTTATAATATAAATAAATAAGTAAAATATTTTTAAATATTTCAATTTTTGACTAACTTATTTTCAATATTAGAAATGAGTTAGTCAAAAATCTACTTACCTAAACTTTTAATTAAAAATATTCACTAACATTTTATATATTCTTACAAATCTATTTTTATTCTCTAAAATTATGAAGAAGGGTAAATATCATTCAAATGTTACATTTGTAGTAGTTTTTCTGTATATTTTCTCTTGTAAAGGTTCTTAATATCTCTCTTTGGTAAGAATTAAGAAACATGAAATGTTTTGTCTTTTTATTTTTGGACATAAATTGCAAACTAAAGAAAGAAAAAAGATTTTCTGTATGCAAATAGTGCTTGCTAAGCAATATATAACAGAATTTATTGTTTATCATGTAATGAATCTTTGTATGTATTATATACTGAATTAAATTTTCAGTTTTTAATTAGTATAAAAAAGCAAACACACACACACACACACACACATATATATATATATATATATATATATAGATATATATATATATATGTGTGTGTTTGCTTTTTTATACTAATTAAAAACTGAAAATTTAATTCAGTATATAATACATACAAAGATTCATTACATGATAAACAATAAATTCTGTTATATATTGCTTAGCAAGCACTATTTGCATACAGAAAATCTTTTTTCTTTCTTAAGTTTGTATATATATATATATATATATATATATATATATATATATATATATATATATATATATATATATATATATAGAAGGAAGCTGTTGTAATCATGTTTATTAATTCACTTTTTGTGTCTTTTTAGTAAATGATATTAACAAAATTTTGGGGGTTGATTAAAAATAATATTTTTGGTGTATTTTAACAAATAAATTTACTTATAGTCTAAAAAATTATGAGGAAAGTGAATTTTATTCTAATGTTACAGTTTCTATGAAATTTACTGTACTTATTTCTTTAAAAACATTTTTCAATGTATTTAAATTTTCGTTCAAAAATGCGTATTTCAGTGACATTTATATTCCAGATAAAAAATATTTTTACTGAGAATGAGTGTGAAATATATATTCCTTTTAAAGAAAATGGTTTTAAGAATATTTTTAAAAATTATATAAAATATAACTTGCATTTTTTAAATCCATAAAAATTGCTTCTTATTTCATAGATTCTATTTTATGTCCAGTGTCTTCCTTATATTTTTGCAATAAACATTTCTCCTGCAGTTAGTTGACTTTTGTTATTGAGATGTCTTGGTATGAATTATTTCATAGCATTCATGTTTTTTATTATTATTATTATTATTATTATTATTGTAATTTTTTACAAGTTTTGTAAAGCTCAAATTTAAATTAGTAAATTGCTTTAAAAATTTTAAGTGCAGCAAAGTAAACATTTTATGAAGTGAATTTTGAATAGTAAATTTTAAATTAAAAGCATTGTTGCTATTTAGAAAGAAATATATGAATAAATATTTCCACATAGGGTATAAATAAGTAAATTGGTGTATAATGAGTAAAAAAAGTTTTGTTTGCACTACAAATATGTTTAGACAGAACAATCAATTGAATATAAATTTTTTAAGCAAAGCAAAATATATTTTAATTTTCAATTCATTTAATGTATTATACTGTCGAAAAGTTGCGATTTTAAAATATTTAATGATATAATTAATAAAATTTAATCTACTTTATCAGTTATGAATTTATAACATGCTTTAAATTATTGATTCTTATATTTTACTAGATACAATTAATTTCCAAATACGTGATTTTTACCTTTTTTTTTTATCTGACTTGAAGAATTATTAATTTAGTTTGTTTTTAATTAAAGTTTTTGTTCTAACATACATACCTTTCACATAAATTTGTAAAATAATTTTGTTACATTGATTTTATAATTATTAATATTTATATTTCAGCAAATTATGAAGTGGAAATTTCAGTAGATATTACCTTTTATTTAAACAGATTAAGTTCAATATAACATAGCAAAAGAATGCATGATAATTTTAAAATACATAATATAATTCATTACTTTTATGTTGAGTTGCTAAAATAAACAAATTCAATTCATTTTGTTCAATCATTTCTTTCATAACAGCAGTTGTGCACAATTTGTAATAAAATTCAAACAGTTCATCTTAAATATAAAATTTCTCTTTCAGAAGTTTTTATCCCATTTCTGTGCATTGAGTAATATAATTCCTTTATATTTTAACCAAAAATATATCAAATTGCTATGCTTAACTTCTTTCCTGGTAAAATTTATCACAGTATACCTAAAAAAAGAAACTATATTTTGTATAAAAATATCATCACTAATATTCTTTTTATTTTCTCGATATACAAAGTTATAACTTATTTTTTGTATTCAGTTAAAAAAGTAATTAAAATTAGAATCAACATCGATAAAACATATTTAAGAATAACATTTTTATAAATTTAAATAGTATGTAAAGTACTTCATTTAGTAAATAATTTAATACATGTATTCTTGTATTTAATATGAATACAAATATTATTTTTATAACCTGTTTATATATTTGCTGTTTTCCCATAGTTAAGAAATTTTATTACTAAATATTTTTAACTATTTTAAAATATCAATGCAATAACAGGGCCTATAATACATCTCTTTCATACTTTTCTCAAAAATTATTCATTTACAAAATTTATTATCAATCATCACTGAAGAAATAATGTTAAAATTTTAACATTCTCTATTTTCTCAATATTCAAATTCCTCAATATTTTTTTAATTTATGGATTGCAATGATTTATAAAAAAATGATAAAGTGCTCATACATTTGAAAATATTATAGTAATTTCTAAATTTATGATATACAAATAAACAAGTATAATTTTGTAATAAGTATCATTTTGTTAACTTGATAATTCTGAAACAAATTGCAAACATTCATAAATCTTTATTAAAAAAACTAATTTGTTTCTTTAGGAAGATTTTTAATATAATTTTTTATTGATAACAATATGTTAACATCTCAACTACTATTAGAATGTTTCAAGTACGAAGATTGAAATAAAAGATTGATTTTTCATGAAAACTATTTAGACTTTCAACTTTTTTAGGAATAATTATTTTGGTTAGAAAAACCAAATGTTTTTAATTACCTGGTCAAACTGTACTCCAAATTTCTCTCTCAAAAACTTTAAATATCTTGCAGCTTGTTCAAAAACAGTTGCTTTATCTGTTTTTTCACTCACTCCTGGAATCATTCTTCTTAAAGCTCCACATGCTTCTGAAACTCTGCCTCTGAAAAAGTTTCATCAGCACTTTGAAGATTTTGCACTCCTATTATATAACTCATATATTCATTATTCAAAATCCATATAAAATTATCTATTTAATGTTATATCAAATATATATATACACACATACTGGTAAAATTGTTTAAAAGTACTTAAATATTGGTTACAACTGTATAACCAAAGTTTCTGATTTACTCATACATAAAATAGCTACACTTTAGTAATTTATTTTAAAAAATGCCTTTATATATATATATATTCCATCTAATTTAATTTTCGCTAAAGAATATATTAAATATAAAATAAATAACAAAATATTTAAAATTTGAATTAATTTCCTTTTTCCTGAAGTATTAACTAGTCCTTCAATTAATGTATTGCTCCTATTAATGAAAAATTTAAGTGCCTAAGTACATAATCCTTTTATTAGAATTTTAATGATATTTTATTAGAAATGCTAATTGAATTAAAACAACTTTGTATTCTAAAATTAAATACTTACAAATTGCAAATGTTTATTTTAATAAACTAATTCCTGCAAACATTATCTTAAAATTTAAGTGGGAAAAATTAAATCTTTCTATTTCAGAAATTTTTCATAAATTGTCTTCTGTTAAAATTAAGTTTCATAATTCACTAGAAATTTCACAATTTTTTTTTCTGTATATTACAGATTTATTATAATTCTGAAGAAATAATTTTAGTGAATTTTGTTGAAAATCTGTTTTATTGCTACTTTTTAAAATCATTTTTAATAATCTTAAAACTGAAAATGTTTCTTCAGGTTAATTAATTTTTAGTGCTAAAAATATTTATTATGAAATTGAAAAATAAAACATTTAGATCAACTCATAAACAAAGTATTCAATACAGTGACTGAATTCTTGTGTTTACTTTCATATAATATGATTAAATTTTAAATAGTTTGATAAATGTTTTATACTATGCAATAAGTATGTAAGATGTCAAAATAATTTCATTGTCATATTTTCATCTAAATTTTAAAATATGAATTGGTTATTAATCAGTTGTTTAACCTTCTCTTCCTTTCCTTTTCATTATGGCTCTCACGGTCATTCATTGTGGGACTGAAGAAATGGAATTCCCCGCTGGAATCTTTGTAACCATAAACCACTTGATTATCAGCAGTAATGAAACGCTGCATAGGTTGTGCTTGAGAAATATCATTGACAGTTTCTAAACTATAATAAACATAATAAAATGTTTTCTGTTAAAAAAAAAGCTTAAAGTTTACTTGAAGAAGCAAATGGTTCGTATTGTAAAAAAGCATCAATTTCTCATAAAATTTGAACATTTTTTTAAAACAGATATAATAATATAGATCTAATAAATTAGTATGATTTTCGATGTAAAATTCTGCTAAGATTTGTTATTAAAATAATGTAATAAAGAAGTCAAGTTGTAAAAAATTTCTCATTTTATGAAAGTGTAGATAAATAGAAATTAATAAATCCCCATTACTCTTTAAATTAAAAAAAAGTTAGGAATTCTTATTTTTCCTAACTTTTTTCAGAAGAATATTTATTTTGTGTTTATAAATGTATTTAACTGAGAAAAATTTAAAAAAATTGTTAACTCAATAAAGTAAGGAATATATATATATATATATATATATATATATATATATATATGTGTGTGTGTGTGTAATATATATATATATATATAATATATATATATATATATAATAAGCATGATAGGAAAATTTCTAATCCTTATTTTGTCAAAATATTTAGTAAACGATATTTTATGTATAACGATAAAACTTATTTGATTAAATAAAATTTGAAAAGCAGTACTCAGTTTTAAATTTTGTACTTTATTTTTAATGTGATGTGTGGAGGGATTGAAAGTTTTATTTTCATAAGTAATTATTTTTGTAAATTAAACAATAAGTTAAATATTCATTATTACATACTTTTGTAAATTGCTAGATTCATTTGTTTCATTGCTGCTTGCTTGATAAAGAATGCTACTTCCTGAAGAACCATCTGTGCTATCATTTGTACTGTTATTTGAATTGAGACTCCAACAGGAAGATTTTGTTGTTGACAATAAAGTACCTGAAATCTAAAATCAAACATACACGTTATTGTATTGATAAATTCGGAGCATTTCATCCTTTTGTAATATGCCTTGTAAATATTTAATTCTGTTGCAAATGATGAAAATCTATATGAATTTGCTTCGACATTTCTGCTATCATAAAGTTTATGCAAAAAAGAATGTGCTATTATTTACCTTTTCTTGTGCAGCCCTTGAAAGTTCTGAGTTTTGGATATCTAATATAATTTGTTGATAGTCAAGTTTTGGATTATCTGATAGTGTTGTCATTGCTCTTTGAATCAAATCACAACCTGTATTGGAAGAATTATTACTCTGAATGCTTGTTGCCTCGTTTGTTGAAGCATAAAGTGGCAACTCACTTGCTGATGCTGGAGGAACTAAAAATTGATAATTTTCCTGGAAATAAATTTACTTTTATGAAGAAGGTTTCTTTTAAGACTATTATATTATGGAAATACAAAATGAATTATGTTGCAAACATTTATAAGAATAATGTTTACCAGCTTAATTGTTCTTTATTGCATATTCATTGTGTGAAGAAGCGATTGTAAAATTTATTTAATATTTATAAAAATAAAATTTTTAACAATATGTATAGGAAATTCAAATTTAACAATTTAAACTGTAGCAGTTACATTGATTCTGGAATCCTGTAAACATATCAAAGGCTAGTATTATTGTATTATTATTGGAATCCTGTAAACATATCAAAGGCTAGTATATCCTGTAAACATATCAAAGGCTAGTATTATTGTACACTAGTATTATTGAATTTTTATATAGCTGTTTATTAGAATAAATTTGCAGAATATTCAAATCTGTATCATTTTTAATGTGCTATTTTGTTACTCTGTAATTTGACTTGTTTGGGTTATCTTAAAAAAGCCTAATTACATTTTATGAAATACTATTCTGTCTCTTATGTATTTAAAAATGGGTTGAAATTTTTGTACCAGAAAATTCTTTATAGACTTTATACTATTCATAAATGACAAAAGTGACTTAAAACTTCACATGTTTAATTTATTATAAATTATCATATTAATGTCTTATGTCATTTCTTTTTCCCATTTTGAGTTGAGGATTCCTTTATCAAAACAATATATGCAAACTATTTCTAAAAAGTGTATACTTCACTATAAACTTTTTCATAATTTTAATGAAAACTTTAAAAAAATATTCAACATGTATTAAATAGTCATCTGTATTCAATCAATTACCATTGGACAAGGAAACTGTGGCACTGTATTCACAGTGTCACCTTCATAATGTTGATTATTTGAATCTTCTTTTGTTGTTTTCATGACGTCAGATTTTGTAAATGAGCTTTCACTTGAAATAATTTCACTTGTATCACTTGAAACAGCCTGTAGACGAATAAGTTTAGCTCTTCCTTTCTGCTGTTCTGCAGAATTTTGTGGGAAACATAAAGAATCGGAAACCTTTAAGTACAGAGTCACACTATATTTTATGACATTAAAAAAACAAAGGAAATAAATAAGAAACCTACATATAGTTGAAAATTATATTTTATAACAATATTATTTGTAGAAATTTATTACAGTTCAAAAATATACTATGAACTAAATATGGTCAACAAATACTCTAATATATGTATTATAGTATTTATTGACCTTATTATATTTTTCATTAGTTATTCTTTTAAATTTTGAAATCAGAAAATTTCATTAAATAGTTGTAGATTTGTGCATTCATTAATTAATTAATGATTAATCAATGAATAATAGCTTGATACGATGTTATCAAATATGTCACTCTGTAAAATTCTACACTTCTATATTGAGCAAAGGATTTTTTCTTTTTCTATGGTTTGTAGATTATTTCTTGCTAGTGAAACTTCAATAGTGCTTATTTCAAATCTATATAACTTAATAGAGCATTTTTTGGAAAATTTTATGCTCCATAATATTTTTTTATTATATTTAGCATCAGGTATACAATTTCATTAATCATGCTGTCTATAAACGCCTCTGATTTCATTCGAGAATTCATTGCATTAATTTACATGAATATAAATATTTTCATTGAATTAAAACTCAGTTTAGTAATACATCCTAAAATTTTCTTTCAAAATTATTTTATTTGGATTTGAAAAACTCATAAATGTAGAAAATATTTCCAAAAACGAAGAATAAATGTAAGCAAGCGTTTGTGTTTTTCTGATTGGGTTATTCTTAATCTGGTTCACTTTGCTTTACAATAAAAAAATTTTTAACAAATGTTTTTAAAAAAATGAGTGGTTTACAGATTTTTGCATTTGCGGATGTATATTGGATTACTGTCACATGATAAATCATTTTTATATGAAAAACAGATTTCTAAATCTTGAATACCAAATCATGTGAATCGAATATCCAAAATAAGTTAAATATGTGCTCTGTATCTTCTATATAATGTAAGATATAAATATTGAAATAAAGAAATTTAGAAATTCCAAAAAAAAAAATTTACTTGTATATAATTAATAAATGTCTCTTTTGTATGAAAAAGGTACGCATTAAGTATGAAGTACTATCTCCCTGAGGCGTCATGCAAATATGTTACGACATTTGATTCTGTAAAATTAAATTGCCTCTGTATTAAGGAGATGGGAAATGAGAACCAATTAGTTTTCCAAAGCTGTTGTAAATTCAGAAATGGTCTTACGAGGAAAACAAAACAACAGCACATGCGAAATCATGTTTCATATGGATTCACATTTTATCAGCGAGTTGTCCCATTTACATACATTGCATATTTATTGCTTTAAATAATATTTGACTTTCAGAGCTCTATGCGAACAGTATGGTTGTCTTATGACAGAAATAATCAATTTTTTTTAAACCAGATATTGATGTTTCGGAATCAAAGATATTATATCTATAGATATAAGTAAGCATTCGTGAGGAATTATATAACATGCGATGACAACATGTCCCGTGATCTCTTCAACTCAAAACCAGATTTATCTTGTCAGGGAATCGACTTTTATTATCAGTTATACTATAAACAGTTAAACGAACTAAATTCAAGCATTCCTTCCATTCACATAGTATAGGCAAATGGCTAGTTTATGAGCGTTTTCTAACGTCTATAGCTTATATGAACAGTAGACATTGACTCCAGTGTGTCAGTGACTTTTGAAAGGGGTAAATCTGAGATGAATTGGAGGTTGCAAAATTCGGTCCTTTCATGCGTATAATTTCACGCATCACTTACGCATCCTAATATTTCTTATAGTAGTAGTTGAAAAGTTCTAAAAATTATAAACCACCTTATGACTATAATTTATTCGCTAACTTTTTCGGCTTATTTCTAATCGCTCACTGTATATCTTCCTGTTTTAATGTATGATTAGCAGTAATTGTGTCACAAATTTATTTTGTCTTAATTTCAAAGCCGTAATCTAGTTTCTCTCCCGAATATACAGTTCAATGCTCTTTCACATGATGCATCAATAATTGCAGCATTCCCAATTTTTGTACTGAAATTTTATTTAATAATGCTTAACAATATGTGCAAATTTTATGTGGTTTATCTAAATTGTTATGAATGTTAGGTCTGTAAATATTTTTTTTTTAATTTTTGTGACACAATTACTGCTAATTTGTTATATTTGTAGCTTAATTATCTGAAAGCTTAATTTGTTATATTTGTTCTTAAACTGGATTTATAAATAAGAGGATTTTACTTATTTTTTTCAACGACTCTTTTTCAGATCAGAAATATTTTTAAATTACTTTTCTCGAATTATCTATAGTAATTTAAAAATACAAAAATTCATATCCATTATTTGTGAAGCCCCGTGGCGTTGTGGTACCGCTTCCAATGTATAATTCCGAGGTTCGATTCTCAATCTGGACAAAGGTCTACTCAACTTTTCATTCCTTCAATGCCTCGATAAAACTGTGTCAAGCATGACTGAAAGCTAAGCACTGGGTGTTTAGTGTTACGCTGACCATCCCATGGGACAACACATATGGATACTTAATGCCTTAGCCCCGTGGGGCTATCGTACCAATGAGAAAGAGAAGTTAATTTGAACATCGCAATATTATATTTCTGCTGTAATCTTAGAAAAAGGAATGACACTTTTTTTGTTGTAAAAAATAATTGCTTTTTTACTTCTCTTAAATAATTCCATAGAATAAAAAAAATGAATGTTACTATAAATATTTCTGCTGTGTTCAATAGTAAAATTTAAAAGATTTAATTTATAAGAGACCGAGATACGTAAAATACACCTTTCTTTTATTACCAAATAATTCCTTTTTCTTGGTAATTGATATTTTTTTTACTGAAATTAATCTTTCGTTAATAACAATAATGGTTCTCTTACCTTGTGTAGTTGAGTGTCAGCTTGAAACTCATCTTTATCATGTTTCGGAGTATTTAAGGAAGCAACTGAGAAAACGATGCTGCTGCTTGGCTCACTGTTAATTGTCCTACAAGAAAGATAATCTTTTATTAGACTCAACGTTTAGATAAAAGCCTCGTACCAGAGAATTGTAAACAAATGCCTGGGATTAACAATAAATATATGAAAGGTAAACTTTTAAAAGTTTCATGCAATATGTGATGAATATAGCTTTTCCAAAATTTACTCTATCATAGCTAAGCATATATGGATATTCTCATTAAAAAATGGACAGATAACTTTATTAGAGAGAGTATCTATTTTTCGTACAGAGAGCGATACTACAAGCAGTGGCTTGTTATATTGCTCTATATGAAAAGTAATAATTTTTGCTGTTTTAATGATTCCTTCCACTAAATTTCATGGCGTGAATCAATTTTTTTTCTCGTAAAAAAAAAAAAAAAAAAAAAAGAGAGAGAGAGAGAGACCGATATTTTTTTAAATGTTTTTCTCGTAAAAAAAATAAATAAATAAAATAATAAAAACATCTTACTCTTTGGACAGCCACAACTCAAATTGTTGGAAATAATTCTTATTTTTCTACAAAAACGTGTTATAAATATACTATCCTCTAAAAATATATAAGTAAAACTTATATATTTTTAGAGAATAGTATATTTAAATGTTATGCGTTTTTTAATGTGTGTTATGTGTATTTTAATAGAATTGTTGTGTGTATTTTAATTAAAACTTAAAATACACATAACAATTCTATTTCTCATCCAAAGATTTAACATTAGGATAAGTCATTATTTCTCGCATACTGAGTGTAGGTCATCTCCATATTCATATAATGAATTCTATGGGTTCTGAATTCAGAGTCTTTGGAAATCCATATATGGAAGACTCTTCTTGGGCTTGTCCAGAAAACAAATTATATTTCGATTAAGTTATATTCTTTTCAGAATGTTGGAATTAAATTCTGATTTTGTAATACCTGAATGCTAGCCAAATTGTCAAGACTCAAAATCAAACTTTACGATAAATCGATGTTAACACTACTCTTGATTTAATCATGTAGAGCAACATGATATGTGATGGATGGTCTTTCCCCATTTATATCAACAGATATAAAAAAAATTTTATTTAACTTTGCAGTCAACTGCATAATCTTTGCTTCAATATTCTTAAGAACTGTATTCTAGAAAATGAATAACAAAACACGCATTATTCATGCTATTGACACATTTTTATTTATTTATCTTGCTATAAAGACTATCAGATATAACTGTCAAAATTATGTTTTATGACAGAATTTATTGTAATGCAAAATTAAAAATATGTTCCTCATTAAAATTTGTTTTTATGCGGAATTCACGTTTTATTTAAATGTATTTACGTAGAAAAAAACGAATTTATATCTCTGATATATGTGTCGAACAACAGTGCATCAATATCAACAAAATGATTTTTAATTTGATACTTTTGTAAATAGATTTCCCAGACAGAAAAATTTTAAGAAAAAAGTAAGAATTAGTTTAGAAGGCATAAAAAGGGAAATAACGTTTTGCCATCATTTTACGATTCATAACGGACTTAAACGTTGAATTTACTGAATGAAAAGCGGATCGTTACCATGTGACCACATTTGAAACCAAGCATTACATATTGAATGATGTAACTTATATTAATTCCATTCGAAATAGCATTTTGTGCCCTAAAATATATTCAACAGCATTTTCTTGTATGGCAACTTTCAATATATTCGACTTATAATGATTTTTTTAAAACGTTTACTTTACCAAATTAATGATTAATCGCCATACATGAATGGTAATGTCTTCGCTTTGTAAAGTTGATGTATAATTGGCGATATTTTTTGAGAATTTTTAGATTGAATTTCAAATTCAAAAATGTCATAACCAATTCTAATTTTTGATGACAATTAAAAAATTTCTGAAACTAATACAGTTCATATTAACATTAATCTCACAGATAATTATCAAAATCAAATTAATCTATTAAAACCTTCCAATTTAACCATTACTATTGTTAATTGATTTAATAGTCTTTTATTTTTGTACAATAATCATATTGATTTCGTTGAGTGAATAACAATTTAATAAATTTAGCATTATATATGGAATTTTCTTAACATTTCAACTTCGGTAAATCAATTTTTACTCTAATAATGAATATAGATTTGTTGAATTCGTATGTAACTAATTGTTTGAATTATCTTAGCCTTTTTGAAATTAAATTATAATAGTTAAATAAGTGCTTTTATTTTTCAATCGGAAATAAATTACATTAACTGAAACATAAATTTAGAGATAAATTTTTATTTATATCAAGCCTCTTTTTAAATAAAAACAATGCGCCAAATTTTTCCTATATATATTTGTCTTATTTAAAACTTATAATATTATCGTTGGTATATGAATTTGGTGTTATTAATCTATAGAATTAATATACACATAAAACTCTTATATTCAAACATATTTGTTTTCTCTTTGATTCTCGCTTAAAATAGCAATGGGAAATGATGCGTAGTGTGGTTGCTATTCATTTCTAAAACAATTTATACACATAACATTTTTTTAAATGTTGACATATTATACAATTACATATTTAAATATAAAGATTATTACAAAATTACTTCGTTTAATAAATTTGTAAAGCCGAATGAAACTAAAGGCCATAAAAATGTATCACCAGACTGCTTAGGCCTTCTATAGCAACTATAATAAAAAACCATCATACGTGGAATTGTAAGCATGCATCAAATTTTCTTCTAAAAAATGTTAGTTTAAACATTTTTGGAAAATTTGCAGACAGCGTTGTTCTTATACAACGCTGTCTCTACAACGCAATTCACTTACTCACAAAGTAATCAGTTAATTTGTGGTAACAATAAGTTTATTATTTAATTAAAATGAAGCAAAATTTAGCTTTTGTGATGAACGATTATGTTCTCATCTTATTAAAGCTATCGAAAAAGAACAAAATGTATCCATTTAAATATTTTTGTGATTAAGTTGAGGTAGCCTGAAAACTATTAATATGGGAAATTATACTATTTTGTACTGAATTTTAATTTGAAATAAAAATTGTTTATTTAAATTTCACTTTTTTACCAAAATAAAACCAATTATATCTTATCCACTAAAAAGGTTTAGTCTTAATTCTTTTCAAAATTTTATTTCTAAAATTTGGTCAATTTTTCTTCAAAATGTCATTTGAAGAGTTCTAGAGAGAACGCATCATATATAACAACCATGATTTAAAGCTTTGCGTTTTTCTCTTTTGACTACCGAATTTGAAATGCTGACCTTTAGAAAAAAATATCACATATCTTTCTCTAAATTTTCCTTTAAAATATAATATTTTAGTAAATTATATATTATATTTCAAATGAAAATTAATATGCACAAAATTTCTATATGTGTATTCCACATTAGATGAACATTTTAAATTTTTTTCAATATAATTCTTAAAATTCATTAAAACTTTTATTTTAATGTATGTAATTAGAAAATAATCGATACATAATTCAAGATTATTTTTATAATGTTTTAGTTTCTAAAAATATAATTTCTAATTTCTGCTTTAATTATTCAAAGCTTATATCTTTTAATGCAGATATTTTAGTTTCTTTTTAAAAATTTCATTAATATCCAATATTTATGTTTAAATTATTAGATATTTAATAAGAAGCACCCATGAAGAAGAATTTCAGCACCATTAGATAGTTGAATTAGTATATCTTATATTTTTTAAACAATGTGTATTATTATCATATGATGATAATATGATAAAGATATATTAGAGAAATATTATATAAACTTTCTATCATTAGGAAAGATATAAAGAACAAACAAAAAGATAATACATTATATAACTAAATGTATTATTAAAATTTCAAATTAAATACTTTGCATTCATTTCAGGAACTTCCAGATCTTTGTGGTCACCAAATTCATCCTCTGGAATCATTGTCTTATGTATTGTTGCTTCTTCTCGAATGAAAGAACATTCAGTTAGATTTTGTATTTCATTAAAAGTTTTATCATCTTTTTCTAAATGATAAATTTCTTCGTCCATTTATCAGTATATTAGATAAATTTCTGTAAAACAAAATGAAATTTCGACCAATATCTGAATGCATTACCAATATGATTATTTTATGCTAAAACAAAGTTTCGAAAAACAGTAGATTGATGCCACTTTACTTAAACTTTTTATAAAACATTTTAGCTGCCATCTTAAAAAACTAAACAAAATCTATTCAAAACATTTTATACTTTTGGATTTTTACTAATTTTTAATTTCTTAATTTTTTGAATACAAGTATTTTTTTAAACAAATTCTTTTCTTTAAGTAAAAATTATGATTAAAATTAGAAATAGCAATATTCTTAAAATTATCGTTTGCTTACACAAATATGTATTTTTTTATTACTTTTTACAATAAAATAATAATGAAAAAATGTGGTGATGTGGTTAAAATAATCAGAATACATAAACCATAAAATCCAAAACTAACTTCTTGAAAGAAACAAAAAACATAACAAAACAAAGACTACTGCTAAATTTTATAAATTTTAGCTGTGGTTTTTGTTGATCATTTCAACTAACAATAGTTCTTGATATGTTACCACAAACTCTACTATACCTCATTATTATAAATCATGATTAAAATTTTATTTAGTGAGCATTAATTAACCATTTGACTACAAATTCTCAATTAACAAATCATTGTATGATATAACATTAATCTGTGGTTTATGTTTATAAAATTGTCTATGTAATCTGTTTCCAACTTGTGTACTAGAGTGTCGTAGTGAAATTGGATAAGAACGAACAATGCAAATCATTGTGGACAACTTTTAATTATTAGATTGTTGCACTGCTTTTTCTTTTTCATATAAATATTTTTTTATAATATATTATCCCATTTTTAATTTCTGGCTTTTATATTTTCTTTCTAAAAGATAGTTATTATTCATAATAGTGATTAAAGTTTGAACTTTATCAAAAGTTTTTAACCTTAAGAAGACAAATTGCTCCCAAATACGGATTAACTTTAATCATGGTTATACTATAAACCATATCATAATAGCAGCAAGAACAAGGATAACGAAGTATTACCTTGCAGTAATTAATAATTGCTTTAAATTTGCGTAAAATAGCGATTTCTTTAAACATGAATGTTATAATTTTATCCAAATCATTGGAATAAATGATAATACAATAAGAATTTAATGGGACACGTATGTTTGCATTTGAATATTTAGAATCAAAATAGCTTTTGAATACAATTCTGGTAGTAAGAATCCATTGAAAAGTGCTAAGCTGTTTCATACTTTCTCTACATTGTTTGAAAATGAACAAAAATAATAATGAAAAATATTTTATTTAAAAACAGTATTAATTAAGTAAAAAATAAAATAAGAAAAATTTTTATATGAAAAAAAAAATATTAAAAACAGTTTAAGGTCTAAAAACAAATTAAATGTTGATAATATTTCAGATTTTAATGATTGTTTTAAATATTTTGCTATTCACCCTAATTTCCCATTACACATTCATTTTAAATATTCAGTAATAAAAAAATTTCTACTATAGTAACAATCTACTTTTAAATTAATTCCTAACCAGATGTCTTGCATTTTTGCATGTGCTAAGCCTAACATGGCATCCCGAATTGAAGCTTCAATTTTCAGTGTGGTCTATCGAATAGATTGAAATAATATTAATATGTCATTAAAAATCGTTTTCGCAGCAAATGCGAATTACTTTTTATTGAATAGAAAATGATTTCATTTTTATTTTTTAAATGAAATAATTTTACTCAAATTATAAATCTATAACACTTATTCGAATCGAGAAATTTTTAATTGATCCTGATGTCGGTAATTTTTGTTTTGTTCTGATTGGTAATTCTTTTTAAGAAAATCTTGATTATATATATATATATATATATATATATATATATATATATATATATATATATATATATATATATATATATATATTTCATTCACTCTCTCTCTCTCTTTCTCTCTCTCTCTCTCTCTCTCTCTATATATATATATATATATATATATATATATATATATATGTATGTATATATATATGTATATATATATATATATATATATATATATGTATGTATATATATATATGTATATATATATATATATATATATATATATATATATATATATATATAGAGAGAGAGAGAGAGAGAGAGAGAGAGAGAGAGAGTTTGTTTTAAGAAAAGTCAAAATTTATCATGAAAGAAAATGCATGTACACATGCTAATCTGCACAAAAATTAATCTGGAATTCATACATTTTTTCCAATGATTTAAACTCTTTCTTTTTTTTTTTATTCAATGTTCATTTCTTATTCTAATTGTATTTCAGGAAGAATAAGAATTTCATTTTTTAAAGATTTAAAGAAAATTTAGTAATATGAATAGAGTTACTTCTTTCTTTTTACAGTTTTAATGACATTATCAAAAATAACAAATGTAATGTTATTTATTATCTTTTGTCTTCCTTTGTTTCTTTTTTAAATCTAGTATTTTATTAAATTTTTAAAAATTCCTCAAATTATTTTTTTATCATTAGTTATAAAATTTTATCTCTACTCGCAAAAAAAGTTTCCTGATCAAAAATATTCGACTACTTGAAAATTTTGTGTGAAGTATTCAAAAGATACATATGTGTTGTTAATTATAGAATTTTGATTAAATATTTAATTAAATTGTAAAATAATCATATATTTTTATTATTATCTATACTATATGATACATCTTATAATGAAAGGTTGATAAATTCATCACTAAAATCAGAGACTTAGTGAACTATTATTAAATTTAAAATATATCCATAAAAAATAAGAAATAATGGTTAAGCATTGGATCTATGCAATAATAAAAGTGTGCATTGATCATAATAACTTAATCTTCAAAGAAATATTATGAAATACTTATACTTTATATGTATGAAATGAACACATAAATAAATTTAGTATATGCACAAAATTTTCTAAGTATAACTAGATTTGGTTTATTCTTATGATTAGCAATTGTAACCAAATAAATGGCAAATTTAACTTATATATAATGGTTTCCTGTAAGTGACAGTATTTTTATAATTATATACACAGAAAGTATCAAATCAAATTTAATTATTTTCTGAAAATGAAAAATAAAACAATTTCCTATTTCTTTTTAATTTAAATTTACGCGGATAATAAATGCAATTTTTTTATAAACTTTAAAAAAGAAAATAAATATGGCATTAAAAATTGAATCCCACGTAATAATGAAACATTAGTAAGAATTTCTTTTTAAAATACAATGTCACAGTATTTTATAATATGATGTAATGTATTACTTTGACGCATTCAGTTTTTATAAAAAATAATGTAAAAAAAAAGCATTCAAAATATATAATTATTTTTCCGTTTTAATGCTGAATCATGCTTCGTATCTAAAATTAACTAAAACTATTTGATTCTGTCAATAAAATTAATAAGTTATTCATTAAAAACATTCCCTTATAAGCAATTAAAAAGTTTATCAAGGTTTTCTGTAATCAAAAATAAAAATTTTATTGTATTCTTATGACTGCTTTATCGGCGAAATAGATTTCTTTAATTTTCAAAATATTCCTATTTTCCCAATATACTTAAAACACCGTATTACGTCATTACTGAGAAACAGCAAATTTTTTAAAATAAATTTAAAATTAAGGAATTATTTAATAAATTTCAAACTCAACACAACAAATGGAAATGCGCATTTTCACTTAACGTTAAAGGAAAATGTCTTTATGCATTGTAAAAATTATATAAAGAGAGAAATATTTTAGCAAACAATAAACTGTAAATCGCTATTAAATTATACAACATTTTTCCTTTAAAGAAATTAATTGAAAAGGGTTCTTTTATCTATCAATTGGTTTCATTTAATCAATCTCAATCAAGTGATTATGCAGCAATGAAATCTTGTTTCATTTCACCGATATATCGATAAGTAGTTTAAATTTAGTATAAAATATCTTTTATCACATGACCAGTAAACTCAAATTCAAAATTGAATTTCATTACAGAAAGTAACTGAAACAAAATTCAATCTTAATTTCTACTCTTGTTAAATTTAAATTTTTTTATTACAATTAACCCGAGACAATTTTAATACTTTCTTATTAAAAGACAAATTAATCTATCGAGTATTAATAATTTAATGGTTGTATTTACAGCAAAACAATAACGATTCCAACAAACCCAAGATTTCCCAGTGTATAAAATTTCCGTATGGTTTCTAAATTTAATTCTTTTTTTGATTCCGCGAATACACTTATGATTAATATTTCACTAATAATGCGTGTGTTCCAGTTTAAACTGACGCTATTGATTTCTATTATTAGAACACCACTCGTTATTGTGATAAATCTCCCTGGAGATGCAAAAATAAGAGGTAGATCTTGAAAAATCTCTTACATCAAAACTTAACATAAAGCCTTCGTGAAAGCCAGTAAAGTCTATGTTTGGTCTACCATTTGGCGGCAACAGAAATAAAATGGAGATGTAAGGCAAATATGAAACTTGCGCAATTCAAAAGAAAAGTAACAGTGCACAATTCGAAAGTAATCCCTTTTTTTCTTTTAAATGTTAATGAAAGTAATAATTTTAAAATGTGCATAGCTCCATTTTAAAAATTATTAAAAATTAAAAAATGATGAGTTTTAATAGAATCCTTTTGGGCACAGCTGTCGTATAATTATTCGTGTCAATTTTTGAATTGGGTGATTCTTTGGCAGACATCTTTTTTTATATGGGAACCCAAATTTTTAACACTTCATAGAAATCGGGAATAATAAGCATTATGAAGCTTACGAGTTATATATTGGAAGAATTATAATTTATTAAGAATTTTATAAGCTTAAGAGTTATATTTTGGCAACTCTAGTATTTACATCATCGCGAGGAAGTTTAAGCATTTTTGCCCCAATTGCGTATTTTATAAACAATTTTGTGAGGATATTTCATCGGAATATTTTTAGTGTGTTCTGCAGACTTTTTTGAGTTTTGGGTACTCTTAAATTCAAGGTTGTGTAAGTCTTTTTCATTACTTTAAATTATTTTTTTTATTCCGTGTTAATTATTTAAAGTTTCTGTATAAAATTATGTCTACATATCTTTTCTTAGTTTGTGTTTGGCATTTTTATAATATTTATAGTATTAAAATAAAACATCTTTTGAAAATTTATTGTTAATTTACAATAATGTATATTTTATAATTTAGGAGTGTATTTACATTTGAGAAAATGCTGTTCTTATGTTTCCTTTTTTAAAATTATTAAGTAAAATTTTAATTTATTTTATAATTCATGTTTATTTTTTGGTGAATATTCCTAATTGTATGTTAGAAATAATGTGTTCCTAGTTTTTAATAAATTGCATTTACATTTTCAAAATTACTGTTACTTTATTTTAATTTTTTTAAATTTATATTTATAAAATTAATATTCTAATGTTTTCTTTATTATTTAGATGCTTATACTTTTTTCAAGAAAGAGTTCGTTACGACACAATTACGCTATTTTAGCAACATTTCTTTGTCAGAAATTGGCATGATGGCAGAGTGCTTTTTTTGGGGGGGATTATCACTCTTGGCGATCAAGCGGATCCCTTCACTTCCGCTTATGGTGATGAAGTGAGTTCAAAGAAGGTCCAACTAAAAGGATATGTATAAGTATGATATATCCCTCCAAGAGATTTCTCGCTAAATCTACAGATCTTTGTTTATATTATAGTACTTCAGGTTTTTATTTTGGTATTGCCAGTTTTAATTTTTGTTGCTTTTTATTGGATTTTTTCCCCCAGGTTTGGTTTTTTCTCTTGTTTTACGTCATTTTTGTGTCATATGTACGGTTTTTTAAACAGTAACAACATTAGAATCGCTTGGCGATGAAAAAAAGTCGCAAAAGTCACCAATGGGGGATATACTCTACTAGTTCTACAGGATCTTATAAAAATATTTAATGTAGAATCGTACAAAAATCTTCCATTGTGTTGGATTGTTTCTAGCGTGTTGTCAAATAATACATAGCTATTATGCCATTCGTATTCATTTATGTTTCCAATCTTTGACATTTAAGCACCAGCCTCAATGCATTTTTTTTAACCCATACTGCTGTAGGCAGATTTAAAATGTTTGTAAATTTAATACATGTTTTCACTACCAGTAATTATAGATTTATGAGTAATTATCTCTACGAGAAATTGTCGGTGTAAAATAGAAGGTTGTCAGTGAAATGAGTAAAACAAAATTCGGTTGATGTTTCTTATCGGCATTGTAATATTTTAAATTATAAAGCTGTAAATAAATTGTTACTGTTCCATTCCGCTTTCTCAAATTTTATGAAACTCAAATTTTTGGCTACAACAATCAACATACAAATAAACAAATTACATAATTGTTGTCTGCAAAACAAATTTTATTTTTTAGATAAAAAATAATGAATGTAATTATAAACACTTGGACACTTTAACTAGCCCTTTGAGCGCTTTTTAAATTAATAAATATTTTTATAAGATTGTGAGAGGTTGCAGTCAGAGTTAATAATACCATTTGCCAACTTTAACGCCCGCTTCGACGAAATAGAATAGCATTAAAAAGAAATGTGTGATCTCTCGAACTATATCGCATCTTTTGCCATGAAGTGTTCGTGTCTTTCATTGAGATGCGGCTTGATTTCTACATCACTTTTCAATATTATTCCGTTTCAAATCTTTTTCATCTCTTTTATTCCGTTATGAAGTATTCAATTTAAAAAAGATCGGGCTATTCTTTTCGAAATTTCCTGAAATTGTTATTTTTTTTATAAATAGAGTCTTAGATCAAAGGTAGTTTTTTTCATCCCTGCAGTCAAGCTTCCTACTTCCCAAGATCCACTTCATGTTCAAATTTTCACCAAAAGTCGTACGAGAACAGGAAAGTAATCCCAAATTGTTGTATATGAAAAATGGTGATCAAATAGTGATTAGACAGATTAGTTAGAAATATAATTAATGTTTATTACGCTTCCTAGAATTCAAGTTTTCTATAGTTATTAATGTTTGGAATTCAGAATATTTAAAGACTTCGGCTATAATAATTACAAAAATTTCTGAAATACTTGTCCATTTATAAATTTACTTCTTGACCGATTCCAGTTCTCTTACCCAGTTCTCTCATTTTTCTAATGTAATTTCATGCTCACTTGAATTTATTTCATAAAATAATTAGTAGGGAAATTTTTACTTTAGGATTCCCATTGGCGAAATTTGATTATTTTTTTCGCCAAGATTGTTTTCTTGGATGTTTGAAGAAACAAAATGGCGTTGGATTCACGATAAACCAATCAGAAATAAACTAATATCTTTAACAATGTGGTGCTAAATTGGCAAAAAAATGAGCCCCCTAAAGTATAAGTTTCCGTATTATTACGGTAGAAAAAAGAAAAACAGCGATTTATGATTAAATTTCAATTGTAAAAAAAGGTGATTTGAAGTTTCTTTTCAATATTTTTTACATTTTGGATTTGGAAGGGGACAACAGAACGATACATCAAATATTAATGTGAGCAAATTCTTTCTTCCATAAGGAATAAAATTGTATAGAAATTATTCGAAAAGTCTCTTATCAATCCCAGATTAAAAAGTCATTTTTAGTTTTTAAATAAAAATAACAAGTAGTAAAAAATAATACAGTTTAAAAATCCAGATTACCAGTCAAAGTTAATATGTAGAAATTCCTCCATGAAAAATATTTTTCTGTCAAAAAGAGCAGCTTTGACTGTTGAAATTTTGAATTTAGGGGAATTAATAATGTCAAATCTTTCCTACTAACATATTTTACTGAGCTTACTTGATAGTTTCAAAGATTTCTCTATTCTATGTTTATAAGATTAATTCTCTTAAGAAATTCAGACTCCAGAATACATTCCGCGTCATGTTAAATTTACCACAGCTTTATGCCTGATAATCGGAGATTGCTTTTAAAAGAGTATGCCAATTCTGGTGTCTATCTCATTATATGTCTTAGAAATAGCAGATAACTGGCTGAAGTTAGTAAATTAGAGACTTTAAACTTAACAATTGAAAAGATTATGCAAGAAAATTGTAATTTTCTTGTGTGGAACTATGTAGCTCCACACTAGTTACCATAGCAACAAAACATTTAAACATTACAGGCAAGTCAGTGTTTGGAAATGTAGCTCCTTTTCTGTCATAAATTGAGGCTTAGAAAGCTGTGAGAGACCAATCTCTTTATTTGGTACTTTTTCCTAATACCTCCGCTTATGATCCTAAATGAATGACATGTTTCTCACAAAGAAGCGAAAATAAAACAACGTAAATTGGTAAAAGTTTACTATGGAGTACCTATTGATTCTTTGGCAGTTTCTTTCTGACACCAAGATGTGTGCCAAAATGTGACTAACAAGATGGCAGCTACAAAAAGTTATAGAAAGATAAGGTTTCAAGGATTACAAGAAATTAAAGTTTATCGCCAAACCAAGTGGTACCGTGGTACCCGATTCTAAAACGAACCCCGATGATTTTATTGACACAAAATTTTATTTTAAATCTAATGTGTGTGTGTGTGTGTGTGTGTGTGTGTGTTGAGTGTGTGTGTGTTGTGTGTGTGTGTGTGTGTGTGTGTGTTGAGTGTGTGTGTGTGTGTGTGTGTGTGTGTGTGTGTGTGTGTGTGTGTGTGTGTGTGTGTGTGTGTGTGTGTACCAATCAAGTTTTTTTATGCAAAAATTGACTAAAAAGTTTTAAACAGCGGTAAACAAGCTTAATACTGAATAAAGTTAAAATTAGTTGATGCAAAAGATTGCTTGTTGATAATTTTGTGGTTTAAAAGGCGCATTTGAGTCATAAATCACCAAGGGCCAGAAGCAGCAAAACGTAATTTTGTTTCATTGAAAAAACTTACTTTTACTTATGTAATCGATCATCAATGCAATTGCTAAACAATTTGCGCCAGAAATAAGCATTGGTGTTTAAATGAATTTTATCATTAAGTGATAATTATTTAGTTTATAAAAAGTAAATATAAAACGTTTGTATTATTTTGTAGTAGTTTCTGAACGTAAAATTTTAAGCAACATACGATGCATGCAAGTGGAATACTTACGACAGTAATTTACGATTTTATTTCTTTCCCATTGCGGCGATTATCATACTTGGGTATATTGGAAAAATACCTTTAGTTCTTTATTCAGAGAACTTTTCACTTCACATTAAATACTTTTGTACGATTAACATTTAGGTGCAAGGTGACATAAAGGCCGTATTAATAGAGTGTTATGAAAATGCTGATAGCAGCTCCTATGGTGACCTCTTTAAATAATTATTTGATGGTTTTTGGATCAATCAGTGTCTATATCACTGAAAGAATCATTGCATATTATGCGTTTGTAGACCCAGTGTCTCTCCGCTGGTGTGATACAGTGAAGAGATCCATTTCAGATTTTACCATCAAAAACTTAGCCACGGTTCAAAATAACAAAATGATTAACTGGGTATTCTTTTAATTAGGCAGAAAAAAGACAGCTGGCAAAATAATAATAATAAATTTTTTTTATTAGATTTCTCTGAAACTGTGTCATCCACGTTGATGCAAACTAAACACTTGTAAAGCTTAATCTCAAGTCCCTAGAGCGGTGTGTTATGAATAATAAAGTACCAGTACAGGTGTCACCTCGTTATTGCACATTTTTTAAAAATTGCAAATGACTTGTTTTATTGGTTTCATAACAGCAGAAATAGATAACTGAAATTAATAAATAATATAAAATAAGTATGCTCACTTGTACAAATTTGATCTCTATCTTATTTATTGTAAATCTTTTTTGATTACATATTTAAGAATTTTCTCGTTATAAGCTTCGCATTTTAAATTAAAATGAGTAAATTTAAATTTATAAGTGTTTGATCATTTTTAGTAATGTATTGTTTCACAAAGAAATTTCAATATATCAAGGATATATATGCTAACTAATAATTTAAGAATAATAAAAAAAGTTCAACCAAACTTAGATACTTAACTTGAAAAGACTACAACAACAATTTCATCTTATAAATATATTCATAATGATCAGCATGCAAAACACATTTCACATCTTTATACTTTTATTCAATAATCAATTCTCGAATATTTAATTTTGAGAGATTCATCGCCAATTATCGCCATCCTGCGCCTCAAATCCAACGAGTAATGTACTGTAACCCTAAAACCAATCCATTTTCCGTTTCTCTCCTTTCAGCCAGAGACTGAACAACACGACTCGGGAAGAAGCTCGAGACGAAAATGTGCTGAATTTCCTTTTCTTGATCCGATGAAAAATATTTCTGAAAGGGTTAATTGAAATGATGATCTGAAACAGCTGGAACATTTTGAAAGACACTCACTCTACCCTGTGTATATATCGGTAGAAACCTCTCTTTGTAAATAAAAATAAAATGATAAGAAAAGCAAAAATTTGGACGATTTTTTTCCATGTTACGGTATGGCTTATGTGCTTGGCAGGAGAGCTTTGCAGAGGAGACGAATTGCCAACTTGTTTGCCGGTGAGTTACTTTCAATTTTACTTAAGTTTGGGGATAAGTTTTTATTCTCTCTCTATAATAATGCATATGCTGCCTTTTAAGTATATTATATAAAATATTTTTTTTTCATTAAGATAAGCAATATATATATAAATATCTTGTTTAAAAATTGCATTGAATTTTATTAGCTTACGGTATGATTATATAAAAAATGCAAAAAAATTTTTGTTTACTAATCTAAAAAGAAAAGTAATTTTTTAATATAAAAAGTATTTCCAGTTTTAATCGAAAGTTCAGTCAATTATATCATAAATAATTCAATAATTTCGATTTGTTTTGATCGTTGTTATGAAGCATTATGTACATTTGCGAAATTTTTATACATTATCTTACTTTATACACCTTGTCTACATTCACCAAAAGTGCTAATCACATAGTCACGTTTAACATACAAATAATAATTTTCCAGCTGTGCTGCATTTTGTTACATAGATCCAGCTTTTATCATCTATTCTATATGAACCGTCAACTTATCTTTTTGCATCGAAATATTTTATCTTTAGCTGTCACAGATTTGGCTGCACAACACTTTAAGATTCAAACATATAAAGTACTTTCATTTAGTACGGTTCAGTTAAATTAAAAATTTTTAAGGTATTGTATACTATCTTATAATACTGCATGTTTATTTCTTTTATAAATGTTAATCGCCCACAAAAAAACAAGGTTTCTAAAATGCAGTTTTTCTGAACATTTAATTCAATAATTGTCGATAAAATAAAATATATATAAAATAAAAATTACATTAATAATTAATTTTTACTCTAACTTCATAAAATTTCTGGTATTAGAATTATTTCAGATAATTTGAAAAAAATAATGTGTTTCATTATGACATATTATATGCATAAATTGAAATACTTTTTAAGTAATATATGCATTGATATCTGAACATGTTACAAAAGCTTTTAATTTAAAAAATATATTTAATGACCAATTTACTATAATAATTATTTTTAATGGCCTAATATTTAAGTGAATTGATTGCTTAACTTTTAATGTAATTATTAAATAACATCAGAGATAGTAAAATTATTCATTCCTTTTGCAGATAATAAATTTATTTTTAATTATGTGATTCACTTTTACTTTAAATAATAAAAATGAAGTAAAAAATTACCATCCAATAATAGCCTTAAAGGAGTGTATCCTAATATATATTTTATGAAAATGCATTTCTCTTCTTGTAACACATTTATATCAAAATACATCAAATAAAAAAGATTTCAGTACCGGAATACAGATACAGTTACCAATATATGGTTACAGTTAAGGGCAACAATAGATATTATTTGCTATAAATTTCATCAGTGAATAAGTATAAATGTGATATTTTACACTTTTAAGCACTCTCTTTTCTTTAGAGTATTAAGTCTATATTTCTATTCTACGTAAAAATAGTGAAATAAATAGTACTGAGCAATGGTTTTTGTAAAATACAATTGCTTATTAATTAATATTTTATAAGAAATTTATTTTTGAAAACGTTTGTATATAGATTTTATAAAAAATTGCAAAAGTAAAATGACGTATTCAATATATATTGTTTCATAAAAGAATTATATATTTATAAAAATTATACACTCTTTTTAATAAAAAATAAGTAATTTTTTCATTTATAATTCACTCTGAAAAATTTCTAATTTAGTTTATTTGCTTATTTTACAAGAATCACTATATGTAAAACTATTTTATATTTCATACAATATATTTAGCATATAATTGTACGGAACACATATACGTAAAATATAGAAATTAGTAGCGTTTTATCAAATAATGATATATTATTGACATGAAAATAGTGTATTATTTATTTAAAAGTATATATTTATTGTTATATTATCAAGTAAATATTCTTATTACGTAAAATATATTAAGTTCCTAAACGTATAATTTTTTTCAAAATTTGCAGGAAAAAATTTGCATATCTACAAATATAAAATTCCATGCAATTAATAATTTTAAGAAATTATGTATAAATAAACACTTCCCATTTTTCCCTGTTTTAATTAATTACATAGTATGAAACCACAAAATATAAATACTGTTTTCGCTAATCATAAGAAGAGTTCTATTTTCGTTCCAACTTTTGCAATTTATAGTCTTATGTGCCGAAAATCTGCATTCCTTCCAAAAATAAATACAATTTTTTTTAAATTAATTGAAATTTTATGTAAATATTAGATAGGAATTTCTGCTAGTTATTTGAAAGAAGAATCCTCAAAATTGTATAGTGTAAATTTAATCATGAATTTATAAACAATGTGAGTATATAAGTAAAATATAACTTTTAATTTCTAAAAAAAATGTTAAAATTTTACTTCAAAGTAATTTATCGCAAACTAAATTACACAGAATTTTTAAAAATACTTGCAAATTAAATTTTGATACATTATTTTTAAATACAATGTTATGAAAATTTCAATACTTTGTTTTGACTTCTGGAGATCCATTTTAAAGGATGGAAAAGAAAAATTTTACTTGATTCCAAAATTTTTCTGAGGATGTAAAAAGATTGCGTTAAGATTTTTTTAACTATAAAAATGCAATTTTTGCTGGTTAATATTATTAAAATATTTTATTTTAATAAAAAAATATTTGAATGAATTATTTTAATTAAAAGTGAATTTTAATGAAAAATTCACGAAATTTATGATAAAAATTCAAGTTTCTCTTACAATTATGAAATAAAAAGTGAGAGAGAATTTGTTGTTAAAACCAATCATTTAATAACTTTTTTTGAAGAAATAAAGATAGTATTTCTCGCCGTGGGCAGCTGAACTTGTCGCCAATTACTTCCCCTTTGTTATCGATCGTACTGGTGCCCGGGAGTAGGAGGTTTGTTATAAAGTTGCTTGGCATAGCAATAACATGTGTACATGTACAATATGTACTCATTTTTTTTACCTCTCGAGCAATTTTCTTTCCTAATAATGAAATTTTCATAAAGGGAGTCAAACATATGGTGAGGAAAAAATATGTTGAAGTTATCTTGCAACTGCTATGTTCGCAAGATAAGAACAACGATGTTTGATGACTGAATCGTGCTTTATTCTTTTCTATTTTGATTCGGTTTTTATTTACATTAAAAACTATTACTCATTACAGTTAATTAAAGAAAGAGATGTGTAGAATAAATGCTTCACTCTGAAAATAGAAATGTGTTGGTTTTCTATTTGTAATAAAGAACTATGAAAAATAAAATTTTATTTTAACTCATTCAGAATACAGAAGTTTGAATTATATAAATATTAATTTATAACTCATCATAACTAAGTTTTAATATTAAATAAAATGTTCTTTGTATTAAAGTAAAAGTATCTACAGATAAGATTTTATGGTAAATTGTTTCCAAATTTCTTGTTAACTTTTGAGAAAGTTCTTTTGTTTATCAATGTGGATAGTTTAAAAAGTATTCTATAACACATGAAAAAGAAAAAAATTCAGAAACGTAAAAAAAGGAAAATATTTTCGTTTACATTTTAAAAATTGAGCCAAACATAAGTAAATATTGGTCTTCCTCTATGTTAAGCATTTTGTCTTTTACCTATGTTTTATTATGATGTATGTCATCCATGTTAGTTATTTTGTTGAATTAGCACAACATATGATAAATTGATTCTATCTTTTATAAATCAGTTTGTCATATTTTATGCTAATTCAAAAATATGTTTTTATTTTTAACGTTTGTCCAATCTATTTTTGGTCATTATTTTATAGATTCAAATATTAACTTCTTTAAGCTTGCTCATCTGTTGAGTCATTCACAGAAGAAACACTGGTCTAATTTTCAATAATAGTTTACTATCATGTTCCGGTAGTTTAATTTAACTGATATACATTCTCAGCGGGGCAGGCAAGCCCCGGACTGCTCTTGAAGGTTAACAAATTTAGAATACTCATCCATCATTTAGCGCCTTGTAATTTTGAACCACGGTCAGGTGACAAGGCCACATATAGATATGCATAGCGGGGCAGGCGAGCCCCGGACTGTACCTTAAGTTTAACGGGTTTTGGATGAGTCACCCATCACCAAGTACCTCGCAAATTTGAACCACGATCTTTTGATTAGGTCACACGTGAGCTGGCACCTTCCTCTCCACATCCATGCCAGCGCTTTGGACGTTACATATTAACACGGGCCCTCGCTTTTCAAAATAAATTCAGCATAAATAACAAAAATAAGCAATAACGTTAATTTTTGTTTCATTAAAACAGTTTCAGCTTGGGTAGATGTCAAACATGAATTTATAATTAGATATTTCATATATTACTAGATCAAGCAGCAGTTTTCTAATTTTAAGTAAAAATAACAGTATTTTGTTCACTTATCAATCACATTCAGATAGGATGATTTGAAATTATTTAGATGTTTAATATTCAATTCAATTAGAAAAAAAATTGCCAAATACTTGACCCATATTTTCTTTTTGGAAAAAAAATATCTCTAAGATTTATTTACTAAACTCATTTATATATTTATGAAACAACTCAGGTCAATTTTTCAGAATTTTAGAGGTGTTTATCGTAACTAAAACCAGTTCACTTGAGCTTATACGAAAATTGTAAAGTACTTTTCCTTAATAAAACCAATTACTGGTGATCTAAACTTACAAAAAATTGCTATGAAATTACAAAATATATATTTGTATCATAACACTCAAATAATTTCCTATTCTAAGTAAACACACTTTTATAATATCCAACTTGTGTCGCTCTTGCACTGTTCTTATAGTCTTCGGTAAACAGTTGGAAAATTCCCCATTCGATACAAAGGGCGACATAATGCGAAACGAATTTTGGAACCTTATAAATTTAGAATTATAAATACAAAATCATGGAAGTTTTTTGCCAGATTATTATCTAAAATGTACTTAATAATATTTTTGTAACTACTAGATGAGTTCCATTATTTTTTTTAATAAGTTAATTCATGAAAACGATCTAAATTTACGAAATATGATTCAATTAACTTCATGGTGATGAATTTTTTCCAAGTTGTAAACAACTACATTTTTATAACAGGTAGAGCACATAACAGATGTACTTTTTAATCGTTACTATATATATATATATATATATATTCTATTTATTTAACTTCTTCAAAATAGTTGCGAAGCCTTTTTGATGAGAAAGAAAATATCATCGAAATCGAATTCTAAATTATAGAATTTTATTTCTCACTCTGCTTACAATCCGCCACTTTAAAACTAGAGACTCCAGTGATTAAATCTAATTTTTCCTTATAATTGGTATTGAGAGACTCTTCTCTTATAAAATAATTTCAGACTTCTATTTTTAAAATGAGAAGTTTAAATTATTAAATATTGTACCTGATATCCTCTTGTTTTCAGACTGCAACACTGAATCGTATTTTAGATGATAGAAATGAGTCTTTATTATTTTTATCTAAATTTATCTTTATATTATATTATTTTATTTTTTTATCTAAATATCTTATTATCTAAATTTATTTTTGAGCAAATGTTAGCTTATTATTCCCATGTTACTGTTTTCTAAAGTTCATCAAATTCCGCTTTGAGTTTGAGCGTGAAAAAGAGTACTTCTCTGCAAACTAAACGCACAATGGATTATAGAAGAAACGTTAGATAACTATTTAACTATTCTTGAGGGAAAATATAAAATAATATAGTAAGGCAAATATATATATATATATATATATATATATATATATATATATATATATATATATATATATATATACGTAGTTAATGTGTCTCAATTTCATTTTTATATGGAAATAGAGTTGTAATTTTCATCGGAGACTAGTAACGTTACTTACTCGCCATTTTACTCGTTCAAATCATTATCATAAAAAGTGTAAATTTTTCATGGCATCAAATACAAGGCTTCCTTCTGATAATATGATAAAAATAATTCTCTCAACATCTTTTGATACACATTTTATTTTTAATTTCTCCTTTTAAGAAAAATCAACTTGTACCATAAAGGATTTTGTGAAATTTTAATTAAATTATTGAAATCAAATTCAGCTTTTTTGCTTATATAAAGATAGCAAAACAAGTCTATTTGTTATGTGTCACACACACACAACAAATAGACTTGTTTTGCTATCTTTATATTTTTGTTTTATATAAGATAATTGTTTTGTAATCTATAATCTGATAAGTAGTTTTCAAAACGATTACACTAAATATTCTGCTTTATGTAGTAAATAGTTAATACTGTGTTTCTTAATTTTTTAAGCTATACAACTTGGATTTATTGCTTTTTGTTTTGATAACTGAAATACATATAGACTTCAATTGATATTACTCAAGTTAGGTGATTTTATTCTATGTTACTAGTAATTTTATCTTAGAAACGGTGAGAACATTTTAAAATATAATTTGTCTTTATTTTCTCAATCTAAAATCATGAAAAACAGGTTTTTCCACCTACTGATAATTTTATTCATTTAGCATTTAGAAACACTTTTTAACCATAACGTGGTTGTTTCTTTCCTCCCAGTTGTGATCATCATGGCTATGCCACTTTATTATAACTCTCATAGGCTAAAAATATCCATGACGTCAGATAATGTTTCCTCTACGTCACATCATATTGAGATGGCATTGTACGTACGACTTGTCAATGAATTTGCTCCCTAACTTTCAATGGCATTATTCGAGCGGCCGCAAAAAAGGCCATCGAATGTCTGAGTGTCGTCAACGATGAGAAAAAATCCATTCATGATTTTCTCACCAGTAATAAAGAAGTATTTTTTCAATTTGTAAAAGTTTTCAAAATCATGAAAATTACCTGTTGTTCCATATAATTTATTTTCATAATTTCAAATTTTTAACGATATTGCTTCCACAATTTCTTGAAATTGTTATCTTTTCTAATTTGGGTCTTTGAACGGTTCAAGTTTTCTTGCCTCCGGTTCACCAACAGCTTCCCTTGTGCTCCGGCACACCAACATCTTTTGTGTCATTGAACGTGAAATCCCTTAAAACTTCTTTAATTCTCTTTTTTCCCTTTTAATTAAAAAGTATGAAATTTTATTTTATTTCTCGTGAAATTGTATGGAAAAGGACTGCTTGATATTCATAATATAGTTGCTTAAGTGAAAGCGATTAAAATAAAATCAAATAATGGCAATATTTCTGACGACAGTCATAACGATCATAAAATTCTAAAATTACTTGTTATAGATCAGTTAAAATAATTATATTTCATGATAGTATTCACAGTTTGATTTTTATTTTGTATTAAAAAAAGTGACCATGTATGTTCAAAGATGAATTAATGTCTTAGGAAAGTGTTCAACTGTTATTCAACATAATTAACAACTTAAATTTAACAATTTTAAGAGTATTACAATTATACTATAAATTTGGTTAGAGCGGAAAATTACTACATCTATTACATTTGAATTTTAATCATTTTCTGTGTATAGAATATTTCTCGATACTTTTCATCGAGTAGTTAAGCAAACTTTTCTTATGCGACTTATATCAATGGTTTGTTAATATTCTAATCTTCGAACTTCGTTGCCCGGATTTCCTAGGCCACGCAGTCCCACTTCCGTTCAGCAAAGGGCGTGTACCCCATCTTCTTCCTTTTCGCATAAACGAAAGGTCTCATTTTCCAAATGGATTCCATGGGGTTGAGTGTTTTCTTTTCTTCTTCCCCCCTCCCCAATGTCGCCATACCTGAGTTGTTTTCTTTCTGCAGCACCCTGTAAGCCTTTACTGTCGAGATTAGTTGATTGAATAAGTTAGGATCTAGTGATATTTCCTTGTAAAGAAAAGGACATTCCTAATCTGTTTTTTCAAGTAATATTGACCATATCAGCTTTATGATCCTTTCAGGGTTTTAAAATCTTCCCTTTTCAGGTACTAAAATTTATTTTATTTGTGTGTGGATTTAATAGATGTATATACATTTTTTACGACTTCGATTATGATTTGGCACTTACATGGTTAGATAGGATGTTTTCTACAATTAAACATTTTAATATTTTTCTATCATTATTTTCATACAGAGCAAGACCTATTTCCTTTCCTAACTCTTCCCTAATTGATAACATATTAATTGAAAGTCAGGTGAGTAATTGTCTGATTTATTGAATCAGGGATTAATTTACTTAACTCTCTGATTTATTTAATCAGGATTAACGTGAGGAGATCACTGCGTGAATAATACCCCTCTTGTATGAAAAAAAAAATCCATTTGATTATCAACTTAAAGTGTCCTATCTCTTACAATATCAAACAAAAGGCACAATATTATAAGTATTTATAAAATTAGTTCACAAAATAATTTTTATATAGTATCTCTCATCTACCCTTCTTTTTTTCTAATATTTTTAGACACTAAAACTATAAGGCATTTCTCAAATATTGTGGAACAAAGTTTTTGACGTTACGAAAAACTAAATAAATTTATTCATGTACGTGGGAAAAGTTTTGAGCTAGTTATCACATATTATTGATGCAAATAATTTTATGAAGTTTAAAGCATTTTTTAAATTTATATTAAAATATTTCATGTATTATATTAGAAATGTATCTTAGAGAAGAATATAGAAAATAAAAGTACAAATCTATATTCTTTGCTTTGTAAACAGTTGACTGGTAAAATAATCTGTATTTTTATTGTCATTATTGTCTATGTTTATTGTTATTACTGTCTATTATTGTCATTTTTGTCTATTTGAAAATCTAAATTTAAATTTACTATTGTTCTCTTCGAATAGAATTTATTGTTATCTGAGATATAATTAACTTTTTACTCCTTATTAATGATAACTAATCTTAGATTAAAATTTAGACTGTAAAACTCGTCCCTATTGCGTTTTATAATTCAAATTACTTTATAGTTCGAAGAAAGTCTACCACAGTTTAGAAAATAAATACATGAAAAAATCGACTGGATGATAATAAAAAATTCAGGAAAAAAATACTTTAAAAAAGTATCCATTTCAGAGTTAAAATGGATAGTTATTTCATTTATTACAGAATTTTAAACAAAAATGTGTTCTGTTATTATATTGCTGTTATAACTATGAAATGTTTTGATTAGTTTCCAAAACATTTTATCATTATTACTTTTCTAAAATTTACCATTTTTTATGATCTACCTTATGAAATTAAACCACCATTTCTGAATGATAATCAATATAATTGGTTTTGATTCCCCGTCTTCATTGTGTGGTACACACTTACACGATAATATAATTATCACAGAAGCCATTCTAATAGCCTACGCATATGTTAAAAATGGAACGCATATTTTTCAAATGATGAGTCCCATTCTCTTGACATGTTATTAAGCGAAGCATTTGAATGGAATCCTACAACTAGCGGAGAATTGATCTGTCCCACCTGTAGGAAGTGACATTATGCGTGTGTGTCACTTTAAAGGGAACTTTTTTCAAACCAAGAAAGGATGAAAGTTCGCTTCCTACAAATAGTGAATGAGACCAAAACAGCTGTGCAACCAAGTCATTAAATATAGACATCTTTTATAATTTGCACAAGCTTCCACTTAAGTCCTATCAGCTGCAACTCAAAGAAGGAGCAAATTTGGCCCCAAATTGCAAAGTTCAAAAAACTTTTCTTATTCGGCTTGTTTGAATAAAAACAATAATGCTGCACTTGTTTTATAACAACTATTTATGATGTATAAATAATAAAGAATTGCCATAAGCACCAGTGACTTTTTTATAAGTCATTTATGATCCTAAAATCGTAAATAATTTTTGTAGATAATTTAGATTTATTACAGTTTTTTATAAATTTTTTTTTTGGCTATTGGATTGTATTTTGATACGAAAATTGATTTTTCAAATAATTTACTTGCATTTTACAGAACTAAAATTCGATGGTAAAGCGAGTTTCTTTCCAAAAAATTTCTGATAACAAATTTTAAAAAAAAATCCTTTTTCTTTATCATTTACTTAAATTTTTCTGAGTTTAAATTCAGTGTGAAAATTGATTTATTTCGGAAAAAAATCCTTCATTATAAATTCGAAAGAAAGACTTATTTATTTCATCTGATTTATTCATATTTCTCTGACATTAAATATTGAGGCGAAAACTGGTTCCCTTAGAAAGACTCATAAATTCATTCCAGCTGGTTTGCTTTTATTTTTCGTTTTAAATTTGTCGTAAAATTGGTTTCTTTGAAAAATTTCATTTACTACAAATTTGAAGAAAAAATACAGTTATTTCATCGAATTTATTTGCACTTAATTATTCGTTGAGCTTAAATTCATCAGGAAGACTTGTTTCTGACAAATTTCAACTACTACCGATTCGAAGGAAAAATTTATTTAATCCGCCAAATTTATTTGCACTTATTTATTCTTTGAGCTTAAATTCATACACACACTCATTATGAAAATTTATTTCTTTGAAAAAGTTCACTTGTTATAAATTTGAAGAAAAATATTCATTTCATCTAATTTATTTTTGTTTAATTATCATTCTCTGATCTTAAATTCGAAATTAAAATTTGTTTCTTTGAAAAATTTCCTTTACAACAAATTCGAAGGAAAAACTCATTCATTGTAAGTAATTTATTTGTATTTAATTATTTTTGAGCTTAATTTTTGATATGAGTTTTAATTTGAATGGAGCTTTCTTTTGAAAAAATCACTTATTGTATTTGATTTATTCTGTTCGTCTGAGCTTAAATTTGATACGAAGATGAATTTCTTTCGAAAAATTTTTTCATTGAAAATTTCTTTATTCAATCGAATTTATTTTTATTTCTTTGAACATAATTTTCATGGAAATTTTTTTTCTTTCTAAGATTCCATTTATTACAAATAAAATTAATAATTGCCAATTTTTACTATTTTTCAATACACTTTTTTTCTATTTTAAATTACGATATTTTACGAACATTTACTTGCAATAAAAAATAGAAGTACTCTATGAAGGATATTTAAAAGAAACTAACGCTGAAAACACTAAGATTACTAACAAATAATTTCAGTATTCTAGAAGAAGAAAATATCCGCAAAGGAAAGCTCACAAACACAATAGAGAATGATAAGAAACAAAACATCTTGATAGTAAAACCTGCAGAAAAGAAAATTGTTTAAACTTCCTCGATTGTTGAACCAATTTTCACTTCATGTATTTGGATTATTGTCCCGAGAATTATTATGCGATTTTTGATGAATTACAGCTTGTGGAAAGATTGCAGCATAAAAAAGTGTCTATACCAAAATATTATATTGCATTTGTATTCTACTCTGCATTTATTTATTGTTATTATCGTATATTCAGTGAAGGCTAGAGTATTGTTGGAGCTGAACATATGAAAACTCTGTAAAGTATTTTTTAAATATTTCTTCCATATTTTAAAGGGGTAAATATCGCTTTTAACATTGAAAATAGTTGAGTAAAATAAATTATGTCGGGAAAACAGTTTCGGAGACCAATTCATAATGCAACACTTAATAATTATCGAAATTTCATTTTCATATTTGGGATATTTTTATTTAAAATGAAATAAGGAACAATGGTACAAGGACTGTATTTAAAATCTGGGCTTTTTCTATTCAGGCGCATATTTCCGTAAAAGAGTATCAACACCAGAGGATTCAAATCTTAGGTGAATTTAGATAGAATATAATCTAAGTATATAAATCTAGCAAAAGAGAAACTGATAATTTCTATTAAGAACTGCATGCTAGAGACATCAAAGTATTATTTGTCAAATGATCAAAATAAAAGTTAATAACATGTTATCATTAAAACAAAGTAGTGTGCTATAATTATTGATAGAAATAGAATAAATTTCTTCCAATTATAATATATGTATATCTATCTATAGCATATTATTATTTATCCTATTAGTGAAATGGGTATATTTATAATTCAAAATTTATTTTTCTATAACAAAAAAAAATTAAACTAATAATGCAGGTATTTATTTATTAACTATTTTTTTTAAGAAATAAAAATAGATTGTATGAGTTCATATTAATAATTAATACTCTTTTCTGAAATTTTAGATTACTCGAAATGAAATGAAATTGTGAGAATACATGTTAATAAAACTAATGTCTAATAGGATTTAACATGGAATTTGTTGTAATGCATCAACGCTAAAAATTTTAATTTTCCTAAAAAATTCAAAATTGCTACAAAATTGCTACAATTCATACAAGAGCCCATATTAATATTTATACTTTTTTTCTAGTTTAAAGTATACGCCTACAATGATGTTCGACTACATGCATCTACTTTTTTTTTCTTATTTGTGAATCTAGTGCTCAGAACTTCTCCTTTTTCAAAACACTTTTTTGTTTTCGTTTTATGATATGTCGAATAAAAGAGCTAAGTTACAGGAATTTTAAAATTTGTCGCCTCTTTCGAAAAAAGAAACAAGCCGTTGATTTTCAAACCGGAAGTAATGAAGAAATGTGGCTTGCTTATTTTAATTTATGTGTTTTCTATAACGTGCTAATTACTAGCCATAAGTATAAGGCCGCTATTTGGCTATTACGTTCGGTAAGAAATGGAAGCATAGTCTCTATCACAAGTGAGACTTTAAAGGCAATTTTCTCAAAACTTACTTTTTCACAAAATCTCCAAACCAACATATATGAAGTACGGATACTAGCATGAAACAAGGTTAAATGGTATTATCTATTAAATAACGTAAAATTTTAAATATATATGGAGAACTTGTCACTTAGAGCTATTTTTAAAGCTCCAGTGAAATATACCTATTGTATCTTTCTGTACCGCTGAATATTTTTCTTGGATTTTGCTTCATTTCAAAAAGAACATGGCCAGAAGATTTATACTCAAATTAAATTCAGATTGATTATTACAATTTTCAGTAAAGTGTTAGCTATTTTGTTAAAATTTCACTAAAATTTTCCAGAAAATAACCAAGTTCACATAAAGTATACTATTGAATACGTATCTAATATTTTGGTAATTTTATGCTTTTAAATCATAATTAATTTAAAAACAAGATAAAAAGAAAATGAAAAATAATTTTTAATAAAAATTTGCCCCTAAAGAAGATGGACCCCCCCCCCTTTTTTTAATTATCGATTAAATAAAGTCAATAACTTTTGCCTGGTGCTTATTTTAAAATTATTATAATATTAGTCTAATTTATTTTAGATATAGGGAAGAGATAAATTTTTTAATTACACAGTTTATTAACTTATCAGTCCTCTATCAGATTTTGTTCCATTTTCATTAGTATAATAATACATGCATATCAACAAGGAATGAAGCTTAGATGAATTATGTTCTTCCTTTCTAGTGAATAGGCAAAAATCTCGATGATAATAAGTATACATCATCATTATAGTGGTCATTTACGCCAGCACATCGATGTAGGTAAATGTCTACAGAAAAAACAACTCAAACAATACATCTATTATACAGCTATTGTGTATGAGGGTAATGAATATCATCAGCAGAAAAGCTCTTTCAGTTTTATTTTTCCAAGTGTAAAAGTAAGATATTACCGTTCAACATGCTGTTTTGTTTCTCTATCATTCTAAAAGTTTAATGTCTTTTTATGAAGAGAAAATTAATATTTAAACACGAAAACATCAGAAATAATTTTTAAAATGACATTTCATTTGTGACCAGAGGGAATTTATTATCTCCGAAAAATCACCTGCTCATGTTACATTATAGCCCACCTTCCCAACAATTCCTTTGTTATGCCTGCCTTTGTAGGAAAGGGTCACAAAAATGTTTTATTTGCGAATCATTCTTATGGTCGAAATTGAACCGCAAAAATTACAGCACATCAAAAATGGCCATGAAGAAATGATGCTAAAGTAATTTGTAGTCTTTCAGTGTGTTGGCAAAAAAAAGCGTGGTTGACAAAGATTCTTCGAAAATTTCTAAGGGTTATATTGAAATGAATACCTGAAATAGAAAAGTTATTATTTTCTGTTTCAAAATCAAAAATTGTACAAAAATAACTACCATCATGACTCATTAAATGGATCAGAAGCTTTAAAATAGCTGTTGAACTAAAAGAACTCAATGCTACACACAGTTGGATAAAAAATATATAAATAAAATATCTGTTATACTTCTTTCCAGAACACAAGAAGAAGTTGCATTTTCAAACCTATCTCTGCAGACAGATGTACTTATAAAACAGATCTATAGATTATTTTACATAAGGTTGGTTGATAATATTTATGTAGTAAATTGTAAGTGATTTTTTTATAATAGCTGATTATTAGATAACGGATGCAGTTAAGCCAAGATTCAAACTAACTAACTGCAAATAATCAGAATGATGCTTTAACCAACCAGGTAATCGTAGCTTTACACACATAGCAGGGTGAACGTGGTCACCCTCCCAAATGCTACCCGCAGCAAATGAGGTTTTACTTTGCTGATCTTAAAGTGAAGCGTCTGAGCCACTGGAGCTCCATGCGGAAAGCCTACGAATAACCATGACAATTTCTCTGTTATAGGATTACATTTTAAAAATTAAATCCCGAATTAATATAATTTATAAAGCAGTGTAGGAAGCTCAACACTCCAGCTGATTACGCTTCTCACTTTTGATACTTTTTACTATTAAACTTTAGCAACATATTTTAATTTGCAACCATCCTAGAATTACATTAACTGTGATGAATAATAATATCTCATTGACCAAACAAAAATTCAGCATGCAGAAAATAAAATGGTGCTTTTCCATTCCACAGTCGCTATTCTCACCAATCCCCGAAAGTCTTTACAACAACACACGGAATAAATAAAATATAGTATCTATTAATTGTAACAAATGTTACTTTAAATGCAAAAGTGTTTTGATATCGTTTGAATGTTTACGATTGAATCAAATGGAAGTATTTTGACATTCAGAATAGTATTTGGCGACTTTATCGTTGGCTCCAACAAAACGAAAAGAAACTTACAAATATATGCTATCGACAAGGAAAGTTATCAAAATTGAGTTTAATTGACACAAATCCTTTTATTTTATTTCTGAATGCATATTTAATGAGAAATAAAACAAAAAAGTATTTATTTTTTTAAAGTGTTGAAACTAAGGGTTTTAAAACGTAGGATTAAAAAAATATTGTTTTGCACAGTTTCTTTTTAAAATAATTATGCATATTAGTTTGAATTCATTATTTTAGCAACAGCAAAGCGCTAAAATCTCAAATTTTTTATTGTTTGTTGTATAAAACAGAAAAGTAAAAATTATGATTGAACTCTTATTTAAAGAAACCTAAATTTTTTACCAAAGTAACAAATATGTATTTGGTATAAAATTTTTGAGTATTGGCGAAAAATCATGTTCTTTGGCTAAATTCTTTTTTGACGTATTCAAAGAGATTTTACACATGTAACCACAAATATCTTAATTCTGATAAATGCATATAAATAAATTAACTAAATTGCATACGCTATATTTTAAAAAAGCCATATGTAAACATGATACATTCATATTTTCTATAAAAATTGATGAAACAAATCATAGTAGTCAAATGGAAGCCTTCTCTAAAATTTGAAATTGAATATGTTTCATATAAAAGCTGACAAACAATAGGATCTGGAAATGACTCAAATTAAGTTAAAAACACGTTTATTTTTTTAAATCATTTTCAATCTTGCATATTTTTGGTAAAATCTGTTTCACTCTATAAATCTATATATATTCTATTATTTTTCATTTTTTCTCTTATCAGAGAGATTCTCTATAAACAGCTGTCTCTCCTTATTTAGAATACTGTAAGGTTTACCCATTGTTAACTGCAGCTGTGCGCATTAGATTTGCTGCTGAAACAGCTGCTTCTGTCAGCTAAACCTTATCAATTCTAAAATAAATATCGAGACATACAAGTGTCTCCGCTGAAACAAACCTCAGTTTGATCAATGCGGGTGCGCGATTTCTAAATTTGCATCTTTAAAAAAATATTATTCCTTCCTCTTATTATTCCTTAGTTACCTAACGCCATTCAAGCGACAGTATTTTGATTTCACGAGCATAAAAATGGTGAAATTGCAATATATTTTTAAATAATTGGCGTTACAAAATCTTAGAAAACTTTTATGAAAATTGTTTCGAATGCAGTATTATTGCACATATTTGCATTTATAAATAAACAATTGTCATTATATGAAACGATCAGAGTAATAACGAATTTTTTATTTAGATAAGCAAGAATCATCGTTTACTACATGAGTGAGGATATTGTTATGGAATTTTTAGTTTGAATTTATATAGGAATGCTTATATAATTTTTAATTATTGCGTTTTGATTTAAATAAAATTAGTATATCTATGCTAATTATGCAAATTATTGTCTTAAGCCTTTAAATAAGCACACATAGGAAGCAGACATTCAGAGGTAAATTTAAAAAATATTATCTGTCCTAAAAATCTTTTCCATGGATCAAAATGACTTCAAATGCTTCAGCCTGCTTCATAGCTTTTTTTAATAAGTATAATAGTATAGTGCTATAGTAATAAAATACTAATAACATTGTAGTTTCTTATTTTTCTACCAGAGGTATAATCTACATCGATTCAAAAACGAAATAAAAGTAACATAAATTCAAAACACACTACGAATTCGATTGATGCTTATTAATAAATAAATATAAAAAGTAGGATTAATTTTTTTGAAAATGCATCGCAAATGATCGTTGATCATATTTAGATTAATTTACTTTTTTATATTTAAATGTAAAAAAAATTCATCTTTGCAAAGGTTGGACGCATGGGATTAAGAAATGCCACTTAGATGCACGTACTTCTTTGACGAAAATTCATCTAAATAAGCACCTTATAAGTTTGATTCTTCAAAATTTATTTAAATTTAAACTAAAATTTAAGGTTATATTTTTTTAATTTTTATATATATTTAAGATTGAAATGAAATGGATTTGATACCTACTTTGTACTCATTAATAATAGTTATTTTATAAAACACCTATATAACGCGATGGAGTTAAAAATTATGTAAAACTTAAGATCTATGGTTATACTTTTCTTGTGAAACTAAAAATTATACCGCATTCCAAATTCACAGTTTGGAGATTATTTTTTAATTAATCTAAATTAAATTAACAAAATGAAATTCAGTTATCTTTAAAATACATTAATTAAATATAGCGGGAATAAAATTAATTTCTTATATATTTCTCAATGTAAACTATAAGTACTTTTAAGCCAGTCAAAAAAATTCCGACAATATCATTTAAAAAATTCATCAAATATTTGAAATAATTCAATGAAACTGAGTGAAATCTTATCAGTTCCTAATAGAGAGGGTTGTAGGCGATATTGAGCTTGAAGAACGAATAAGTATACTTAAAAATAATTTTCATAAACATTTCTTTGACCATATTTTTACAAATTCAGGAATTCATTAAAACTTTAAATAGTCTTACATACACACAACAATGTTCTAGTTAAAATTCTCTAGAATGATGAAAATAGTACAATATTTGACAATTCTATTAAGTCAATTTGCAATTTGTTAAGGAACATAGAGAACTTGTGTTTTCTTTGTTTAATATCATTTGCGTATTTTAAAAATTAATGTTCAAAGACTCCAAGCTCAACATAAAAAGTGTTTATGATTACACAGATTTGTCTTACACAACTTTTAAAAAATGATCAACTTTTGATGCTTTCTATACTTTTAGTTTTTTTTATTTTTTGAAAAATCTTATTGACTTTATTTTTTTTGTTATTCATTTGTTTTATTTTTATTCTTACTTTTAAATATAATTTTTCAAAAGAGGAAGACTTTCTAGTTTAATTTTACCTCTGAGATCATGTTCTCTATTTGTTTAAATTATTAGAACTTTTGATTCAAAAATTTTCTACTTTTTGTTATTTATATTATTTGGTTTCATGCTTAAATAATATATGCGATCGTTTATGAACCAATGTGTGTCTGATGTCAAATGTTTTCTCTACCACTTGTAAATAATCTAATGGCCCTTAATCAGCCATTGTTCGATATGCTGCTCTAATTATTCTTTTTCAGGTGTATAAAACATTCACCTGAAAAAAGAATAATGAGATGTCCAATATCGCATTAAATGGAAAGATAAATGTTTCATTGGAACATTCAATTATAACGAAAACTTCAAAAACATTAGAGAGAAATTTAAGCATAATCATGTCAAATTAACAGCTAATGGTTGTTGCTCATGGCTCCAATTTAAGAACTACGACACGAATGCCATATAATCCACCAAACTCAAATTCTGAGTTTGGTGATTTTTTGGCAGATGTTTTTGTTTATTTGGCAACCTGGTTTTTATTACGTCATAGCAATGACCCATAAGAATTATGTAGGAATTTCTATTTTGGCAACCCTTGTATTTGCGACATCACGAAGATGTCATACTACGTCATCTTGGCAACATTTCAGCATTGTCAAAAATTTTCAGAATTTGGCATGCTGGATTATGTGGCATTGGTGCCAAAGCTGCTTGTGAATTCACTTCTCTCTTGAGTTTAGCTATCTCCACATAAGCGACAAATTTAAGCTCAATCATGTCGAATTCATAGCCAATGTCTTAGGCTCATGGTTTCAATTTAAAAAAATGCTTTTGAATTCGATTTTCTCTTATACTTAGTATCTTGTGATGTTCATCATCCATATTCAACTGTCGGCCCTTTCTTAATGAGCCCTCCTCACCAAAAATGATTGTTGAGTTACAAACAAGTTAATAAACGATGGATATATAATATTTAATCATAGTGAAAAATTGTAGTATTTTACATTTTGACAAAAAAAATTAAATGAAGAAGTAAGTTAGTTACCAAAATGCTATTCATTATTAAATTGCACGCATACAAACATCTTGGACTTTTAACAGATGAGAGACGTTATTAACTTGAAGACGAAAATAGATTGAATAATTGTTTCATTAACTTGAATGTACTATTGAGTATAAAAGTTGTTTCATTAGTTTGTTCAATGTTTTCTACTTGTTATATATACTACAATTTATCAATTTGCATTGTTATAGAAATCACTTATCACCACTGAACTTTCTTACATGACTTCAAAATTTCTTGTCAAAGGGAACTGTTTTGAAAATCATTTTCATTTAAATTACATTGAATAACTCATTTTAAAAATGTGTACATTATTGATAATTTTTTATGATGCACATTTTTCGTGCAGCATTATATTTATGATGGCGCTGCAGTCTGCTAACGAAAATCGAAAAATCTACACTTTATAGAATAATTTAATCCAGTTAAAAATGCTTGTATTAATTCAAATGTTAGCATTTATTTATCAAATAGTTTATTTATAGTATTATAATAAAGTAATTACTGTATTTCATAGTTTTAAGTTTGGAATCTTTTTAAAGATTCTTAGTTTTAGAAATTAAATACTTAAGGGTAATTTACTTGGATCAGACTTATCACAGGACTTTCAATTCTTTTGTCGATGGTTGGCAAGCATTCAACAAATACACAACGAGATCCATTTCTGAAAAAAATTCTTTCAAGCAACCAAATATTAGAAAACTTATTTTTATGCAATCAATCTATTCAGAAGTTAAATTTTTTGGGTACTTTTCTTTTATCAAGACCAGACTTGCTGCCAAATGCCTTGGAAAAAATCTCCAAGAGGTTCACATTAAGTCGCCAATTTTCCTTTCTAGAATAACATTATGCAAAGTTAATTTTATTTTTAGAGAAAAATATTTTCGTCATATACTGAGAATTTGGCGGTATTTGAATTTGGTCTAGTAAGTAACAGAAAAGTTTTTTATTTTATTTATTTTTTTTGTACAAATGTATTTTTTATATTTGAAGTTATTATATCATTGACACTCTTTGAATAGATAAATTTATTCATCTATCTATGTATTTATAGACAAGGAAAATTGAAACTCATTGATATATTTTTATAATAAAATGATAAGTTTATCATTAAAAGAAATGGAATAAAAATATCTCAAAATTAGTTTAAGATTTCAAAAGTTATTATTTTCAATATTAATACGGAATGTAAGAGAAATATATAGAGTTGAATTCTTAATTTGCTAATTTAATAAAAGTATTTAAATTAATAAGAATTCTTGAGTCAAACTATTCACTACACTTTGACAAGAAAAAAAATTCGAGAAGTTTTTTTTTATTCCTTTATAAATAAAAATTCCTTCTTAAACATTGCCAAGTTCAAAATTAAAAATCTTCCAATTCCATAAGAAATTAAATTCCATTGCTTTTTTAAAGATGTGTAAGCTAATTTTACTTTTTCTATATCGATGGAATTGAAAAACAGTAGTTGACGCACAGCACTCAAAACCGCTGACTGAAAGTTTGGTGGATCCAGTGAAACCCACAACTTTCTTCCGGTTTCCGTGGAAAATGCTTCCTTATCAGTTCCTCGGCACGCTGCAAATTTGCCGAGCAAGATAAAGAAAGAATTTCAAACTCTAGAACTGCAGTGTATCACTAAACTCCAGTAATTCATTTTCTTCCAGTTAAGACGTTTTTTCTTCTAAAACTGTTTGCAATCTAGCAGGAAAGATATATGGCTGGGGCCTTATCTCAGTTTGCCCTGCTTAACACCTGTATGATTTCTCGCCCTGGGAATACATGCAGATGATTACGAGTTCTTCAGTGCCTTTATTTTGGATATTGTCTAGAAAAAATTTTCTTGTTAAGGCTGACCAGAGCAAAGTTATTAAACTTTTTATTGTTATGACTCAGCTTTCTGGGAATACTCAACTTGACATAACAAAATTTTTTAAACATTATAATATATAAATCATATATCAGCTATTACATTGTAATATATTCACCCTATATTAGCTATAAAATTAAAATTTCTAATTCCCTTTAAAAAGACATCCTGCATCTAAAATTTACTTATAAGTTTATCATTAAACGAAATATTTTTATTACGAGATTATTTTCTAATTCTTCAGAATATTTTCGTTTACAACTGCTACTATTACACACCAGATTTCCTGTTTAGAAATGGTGTTAATCTTTGGCGACAAAAAAAGAAGGTATTTAAAAACTTCTACTCTGTGGTTAAATAAAAACATATTAGAAAAGTATATAATAAGCTTTTAAAGTTTTTTTTTTTCATATAGCTTTTAAAGTCTTTTTTTCATATAGCTTTTAAGAGGAACTTTACAAATTTCTCTCTCGAATACACGTTAAATAGGTTAACTATTTTTACTACATATTTTAAATTTATTTCGTTTGTTATGTTTGATAAATTTCTTTCCAACACCTATCCTAAAAGTAACTGTCTTCAATTTATAAGCACTTACTCTGTTGTCAAAAATTAATGCCTATAAAATCTGATAAAAAAAAATTATACTTGCCTCAGGGATTTCTACACACAAAATGATTGCATATATTTTCTGGGAAATAAAATAATATTCTTAATGGAAAAACAATATTCAATATTAAAAATATAAAAATTGATGCGTAAAAATAATTGATAAATAAAAACTATATTCATTGTAGAAATTATAGATTCTTTCGAGGAAAAATATTCTGATTTTTTGTAATAACACAAGAATTCGCATAGAGACTTTGTGTTTATACTTAATAATTTCAATAAATTTTATAAGGCTGACAATCAAAGTTCCAGTCATCAAAAATAAAATTAATCAAACATCTATCAAAATAGCATTGCAAGTCCATCGTAAAAAAACATTGCAAAAAGAGACTTAAAAATTTATCCATCTGTACATGAAACTATTTTTAATCAATTTTATTCTTTGATAAGTCATATCAACATAATAACATTTGAATATAATTAATTTTTATTTTTAATTTGTGAAAGTCTAACCAGTAAAACATTGCGTATTTTGAAGATTTATGAGAAATTTATATTAGATATTTAAAAGAAAATTCTCTTAAATACTAAAATAGGTATATTTGTATTAGGTATTATTAATACGGTAGTTGACTGTGTGAGAGAGACACACAGAAACGTTTTATAAGTAAAATTATAAAATATGTTTCGTTCGAAAGTTTATATAAGCAATTAAGACAACAGTTGATGATGGAGAGATATAACTTGCTTTATTTTGAAATGAAATATAAAACTATAAATGCTTAGTTAATATATATATATATATATATATATATATATATATATATATATATATATATATATATATATATATATATATATATATATATATATATATATATATATATATATATATATATATATATATATATATATATATATATATATAAAGATATTGATTAAAGCTGAAAGAAATGAACCTTAAAACCATTCGATTTTACAGCCAACATGAATGTTATAGTTAAATAATTCACTATTAAAATAAAAGATTATATTGAAACTTCCTGTTAAACTCTCCATCCGGTTTGATTTGTATGTGACTCAACGAAAATTTTTGGAACCCAAGACATAATTAAACAGGAATCTTTCATTTAGAATAGATTCCAAAGGAGGAAAACTATTTACAATGGAAGTAGGAATCAGAAACTGTGAAATATTAAACTGAGGTTAAGAACTCTAATATTTCGATTGCCAACTCGGAAATATATACTTCTGGTCAGTAATTGAGAGTATTCTTTTTTAATTGAAAGAAAAATATAAATCAAAAAGAAATCTATTTTAAAATAAAAAAGATTTTTTAGCGTAAAAATTTAGAAAGTAAAAGTTAACCATGAAATGAATGTTATGTATAAAGAAATGAAAAATAAAATCAAGAAAATGTTGATTAGATTTCAAGAACAATGTCACACTGCAAGAAGACTATTACATGGCATGCACAACTAGATGTCAAATCTAATTAATAAATATTCTGTTGCACAAAAATATATGTCCTTAGAAATGAATGAGTCATACTCATAGAACTTGGAATAAACATAGTTTTTTGAATAATTTATAAGACAAATTTAGAAAGAAAGGATATAATAATTTAATGACTAACTGAAAGAGAAAGGTCTTTATTTTACTCGGCTGTTTGCAGCTTACAAGGTAAAAAATGGTAAGGCATAAAGTTTGTTGGATCTGTTGTTGCATGTCACCTTTGACCAGCAGCTCTAGACGAAGTCCATAAAGTTAAACAAACTCAAAAAATCTAGCACCATCAATGGATCGTTGTATAAATCATGCTTGGATAGCTCCAAGCTCTCAAGGGTGTGCAGCTTGTTCAGCGAAACAGTTGGTACAGTTGTTCTTGAAAATAAGATGCTGAGACCCGATGTTGTTCCACTGTAAATTCTGCAAATGAGCCATCTTTCACTCATAAACGCAGCATTTGAATCTCGAAACTATCATTCCGAATTAGTGTACCTGCCCACATAAATACAGGGTGACTACCAATTTTGAGAGAAAGCAGGGTTCGCCTCAAAATATCACGTACTTCTAACAAAATGCAATCTAGCTTGATATAGACTGATGATAATCCGGATGACTCCTCTATCTTCGAGAGATAGGTGGGAATCCCCTTATGAGAGTGTTATGAACTAGGCCAAAATCAGCTGGTGATTTTTGGATGTTTTTACCACTATTTTCATACAACATGCAAAAGACATCCAGTGACACTTTTGGAGTAAACATGGGTGCCGCACTATGTGCTCAACTCTCTTATGGAGTCGTGTCTCGATGGCTTTCTGATTCACTCTGAGTACTGATAGAAGCTTACCGGATTTGATGTTGCAAACATTAGGCTATATCCATACAGCTTCAACCAATATGTTGGCAAATATGTATGTTTCCAAAACCCGATTTCTATCTCCACGTCTTCTATTTTTCCAATATCCAGACTTTATAAGCATTAATATTTCCATAAAGAGCTCCACATGAATATAGATGTTTGCCCATAATTTTGTTATTGACAGTAATCAGTTGACCAGCATTAATACATCCAGTGACACTTTTGGAGTAAACATGGGTGCCGCACTATGTGCTCAACTCTCTTATGGAATCGTGTCTCGATGGATTTCTGATCCACTCTGAGTACTGATAGAAGCTTACCGGATTTCATGTTGCAAACATTAGGCTATATCCATACAGCTTCAACCAATATGTTGGCAAATGATTGAATGCATAATGACGTTTCGATTGGATAAAGCCATTGCCATTACATTACAAAAATCTTTCACTGACTAGTTCATTGAGAGCAAAGACATGAAGGGGCTTTCGGTTGACTTTCGGATTGATATTCCTCTAGCACTTATGTTTATATAGAGTCACTAATAATTTAGGACCAATAATTATGAAAAGAAATGTTTTATTATTAGTAACATTAGAATATTTCGCGTCATTCAGGAAAATTGTCAATTTCGGTCCTGAGCAAGCGCTTAGGATTGTACAATAACCTTAGAATGTAATTTTTAATTTTCATTTAAATTTATTAACACTATTGAACTTAAAATGGGGCCAGCGTTTATTTGTGATTTTACAAACAAACATGAACCCTCATATTAATTTTAATACAAACAAAATGAACAACAAACTGGTTTAACACAAAACTTGCTTATATTATTTGTACTTGTATGTTACTTGAAAAATGTGTTGGTATTTTTTGGAATACAACTCTCTAACTTTTTTACTATGTAAATAAACTTAATCAGCAAGTAAACTTTGTGCGAATTGAAATTAGTATTCATTTTGCACAGAAATATACAAGAGCTGGGTAAATTTTAATCTACGTGGACTAGGAGTTTCTTGATTTGGAATTTAGTCATTTTGGTAAGCTATCATATGGTTTTACAGGGACATCTTAATAAAGTTTAAGAAAATTACACTCTTAGATAATTACTATAAAATTCTAACACAAGTGCAAACTTTCATTGACAGTTGTCAATTTTTTTTAATCTGAAAAGATTCTTTATATTTTTGTTATCTCGACAACTCTCGTTGGGCCAAGGCATTCTCAAAAACTTTCTTCCATCTCGTTCTTTGCTTAGCAAATATTTCCCAGTGATTAAAAATTAAAATCTTGAATTCCTCCTACATGAGTGATTTATCAAAACCTGAGCTTATGCTTTGATTTGAATATGTCCAGTAAGATTTGGTTGATGTTTTTAAAAGTCAAGAAAGGGAGTTCATGAGGCTAGAGTGGTTTATCGCAATGAATTTGATAGCATCTTCTTCTTTGAAGATATCTTCCTATTTTCTTCGAAATTTTACCTTTATCTCCTCAAGCCATCTTTGTTTATATCAACAAAAAGATTTGGACTCCCGTGGACTCTTTTTTTCACAAATAGCCAACTGACTTGGTCAGAGCCTGCGTCCGGATTAATAAATGGTGACAAATCTAAAGATTACTTTGGACAGCATATATTTTCTATAACTTTTAAATTAAATTTGATTAGCAAAAGCATGAAATCATGTAAATATTGATTCATCATAGAGGTGCGTCTTTTTATTTTACTATATATATATATATATATATATATATATATATATATATATATATATATATATATATATATATATATATATATATATATATATATATATATATATATATATATATATATATATATATATACATATATATATATATATATATATATATTATATATAATATATATATATATATATATATATATAATTTTTTTGTTATTTATACTTAAGAACCAGATAATATTTGTAACGTTGTGTTTTAAATTTATGACAATAAAGTATAATATAAAAAAAAAGTGTAACAGAATTAATAGTTGGTTTCAAGAACAAACAAGAATAGGTGAGAAGAGTGTGATTTACAAGCACACACACACAAACCTACTCATATCCTTTTTTATTTTGCCTGAAATTATTTATTAAACCTAGTTTCAATGATCATTGAAGTTTGTATCATTTTTTATGGTTGGTTAAGAGAGACAATAGGAAATTACATTTCATTAATTTTCGTTTCCTCTCTACTTACTTTCAAACTAATTAAACTTCTAAAATCCGACCCAGAATGGGGGGGGGGATCTTTCGTCGTATGGATTCTGAGCACGTAGTATCTTTCTGGAATAGGAACAGGAACTCGGGGTACAGGATCGAGCTCACTGGACCGTACTGGATCGCTGGAAGTGACGTAAATGGGGATTGAAATAAAATCGATTTTTCAGTCGTGACTGTTAAATACTTCAATGGTGCCATCATACAGGAATTTACCTCTGGTTTTAACTGTTTTTGCAGCAAAAAAAAAAAAAAAAAGAAATACAATTTTGCTTGACATATCATGTTGTTATCACAAGAGATGGTATCACACTTAATTTTCTAATATTTATTTATTTAAGCTATTTGCTGTTAAATAATTTTCTGGTTTGATATTACATCATTTAAAATTTCTTTTATGAAATGTGAAAAAGCGTAGTGATTTACTATTTTTTCATGTGATTTAAATATATTTAATCATTGAACTAATGAAACGGTTTAAGTAAATAAATAAATTACTTGCTTGTACATTATGAAAGCTTTTTAAATCCCAAAAGACAATTGAAATCAATAGCGATTTTTGATAGTAACATTAATGCAATTATATGTGTTCATAGTTTTTTTTATTTTATTTCACTTATTTTTTTTATTTTTATTTATTTATTTATTTATTTATTTATTTATTTTTTTTTTGCACATTGGGAAATTAGCATACAACATTTTGGCTGGAAAGTCAACTTCCAGATTTGTCTAAAACTAATCAAAAATATTCTTTGGCGTTTCTATTAGCTTATATGAAATTAGGAATAAATTCTAAGGAACAGTTTAAGATTTTATTTCTGGTTAATAAGAACAACAGCGTAGGTACACCATACATTTGAAATGACTGCAACGAATCCATTAAAAAACTCCAATCAGTAACAAAAATATTATTTGCTGAAAATCTTAACGAAGAAGAAAGAGTCTATATACATATATACACAGTTTGTATTTTATGTATACTTGATAACTTTTCATATATCATTATATAAAGTATCATTATTTGAAGGGATTTTCAATAAATGCATAGTGAATAGAGAGAGATATATAATTCGTTATTGCGTACTAATTGAATCAAATTTTGGGAAATTTGGACAACAGAAAAAATTTATTTCCTCGTGTTATTTCCCTAGTTTCAGCTCATAACCGCTTAAAATACTCTTCTTTTATATAGGATATTGAGCAAATAATATTTGTTTTAATGATTTTGAGTTTTAATGGATTCTTCTTAAGCCGTTCTAAATACATCATGTACCTACGCTTATATTCTTATTATTCAGGAATAAAACCTAAAATCATTCCTTAATTTTAACCTAAAATTTATTCCTAATTTTATATAGGTTTATAGAAATGCTAAAATTTTTGGTTAGTTTTAGGCAAATCTGGAAGTTGACTTTTCAGCCAAAATGTTGTATGCTAATTTCCCAATGTGCAAAAAACATTAAAATCTCTGTACACCTAATTACCTTAATGTTACTATCAAAAATCTCTATTGATTTTGTCTTTTGATCTTTAAAAAGCCTTCATTATGCGCATATACAACAAAAAAAAATTTCCAATTTTAGGGAATTCTTAAGAGTCACTCACCTGAAAATTCCTCTCGTCCCCTCACAGAGTAAGGTCGCAAAACCTTCAAAATGCTTTGAAACTGAACACCGGAAAAGCGATTTTTTTCTCTCTCCTTTCAACCGATTCCACAAGTCCCTCCCTCCCCTGAGAAGAGATGCTAAGAAAATTCCCTTTCTCCTTAATTCCAAAATGAGCTTGAAAGTGAATCCGAGAACGCAAGGACATAAAAAAAAAATTCAAAGAAAGGGACGAAAATTTCCCTCTCGTTTGCGTTCAGGTAAATGAAGTTTTGCGGATGCTATATACGATTTCCCTATTAGCATTGTTCCAGAGGAATATAAGGTTGAGCCATGGAATCTTTTGTGGTAAAGGTCTCCTCTCTAGGGGGAATGCGATACTGCTGTGTTTGAAGACCTTCTCTGTTCTGTAGTCAAACATATTGTATTAATTTAGTGAATATAAGACTTGTTCATACGAATATTCTATAAGTAATATAACTGTAGTTTCGAGACCTTTGATGGTTTGGGGGCTTAGAGCCTTTTGGTTAAGCATGCAAATTTTGTGCAACAATTTGTAAATTTAATTAATTTATAACTCTAATGCAATTACAAAGAATCACTGAAAACTAAAACTGTTTTTTACCTTTATTGTTACTTATGGTTTTTGAGCATTAATGCTAATATATATACATATATATATATATATATATATATATATATATATATATATATATATATATATATATATATATTATATATATATATATATATATATATATATATATATATATATATATATATATATATATATATATATATATATATATATATATATATATACACACACAGAGAGAGAGAGATTTAGCCTTGACAAATTTATATTTAAGACATATAAATGCATGATTTTGTTGTTATTTTAGTCTGACACAGGGCTATTATTAAATTATTAGCTCAATGAACTTCCTTTTGGATTTCCTAAGGAAATTTGATTTCCTAATTTCTGAGGATGTGCAAATACATAAATACATTATTTCCAACAAAAGAAGAGTTTTTGATGTGTTTTCAGAATAATGCTTTTATGCTTGATTTACTTCATTAAGCAAATACAATCGTTTCACTTACATTAACATTATCTTAGAAAACATATATTTGTTTTAATACTTTGAAATATATTACGTTGCCTTTACTCTGATTTGTCTAGAAAAAGCAGCAATAATATTTATATGCCGAATTCCATCTATTTTGAAAAACCTTTTAAACAACAAATCAACATTAATATAAAAGTAAGATTTAATGGAGACCCAAAATAGTTTGCATATCGTATCTCCAAATATATTTGGTTGGTTTTCCTTATAAACAATAAGCAATTGCAACTTGTACTAAACATTAAAAATATGCTTCTTGCAGTAAAGCGAGTCATAGGTTGATTATCCCCTTTTACTATAAGAATTAACTTGGCGTTGAATTAAAGGCCTCTGTGGCCTGATTGATTTAGGCATCGTTCTCATTAATGGAAGGCGGTGAGCTCTAATCCCGACATAACCAAAGATCTGCATTATTCGCTAAAGGTAGTTGGGGTATTTTAAGTAGAGTTTGTGGTCAGAATGTCCTCCAAATGGAATGATACTTGTTTGGGGATGCAGGTGAAATATTTGGCCGATTTCTGCTCTTTCTCTTTTAGTAAATTAGGAAGATTCTCACCCAGCAGCGTTCAACTAATTGGTAACGCCCAGCTCTGGGTTTCATATATGCCGTGCAAACACACTTTACTTTAATAATTTCTATGGAATGCACAATTATATAACAATTATTATAGTTTTACTGGTTTTAGATTTGAGAACCAGTAAACGACTCAAAAGTCAGCTCATTTCAATTCATTACTACGAGATTGCTCCTATATTATTACCTAATAATATGCATATTCTTTATATATAATAAATAATTTATTGGTGAAGTACATATTGCTATGGGGTACACATCTTGAAAACAGCTTTAGAAATTCTCAGCAAGGGTTTATTGTTAAATGAATAATTACTTGCTCTGCATAAAGATGACCTTAATCTAAAATATTTCTAAATCAAAAATAATAATTATTGTTACTAAGTAGGCAAACTTTATTCGTAAATAATAAACATAACCATGCAGCGATACATACTTCTGAATAAGGATATTGATTACAACGATCTGACATTTATTTATAATCAATGTAAATGTGTGCAGATAAGTACTTCTAGGTTTTATTTAAGTGAAACTACAGAAATATCCTATCCACACAATGATGGATATTAATTCACATGAAAATGACCTTTAATAACGTAAATCAACAATTGTAATTCTCTTTCAAGACATGCACTAAATTGTAAATCTCATTCTTATATCTGAATGTAGATGAATCAGATTCATTTTTAATAATTTCATTCAAGGTTTGCACTGAAATGAACTCATAAATACCTGATAGTTCATTTCAGAAAAGTTTCTAGATGCATTTTTATGGTATTGAAAAGCTGAACAAATTTTTACAGTTCACTGATCCATAAACTGACTGTTGCATTTGACTGCAATTAATTTTTACGTATGACTTTTATAGTGCATTAATAAATGTTTTATATATATATATAATACAAGTCGTAAGGCAAAGTATTTCTGATAGAATTAAGTTTGAATAGGAATATAGTTTCATCTGAAAATATATTTTCTCTTTGTTACAGAAATAAGTTTTATATAATACAAATTTTTACAATATGTTTTATTTGAGAAAATCGTAAAGAAAAATCTAAAAAGAACTATAACATTAGTTCTTTTATAGATGATTACAATAATTAAATCTATGTGTAACTATTATTCGTTTTTAGCAAGAAATTTAGAGACAAAGAAAGCCATTACTAATGGAATCAAAACTTTTGAAAAACTGAGTTTTTTTAGTCATTAATAATGAATACGAAAGTATATCTGACTTTAAAACAAAATAGGTTTTTACTCCACCAATATTCTGCTTGGTATCCAGCCCAACCTTAGGTTCCACTTGTTAAGTGGAATAGCTGAGAGGGAGTCTTTATAATTTAGAAACAGGGACAAAACAAAAAATAAGACCTTATACATAACATGCCACTCCAGCGATATCATTTCACCTGGACTTTACGACTTATTCAACATGGAGAAGCGGCTTTTAGTGAACACAGTTGATTTTCGGTTAAGTCGGGATTCGAACTCACTACCTCCACATTATGAAAAAGACGCGTTGTAATAAATGTGGCCGTAGAGACAGCCAATTTTTTTATCTGAAGACTTCTGTTAATTGCGCTACAATGGCATCAAATGTTTTTGATATTTGTTTGAGACTGCGCTTCATATATTCTTAAAAAATGCGGTAAGAAATTCTGTTAAGCGGCAAGTGAAAGATGAACTTTTATTTCTCTAATTGGAATCGGTGCTAAAGTAGAATTAATGATAGATTTTTACTGTGTACCTATGGCACATATTTAATGTTTTACAAAATACATATCAGCAATTACATATTAGTATCATTTTTTAACTCTAAGACATCGATTAGCTACTTTGTATCATAATACCTATTTACTATTTTAGCAGGAATTGAGTTAATTGTATTCTTTAAAACACTTTTCTTTATAAAGTGTTTTACATTTTGCTATAAATTGTATATGTGTGTGTCTCGTAAAATCATTTTTCCATTGCCAAATTCACTCACTTCTTACGACTTAATGTATTTAAGTTTTTTTGTCTATAAAAAATTCCTCATAGAAGGTAAATATACTAGATAAATCGAAACAGAGTCTTAAAACTTTGTTTTGCTATTAGTGTTAGAATTATTTGAATTTGATTCTTATATCTCCAGTTAACTGATTTTGACACTAGACAGTCAACTTAAATGACAATTGAAATCTAAATGATTTTGACTCAAAAATACGTCAAAAGTTATTTAAATTTTAACTTTTATAAACATAAATAGTTTTTTCACTTTTCCCAAACATACTGACCACAGCTATAAAAGTATGCTTTAGTGAATCAATGATTTTTATTGCAATTTTTACCTTGGTGTTATATACCACAATGGGATAGATTTTTAAATTTTATCCAGAATCACATTATTTTTCAATAGAAATTGATAGTAAATCCTAAAATTTCATTCATTTACAAGAATTCATAAATTTTCGATTTGTTTACCAAAAAGTTACAAGAATATCAATGATAGCACCATAAACTACCAGTACAGCTAGAAAATCAATGTGTCATTAAGTTATATCAGATAAATTTTACTTCTAAAACAAAAGATCCTTTAATCTCAGTAAATGTAGTATTCACCTATTTTGAATGCTGTTATTTATAACTATGAGTATGTTTTCCACTTACTTAAACTATTGAAAAGAGAATTATTCAGAACACCCAAGCGTTTTCCCTAAAATTTATTTTAGGACTAGTCAACTTCTTTCACTAGAATCTTTTCATACATGCAAAACAGAATGCTGTATCGGAGGAAATCAACAAGAACATATTTACCTATTCGAGAAGAGTGAGAACCGCCACGGGAAGCTGTCCAAGTCCAAAGTGCAGCTTCCTTTTCCATTCGGAGTTAGTGTCTTAGCGGATGTTTAAAGGGGAAGCACTGAGGAAAATCAACTGAATGGGTTTGTAGTAAGATAAAGGAAATATTTCTCCAGAATTCTCTGTCATTCTGTCACTAGTCTCGTGCCATTTTCCAACGTGTGCGCTCAAAGATTGTGCATTCGCTTTAAGATGAGTATGGCTGTGATAGATATCTTCACAAGAGCCTGCCTCCTGAAGATACGGTTGCTTTGAAAACAATAAAATTTCAAGAGCACTGGCTCTTGAAGTTGAGTTTCAACAGCACAAATGCATACCGAGATGCCTGGATTACAGAAACTGATGATTTTAGATTACAGAAACTGATCAGGTTGAATGCTTCGGGAAATGAACTGAAATATGTGCCAGTGGTGTACCAAAGAATCAGGTAAGTAAATGGGACTTTTAATTAAATTTTTAAAAGCATCAAATGCTATTACAGTAGGCGTAGAAAAGGTTTACTCAGTCCTCACAAATTCATAATATATAATATTAAATTCAATTGTAATTTAGCAGTTATCTTATTAAATTATAAGAGGGTTCATAGATCATTTATTATTAGAATATATAATAATATCTATAAATTTATACAAATCTAATATTCGTCACTCAAATTTTAAAGTTTATGTATTTGGTGATTTGACCAAATTTGAGAGAAATAAGTAGTTTCACAGTATCTCTCTCTCTCTCTCTGTATATATATATATTAGTCAGATTATTTTTGGATAGAATAATATTTTAAAGGAAATACGAAATTTAAATATTTCGACTATTTTCAGAATTTATTAATAATTTTTAACTAACATTTCTGATTGTTTAATAATTCATTTTTTATACGATCAATTTTACATTTGTTAATATAAAGATAAAGAAATAAAATGGTGAGATAATGATAGATATAACATGAAAAATTTTCTTGATCTAATTATTAATTCTATATTTTTTAATCAATAGAGGGACTAAAAATGCTATATTATGTGCTAATACACTTTCGAACTTTGTGCTAACTTTCAAAATTATTTCATATTTTTTTTATTTTCATTTAATAAATATTTTTAAAATTATTTTGTATTTTGTCGTTTTGATCAATTAAATTTCAAAATTACTCCTTGTTTTTCATTTCTATCAACTAAATTTCGAAATTGTTTAATTTTTTTAAATGTTCAATGGATTTTACAATTTTATTATGAAGTAATTATTCAGCTGCAATCTGAATTCTCAGAAAAGAATAAAATTTTCTTCGGCATATGTTGTCAAGGATTCAATTTTTGTACTATTAGGTGTTATGATAACTTTACTTGGATCGAAATTCTTGTAATATTTGCATGAAATTCTCATATATTTTGTCATTTATTGTCCATTTTTATGCATTACACCACATGGCATGTAGTGGGAATAATAACTTGCGGCACAGTTTTCAGTAGTGTTATCTATCCATTATATTTTTATCAATTTAATAAATATTTTTCATCGCATATTGATTTGGTTTTCCCTTTTTAAAATGAAGTTATTGGAAAGGTTTGCACATGAAAACGCCTTTCAATGACGAGTGAAATGTAGTAATAGTTTCCTCTCGAAATTACATATCTAGTTCTTTTATTTCTATTAAAATTACCATTTTAACCTTGATATAGCTGTTTCGTTTCCATGGCGACAGAACAGCCCTAGACTCATCCTCGTGCATTAACCTAACCTATGGCTATATTTATCCATTGTCGATAATACCAGTGCAGACCAAATTGGCGCTCTTGATACAATACGTGTCCGTCACGTAAGTATAATGAAGTGTCATTAGGAAGATAAACATTCTAGATGGACTGTCGCTACCTAGTTTAATTATTAGAACAGAATTAATAAAGTCTTTTTCAAAATTCTTATCCATGTTATCATTATCTTTTACCGATAACATCATTACCTTTTGCCACGATTAATAAATTCTCTCTTAATATTTTGAAATTGTTTTAAGAAATAGGTGATATAAATTAAAGAAGAGTGTTTGATTATTTAAGAAGTGATTTTTGATTAAAAAATTATTTTAACCTTTGCTAAAGATATCTTAAAATTAATTACGATACTTATATATTGATTAAAGTTCGTGTCTAGAATTAGAACAAATTAATTATATAACTTTTTTTTTTTTTTTTTTTTTTTTTTTTTTTTTTTAAAAACTATAGTATTAAGTAATTGCATCTGAAAAGCAAATTTAGATAAACTGATTAGTTATGTAGAATAAATTGTCGATTCAAAGTATATTTCAAGGAAAATTAAATGTTGAAACAAAAATCAATCAAATCATCACTTTTGCAATGAACTGAAATTAATTAAACGTTCTGGTATAATTTTAGAATTACATTAATGGGAAATGATTGCCTACACATAATTTATAAGTAAAAATATACCCTTTATCTATAAATAATATATTATCATTTAGATAAAAACATATTCATCTTTTATTTCATAACAGCATCATAACTTTTTGCATAAAATATATTTTCATTTAGAGTTTTTTGAGATTTAAGATCTAATTGTCCTTTTTTTTTACCCTATAAGGGCCTAAATTGTATTTATGTGACTGAAAGAGGTGATAAGTATAATTATAATTTATAAGTTTAAAATTCGTTTATTAAAAATAAAATTTCTCTGTATTATTCTAATACTTATGATGTAACAAATTATAAAATTACATAATTGCATGAAACAAAATACTTACATGAATGCGTTTGTAGCAAAGGCTCTGTGTAAAAGTGCTTGCGGTATATTTCATAACTGCTAAATTTCTTATATCACTTATTAAGGAAAAAAATATGCAGAAAAATTATAAAAAAATTTTTTATTTATTTATATTTCCTACGATTTATTTACAAAATTATATCATCTTGTAAATTTATTCATTTTTGCGTATAGTTTAACAAGATTAAAGCTGGGTACAACTTCGAATAACATTTGGTTTACTTCTAGTAATTAGGTTAAACTAATTACTTAGTTATTCAATTTTCTTCAATACCTGTAAAGCTTTAGAAATCATCATATTCATAACAATGATTTTTCAATTGAAAATTCTGTCTATAAATTAAATTATTATGTAATATTTATTTTATTAATGAATAAAATAAAATTTTTGCGTCTGAAAACTATTCTGTATGTATCATAGTGCTAATTTCAACCATGATTTTTCGCATTAAATTTATCTTTGATTTCAGATATGAGTAAAAGAAAGTAGAAATCACACACACATATACATACATACATACATACATACATACATACATATATATATATATATATATATATATATATATATATATATATATATATATATATATATATATATATATATATATATATATATATATATATATATATATATATATATATATATATATATATATATAATGCAGTTCAAATTCTGTTTATTTTTATATACCTTAAAGAAATTTAGGTAAGCATATAGTTAACTTTAAAGGTAAAGGAAATGATTTTTTAATTAATTTTAAATAGCTTAAATAATTTCACTATAGATATTTAAATAACTATAGATACTTGAATCTCTATAGTGATACTTAAAAATTATTTTAAAATTTTGAATTGAAACATTTATTATTATACTAGATAAAAATTCTAACCTTTAAATGATCTACAAGAGAGAGAGTATCATTACAGATATACTTGTGTAAATCGTATAAAAATTAAAATTTTTATGTCTTATAATTATAAATGTTTTCATGCCAAATTAGTTAGAGTTATTAATTTTTCTTCTTAGAATAGTTTTATTTTCGGAAGAGTAGGTCTATGGTAAACGGGTGAAAGCTGTTACGTGATTTTCCTAATGTTTGTATATGCTGAAGCACGTTTTATATATTTTCTTTACATGAATAAGATGAGCTTTAAAAAGTATTCTACTGCTATTTATGAATTTTCTTATGTTTAGTACTATTTTGAGCTTTTTTTAATAGAATATCTCATGTATAGGTTTTAATGTTTTGTTTCTCCCTTTAAAAAGTACAATTTTTATTAAAAACGTTGATTAACACAAAAAATTTATTAAAGATTATAATTTTTTTTCCATTTTGAAAAACTTCATGCTAAATTTATATAAAAGGAATAATAATTCTAATATTTATTAATGAACTATAAGTACAGAATAATTATAAGCAAGAACAAGCATAAGTACATAACATTAAAAGTACACAGCTCTTGTATATATTGATTAAAATAAAACAATGTTAAAAATTTAAGACATTTAATTCATGATTTTAAAATCATGATTACAAAAATGCATCAAGAAATTTTCAATAGATGTATCTCTATCACTTGTTCTCATCATATTTTCAAATTTTGAATGCATACTATCAGATTTATGTGAATAAAAATTCATTATTTTATATATAGCTTCATAAAAGTCCATATTAATAAAAATGGAAACCATTCAATTAGTCAAGCAAATTAGTCTACCCAAATAATTTAATGTTCCGTGCAGTAGAAACTATTTGGAACAATGCTATTAACTCAGCAATGCAAGGAAAGGTATGCAAAAAAAAAAAATCAAGCTATAAAGATTTATTATATAATAATTATACATCTTTTAATGATGTTTATTTATAGGCAACATTAAAGATTAATAACTTTTTAGAAGTCATAAATGTGTGATTGAGAATTGTACTGAGTGCCAGATTTGGCACGCGTGGCATGGGTCGCCAATGCCTAACGTTGAATCGTTTGGGCAGATTGCTGATAAAATAATAAATAAATAAAAAAACATTGATTTTTTTGGTTCACTATATTCTTCATACATTAATCAATAGAAAATATGAGTTCATCGTTTTTTTTATGTGAATTATATTCTCAAATTTGTTTGTTTTGTGTCAACGCTTCATGTTGTGAGAAAAATTATCAAGACTTCTTATACTAACCTTTACATTATTGTTAATTAGTTCTTATTTTTTTCTTTTAGAAAGACTATCACTATGAATTCACAGAATGTGACGAAAGTGGCGGTAGGTGGCGCGTGTCTGTCCCAAAGCCAGGGATGTGTGTTGGAGGAGCACCCAATCCTCCTACAAGAGTAAACGACTGCAGTAAGCATCATTTCCTTACAAACTCAATTTGAAGGACACTGATTATTACAATAATTTTTTCATGTATCAAGTTTAGATTGAGTTTTTTAGTATCAAAATAATTCAAATGGTGAAAATCAATGATATATTCTTCATTTAGCGAAAATCCATTTCTAATATATTATTTTGTTAAAGAATATAAATTATAAATCTTAGAATGAAAACTATCTTGGGGTAATTACATTAAAAATTTCATATTTTCAAGAAGACTCATTAAGCTAATGGGGTATTACATTCTCGCTAAAGAATCATATTCAGTGCGGAAATGCTAATGAACTCTTTTGTTAAAATTAGAAAATATTATTTTGACTTAAATATATATATATATGTGTGTGTGTGTGTGTGTGTGTGTGTGTGTGTGTGTGTGTGTGTGTGTGTGTGTGTGTGTGTGTGTGTGTGTGTGTGTGTGTGTGTGTGTGTGTGTGTGTGTGTGTGTGTGTGTGTGTGTGTGTGTGTGTTGCAGAAAAAGAAAACGAGTGTGTTTATGTCTATCAGATTTTTTTCCATAATTATTATTGAGTTTGTTTCATAAATATGTGTGGCTCAGTATTTCACTTCGAAGAACTCTAAAAACACATTAAAGACTCTTTCTTTATCAACAAATGCTGACATTTTTTATTCGAATGCCTGTAATCATGTTTTGTACATGTCATAGTAGACACATGTCCTTCCCCGTATCACACTCCTCTTGTGTCACCACGCCACATTGTGCAGAAAAATAGCAGCACATGACCTGTTTAGATAAAAAAAAAAAGGTAAGACTTGAGTTGAATGAATACTACTTTTTTCTCCTATGCAGCTTTTCAATTATCTGCAGTGTGAGTTCATAAATCATTTGCCAAGGCTATGCATCACATTGTCGTAACGAGCAGAAGAATGGCTCACAGTTACTAATTCAATTATTGAATTGTCTTTCGCTAGGGATCTCCTGTGACGCCGGGACATACTTTAATCGAAGCACGCTGGAGTGCCTGTCCTGCCCTCCTGGAACCTACTCCCTCGGGGGTGGAGTGAAGTTCGACTCCTGGGACCAACTACCTACTGGATTTCATGTTTCTGTAGAGCCCTTCGAAACGAGTTTCCGCCTCCTACACAATTTTGTGACGGACACCGGCGCTGCTGTCAACTGCACAGAGTAAGTAGCTTGATTTAGCTGTTCCTGACACAGACTCGCCCTTCTCGACTGGGAATGAAGGGTCCTACCACGTTATTATTGTATGAAATATCCAAGGACTTTTCTGTTAATATATTAACTATATAAGAGTATTAAAGAATAAAGCATTTGTTAGAGAAAGATGGATATATTTTTTGGGAAAGTTACAAACACGTTAATGAAAATATATAACGGTAAAATAACTTGTATATTTATTTAAAAAATAAATTATTAAAACAATCTTAAAACCTTTGCCCTCTTATAGTTCTTTTTCAGCATTCTTATCACTCTCTGTGAGTATAATTAATAATTTAAGAGATCAAGATAACGATGTCTCGATGACCCAGTTGGTTAATGCTTTTGTTTTCATTTTTGAAAAGTAGTGTGTTCGAATCCCGACCCAACCGAAGATCCGTTGTATCGGATAATGGCTTCTGGGACATATTAAATATGCCGTAGTCGCTGTGTTCTTCATGTGAAATGATACCTCTCAGGGTGGCAGGCCAAATGTTAGGCCAAGCCCTAATTGTAATGTCATTGTCTTAATTTAAAACACACACATTCAGATGGCATACTTACTGGGTGACCCACTTCACAAAATTCTCATCACATCTGCTCGTTGTAGTGCTGAAAAAGGGGGAAAAGTCCACTAGAGGCTTGGCAATATAATAATATTGATTAATTAAATTAACGTGTAATTCTTTGTTCATTTTTGAAACTGTAAAACTTATTTAAATACACAGTAAATTAAAAAGAATTCAGAGTCCATAAAAAACATCTGTGTGCCACTAAAATCCGAAAACTGCTTAGAGAAAACACAAAGAGTAGGTTACTTAGACATCTGCTCAGATAGTAATTAATTAATGGAAAATAATATTAAAATTCGATTATTGTACCATGTGCACTTGTGATAAGAAGTACTATCCCTAATACAATAGAAAAAAGAATTTATGAGTTTCTCACAACATTCATGAAAACTTATAGTGTTATGAGATTTTAGGTTAAGAATAAAAATTATCCCCCAACCATTTGCTACAAGTATGGCTTGCAAACTTGTATTCCATCATGTCGCAAATATTCTCAAATGCTAAGAAATCCAATGTTCACTTGCCTCCATCTCGATAGCAGAGCATTCTGTATTCCTGACTCTATTGCAAACCTTAATGAAAACCGTGAATGTAAGCTCTGAGTGGATCATTATCACCAATCAATGATTAATAATCTTGTTCGAAACAGGCGCAGGAAGAGTATTCTAGCATTCGACGTCGGAAGTGATTTGAAGTTTCCAGAATCAGATTGCAAAAGTGTCGGATTCACACATACTGATATCAGTCTGGCAGTACTGTCATCCGTGGAAAGAGTCAGATTACCTTCTTCAAATTATTTTTGTCAAAGCCAGTGGGCATGTGGTAATGTTGCTTTTCGATACGTCAATGAACTTGCGCTTCTCCATCCGATGCCATATTTCTTGCGTACTCGTATGTCTTCTTGAAATGCTTTAATTTTTGGCGCCCTTGCATTGGTACTGAACACTTCCTTTGAAATAAAAAGTACAACAATAGTATACAAGAAGATTGTTCTGGCTAATCAAGAAACTTAACCATTGTCGCATTTCCTTAATTCAGACTTCATCTGTCACTTAACGCTACGCACTTCATATCATTTGTACAATTCAGTGTACTGCATCTACCCGACAGTTAACATTTTTACTTTTGATTATGCATTCATATTCATTGCAAAGATAAGTTTGTGCATGTATGTATTACTGATCTTGTAATTTTGTAAACTGTTTTTTTCACAATCGATTGCGTACTTCCATCGTCAGCGTTAAATAACCAATCATAAAAGGCAGGTGGCAGCACAGTGCTGTTAAGCTTAAATGAAGGGTGTATCAGGGATTCTGAAAAAGTTGCATTCGTATTGCAGAAACGAAGGGATTTATCCGACCTCCAAAAGAACATGATCATTGGCTTTAGGATCAAGAGTGAAAGCATTTCTTAAACGGCTATGTTTGTGAACTGTTCGCTTGCCACCGTGTTAAAAGTATATCGTGCATGGCAAAATGGGACTGTCCAGAATCAGGGATGTGGCAAATGTTGTGCAACTCGGGCCATAGATGACAAAGATGATAGACGACTTCGGAGATGCGTTTGGGTGAAAGGACATGCTACCATTGAGCAACTAACAAGTAGTTGAACCAAATGTCCAGATTATTGTTCAACAAACTTTGTTCCATCTGTACCTCCGAATCAGTATTTTGATTCATGCATACATGCTGACTGCTTTTCATTGGCAACGAAAGGTGGAATTTGCTTTCTAGTACCACACTGGACGTATACTGAGTAACGAGAAGTATCGTTTTCCGATGAATCACATTTTATTCTCCACAGATGAACGTTGGTGTATACGACGTAAAACCTCCGAAAGTAAACACCCTGCAACCATTGCCGACACGATCCAGGCTGGAGCATTATGGTGAGGAAAAATTTTCCCAGCATTTTTTGGGTTTAATCTTCATTAATGGAAAGCATAATGGATCAATATAAGTACGCATCTTTTCATAAGGACCATTTTCACCTCTATGAGTATTTTTTCCTCAGGATGAGGATATAGACCACTCAAAACAAAGCGATGTGCAATAGATCTGGCAATGTCGAAGAGCTCCAAGATGAGATTACTGTACTCCCCTTGCCAACAAACTCATCTGACTTAAACCCAAATCGAGACTCTGTGGAATCATCTCGATCGTGTTATTCACGTCATAAATCCTCACCTACTTATCTGGAGCAGCTGGTGACGACATTGCAGTTGGAATTGATCAGCATCCTTAGTATACCTTCAGAAACCAAACTGACTCTTTTCCTGTTCGTCTCGCAGCAGTCCGCTCTGAGCAAGATGGTTGTTTTGCCCTTTGACAGGAAGTCACATTAATGTGACTGAACTGTATATTTATTAAAATCAAAGTTAAGCCAACAGGAAAATTATACGAATGAATATCCACTATATAGCTTCCAAAATCTCTATCTTAAGTGTAAGTAAAATCAAATGCAAAATTAATGTACTAAATTCAGTTTTATATTAAGGAGTTAATTCCATAAGAACGATGCATGGAATAATTAATTCTGAATTGAATGTATTCAGTTAGTTCCAATTAAATGTATTTTCGAATTTTACAGTTTCGGGTGGAAGCCAAAGAAGTCTTTCATTTCTTCCCATGGCGGACCTTGTGCAGCAACTCTAACCTACTCAGTGGAGCTGGTGAAACCGGGTGTATTGTCCTACACTTATCAGTATACTGACCCTTCCATCTTATTCAATTTCGAAGTAAGAATTTATTCTAGTTATTAAAACAATGCATCTGAAATAAAAGAAATCAACACACTCAATTGTTTTTAACTAGATAAAGAATTACTTATAAAATGCCTTACTTAACAACGATACATTAAAAAAGTGTATTCTTAGCATTCTTGTTATTTCAGGATGGACTTGGAATTTAAAAAATAAGTTTTATATTGAATTTAAAATTTATTTTATTTCAGAGTGATCAAGCTTAACCACTTTCAAATGATCATATGTATTCAACTAGTGAGGCTTCTTTTCACTGTAACTTTAAAAGAAAGCTGAATGTTTTTTTATTCAATTTTTTTAATGTAAGAAATTAAGAATGGGAGAAGATAATATTGAAATTCTTACTGCAAGTCAGAAAGGAATCTATAAAGATTATATAATACTATTTTTTAAATCAATTTAAAAAATACTTCATACTATCAATTTTTAGTTTTAATTGACCCTTTTACAAATCTACGGTTGTAAATTAGAATGAAAATGAAGTCTGATTTAATTATACACGTAACCATTTTTTTTTATTATTATGTTTTTGTATTTTCAAAATATTGTTTTTATCTAAATCCATCTTCGTCAATAAATTGGATTACGCTTATGAGTTTTATTTTAATTAAATCGCGGTAAATGATTTTTAACTTTGACTGTTATTTTTTCCATTTCAATCTTTTCACTTTCTAAATATTGAATGACACATTTTTCTTTGAAAGAAATCACCGGTAAAAAAACTTGCTTTCTTAAATCATGAAAAAAATTCCTTTTTTTAAGAATTCTAGATTTGTAGAGTTTTCTTCCTTTGCGTTTCCAGTTTCATCTTTTAAAGATGATCCGGAAACTCTTCAAAACTATACGTCATTATTTTTTGAAGTGCTTAGTTAAATAGACATTAAGAAAAATGTTTGCTTTAATATTGCATAAGAGTATTGTTGTTTATACAAACGGAATGTATTTACACACAACGATAAAATACACCTAGATTGTTGGCTATTGACTGATACACGCTAATAAGAGTGCCAAATTTCTGACACATTTACATGAAAAATTGGTTTGATAAATGCTTTTAACAATGATATTTTGAAATTTGGTAGAAAATCTTTTAGCAATAATATTACATCTAGCCACCTACCAAGTATGGGGTTCAGAAGCGTATGGAGGAAAGGAAACATATTTTTTTTTCCATTCTACCTAAAATTAGAAAACATTTTTATCTGCATTCTTTTCTGTTTTTCTAAAAGTCATAATCTCAAAAAAAGACAGTTCTTTGGTCTTTTTTTCTGCTTAATAAATTTTTTAGCATTTAGCTAAGTGTCTGTTGCAGTTTAAAAGTCGCTAAGTTGAACGTTTAAGACTTAAAAGCGCCAAATACTGAAAATAGATCTTTATAAAACATAGCAAGCCTCAGAGAATGGATATCCTGAATAATAAATCTTCAGCACTCCTTCCTGAACTTATTTTTTCAATCTATCACACATTTTCCGCTCTATCGAACTATTTAGCGAATTCCATCTGTTATAGTATTTCGTTACAGATTGATCAAATTACTAAATTATATTTCCTAACAACTAGGAATATTGCTTTTGGCATTTTAAGAATGAGTACATCTTATGTAGTAGGGTACTCAGTAGATGTAGCTCCGAAGATGGTTGATTCGTTGTCATTTAGGAAAACGGTCTGAGCAGAAGCTTTTCTGGCGTCATCTTCCACTCCCAGAGGGTATCAGTTCACTTGGAGGGTATTGCAATCATGGTAACGTGCTTCAGTCATCATTTATGAATGTGATGGACCCTCGATTCATCGGTATTAGAAATGACTATCTTCTGGTAATGAAAACGATGATTTTCCCCACCAAACTACCGCTCTTTCAGGGTCAAATTATAAAACGTCAGAGATTGACCAAGATGTGGACACCGATATTATTGTTCATATTTTATTGCATCCTATAAATTTTGGATGTTTTCAATGAACCTCAATTGATAAGGTTTAAGCAAAATGCTGAACGATTACGTTAAGATGTTGATACTTAGTCATTAGTTTCCCAGAAAGCAAATTCTACAAATTTCACAATTTGTGACTTTATTTATTTATGAAGTCACTTAAAAGATCTATAAGAGAATTAAATATTTTCTTTCCTCTTTTTTTTCCAAAAAAGGTTTAATTTCAGGGAATTAAAAAACAAACTTTATATACAGGAACCTTTTAACTCATGATATACTTCATGAAATTTTCTAAGCTAGTTTAATTACAATGCAAAACTAAATAAATTTAATATTAAATTGATAATATGCCGTGCATTCTAACTAGATTCAATCTCATCACTTATTTACAGGCACAAAATGACCAATGCCAGTCGATTGAGGATGTGGAGAAATACAAATGGCCTCGCACCACAGAAGAAGCTAAATGGAGAACGTCCACGGTTTGTATTTTTAGTTGTGACAAATTAATCTTTTTTTTTTCGAAATGTATATTGAAATTATAAGAAAATGAGACACTTACTCATATATGTCAACTGCACACTGTACATTCGTCTAACCAGATCCGCCTCTAACAGGTGCAGCTGAAAGCGGGCTTGAATGTCCTGTACTGGAAAACAGTGGGCATGGGATTCTCAGAGAAAATGCAGAAACCCAAACCAGTTCGCATCAAGAAAATTGAAATAAGTGGTAATATATTACTGTTTGTGATGAAAACTTTTCTCAAAGGAAAAAGATACATGTGAATGGGAGACAATTGTTTTTATACATTTTTGAAAATATTTTATTTATATATCTTATAGATTACAATTTAATTCCGATTTGATTTCCAATTCGCATAAATATTTATATTTATAATAATATGAATACTTATATTATTCTAAACATAAATAGTTATGCAAATCTAGATCTAATAGACTTTTCTGTCATTTATTTATAATGAATAAAGAAATTACATAAAAGACTTTCAGATCTAGTGCGTACATTGTAAAACCCCTATTAATTATCTGTATCTCTATTCGGTTTACCTTAAAGTTTTCTAAAAACATTAATATTGTATCTCTTATATTAATGTTTTCGGGCCTTAGGTATATATAGTTTTTTTATGTGTAATTTTCTCTAACATGAATTTTATAGCTACTGGGAACGAAAATAAGACTTTGTAAATGATTATTTTTTTCATTTTATGGTATTTCTATTATTCAGTCGATTTACAAAAGTCCTATTTAACCTAGAAAATATTTTGACGTAGGAAAAAGCTCATTTTTTTCATACTGAACTAGAATGATTTTCGATAATTTTCAAATCAATTATTTGCCAGAGCTTTTAATGAGATGTATAAAAAATAGCTAATTTAATTTTTTTAAGACTTTTTATTGTAAAGTATCTGATTAATTAAATCTGATTAATCAAGAACCTTTTTAATAGAATGTTTTGCATTCACAGCATACAAAAAACACTTTATAATGATGAAAAGCATGTTATTATTAATTATTAAAAACATGTTATAATTTTTAAGCATTAAATTTAATAATCCATTGTATGCTTGAGTATAAATTATTTGGTAAATATTTAATTAATAATTAGTTCATACACGCACAGTTAATTTCATAAATGATTTGGTTTTATAAAATAAATGTGTAGTCATAATATTTGGATATAAAAGAATATTTTAATATGAATAATAATTTTGTGCTCTGAACATTTTGAAAATAGTTTATAATGATAGAAATATAATTTATACAATTTTATAGGATGAATTTAATGCATAAGAAAACTCTCTTCTATTTATGTTTTAACGAAGACATTTATTTTAATTTTGTAAATACTATACGACACTCTAGGCTACTGTGTTTCATATGAATCTAAAATTACATTTTAGTCATACAGGATAAGCCTTGATAAACATAGCAAAGATTATCCTTAGTAAAACTTTAGATAAGTGCTTTCACATACAAAGCTTAAAATTAAAATAAACTTTGAACTTGAGTTTTTTCTTCTGTTAATTTACTTCTAGTAATTCTTAATTTTTTAAATCTGATCTTAATTAAAATTTGATTAATGAAAACCGCTTATAAATAACTTTTAACAAGACTTCTATTCATTGTTTCGTGAGTGAAGGAATTACTAGAATCCTAAGGAATGCCGAGGAGCCCATCAGTCAGAGTACAACCAACGAGCCTTTAGATATTTTCTGTAAGAAAAAGCATGAAGGGAACAAGGAAAAAGCCCAAATATTCAAGTTCAGAGAATATTAAATCTGTACTGTTTTACTAATAAAGCTGTCCTTTTGCACCGTAGCGACTTTATCGTGTTATTGTGCAATGTTGACCACGCCTGAATTTTTTTTATATAATTTACTCAAATCGAATTGAAATCAATATACGTTAGAATTTAAGATAATAAATACTCACTGCATAAGCGTTAACTGATATGAAATCTATTTTTATGTATTTTAGTCATTTTTTAAAATATTATCTTGAATTAAAGAAAGTTAAATTATTGTCGACATTATTCATAAGGAAAGAGACAACGGACCAGAAGTTATAGACAACAGCAACTTTTATTTGGCAAATAACACAAATAGAAAACAATTAAACATAAATGCGAGAATTTCAATATAATGCTGTGGGCGTGGTTTTAACACAGTTATTTACCGACATCCTTCCTGCTTGGCATTCAAGTGCCTTCTCCCGTTTAAATACTGATCTCAGGCGCTGTTGACGCGTATGCGACAAACAATTATAGCCATCAATATAGAGATATTCCTCATCAATCCTGATTTCATATTTTGGTGTTCAAAATATCACGATAATTATTGAATTCAATAGAAAACAAAGCATAATAAAGAAACGATCCAAATAATTAAGCATCTGAAAGGAAAATTTACAAGACAGATTGCCTTTTCCGACTTTTATTTTGATTTCTGTTTTGCATTTATGAAGTCTTGGCTTAAATTTATTTTTAAAAACCTTTAAAAATTAATTATAATTTAGTCTTATTAAATTGTTCTATTGAAAACCCTACATGGTATCTGTATTACTGGAACGATTTTTTTTTTTTTTTTTTTTTGGCTTAAATCTTGGAGCATTATTTTTTTAATAAACTTAAAATAATGAAAGTATCGGTTTCCTTTTGTAGTTAAAGTATTTTAAATAAGCGTTCCAGTTATCCACGTTTTTAATTAATAATATTTATTTTGGATAAAATAAAAAAGAGATACATATGTTTCAGATTAAAGAATTTTCATATCTTTTAAATTATAACATTGAGCATGTCAAATGAAATGTTTGCAAAATTATTTTTCATTAATTGAATTATACTGTAAAAGTTGCTGTGATTTTTTCAGGAGTCGCCTATACTTCGGAATGCTCTGCCTGTGCTGCAGGATCATACAGTAGCCTGGGTTCGAAACTCTGCACACCTTGTCCGGAAAATACCTACTCGAACGCTGGATCATCAGAATGCGCACCTTGCGATCCTCTCACCCAATATTCTCGTAAGTCCATTCAACAAGTGATTTTACATTCAGACTTTTAATTTTCTTTACACGTGAGACTCCCTTAATGAATATTTCTGTCTGATTTTTTGCTTTCCCATCAATCGAATTCATCAATCTCAAGGGAAGTGATGTTTTGTGGTTACAAATGGAATTTTCCAATTCTGCAGTTGAGATTTCTACTTTTTCGATATCGAAACCTTCATTATTTATTGAACCTGCATAGTTACAATCGAATGTTTCCAGACTTACTTTGTTGGAATTACAGAAGCTGCTGTTCCTTCTACATCACAGTTTCAAATATATATTATAGCAGATAATTACCCCATGATTTGATAATTGTACCAGAAACAAATTCAGACATAATTGGTGCAATTCAGTTATTTAAGTGTTGTAAAGCAGCATTTTAGATTAAATTATTGCATTAATTTATGATGTATATTTGTAAAAAAAACATCTTTTATTTGGAATAGCATGCACATGTATGTACAAAGTGTGAACTCATGCATACATATTGAATCAGCTATTGCATAATTGAAGAGTCTGTTACACAAACGGAATAAGAAGTGAAAAACAAGTTCTTACATCCCTTCCGTAAGAGTCAAGAGCAAAACATGAGCAATTACAAAATGTCTTAAAGAAAATAACCTGCTATTTACTTTTTCAAATCAGCGTGGAAGTTCTTCTAGTTGATGATTTTTTAATGAAATTCATTTCAATATGAGGTATTTCATTTGTAAAGGAGTGCCAATTTCAGACAAAAGGATTTATTATGGCTGAATTACTTTCTTTGAAATAGAATCGTATAGATTAAATCTAAGCCATTGTGTTGAAGGACAGGGGAAAATGTTATGTTACTTACTTTCACACACACGACTGTCAAGATATACCACCTTCGCGACACCTGAATGCTGAACTTTTAGATGTTAGGCTGCCTCCTGTGGTTATCAAAGGAAAATAAATAAGCGCCAATACCGGCTATGTTATGCATATTAATTTTAGTGAGAAAATTTAGGGTATAAAAAATGTAAACATTAAAAAAATGATACGCAGATATTGAGATTTCCATCGTCATCATATTTCACAAATTTCCAAAAAATGCATTATTTTCAATTGGTTTCTTCGTCCAGTAAATTCCTGATGGATCCAAGTGTCTTATCATTTAAAATAAGTATTTTAGTGCCCTCTTGTCTGGTGGTCTCTGTGCCTGACTGCGGATAGAGAGATTCTGGGTTCGAATCCCGGTTCAGACATGGATGTACTTTCTTTCTCTTTCCTGTCTTTCTCCTTTCCTTGTATTAATGAGTTGTGAATGCTTCCTACCCTATAAACCGGTACCTATAGCATGTGTGCACTGAGGAAGTCCGACTCCACACCAAATTATCATTCAGTTAGAAAAATGGAGCAGTACACCCCATGTTGCCAGCCCAGCTGGCAGAAGATAACAACTGCTATTTTAGTTTTACTTTTAATGGATATTTTATTGATATTCGTTTTCGTTTCTTTCGAAAGATTTGATATATGCCAAATCAAATGAGGAATGTTGTAAATTGTAAAAAGTCTATAATGATAAAAGGATTCAATATTGCTGTCTGATATAACCCAAAATGTAATCCGATAAAGCTGTTTAGTCACAATATTTTTTACAAGTGGAAAAGATTTCTGATACTGTCAAAGGAGATATATTTAAGGTGGTCACTTATTGATCTTGCCAGAGCAGTCTGGGAGCCACGGTCTATTCGTTTTTCCAACAACGTGCTGGGGATGTCCCTGTATACCAAGCAGATTGTCCTTACTTGGACCTTGCACCATTGAAACCAACCAACCCTGTATACCAATGGTGAGCAGGTGGAATACGTTATATTAAATTTAATTTAGCTCTTTTTTTTATATGAGTATATACTTCTTGATAAATAAAAGCGATGAATTAGTGGTCGTTTCATTCTCGATACCCTCTTTGACGAGTCTATGAGCAATCTCCTAACCAATAATGTTATATGTGATTGGATGCATTTATTAATACTTAAAAGAGGTAATTTATTTTCCTGGTCAAACAATTGATAACTAACAAGACAACTGTTATTAGATTTCTGATTTCTCGAGAAAAATATTACTTTATTTTATACAAATCTTTCAGATGGCCAATAAATTAACCGCATTTATAATTATTATTATATAATATCGCATGTTTTATTATTATAATTAATAAACCAAACATTTAATATTGAATAAAATTGCTTTATATTTAATACATATAAAATCTTTTTTATGTTCCATGCAGCCAAAGGTTCCTCCAAATGCGTGGACCGGCCACCTTGCGGCAAGCAAGATTACTACGAAGTACACACACCTTGCGACGAGATGAAAACGACACAGCTGATCTACAAGTGGGTTGAGCCGAAGATCTGCAGGGACGACATCCCCGGTTCAGTCTCTCTCCCCATATTTTCAGACAGGATTCCCTGCCCCCCTTGCAACCCGGGCATGGAGTACGCGAATCAGTCCATGTGTGCTTTCTGCGAGAAGGACCACTTCTCCGATGGCTCGGAACGTAAGTACCGCTGGTGACTACATTACTGATTAGCCTTCAACATATTAATGATGATGCTTCGATTTTCAAAATCATCATCCAAGAGATGCAAGCAGTTTCCTCAGTAAACACCACATCTTGAAATTTTATCAGTCAGTTAGGTTTCTTAGGTTGTTTTAAATTGTGCAGCTAATGGTCAACTTGGTAGAATAAATTTAATACTTATTTTAAAACTTAATTTTAAAAAAACAACAGTCTATGATGTTTTTAAAGATAAATATAAGTTAGATAAAAACTTGACTGTACCTGTTTATTTTTTTGCAAAAAGTTTAATGATTGAAATTATTTTTTGACATTCTAGTATTTCCCTCAATTTAATAAACTTATCAATTTTTTCTTTTTTATATAATAGTTTAATTAATTATAATTAAATTGGATAATGCGCAAAATCATTAAAATATATAATTTAATTAGAGAATAGATGAAAACTACTATGTGAATATTTACAAATTGCTGTGTGTTTTAACTATTGAGTTATGAACAATATTCAATTTATATATGTGTGTGTGTGTGTGTTTTCTCTGATGAGACTGCATTTTTTTAACAGTATTGAAAATTAATTTAAAGTAATTTTAAAATTGTAATGTTGAAGTCTTAGGAAATTTATTTCTAAATGTATGTGCACATTATTTTGCTAAAAGAATAAATTTATGAAATCATGATCAGCTTGCAGAGAATGCCCCCCTTCTACTGCTCCAAATTACGGACTCTTCTTCCAGTGGTGGCCTGAATTCCCACCGGGAATGTACTCCAGGTGTATGAGCTTGGAAGGTATGAGATCCAACTTTTTTCTATTTATGTAAATAGTAATCACAATTTTGCTTTAACCATTATATCATTAATGTGTACCATTAATGAGATAATGTGCCCATTTCCAAGTGTTGTATCGATGAAGAAAAACACTTTTTAAGAAAGTTATTTAATAAAATTCTACTGAGTGCGTAAATGCTACATCGAATTGAACTTCCTTTGACGGCTTCTCATTTGCGTATTAAATAAAATTTTATCGGCTCAGATATTTAAATATTGCTTAAACAATACAATTTCAACTGAGCCCTTCTTGGTGAATTTGTTTCCTTACATTATCTTCGATTTCTTATTCTCGTTTTCTCAGATAAATGTACAGGATATTATATAAAATGGATGCAATATAGCGTGTAAAAAGTATTAAAATTAATTATTGTTGATAAACTTCCCAATTTTATAATATTAATGTTTGTAAACTTGTTGAAATAAGGATATCTTGAGTTTATTGGTGCCTAGTGGTAGAAAAGCGCTCTTTGGAACATAAGTTCCCGGGTTCGATACCAGATACTGTTTGAACAATTGAAAATGGATGATGCTCATCTGTCGAGGTGGGTGCTGGGGATTTCTCTCTTGCGACACGAGAAACCTATCAATGAAATGGCCTTTCAGTAGTAGTAGGCTATTTACGCGGTAGATGATAAAATAAAAGTCTTGCAGCTGCCTTCGCAGTCGAAGGCAGCTGCAAGACATTTATTTTACGATGCGATGTCCACTATACAGTTGCAAATAAGGATACTAAATATTTTCATCTGAACCATATTAAAGTTTCTGATTTTTTGGTATGATTTGGAAAACTCTTTTTTTTATCAAACATATATAAAATAATTCAGCACTTTTATCATCTTATCAACCAGAAGTAATTTTGCTATCTAATGACAAATAGTCCTTTTCTGAAATTTTATGATAAAAATTTTATACCAGTTCAATAGCATTGTTGAAAGTTTTGAAACAATGCATGATGGATGATCTCGTAAAATATAAACAAATCTCTTAACTCTAAAAAAATATGTAAAGCTAACTAGAATGCCTGAATGAATAGTTATTCATTCACACACACACGAGTTTACTGTTAAAAATAAACTTACTTCACACAATAAACCTGAATAAATACCTATGAATTCAGGTTTTCTATTAATCAAGTTTATTGCTTCAACGAATATAATGACAAAAGTGTGTGGGTTTCTTTTGTCCAATCATAATTGATTAAAGATATGCAAGCATATACATCTTATTTCGAAAGAAATCTATGTTTAAAGGGTCAATTCAAATCAAAATAAAGCAAATGACCATATTGTGTATTAGTTTGTCATTTAAAGGTCTAATTACTTAAAACAACTAACAAAAAAATGCATGCATAGTACTTAAGAATACACAATTGTTCTGTAATTATTGGCAAACATTTAAGAGGAATGTTTCTTATAATTTATAATTTTATTCCTTCTAATTCATTTATACGAGTGAAAATTTTCTACTTTTAGTGAAACATTTTGTAATTTTAATGATTGACTTCGTTGCAGAGTTCTTTTTCACACAATTTTCATATTTGCATATCTCAAATATGTAATGTAAATTCTCTCGTTAAAGTTTTTATGGAAATTTTTTTAATTTTATGTTTTTTGTCTTCTTTTAAATTCGAATGTTTATCTATATGTCATGTAATATTGATCTCAAATTATTATCTGTAATAATCATAATTATGAAAAATATGTTTATTTACAATTCAAGTAACATTTTATTACAAATAATATATTTGACGTATATACTTAATGTCTGCAAATAAAGTTTAGGTCATCGGTGTAGTAAATAACTATAAATTTTCATGTACTGTACATGCAAAATAAACGATGTTCCATTGACTGTGAGCATGCACCTTACTTAAAAATGCCGTTTTTCTATTCAGAAGTAGTTTTCCCATAAATATTTTCTCAAATAGAAATCTATAGCGTAATGCAAATTTGTAAAAAGGCATTCATTTCCAATTCATATGATAATATATAAGTATTCATATTACAATTAACATGGGTATCTCATTTATATTTATATTAATCATATCATTTGTTGATAAGTATAAAAATTTGTGTGAGTAATATTTGAAATACTTGATAAATGGTTCATAGGTTTATCGTGCAAATACATTTTTAAAATAGTTAAATGAGTTATTCATTGTTATTAAGAGAATTTATGAATTGTTTTTTATTTTGATTTATTATTTGTCTAAAGCATTGTAGGATGGGGAAAATTAGATTTGAATAGCGAAAGTTTAAAGATCTCATGTCAGTGTATTTAGCACATAACAGGTCTTTTGTGTGTGATATATTTCTTAGGGAACAAACAAGTTGCAAGTTATTCCTTTTTTTTATAGAATATCTTGTACCCATTCACATATATTGCGGATCAAAAGTTGCAGGCCATGGATTTACATGAGTGCAGGTTATTCATCTTCTCTTCGGCATGTGAAGTTCCACAAAAATATTTCGCCCAAAAAATTACGATGAAAGATTGGCGACATATTGTAGTATGCCTAGATTTTAGTTCACTTTTGCTTTAAGAGTTTTGAAATCTTTTCGAAATTCAATCTTTTAAAAAATATTTAAATCAATTCAATCATAATAAATCTTTGAAATTAACTCGCAATTCAGATATGTTTGTCTAATAAAAATACATGGGGTGATTATGTGACTGAACAATTAATACAGATTCGTGAAGAAAGACTAAGAAGAGAATTTTCTCTCGATCTCTAAGCGCATTTATTTGTGCCCATTTGAAGTTTCATTGCCTTATGTGAGGGATATTAGTTACGACTCTCTGTCCATTTCACTTCTTAAAATTAATTTTATTTTGATGGTTTTTTCATTGATTTATACTTTTAAATCATTTTTAATGAAATATATACTTTGCAGAGGGTGGCTGCATGTCGAATGTCGTGTGGCAGCCAGCGGGTGACCACATCCGGACCACATCTGGACAAAGCCTGGACGCCTACCTCATACTATCGCTGGACGTCCCAGGCTTCCGGACCAAAGAAAGAATCATCAACGGCCAGATAGCAGAAATCGGGACCATAAGCTTCACGTTCGAGCTGATCTGCTCACAAGCTTGCGTCTTTGCATTTATGATGGTAAGAATCTAAACAAAATGAAGGGGCAAAATTTATACACATCACAAAAATAAAATGCGTAAATGATGCATTTTTCTCATGAATTAATTTCTTTTTACAAGGCTTTATTTTGTGTTAAATATGCGTCACTTTTGTAATTTGCTATGGCGTTACATGAAGGAGGATGAGTGAACTAATGTTTGAGTATAGAGTTTCAAATATTATCAATTAAATTTTTTTCCATTTAAATGTATCGAACAGTTAAATGGAAATAATTTATAAATTATGTGTATAAAATTAAAAAAAATATGTGTATTTTAAGTATAATGAGTAAAAACATTTTTGAGACATTGTAAAGATATTTTAAATATAATTTTTTTGTTCGATTGAACTAAAATTTACTTTGCAAAAATTGCCACAGTTAACTAAAAAATATAATTTCTAATTTAATATCCTTGAACTATAATATTGAATTGATGCTGTTGCGACATTTCCAGTTGAAAGTCTCTGAACTAGATTCTGATGTGAGAGTTTCCATGTATTTATCATAAAAGCTTTCTCAAAATGTCTCCGGCTTGTTTTGCTTTATGAAGCGATTTCTCTTCTACAAATTGATCAGAACATTGATTTCTTAAGAATTTAATGATATGAGTAGAATAGTTTAGAAATAACTACAACTATCCCTCTTAATCTATAAAAACAAATCACTGACATAACTGTTTATATATAATATTTTATCTAATTTTTTGAAAAATATAAAGAGCTTTAAAATTTCTTCTGCGTAGAGTTCAAACAGGAAACCAGTTACTGAGATACAAAGCTGGAGCGGGAGAACTGTGAAGCAGCATTTTAGGTATGTGTAACAACAGTCGCACTCATTTTCAGTCTTTTTTTTTTTTTTTTTTTTTTTTTTTTTAATACCTGATGAGATCCTCTTAACTTAAACAGTTACGACATCTCCGTGGACGATGGCTACACATTCAACTGGATTTTCCAAAAGTTAGCCATTGGAGACAACGCCACTTCCGATCGCATCCAGAACGACATGGCCAAAATCTATGACGTCACAGTGCTCAACACGATATCAGGAGGGGCATCTGAATGCCAGCCCTGTCCCCAAGGCATGGAGTCACAAGGGTAATTATATTTTCTAAGAATAAATGAATTATTCCGCCTACCCTTTCTAAGATGGCACCCGATTCAGGTATTGCGATGGAACGTCAATCATTCCAGTGTAATGATGACACATTCATGCTTTGTATTTTTTATTAAAATAAGCTTACATTGTATTATTTTTATTTTTAGCACATGGAATTAAATACCTTTCACTAAAAATTGGGATATGAACTATAAGTAAAGATTCTAACGATTTGCTTCCATGTGGATACATACGAAATGCTCTTTTATCTTTTTTCGTATGATAAAAATGAATAAAAAATTATTAAAATTTATTAAAGATTAAAAATTATCTAAATTTGCTAAATTTGGTGATATACTGATTTGTTGTTGTATCGCGTGAGTAATGCTACTCGTCTCTGTGACTTGGCTTACAGGTGCCTATTGGGTAACAATAAATGACCACCGTTAATAAAAAAATATTAGTGATATACTTTTTGGAGAAAATGATGTATGGGATTATATATAACTATTGAATTTTTCAGTATAGGTAGCATTACTGCAGCATATATGAAAATATTGTTAAACAGTAATTATTAAAATTATCTAAAATGTTTCTCAAAGGTTTTTTATTGATTATTTTTAATAAATATATATATATATATATATATATATTTGAATATAAAGCCAAATATTTCATAAGGTTAACTTTAAAAATATAGTTGAACTTTTGTTGAACTTTTGTTTTATTTCACAGAATTTTCTGTGGCCTTTCAGACCATAACTTTCAATATAATTAATGCCAGTAATCTCAAATGTTTTTCACGTCATTACTTTTAACTCCTATTATTAATATATATTTATATATATATATATATATATATATATATATATATATATATATATATATATATATATATATATATATATATATATATATATATATATGGTACATAAAACATAAAAGGAAATACTTAATTTTAATGCATAAAAATATTTTTAAAACTCACATTCAATTGTTAATTATTTGCAAATGCAATTTTTCCATTTTTCTTAGACATCTGAATCGCTGCATACCATGTTCTCTCGTACATTAAGTGCAAAAAATGCAAGTGACCTGGAATATTTTCCATATTGTTTCTTTTGAATCACATTTTGTGATAACCCTATGAAAGAAAACTATTAATTTTGGCCTTTGTGTGTGTGTGAAAATATTTTATAATAAATGTTTTTAATTGTTAAACATTGTGTAATATTATTAGACAAATTATATTGACAGTATGACCTTCACAATGTTAAATAGTGAAGGATAATGGCTTGGTATCTTTGTCCATGTCGATTCTTTTAATTCATAGTGTCAATAACCATGCCAGTGCATGAGAGAAAATACTTATTTTGAGTATTTTAAACAATTGTTTTTGATTAGTAATGAGTCAAAAATTCACAATTTTGTATTACTCATTAAACACTTAAGCAGTTTTAATTCCTAGATTTTTAATTCTAACCCACACGAATTCATTACGAGGGATAATAATGTTATGGAAAATTTACTATTGCATTTAATTCATATAGTTAATAATCGTGCCGTTATTTGAAAGAAAATACAACTCAACAATTCACAGCCAATAGCATTTGAAGATTTTTTATGGGAATTATTTTTAACAATGTCAAACATGCATTTTTCTGACTTTTTTAAAAATAAACTATCGAATCCAACATACGATTTGATGAATCTTAATTGCTTGGAATGTTCTTACGTCACCAATCTTATTTCATATTTTCTATAATTATATGTCATTAATGACAGAAAATTACTCATCTGATTATTTGTTAGAATGCTTTTTGTTTACTAATTACAGTTGAAATTACTATTTTGTTACACTGTCATTGCTGTTGTTACGCATCCTCAACAGATCTGACTCATGTCAGATTAGCTCCAGAAGTTTGTTGACTACAAAAAAGCTTATAAAGGCACTCCTAGAAAGTACGATACCATCAAAAATGTTATCAGTTAAAACTGGGTGCTCACATTAGAAGTGGGCAGGATTTCTGTCACTGCCAACTTAAGGTGGTCACTTGTTGATCTTTCTAGAGCAGTCTGGGAGCCATATTTGATTTACAGCAGAGTGCCAGAAGATGTTCCTTTGCACTAATATTATGTCAGGAAATACTCCGTATTAAATTCATTCTACATCTTTTATTTGAGTCATTCAATATTTAAGCTGTCTTTACATATTTAAACTGATTATTTGAATCCTTAAATATTTAAACTATTATACTCCATAGACTTTTAGATCATTAAATTTCCAAATGCTACGTGAAGAATACCTCTGACATAGAATGTATACAATGACTCTGTATATTACATGAAAGATAAAGTACAATAATTCTCTATACACTGTACATTAGTCCCGCGTTATAGAAAGACGCGTTGTGCAAGCATTCTCGCGATATTTACACATGATTCGTGTTTAACTTTTTCTCGTTAAAAGGGGTTGATAACTAAGGAAAAACTATGATATGTGTGTATTTGGTTAAAATAAATTAAGAGCATTTTAAATGAAAAAAAAAACTTATACCAATGTAGCTACAAAACAGTTCATTTCAAATAAATCAAACAATTCTAAAAACAGTTTTATAACAGGTTTATTTGCTGAGGGAACTGTCTGAAATAGAGTTCCACCGACATCTGTTTTCATCTGAATGTTCAAAGATCAATAACATAATCTGATTTTATAAGAATACAATTGACACAATGTGCAAACGTATGCGAAATCGATTGTGAACTGTACAAATCATTCTATGTGATGAATCAACGCGTGTTATACGAGGGACATGAAATCACGTCATATGGAAATGCGTTATAAAAGTACCGTGTCAAAGGAATGATTACTTTAATTTAAAATATTTTTAAGAATCGTTAATAATTGTGAATTGATTGGAAATTTCCTTCTGACATGCTCCTTAGACTTTTGAACCGCTGCATACCGTGTCCTCCAGGATACTATATGAAGAATGCCAACGGCCTGGAGTGCTTCCCTTGCCCTTACAACACGTACCTGTGGAAGGCAAGCCCCCAGGGTCCGGAGTCATGTAAGTCCTGTGGTCCTGGTCTGCGCAGTGAAGACGGACAAAGGTGTTACAGTGATTGCCGGGTATACCTGTTTGATGGTACCACCTTCGATTTGACCACTCTCCCCATGTGAGTATCTTCTTCAGAGATTTTTATGTTCTTGAAATTTATTTTCACAGTTTTTTTTTCAGGTTAATAAAGGGATTTTTAAGTTGAATTAATTTAAGTACTTAAACATTTTAATGAAAGAAAATATGTCGAAACAGAATTCATAGAAAAGTTGATTCATGTTGTTGTTACTTTTGACATTTGGACAAGATAAGTTCGCTAGCCGACAGATGTGCATAATTAAGTCAGAAGTTTGTGTCTTTCTTTTCAACAGAGCACCCAGAAGGTGAAAGTACGTTTTGCTCTAAGATTCCTCCTATAGATGGCACCACCAGAGTATCCACTCCTTCATTTTGACTTTGAGCTGGAGGTGAAGGATATTTTCCTCCAGACCATTACAACCATGATAACTACCAAACGACCGACGACAGGACTTTCAATTCACCAGATTCAACGTGAGCACTTATCGCATATAGTTGCTGGGTTTTTAGTACCATTGGGAATCGAACCCAGCACTTCGGGACTGAAGGCCTATGCCCTAACCACTAGGTTACCACGGCGAAGTGAAATAATACCTCTGGGGGTGGCAGGCTAATATTTGGTCCCTGATTCAAAATCATGAAGACTCCATGCGGCTGTTTTTATCTAACTGGTAGAGCCCAACTCAGATATATACAGGGAAACATGCTGGTGCAACAACAACAACGGCCCCGAATCGATTCATTATTGATGTAGCAAAGGTGCAAGACACAAAATTTTGTTGACTTACACCAGTAGTTTTATTCTAACAACTATTCTACTGCATTTTTCAACTCGATAAAGATTTAGAATTTTTGAATAAACTTGTCAATCTTGTTTTTTCTTGTAATTTATAATTTTTTTATCTACATCATGCTTTACTTGATAAATATTCTTGGTCTTTAAATGCAGAGACATTCGTGTCTTTCTCTTGTATATGTTACAATTTTGTCTGAATTTCCAGGTACACGGAAGTGAAGGGAAGTCCTTTGTTTACGGCCAGTGGGACTCAGTATTTCCACGTCTTCAATATCTCGTTGTGCGGTCAAAACGGAAAACCGGTGGCGATGTGCAAGAACAACGTGACTTATCACGTGAGTTCATCACTTCTTTCTGTCTTTCTTTTCTCTCTCTCTCTCTCTCTTTTTTTTTTTACATTGATTATTATTCTAAAAATATTACTTCTTACATAAAAGTAGTTTATGTGAAAAATTAAAGCAACAAGAATTACTGTCAATTTCCTATAAATAGGTCAATTTCCTATATTTTGAATTACTGTCAATTTCCTATAAAAATTACAGTTTTGTTTTTTCATTTCCAGATTACCATATATTTTACAACACTAATAATATAAATTGGTTGTTTATGGGTTTAATTAATTGATGCTATTTTCAGGGATGAATTTTCCAATTCGGCAATATATCAAACCCTTAGATTTAACTTCATAATTCATTTTTTTTGTAAATATTTAATTTTATCATAGTGTTTATATTATAACGACGAGCAATAAATTAATTCTGTTTCCAAATTATCTAAGAAATTATCATCTTATTAACCACACACATAATGATGTTAATAATTTTGTATTTGTATTCATACATGGAAAAATACAGCACTGTAGATAATTAATTTATCTGTTGTTTTATTGCATATGTGCTTTGCTTTCTATCAGAAATTGTACTTGAAGTTATATAAATGTAATTTTTCTAAATTTAATCATGGAATAATCTGATATTACCTACAAAATGATTCCACATTTGGTAATTAGATATTTATTTTAAATTAATGTTGTCTTCAATATCTGTATTCCCAGAAAATGTTATGTAAAATTAAGAAATCTAAGCTTTCATGCTTAAGTCTGTAAAATTATTTATGCATGGACACCGACGATGGTTGAGTGGTTAGCTTACCTAATTTCGAAGGAGTGGGTGCAGGGTTCGAATCCTGGTTTGTGCAGGGTTGTTCCTTTCTTTCTTCTTGTGTATTTTTTTATGTTCTTCCACGTTCGGGGCAACTGGGTGACACCTAAATTTCTCTCTTTGTAGCGCTGAATCTGATTAAACTGTAAAAGTTAGTCGGGCATCAGAAAAAAAATTATAAGAATAAATTCAAATTATTGGTCACAAGATATGCATTAGTTAATTTCTACATTATTTGCTGTTCTGTACTTCCTTCGTGTTTAATATAAATACATTACGAATCATTAAATGCTCAACCAATATGTTATTGAATTCTCACATATAACTGTTACTGTTTGGTAAGAAATTGAAATTATTAAAGAAGAATTTTAAATTAGAAAATGGGTTCCTTTTCCATTTTTTATGCAACATCAAGTTTTATTCATATTGTGTACCAATTAAATTCTTCGTAGAAAAATATAACTTTTTGTATGAGAAGAAAAATTTTAAATTCGCTTTCTAGTCTTCTAATTTGAATATTCTGCAGACACCAAGAAAGGGAAACTGAAGCGATAATCTGTGAAAATTATATTTTTTATAATAAATATAAATAAATCAAAAAATGTTATAGTTCAAATATTGAAAAGAAATTTGATTCACCCATTTAAATGTTCGAGAATCCACTTCGTAGCTAATTTTAAACACACAGACAAAATATAAAGTATATTTAAAATTATTATATTTCATATTAGTTATAAAAGTGTTTTTAAAATTATGTATTTTACAATATCACTTTTATTAAAATAATTATTTTGTAGGAATCTTTAGAGTGAATTTTTTTCATTCTAGAGAACAGAAAACAACTAGTGTTCTGTCCTCTCTCCACAAATTTTTATTTGTTAGAAGTGGATTATTGTTTTCTTGTAAACTTAATATCCTTTAGATCACTTTTCCTTTATTGTGCATTGTAATATAATAATTAACAAAGCTCTTGAGAAGTTATCTTCAGTCTATTTATACATTTCTTTTCAACCCGTACATATTTTTTAAATATTTAAGATATTTGAAGAGAGCTGAAAAATTATTTTTTTTAAATTACAAAATTAAAATCAATCATATACGTGTGTATGTGTTTAAATCATTGATTTATAATTTATCTTATGAAGGAGTTAATGTAACAATTCGTTTCCATTTAAAGATGTACGATCGAGAAAATGGTAGATAGATTTAAGGCCCTGCTAGACCTCCGTTGGGGAAAATCGAATCCTATGTTAATCCTATGGATAATATTTTAATGTTTCACAAGTGCTATTTTCAAGACAGAAACTTCCGGTCTTTTGCAAATTACAAAAAACAGAGATACTGTCACTTCGACGTCCATTTTTAGCGTTTAAAATTTTTTCAAATATTTTTAAAATGTCAAAATATCTCCATCCAAGTAAATTTTAACCAAATTCTAATTTCATTGAGGTTGTACAAAATTTGGTTTAACGATATTTCATTTTTTTCTCCATACAGTTACAAAATGAACATTTTTGTTTTTTTTTTAAGCTAAAAATATTTTTGATTGCATTAATATTTTGATACGAATTTTGATTACAAATCAAACTCATTCTTATTTCTGAAAATCCACCTCACCTCTGTACACAACGCCACCTATGAAACTGGAAAATTTTTAAAGCCAAACTTGACTGAGTTTTCTACTTTACTATGGTAACCTAAAGAAGGAGGAATTTCTGAGAAAAACTTTTCCCCATATGATTCCCGCTGTTTTACCCAGTGGTTGGCAAACAATTCCAAATCCAGCAAGATGAATTAGCTTTTCTCACTCATGAAGTAGAAAAGGCATCTGTAAATAATGCATGTTACATTTCTGTTTATTAGCTATGATATGTACTTTTAAATCAACTTTGATTATTTTCATTTAAGTGAATTTTAAAAATGAAATATTATAAACTGTTTTGTGCTACCTTGTTGAATTATATTATATACTAAGATTTTGAAATAAGACTACCTATGTATTAAAAATTTAAACTACTTTATGTGTGAAGATGTAAAAAAATGCATTTTACAATAGACACACACACATACATATACATATATATATATGTATATATATACATATATATATATATATATATATATATATATATGCATATATATATACATATATTTATATATGCATATATATATATATAAATATACATATATATATACATACATATATGTATATATATACATATATATACATACATATATATATATATATATATATATATATATATATATATATATATATATATATATATATATATATTTCTTATAAAATAAAATATCTAATAATAAGAACGATGAGTTTATTAGAATAATAATGAGACAAATATTTTAATTTGATTTTTAATCATTTTCCAAAATTATTGAGTTTTTACCTTTACAAACATTTGGACATTTAATTTTATTTTCCACTTATTTCATGAAAAAAAATACATTATAAGGTATGATTAATAAGCATACGATACCAGCATATTGCGTCTGATAAGAAATTAAACACTTTAAATTTGAAAAATTATATGTATCTTTGAAAAAAAAAATTGGGTTTGTAGTATAACTTCAGCGGAAAAATATAAAAGCATTTCAATAACCAAACGAACGATAACAATACATTACAACACAATACAATACAGATGACATCAATGCTCTTAGGTGGATCATTTTATGCTCACGAAATTTATTTGAGAAGAATATTGTCCTGCGCAACGCAAATGACATTATTTTTGACAAAAAAGGAATAAATGTAATAAAATATCAAAAGAATGAATAAATATCCTGTAGCACTTAAGGCGATATAAAATATGTAACTGAAGTTATAGTATTGATGTTCGAGTAGAAATGCTTGAGAGAGAATATCAGGAAGGAGATTGAGAATCAATTAGATATGCTCAAAGTGACTAGTCTAGAAAAGGTGTGATTGAACGACTTTCTTTCTCTGTATGGCTACAACAATAATTAAATCATCAATCACCTTGTTGTCACTAAGATGGGATACGCAGTACAATACCGTCTCCAAACAGTTTTCTAATGCAGCCATTCCAAACTATTCAACCGCAAGATTCTGTTGAACATATTATTCACTTTGACGCATTTCTCAATTGATGTTGAATGCTGTTTTTCGAAAATTCAAAATTCTCTTAAATTCATTTCAACACTTTTACCAATTTAAATGTATTTGGATATTTTTCTCATTAATTAAACTCTGTAAAATTAGTCTATTTTAAACATGAAAAAAAATGATTACAGTACGAAAAGAAAACTTCATCTTTCCACTACAAGGAAATCGATGAAAAATCGAATGAAGCGTCGAATTTTGGTGCTGTATGTCGGAAGTTACCCTCTACAGGATGCCAAAATTTATTAAAAACAATACTATACTCTAACGTAAAAAATGAAGCAATTTTATACGGGATTATTCACGAAAAAACTGCCATTCTAGAACTAGAAGAAATAGGACTTAAAATAGAACCATGTGGGATTTTCATAGATAAAAATGTACCTCATTTAGCTGCCACGCCAGATGGAATAATTGGTAAAGAGGGTATTGTTGAAATTAAATGCCCATATACATGTCGTGATATACATCCCAATGAATTTATAAAGAAATCTAAATTCAATTTCTGGCAAAAAGATGGAAAAAAAGAAATTAATGGCATAAATAAAAATCATAAATTTTACTATCAAATCCAAGGACAATTACATATTAGTGAAAGAAACTTTTGTTGGTTTGCCATTTGGTCCCCAAAAGGAATTAAAACTGAAATTATTTTTAGAGATGATGTATTTTGGGAAACAAAAATGAAAACTAAATTAAATGATTTTTATTTTGACTGTCTTTTGCCAGAACTAATCGATCCACGTTATCCTAGATCAATGGACATAAGAAATCCAACTTATATAATTGAGGAGCAAACAAAAAAAAAAGGACAAAAAAAAAAGCTGAAAAATTAAAATCCAAAAAAATAAAAGATTAACTATACGAATTTGTATGTTTATGTTTGTATATAGAGTGTTTGTGTGTGTGTATACATATATATAAATATACATATATATATATATATATATATATATATATATATATATATATATATATATATATATATATATATATATATATATATATTTTCTGTTTTTCCTTCATGAAATGTGAATTGCTCAAGTATTTCTTTACATTGTTAACAGGTTTATTTTAATTACTATTTTACCTCATATTTATTTCAAGGTATTAACTAAATTTCCCATTTGCTCATGAAATTGTATTATATTTTACTCGTATTACAATGAAATTATATTTTTCTCGTATGCTATAAGTTGCATTTGCATTTGATTATTCGTTGACAAATATAAACCTAATTTATATTTCTCACAATTTTACTCTAAACTTATTTAATCTAATTTACCTGTGTGTTTTTATAAGGCATATTTAGTGCTAATCTAATTTTGTTTTTATCAAGCCAAGGGAAAATATCTAATAAAATAACTGAAGAGTTTTAAAATCTTCAGAATTAAAGTAAATTTCACAACACATTTTACACCAGATATCAAGTTTTTAAAAAACGTGTACTTCTAATTATAACTTAGTTAATTTTATTTATATAGAGAAATAAAGTTAGGGACTTGTGAGATGTAAGATAAGAGATGAATCTCTCTTTCAAGCTCTAAGTAATTCTAACTATATAAAATTGATGTAATGATTATTATATAAATAATTACAGTTACAATATTTTTATGAAAATTACGATATGATTATATAGATAGAAAATCGTAACGTTATTTTCATTAAAATGTAACTGTAATTATTTATATAATCATTTCATCTATTTTTATATAATTAGAATATATATATATATATATATATATATATATATATATATCTATATATATATATATATATATATATATATATATATATATATATATATATATCTATATGTGTGTGTGTGTGTATTAGTTTAAAAAAAATTGAAAAATATTAAATATTTTTATATTGAGTTAGTTTTGAAAATAATAGTTTTTAATTATTTGTTGCATTCATATTCAAAAGCATCTTAAGTCAATGGATCAAGTCTCATAAAATCAAATTGAACCAAGGCACTTAAAAAAATATTTTTAATCATTCATATAGTATTTTAGGTTTGATTTGAATTCTGATAATCATTTTTGACCATGTAATTAGTAACTGTAAAATCACTCTCAACATTTGCAATTTGTCTTCATATTTTTTTGTGCGATTAATAAAAACCGAACTCTAAAATATAAATAAATAATATTTAGAATTATTATTTAGAATCACTGGCAGCTAATTTTCCATAAGACAGCAACAGGTAATTCCGGTGTCAGTTCGTTGAGCATTTGTACTGACCCACTTTCCCTCACCCCTATTCTAAGAACCCTGAGGGTAATTTGAGGTAAACATCTGTTAGGAGCAAATTTAAAACTTTCTTTTTGGTTGTTTTTATGGCGTTAGTACTTTAATTTTTCACGATATAACGCGCCAATTCTGGCAGACTCCCTAACTTCGAAGGATTGATTGACAAGCAATTTCAACCAATAATAATGTTTGAGATACTCCCCTCTACAAGCTTTGAGAACTAACACCAGATGGGGCGACAAGACAACTGAAGTTCGCACGTAGGTCTGGAAGAGCCTTAAGTGAAAAAGTTACAAGCATCAATTTATGAAAAATAAATCACGTTTCAGAGCAATTAAATAATGTAAGATTTATTAAGCAGTTAAATTGGTTTGACTTAATAAAGTTAATGTGAGAGCAAAGTTTCAATAACAGCATAGTAAAGTATAAGTAAACTATTTATTAGTAACTATAGTTTGTAATATAGTTATAGTTAATATTGTAATATAGTTATATAGTTTAAAAGAAATATTTCCAAAAAACCGATATTGATTTAGATTTTCCCGTTTACATGGTAATTTACTTAAAATTTTACACATACATTTATCATCAGGATGAGGCAAATTTTCTGATTTTCCACAATCAATTAATCATCGAAATTGTCATCATCAGATCTGCAATTTTATCATCAGTACCAGTTAGGTAACATAAAACAATGCAAATTGACATATTGAATTTAACTGACAGAAACTTGTAATGATATAAAAAGCATATGTTATTTTCGCCAAATTTTGTCTCTTTAATTCGATTTATCATTTCAGATTAGATTCGGAGCAAAACACGAAACTTACTTTTAAATGTAAATACAAAAACTGAATAATATTGATGCTTATAATAAAAAATGAGGGAGTTTAGAATAATAAAAACTATTTAAACAGAAATTTTGTTCATTTTAGAAATATTCTTCTGAGACATGATATTTAAAAACATCTAATGTCACATTCAATTCATCTTAGAGGAAAAACTTTGAGAAATAGTTGCGAAATAGATTAAAGTTGATGTTTTCTAAATCAAGTTTTACTGAAATTGGTCTTAAAAAATGAATTATTTTATTTAGTCTCTGGATACTCAAACAGAAGAAATGGTCAATTCTTTTGTGTGTCGCGCTACTATAGTCCCATCGCAGAGCAGCGACGGTCGAGAATCCCTGGTCACGCAGGCCGTCAGGTAAGATAAAGCCTTCCTTTTCCGAGGGTTTTTTTTTCTTCTACTTCTTCTTGCGTGTGCGCACTTTAACCTTCCTATCATTTAAAATAGCTTGTTAAAATTGTCACTGTGTAATACAATATTCTACTCTGAATAAAATAAGATTAACAAAATGCACTAAATCTGATCCAATTGATCGAAAATAAATAAGAATATAATATATTTTTGTATCATGATATTTTTTATCTAGAAAAAGCATATTCTTATAAATAAAGCTTGCTATTACATTTTCTTTATAGTTTTAGGAATATGATTGCAGATTTATAAGCTGTGAAAAGTTTTGTGATTAAATTTAAAAAAAAAAAAAACTTTTCCTTAAGGATAAAACATTTTAATCATAATTCATGCTAGATTTATGTATTGAAAGTCTGTTTTTTGAAAAGTGCTGCTCCATTTTTTTTTAAAAAAATTAATAAAATTTTAGCACAGATTTTTCCAATTTTTTAAAATTGATAAAATCTATAATTTTTCTCTCCTTTGAACGGAATAAAAAATATAATAAAATCTATCATAATTTTACAATTTTTTACAAAAATCTGTTTCTTTTCAATGTGAAATTCGAATTTAAATTTTTTGATAAAAAAAAATTCGAAAACTTTTTAATCTTCTGCTTATGAAACCTCCTTAAAAAGAAATTACATGTAAAGACATTTAAAATGTATTTTTAAACATTAAAAGTTATGAAAAAAATTTTTATTTTAAATAAAATAATTTAGTTCATTGAACATTTTGTTCTAATGGTAAATAAATCCCGAATTCATTTCGCTTACTTACAGTTGAAGGATCTTGTAACATTATTAGAGTTGTTTCCAAAACGGCCCAGTTATCAGCAATTCCATCATTCTGAGAAAATACTTTCGTCATTCAATACTTTGTTATAAAAGTTCATAATACTGTGGCGGTATAATTTAAAGTAGATTTGATAAAAATTCTACAATACTCTCTCTCTTTCTCTTTCTTATTAAAAAATAAAAATATTGTAATTGATTAATATTTCGTTTTTCTTTCAAACACGCGCTCTTAACTCTTTGAGGGTAGTGTTTTATTGTGACAAAAAGTCACGAAATTCATAAAAGAAATAATTGACAATTAGATAAAAAAAATTTATTTAGGATTTTTTTCTGTTAAATTTGTGACTCAGATATATCTCGAAGACTAATAATATAATTAATAGTTATTTATTTTATGATGCTAATAATTTTGTAAAGCAAATCTTGCAAAATAATCTTCTTGCTTATAATACTGTTTATAATTTGTGTCTTTATATATTCAGCCTTGGTGATACATTGATCGGAATTACAACCAAGAAGAAACTTGGAAACGTGCAAGTGGTCGATGAATTTATACAAAGTATGTTTGTGAAATGCAGGTTTTCAATCTTATTTTCCCAGATACATTAATAAAAGCTATTAACATATATTTATGTCTTACAAAATAAAACTGTTAACTCTCGTTTATTGCAATGCTACATTATTTACTCTGAAGTATTTTTAATATTTTTATGGTAATATTCTCAACAACTAATTTAGGAATTTTATAAAATACATTTAAAAATTTTTAGTAGAAAAAATAATATATTGCATTTTAATAATTTGTAGGTGCAGAGGGTCAATCTGATATCCATTTCTTTTACACATCCATGGAGTAAGTAAAAGCTTTGATTAAAAACCCTTGGATCGATTGTCACGCATTTCTGTTTTACGATCTGCTTAATGACTTCTGTTTTTGCAGAAGGACACAGGCCTGCAGCGAGGGGCGGACGACGACCATCACCCTGCGATGCGACAGCAACATGGAAGGCAACGGAGCGATATCTCCGCCGATGTCATGCTCCGACGGCACTTGCGACGGTTGCAACTTCCACTTCCTGTGGAGGACGCGCCTGGCGTGCCGCGTGTGTACGGAGAGCGATTATCAGGTGAGAACCATTTGTCACCCGTTCGGCTATCGACATCATGGAATCGTCTGCAATGAGTCCACATATTCCGCTCAATGAAATGCGCTATGTTAAAATTGATGAGGAGATCTAGTCAGTGCCTTCATGTGTGTCAATAAAGTCATTAGTTCAGGTTTAAAAAAATTTTTTTTTTCTTTTTTAATATTTGGGTTGGATTTAGTTATTTTAGTGAATTGCCTTGGAAACGACGCACGTGATGGGTCCTTTATTTTCTTCTGTCTCGTGTTGAACTAAATAATGTAAGAAAAAATAATGAATACTTATATATTATCCTAAACTAAAGGATAATATATGAACAAAAATTTCAACTAAATTATCCATAAAATTTACTCTGTTTTTATCATTTTCAGATGTATTGCTAGCATGTGACTCAAAATTCTGTGGTCATTATGACCTTGAATCTCAAATCTTTACTGGTCTTATAAGACCTTGAACCTCAAAGATTGGATGGTATCATAAAGCATAAATAGAGTTCTATAAATCATCGCAAATATATCATTTTTTCCCATATCGATTCATGTGTATATTTAATTCATTTATTTCGTATGTACTTTTCTGAGCGTTTATTATATTTACTTCTTGTTGACTTAGCAGTGGGGAGGTGAGACGAATTTCATCATGCAGCAAATGCATTCCTTTCCACTAGAATCGGAACCCACATAATACTGAACCACAGTTAAGTCCTGAATCACAAAAAAGACAATAAAAAATATAAAAATTAACTAATGCGTAATGTAGCGATGATTTTTGATTTTTCATATAATATTTGTGTTTCAAACATTAACAAAATTCCAAATCTTAATTTCACTTGAGAAATCATGTATTGTCAAGAAATCATGTATTCTTCATTTTGCAATTACTTTTAAATTTAAGATTTTAAAAATTTTTCTGACTAGCAATCTTATTTGTTTTAAAATAAAAAAAATCCTCGATTGCATTCTTGGAGTGGTCATTTAAATTTTTCTCAATCATAGATTAATAAACACAAAATCGTCTGATAAGTTGTAATCCCCAATTTATTTCTGTTTCAAGGTAGTATAAATTCACCTGTATATCTCCCTCTTTTTCCAATAAAATATGATAAAAACTATTCATTTTAAATAATTATTAAAATCAAGTCATATTTAACTAAACATATGTCCCATTTTTTTTAATTTGTAAATTTTGTGCAACATTATTTGCGATTTTTAATGAAAAAACGCGTGCATTTTATCAAAATGGATTGTATTTTTCCTCACTGGTATTCTTTTAGATAATTACAAATTATTCTAAAATAAATAATTATTAGTTAAACCCATTAACATATGTTTGTTCATATAATATTACAAATTATATGAACAAATATATATTAATAGTTATATAATAATATATTTTCTATAATTATTTCATGTTAAACAGTCATGAGAAAACATGAAAAATTTAATTTTTGAGGTAATGAATTTTATGTGTGAATTTCACACGAACTTTATAAAGGAGGGAAAGATACTTATTTTCTTATTACCCCAGTCAGTAATTATTTAAAGCAGTCTTTCCTCTTTATTTCATTTACAAAATTATGATTCTTGTCTTTTAAATAGCTAGTGAGAAACGCTGTTTTAAATGTTATCCATTTGGTGGAAGCCACATTCATATGTCTAAACGATAATGAATAAAATAACTTAAATAAGCAGCTGCTAATTAAGTATAGATAAGGATCATGATTAATATTGCCAAATCAATTTTTTGAATTGATTGTTTGACTGTCAATTCAAAAAGGGTTAAAATTTATGTGATGGTGTTTCTTAATGGCATGATATAATTTTTAACCCTTAATTAATAAGATCATAATTAAAACTCCGACGTATTGGCGATCAGGAATTTTTATCGATTATATTGAAAAATCATAAGGAATACGATCAGTTGCTTAGATTTTTCTTTTCCAATACAATCTGTGACCTAGTTCTCACTAAATAAATGAAGTAACGAAATTTTGCTTTCCCTATTACGGATACAATGAACAATTACGATTGACCAAAATAATGTTTTGACATTATTTATGTGCAATTCGTTATTTTATATTAATTTTTTGTTTCAAAAGAAACTCAATTAAATTTTGCAAATTTTTATAATGAATTATCCGTAAAGCAAAATACATATTTCCCCGAAATTTATAATAAGTGACTTGAAAGTGGAACAGTTTTACAAGATACAAAAATTAAAAAACCTTACAAATGAGTCATTTAGTGTAAATTTAAAATGTTTTTTGTACAACAAATTATGCAAAAGCGTCACGACATTTTACTGTGTGTTTCTTATTCATATTTAATCAATTTATAATTCGATATAGGGCAATTTTTGTTTATCTCTGAAATTTTTTCTTTTTATAAGAATTCTTTTCACGTAAAAGTAATAAAACGTTTTTATACCCTTTTTAAACATTCAAGCAGAGAAACGTTTCCAACAAATTTAGAAGTTCTTAAAATTTCGCCCGTAATATTTCTTTAAAAAAAAACACAGAAAATTTTGCGCAAAAAAAAAAATAATAATAATAATAATAATTTTGACCGTCTTTAAGTTGCTTATTTTGAATTAATGAAAGCATTTAAGCTCATTATAGCTTAGTACATACATAGGTAGTGGTTCATGTGAGCCCTGGACTGTACCTTTAAATTAACGAGTATGAAATACTCGCCCATCACCAAATACCTCGTCCTTCTGAACCACGATCGGGTGACGAGGTCAAACTGGAATGGGCGCCCTCCTCTCTACTCCAGCGGATGCACGACACAGTTGAACGTGGAAATGTCCCCAACCTATGAAGCTTCAGCAGCTCAGTGAGGGAGTGTACATGGTCACCCTTCCAACCAGTGCCCGCGGCAAATGATGCTTACTTTGCTGATCGTAACGTTAAGCGTCGTGAAGCTACTGTAGCTTAGTAGTAGGACAACGCTCTGTAGAGCATGGATTCGATCTCTGCCACAATTGGACGACGGAAGATGGGTGTTGCATATCTGTCCAGGTGAGTGCGTGGGAGTGTTTCAGGTTTTCTCCTTTATAACGCGTATAATACGCATCCCATTAAATTAAAATTTCCTTCCAGAAAGTGAGTCCGTGATGAGCTCCCTTGCAAAAGCCTTACTCAGAGGCACAATGAAGGAATTTAATGATAAAATGTGTTGAAACTTGTGACAATCTTGTATTTTTATTCAATAGCCTGACTTGTCCAATATTGGAAGATTGTATTTAGTTATCCATGACATCTTTAGCACATTACCTTAATGCTATCCCATAACTTCCTCCACCAGTTAGCCATATTATAACACTGAGCTTCTGTAATTTTCTGTTTATATCCACATTCATTTTGAATTGATTTGTAAATTATTTTTCCTTGTTTATTCTCTTCCCTTTGATTGCAGATCGTTCGAGGGGAGTGCATCAATGGCAAGCAAACCCTGCATTACATTTCCCCGCAGGGGTGCATCCTGCCCAACGGCTCCCCTGAGGGCACGTTCAGGAAGATCGTGCCCTGCACCATGATCCCGAAGCAGCTGCAGCTCCTGATTGGGGCCGGTGTCGGTTTCGGAATCCTCCTCCTTGTCATGGTTGTCTACTTTTGGAAGAAAAACAGAAGGTAGGGCTGTCTTCTTCTCCTTCGGTGCTCCAGTGGTATCTGCGCCACTGAGAAAGTGGCATAGATGAAAATAAAGAATTACATGTGTTATATATCATGGATATATCATATTTTCATTTATGCCGCTAACATGAGCATACATGAACGAGAATTACTGAATACTGTTGTTGATACATCACCATATACCAGTACAATTATACAGTACCTTTCAATGATATGCGATTCGGACATTATATCAATGAATGTAATTGTATACTGTCATTGAAGTATATCATTGCGATTATACAGTACTTCTCAATGATATGCGATTCCGGACATTATATCAATGAATGTTATTGTATACTGTTATTGATGTATCAATGCGATTATACTACATCGATCTAAGAAATTCTATGATCACTTTATCCTTAAATTATAATAAATTTAATAATTTGAGGTTCATTGTATTAGTAGGGTGATTAAACTTGCGTTAATCACCCTACTAATGCAATGAACCTCAAATTAAACTCTTTTTTTTTTGTAGCAAGCATTTCCTAGTAAAAATTTTTGTACAGTTTGTTTCAATTATTTTCTTGTGAATTGAACTATTTTTCAGCTAGAACAAATATTGGAACATCTCACAATTCGTTCTTATTAAAATTATCTTTAACTCAAAAAATATTCAAAATTATGTTTTAATTTGTAAATTTATATACTTGATTTATACAAATTCTTCAAATCTGAGAAGATTTAAAAATTTTTAATGTATATTATATTTTGGTGGCAAAATATTTCTTGTGAATTGTATAAATACATTAAGAAGAAACATTTAAATGTTTATAACATAAAATAAAAGTCACTGATTTAATTATAGTATATAAATCTTTTGCAAATGTCTCAATTAAATATCTACAGAAATTTAAAAAAATATTTAAATTGTTCAGGTATAAAGAGTTGTAAGAATAATAAAGTAAATAATCACAGAATTTCGCGCAAAATTACATTATTAAATAGTCCTTCAAGTGATAAATTATTAAAGTGTAGTGGAATCTCATTAGTCTAAACTATAAATCCCCATCACTTGGATAGACCTCCAGATACATCACAACTCCTAAGCTTTGAGCTTTCCTTATTGATAAAGTTGTTTTTATCTTAAATCAATTCACATATTTAAGGTAGAGTTTATGTTTGAAATGTCTAGTTCACTCATTTTATATAATAATCTTATCTTGCAATCATTTTAGCGTTGATCCTATAATACTGTCTCGTTTCAATTTCATTGCACCCAACTAAAATTCTACATCAGGTATTGAAGAGAATAGCCAACACTCAATCATCAGAGAAGAAAGCAGTTTTGTAATAATATGTAAATCCAATCACTTCAGTGCTGACATATTCAGCATCGAAGATAAAAATATTTACGTTTGAAACGTCTGTTTCCATAATTTTTCTCATCTAACACTTATTTTACTGAGATTCTTATACTAATTCGTGTAAATTGGATTCTCGATGATTCGGATTAGCTCCATTATCATATCTGGATTAGACTTTATTGAGTATAATTAAGTTAATCGAGAAACCAATTTTCAAAGACATTAAAAAAGGGCAATTTCGTTATAATTTTATAATCTAGGAATCTTTATGAAAGACACCAGCATCATTATTGCTTCCTTCATCATTGTCTCTTCCAGTAACACTAATTTACAATATTATTAAATGTAATTCATCGCTAAGTAAGCGATGGCGCTGCTATAAAATAAAGGATTGGTTTCTGTGTTTAGTGTTTGGGGAACTTGTAAATAACGTCTCACTCTAAGCATTCTCCCATAGATTTCTAATAAAAAAGTAATATGTTTGAATGTATGGGAATGCATGCGTATGAAATTACTTTAGGCAGCTTCGTTTAAACATTTATTGGACGGTTTTTTCCCTCCCGCGATCAGGTTGGAGTTCAAATACATGAAACTGATTCAGTCCAGTTCATCCAAAGATGGCGAACTTCCGGCGGTGGAGAGCTGTGGGCTCGAGGGGGATGAGGAGGAGCAGAACGTGGGAGTCGAATTCAGTGACGAGAAGAAGCCCTTGAAGAAATCTTTCTTGGACTTCGGAAAGTTTCGGACAATAAGGATCGGAAATAATAAGGTAATATTGCCTAACCTAAACTGGAATTTAACCATTGAAATATAAAAGATTTTGAAGAATAGTTCTTAGAATGTTCATAACATAATTATTAATGCAATTATATATATATATATATATATATATATATATATATATATATATATATATATATATATATATAATGAAATTGGCTATAGATTTGTAGAAAATTTGATTAAACAATGATGAAATGTAAAAACTGGACAGAAAATATTATTCATTTATCAATCAAAATATTTTAAAGTTTTTCATATAAAAAGAAATATTCTAAAGGTTAGAATATTTTTTAATTGATGACTGTGTGATTATAATATTGAAAAATTATATAAAAGTATAATTTTATAACTGTACTTATAATTCATTGCTAAGCAAAAACAATAAGTTCTCTTTTTATTTCATGAGTTAATACTGATCTTTTAAATAGCTCTATATGTATATAGATCGATATGTATACATCGGCCACAATCATGATTATGAGGTGAGAAAATAATTTCAATTCAAAGAGCTCTCTATTTTAAGTGATTATATTTTTATTATACAAATGAGTTTTTATATTCAAATTGTTATATATATTCACCTGATTAATGTGATTATGTACTCAAGTGATAAATATTTAAATTGTTTTATTTATAATAATATTCTTAATCATGCTAAATTTGGACAAAAAATGAGATTAAAATTAATCAAGATTCAAATTTAACAATAAAACACTTTTTCAGTCCAATTTTCCTAGCAAGCAACTGTACTGAAATTATTTATTAAGAAATTTCCTATTTTTGAAAACATTAATCTCTGATTTAACAAAAATATATTGCTATATTCATTAGAAAAGTATTAAATATAACTTTAATACTTAATCAAATACTTTGTTAAAAATAAAAAAACTGAAATAATTAAATTTATTGTTTTTTCATTTATATATATATATATATATATATATATATATATATATATATATATATATAACAACTTTTTTATAATAATTATTCACTTATCTGTCATAACGTAACATTTCATATTCAGATGTATCAATGAATCAATCAAGATATAATATAAAAAGTAAACAACTATATTACATTTACCAGTAATTAATTTTATTTGAATTGATTGTTTATATTGACAGTCAAAATGTTAACTGAAAGTATTTATTTTTGTATCTTGATTATTAAAATTACTAAACAGAAGTTAGATATTCATTTAGAGATTTAAGGCATTTATTTAATCTTCTGCCCGTGTAAATGACTTTTTTTGTTAGATTTCAGTGGTTTGAGTATTCTAACAGATTTGTGTGTTGGTATAATAAATTATTCTTAAATTGATATTTCAAAGCAGCGAAACTGCTTTTTTTTAAAATTATGCATTTCAAATTGAAAACTTTATTTTGAAAAAAAAATTGATTCAACTTCAGGAATTTGAGTGGGAGGAAACGGAAGCTCTTGAAGGTTCTTGGACCCCTGGTAACTGAAGCAAGTTGTAGGTCTTCCTTCCAAATACCGTCCATTGTTCCAAGGTATATAGTTTATTATCTACAAACAAACAAACACTTGCACTTCAACTGCATTAACACTGCGTGAGACTAATTTTGCTTCTCTCTTACAAAGAACCATAAGTTGTCTTTCTCTCTATTCGAATTTTGATATTAAAATAAACTCCAATACTTTTATGGATTATTTTTCTGCTGTTCTGCTTATGAGCTATTAGAAGCTATTTAGGTAATTTAAATGATTATTTTTAAAAATACCTCTAAAAACGACTCTTGTTTAGAAAAACGCTTTTACCTCACTAGCTGAAGAACTTTACGTTCTTGATCTTTGCAAAAAGTGATTAATTATCGTTTGGAAGCTTTTTGGTGCTAAAATAATTTTCGATATCAGTTCGGATTGTGATTCGTTATCCTGCTTTATTGCTTATCAGCTTATTAATGTTCTTTTAACGAACTGCTTTAATCAATTAGTTTACAAGAACAAATTACTAGCAAACGCTTGCACCTCACCTGCATTGTCACTGACATTGTTTTGGGAAAGAATCGTTTGCTTCCTTCCCTTTGAAATTCTTGTGGTATTTGAACATAGAGATTCCATTTTATGCGCTTTATGCTTAGGAAATATAAGATATCATTTAAGAAGGAAATATATTTCAAATTATTTAAATTTATGCTAATTTTGTTATGATATAAGAAAAATAATTGTAATATTTTGCTTGATTCATTCGAATAAATGGCTTGCATTTCAGTGTGATTTATTTTTCGTTTAAAAATTTTACATTCCAATAAAATTGAATGTATACATTTTGAGTATTACTTTACCATATCAACATTACTTTTAATGTGTTGCAATTGTTACTTTTTAGTGCATTACGCTAGTTATTTTTTAGTAAATTATCTTCTATACCGTAAAATTAATTTATATCATTATTTAGGTGTTTTTGTAGCATTTCATTTTAAAACTAATATATTTTAGTACATTTAATTAAATAAATTTATGTTTTGGTGAAACTATAAAACTGTTTTTGAAATTGATTTAAAATATTTGAATCTGAACATTATTGCTAAATAAAAACTGAGAACTCAATAATAACATTTTTTATTTTTAATAATTTCTGGTCATTTTTAATAATTTTATAATATACAGGAACTTTATATACAAACATATAAAATTATCAATGTTAATTATAATTACAATACTTACTTCGAATACCTTCAAATGTATATTATTTTTCGTAATACAAATCGTTTCGTTTTAATATTTTAAATAATTAGGCTTAAAAATTAGTTTTTCATTCAAATAATCTTATTTAAAAGTATTATTAGTAGGAAATATTCTTAGAATATAATTCATGTTAATGACCTTAGTGGTTAGAAAATTTTAATATTTAAACTATTCCCAAAAATATTGAAATATTCCTTAACAATAATGGATAGAATATTATTAAATTAAAATATTCGAAGTTCAAAGTTTTAAAATTGATAATACTATAAAAGACGTCAATAAAAGAAGTTACATTAAAAAATTACCTTACAAGATTTATTCAGATTTTTTTATATTTAACAGTAATTTAAAAAAGGAATCAAAGGAATAAAATTTGAGTTGTTTGACATCCAAAATCATTTTAATATTTAATAACTAATATTTTATTTCGATTAAATGGCTAATGGATTAATTTCAATCAATGCTAAGAAAGAGAACTGGCTGGGATTATTTTTTTCTCATTAATTACATCCAAGGTTTTATTCTTTGAACAATACAAGTAAATTTTAATGTTTTATAAAATTATCACTATTTTTTAAAATTAACATATCAGTATTTTGCAATCAGACATTACAATGTTTTAAATATACATTGTGAAGTTTTACAAATTGACATGAAAAGTAAACACAACAACTGTTTTTGGAATAATAACACAACGTCAGCTAGATCTGAAATTATTTATTTTAATACTCACAATAACAAAACACACGCTACCAAAGTAGTTACTCATAAGATCAGAACGCTATAATTACACAAGATTAGAACACAATAATTACACAAGATAAGAACACAATAATTACACAAGATTAGAACACAATAATTACACAGTATCAGAACATAATAATCAAACAAAATCAGAACACAGTCATAACACAGGATCAGAACACAGTAATCACAAATGATTAGAACACAATAATTACACAAAATCAGTAATTTTCATTTACTTCAGGAGCACTACATTTTAACACCACACCTCATGGCAGTTGGAATTTGACTTCTTTTTCACTGTTTTCGTTACCACCCGCTGGCAATTAAATTCTTGCTTATATTAAAAGTTTGATTAAGTAGTTCTATTACGTTATCACAAATTTTACCCTTATCAATATATACTTTAGTACACTTCTTAGGGAAATGATAAAATGTTTGGGGATGTTAATATAAAATTTCCGCCAAAAAGTTCATTCTGTTTATGAATCAAGATGAGTTTATGATCGAAAAAGCACATATAATTGTTGTATAAAATAAATCAACAATTGATTATGTGATACAGTTTCAGAAAATTTAACAAATAAAATTCAAATCATAGTTTTACCTTTAAAGTAACATTGGAACTATAAAATATGGCTATGATAAAATAATTGAGATTCATTTTTCCTTACATTTAATTCTATATTTGGTATTATTTAAATACTGTGAAGCGCAAGTGACAGAATTGTTTCCCCTCTTCTCTTTCAGAAGAAGCAGTATCGGACAGTGTACTTAGGAGAAGACCAAAATGAAAACGAAAATGAAAATGAAACTTAAATTTAAAAAAAAAAAATTGTTCGAAATCATGATTTATTTTTTGAAGAGGAAATCGTTATATTTTGAATGAAAATCTCATTCTTGAAATTTCAGAACTGACAATTCTTCTGATGTGCGCATCAATGTATCAAAGCATGCGCTCTTTAAATTAATGAATGGATCAACTCGTAATAATTTTCAATGTAAAAGTGTGCTGATTTACCATAAGGACTTCCTATAAAATTGTAATTATGATTAAAATTTAAGCAATGAAATCTGATAGATGTTCTCTGTAAAAAGATATCAACGTAAAATTTATGTGAAATTCTTTGAATAAGAAAGAATGTTTCTTGCTATCTTATATTTAGTCTGTATTAAATTGTTTCAATATATGTTGTTTGTATAATGTTGTGTCTATTATAAGATATATTTTAATATATATATATATATATATATATATATATATATATATAATGTGTTATTTAATTGAATGTTTTGTATTACCTCTTCAAGCTCATTGAAAAATTCCATCTATTGTTTTCATATTTATCAATATTTTGAACAATTGTTTACATATGAACTTTTTTATTTCATGACTGTTTTTTTAATCATAAGGGATGTATAGATATTATTTTATTTATATAAGAAAATATGTGAGTTTTCGTGATTACTGTTTTCCTCTATATGATTTGTTAACATTTTTTAATCTACTCGTTTTTTATTCATTTAGTTTAATGTATACAACATGGAGTAATAATTAATAAAATTTCCATTCTATTATAATTCCTTAATCTGATATAAATAACGCTAAAAATATTAATATCAAAATTCATTTGCTCAGCTAATAAAAGTGCCAAAATGTTTTAATTTCCGAATTTAATTTTAAAAACCAGGATAAAACAAAAAGTGATATAAAAACTTTAGCTGTAAGACTTTTTTTTATTTAAAAAAAGGACAATCCAAATCAGTTAATCAAAATTTTAATCACCTCTATTAATAACAAATATTTATCAAGTGAATTAATAATTATAATTACTATTTCAATAAATAAAAAATTTTAAAAAATCGCCATTTTAATTTTTTATGCTTACAACATTCCAAGGGATTTGTGTTAAATAACATGTTTGGAAACATATTAAAATTGATTTCTTATTATAATTTTTAGCATTTTATTGTTTTCAAATCTGCCTTTAGTTTGAAACTATGCATTCCAATGTAAATATCTCTTGTTAGTTGATCATATTTAATGGATATTTTTGTCCCTTTATTATTTTATATTTGTATATAATAATAAATTAAGATTTTTGGGTTAATATAATACAAAATTATTATCTTTTTATAATTTGGGGCAATATATCCTACCTTTTGTTGTCAGTATTTAAATTATTGCTTAAAATGTTATTATTGAAATTAGATTATTTTATATTTCTGTTAAATAACGTGAATTCCAAGTGAAATTTCATTAATTCATTATTGTTTCATATAGACTTTTGAATTATTTCATATTATTAATTATTGTGAAATATTTCTGACAGAATGTAAAATATTTTCAAAAGATTAAATAGGAATGCTGCCATTGTTAACCATTTTCAATATAGTTTTGTGATAGATAGTTACTTAGATATATAGTTTTTTGTGTTATTTCCTTTGTTATTTTCACAAATCAATATTTGATGAAATTTGCGATAATTTAAATTTGTCTCATTCAAAAGTGTTTTCGATATTTAACTTTTATATTCATTTGTGTGATATTTATTTAAAAAATCAATATTTCAATTTAATATTGAAAAAAGTTGAATAATCAATAAATAACATAAATCTATTTATGAATACGTTTATAAAATGCTTGTATTAGACAAATTTTATTTTAATGCAGTGAAAAATATTCAATGTTGTTTCAGTTATTTTCAAATTATTATGGATATAAAATATTATCTAATATTGACTGTGATTCGCTTAAAAGATTTGCGTCCTAAAATTCTATTGTTAGGATAAATCTTTCATTGTATAAGATATGCAATTGATAAGAATGCATATACTATTAATTACTGTGTGTTGGTCGCCCTAACTATTGTATTGATTATAGGAAATCACTTATATTTTGAAGACTACCAGAAGCACAAAATGTACGAAAATATAGCTAAATGTCCATTCAAAGAAATATTTCTAACTCCATATTAAAAGGCGAACTTATCCCTGAATGCTTTGTTCATTGCTATATCTGCTTGGTCAGAGCTGTATCTGTTTTGTTTATTTCATTTGCTGTGAATCTTTATTGATATGTATATTTGTACAGTTGTTTGAAAGCACTGAAATGCTTTTCTTTGGGTGAGTGGCTTTTCTAGTCAGAGAAAAGTGTTCGTGTTTTATTTGATTTGGTTTTTTATTTACTTTAGAATTATCTCATCGACGGAAAAGTTGCTACTTGACGCGCACGGACTGCAATAGTTAACTGAAATATATGATCCATTATATTATAGACATTAGATGTGTATATTTTTGATTTATTCCACAATAAAATAAACATTTCATGTGGAAAATGAAGCTGTATTCCTCATTTATTGCTGCACATTTTTCTGCTATAAACGATGCATTGTGTTTGAATTATCAAAAGAGGCTCGTTATAAAATTTTCTTTATATTTACATGCATATATATATATATATATATATATATATATATATATATATATATATATATGTTATACATATTATGCGAAATTAATATATATTTTTCATTTTAAATGCGCCTGTGTAATATTGCTTTATATACAATAAATTCTAAATTAACATCGTTATTATAAGGCCTCTTTCGCACTAGATGATTTTTATCGTACAATAAAAAATCGTCCGAAATTTTATGTGAAAATTATTAAAATAAAACCACACAATAGACTGGTCACACAATATCGTTTTCCGTTCAGTGTGAAAGAGAGCAGTCTATTGTGTGGTTTTTTAATAACTTCTCGCGATAAAATATTGACAACTTTTTATCGTGCGAGAGGTAAAAGTTGTCTAGTGTGAAAGAGGCCTCTTTCGCACTAATGCTAATTTAAGTGTTTTTTTCAATTTCAAAATTAGACTTGTCGCTAAATATTTTACTGTAATCGCTAAGAAATGCCATTTTACTTTATAAGGGTAGCTAGCGTTTGTCAAAGCTTATCTTAACAGGAATTTTTAGATATAAAAATTTAAAATAGAAATTATAAAAGTATTTGAAAATTTGAAATGTGCTGGTAAAATTATTTCGATAGCATTTCTGCGGGAAAAAAAGGAATTATTCACTTGAAAGAAAGTGTGCGAAAAACAACGAACTAAAGCTCTTTTTCAACACCCATGTAGCACAGAAATTACATTAAGTGATACAAAATGTCATGAAGGGAAAAAGAAACAATTGCGTTCTATAAATTGGATTTTGTGGCCCAATACTGAAAATTTGAATATATCTAGTCACAATAATAGAAAACTACCCGAATTTTTAATCCCCCTTAAATATAAATAATTCATGCCACATTTATGAGCATATTATCCATTTCAGGTTAATGTCCTCAGGATAACATTTCTAGCTCTAAACATGCAAACTGTAGCAACAAAACATAACTACTGTAGTTTTAACGTTATAAAAATGATATAAATTTTAAGTTGATTTCGCCAGTGTAATTTTACGAAATGTAGTCCCTGCAAATCTTACCATGACAAAACCATATCAGTAAATATGTTGGTAATTTTAAATTTATATAGCATATAAAGTAAAATTACTTATAAGCGTTCTTAAAAAATAAACTTTTATTCCTCATAATAACATCCTTGCTTAAAATGTTCAATTTTGAGAACTATCACAAATTCAATGCAATAGAAATATTATCGTTAATTTAGCCCATCTTACAACGTATCATTTAAAAAGTTAAAAGAAAAGAATTAATAATTTCTTTAAGCTTCTATATAATCATAAGAGATATTAATAATTTCTTTAAGCTTCTATAATAAATGAATGGTTTAACAGTTGGAGAGTTGCTATAAGACATTTCAACACCTACTACAGAATAACATTCGAGAAATTTCACAGAAAATATTCATACGTTTCAAAAGAAGGAACTCGAAAACCTTCCAAACACCCGCTTCGATTGTTACACAATCAAATAGCTGAAACACAACTCCAGTTTCTGTTGCCACTAGGATAAACTTAAGTACCTTCTGCCGAAGAGAGTAATCCATAGCTTGAAAAATATGAGTTGAAATCAATTTCATGACTACAAATATAGAGGAATAAAACTTATTTAATCGATTATTATAATTTCATTTTTATATTATAGTTTATAATAATTATTAATATATAATTATTATAAACTAATAATTATATTATGAAATATTGGCAAATATTTAAATAATTCACTTTTAAAATAATGTTCCAGCAGAAAGTAATTACTGTATGAAAATTGAAAAATATGAGCATAACTTCTCGACATTGAAAATGCAGCACCAAGAAAGAGTGGCTAGAAAATTATGCAAATGTCAAGGTAGACACACCTTACCGAGTTATGCAAATGATGTTTTTTTTTTCTTTTATTAAATTACATCCTCATGTTGGCTCTTTCGAGCATAATAAGTCTTGCAGCCCAATAAAGAAAAGAAGTACCTCCAGGAGTGCAGAGCGTCTTGAAATGTGAAGAAGTACGGGCTTCCTGAAGGGCAGAACATTTCCAAAGATGCTCGCCATCCATGTCAAAATGTTCCCTACAGAAAATGCAGTCGGGTGAATCCACAAGCCCTATGTGATATAGATGTTTCTGGAGAAAATCATGCCCAGTAAATAACCAGAAGCAGGAGACCTGGATAGACCTAGGAAGATCTCTGGGGATACATGAGCTCAGCGGTGTCCTCCAAGAGGCATCAACTGCATTCTCTTTGTAATAAATTCTTCGCTGGTAGTGGATAACCCGTTTTAGAAGGAGTTTGACATTTCTCAGGCCAGTAGGAGTATCTGGAGGTTTTAAAAAAGAAGCCTCTTTCGTGAGATTGTCTACTTTTTCATCACCAGGCAAGGCGCAATTGCTAGGGATCCATTGTAAAGTAATTTCCTTTCCCTCAGACAATAAAGTGTTAATGATGGTCTTACAGCTAAATTTTGTAGATGTAGGTAGGAGAGTATAATTTGCCACTGTATGAATGGGAGCCTGACAGTAAACAAGAAAGACAAATTTCATTTCCGAGAAATATAAAATTTTTTGGAGAGCCATGTAAATTGCATACATTTCTCCATCAAAATTGTCTGAGTTTTTCCACAAAGGCTCTTTGAGTTGAAAAAATTTGGAGAAGACACCAGCTCCCGCTCTCCCAGTATTTCTCTCAGCTTATCCGTCAGTATAAATGTCATCCAATGATGTGAAATACGCAGTTCTACAGATACCGTAAGATAAGGTATAAAGTGAGGAACCCCGTAGAGTGGGCAATATTCGCGCCATTATTGCTGCTTGGAAGATAATCGTTGAAAGTTTTTTCTTGCAAAAGATGCCTGTTAATTGCAATGAGCCAGGCCCTCGTCAACGGAATAAGTTTCAGCAGACAAACGAGTTTATGGGGGACATAATCATCGAACCGAGAGTGGGCAGGTTGGTCCTTAAGGCAAATCGTAGATGACAGATACCTGGACGCGTCCATAGTGCACCAGCTGTGGAAACAAGGAACATCTGCTTGTTGTCAGTGCAGCCAGAGTGAAGTCAGCACGCTTGGATCGATGCGTCCGACAGAAGGCGGTGGCGGTCCTGCATAGCACGTCTACCGAAATTCTATAGCATATACAAGACATCCTGGATGCTTCCATATCGAGAAGAACAGAACCATTTGCTGTTGATTGGTTACTAGTGGCCTGCACTCATGGCTTCCCTTAAGAAGACTGCATTGACCTAGCAGCATAGACGCGAACGTCTGGAAAGGTGACGAATAAGAGTGATGTGGACGATAAAGTGGCACAGGATCATCTTAGATGAGTCACACTTCTGTTTCTTTTGTGATAGTTACCGTGTTCAAGTGTGCCATCGACGTGAAGACAGGCCCAATCCTGCAGCAATTGCGGAACTCTCCATCGAGCGACAACATGGTTTGGAGTACCACTGCGCACGATTCAAGGTCACCGCTAATTCGTATTGTCAGCATTGTGACTACACAACATTACGTGGATGATGTTCTGTTGGTGGTGACACTCCCCTACCTTCAGGGAGTGCCAAATTGACCTTTATCAGCAGGATAACCCCCGACCACACATTTCTTGTTTCAGCCAACATGCCTTTCAATGTATACACCTGCTCATTGTACTCGCCAGATCTCCCATTAATCGAACACTTTTGGGATATGATTGGACGCCATTTGCATACTCTGCCTCTTCAGAAAATACACTTTGGCAAATGGTTGACAGAGAAAGGAAAGCCATTGCTCAAACGTCATCCGTACCTTCATTGACTCGTGCTTAGACGCGTTGCTTCGTGTATAGATGATCCTATAACCTATACTGAACTGACCGAAATACAGATTACTTATTGTTCGTTGCTGACTTTCTCCATTTTCCGTCACTTTCTGGCAATGGTGTTGCATTTTCAATGTTGGGCAGTGTATTAATAAAAAAGCTTCGGAAATGTAAATATGTCAGACTGGAAACGTTAAGGACTTTAATTGAGACAGCATGAAAGTTACGAAATAAAGTGAATTATAGCACATTTAAAAATGAATATTAAACATATGTGTGTGTTTCATATTTTAACTCATTAACAATGCCTCAAAATAAATTTCCCATAAGCTGCGCATTTAAGCCGCTTAACAAGGTCTACCACTTCGTGTGTCTGAGTACACCTGAGATGACCTCTTCGCGTCACCTTCCTCGCACAGAGATGCGGGGATCGAATGTCGAGCATCCTACCTTCCACTCATGAAAATGGCTCTTTTAGTTCGCTCGGGCAGCATATCCTGATTGAAAAAAAAAAAAAAAAGTATATATGCTATATCACCTGGCTCGTAATAAAACTTGTAACAAATTTAAATTTTTGTCAAAGTAAACATTTTACTCAGGATACTTTCATGTTTTATGTCTCAGCAATAATTTTAAATTAATTTTAAAAATTATTATTATTTATTTTTTTGGTTGAAATGAGTATAACACAAATAATAATTAAATACACAAACTTAAAATAGACGTTTTTATTAATAATTATAAATTATAATCATAACAATAAGTTTAACTAAAATTAGTGCAACATAAATAATGAGTTAAAAACCTCACAACATCAATTGAGTCACTTTAAAGCTAAAATAATCACACAAGTTCAAAAATCCATTTAGATTATCAATGTTTTTTAACATTTTAATTGTTAGGATTTTTGATTCATTAATTTAATCAGAGAAGTATATAAATTTCTTTTCTATGGAAAGCTCAAAAAACAAAGCATCATCTTAATAATAACAAAAATATTATTTATTTAAAATTCCCCATCTAAGTCATCAAAAAAATGCTCTTAACCACTTCTAAGGGATTTATTTATTAAAAAAATACAATGTAACTTCCGCTTATTATTTAGGTGCTTTGCAGGCGACAATTGGAAATATTTTTAATAATCTAAAATGATTTTTTTCTACGAAAAACTATTTTCGTAAAAAAAATGTTTGAGGAAAATAAATAAAAAAAGAATAAACAAAAAGAGAAAGAGAACAAACAAAAAATACATTACATAAAATTTATAAATTTTACAAGGTTTTTATTCATTTTTATTGTAGTATTAATAAAATGAGAATGTGCATTTATTTTCTTGAAATCTCTTTAGTTAACTTTACACTAAAATTTATATTAAAATATATTTAACAAAAGGATATAAAAGTTATATTACAATAAGTGAAAATTTTAAAAAACAGTAACTCTTCATACACACATACAAATGACATTCATACAAATACTGAGTACATCCAATTTTCAAAAAATACTGAAAAGTATAGAAATGTAGTTTCATCATTTTTCTAAGTATTATTTTTGTAATTTCAAATTCCAACAACTGTTACTGTAAATATATTTAAAATTTCTATTTCGCACCATTTATTTCAGAATCATTTATTCCTTGTGATATTATACATACAGATATTTAAAAAGAGATAAAAAAAAGTTAAAAAATAAATTTTATTATTTTAATGTGAAATAGGAAAAAAAAAAACGATAAATTTTGTATATGCCACACATAAAGCTAGATTTTTGCGTTATACTTTTATTTCATAATTTTTTAGGCACATTATATATTATAAAGCTATACTTTTTGTCTGGTGTAAATGAGTTCAATTAATCGAACGTTACGATAAAATCATTTGCCTTTTTAAAAGTTGCTGTATTATCCGTAAGATGGAAAAATGCAAATTTTGCATTGTTTGTTACACGGTATCTATTTTTGTAATCATGATATATAATTTGCTTCATTGTTATTATTTAATTCAAAATACTCACAATAGTTACTCTTTTATAGTGTAGATGGCGGCACTAAATTACCTTAAAATAAGCCATTATAATTATATTTTGCATTTCTAATATGAAATAGAATATAAAATTAAATTTGTCCAAGAAATTCACCTGTTACACATAAATAATTAATTTTAATATACTTCACAGCGTAACTATTTATTCTAAATAAAACATGAAATAAACTTTTTTGATTTATATTTTCTTAAATGACTCGTGTTAGGGTAAAATTCTTAAATTTGTCTTTCTGTTTTATAATAGAGCTACATTTTTACGGTCTATTTTAATAATAATATACAAAATATTTAAAATTAAAATATATTTGTAAAAATGTTTTAAGATTCAATTGCATTATAAAATTATTAACATACTTCATATTTTTACAAAGCATAATATCTTCAGTAACACTGGTATATCCAATGGTTGTTTCTTCAAAAATAAAAAGCTTAATAAAGGGACAGCATAAATAATTCCCTTTTTTTAATGTGAGAGCATATCAAAATTAGAATTCTTGTAGTGAACATATTTCACCATTTCCTATGTATAAGTGCATATTTAATAACATTGATATCCAATACAAAATTAAGGCGAAAATATGAAGAATACTTAGCAATAAGGAATAAATATATTATTTTTCTATAATTGAAATTTACACAATTAAAAAAATTTAACATTTTATTATGTAAAATAACTTTAATAATGTGATAGATATCTACTGGTTTGTTACTTTAAAAATTAAGAATACAAGGTAAAAATATATAAATAGAGTTAACAATAAAGAAGAAAAATATATAATTATAGTATTACTTAAAATCTCATGTCATTAACATGTTTCAAAACTTTCCTAAGTATAATACCTTTAGCGATATCGATATTCAATATAATATTTAAAGTAAAGACAGATAATTAAGACAGACATTGAGTGACATCGGTTATGTCTTTAATCATTGAAAGCATTCTTTCAAAAATAGAATTATTTCAACTAAGGTAATATAACAAAATTTTCTTTTAACTGGATAAAAATACTTTTTACAAATTGTCAAGTATAAATTTCTAAGCTATTAAAGCTATTCTTCATAGAAAAAGCTGCATCTTTTAAAACTTTCGTCAATGCACCGAACAAAAATATATCTTTCTTTAGTCAGAATTCTTCTTATGATATTTTACTTCTAAAAGCTTACTGCATGATGGGAGATCAAATAAATTTTAAAATGAACATCATGCAATTTCTTATTTTGTCTCAAATAAAAATGTGCTATTTTTATTAGATATCACACATTACACCTAATATAACTTGAGTTTTTTGCAGTATCCTTTATGTGTGAACTCAAATACTGTGCATTATATACTTGTGAAAATAAATTAAATTGCAATGAAATATATAAATATTTGTCATTCAAATCTGTGTGTCCTCTGTATATGTATGTAGTGTATATATATATATATATATATATATATATATATATATATATATATATATATATATATATATATATATATATATATATATATATATATATATATATATATATATATATATCGAATATGCTTCATGCCAACACAGAGAGTAAGTATTACAGGGAGTAAGGAGACTTACTTTAGTATTGAGGACGTGTGAGTAGGTGCTCCGCCGATAATTGCATGATTTGATATTGTTACCAGCGAGAGTAGGCACTGTAACAAAATAGCTTTGTCTTTTTTGAATGTTATTGTTTGTCCAATATTTGTAGAATTAAACAGTGTGTGTCTGTTTCTTATAAAACTGTATTTTGTTTACTAACCATTGACGCAGTCTACAGTTTTATGGAGGCTCAGCTGGGAATCGAAATTATTTGTGACTGAATTAACGAAACCAGTGGACAGAAGTAATCTGTGACTGAACTGATACTAACTGAACTAAAATCCCAATATGAAGTCTACAACATTAGGTTACCAGCAACAAATGATGACTTGTTACAAAAACTCAATGTTTTACTATCCATTTTCGGGAATCCATCGAGAATTATAAAGGAGCCTTCACGTCCCGAATTCTCGAGCAGTATTGCGAGAAAAATAAAGCCTGTGTTTTCAACTACTGGAACTCCGAGAGGAAATGGGAAAGTTGAAAGGAGTCATCAAACTTTGATTCCAGTTTCATCTATATCGTCCAAAGAAGATCCTAGCAAATGGTACAAATGTGTTGCTGATGTCCAACGGATCCTTAACAGTACAACAAATAGATGTTCCAAATATTCACTTTTTGAACTTCTTGTAAGAATCAAGATGAAATGTCCAGAAGACATGAAAATCGTGGAAATTCTTGAAGAAGAAATTAACCATTTTATGATGAACAGAGAAGGTATACGAGAAAAGGCAAGGAAAGAAATTCTAAAAATTCAGGAAGAAAATAAAAGAACTTATAACACGAACAGAAAATAGGCTCATATGTACAATATCAATGATTTAGTGGCTTATACAATTCACGCAGTATGGATGTGGGTTAAAGTTAAAACCCAAGTTCTCTTCGGACCATAGTGAATAACTGGGAAAAAGGGTAAAGATCGTTTATCAGGTGAAGAGAGATGGATATCCTGAAGGACTTGATTATATTTCTACATCTGATGACCATCTAAAGCCCTGGACTGTTCCTGTTTAGAACTGTGTACTTCCTACTCATTTTTTTATTGTTTTGTTTTATTATCAGAGGATGTCAACTAAATCTAGTCTATGTTTCCGAGGTCGTCAACGTGGGACAGGATGGAGAGCTGCAGGATCCAAAATTGTAAATAGATGTCGCTAGTTGACAGCGAGCATTGCGTATGCTTCCTCACAACAGAGAACAAGTGTCAAAGGGAGCAAGAGAGACTTACTTCTGAATGGCGGACATGAGTAAATGTTCCGCCGATAATTGCTTGATTTGATATTGTTACCAGCGCAAGTAGGCACTGTAACAAAATAGCTTAGTTTTTTTTAATGCTATTATTAGTCCAATATTTGTAGAATTAAAAAGTGTGTCTGTTTTTTTAAAAAACTGTGCTTTGCTTATGAATCATTGACACACTCTACACACATACACACAACACACACACACACACACATATATATACATACATATATATGTATAGATATATAATATATATAAGATATATATATATATATATATATATACATATTTTGAATATATGTATATATATATATATTAAATTTCAATCACATATTCTTTTGATGTTTGAAATTGAATGCTAATTTTTGTAACGAATGCTTCAAGAGTGGAAACTTTTGAGCACATTTATTTAGTAATTCTACTTTTAGTTGCATTTGTGCATTGAGTGAAATGCTGATCTTTTACTCATGTGTTTATTCTAATCTGGAGTTGCATGTACAGTTACAGCATTGCATATTAATTCCATGTTATAGGAAAACTCTTTGTACTCTCGAATATGACTTCGTTTAACGCGTCATGTACCAATGATTCGCATTTAAATTTTTTCATTAAAGGCCCTTTTAAATCCAACATCAAGGAAAAACTATGTTATGAAAACGAAATATACGCGTTTTATTAAAATCAAGTTTAGAGCATTTTAAATTAAAAAAATTTATACAAATGTTAATAAAAATTAGTAAATTTGAAAATAAATCAAATAATTCGAAAATGTTTCATTACTTGTTTATTCACTGTAGAAGCTATCTGAGAAAACGTTCCAACGACATATTTTATTAGCAGAGAATTTTAGAAGGTCAATAATATAATTTAATTTAATTTTTTAAGAACACAGTTGTCACAATATGCATACGTACGCGAAATAATTTTGCGAAGTGTACAAATCGTTATAACGTGGAGAAAGAACGCGTCAATGAGGATGCGTTGAAAAGACGAGGGACCTGAAATTGCGTCATATGAAAACGTGTTATGAGAATACTGTGTTATAAAAGGGATTACTGTATCGCATAATTTGTATTTATGTTACTATTTAGAAGCCATAACTGCCCATTATGATCGAAAAGAACAAATCATTAAGTTAATAAATATTATAATCTATGTTATAATATAGCCGACCGATGGCAGATTGGTTTGCATTCCTGACTCCTGAGCTGTGGGTCTCGGGTTCGGGCATGGATGCTATTTTTTTCCCCTGCTCTCTCTGTGCTTCTCTGTCCTTTCTTTTGCGATGATGCATGAATGTGGCTCACCCTATAAACGGGTTTGTTGTGGTAGGGCGTGGGCAACGCTACTCGCCTCTGTGACTTGGTTCGCAGGTGCCCGCAGGGTAACGACAAATGAGTAGCAGTTTCTGGCCTTGTTGTGGCATAGTATTTGTCACCCAAACGCTCGCCGTAGGAAGAAAAAAATGCTATAATACATATATATGTATTATAACATATATATATATATATCCTAAATTTTTTGACTGTATAAAAGTGACTCATTTAGACTTTTTTCGTGCTCTATAATTGTGTAACATTTTTAAAAAATATTGCTTTCTTGTATTACATTTCAGAGTCGTGAATACGTAAATAATCATAAGAACTGTATTAAAAATATTTTTATATAGCTTAAAAGCTGAAGATAATGAATATATTCGTATAAAAAAACAAATTTACAATTTAAATTATGTTACATTTTGTAAACAACATATATAATTTTATTTTTATTTTCCGCATTTTTCTATTATGCTTTGAAAATAATAACTGTATACACATACGTATTACCAAAGAAATATTTTCATTTCGGTAAAAATATTTCCTTGAAAATAGATATCTATATATTAATATATATATAAGTTAATGTTTTAATATTAGAATACTTGTACTTTTTTAATTCCTGCACATAATTAAGCTTTTAAAAAAATCAAATAAAATATATTTTAATTACTTCAAAAGAATAGTATGAAATAGATGTTACGCAAGGAAAATGTTTTTGTTGGAGTTGAATGTTTTATTTTTAGAGTATTTATGGTTTTTTAATTAGTTGAAGTTAAATTGAAGACGTTTATAGTTCAAAATATTTTAATAGCTTGAGAATAATTTTTTTGTCATAGATGTGGTATACAAATAAAATGTTTATAAATAAAATGTGATTTATTATTGGAAGATAAATGTGTATTCAAAAAAAATGCTTAAGATCTGTTAAAAGATTATGTATTAGTTTTAATTAATCTGAAAATATAAATCATCAGAATAAAAATGCATTGTATCATATCAAAATGCATAAATAAAAAAACGTTTTCTTGATCAAAAATGCGCAACTAATCATTTTATGAAACTAAAGAATAATCATTCCGATAAGAAAAGAACACCAAAATTTACATTATGAAATTAGATTTCTTGAATTGGGTAGGAAGTCTCACGAGAAAACCAATCCCACAGTTTCTTTCCTTACTTATTTATCCTCGAACTAGGTCACGGAGGAAGGTCAGACGATATTTTCCACAGTTTCATTCTGGCAGACGATCAAAAAATCTCATGATCAATCAATGAATCTAAACATACAAAGGGCAGCATGGGAATAGGAAAGCACGTGACGCTATCAGGCCTGTATCGAATATTTGGTATTTCTCCCAAGTACACGAAATCGCTTGCACGCGATTTTTAAAAGGTAAAAAGAAAGAGAAAAGATTATTTGGAATGGTAATAAATAAAAAAACAAAACATGAATTATAGAAAATGAATTGAAATTCAAAGAGCAAAACTCTTCCTCATCTGAATATTTTAAATCTTAGTTTAAAGAATAAAGTATTGTAATTTTAAATTCAAAAATATTAATTGAAAATTGTATTTCCATTGAAACGTGCATATGGCTTATTCGAAATGTAATCTATTATTAATTAACTTAAAGTGTTCTTACACGAGTCTTTAATTCACAATTATCAGTTAATCAAAATTAAATTAATGAATGAATTTTTTATTGTAGTTTCGAATTGAATGCCTTATATTTATTTGATCTTGTGTATTATACTGGGTAGTATAATTGATGTTTTCCTCAAAATTAATTGAAGTTTTTTTTTTTAAATTAGTCAGCAATTGTTAAAGAAAAATAACAAACAAGAAGCTTTGAAATTCTTTCGATATTCGTCAACGTTTTGGAAGAATCGTGGTACTAATTTCGAATATAACTTAGAAATTTTTTCGTAACTCAAAAAAGCTTTAAAGTTAAAGCTTATAACTTGCAATATTTAAAAATGTTTAGTTTTCAAATTCAAAATTGCTTTTGAAAAATTTCTAATCTCTGAAATTTGATGTTAATCAAAAAAGCTATATTTTAAAATATCCCAATACATATTATCATTTGTATAATTTGGTAATTCTTAACTATTGTAAGTATGATTAAGTATATGTTATGGTAATTTAGGATGTAGCGCAGTCACGTGACAGTTTAGGTAGTGCATGCCATGAAATATGGGTGCTTCAGTGTCTATACGATACAAAAATAAATCTTAGATGCGTTAAAGACATATAGTACCACTTCTCACCTTAAATATTTGGTAACAGCTTACAATCGGATACCCCTTGATTTTTTGACGCCAAGATGCCCGCCACACAAAAATTAAACTGAGTATAGCAGTTACCAGAAATTTAATTTTATCGCCAAAACTTATCCCCAAACCAAGGGGTACCCAATTCTACACCGAATCCAAATATTTTCCCTATGGCTAGGGCCTTGTGATAGTTTTAAAATTTTGTGATGATTTATAGGACATGGAGTATTGTGTACTATAAAGTGCTCAATGGCTAGCAGATTCAATATAAGTTATTACCGATTTTTTTTTATTGAAGAGTGAAAAAATCATTGACTTTCTGTATTATAGAAACAAAATAGGGCTACAAATGGCTGATTTAAAAATGTTATTTGGCTCTTTTCTATCATAGAGATGGGATTCAGAAACCGCCAAATCCTCGGCAGTTGGCGGAAAATTAGAAACACTAATAATCGCGAAAATAATAAAATTTTCATTTCCGTGAAGAAATTCCAGCAAAATTAACAGTCTTTGCAAAACATTACAATGGCAAAGAAATATGTTATCTGTATAAGAACATCTTGGCTTCTTTAAAAAAACATTTGGTATCAAGTCTAATACAGGAAATAGAAAAAGAACCTCTTACTTTAAAAATAAAATACGAATGTATATATATAGGTTAACGCAAATATACATATTTAAAAAAAGCACAAAAAATTAGAATATCTCAAATTGAGACAACTTTTTCAAATATTGTAATTTTAAGTGTTTTTAATATATTGTAATAGATTTTTTTTAATATTACAATTTTAAATGCTTATTTTATATCTTCAAAAGTTAATGACCAGAATTCAAATTGTTGACAGAAAAAAAGTCTGATAAATAAATTTCCGATTATGACAAGTTTCTTATGATTTTATAATGCTCGAAATTCTTTCCAGCGATAATATGTCGAAACTAATAAGTTTATTTTTCTATTTAAACACATGTCAGTTCATGCCGATGACTTCATTAACAGAGACCCGCAATTTTTCCCTATCTGAAGACACTCCAACCTCAAATCTTCCTCAATCAAATCAAAACTGGAAACAGCGATGGAAAAAAATGCAAATCTTATAAATCGAATTCGCCAGAATTGTTTACGACTTAGAAATTGGAAAAATAATCAAATTTTGTTTTAGTATTGTTCAATGTTTGGATTATTGAAAAAAAGATTTCCTCGTTCATATCTTGCGAAAAACTGAAGATGTTTTTCTACTATTCGTATTTTTTTCCTTAAATGAACCTAAATAGTTGGACAGACAGTTCTTTTTCGATCCATGTCAAGCTGACCCATGTAAATAATTTTTTGTGGTACAAACAAAATCTTTCAAATTGACTTTTGTCATCATTATTCAAATCTACAAGAATCACTCAGAGATGGGGCACAGTTGACAGTCAAATGGTTTGTGATTCGGCCTTTGATTTAGTAGTTTATGAGTTAAAATCTGTTTGCAATAGTTCAAAGAAACAGTTTATAGATATCTAATTAACCACGGTGTGTAAAAAACAACTCTTGAGTAACAGACAAACTGATTCAAACGACTCAGAGGCGGGTAAGGTCATCCAGTTTCAGTCAAAAAACTTTTCGAAAGACAAACCGAAAAATAAACGTCCCTGCTTATAGCAATGTAAATAAATATAGACCTGAGGGGAACCATACGGTAGACTTATTATTAATCATAAACTGGTTGCTTCTTTTGTTGCAGTCGAGATCTTGAGTACGCCATTTTATTAATTTTGATTTCATTGATTTAAAATATCCTTGACGTCAGAGAGCGTTTCATCCACACCACATCCCATTGAGACAGGATTGTAAATCGGACTTGGCAACGAGTTTGCTGCATGCCTTCCAATCACATTCTTTGAGCGGCAGCAAACAAGGTGAAGTTCATCATCGAATGTCTGAGAATAGTATCGAAGGTCATGTTGTTAATAAAACGATTTTATGTAAGGAGCAAAGCATCGGTTTGAGAAACCATATTTCCCATAAATTCAAGCCATTAATACATGGACAATAGAACAGCAGAAAAAGCAAAATGAAAAAGACATGACAAAACATATATTTATGGTTAGTTAAAATCAGTTTTATATTATAAGTTTCCATAGAAACTTCTAAAAGCAGAGGCGCAGTATATGAAAGGTTGAATATTTTTCCCATTTCCCATGGAATCCAAAAAATTCTAAGCAAGTCAGTAAAATATGAAATGTATCTGTGACTCATTTCAAATATCACATGACTTTTAATCCACTCAAGGTTATAACCCTCCATTTGCATTTCATTCGAGAATATGCAAATCATGAAGCGGATATTTTGTGCACTTTTTGCTTCGAAACTTAAAAGGTAAAAATTAATTCAAAAAACCAGTCTGAAAATACAAACCTAAAAAAATTTTAATGATATCGGAAAATAAGTATATATATTATTTTATAGCATAAATTTATGTTTTTCAATCAATATATTTTAATAAACTTCATTTAATGATTATTTACTTTTTATTATCTACATTTAATGATTATTTATAATCATTAATAATATAATGTGATGTAAATAATTATATATAACAAAGGTATTGAGTGATTTCAAAATAAAATTAGTTCCTTTTTTATGTAAGAGCTGGATTGATATTTATTTTGTTTCGTTTAACCAGAAACGCATATAAATTTTGTTTTACGCAACTTTAATAGCATTTGTGCATTTTGAATATTAGTTCCTCAAGAAGATATTTTCAAGAAATTTTCTAAAATATATTTTCTTCATTTGAAAAATGAACGCCGTTTAAATAAAAGCAATTCCAAGTTTTTTCATCATACCTGGCTTGAAATAACATTCTAGCCATTCTATAGAATATTTAATTATTATGGTGATTTGACACCGCGTGGTGAACATTGCAAAGTCCAAATGCCAGAGTAAAGCATTTCAATAGCCACTGCCTACATTGACTTTCATAGATTTTGGCCACATTATAGATCGTAAGGGAGAAAACCCGAAAAACTCCTACACACCCATTCCAATAGACATGCAGGTAGAAGAGTAGCATTCCTCTCCCGTTGTTCTGTAGTGGCTGGGATCGAATTAGGAGCCTTATACTCCAAAAAAACGCTAAGCTACTAATGGAGCTCAAGTATTATACTTATATACCTAAATATACTATTACACTATTCTAATTATATAATAATTCTTATAGTTCCCTAGCTGTATTCAACACCTTTCTAATTGGCATAAAGTGCCTCATTAGTACATGAAAGGCAGTTATTAAGGAACTGGCGCATCTTTTCGTGAGAAGCACTTTCAGTGGATACCTTCTCCTGTTGATATACATTGCAATGAGGCAGCAGATGATTGTGACGGTGGGCCCTTAGACATGCTGAGTCACTGACTCATTTGGAGCTGTTCTCAAGAGCTTAAATACCTGTTCATACTTCTTGGACGATCCCACCTATGGTACCAGGGGAAGTGCCCTGGGGACGTGTTATCACTCCAGTATTGAAAGAGGGATCAGACGGCTATGTCATCAGACTTACCAGTGGACACTTGAGATCTATGTCCTATTCTTGTGGAAAAAATGTTTTATCCGCCTGTTTGAAGTGTGCTGACCATCACGCCACTCATAACCATGTTCTGGATTGTCTGCAGCTTCCAGGCTTCCATCGTTTCACAAGCTCCATTTTATTGTTAGATTTTTTTAGAGTGACAAATTTCATAGACTTGGTTCAGTGTTGTTTAACACCGATATTTTTTAATGACGGCTGCCACTGAGTGACTAATCCTTCACCCCAAAATTAGGCCGGAAATTGCTACTCATTTATCTTCACATGGTAGGGACTTGTGAACCAAGTCACGGTGGCGAGTAGCATTACCCACGCCAAACCACCACAAACCTATTTATAGGGTGAGCTATAATCATTCATCATCATAGAAAAAAGGATAGTGAAACACAGAGAATAGAGGAAGAAATAAACCATGTACGAACCGGGGTTCCAATCCGGGACCAATAGCCGCGGAGCCAGGGACACAAATCACTCAGCCATTGGTTGGTAACACCGGAGATATGCAACAACAATAAAAACTTCACATTTTGCCTAAAGACATTGGACATTCTAAATACCTAAGTATTCTATATGTAATGACACCATTTCACGCACTGTTTGTAACATATATAGACTTTTCCAGTAATAAGATTCGAGTCTTATTATTTAACAAAATTCAACTTCTACCGAAAAACTTCAAGCAAAAATCACATTTACTATTAAAAATTCCAACTATGAATTGCACAACTGGCCTCTAAACGTTATATAAAAACCACACGTAAACATAAAATAAACCACACATGTGCTTCATTATTGGGAAAGAGTATGTTTCACTAAATTGCATTGTGTTGTGAAATCGATGCCCTTAATCAATCATTGCGCCTTTAATCCTTGTTGTACTTCATTGCCATAAATGTTTTATTTTTAGTTTCCAAACACTCAACGTCTCAGCCACCAGCAAACGTCAGTAAACAGCTCCATCTTTTAAGAATCATCTTGGTGTGTCTTAATTGGTGTTTCTCGTCAACTCGTCTTAATTTATGTCGCGGTATATATTCCCTAACAAATAGAAGAAAGAAACGTTTCTAACAAATAGGAAAGTATTACATTCGCTGAACAGTAAGCATTTCCTCCCAAACTAAGAGCCATTGAATTCCTTAGTAAGTGTAAATAAAAATTTTCAGTTAATCAGAATGTCTCAAAAAATCATTTAATATAAAATGAATATTTTCAATTCATTGTATTAATTTTTCTCGAAGTGGCAGTGGAGTCCTGTTTGGTTAGGGCGTTCTTTCTAGTTATCGCAAAGTAGTGAGTTCAGATTTCAACCCAGTCGAAGATCCGTCGTGTTTGCTGATAGCGGCTGGGTCATGTTAAATAGGTCGTGGTCGCAATGTTCTCCACGTAAAATGATATTTCTAGGGGGTGATAAGCCATGTTTGGGGCTTCTGCTTGCTGCATGCTTCTAAATTACAAAAACTCACCATCTTTGGTGATAACGAATACGATGGCACCCCACTGGGTACCCTTTCATATAAGTTGCCATCATTTCTACCCCTTGTTGTGTTAATAAGGGGGGATGAATCCTAATAGCCGGGTGCTATACCTACAAACACTTTTTCCTCAAAATATTTGAAATAGTTTTATTTATCAGCAGGGTTCATTGAACACAAGTAAAGAATCTCCGCTATAGGAACTAAGTGAAAGACTCCTAGTGAAAGAGAAAAAAAATTTTCTAAACTATTCAAAACCTTGCGAAAATTTTTTTATTTGAATTTAAGTAAGTAATTAACATTAATGTTTTTATCCATCATCAAGTAATATTAAGCTGTTATGAATGCGTCAGTTTCATATTCCGCTGACAATCAAGAAAAATTTGACGATGCAAATAGTAATATTGAGAAGGAATAAACCTCATCTGTAATAGGTTCCAATTTGACTTTAGGTCAGGCAAGTGCTGGTAGACATTTCTCCTTCTTATCAGAAAATAATATTAAATTCAAAACTTGTGAAAATAGCTTGCTACAAAATGCCATCACTTATGCACTTTGTAAATACCGTCGGCTGTTTTGTACATCAGCACTAAAAAAATAAAAGCGTTTTCACATCATGTTAAGCTCGATTAATTATTATTTCTTATGAAGAAATTTTAATATCCATTTCAACGTTTTCTGTCATTATTTGCACCAATATTATATATATATATATATATATATATATATATATATATATATATATCTTAGTGACAAATATGACTTCTTACTTCGATACATTAATATTTGTCAAGTCGTCGAACATAGCCCAAGCGGCTCAGTTGTTTCACGCAGCAGCCCGTTGATATCTGAAAACCGAAGTATCATTTGACGCCGTGGGCGATGATTGTGAGTGTGACCACACATCCTCCCTCAATGGGTTACTGGAGCTCCGTGAGTTGGGGACGTGTCCACGTTCATCTGGGACGTCCAAAGTCCTTCCGCTGGTAAGGGGTAAATGTGGAGTGTAGGGTGCCACCTCAGGTGTGAAATCGTCCCCTAACCGTGGTTCAAAATGACGAGGCTCTCGGTGATGGGCGAGTTCGCCAAATTCGATCATTTTAAGGTACAATGCAGGGCTTGCCTGCACAGCTATGTATGTCGAAGAATTCATCAATATTGAGTTTTTAATAGCCACAAAAAATGGGGAAAATTTAATACTATTTTTTTGCAACAAAAAGTTCCTTTCTAAATATGCAAAATAAATATCGGATTAGCAATAACCGGCATTATGCCAATTTTGAGTGGTAAGCAAACTTGGAAATAACTCGTAAATAACGCATTTACTGTTTGACAAGATAAAGAGTGTTGCTCCAGGTAACAGTAATAATCAAAAACAAAATGAGTATAAGTACGGATCTTGGTGAATTTGATCGTGACCAAATCGTTAATATAGTGTTCAGACATCTTCGCCAGAGGGCGTGTCGCTCACTCACCTCAAAGGAAAAAAATAAAAGAAAAGAAGGAAGAGAAGCGTTCCAGTCAAGTTGAATCGAATTGTCGACGATTTGATGAATTTTAAAGTTCAATAAAATATTATCCAAATGAAATGTGTTGTATGGAAATTCAATACAAGTTTTAAATATTGCTCGAAAACCAAAGCAACCAAAGCAATTGGTAGATTTTAGAGGATTTTCCGTTTTCAGAAATAGGCTGGTGGGAGCGTGTAACACACAAACAAAACAATGAATGGTTGTTCTCATTTAGAACGTCCAGTCGTAAAGATTATTTTTATCCGACAAATGCATTATCCTACCACTTTATGCAATTTCTTATTAAAAATATTCCTATCTAGAAAGCTCATTAATCTTACAGAAGTGCATTTTGATATAGAATAAATCATATAAAAAGTTTATTATTAATTTTATTACTTTTTTTATTATTTAAGTGCTGTTAGGGTCACAGGGGTAAAAACTTTCAAAGCTTAAAATGTCCTCTATGAGTTCAGGTTTCATTCTTTCAATTTTAATGTTATCTGTGAGATCGAATGCTTAATGTGAAATTAATGTCTTTTATTTTAAAATGTTATACTTTCTTATGTTGATAAAGCACACATATATTTCCTACTTTATGACCATTCTAAAAATTCTATGTCTTTAAATGATAACTGCCACGTAGCATGCAATGCATAAAAATAAAAAAAAATAGCTTTATACATCATTTGTTTCCGATATTCAATTTTTTTTCAATTTTGGTTAAGGAAAAATGCTTAACTTTTGATATAACTGAACTGATATAAAACCAAAGTTTAAAGTAAAATAGTAAACTTTTATTTACTAAAAAAAGATCCTTGTGATGTTATTTTTTTTTTCAATCGATTCAAAATCGTCTGTGTTGTTTAACCGCTTTATGTGAGTGTTTATTCCATTTAACAATTCAACCATTGTTCTATTGTTGAAGTTTACAGTTAATTCAACAACAAACATTTTCAAAAGGAAGTTTTTTTTTTACTATGGAACACAAATGGTTTCAGTTAATGTCACCACTTTTTTTGTAATTAACATTTAAAAAACTAAGTACTGCTGTTTTCCGTTTCTTAATTAAGTTTGGATTTGTTCCAATACATTTTGTTTCGAAATACTGGTTATATTTTTCTATTTATTACTTAAGTAATAATATAGTTTAAATAATAGTAAGTTGAGTTGTATTAAAAAACATGCTTAACGATCTGTATAATATGAAGTCATCAAAAGTTTATATTTCGGTAACTGTAATGCACATCATACATAGAAAAAACGTATTTATTGTTACAAATGCAGTAGCATAAAAAAAGAGATAAAAATAGGAAAATATTTTATATATTGATTATAAATTTGTGTCTTGATATATTAAAAGTTGGGTAATAGTTATAAGGCCAAATGCCAAGTATAATATGTATGGAAAATATTTATTAATTTCTGCAGTCTTTAATTTTGTATAGATACTTCTAATTGTTTTCAGTTAGATTCATTGCAATTAATTACTAAATTATTATAAATTACCGGTAATTTAGAATAGAAAATATACTATTTAAAGAGAAAAATGACAATAAAAAATATAAAAATTTAAATCGCCCTGGTCCACTTAAACTAATCACAATGGGGATGTTTTGTCTTAGTTTTTTCATTTTGCTATTCTTTTCTATTTTCAATGAGTTTAATTTTTTAAGTAATATCGCTATAGGTATGAAAGTTTGAAAACTAATTACTTAAAACAATAGATCCTTTTTATGATTTTAAAAGCTTTTCCAAATGGAAAATATAAAATTAAAAAGTAATTCTTTACTATTGGTAAGAATCATGAATGGATTTTTTCACCTCGCTGCCGACACTTAGGCATTTGATGGTGGAATTCGCCATCTTGCTGGATCTCGAAGACTGCGATTGGAAGGCAAGCAACAGATTCTTCTACAAATAGGATGTACGATGCCGTTTCAATATGATATAACGCAGATGAAAAGTCATATGATGTCATAAAATTAAAATATCCATGACGTCAGATAACATATGAGATTGTAAGCCAATGAGAATTGTAATAAAGTGATTTAACCATAGACTCAAATGGAAAGAAAGCAACAACCACTTTATTTAAATGTTCCTCATCTATAAGAATCTCGAGTAAAGAAAAGCTCTGGCTTTTATCATGAAAAATATTTATATGATTTAAGTGAGAAAAAATTTACTTATTATTATTTGTATTAAAATTTACTATGATTTAGTGAATATAAATTTCTTTGAAATTACAGCTAGCGAGATTTTCATTTTTACTTAAATTTAAATAATTATTTCGTAGAATGATCGTTGAAAATGTAAGAAGGGGGATGTCACAGTTTAATTGCTGAATGAGAATGTAAGTACTAGTATTTTTAAACGAGTCGGCCAACTTATCTAGTGGTCAGCGTGCCTGACTACGGATAGAGAGGTCCTGGGTTCGAATCCCGGTTCAGGCATGGATGTACTTTCTCTCTCTCTCTCTCTATCCTGTCTTTGTCCTTTCCTTGTGTGTGAATAGTGCTTACCCTATTAACGGGTCCCTATGACGTGTGAGGGTGCGATGGTAACCCACCCCCTGTGGTGCACCCGGGGCAACGCCTCAGCGGCAAAGAGATCGCTGTTTCTGGCCGGTTCCTTGGGTATGAGGGGACAATACATCCCGATATACCTCGACCATTGGGAAAAAATAAATTTTTTGAAACGATGATGAGAGTTAAAAAATAAAACTTATATATATATTTTCCGTGCATCTATGCATCCAATTAAATGCAAAAGAATAAAACCACAGCAAAAAGAAACACCCATCGCCACGAATTCAACTGATTCTGAATCACTTCATGAATAACTTAATTCATTTCAGTTTTAAATCTCAACTTTCCAACACTCGGCTCAGTGTGTGGGGATTTTTTTCCCTAACTAATCGAAAGTTTTAGGGAAAGTTCAGTACTGAAATCAAAAAGTAATCTGGGTACTCGGTACAGGAAGGATGTATCCATTCGCATTATACCACTGCACAGCTCACACTTGAGGAAGAAAACTCCACTTCCAACAATGACTGCAGAGTGAGGAAATTCCCTGGACTCGCATCAAACCTCATTGATTAAGGTTTAATATTTAAAGGGAAACCATTACGTGGGCATCAATCGTGATTGTGACCCACTTTCATCCCGCACAATGGGGATTTTTACTTTTCAATCAAATCATTCTTAGCAAGTCACGCCTTCTAGTTTACGCGAGTCGAATGGGAGATCTCAAGAGAACACAAAGAAATGTTTCCTGTAAAAAAGAAAGGGATAAAAAGGGGGAAATGGTCTATAAAAGGGAAAAAAAATCGGAAATGTACTCAGGATAAGATGAAATAAAGTACTTTTTCAAAGAGGAGTAGATAAGAAGGAGAAGCTGTTGTCAGGTTTAAATATTCGCTATGAAAAGAAGCTTTTATTTAAAATGAAAGATTGACTCTCCTGTGGCTATATTTCACTGCCTGCTTCTTGGTAGAGTTTCCTGTTTTAATTCTGGTTTTATAGGGAGAAAGAATAAAAGAAAGAGTTTACCAAGCATTTTAAAGTGGGTTAATTATTTGTTCTAGACTTGAAACTGACAAGTTACTATTGAAAACCTGGTAATTGAAATTAGAAAATGTTGTATATTATTTATTTTTCAATATGTGCAGTTTTAGTAATTGTTTTGTCTTCATTTTAATAAATATTTTCATTTATAAAATGTCATTTGCTTAGACAACCTAAATGTTGATTCAACTGTGAAGATATCTCTTCCTGAATAAGAAAAGTTATAAAAGAATGAATGTGTTATTGATTAGAAGATTTTTGACTTCATTTTATATAAATATTTCAAATTATGAATTAATTAAAATAAAACATTAAGGTAACATTTTTGTTATCAAGACATTTTTATGAATCTGTTTCTTCACTCATTTAATATCAATATAACAATAATAATTTTGCATACACATTCTAATAACATTTTCCCAATGACATCTCCTGAATATTTTCACAGTGATATCTCCTGAATATTTTCAGATTGATATCTCCTGAATATTGACATTCGCAAGTACCAGAAGATTAGATGTGCAGATTTTAAAACAACCCGATCACACACACATCACGTAAAATACATGTACGGGAACAATATACTATTATGAGATTGGTTGGTTTGCCTGTTGCTCAACAGTTCGTTTTCTTACACTAGTCTAATTAGACCAAAATCTAATGTTTGTGGATTTTAAACCATTACAGATCATCCAAGTTTGAAGTGGGAATTGAATCCACAAACTGATGAAATGAAGGCAAAAGCGCTAACCACTCTCCTGGCTAGATCATCGTCAGTGATTTCATTTTTCATTATGTGACTCACGTGAGAAAATTTCATTGTGTGATCACACATCTTTAAATGGAGAATTCAAGCTTGATCCGGACATATCAGAACATTCCATTTTGGGAAACATGTAATTTAAAACTCTCCATTTTTCTAATGTTGAGCTCCAGTTGTTTCACGCCACAGATTTTTAAGATCGGCAAAGTGAAGTATTATTTGCCACAGAAAGTGATTGGAAAGGTGATCACATTCTCCCTCACTGGTTTGTGGTCAACACCGGCGATGGGTAAGTATCCGCATTTGAGAGTTCAAGCCATCTTTCATTGGTGTGGAATGGATGTGAAAAAGAGGGTGCCAGCTCAGGTGTAACATTTTACATAACCGTGGATCAAAATGACGAGGCATTTGATGATGGGCGAGTGTTTGAAACCTTAAGATACTTGCATAGCGATGCAGGTGATCCCCGGACTGTACTTTAAGGTTAACGGGTTTAGGAATACTCGCCCATTACAAAGTGCCTCGCAATTTTGAATCACGTTCGGGTGACGAGGTCACACCTGAACTGGCACCTCCTCTCCACATCCACATCACAATAGCGAAAGGACTTTGGACATCATATACTAAGGAGGACACGTCTCCAACCCATGGAGCTCCAGCAACCCATTGAGAAAGCATACGTGGTCACCCTCCTAATCACTGCCCGCGATAAATGATGCTTCATTTTGCTGATCTTTACAGGATATGCAGCTTGAAACTATTGAGCCACTGGATCCTGAAAACTTAAGGTAGTACAATCCGAGGCTTGTCGATATATATATATATATATATATATATATATATAATATATATATATATATATATATATAATATACATATATATATATATATATATATAATATACATATATATATATATATATATATATATATATATATATTAGATAGATCGATATATACTTGCTGATTTGCACCATAAAATGAGATCTGACGTACCCGTCTCTTAAAACAAGTCGAATAAGGCATGGAGGGTTGAAAGTTCCATTTATTTGCGATGTTCTGAAATATTAAATTCAGAAGTCTTCTCATCTGCGTTTTAGTGCATTTCGAATTATCGGCGTATTGAGAAAATCGAAATACATTGTCTGTAGTAGGCAAAAAGGAGCATTTAAATTGAAAAAATTCAATTCCAAATCGAAGAAAATGTAAGTATCTTATTTTTTAAAATTTAACTGGGGAAAAATCGAAAAAAGAGAAGAATCCAGCGAAGTATCTATTTTCTCGCTAGTCCAAGTGATTATACATAGATGACAATTTTAAGAGGTGAAAAAACCACATCTATCGTTTCTATGTCAAGTGAAGTTCTGTGAAATGCTTTTATATCGCTTAAATTAATGTATCCACTGATGTAGAAAAGTTGATTTTCGACTACAAGAGTAACTTTTCTGTTTACTTGTGTGAATCTAGTAATCAGAAATTTCCACATTCCAAGATAACTTTTTGTATTATAGTATGCTTAGTTCAATAATATTTCGAATCTTTTCAAACACGATTTATGACTTTAAAGGCGATTTTCTTAGAATTTTTTTCACAAAATCTCCATCCGACACACGGGTTAAAACGATATTTTAAGTAGTAATGAAGATTGTATGAAATCTTTTTCCTACACATGTTTTAAGCATTATTCTCTGAAATGAACCAGAATTTTGAATATATTTTGCTTCACTTCAGAGATATGATTTTATGCTCAAATTAAATTCAAATTTATGTATTAAAATTTTATTTAGTGTGCTCTAGCCGTTTCGTTAAAATTTCCCTAAAGAAAACTCACTTTGCTATAAAATAATCAGTTTCATCAAAATGAATGCTATATATAACTAAAATTGTTTAGTAATTTTATGTATTCACCTCATAATGTTTATAACTTGTTACAAGAAAATTAAAATAAATATTTAAGAAAAGTTACCTGAAACGTAGGCGGATGCATTTCGGCAAAAGCAGCATTAGAGTGAATTGAAACCATCACTCACTACGATTCAAATTACTACAAGTCTTAATAAAATTTGCGAAGAAACATTTCTTGTGTTTTAAGTTATTAGAAACAACGTCTTTTATTCCATTCAATACGGTCATTTTCGATTCGACCAAAGATCGATTCGACAAAATTTTATTGGGGAAAACAACGAAAATTTTATCTTAATATAAATTACCTTTTGTGATGTGCAAGCGATCATGAATTCAGATTTGAAATTACGTATTTTAAATAATTGCAATTATTTGAAGTGGATAAAATAAAATGTTGTATATAAACAGAGAACTAGAATGTAATGAACTTCCACCAATTTTTGGCGTCGGGTTGTTTGCTGTTGTAGAGTGCCTGTTTTGCATTCAAACTTTTCAATGCAAGTATTCAATTGCATTGATTTGAAATCTATGGTATTATTGTATTAACATTAAAATTATTGTACATAATCTCTCATTGAAAATTTACACATTTCTCTCTGCTTTTACCTTATACGAAATAAAGAAGAAAAATGAGAAGAAATTCTAGTCATCTTCAGAAAAGTCGCCAAGTTTACTGAAATCACTCGCGAAATTCCTTTTCCACAACATTAGCATCTGGATTTTCAGTTTCAATTCTTTCCCAGCAAATTCTTCGCCGAACTTGCATTGAAGGCTACTTTTTCCAAATCCCCACTTTACGTCAAGTTATCGTCGGCCTATGGTTTGGAAGAGAAAGAACTTCGAAATTAAATTCTATTCATGTGTTGCCAAATCCGGAAGTGGAACTTTCTCTTTTTTTGGTGAACCCTTCATTACCATATCATGTGGTATCCTTTTCTGAGTAAAGTTACACAGAAGGAAAGGACATTTAAAAACTTTCAAAGTGTGCTTTTTTATGGCTTAGAGTTCGCCAAGCCACCGAATGGAACTTAAGGATTTCAGCTATTTTCTGCAGCTTCAGAGTGTTGGCGATAAAATATTTTTACAGAGTCGTAGATTTTGACATTTTTCTTTTCGCTCTCCAGAACACATAAGGAAATGTTTTTAGTTCAGTTTTTCAAGCTTAGAATTTTTTTAAAGGTATTTATTTATGACAGTAAATATTTTTTATGAGAAAACTTATAAAATTTCATACAAAACTTTCTTTTATATGTTCAGACAAAAAAAAAAAAAAAAAAATCGTTACTTCTTAAGTTGCCGAAAGTTTGCTTTCGATTATACTCCGATATATAAATTGATGTATAATATTTAACTATTGATTCCCTTATGAGAGATATTTTTGTTGAATGAATTATTCCTCACCTTTCATAAAAACTATAATAAATTTTAATTTTATGTAACGCGAAAAAAAAAATCAGTAATTATGTAATGTGTAAAAATTCATTGATAAAATTACTATGTGTGAAAAGGAAATGTAAAAGAAAACATAATATGTATTATTGCAAGCTATAAAATCTAAATAATATAAAACATTATAATGCTATTAGGTTACAATTTAATATTTAAAATCGTACAAGGTAAAGTAAGAACAATGTTTCTTAATTTTCTTCGTCTTTCCACAATTTTGTCTGTCTCAAAAAATTACAACCAAATTAAAAGTTTTTGTTTTTTATAAAGAAAGAGCAAATAGTTTCGAAATTTTATTAAATTAAGAATTTTTCTTGATTAAAAAAGTTAATTTTAATTTTTTCTTAATTTTTAAAAATTAAGAAAAATTAATCTTATTTTCTTTTTAATCAAAAAAATGAAACTCAAACATTTCTTAATGCAACACGAGTCTATCACTCTATGTCAATTGAAAGTTAGCTTTACAATAAAAAAATATAGAAATTTTATTTCAGTTTAACTAAAAATTTAGGGGTAGTGTTATTTTGACACATTTTAAAACTTTAATAAATTCAAACCGATCGTCATTGAATAAAAAAATAAATAATAATAATAATAATATAATAAGTAAAATAAAAACAATATCGATCTCATTATTTTTTTACTATCTCTTTTACTGTCTTTCATCCACTGAACGTGATATGCAAAGAGCAGAGTCTATTTTTCTTCTAAAATTTTGAAATACTGAAATTCACTATGTGGTATTATACCTATCTATATCCAGAATATGATGCGAGCATATTTTAAAGGACGTGTTTGGTAAATTAATTTTACTTAAAATGTTATATTTATAAAAAATATTACTTTAAAACTACTAAAAATTTCACAAAATGTTTTACTAAAAATGTCACACCGTCATTCAGTTGAATTTTAAAAAAAATCATAAATGAATACAGTAGTCCCCCCTATAATACGGGATACCAGTTGAGTTATATGAAAACGTGTTGTACGAGTATTCTCAACAAACGCGCTCGTATTACCTCATATAACGCATACTGAACAAATGTGATTCATGTATAATTTTTCTCGTTAAAGTTTTTTTTTTTTTTTTTTTTTTTTTTTTGTGCCAGCTAGACTAACAATATGGAATGCGCTACTCTACTTTTCCATACTGAACCATATTTGGTGTGGAGTCCGACTGCTTCAGTACTCACATAAAATTAGGACCCGTTTATAGGGTAGGCAACCATTCACATCTCATTCATACACAGAATGGACAAAGACAAGATAAATAGAGAGAGGAAGTACATCCATGCCCGAACCGGGATTCGAGCCCAGGACCTCCCTATCCGCAGTCAGGCACTCTGACCACTAGATCGGACTGTCGGCTTTAAAAGGGGTTTAAATCGAATATTAAGGAAAAACTAAGTTATGAACGAAATGCATGTGTTCTATTGAAATCAAATTAAGAACGTTTTATATAAAAACTTATACAAATGCAACATATAAAACAGTTCATTTCAAATAATTCTGGAAACAGTTTTATGAGACGTTTATTCGCTGTAGAAGCTGTCTCAAATAATCTCGAAGAATCCCGTGCCCTAGGAAGACCACCGATAAGATGGCTCGTTCACACTGAAAATGGCCTGAAAGTTAGGAACTGGCAAAGTGTCTCTCTGGACAGACGGGCTGGAAAAGGGGTGCTGTGGAGGCAGCTAAGACCTCTGATAGGTTGTTACGCTATAAAAGAAGAAGAAGCTGTATGAAATAACGATCCACCGAGGACTTTTTCAGCAGAATGCTCAAAGGTCAATAATATAATTTAATTTAAATTTATAAGAACACAATTGTGTGTGTGTGATACACTATGAAAATGCATGCGAAATAGATTGTAAAATTTAAAAATCATTCTAAATTTTATAAAAATATATAATTTACTACCTGTAATTATTTCATTCAATTTTATGTAGATTCAGAATGTGTAATTTCTGCATTCAATTATGCATACATTCAGTAGGTCTAATTCGTTCCTGTTTCCAATAGACGTGTTTCGTAAGATATTCAGTATCAGCAATTCTTTCTTTCAGTTCTATGTACATTCAATATATACAATTTGTTCATGGGTTAAATGGACGTATTTCGTAGAAACATGTGTTTAAGAAATGTTGTAAACGAAAAAAAAAAGTGTTAATAATAAAAAGTAATGTAAAAATTTTTTAAGTCAATTCCTACTTAAGTCAACAAAGAAAAATATTATTTTTTCCCACATAAAGCAAAAATTAATTAATTAAATTTTTAATAAATTAATATTTGAAAAATCTGTATAGTTTAAAGTGTCACCCACTACAAGTTTAAAAACTGGATTTTAATTTGAGTGAATAAATAAAAACCATTTTATTAACCATTGAAATTTCGGAAAAGAGATATGTATATAGGAAGAGTGTGAATGAATAGTAGGAATTGAAAAAGAGAAAAGAGATAAATCACATTTCAAATAGCACCAAAAAAACATAGTATTCTCTTCATGGAGTAGCTACATCATAATAAAAGAGAAAATCGCCAATACTACGTCTTCTTTCCATCAACACCAACGACGATGTGCTCTAATCCGTCAGATGAGCTGCAGCCAAATGATGAGTCACAGGCAGATGTTGGAGCTTTTTTTCACCCATTTACATATCTCTGAATCTCTTATGTTTACAGTGGGAATGAACAAGTAGCCGTTGACGAGGATTTCATGCCTCTTTGAAATCTGTGAATCCTCATTTTAATAAGCACCCTTGTGTATCATCCTTTAAGGACACGCGGTCGAGAATTTTTTTTTTTACCATTCTAAATGGAGAAGGTGTAAAGAATATACATATACCTGGCAATAGCAATAGTTATTGGGATCCCATAAAGTAATTTAACCCATTTTAAATTTCCATGCAAAATTATTGCATGGTATATTGGCTATCACATTCACATTTAGCTTAAAGTTACATATGGGGAAGATTTTCTTTCCTTTAATAGCAGTATTTCCTTTATTTAGTTTGGTACCCTAGTGGTAGCGCTCCTATGTCACAGGTACTCGGTTCGATCTTCATCCCAGCAGTGGATCGATAAACTGAGAATCAAGCATGCTTCGGAACCAAACACGGGAAGTTTGGCGATAGGCTGACCACTTAACCGATACATATGCTCCGATCCTGAAGGCCCTCTGTCAAGAAAACAGAAATGGACACTGTGAGCTTTGACCTTCATATGAGCTGCCGTGCCCTTGTGTTTAGCAGTAGTTCTTTTCCTTCCTGATACACATCAACGTTTCTGAATTGCTATCTCAAGTTTCAAAGATACGAACATCTCTCCAAACAGAAGCAGAATCTTCCGTCCTTACACGATGTCGCAAAGTCATATGTTGTTATTTCCTCATTCTGAGAGTACACAATCGACAGTCTAACTGCTGAATTCATTTATAATATCCTATTTACCTTTTGGAAAAGTTTAGTTATCAGAAGTGAGTGTGTTCAACTAATCCCCTAGACGTTTGTTTACAGAAAGGTGAAGTGCAACGTCTATCGTCCATACATCTCACCACAGTCAAATGGGAGGACACGCCCTTTAGAGCATAGGATTCCAAGTTCGATCTCACAAATCACTGTTTCAACAGAGGAGCATACAGAATTGTGCTTCTGAATTCTGCAGGCATGTTTGTCGAAGTGGATGCTTGAGAATTTACTTCAGCATTGAACTTGTTTTCGCAGTCTACCATGCAGTACTTTAAGTACCCATTTTCAGTTTTGGAACTGTGTTATTATCGAGCCTAAAATCCTCCTCTGCGAAAAAGCAAGGTTTTACCACGAGGCAACTGTGATCCCAGTAATTACTATTTATATCTGCGAAAGAACAAGAACATGTTAATTTTTAATAGGGAGTCAGGTGCCTAATCTATTAGGCGACACTGATTTTACTTTCTGAGAACATTAGAAACTTAAGAAAAATATCAAACTTTAAATTATAAAAGCATATACAGTGTTTACTAGTAAAACTGTTGATATTTATTAACTATATCATTATAAAAAATACAAGCAATTTCTTCAAAGTTTTCAGTCAAAATTTTTTTAAATATTTCGAAATTTTGAAACCATTTAAGAGATATAGATACCTTTAACTAGTTATCTTCCTCTCCAAGCATCGATGGAAGATATTTTGACTGTAACTCATTAGCTTGCATCGCCCTGTTAAGAAAAAATCAAAGTTATCATTAATACATGTCGATTAACAAAGAGAAGGGAATATCAAGCCCTGCACGATTCAAGCTCTTACAGCAGCGGCAAACTAATTCAGAAACAATGAAAGAGTAAGTAGAGATTGCGACCAATGATTCTAGGCTTCCGATTTCCTTTTCGGCGATGAAGATGTAATGATCCAGAAATAATGATCAATTTTTATTAAACACTTTGTTCTGTCGCAATAACTACAAGTACTCTAGCTGAAAGCACAGCTACACAATCTAAAAACCTATATAATTTCTCTTATACAGAGAGACAAGACCGCAATTTTTAAAGTTGTAAGTCGCGGCTAGCTTATTTTCGCTCTCAACTATCTCACTGCGGCTGATGTTGATATTTAGGTATAAGTATGATATATCCCCCAAGAGATGTCTCGCCAAATCTGCCGTCCTTTTTTTTAATAATAGTTTTTCCGATTATCCCTTCGGTGTGGCAATTTGAATTTTCGTTGGTTTTGGGGATTTTTTTAGTGCTAGGTTTGGTTTTTTCCGCCGTGTTTTTCGTTATTTTTGTGTATCTTATACGGTTTTTCTAAGTGACAACAGAGTTAGAATTGCTTGGCAACGAAAAAAAAAGACAAAGGTCAACGACGAAAAATTGGCGCAGTTTGTCCTTATTTGGACCTTGCGCCATAAGACCCAACCAACCAACGACGGAAAAAAAACGCAAAGGTCGACAATGGGATATGAATGGGGGATATACCCTACTATTTCCGATATTTATTCTTCTTCGGTATAGAACCTAAAAGTCTCTAAAACATTTCGATAGTAAGTCTCTGCCAACTCGACTCCTATAGATTCTGTCAAAAAAGAAACATCAAAAATATAAATTTAATTTTTTCCGTCAAGTCGCCAAAGTATCGCCAAGCTGTCTCAAGTCTCATCGACTTATTTCTCTTCTCTTCAAACTGCTATTTTCACAGAAATGAAGGTTATTTAATCAATAATTTCTCATATCAAATAACGACACTAAAAAACAATTAGTTAAGCGGAATTATTAGATATTTATACAAATATTCACATCATTTGCATTTTTCGTAACAGTATTGTTTTTGAACCAAAGCTATATTTATACCATTTGTTTTTAAGTTTTTTTTATTTTATTATTATTATTATAGTTTAAAATAACGAAATCCTTCATTTCATGAATCTCAAACTAAAATAGGTTCCCCTTATGAAATCTTGGTTAAATGTTTATGCGGAAGTCTCATACAGGCATTAAATAAACGAGAGTAAGGGCTCTTTAGAGAATTTTAGTAAGCAAAAACATACACTCAGTGAAAGTATTTATTTCGCTCCACGCCACTATCGCAGCAAAGCACCTTTATCTAGAACAGTTCAATCCATAATTTTAAAAAGACTATAAATTTCCTTAGAACCAGAAACTGCTTCTATAAAACTTAAATTTGATTTAAAACCTTAAAGTGAATATAAAGAAAATATTTATGGTGTCCATATATTTTCCGCGAATTTAAAATCTTCTTAGATCACAAAAGCTTAAAAACGCTTTTTACTCCAAGATTTTTTTATAATCCGTATATTTTAAAGGAGGCCATAAAACACCAAACGTGATCTATTTTTTAAAACAAGGCAAGAAATATTCAAATATTATAAAGAGCTTCGTAGATCAAGAATTTAATGTGTATATTTTTAAACAGGCTCGCATGGGATTTTATAATTCGAAGTTCAGACGTTTATAGTGCATACGTTGCAAATTTTAACTTGCAAAGCTTTTCATCAATCAATCAATTTTTTTTATACGAATAATTTTATAATTTTTCCCCACCTTAAAATTTTTATAGTGCATTTGTTTCTTATGATAGCTTATGAATTTTTTTTAAAATTTGCTTAAACCGAATACTTTTCTTTAACATTTTTGTAAAGTACTTTAATTTGAATATGTGAGCAATTTTCGCTAGCTTTAATTGGCACATCAACCCTATAATCATAATGTACTTTTGCATGAGCGCTTTTATAAATTTCTTCAACCTCAAAGTTTTTATAGTTTGTTTCTCATGATGTGCTTATATTTTCCCTTTTAATTTTCATAAATTAAACATGATATTTTTTTCAGCGTTAATTAAATTTAAAGATGTGAGCAGATGTTGATAATTCACTAGAAAAGGATTTTATTTGCACTCATATAAAAATAGGCTTAAAAATTAATTTAAATCTATTTTCAAATGAATATCAATGATCTGTAGTTTTTCAACCACGATTTTTTTTTATCCATCATGTGCTTCTAAGTTTACTTATGCTGAGCTGGTTGCCAAATATTTAAGGCACTTGCCTTCGATTCAAGAGCTCGTGGGTTCAAATCCCATCTTGCGTTTGGATGTTTGTAGCTGTTCGGAATCTTTTTCAAACAGAAGTCCCGGATCTAGTTAGCTCTCGTATGCAAAATATGCGTAAGAAACTAAAACAAAGCTTACTTACAAGATTTCATTTTGCACACAAATGAAATCTTGTATTTTGTTTCAATAATTTTTTGTCAGAAATAGTCTAATTAGAATATGTAAACAAGTGTCACAATCTGAGTTTACAAAACCTTTATCAGTTATTGTGTATTTTTGAATGGATATAGATGCGATTACTTTTAAAGTCGATACTTTTATACTTTTGTTTCTAATAATGCTTATGAAAAAAACCTTTTAATTTGGACATATTGAACATGTTATCATTTTTCAATGACTTCATTAATATTAGTCAAGTTTTAATAAGTAATGAAGTGTTTTAATATTTAAGCCTTTTATCGAGTAACTAATTATAGAAGCTGTAGCTTGATTTGTATCTTCTTGAACTTTTCATGATTTTCATAATATTAAATTGTTCACTATGAAAAACATTCCCTGTGCCTGGACGGCAAAAAATGCTACCATTTCAAAAAGGGAGTAATTTAACCGTCATGTATATTAATGAGGGTGATTTTAAGCTTCAAATAATCACAATGCACTAGCTTCAAATAATCACAATGCACTAGCTTCAAGAATAAAATTTCCGAATATATTTTTGCATTGAATAGTTGTTGTTACTTATGACACTTGGACAAGCCAAGCTTGCTATCCCATTAGCTATGCGAATTTAAGTCAGTAGGGTGAGTCTTTCGTTTAACCAGAGCACCACAAAAGTGAATGTACGACTTTACTCTAAACTCCTCAGATAGATGGCACCAACAGAGGATCCACTCTCTCAATTTTGACATTGATCTGAAGGGGGAGGAAAATTTTCCCAGACCATTTTACACCACGGTAACTGCTCAATAACCATGTACAGCACTTTCGATTCTACAGATTTAACGAATACATATATCACATCTACTAGGTGGGTCTATGGCTATAATGGGAATCGAACCACGTCCTTTCGGACGGAAGGCCGATGCCCTAACTTCTAGGTTACAACGGCAAAATGAATAGAAATATTTATCACCAATGTTTTAAAAACTAATACTAAAAACAGCAGTAAAAAATGATTTCAATTAATGACTTGTCATTAATTGTTTATAGTATTAATTTAATGAAGATTTTAATTCTGAACCATAGAAATATTATTGAGAGTGGTTGCCATAGAAATATTATTAATTGACAGCTTTCTCAAGACTTCCCCAGTGCATGTGGACCAATGATATCGAGACAGTCCGTGCATAGACTGTTAGCTAAGAGAGCACTTAAACTCCCGGAAAGCAATCGAGGTATGTTTTTTCATGCATTTCCACAAGAGGGCGCGTCTGTCTTGGAAAAAAACACTATTAATGTCTGCACCGGCATCATATTATGCATCTAACCTTCTGTTTTTCTTTACTAGTTTGGTGGAAACTATTGGGTGGGAGTATTCGTCATTTAGAAGAAAGGAGCAGCACAGATGCAGTATAATCCAGGATACCAAATTCTGAATTTTTTTGGCGATGAAGAAAAGTTGCCAAGATGACGTATTGTGACGTGCACGATGGCGTTAATTCTAAGGTTCTAAAATAGAATTTTCAGCATAATTCTTATATGTCTCCCTACTTATGACGTAATACAAACGAGGTTGCTAGTTGCATAAAAATATCAGCCAAAAAATCACCAAACTCAGAATTTGGCATCCTGGATTATAGGGCATCTGTACCGCAAAAAGCAAACAGAAATTCCTAGGATTTGATCTGCCTCCTACAGCGGTATTATTTCCCTTTGAGGACATTGCGAGAACGACCTATTTGATATCCCGTATGTGCCTTTAATGAACACGGTGTATATATGGCTAAGTCGGGATTCGAATTCACTCGCTTCCTTAGTCAGAATGTTGCCCTAACCAATCAGGCCACTGCGGTATTTCACCACTTTAGGTCATATCAAGATTTATACCATGTCCTGCAAGAATTTAAAAGTAAATGTGAAATTAATTTGATCACTTGTTTATGTATATATATATATATATATATATATATATATATATATATATATATATATATGTATATATATGTATATATATATATATGTATATATATATGTACATATATATTTACATATATATGTATACATGCATATATATATATACATATATATATACATATATATATACATACATATATATATATACATATATATATATATGTATATATATGTATATATGTATGCGGTGGTGCATAACGAAGCTGTTCAACATTTGCATACATCATTCATCATCTAATGTGTTGTAAATTTCATGTTATTTGCATGCTTCCTTCAGAGAGTTGCATTTACAGTAGCCAGCAGTGTATTTAAAAGGTAGAATATTAAAATTGAGAGTAAATTAATAAAAAATATCTGTCTTCTAAAAGTCGAGCAATAAAAGGGAGTGAAAGTATGCAATTTGACAAAATGCATCACATTTATTGTATGCCTTTTAACTCAATCCAAGAAAAATATTATACAGATTCTATGTTCTGTGTGTGTGATTGATATACTAGTTTATATTTTGTAGTATCAATAGGAATATAGAGCTTTAAATTTTGAGCTTATAAATAAAGTAAAAAAGTCATTCCTTGGTTGTAGGTACAAGAGTCTTGAACAGCAATATAAGTCCTACTGTGATTTCTCATGCTATTTATAATTTATATATACACTACTGGCCATTAAAATTGCTACACCAAGAAGGCGACATGCTACAGACGTGAAATTTATACGAAAGGAAGAAGGTGCTGTGATATGCAAATGATTCGCTTTACAGCGCATTCAGACAAAGTAGTCGCGAGTAGCTACACCTACATTATGTTTAAATGGGAAATTGTTCAGCCGGTTCCTCATACACAAATTGCGTTTGAACGTTGTTGCCTGGTGAAAAGTTGTGGTGATGCCTCGTGTAAGAAGGAGAAATGCGTACCAGCACGTTTCTGACTTTGATAAAGGTCGAATTATAGCGTACTGGGATTGCGGTTTATCTTATCGCAGTATTGCTGCTCGCGTCGGTCGAGATCCAATGACTATTAGCAGAATATGGAATCGATGGGTTCAGGACGGTAATACGGAACGCCATGCGGGATCTCAACGGCCACCTATCACTAGCAGCCGAGAAGACAGGCATATTATCAGCATGCCCATAATGGATCGTGCAACCACGTCACGAGCCGAGAGTCAAGAAACGGGGTCGTTTGGAAAACAACAAGTATCTACACGAACAGTTCGACGACGTTTGCAGCAGTATGGAATCTCAGCTCGGAGACCATGGCTGCGGCTTCCCTTGACGCTGCGTCATAGACAAGAGCACCTTCAATGGTGTGATCAACGACGAACCTGGGCCCACGAATGGCGAGACGTCATCTTTTTAGATGAATCCAGTTTCTGTGTACAGCATCATGATGGTCGCATCCGTATTTGGCGGCATCGTGGTGAACGCTCACTGGCAGCGTGCATTCGTCATCGTCATACTGGCCCATCATCTGGCGTGATGGTATGGGAGGCCATTGGATATACGTCTCGGTCACTTGTTGTTTGCATTGACGGTGATTTGAACAGTGCACGTTTCCTTTCTGGTGTGTTAAGACCCGTGGCTCTACCCTCTATTCGAGCCCTGCGAAACCTTACGTTTCAGCAGGATAATGCCCGACCGCATGTTGCCGGTATTATACGGACCTTCCTTGATTCAACAGCCGAACGTGTTCCGACACGTTCGGCTGTTGCCCTGGCCAACATGTTCTCCAGATCTTTCACCAATAGAAAACGTCTGGTTAATGTTTGCCGAGCGACTGGCTCATCACCAAACGACAGTCACTACGGTTGATGAACTGAGGCATCGTTTTGAAGCAGCATGGGCATCTGTACCTGTACATGCAATCCAATCTCTGTTTGACTCAATGCCCAGGCGTATAACTACTGTTATTACTGCCACAAAGGTGGTTGTTCTGGATACTGATTTCTCAGGATCTATATATCCAGCCAAATTTTTTGAAAATTTAATCCCTTGTTATTTCTAGTATAATATATTTGTCCAATAAATATCATTTTGTTATCTACATTTTCTGGTGTAGCAATTTTAATGGCCAGTAGTATATATATATATATACTCTGTAATCAATGATATTTGACAGGAGTAACATCTATCCAATATCATAAGGCAGTTGTAAAAACCAGTATAGAGCCTAGCGATTCTTTTGGGGCTCTTCCAAAGGTATCCAACGTATCAGTGGATTAAGGTCAAAAGAGCGGGCTGGACATAGAATTTGTACTGGTTTCTACTTAAAAATATCAACAGTTGAATATAAAAAGAAGCTGCTGCTTATAAAATGAAAATATTGCCAACTCCAGCAGCAAGTGGGTGAACAACAAGATTCCTCCATGTTATTCTATTTCCTTCTAAGTATTAGAAGCCTATACGAGGGTCACTCTGAAATATTTGAAATACAACTACGTTTTTAAAGTTATACTTAAAACATTTTATGTGTGTTCAAAGTAGTCTCTTTCAGCATCAATGCACTTTTGTAGACGAATTTTCCCCAGATTAAATGCCTCAAGCCATTCATTTCTTGGAATAGATCAAAAAATGCATTTATAGCCACATCAATGTCTTCTTCTGAATGAAAGCGACGTCCACGAAAGTTCTTTTTTAGGTTAAAGAATAACCAAAAGTTGCATTTAGCTAGATCAGGAGAATACGACGGATGTTCGATCACTTTAATTTGTTTTTGTTTAAGAAACTCAACTGTTAATCCGGCTGTATGTGAAGATGCATTGTCATTGTGAAGCATTAGTCCCCTAACATTCGTTTCTAGTAAAATTTCTGGAAGACATTTAGTGGTATACCAGTTTGCTTTTACTGTCTTCTATCCTTCCAACTTGATGGCTTTGACCAATCCCGTACTTCTGAAGAAAACGGCATACATCACTTTTTTCAGTTGGCGTTATTTTTTCACCATTGTCGGCGTGGGATCATCTTCAGAGACCCATATTTTGCTTTCTTGACGTGTTGGAATGTCAAAAAACGGTATGTACGTTTCATCACCTATTACAATTTTAGAAATGATGCGGTGTTCATCATCATTTAGCAATTTAAAAGTTTCTTTACTGATTCTGACACGCTCCTCTTTTTAATACTCAGTTAGATTATGAGGAACCCAACCGCAAAATACTTTTTTCATATGTAATTCTTCATGAGAATGATTTTGTGTATGGCTGCGGATCCAATGCTTAGTTTCTTCTATATCATTTGATAGGTACAACGATTATCATCCCATAACATATTTCGTATTTCAGACACATTATCCGGGATTACTGCCGACGGCGGCCTTTCTGTGTGTTCTTCATCCTGAAGAAAATTGCGACCTCTTCTAAATTCTCTAAACCATCTGAATACAGTAGCACGAGTTGGAGATTCATCACCAAATGCTAATTGCAACCGTTGAATGCATTCTTCTTGATTTAATATTGCTTTAAAATCGTAGAAAATCATAGCGCGAAAATGTTCTCGCGTCAACTCCATTTTCTCTTCTGTTTAAAATTTATTCTATGCTAAACAAGTTGAAGTAAGTCAGTAAAATTCATCTTCTGTGTTAAAATACTGCAGAAGTAGAATAGTATACCCCCCTCCCATTCTTCAACAGATCGGACATTCCTCTCCATAGAGCACAATGTTCCTGCCTTAAGGCTATGATGAGCCATAATATTCCGTGTTTTAAAACTTTTATCATTTCATGAATTCCTTATAAAATATAGGTATGATAAATTTCTGCAATATCACAAATGAAAGGCTGATTTGGTTTTAGATTTATTCTCACTTTTTCTTCATGAGAATTAATTGGATCGGACATATAGTTTAAAGTGGAAGCAAAGCTGCTACAAATATCCATGGCCAAGAAAAGAATCTAATCCATAAATTTTTTATTAGAATGACAGATTGCTAATGCATCAGATTTCTTCTCGGTCACATGTTAAAAAGTAAATAGTTGTGGCACTAGCATACTTCAGTGTACCTCGCTCAAATTAGGTGCTAGCAGTTAGGCGGAAGCAGACGTGTAGGTGTTTTTCGTCATTTAGAAATAGGGACCAAGCAGATTTCCAATTCTTGACATACCCTACCCTCAGAAATATCATTTCATTTGGTGATCATTGTGACCACATCCTATTTAACATGTGCCCTCACCTTTAATAAACTCAACATATTTCGTTTAAAGCGGAATTCGAAGCCACTAGCTTCCGACGCCCTAACCAATCAGGTGACCACAGACTCCTACAAAAAGAAATATTATGCCGACATAAACCAATGTGTCACAAATCATTATCTTAACTTCATATTTCTGGCATCTCACATTATTGCTCTAAAAGATTTATGTCCACCATAACACCAAATTAATCTTTCCAATCTTCGAGTCTTTCTTATTCGAATGTGTTGTCCCTCCTTATTCCGTCTGGTTAACCAGTAGGCTGAACACCATCCATGAAACCGCAAACAAACCGAATGCCCAAACCAAGAAGAGGAGTTTGAAACAAGTCCTCTTTTTCGAGTCCTAAGATTGAACGTGAAATAGCTTAGCTTCTTATTTCTTACAAAATGGAACTTATTATTCTCTAAATTGAGTACTCTAAACATCACACCACAATACAATTCATCATTTGTTCAATTTCTGTGCCTTAAACGACACGACATTTTTCCATCACTAATATGCTACTTGTTCAAATGGAAAGATATCAGACTGCAATAGAAAACGTATCCTTTAAAAAGCAGTAAATATATCTTTTTTGCGACTGACAGTAAAATAACAGTCATCTTTTACAATGCTATGAAGTGTGGACGATCTTGCCCTACTCTCCATGTAGTACAAGGAACTCAGGAAAAAATCTTGAAATTTCCTTTTACCTTCCTTTCCTACTTACCGATTTCCTTTTTTTAAAATTCGGTCAATATTATATCGAAATCCTGTAAATTAGAATGCTTTGATATCGAAAAATTAAACATTTTACGAATTTGGATTCTACAAATTAAATGTCAAAAAAATATGCCCCAAAACAGCGATATAATCACTTTATCCATTTTTTTATTAGAAAAATTATACAATAAATTTGTAAATACGAAATATTCTTCTTAGAATTTCCATAATTAAACATTTTTTTTAAACGAATATTATATTTATGACTTAAATTAAATTTTTTTTAAGTAAATTTTTCATAAAATAATTTGTAGTATCATTAAAGTAATATATATCTCTGATTGTTTTGAGGTAATGCAGACATTTCTTTTCATCAATTTTAATATGACATTTTATTTATTGCATTCCTGAGTTTAAAAATTTACGCCAGTAAATATAGTCGGAATAAAATTATTAAAAATTATTCATCTATTAATTATTGCATTATTAAAATTATTAATATTATTGCATCAATTTCTGAAAATACCTTCAGTATATTTGCAATTATTTACATCAAATTAACTGAAAAATAGAATCTCTACAAAACAATCGATAAGGAATTGATAAACAATTTTAAGGAAGTATTTATAGACGTCAAACAAGTTAAAAAAAAAATCAAAAATAGCTGAAAGAATCCTTTGCCTTCTAATTGTGTGTGTGTGTGTTCACTTGTTAATCTTTAATAAACAGTATTTCTGGTGGAGGAAATAAAACTACTGATGACTTTGTAAAGTATGCTTCGCATTTGGGTGACTTCACAATAATAGAGTAGTAAAAACAGTTGATTATTGAATGATTTAGAAAAATAAAACCAACTTCATTTACCATTAATGAGGATCAGCACAGTTTTCTTACCGTGGCTTAATAGCTTATAAATAACCCTCATTATCTGCAAATAAGTAAGCAGATGCAAATGAAAAACCAACACCCATTTTCTTCGCCCTGCGTGAAAATTAGATTCGAATGTTTAACTTAGCTAAGCGGAACAAACACTGATGATGGCGGCTTAAGAAAGACTTTAAAAGTGAAATAAAAATGAACATATGTGGCTTTACGAATCCTTGAATTTTTCATATTTATGTATTTTATTATGCATAAAAAATCAAAATGTTTTCATGATATTTTGAAACTTACTTGAAATTAATTATCATGAAGATATAAGTCCGCCTGAAAAATATATGATTCTATGTGTTGATTACTGATATTTCAGAAATTTAGCTTTTTCTTGTTATGCACATTTTTTCTTTCTGAAAGACAAAATGTCGAATACTATTTATATAGCTGTATTTGAAAGCAATATTATAAACTGATTTTTGCAATATCTGCATCAATAAAACTGTTAATTCGTGTCGAATTTGTCTCATGGGTAACCTGAAATAAAAATAACAATAATTTTGGTGAAATAATAATTCCCTTTACGTTTTGAATACTGATACGTTTTGAATCACACAAAATAGAAAGTTTAGTGTTTATAAAATATTTAATGCTTATATTTTTTCTTTTATTAATGTATTTTATAAGAAATCACGGACATTAGCATCCAATCGAAAGCGTGGACTTAGTTTTGGGAAAATATTTTTATTTGAAAAAAGAAACAATATATAATATTCATTCCTATTTTTGTTTAAAATGCTGTTTTTCCCCAATGTAATTTGATATCAAACAGGGGTCAGCTGGGAACAGATTGAATGAGGGGTGGAACTCTTGAAAGTTCTGTTTAGTTACAAAGTTATATTGAAATCCTGACTGCTTTAATTCACCTTCCAGTGCATTTCTAATTACGAGAACATTAAGGAAACAGAAAATACATCCCACGAACTGTTCCAAAACAACTATCAAGAACAATTAAAATAATAATTTTCAACTATCAGAAATATATTAAATATTGTTATTAAAAAACATATTCTGTTAAAAAAATTTTTTTTATATTCACGTAGAAAGATTAGTTGAGTTTTTCCCTCTATGGTCATTTTTTTACACGAGGCATACTAGGACTAGAATCACCAATTCTAAGTACATCCGTATCCACTGCTCCTGGGGAGGGAATTAAACCCATGAACAATTGCCAGCTACCTGTATGTCAACTAATTCATACAATTGATTTAAGGAGGAATTCGATGTCACATACTTTTCTTTCTAATTCCAGTGTAAATGGCAATTTTAAAAAGGAAACCGAACTCCTGTGCTGCATGACGGCATAAGCACCTTTACAATGACTGAAGTTTTAAACTAGAAACCAATATTCTGATTTAAGTTTCATTCCATTTCAAGCAGCTGTTCAACCCCAGAAAAAATTTCGGCCGACACACTCAATGCGGATTTTATTTATACATATTTTGTATTGCTTAACAGTTAAATACAAATCATTACAGAAATTTAATGTTATAAACATTATACATTTATTTATTTTCAAGTGTAATTTTAAAACTACTGCATGAATTGGATTTGTAAATTAAAAAATTACAACTATTAATACAACGAGTTTGATGTAGAATCGTGTACCTCTTGATTTGGCGGAAATCTTGGCGATACATCTTGGGGATAAATTTTAGCTTATGGTAACTCTATCCTTATATAGGTTTTGTGTATGGGACATCTTGGCGTCAAAAAATTCGCCATTATTATAATTGCTTATATTGGTAAAATTAATCGATTCTTTGGATAATTCTTTGACGCCAAGATTGGTTCCAAATATTAAGTACACGATTAAGTTTTATCAATATAACTAATATTTTCACTTAAATTTCAAGCAATAACCCTGCTAATTTTCTTTTTTATGTATCATGAATTTTAATGTTAAAAAATATATAGACTTAAAATATATATTCGAGTAGTTTAGAATTTCATATTTTGCTTTAGGAAACTAACACTGAATAAATTTATTTTTATGTACATTTATGTATATTCAGCATTATACTTCCTCTCGAAATTTTCGAACCAAAATTCAAAAAAATTTCCTCACATCCAAATACCGCTCATCAATTTCTGTAGCAACTTGAAGTTTGGCGTGATTTCGACAAGGAATACACCCAGAAACACAAAAAGAACAATTTATTTTTTCAACATTATCATAATTCTACTGCTGAAAAAAAAAATACTCCTTTAAGACGCAGTGAATTAGGATATTTTCAGACTCTTGTAAACACTCACAAAATCAAAACATAAGCTCGATCTCGGCATATTGTGAAAAAATGAAGAAACACAAAATACGTACTTGTAAAGCTTTCCGGCATTTTACTTTCTGATTCTTTCTTTTTTTATATTCCACTTACTTTCATCATTTTTTTTCTAGGGAAAGGACCATGTGACAGGTTTCAGTCCCAACTATCCATCAATCACGTGACGAAAAAAATGTCACCCCCCAAAACATTCGAATTTCATTCCTCTCTCTCGTGTGCGTGTGTCACGTTAAGGGGTGGAAAGAAAAAAAGTGGAAAATAAAAGAAACTCGTTCCATTTTTGTAAAAAAAATTCTGTTTTTTTTTTTTTTTTTTTTTTTTTCGGTCTTTCGATTCTTAAGATTCTCTTCCTCGGCATCCATCACGCAGTGATCCAGCTCTCAATTTATAAAATGTTGTATGCAGTCAAATTCCATTCTGATAGCCGTATGTTCCACCGGATGGCAGGAAGTAAAGAAAAAGTTAAATCTGAAATTCTAAACAGGAAATGTTTCGGACTCTTGGTAGTATCCCATAATGCTCGAGTGATTTGTCTTCGATTTTGGATTTGCTTAGCCATTGACGTTAAAAATTGATTACACTGGAAAAGAAAGTACGCCATCTTTTCCCAATGTACGTCAACAATATAATCACTTTTTTCCCACTGATAGTGTGATATAGAAATTATGTATAATGGAAGATTAAAATATTTGTTGAAAAAAATAATAGTTGAATTATACAAATTACGCATAATAAATTGTTAAAAATGAAAGAAAGATTTTTTTAGATAATAGTTATAGAGCAGTATTTAGCTGATTACTTAAAAAATATTTGTTTTTTACAATTAATTAAAAAGCGAGAAAGAATGAAAAAAAATGGCTTTTGACGAAATATTTAGCTGATTGTAAGCATATCTAAAACGTTTTTTCTTTTCTTTTTTTTTTTTTCCAGGGCATTTTTTTAAGCATGATTTTTTCCAATACACGCACGCCATGGAGATTTATTTTCATTATTAGTTAAGAGGGTCTGATCTAGAATTTAAATGTATGGAAAATTTAAATTGAAGAAAGGAAAATATAGAAAATGTTTAATAGATTTCACACAGAAAATTAATTAAAAAAAGTGATAAAGAATTCAACAAAATATGGATTTTCGATGAACCTTAGCCGATTATAAGAATATCTAAAACGTTTTTATTTCAGTGCATACTTTTTCGAGTACGCTTTTTTTTTCCAAATCGCGTAATGGAACTTTTTTTCCTAATCCTCTAACATGGCTTGATCTGGAAATTAAATACATAGAAAGATTTGAATAAATATTCGAAGAAAAGGAAATGTAGGTGTACTCAGTTTTACTCAGATTTTACTCAGTGAAAAAGTGTTTAACAAAATCTGAGTTACTGATAAATATTTAGTCGATTATAAAAAAAAGTGTTTTAAGTAGGGTACCTAAAACACTTTTTTTCCAGTGCATACTTTTCCAAAGTATGCTGCTTTCCAATATACCCTTCATATACTCCATGTTTTCCAAACTGGTTAAGGTGATTCTATTTAGAAATTACAATAGGAAATAATAAAATATTTGTACCAAAGAAAATAAAGTTGAGGAATTATAGGTTTCACATAGTGAATTTCTTGGAAAACTGAAAGTGAAAAATTTAACTGAATATGAGTTAACTAAACATATTTAACTAAATAGGAATCAACGAAGAAAATATGAACTAAATATATTTAATCAAATATAAAGCAAAAGAAGATTTCAATAATAAAAGTTTAAAAATATCCGTCTTTGTCAATGCTCTCATGCTTTTCAAATGTATCTTCTGAACATTCTTTTTTCCTAATTGGTTTAAATGATCTAATGTGGAGAAATTATGTACATTGAAGGATTAAAATATAAAAATATGTTAGGGGATTTATATATTTTACAAATTGATTAAAACTCTGTGTGATATATAGATTTTAACTACATAACTGAGAGTTATTGAGCCGAGCTGCTAGCTGAATGGTTAGCGCTCTTGCCTTCGATTCAACAGTTCGTGCGTTCGAATCCCACCTTGGGCATGGATGTTTGTAGTGGTTCGGAATGCACTTTAAGCCGTAGGTCCCGGTCTAATTAGCCCTCGTGTGTCAAAAAATGACCGTTGAGCGACAAACAAACAAACGAGAGTTATTGATTAGTATTTCTCTCATCAATAATTCATAATAATCAAAAAATCGTTTTATACGCATTCTCTGCGCATCAAAAAAGGTTTTTTTTTCTAACACAAATTTTCTAAATTACGCTCCTTTTCAGTGAATGCAAGGACGTTCTCTTTTTTCTAACAAGTTAAGAGGGTCTGTTTTGGAAATTATATGCTTGAAAAACGTAAAATATTTGTAGAAAAGGATATTATTAAATCTTTGTATTTACGATTTTAATTACATAGATATGGAATATTATATTTTAAATCTAATAAATTACATGTTAAAAATGTTGTTAAATTTTATATTTTAATTTGAACCAATGAAATTGAATAAAAATATCAAAAATAGTTATTTCGAATATACTTACACATTTTTATATTTGTTTATTCTCTGTTTAAGATATTGTCTAAAACAAATGTTTTCAAAACTTAATTTTATTTCAATGGTTTTCATTTAACAATAATTTGTTTTAACTTCGTGTATTCAAAAAACATTTCTACAGCGTTTCCATAAAATAACAAAATACATCAAGTAATCAGTTAAACGCTTGGAGATTTTATTAATCCGAAATGCGCGAAATTATATCACAGTTCTTAAGTTTCGATTCAAACTTAAACTGAGTTTTTGATTGTATAAGTAAATTAAAAATCTGCGTAACTAAATCATATTCCACTTTCTTTAGATATATAGAGAAATAGTTCTAACAAAAATCATTATGAGCATTTGAAACACCGAGGTTTAATCTCAACGCTTAACATACGGATTTCTTCAAGATAAAAACAAGATCTCGTATAAGTTTGCTAGCTCTCCAAAAGCTTTTATTGCTTGTATGAGATGTATTGTCATACCCATTAACTGGTAGAACCCTCCTTGGGTTAGATACAGAGATCCTTGCTCATGAATACTGTCACGCCCACCATATTCTCCAGATCGGGTATTTATTGATTATTGTTTATGTTTACAAATATTTCAGATAATAAGACCCATACTTCATATGAAAAGATTAAAAATCAAGTGGATCAGCTTTTTTATTCCAACAAAAACCTAACAATTTATGGACGTGTAATTATGCTTCTGCCAGAAAACATGAAGGCATTGAATCGCATGGGCAATATATATTTCAATAATGAATTCACTCACTATAAGAAAATTGTCTTTCATTTTTATAAGAAAAAAGAAATTGCTTTCTGTGTGTGTGCGAACTGTTGACGATTCAAAATTTAATATCAAGAGATATAAGATATAATACGGCAAATTTCATTTGGCAGATAAAAAATAGTCATACAAGATATCAAATGATTGAAATTACTAACCTCTTGTGATCTGTGTGTCTCTGTGTGTGTGGTTATGATGATAAAAAATTAATAGTTTGTGTAGTCAATACTGTTGTGGTCATAACCACTGCCATAAAATCAAATCACCTCCGCATAAAATCAAAGAGCCTCAGACTCATTTTTCCAGTATAACAATTCCACGAGGCTTCCACATATTGCCGAAGTTGAGATGATTAGTTAGTGGGTGTTTCCCGAATAAGTTATAGCACATGCATGTACCACGTGTTTTCGATTGGAGATAAATCAGAAAACAAGCAGGCTGAAGGAACAGTTCAGTTGATGGATAAGAAACTTTTGAGCATTGGATGCCACGTGTATCATTCATTTTCTTTTTATAATACGGCTGATTTCAAACGTTGAATGTCTTAGAGGACCATGAGCTGAAGCACCACAGAGATAAAGCGCTGTTTCTTCAGTGTACCGGTTGGCGCAGCTGGTCCTTATTTGGACCCTTTACCATTAAAAGCAATCAACCTTCGGTGTACCAGCAATCCGTACTAAAGTGTTGCGAGAGTGAAGTCTAATACCACCTCAAACCGTGATATTCAGTGCAGCAACAATGTTGCGATATATAATACAACAATTCAGCAGTATCTCATCACGCTCTTTCCATACTCAAATACGATTAACGTGGGATTGCAAGCAGAAGTGGGATTCCTCAATAAAGACGAAATTGTCCCATTTCATTGCCAATATCGATCATTCATCGTTTCATTGATAGCACAAACGACTGTAGTTTTGATTCAGATATAAACGAAGCAATGGACGTCTTAATAACATTCCACTCATCAGTAAACTTCATCGAAAAGTATTGGTGGACCCTGAATTAAGGAATAAAATATTGAATCGGTTGTTTTAAGGTTAGTGACAAAGGCTAAGCAATTCAACACAGCCATGCACAAAATATATCTCTCATCATCACATCTAGCTGTGCAACGAGGGTTGTGATCAATGTCGTTGGTGTATTCATCGATATCGATAGGCACTACAGTTACTTATTTTCATTCAACTTATTTCTTTGAAAGATAATCTGTAATCCCTATATATAGGCTACTATTCTTTTTTGGCGTAATTCAGAAAATTGCTTGAAAAACACTCCAAGACTAAGAAGCATTGTTATATAGCTTACTAGAAAAAAACGCATAAAGAAGACAATTGTTGAATTTGAATCAGCAATTTCTTCTCAAATTTTATAACATTTGTAACTGGCACTACATTTGCCGGTGATAAACACAATCACTGCAATGCTAATGATTTGTATATTTCTCCACTTCAAACTCACATGATGTAAATCTCGTATAGTACTCTAGCTTCCTTTTCCGGTTGTTTCCATTTTAGATGGCCAGCAGTGTATATTATGCTGATAACAGTGTTCATTCTGACGCCCATCCTGTCTAGTGGTCAGCATGCATGACTGTGGATAGGGAGGTCCTGGAATGGAATCCCGGTTCGGAAATGGATGCTCTCTCTCTCTCTCTCTCTACTGTATTTGTCTTTTCCTTATATGAATGGATTGTGAATGGTTGTCTACCCTATAAAAGAGTACCTATGGCATATGTGTACTGCGAAAATCGGGATCCACTCCAAATTAAGGTTCAGTTGGAAAGGTAGAGCAGCGCACCCTATATTGCTTAGCTGGCACAAGACAATAACAACAGTATTCATTCTATACACGATAGTTTACACTTGCGTGTTTGCAGCTGCCCACCCACCTCCAATTGCAAAGCCATAGTACATTAACTCAATCCCTTGTTAAGTTAAGAGAAAGAGCTATGACTTTTTTCAGTTGTAGTGATTAACGCTAAAAACATATTTATTCTTTTTTCGATGACACTATTGCTATGAAAAGGAGAATCTTCTGGTATCAAATTGAAAAGAATTGGAAATGAAAATGATAACATACAAAAAAATTCATAAAAATGTGTGTGAGAGATGTACTTGTTTCTTAAACAGTTTCTTTTGAAAGATAAAGGCAAAAAAGAGCATTTTGCGTAAAGTATTTCTGTATTGTTTTATTCACAATATATTTATACATGTAATCGAAAAATAATAGAAAAACAAACCAATTACTCTAGGGATTCTTGCTTCTAACATATAAAATTTAACAATTCAAAATAAAATGCATGATACTTTTTGAAATCTTAACAGTACATATTCAGCTGTGTATTCTGCCGACAGTAAAGCCGTTAAACACTATGAATAACCTCAAAACTTTGATCCTCGTCCAAGTGACGAGGTCACACCTGAACCTGGCATCCTCCTCTCCACATCTACGCCACACCAGCGGAAGAACTTTGGATGTCATATATTAATGTCCTCAACCCACGGAGCTCCAGCAACCCAGTGAGGGAGAGTACGTGGTCACACTTCCAATCACTCTTCGCGGCAAATCCTGATCTTAATTAATAAGCAGCATGAAGCTACTGAGCCACTGGAGCTCCACACCTGAACTGGTCCCTCTTCTCGACGCCAATAAAACCACTACTTATTTTCCATGCCCCAGTTATACAGTCCGAAGGATCTTCCAATGTGTTGGCTCTAAAAGTCATCAGTTTATGATAACGATTCTTTGTCAACTAGTTTTCTGTTCGCTGGAGTTTGACTCAAAGTTTGTTGCTTTAGTTGCCACTCAGTGATAATTAAATTGTAGTAGCCACTAATTGTTTAATAAAATAGTTCAGCAACAACCAAATATTTAACAAAAATTGAGTGAAATGAGACGGTTATTGAGTCGAAATATGTAAATAAAATATCAGAAACTAATTTGAGAAACATCAGTTCTTTCTGTAAAAATATAATCATTTCAAAATATTCTGATAGTTAATTAGACTATCAGTAAATAAAATGGAAAGTATGACTCAGTTTGAAATAAATTTAGTTAGGTTTATCGTTTTTTACGTTTGAAAGATTAATCGATTTGTTAGTACATTCTAAAATCGATTTTGAAGACCCCAGTTCGATGATAATGAGGAACCTACGAATTACTCCATTTAGTTGCTATCCCGGCCAACTTGAAGACAAGAACATAGATGTCACTTCATGCAATATTGCATGTAGATGTGTAATAAGCTATATAATCCTTTCATTTTTACTGATTTTGATTAAAATTCCAACAATATTTTTATTAAGTATTGAAATTTATTTTATTATTTAATATTTTAGTTGTTGCGAATAATAATTTAAATTTTACAATGAAATTTAATTAGACAGTCAATAGTTTACAAAAAAAGGATAAACAGAATATAATTTAAAAATCAAAAATGCTGTCCAATATTATAAAAACTTATGATGCAAGAATTTCCTTAAATTTCAAAATGATTAAGAAAGGTTACATGGATCTGATTAACAAGTAACAATGTACTTGTTATCGAAACATTTATATTATAGTAAGGCTTATAATAAATGCATTTTGAATCATTTAAGTACACAAATCACTTCCCTATATTGAATCATTACGATTCCAGTGAATTCATCTTTTAACTTTAAGGGGAGTTTATTGTATCTTATGAGAGAGAAATCAAAAAACGCATGTGACGTAAGTATTTTGTGTGTATATAGTTAAATTATAATATATGGTTGGGAAAAAAAGAAATTCATTATTATTTATTATTTATTTATTACTATTTTGATAAGTGGCTGTAGTGATCGATATCTCGTAAAGTATCTATCAGACAACTTCAAATTTATGCTCGTTGTCAAGATGACATTTCACGCTAAAAATTCTCACATTTATTTATTGCTCGATACTCGCATCATGCGTAGGTGTTTGTAGAAGTTTGGAATAATTTTCTAACTATAGGTCCTTGTCAGTTCAAATCTCGAGTGCAAAATATAAAAAAAAAAAAAAAAAAAAAAAAATCTAACCAAAATTTAACAACAGAAAAAAGACGTATTGATATATTATTTACAAGTGCGCATACAGATATGCAATTAACTATACACATTTTCCTTAATATAGAACAAGCTGACGAGGAAAAGTATAACTTTTAGGAAATTACTCTGTGATTTGGCGGCGCACTCAAAGTACAAGATCATCATAGAAGTAGGCAATTTGTTCAACATGAAAACTCACCTCAATGAGTTGGAGTGTCGTTTTTTGCACATGAGGATGAATTCCTTTAAAATCTGTTTCTCAAAGCATCTTTCTAAACACTGCAAAATTCCGCTATTTAAGGAAAAATTTAAACCATAATTTGTGAAGGCCAGAGCTTTAATCATTCAGCTAGATATTACGATACCAAAATCGGAGCATTAGACACTATGAACATTTAATGTGAATAGCTACTCACACTAACATGTTAATTAGATGAACACCAAAACATGTTAACAGATGATCCCCAGAGCATGTTAACACTAACATGTTAATATGATCATCAGAGCATGTTAACAGATGATCACTAGAGCATGTTAACACTAATATGTTAATAGATGAACACCAGAACATGTTAACAGATAACATGTTCTATTAACATGTTCAGATTTAACAAAACATGTTACCAGAGCACGTTAACACTAATATGTTAACCGATGAAATCAATTTCTATACATTTTTTTACAGTTGCCCAATATGAAAGTAAGAGTTTATCTATGCAAATATTGTCCGCAGATAGTCTCCCAAATATTATGATATTAACGAAGTATAACTTTGGTGAGATGCCTGTGTCAAAGAACAGAATATATGTAAAGGTTGGCTGGACCAGGTTAAAAATGGGCATAGTCGCAATGTCCTCCAAGTGAAATAATAGCTTTGAGGATAGCAAGTCAAGTATTGGAACTCTTCTGCTTTGTACCTGCTTCAAAAACCACGAAGACTCTGCCCAGCTGCTTCTAAAGAGTAGAGCCCAAATAGGCTAGACTCAGAGAAGCATGCTGGAGCAACAACAGACTCAATTGGCTATAAGGTCTATTTGCATAATAAGTTCTGTGGCAGCCTAATAGATGAAGATTGTTTAGAGATATTCCAAGTAGAGATTTCATGGAGGATCTTTCATTTATAGCGGGCCGTATTTACACGAATGTGGGAAGAAAATTTTAAAATCACCAAGGATCACGCCAATAGAAAGCAAAAGCGCTAAGTCCATCTTTCGTCAGTCAGCTGAGGCTATATTTAAGCTCCGAATCATTCACTTCGAAGATAACGTTTCTTGCCCTAGGCCACTAGGAATCTGCCATTGGTACTGTTATTAGTCACCCCAAGATTTTAACACTGTAACCATTGTGTTAAAATGATGTTAGTGGTTGAATTAGTCATCATTAAACAGCAAATCTAATATTACCTTTGATTAGATCAGCTTCAAATCCGATATTTCTAAATAAGAAACTCGGGTATTTATTGAAAAGTATATATTATATGGTCATGTCTAATAATCTTCTATTGGTATGAACCAAAGTTAACAAGGGGAAAAACGAGTAAATTAGTTTCAAACTACGCAGTATTTTTCTTTTCTTTTCTTACTTATTTGAGACTCGATCGCGAGCAACTGACGATACAACTTATGTAAATATGTATGCAACATTATACTTGAGTTTATGTAAATACAGAAAAATATCACATTTTAAATAATAATAAAAATTCAAAAAGTAATATTTACATTATTTGCAGTGTTTAATTTACCCTTAGATTCAAGAAAATAAATAATTACAAAATTGGTACATTTTATCTAAAAATTTGAAAATCACTAGGAAAAACTATTTTGAGATAATTTCCTTTTTCTTAGATTTGCAAATTTTTAAATAACTCTTGCTGAATCTATTTTTGTTGAGTATTTGCATGTTTATAAATTTTTATAAAATTCTAATTTTGAAGTTAGGCACAAACTCCCAAACACACAATTATTATTTCAATTTTTACAAATAAAATATGAATTAGATTAACTATATTTTAACTAGAAAGTAATCGAAGCAAAATTTATTTTTAATATCTTAGAATTAAGCATTTTTAATAAATGAAAAACTGGCATATTCTGTCATTAAAGAAAATTTCTCTGCTTTCTTTAAAAATGAAAATTTAAATATTTATAAGTAAAAATATTGTTAAGTTATGTCATTTTTAACGCCATGATAATATCAAAAGCGGGTTAGTAATAAAATATATATAATAAACTCTCTTTTTTAAGAGAATTAATATTTTAAAATACAAGCCGCTGACAATGTAGATTGTAATATTAAAAATTAATTGACTTTTCTACAAAATTTTAAAAATTTTGTAAGCGAAATATGTTTTACTGCTCCTTAAGATTTTTCTTTTGAATATATATATATATATATATATATATATATAAAGTAATTCAAAACATCTTAAAACTCATGTCTTATATATAATTAAAAAATGCATTGAAACTTTGTTAATTAATATATTTTATGTTAGAGTCATTAAATAAATTAGTAGATGCCTATAAAATTTCCAGACAAAATCTTTTATTTTTCATTTGTCAAAATATAATATTTTTCAGTAATAAGTTAGAAAAAAAATATGAGATAATTAAAATTTGTTTACTGAAAGAAATTTATTTAATTTAATTTTTGAAATGTGTGAGGCATATCCTTTAATCTTCCTGTTTTGTTAAGTATTATTTTAATTGAAAACTAAAATATTTTTAAAAAAAACAGTAATTGTAAAATTTTATTTAAAAATGTAATTCCTAGCAAAATGTTTATTCGACATTCTTGCTTAGTATAAAAATTAATTTTCTTAAACAATTAAAAACAATCCATATATAAATAATAGACTTCCTTCTCATGAAGTTTTACTTTGATTTAAATTGAGAAGGGCTTCACACAGAATATATTTATATAGTTTTGGCCTCTAACTAATATAAAACAGCTTATGTTTCATTTTGAAATTTTGATTATAACATTTGTAACTGTAACTAATGCTAATATATACATACTATAAAGTTGCTTCTGATTAAAAGTTACTTTTAACAATGAAGCATCGTTCCGGAACTTTCCTCGCTTCAAAAACTGTGTTATGGATTCTTTACCTTTTCTTAAAATTGTTTTTCATGTATAATTGCATGAAGTAGAGAAAAACATACACGACATTAATCTCCCTTTTCTTACTACATTTATACTTTGGACTTTAAAAAATAGCGGTAGTTTTTATCTACTTTTACTGACTTTTGTAAGTATTTTTTTCCACTATTGGGAGCATGCTTATGCTTTACCCAAAATGATGCTATGTATTTTCTTAAGGAAATACATACGGCTATTTATAATACTTCTTAATAGTCTTTAACCCCGCAGTTTTTGATTCAGCAAATAAGTTATGTACTTACAGTCTATTCTGTACATACCAGGATTTCTCTACTTGACTGTCATATACTACTGGATAACCTTATTAATTGGTGATATAGAAAAGGTTTCATATATTGATATAGTTAGTCTATTTATAGTAGCGCTACCTGCTTGATCCTGTAAATGGATTATAAAATTAGTTCGAGATTTAGCAAAAGTCTAATACATTTATAGTCTCATCACCATAACTAGGCTCCCTCTAGTATTCAAATATTAAGCATAATATATGAAATGTGAAAAAATTTGAGGAAATATTTGTAAAATAGTTCAAAACTACTCGTGAAAAATCATTTCTTGGGAGTGAAGCAGATACAGTGCGCACGCGAAACCTAACAATAGAAGTATACTTGTGCAAAACATGTATGTAAGTGCAACTAAATTTAAAACGGATTTGCCAGAATTTAAATGGACGGAATTTAAAACGTGACCTAGTGAGAAGAGGCATTTTCTGTGTAATTGTTAGACTTAACGCTGAGTTAAATGATCATAAAGTGCAGGTGTTAGCACTAAAACTTCAACAAGGCAAGAAAAACTTATCCGAATGCTGAAACGTTGGCGATTTGAAATGCTTTAAGTTCTGAATGTGCTATATCTATAACAGATCTGCTTTTTAAGAAATACTGAATGTCATTTATCAGCATAATAATGAGGGACTGCACACACATTGAATCATCATACATACTTTGAAATGTATCCTGGCATATCCTTAAGCTTTTATCTTCCCGGATCTATCACCACTCGAAAAGGCATGAGTTGACATTGGATGTCTGTTGCATAGGTTGTTGTTGCACCAGGATGCTTTTCTGTACCTAGCCCTGGGTTGGGCTCTACTAGTTAGCTAGAAGCAGTCGGGTGGAGTCTTCATGATTTTGAAGCAGGGAACAAGCAGAAAAACGCCAACACTTAGCCTGCCAACCCCAGAGGTATCATTTCACTTTTATGACATTGCAATCACTCCCAGTTTTAATGTGCTTCACCTACTTTTAGCGAACACTATGTATATTAGGATAAGCCGGGATTCATACTCATTATCTTCCAATAATTAAACCGGCACCCTAACTATCCCGGCCACAGCGGCCTTTCCATAGGTTGTAACCATAAAATACGAACACTGATAAATAGTTGAGGAAATGATCACCTGTCTACACACTCTTCTAGTCTGTTCTTAGACATGTCGCTGCATGCATTATCACTAAGGATGAAGTAATAAATTATGAAGCATACTGTATAGTCCCTCTATTTATAAATATATCTAAACTAAACTCTGTGGCGCGACAGCCCATATGGGTCTGGGGTTTAGCAATCCAGGGCCTTTTCCTCGGCAGGAAAACATATGTTCTGGTTAGGTGGTCAGTCTAACGCGAAACCCCCAATGTTTAGCTCCCAAATATGCTTTTGGTACTCAGTTTATCGACCCACTGAAGAAAGGGTGAGTCGACCTTGCTCAGCCCCAGGATCAAACCTCGGACCTGCGACTTGGGAGCATATATATATATATACATATATAAGATTTAGAGTATAAATGCTTTTATTTTAAACTATTTATAATATATATACTCAATTGGAATTAAAGCAAATGTTAGAGTTACACACAGGGAAAATTTAGCTGGCGAAGTTCATAAACGCTTGGTCCTCACTGAAGAGTAGCTCTGCAGAATAGCAACAGAGGGCGCTCATTCGATGTTAGGAAAGGGGTACTTCAATACCAATTATTATTTTCTTTTGACTTTCTATTTCTGATTTCTTCTGTTTTTCGAGCATGCGTTTTAGACAAAGGCATCGTTCTCATCAGTGAATTTCATACTCGATCCAGAAGAAAATGCATACAAAGTATTCTAATGCCTCTCGGGAAACATGAAATAGGATTGAGTGTATTTTCCTTCAAGCGAAATACAATGCTTGGTTGGAAGGACAAGTCTGGAAATCTGCTTAGTCTCTATTTTCAAGTTAGGAAGAGCCACATTTCTGTTCAATTGTTGTTGTTAAGGGGACATCAGAACTAAACTCTAGGAATGTCTAATTGTCTTCTGCCCAGTTCTTGTTGATCTATACATTAGTTCAATCAAGGCGCGTCAGGTGATTTTATGGATAAATGTCATGTAAGAAATCTTTTGCTTAGTCTCCTATTCAAATTAAGAAGATCCATATATCATCTCAAATAAATGGGCGCTAGATACGTCTAGGAATCACATACGCCAGGAATGTAAATCAATTTGTGGGATTTTCTTCACTGTTAATGTTTCCAGATACGAATTCTTTTTTTGTTAGTTGTCATAAGAGGCAACTAACAAAAAAAGATATTGTTCAGTAAAGATATCGTAAAATTATTTTTATTACGAATAATGTATTCGTATTACTTATATGACATAAATAGTTTTTTTTAAATTAAATTTAAAATTATTTCTTAAAATCCACTGTTTACTCTGGGCAATGAAAGACAATTCGCGTTTAATAGATACGTCAATATTTTGTCGTGGAAAATTATTATAGAAATATTTAGTTTTATGGGATTTGGCACCTTCCTTAAAAATTGAATAGATAACTAAAACTTACAAATTACTTTAATTTCTGGAAATTCCGAGAAATTTTCTTTTTTAGCTAAAATTATGTATTCTAATTTAGCTTAATTAGATAATGTGTGAATTTTATGTTTAAAAATGATTATATTTCAACTTAAACTGACAATCATTTGCCATGGTTGAATAATGCTCTTCAGAATACGAAAGATGTCTTTTTCTGTTACTTGATGCAATCGGATTTCTTTGTTGAAGCCGTTTCCAAACAATTTCTGTTGGTAAGACTGCTTCTTAATAAGATCCCTAACAAATGTAAAAACATTGTTGAATTATAACACAATATGATTTTTAAATTTATCATAGAATCATTTTATTATTATAGTATTTGTGAAACTTATATTTTAATGAAAAAAATCGTAATAAGTTATCAATCAAAATTTTCAATGCATGAAATAAAAAATACCTTTCCACCCCACACTGAATGCGAGTGACCTACCTACTTCCTTGTACCGAGCCAGATCAAAATTTGCTTACGGCCCAAAAATGTTCACTCTCTAATCATTTAATTCCATTTCGAAATAATATAACTTTTACTATTAGAAAATTCAAATTAAAAAAGTTCCTTTTACGAGACTTCATTATGTTTAATCTCTTTTTAGCTTTTTAAAATTATTTAACCAAATAATGTTTACCAAACATTTAAATTCACCACCATATTAAACAACAATTATTAATTGGATGGCTTAAGAGGTTAAAAAAAATCTTGTTTGCGTGACAATTTCATTTTATAAATTTTAAAATTTATTCAGATAAAAATATTCACTGAATATTTAAGCTCATTATTAAGTAGAATATCCCAGAATGTGGGGTAAATACGAGTGTTTAAGAATAACTTTTTTTAAAAAAATATTTTCATTTTATTACATTCACACATTTTCAAATTTACTCGACTCAAAAATATTTACCGAACATTTAAGTTCACTAATAAATACAATAGGTCACAGGTTTGATCCTCGAGCTGGGAAAAAATCTTTTATCCCTTCTGTGGATCGATAAAACTGTGTAACAAACATGCTTGAGAACTAAACACTGCGGGTGTCGCTAAAGGCTGACCACCTGTCCTCGATCATGAAAACAGGTATGGGGACTGTAGGCTTTGGTCATCACATGGGCTGTCGTACCACTGAATTTATCAAATAAAATAACCCGCATTACGTATGAATTTAAATGCTTAAGAAATAATTTTATAGATATACTTATTTTATCCAACTCACATTTTAAAATTTATTCTGTTAAAACAAGTTCACAGAACATTTAAATTCTTCACCCAATAAAATAACCCATATTAGATAGAAAATTTAAATGTATAAGAGAGATGATGTATTCTATGAGGTATTTTTTTAATGTCTTACTTTCATTTTCGAATTTTTATTATAGAATTTAATTTCTGTTATAGACATTTCTAATGAGAAACAGGAGATTTATTTTTTTTAAAGAAAAAAAAATAATAAAAGTAATTTAGGATTCACACTTGTAAAAATCATATTTTTTTGACATTCCTCATGACATCTTTAACAATGAATTCACATTTGAAAAAAAAGTCCCTACTCGGGTCGATTAAATGTCCCTTTCTCCAAAAACTAGGGAAATGCTCTCGCAGAAAATTAACGAAACAAAGCGCTCTTCATTAATTTGGATGATAAATTCAGTGCGTTTGTCAGACTAATGAAATCAGATTTGCTCCATAACGAAAAGAACACTTCTTCCCTCAAGTGATGTAATAAATGAGGGGAAAAATGAATAAAAAACAGGGTCGTGGGGAATTTTGAGTTTCTTCCTTTTCCGTTCTGCAAAGCTCTGACTGCAAATCGCCATTTTGGCGACTTTGGCTCCAATTTGATATTTAACTGTCAACTCATTATAATGATGATTTAGCGAGAATAAAATTCCATAATCTTATAATTTGAATCTTACGAGACTTTTCATAAGAGAAATTAAAATAAAAAGAGAAAAATTGAGTATACATGCTTATACAATTGAAACGTTATTTATACAGTGGAAAGTAGATATTTAAGCTGATTTGAATATTGCTTTTTATAAACTTCTTTCTTTAACGATAGCATTTTATTCTTGAAATATGTTTACTATATTTCACATTTCTGAATTATTTGAATAATTCAAGAGCAAAAGTTTTAACTAACATATGAGTCAGTATTAAATTGAATAAAATATTCATCTCGCCATAAGCATTTCAACTTCAATTTATACGAAGATACTACGTTATGGTGAGTATTCAGGTCATTTTTTTATTTATATTTCAATTATATGCGGGGGAATATTTCAGCAAATTTAATGTAAGTATTAAATTACACGAATTATCTATGCCATCGAATCAAGAAACTGTTAAAAAATTAATGTGTACAATTTTGTAGGCCAAGAATAATTTTATTTTTGTTTATAATTTTAGCGATTTCATTAAGCGCTTTCTCAGCAGATTATTTAATTGATTCACAAACCAAGGAATAAGAAACTTATAATCGAGTTTTTAAATCTAGCATTTTTAGAATTAAATTATCTAATAACTAAAAAAATACAAAATGTACTACTAAATTGAGAAAATGTATTAATAAGTATCCTTATCTGAAACGAATAACACTTTTATTTTTTATATTTAATTATAATCAATGACAATCAACTAAGCACATTGCAATTTATGAATGATATTCATACAACATGCCGCATTCTATGATAAAAGTGCATGGATTTTCAAATTTTGACCTGCATAACATCTCCGAATCACGCAGTGTTGACTTACAAGCAGCCATCCTTTTACTTCCTTCCGTACCAGCCAGTCAAAACGTGTCGAGGAAACAAAACTAGAAATTGATATGCTCATTAATGATGGTTGGGATGTTTTCTTCCAGTAGATCTCCAGCCATTGTAATATATCTGGCAATGAGAGGGTGGCTCGACTGCCAAAACAATGAGGTTCGTCTCCACAGCCATCTTTGGCCATTAAATACAATCAAATTTCCTCCAAAATTGCCAAAGCCACAAATACCTATGTCAAAAACAGTTACAATACTGAAGCTAAGGGGGAAGTGTGGTCCAGTCTCATTTACAGATTTGTTCCTATGGACCTCCCAAGACAATTTTTTTGTGTAAATTTTATAATTATAATTAGACATGACAATCTACAAGATTATCTTCACCCTATGGATATTCTTAACTCTTCTGACTGCCCTCTACGTTCCACAGGAGAGGCTATGAATTTTAGACATGTGATCGTTTGCCCATCTCTGAACAATATCAACTGTCTTACACTTGACAACTATCAGGTGAAGGTTATTCTTCTAGAGGGAAAATGGCCGATGTGATCATTTCCCTGGTGTAGGGGAAAAACATGGATGAGTACGTTTATTTCAGTCGTCAACAGATTTTTTTTTTCAGTTACAGTCTTTTTTAGTACACCTGCATGCCAAAACGACCTACGTATCGTTTTTTTTGTGCAGCATCCTTCTAAACTTAGACAAGTTCATTGCGTCTGGAATGCTTATTTCATGTGGTGATTCCAATCCATGGAATACATTTTACAAAAGTACTTTACCATATTTCCACTTGTGGCTATTCGTTATACACTGGCACACGGGGTCTGTACGAAGAGAGTAAAATTATACGGGAAAAGCTTCTCACGAATTAAAGAAAATTCAGAATTTCATCATCAAAGCAGTTAGTTATCCACAATTCGAAGAAAATTACTATTCACTGATAAAAGACCTGATTCAAATTTTCCAACAACCAAATAATAAAAAAATTTAGAAAATATAAAAAATAAATACAAATAAAAAATGTATCAAAATAAATTCTCAAAAAAAAAAAATAATAATAATAATAATAATAATTCAAAATTTTACTTTGTAAATGGGAATTAAATTGTTACTGTTTTAATTCCCATTTACATTGTTAATTCCCATTTACAATGTTAACTCCCATTTACATTGCAACATTTAGACTGTTAATTATCATTTACATTTACGGTACCATGTAATTGACCAGCTTCTAGTTCGTAAATTAAAGGTTCGTAAAAACGAACATTTTCTGCATAAACTTAACTGAGAAGAAAATTATATTTGTATGGGGAATATATACCGACAGTAAAATGAAAACGGTTTTCCTAATTTCGTTCCGTAAAGTTTAATGAAGGAGAAGATCAAGTCTGTATCACTGGATTATTTTGACTTCATCAGCTTTAGCTGTCCAGAAGAGCAGCTGAAGGGGCAAAAGAAAGAGATTGATTGACGAAAACCACCAAACAACAACCCTTAAGAGCGTTGGACGATAAAATATATCAAATTTATCTCTTCCTTACGTAAAACATCTTGGTTCATTTCAAACTTGATGTATGGACTCCACGTGCTTATTCATTTATCTTTTGTTTACCTTTTTTATTTTTCTGTATATTTAGCTATATAAATTATGTATAGTTTTTTCATATTCTTTTTTTATCAGAAATAATTTTTTTTCGTCACATTGACTTGCACATTTTGGTTTTCAAACAGATAAAATGAGCCATTTTTATTAACATTTAAATAAAATGAGCCATTTTTGAAATGAAGATAAAAGATCAGCTGCCTTCCATCGCAAAAATTTTGGAAAACCAATTTCCCTCAAGAAACAACAGTTGCTATTTGTTTATGGAATTTTAAGATTTCAATGGAGTATTTTTTTAGTTTTATTAAACATATATATATATATATATATATATATATATATATATATATATATATATATATATATATATATATATATATATATATATATATATATATATATATATATATATATATATATATATATATATATATATATATAAATGCCACCCCACACACACTCCAACGAATTTTAAAGTGTTCTGCCTTCAACAGTACAAATTGAATGACAAAAAAAAGTTTAGAATTGTTTAAAATCAAAAATATATTAATCGCCAAAAAATAATGAAGAACTTCTCAAAATATGTGGTAAATCTCCAAAAGTTTTTTCGATATCTTTTATCTCCAAAAGTTTTTTCGGTGCTTTTTATGTGATGCACTATTGTATCCACCCTATTTTCTAGATATTGCATCTTCGGAGTGCGTATATAATATTATCGTTGCACAAACAGACTTCTCAATACCTATCTCAGAGTTGGGCTCTACCAGCCCAGCTATGAGTGAGCTGAAGTGGAAGCTATTAGGTGGGAGTCTTCGTAATTTAGAAACAGTGACCAAGTAGGGGAATCTCTATATTTCACCCGCTACCTCCAGCAGTATTATTTCACATGGAGGACATTGAGACCACAACCTTTTTAAAGTGCCTCAGCCACATTTAGTGGACATGACGGGTCTTTGGTTAACTTGAGATTCGAACTCACTACCTTCCGAGTATGAGAACGCTGCCCTAATCAACCAGTCCACTTCAGCTCTTCGACGAATTCTAAAGTGACATTCCAACCTCTAGAAAACATTTGAGATTGTGGACGTCAAAAAGAATTTGAATGGGTTCCTAGCTAATGAATTCCCATTACTGCAGGAAAAGTGACAAAAATATAGAGAGAGCCAAAAATGTGTATTGAGAATAAACAATTCAATAAAAGAAACTGATAAAACCTTGTTTCCTTTTCAAAAGAAAATATAACAAATAAAGTAAAAATAAGAAAAATGAATATTTTTTAAATAATTAAACAGCACAGACTAAAGAAATTCCTTAATTCTTATATAGTTCATTATTTCTAATTATAATATCTTGACATTGATTTCCTTTATTCAGTTGATCTTTAGAAAATAAAAGTTCTGCAAAATCTAACATATGTACTGGATACTCTTTGAAACGTCTTCAACTATAATAAATGGTTTTTAATTCGAAGAATTTATCACAGTTACGAAACAATTTCTCCTTATTGCCAACAATTATAATCGTAAATTTTCCTAAATACAAAATGACGTAAAAATTTTCGAAATTTATAAACCGAAAAAATAGCCAATATAAGAAAATCAGTGTTAGGTTTAGCGTTGATAGGTCACGTTATCTTTTCTAAAATTAGGAAAATATTAAAATATAATCGCCAATAATAGAGCTAATAGGTAAAACTTAATTGGTAAATATATAAATGAAACAGGCGATTATAAATTCTGATGCTTTCGATTCAGATGCAGTTCTCGGTTTCAACCTATGCGATAAGTCAACAAGGAGCTGATTAGGAATGTTAAAACTTTGATTATAGTGGAATTATTTTAAATGGGTTACCTGCATGAATCGCCATCTATCGGCTGCTTTTTGAACTAATTTTACTGACATAAAATATTAGAAATAAGAACGTTATAAATATAAGAAAACGCTAGAAAAGGGAAACGTTAAAAATAACATGAAAAACGCTGAAAAAATAAAAAAGAAGAGAAATATCGAAGTTAAAACTGCAAACCATTTATTATATTGATCATTTTGCCATGTTTTTATGATTTTTTTTTTAAAAATTTTAAGGATTTTTTGCCCTTTTAGGTAATTTATAGATTTAAACCAATGAACTTATTTCCTCTTTATTATAATTAGCAACAAATATAACAATCAAATGATCCATTTAAAGCAAATCAAAATGATCTAATTTCTCCTGATAACCTGCTTATGTCCCATGTTACAATAGTGCTTCTTCAGCATACCTGCTCATTGCTCTAACATCGAAAATTTTTAGAGGAAGGTCATACAAACAATCATTAAATAGAAGAATTGGTGATAAAGTCACAGAAAACACGTCCTCATTAAATGGAGTCGACAGATTATGGTAATGAAGTGTGTGGCGTGATGGCCATTCATTCATCAAAAGAAGAGATCTGTTGGACCTGAAACAGAACACGTTCCATTAAATGGGCGACGTGTGTGTCCTGCACGGACAGGCAACACAGAAACGACTTTTGCACAAGATAAAGCGGTGTCTCTTCCGGTTCATGTTTCAGATGATACGGCATTATTATGTAGAAGCCTTCTTATGTGCCACGGGCAATATTCTTCTTTACTTACTTTTACATAAACTGGGCAAAGTGCGTTCCATTGTTATTCAATACTTTATATATGTTTAATGATTTTTGTGTATATCTTTCCAAAGCTTACCTTATGCTTGAATTTCAGAAGAGACTGATCTTCTATTTGCATATCCGTACAAGCTTTGAACTTTTGACAAGTTTCGGAATACTTCCTGAGACACGCTGGAAACAATATCGCCTTACTTCGGACCATGAGCACGTGAAGACGTTGACTGTATCAGTCAGCATTTACCTCATTATACTAAAACTGCAATAAAAGAAATTAACCATATGCAAGTATTTCAGCTTATTCATTGAATCAAGCAATAAGTTACTTTGATGCAGTATTGTGGAAAGCAAACGGCCGAATGATATTGCAGCGCATTTTAATATACACCGTGTAAAGTAATCTCGTATCGCAAGGGAGAAAACACGGAAAATATTTTAATATACACGTCATAAATAACCTTCCCGGAATCCTTTTAACACAGATAATTGGGATGTATTCACGTATTGCAAGGGAGAAAACGCGGAGAGCATTTTAATATACTCCTCGTAAATTACCTTTCGGGAGGCCTTTTTTCATAGATAGTGAGACGTATTCACATATCGCAAGGGGGAAAATAGAGAAAACACCGAGGCTCTCACATAGTGTTTTCTTATTTCTATGTTACGATAAAATTGGAAGTTAGGATAAAATGATGCCAGTTCGAAGACATCATTTGAGATCGATTGCCTCTGTAATGCCAAAAAATTGAAAAATTGTAAATAATCACTTTTTTTTCGTTTACAAGAGTAAAATGACATTTTCATTCAATGAATAATCAATACATTTTTATATGCAATACATACCATCATTAACTTAATATATAAGCTCTCTATAAATTTTATTTTAATTTAGATCTGATAAAATTATTCAAACATCTAAATAAGTAATTATTTAGTATTTCTAATTTCCAAACAATACTTAATTTCCTTTTTTTTTATATTATATTTTAACTTTTGTTTTATGTCGACCAATGGTGGATTGGTTAGCGTCTCTAGCTCCGAAGCAGTAAGTCCTGCGTTCGAGTCCTCATTGCTGCATGAATATTCCTTTTCCTCTCTCTGTGTGTTTCCTTTAACTTTCGGGGTGAAGACGGCACACCTATTGCATGCCCCACTGTTAAAGTTGCTTTTGTCCCTTGATGAATTGAATCTGATTAAATTTTAAAAGACAACTAAGAATTTAAAAAAAAAAAAAAACTTGTTTTTCTTAGTCATAAAATCGTAAATGTTAACTGATTAACAAGCGGTAGTAAATGACCCAGTGACTTAGAACTGAAAAGAAGTCTATTTGCTGCCTTCTGGAGGAATGTTTTCTACATATGTCACATGGTAAGAAACTCGGAAAACTCCAAACCTCGCACATCGAAAGGTTTGAATGGAAAACAAAAATGTTACATTCATTCTGAATGACTCAACAATGCTTAGGATTGAAGTTAATGTTTTTGACTTCAATGACAGTTAATCATCTATCAAAGGCAGAGGTTAGCTTCTTATTCAATTGTGGTGCAGATTCAAAGTATTGTTTGTGCGCAGCGGATAGTCTATAAGTTTGAAGTTTTTGTAAATTGCTTCATAATATCGTCTACTTTTCATAAATACATGACCATGTTCACTTCTAGCAAAGGCAAAAACCAGGAACAGCTTCTAGTACCCACCCTAACCAATGAAAATGCAGAAGTACAGCAACCATCATCTCTATTCAACAGTAGCTGGTATCGATCCTGGAACTTTAAATATTGATGAGCGTGGTTTTACTACTTAATTTCAATTAACCTAATCAACGTCAATTTGTAGCATTAATTTTTTGTCGTTTCTTGACATCCAATATTAGGTAGTGAAAGTTTCATAAAATCAAAAACTGAGGATTCCTCGAAACATATCTGCATTTCAAGAGTAAAACTGGCTGTACTTTCAATTTTAAAATCAATATGATGCAAAATTTGAATTAATTATGAATAAAGTCTTCAAACTACAAATATTAATTTAATTAAATATTTTTGTACGTTAAAAAGAAAGGTTTTCATTCAGAGTATTTAATTTAAAAAATAACTAATCCATAATAATAAAAAATTATTACGGATTTAGTGACACCTGAATAATTTAAATTCAAGGTAGTTTTTGTTTTAGATTGAAAAAAAATCAATAGAAAAAATAAAATCATTTTATATTTTATTAAAAGCAAAACAAGAACAAATTTATTAATTTTAAAATTAGCATTTTTTAAAATCAATAAACAAAAAAAAATCATAGCATTTACAATTTTTTTAAGGAATTCTAATTTAATTCTTAATATCTTAAGCAAAAGAGAAAATCATTGAAAATATTAACATTATTTTTAACATTAACATTTCTATAAAAATGATTTGCTATTAAAAATCTCTTTTTTTCAGTTAAATTCAGAAGATAAATCTGAATATGAATCTAGTATTTCAATTTCAAACTAAATCAATGTCGTATGCAAACCTAATACATTGTTAATATACAAACAACTAAAGTAATTTATTAAGAAGCATCTCTGTATAGATATTTTTATATAAAATAATTTTATAAAAAATTTAAACTTACTTGGATTAAAAATTAGATAAATATTATGAAGTTATCAATAAGCAATAAAAGCATTTCCATCAAAACTTAAACAAAATTATTAATTCTGAAAAAAAAATCAAAATTGCATTTTTGCTGCAAATTATTTGCTGACGATTGAATAAAAAATGGGAAAATTCTGTAGTATTCTTCGCATTTTCTTCCGCAAAGATGTAATCTTGAAACGTTGGAAAAAGTTTTTCATTTTCCTCCATAACCGTATCTCCTAACAGGCACATAATTAAAATCCATCGTCACAACTGCAGATAGAGCTGGTGAGTGCATTGGGAACCTGATAAAAACTGCCATGTCCATCTTTTTTACGCACGTCTGATTTTTCTTGATACTCAAATTACAAATTAAGAATAGCTGATAAGAAATGCACGAATATTTTCTGATGTTCACCGCACCCTCAATAAATATCTCCAACACTTATCTATTATCTGTTCAGAACATCCAAAAAAAAAAAAGAAAAAAGAAAAAAAAGAAAAAAAAAAGAAAAAAGAAGAAGAAGAAGTAGAAGGGAAAAAAAAACTTCAAATACAATGTTCTTTAAGCAAACGTGATTTTGTTCATTTTATTTAAATATATACTGAAATAAAGATTATTTTTTCTTTCGTTAAGAAATAAGAGATAGAATACAACAAAATGATTGATGAATTTCATATATGATCAATAGGAAAATATAACACTGGGAATTTAATAACATTTTATAATAAATAATAAATTTGTAAGTTTCTTTAATATATTTATCGCTTGATTTTCATGCACTCAGAACTCATTGGAATTAAAAAACAATCGTGAAAAAATTTTATGCACATAACCAAATAAAATAAATTACTTTTTCGTTATTAGGGGACCAAAAAGTAAAGTTCATTAAATTCAAACGAATGTATTTTTAGCAAGTCTTTATTTTCAATCAATAAAATAATCGCCGTCATTATCAACAACTTCTGGACATCTAATGTGCAAATTTTCAATCTCATACTCATAAATATCAGTTGTTCTTCGATTAAATTATCTCGAGATGACATTTTAGACATCATCCAAAAATTTTCAAATTTTTTGTGAATAAGAAAATATTGTAGGGATCGTAACAAATAGAAATCTGAGTGTATATTATATATCGGGCGAGTATACTGCTGACAGGCAGTGCCTCCTACCCCAATTCATTAACTTTTTCCAGTGTTCGCCTTGCACAGTGCAATGTTGCTTTATCGTGTTGTAGAATGACGTTCTTTCTGTTGACAAGCACTGAATACTTTCGATTAACGAATGGTTCACTCGATCTAGTTTTTCACAATAAAGTTCGGCGTCGACAATTTTTTCAGATTTCAGCACTTCAAAGCCAGAATACTAGGAAGGTGAAAGTGCGTCCTTGTCCTAAAACTCTTTCGATAGCTGGCACCACCGATTTTGGCATTGATCTGAAGGGGAGTGGGAATTTTCTCCTGACCATTGCACCTATATAATTGCTCAACGACCGATCACTGGACTTTCGCAGATTTAACAAGAACGTATATCGCATGTACTCGATGGGTCTTTGGCGGCATTCTGAGTCGTATCCCGCCTTTTCGGGTGGTAGGCCAATACCCTAACCACAAGACTACCACGACCCGTATAGAATGTAAATGGATTCATAAAAACATTTTTAAAAATGCTTTATATTGGAAGGAAATTTAAAATATCGTAGGAAATTCTTCCATCACTTGGAACGTTTTAGAATATAACCGAGAAAATTTTTATGAATAAATTATTAAAATTACCGTTTTATTAAAACATTTTTAATTAGACTTGTTAAAATATATGCATCCAAAAACATTTGCATATTTAAAAAAGATATTTTTTGTCAATCCCTTGCATATTTTACATCGGGTTTCAACAAAGGTCAATAGATTTCTTATGAATGAACTATATGATGTAACACGAATATGTAGGCAAATTTAATATAAAATTCAACAATAGGACTTCAAAATAACGCCCTGGTTCTCTCTTAATCATTTGAAATTTTGAATTGTGAAACATTTCCTTTCAACAACTGGGGACTTTTTGGAATATTCAGATGAATGATGGAAAAAACGTTGTGCACCTAAATAATTAAAATATTAAAATAAAAAATAAATTTCGAATATAAGAGAGAGTAAAGAAATAAATGTATGCTTATTTTTTTCACAATAAAATTCCGCAATACTGACACGGAATTCATTTGAAATGAAAAATAAACGATTTCCGAATGTCTGAAGTGCTTCCGATAAAGGAATATCAAATTTATCGTCTGCACTTCCATTTTTTTAAAAGGAAGTTTTCTTTTGATAGGAACGGAAATAATTTGTTTTTATAAGTGGTAAAACATTTTACATTAAAAAAGCGGGAATTTTACAGTTAAATGATGGTCAAATGTTAAGAGCACTGAAATAAAATTGTAATATAATTATATTAATGTTGATGTAGGAAAAAATATTCGATATGATTTTATATTCTTTGATATATAAAATGTATAGAATATTTTGGAATTGAATTGCAAACGTTATTTATATTGACTATGGGTATTTCATATTTTAGTTATCTTTCTTATTATACTCACACACACACATGTCCACATAAATTAAGGATAATTCAGAATCACACAGAAATTGAACTCTAAAATAAAAAATTCACATGTAGAATTATCAAACACATCTTGAAGAATAATATGCAAATTACAGGAAACCACAAAATGGCGCCTATAGTAATTCACAATGACGAGAGTGTAAGAGAGGCGTATATAAGGAATGGTTGCAAAGAAGTAAAATTGTTCACAAGACCTTTCAAAGCCTTTCAGTGCAATAGCTGCATAGTTATGGCACAAAGGAAACATTTGGATAATGTGTTACGTGGTAGAATTATCGGCTGTCTGGAATATGGACGTACCTAGTTGGAAGTATCTGAGGAACTTGGATCTATCAGAGTGTCATCTCGAGACTTTGGCAACGGTGTCAAGATGATGGTAATGGGAGTAGACGTTACATCATAGGTCAATCCCGAGTTACAACGCCGATTGAGGACCATTATTTGGCAATTATTTCCAAAAGAAACAGATGGAAAACAGCATTATACATGTCTCGTCAGCTGCCTTCAGCTGCCGGTACAACAGTACACCTTACAACGACACCTTTACGGTGTTGCAGGATTGCTCGTTTGGGCAGGAATTATTCTGAGTTCTAAAACTAACTTGCATGTTCAGAATGTAACCATGACAGGTCACTTCTATCGGGATGTCATTCTTGAACAACATGTACGTTTGTTTCTGGGGGCCAGAGGTGGAGCAGAATTTTTGCTTATAGATGACAACGCCCATCCTCACCGTGCAAACATTGTAGACGAAAGCTATCAATCGAAGGATATCATTACCCGTATGGACTGGCCAGTATGTTCACCGGACTTGAATCCAATAGAGCATGTTTGGGACATGCTTGGCCGACGAATTGCAGCCAGTCAACCCCCTCCTACATGTCTACTGGAACTTCGGAGATGATTGCTTGATGAGTGATGTAATATTTCCCAAGATTAGATCGATAATTTGATACTCAGCATGCTTAGGCGTTGCACGGCCTGTATTTCATCATCTGGGGGGGGGGCATACTATGTATTAACCATCATATCAACCATGTTATATTGGTTTTTGTAAATAGGTTATTTTTTGAAATTCGTTCCAAGGAGTAAAAATAGCAATTTTTATCAATGATGTCAAACAGATACCCTCTTTTTGCTCTTTACCTTTTGTTTAATAAATAGATTTTACAAATAAGTCACATTTGTTTTTCTTCTGTCTCTTTTTTTGCCTGAACTTGCATTATCCTTACTTTATGGACACGAGTGTACATGACATATATATTCAGATAGTTGAAAATGGTATAAATTATATATTATTGGGAAAAGATGTAATCTATAAAATCTTTTTTTACGAAAAGCAAAACTAAATAAAAAAATATTGGAAACTAAAAGGCAAAGTTTGATATTCTGTCCAATATGCGCATTGCAATATCAATTAGTAATTCTAAGAATAGAGCGAAAATGCATATGTGTGTTGATACTATAGACATAACTAAATGAAAAAATATAATATTAACTTTAAAATTTATTACTGTAAAGTTTATAAATGTAACTTTGAGTTTACAGAGCCTGTAAGACAAATACTGGATGCAAAATGTAATGCAATGACGGTAAAAGTTGTCATGAGTGAAAGTAAATTCTCAGAACGGCCTGTATGATAAATACTGGGGGCAAAACAAACTGTAATGGTGATAGGGCACGCATTTAGAAATTTTTTATTATTAAATAATAGGTATGGGGGAAATCTCTTAGAACTATCTGTAAAGCAAATATTGTGTTTAAATCATATACTGTAATAGCGATACCGGCTGTAAATAAAGATTCTTTACTGTTAAATGATAGACATGAGTGAAAGAAAGTTTTTAGAAATTCGATACAATGCTGGTGGAGATAAACTCTATGCTATGTACAGTGAACTATGCTGATGCAACAATAAAAACTTTTTACGATGCTTGTAATACAAACACTGCTTGCAAAACAAATTAATGGCGATATCTGGTGTAAATGGAAAACTTCATTACGATGCCTCTAACAGAAATACTAAGTTCAAAACAAAAATTTATGGCGACACATGATAGGAATAGAAGTTCTCTATTGTTAAATATTAGACAAATGAGTAAAATAAAGTTTTCAGAACTGCATTTCAACATGAATACTGGTGCAAAAAAAATTATAATGGTGTAAATAAAAGTTCTTTGTGGTTAAGTGACAAACATAAATGAAATAAAGTATTCTTATCTTCGTTGCGGTATTTGCAACACAAATATGGGATGGAAAGGTTCTGTAATGTGGTACATGATATGTACAGAAATTCTCTATTTTGAAATGCTAGATCTGAGTGCCATGAAGTTCTCAGAGCATCGTTACGATGCCTGTAACACTAATATAGAAAGCAAAATAATTATAATAGCGGCATATGGTGTATATTGTAATGTATTATTATTATTTTGTATTATTATTAAATGTCAAAAATCAATGAAAATAAAGTTTTGGAATTTCGTTACAATGTTTGTATCATTTAAATATAGGGCAAAACATAATAACCGCAGTTTATGGTGTGAATGAAAATTCTCTATTGCAAAATGCTGGACATCAGTGAAACTAAATTTTTTAACTACCTTGTCTATAATATGAATATAAGGTGCAAAACATACTGTTATAGCAGTAGGTGATGTAAATGGAAATTCTCTATTGTTAAACCGTGGAGAGAAGTAAAGAAATGTTTCCAGGGCTTCATTACATTGCTTACACCACAAACATATGGTACAAAATGTGCTTTACCGTTGAGGTGGGATGTTTATGGAAATATTCCATTGTTGAAATTCAAACAGAAGTGAAATTTCATATCAAGAATTTTGTTAAGCTCTCTCTAACTTAACAAAATTCAACGAATCAAACTGATACGTGGTATTCACGGAAATAGTTCATAGCCAAAATTCGTACAAATTGTAAGTATTATTTTAATAATTTTCTATGATATCTCAGTCACACAAGTACAGGGTGTAAAGCTATTGTAATATTAGCTCATGGGGGTGTATTGATAGAAATACTACATTCTGTCTAAACTAATGTTTGGACAGAAGTGAAATTATAATTCTAAAATTTAGTTTTTGTGCTATTAACACAAATAAAAGGTGCAAAACGAGATGCAAACAGTACGCATTGTGTCCATGGCAATGCTTCATTGTAAAATGGACAATCGTGAAATGATATTTTTAGAATTGGCCATTCTATTTCTAATACAAGTCCAGAATACAAATTCTCTGTATAATAGCAGCGCCTACTGTCTATTCAAGCACTCCATTGCAAATGAGGTAGTTCTGGATTTTTATTAAGGTATACTTCTAACAAAGATACAAAATCTGTAATGATGACTCATGGTATGTTGTTAATTTTAAACAGAATTTTAATGGGAAAATTGCTTAACGTGGAGAGTCCAAGTTCTGCTTAAAGCGTGATGGTGGTAGTGTTCTCTTTGAGGATCTTCTAGACCGTTGCGTTGCTGACATGCTTGTCACATAAAGTGATATCTTGTCTTACCATCAGGAAAATCAATGAACAGTTTCTAATTTTCGTATTTCCTGTAGTAGTGAGATTTGTGATTAATTATAGCCAAATTTTATGGTTGGTTTGCTCTCTGATGCATCATGATTCATCTATAAAAAAAACTCTTTCAAGAGAGCTTCCCGAAAAATACAGTGACCAGCGTAATGTAAGAAGATATCGTTCGAATGTTTACAAACTGAAACCCTACGGTACTCAGATGATCTCACAATTGATTTTATCTGATTTTCAAAGAATTAACTGAAACTCTAAGTTGGACCTCCCATATACTTGATGGACTAAAAAGCTTTTTTATAATATTTGTTATCAAAAAATGCCTCAGAACTTCAGCATGTATTACATTCTAAATTTACTTTATAGACGGGGAGAATTCCAGAACCCCATTTCATTTGTGAATATTGTCAGAAATAATTTATTTTTGGTATCTAAATGATTTTGTGAAATCTTTGAACAACTGACAGCATTATCTTTTTCGACTGCTATAGCAACCTGAAATATTTGATGAAATTATCATTGCTATTTTTAGGTGTTGCAGTTTTAATGTTGAGGAATGAGAATTTAGTAGTAACGGGGAATTTTTAAATTATGGTATTTTTATTTGTTTATGACAATCTGTAGTTAGTTTTTGCACAAGGAATCAATTTGATCAAGAATTAGCCCTTAAAGACCAAATTAAATGTTGATTTCGAACTACAAGGATTGAAATAGAATTGAAATTCATCAAATGAATAGTGTTCAAGAAGACTAACCCTTCAGCAATCAAATTTGACTGTGAAGCTTTTAAATATGATCTATGAATAAGCATATATGCTCCATAAGTGACACCCAAATGAAATCTGTAATGGTACTGAATGATAAGTTAATCTTCAAGACAACGTCATTTCTAGAGGAAACAAAGTTCACAAAAGAAATGAATTGAACTCCAGAACCAGCCTGGCTAAAAATTAGTTGAGTAAGATGCAGGTTTTAGCTTTCATACTCTTTTTAAACGATTTCGAAAGGAAATCTAACTGGAGTCAATGATCTAGAAAAGATCATTTTTCAGGAGAACAATATTCTCCTGTGATAAGTTAAGCAATTCACATTTTCATAGTTTATCATCCCCATGTTATGATAATGATAAACTCTGAAGAACACATAAGACGGATACAAAAAACATGATTAAATTATTCGCATGCTTGACCGTTTTAATAAATCAAAGGCATATTTGGAGAAGTTCTGAAGTTACTCTACTTGAAGCTCTGTCGGAGTTATCATACCACAGCAGGAAATTATGTACTGTTGTTGTAGATGTTGTTGCTTATCTCCAAGGGTCTGACAGAATCAGACCAAATCTAGGAATTCGTTGACTGAGAGGAAATCGATGACAAGGAGGGGAGAAGTGTAGATTTCGTCCCATAGTATATTCATACAATTCAGAATATGCTCAGGAGAAGCTTGGTGTCCATGGCATTTAGGACAGAAGGTCTTGTTACCCGCTACAAAAGTAAGGCATTTCAGGTGACCAGAGGTGAGACGTGCAAGGCAAGTGCTGGATTTCTTATCATGGGAAAGAGCCAGAAAAAGTCTCGGCTTTCTACCCTTGTAGAAGTGGTGAGTCAAAGGTACCTGCCAATCGGTTTCAATCTGGACTTTTCTCAGGGAAAACAAATCAAGGTAGGTAAGTGCGGAAGAAGAAGAAGCAGGATGACCTGAGCCCTTCTTTGCTAAAGTGTCTGTATTTCATTGCCTTCAATATCCACGTGAGACGGGATCCATTGAAAATAGATATTATGCCGAAGGGAGACAATTTTAAGCTTGTGTAGAATAGAAAGGCTTGTTTGGTCTCCCAAGCAGGTCCGATTTTGCAGATGTTGAATTGAACTACAGCTATCAGTTAATATCTAGACATCACTATAATTAGTTTCACTCATTATAGATTCCAATCCGATGATGATGGCTATTAGTTCGCTACGAAAGACCGAAAAGAAATCGGGATTACGTTGACTAAGAGAGAATTTGTCATGAGGTGTTTCAATGAAAATTCCGCTGCCAGTTCGGTGATTTACATTGATGCCATCAGTGTAGATTTTTATGTCATTTGGTGGTATATTATTAATGATCTCAAAAGCTAGTTATTTTAGCAATTCAAGTAAAAAAGAATGTACTGAGTGCCATGAATTCCTTACTCAATAAACAGTTAATATTTCTGCTGGTATCCTATCTATATTGTTAAGCAAATATAAATGCAACATTTCGATAAAGACTTTTGCAGATAATACATACATTAAATAAGAGTTTTATTGATATGTATGTATACGGTAGTATTTGAAATTCTTTTGTGGTGAAAAATGTCACATTGGTGTTTTATATATTATATATAATACCAGTTATGAGTACTAAAGCAATTTTTTTATTCCCTTATTAATCTTCTCATTTTGGACACTTCTATAGGCCACTTTAATGCCCAGACCTGACCATTATTGATTTTATCTCGGATTTCTTTCAACTTGCCATTCGGAAAAGACTTTCACTACCTCGCACTCATAAGGATTCAGGAATTATCCTGCAAGTGTGAAGAGAACAACGTTCACATGCCTACAGATACCTTCAGATGCCAATCAAGTGAGTGCTACATTCTCATTCCCGTATGGGTTCATCACGATATTTAGGGTTACCAGATTTTTTTGTCTTTTGGTGTACTACCAAGGTAACCTAGATGACACGCTTAGTGAAAGAAATTTTTAAATGTTTGAAGTTCTGTTGTGACGAACCATACCACAATAGGATCTCTATTTATAAACTACCAAGCCAATATAACTGTAACATTTTGAAGAAGAGTTTTACAGATTTGTCTGTCAACGGTAGTGGTGATACTATAGGAGGAATAGTACAATAATAGGACATATATACTACTTGCGCTCAGAACTCAGTTTGCTTATGGCATTTATCAAGTTTATTACGTTTCTCTTTAAAATCTGACATTAGTTTTAAAAAATTATTAATATCATTTTGATTTAAGGTTTATGTAATTGACTTTTACTCCTGCGAGATCTTTAATACTGATTTATCGAAAATCATATATGTTTATTGCGCCACTTCTTAGTGAGTTTGGATCTTTGATTATTTCTCTTAATTCTTTTCAGGTAAACTAATAAAATCCAAAGGAATAAAATTTCGTACTATACATGAGATGATAATTTGTAGTTTTATGCATAAAAGTCACGCGGTAACAGCATTGAATCTTCGATTATTCCAAATATTTATCTACATATTTGATAATTAGGGCTTAACGAGGCCTTAAGGACTACTCTCCTTAGAGTTTAAGCTTCTGGGTTCGTTAACAACGGGATATGGAGGTTCTACATTTCCCTTCTGTATACATGTCTGTTGGAGTGGGTTCTTTGGAGTTTTCCTGGTTTACTCCTTTGCGACACATGAATACCGCAGACTATCTACGAAAACTCCTCTCGGTAGGCAATTTATGCGGTGGATGCTCAACTGCGTAAATACAGCCTCGGGTTGTTGGGCTGGTTTAAGTTTCCATGATTTTTAAAAACAATAAGTAAAGGATTTCATCGCGTTATAAAAACACTATTTTTATTGAAACTGGGTCTGATAAATTAATCAGTTAGAAACGATTTAATTAAACAAATAAATTCCTTTTTTTAAATACAGTTTGACATACGTTGATTTTTAACTTTATTCTTTAAAGTTAAGACTTAAAAATCTTCAAAGAGTATAGTGTTGAATTAATTTTTAGTGTTATATTTTAAATTACAAATAACTGGAAAAAGTAAAGAATATTTAAATAAATTTCTTGCAATCACGTATTTTTAGCATAGGTATAAATTAAATTTTGATTCTGTGTTATATATATATATATATATATATATATATATATATATATATATATATATATATATATATATATATATATATATATATATATATATATATATATATATATCCGACTGATGGCCGAGTGGTTATTGTTCCTAAGCTGTGGGTCTCGTGTTGGTTCGAATCCTGATCACTTTCAGGATGAATGCTACATTATTTCTCAGTGCTTCTCTATCCTTTCTTCTGTGATGATGTATGAATATGGCCCACTTTATAAACGGGTTTGTGGTATGCAACGCTACTCGCCCCCGTGACTTGGTTCACAGGTGCTCTCTGGGTAACGACAGATAAGTAGTTTCTGGCCTTGTTATGGCATAGGGTTCGTCACCCAAGAGCCTACCATTGGAATATATGTGTGCAACAAAAAGAAAACAAATATGCATGAAGCATAAAAACAGTAATGAAAACCGAGGATTTTAAATTAAATTTGAAGATAATTGTAAATAAAGTAAATGATTGTAAATGTTTACTTTGATTGAAGATATCTTTTCCATTTTATGAATTCAGAAGGGTTCTACTTTATTCAATTCTTGGCTCCTGCTTTCGGTTTGACAGTTCATCCCGCCTTGGGTATGGATGTTGCAGGGGTTCGAAATTCACTTTAAAAAATAGTTCCTGTTCTAATCAGCTCGCGTGCAAAAAAAAAAAAAAAAAAAAAATTTCGTGACAGACAAATCAAACCAATTATCTAACTCTAGTCAATTTCTTATCTCAATTAATCTAATATATTTTTTAAATTTTAATTATATGAAATTTAAAAAATTCTCAAAAATATCATTTTTTTAATAATTAACAATTAACAAAAAAAATTAAAAAAAGAAATTTATTTAATGTTATATGTATAAAATCTTTTATATAAGGAGCAAAAAGAGCAGCAAAATAATTAAACAACAGCACAATGCGAATCAGTTTTAAATTCCAGTGTATTTGAACTTTGGCGAAAGAAATCTCGATTTGGCGCAGTTTTATCACTTTTTAATTTCAGCCACTGCGCTTGGCAACCCCAAACGTCGGAATCATGACAGGCGAAGAAACAGCGCCGGTCGCCTGTTCAGCAGTATGGCGTTGAGATCGTGTGAAGCGGTTGGCACTCGTTTTAAATCCCCGTGAATGGCCGGGTTTGTTGAGAGTGTGTGTGCATTCTATTTCGTGTTCTTTCGGTGGCGATGTCACCTGTGGCGATCATAATTTTCAGTGTGTTGTGAGAGTTTCGAATCTTTTTAATTTATTATTTTGTTTGAGGGAAAAAGTTACCACCGACATCATGACGGAATCGACTGAAGACCCGAAACGGATAATCGAAGAAAAGGATAAGTTAATCAAACGTCAGTTTATCAGAATCGAAGAGTTGGAGACCGAGTTGGTGGTCTTGAAGGAGGAACGGGATGCCCTACTCTGCGATGTGAACAAACTTCGCTTCGAGCTCGAAATGAGCGAGCTCAAGCGTCTCAAAGACGTCAGGTAAGGAGAAAAAAATAATTTCTGATAATTTGATTTTGTTCTGAATATTCTAATGAGGGGGGTGATTTCTCTCCCTCGTTTGACAATCGAATCGATTGCTGGTGGTGGTCTGCTCATCGCCATCGGACGAATAGTTTTGGAGAGTTTTTGACCTCGGTTATCATGTAGTAGAAATTTTCTATGCGACATTCTGAGATGCACTTTGAAGTGATCTGTTGGGAAGAATTCAGATTCCACCTCCCCACCCAAAAATACATATTTAAGCTTTTCTAGTATGCCAATATCTTTTTAAACTTATAAATGAAGCATACATTTTTATTTGAATATTTATTTTAATGTCTAAAAAAATTTGAATTTACGAGAAAACTCTTTTTTTTATCGAGACATTTTCTCACAATATCCTTGCTGTTAGCTTGGAATTCGCTCGGTTTCAAAAAAATATTAAATCTTCGGTTCAGAAACATAAATGATTAGAACTTTTATATGAATGTTTATTTTGATATGGAGTAAAAATCTAAACTTATAGGAAAATATGTATTTGCAAAAAATTTATATTATAAAAAAATATGCATGTATGAATATATTATTTTGAAATTTTTTTAAGAACTCAAATCTGGAGAACTCAGATTTCGATGTAGAAAAATTATTAAATCGCCGGCTTCGAATGATTATTACTTTTTAATTTATTTTAATATGACACGATATCTAAATTTATAGGAAAATGTATATTGATGTTAAAAAACAGTGAAGGAAAATATATATTTATACATTTAATACATTATTTAGAAATTTTTGCTAGACTTTAATAAAAATCAAGATTACCGATTTAATTTCAAAATGTAATTAAATTACCGGTATAAACAAAAATGACTCATAAATATTCGAAAAAAGAATCGCAGCTGGATTTTAAATTTACATAAACTTTCTTAAAAAGAAACTTATCAAAACCACAAAGTTTGTGTAATGGTTAAATTAAAGTGTATTTTTGCGAAATCAACAGAGAAAAATGCTAAACGAGCAATTTAAAATAAAGAGAAATAAATTCATCTAATAAATGCTCGATTTATTAATCAAATTTCATGCGTAGTTTTCAATACCATCTATTTTCGTTTTTAATTAGTAAATTTATTTTTCACATTTAATTACTTACTTTTTCACATTTAATTTACGTCTAATTTCATTAATAATAAAATATTCTTACAAAATTTATAAACACAAATAAAAGATTAAGTTTATTTTAATAAATTCTAAATATGATCTTACTACTTTTTTCTAATTGTAATGAGTACCTGTTTGCATATAGAATATGGAATTAATTTTAAAATGTCATCACTTATGACTAATATTTCTGGTTTTGTATAATAAAATGCAATCTAACATTGAAAAATGTTGTACGAACGTCATTTATTTTAAATTTATTTCTGGAATCCATGTCGATTATGAATTTCACACTTGTGTTTCTTATTTGATTGTATTAATCTAATATCTTAAGTATTCAGAATATATTTTTTCTAAATTTGTAAATTTGTGTGCATTAAATTTTGTTTTATAACTGCTGAAAATTGCTTTAGAAATTATGTAACTATTATTTAACTATGCAATGATGTTATTTACATTTTATATATTATATTTTATACTACAATATTTACATTTTTTTAATGCAAAGGCTTAGTAAGTTCTTAAAATGTTTATCCATTTTTATGTAATTAACAATAATTATATGAGAAGCTTGAAAACAGATTTAGTAAAATTCTTTTTAATATACATATTAATAAGAAATATTAAGTGTCCAATTAATAAATTATTCGTGTATCAGAATTTTTAAGACATATTCATATATTTCTTTTACATATGCGTAATTAATTGTGTTTATGCAAATGATTTGAAAAAATTGTAAAATATTAAACATTTTTAGATCAAAACTTTTAAATTGAATGTAAAGGTGATTGTATATAATTGTTGTGAATAGTTTAATTATTTGAGAGTTACTAAGTAAACAATTTTAGGATTAGTTTATTAATGAATACTTATAATGAATCTTTATTTTGAGACCTAAATTGTTTAAAGTTTTACCCTGAGTTCTTAGTTATTCTGTTACAATATGCGGTATTTATTTATGATATTCCAGATAATCTTTGCTACGAAAATGTGTTTTATGTAGAGTATCGTTAAATACCAGCGCATAATTTGCTTTGAATCGTTCAATGAGTTTATATTCGTGAATGCTAAGATCTTTTTCAAGTTTCTGTTTGAGAGGAATTGGGTTCCTGTCTTGCAATCGGTGTAGCGTTTAGCCTGCGTAATGAACACTCCTCGAAGCCATTACAAGCTGAAAATGAATTAAGTGGTTCTGAAAACTAGAATCTTTGTTTCCGCACCTTCACTGTTTAATGACTCAAGAGAAATATGCGTCTTTTTCTTCATTCGTCTTTAAAAAATGACTAAAGAATAATCTTAGATTTTTTTATTCTTAGTATTCAAATTTATATTTTACAAGTTTAAAAGTTAAATATGTTTCACACTTGCTATGCATAAATTTAAATTTTCCAATGTTCAAATTTTATTAATATTTTAATAATATATTAGAAATTTATTTAAATATGTATTTTTTCCTCATGAAATATTGACTTGTGAATAACTCTGGTTCCAATTTCATAATTAGTGGTTTGGAATGCAGCACACCTCTGGAGTAGATGTTTTTAGTGGTTCACGATTCCCTTATGAACCACACTCTAATAAGGCTGAGCTACGAGCCGAATGATTCACGCTCTGACTTTGGGTGAATATTTCGTGTGTTCGAATCCCAACTTGAACTTGGATGTTTGTAGTGGTTTGTAATCCTTTTTAAATGATAGATCCCGATTTAATTAGCCCTCGTGTGCAAAATATAACCGTCGAGTGAGAAATTTTAAACCTGTTCCAATAAGCCACCCTGTGAAAAGCTGAATTCTTAGCATCATGGTCTTCACTTCATAGGTTCGTGAATTGGATTCCAACTTGGAATGAGAAGTTTCCCTATAATGTGTAGACCCTGATCGATAGAGACACAACTGTTGAGCGACAAATCAAATAACAGATAGATACCGATACACTTTCATCTGTAGTGTACTAATACTGACGAGAAATCTTATTTTGACAGATCTCCCATTTGTATTAGTACTGCATTATTATAGAGTGACCATTATTATAGAAAAAATATTTTTTTATTGTCTTGTGCCAGCTAAGCTGACAATATGGAGTGCTCTGCTCCACTTTTTCCTACTGAGCCATATTTGGTGTGGAGTCCGACTGCTTCAGTACACACATGTCATAGGGACCCGTTTATAGGGTAGGCAACCATTCACACCGAAAGGACAAAGACAGGATAAATAGAGAGAATACAGAGAGCAAGTACATCCGTGCCCGAACTGGGATTCGAACCCAGGATCTCCCTATCCGTAGTCTGCCACACTGACCACTAGACAAAACGGTCGGAAAATGTATATTATAAACACTTAAATATTTTCTCTGCAGTTACTGAATGCAAAAATGAAATTTCTGTGTACCCTAACGATAACGATAATTTTTAAAATGCTTGTTTGAAGTCGTAACTGTTATAATTAAATACACAGTAAATCCCACTATAACAGGGTACTTTTATAACGGGTTTTTGTCCGACTCGATTTCATCCCCTATATGACGCGTTCTCCACGTTATATTTCTGTACTGTGAAATTGATAATGATTTGTACAATTCACAATCGACTTCGCGAACGTTTGTACATTATGTCAAATGTGTTCTTACATAATTAATTTATATTATTGACCTTTGAATATTCTGCTCGAAAAATTATGTCGGTGGGGGGGGGGGGGACATTACTTCAGATAGCTCCTTCAGCGGATAAACATATAATGAAACTGTTTTTGGAATTATTTGATTCATTTGAAATGAACTGCTTTGTAGTTACATTTGTAAAAGTTTTCTTCTATTTGATTAAGTTCTTAATTTGATTTTAATAAAACGCGTATACTTTGTGTTCATAACACCGTTTTTCTTTAATATTTGAGTTAAAATGAGAGAAAGAATGATGAGAAAAGTTGTCCCTTTGATGAGAAAAGTTGAACGCGAGTCAATTGTACATAGTGCGTTATACGAGATCAAACGAGCGCATTTTACGAGGATGCTCGTACAAGATTTCCTATAACGAGGAACCAATATACCGTGTTAAGAGGCTGATTATTGTACTTAGTTTGAGTTATAGCAGGTCCTACGTAAGTACCTATTTATCTAAGAATTTTTTAGAGCTATACTAATTATTTAATTTAGGAAACACCTATAGAAATTTTCTAATATTTTGGAAACATTTCGAATTTAAAACTACTTTTCAGATTTTTTTTTTAAATTAAAATATTTTTATAAAGTAAAAATATAACGATTCGTATATAACGAATTAATTAGTATCTAACGAAAATAATAAGTTAAATAATAAATAAAATAATATGAAAATAATAATAATAAATAATGATACAAAAATAATAAAAATACATTTTTTCTTTAAATGTTTTGTAATTCTTATATAACAAAAACTTTAAATAAGTATTTTACAATATTTTCCTTAACTATATTAACTATATAATTGTATATACGTTAGTGTTTTATGAAATGCTATTAAGAAATTTGATTTTTATACCATTGATTTATTCAAGTTGTAGAAATTGATAATTTTTAAATATGTGGAAAAATTAAAAAAAAGCCCACATGAACTTTTGCTTAACTTCTGCTTTCGCGTAAATTTATTCTATTTTAGTTGTTTTTTAACCTTTTCGCGAGAAGAGTCTTCTTGTTCCTTTTTTTGATTCACTTCGGCCCATTACATCCGCACAATCAGCCACGTAGTTAAAATATCGTCTGCATTTGTTAGCGCCTCGTGCTGCTTCGTCGTTGGCAAAGTGACCGAAATGTGGGAGAGGAAAATGAGTCATTTTGTGGGAGTCCCATAATCGTGAAAAATAACTCCACTGTTTCGGCCGCATTTTCTTTTTCAAAAAATAACTCTTATCGCCCAAGTCCCGCTGTCCCGATCCCTAAATCAAAATTAGCAAACCGCCGCCTAAACCAGCGAACAGGCAGAGGAAGAAAACGACTTCTGAGGTTCAAATGTTGAGAAATGACATTTTTTAAGGCTTGTGAAATGGCAACGAGAAGTACGTGTCTCGAATTGGAATGGAGCAATCATTCTTTAAAGGGAACAGAGCCCACTTGGGGCGATCGATAGTTTATTGTATTTTCCGCTCCGAAGAAGAAGATAGCTTGGATTAAGATTTTTCAATGACATGTGTTTCATCTTCTTATTTTTAAATGGAATCCAATCTTGATTTGTAATGGGTTCATTTGTAAACGATGGCGAAATTTCGCTGATTTACTTCGTCATTCGCGATTTGTTTTAAGTCATTTTAATGAAACTTTATCATAGGTATTATTTTCCATGAAAATAAATAAATACACTATGTTTATTATTAATATTAATAAGAATGTATTTGATGTGCATAAAATATTAACCTGAGAAAAATTGCATCGAAATTAGAATGTGTTATAATTAATAATTCATCAAACATTAACTATTTAGGAAAAAAAAGACAATAAAATTGTGTATTTATAAACACATAACGGTGTTTTATATAGACTTAATTTTATGTAAACAAACATTGTGTAAAATTAAGAACATGATAAAATAATTAGTTAACAATAAACAGAAGTTTGTGTTTGTGAGAGTGATAATTTCACCTCATATTTTGCTCTTGTTTGACATTTTTTATCACATTTTGCTACTCGCATGTGGTGTTATTTTTTAAATTTCCCACCAGGTGGCTCTGTATTTAAATTTCTTGAAGTAATGAATGTCGAGTGTTATTACATTATTACTTGTATTGTTTCGAATTTTCCACCAAGCGAGTTTAAATTTCTGGAAGTAATGAATGTCAATTGAGGTATTGCATGTTACGACGCCGCTTAACAATCACTTCTTGATGTTTGTCTAACTATGATGCGACCTTAGCCTGGCTGGCTTGTTGTATGGTTGGGAAAGTGCTCATGTGTAAATGGAAGGTTGTGAGTTCAATATTACTTACTATTTGACCTGCCACCCGCAGAGGTATCATTTCACATGGAAGACATTGCACTAAGACCATTTTAACATGCTCCTGTCACCATGAGTGAACAACGGAAAGTTCGTCGTGAACCTTCGGTTGAGTCGTATTCGAACTCGCAACCTAGCGATAATGAAAACGATGAACTGAGACACCACGGCCAATGTACGATTGTTTAAAACAAAGGCCAAAGCGATAACTATTCAAATGGGTGCTCCCTGAAAAGTACTTGTTGAAATTAATATTTGATGCACTATTCACTGCGCTTTGTTAATTTCTATCTGATAATTGTGTTATTTTTTTTTTTATAATTTCATATATAATCAAAGTTACTGGAATATAGTTTAATATTACGTTCATGCACTTATAACTAATAAAATATGGTAGGAAGAAACTTCGTGTGCAAGTCTGTGATATAAATTATGTTCACATCTTGCCTTAATCTGATTTTGAGAAATGAAACAGCACTTGTAACATATACGTATGATTGTATCATCACATATGTGATGCACACTTGTATATCATCTGTGAAAGGCATTCATTTGACCTTCCTTTAAATTGTCAATTACGAGTAGGTGGATGTTACAATCCATCAAAAAACGTGTTCTGAAGGTGTGCACCGACTATCAAAGGCATGAATATATAAATATTATGTAGGCGATAGCCAAATATTTTTCCCGAAGTTTGTAACCACTGCCAGAAGCCACGCGCTACGCTAAGAGAAACTTGGTTTGGAAGCTGGTTTTCCATGAGATTTCAGAACTAAAGAATCGCGAACTTTAATGAAGCTGGAAAAAATAATTCTGATTCGTTGAATTTTACTACATCTAAAAGAATAATTAAAACAAAAATATGTGAAAAATATTCCGCTCGCAATAACTTACTATACAGATTAGTTGAGAGACAAGTTCAAACATTGAAATCATTAGGAAAAAGTGATATTGAACGACATTTTGCGCTTTAAAAGTTTAATTACATAACTCTTTTAAGACAAAGTCTACAACAGTTTAATCTGGATTGATCTTAACGCTAGTGTCTTAGTTTGATCTTAGAATCGAAATAGCTATCAAATGAAGATTGAAACAATATCTTTTCCAAGCAGATTGCGCAATGGCTTTTCTGTATCATGCATTAACTGTCGCAACTATAGACACGAAAAAAGCATAATTTGTGCATTACAGTAGCTTCAATTTAATTTCGTTGGTAGTTACCCTGCATTCTCTCTCAGCGCAGCTTCCTCTGCGAATCCAACATGAGCTAATGGCTGACAATGTTTTCTAAATCATGACAAACATCTAAACCTGAAGTTGAACACAAAACCCATAAATTAAGCAACAAATGCCAAAGTATTAACCATTCAGCTTTCGGATGGTATTCCTTATTTTAAATTCCCGAACAAATGCCTATGACCACATTAAGATCAAGGCTACGGTGGTTTGAAAGGTAAAGATGTCGTTCTCATGATTGGAAAGTAGTGTGGTCGAATCTTGACTTGATGAAAATTCGTTGTGTTCCCTCAAGGCGACTGGGCCACGTTAAATTGGTCGCAGTCCTTCAAGTTAAGCATTACCAGTTTGGATGGCCGTTCAAGAGCATTGGAGAGTTTTATTGTTGGTCCAAACTATGAAGGCTCCCAGCCTGGGTGTTTCCACAAAGGCCCATCTCTGGGCTAAGTACTGGGAAATATGCTGTTGCAACAACTCCATTCAGCTCACCGTTCTTCACAAGGGGGCAGAATAGGTGGAGTTTTGTGTAGCGACAACAAATCAGTGCGCCATCGTGTTCATGAAGGTAACGGAGTCTTCGTAATTTAGAAACTGGGACCAAGTAGAAGAACCTAAGGCTGCCATTTTTAAAGGAACCATTTCACTTGGAGCCTGGCTACCACGACTTTTTTACGAGTTCCATTAGCGAACATGGACGATCTTTGACAAAGTCCCTGCTTCCAAATTACATAACTCCCATCTAATCTTTAGAGCACACGCAGTTCAATGGTGGTTCTTGGACCTATCTTGGACCTGGATGTTTGTAATAATACAAAATCCGTTTTAAACTGTATCTTGGTTTAATGAGACCTCAATTAAAAAATGATATTTTGAGCTAAACAAACCAACTCATCGTAGTAAGTAATTTCCTTAAGTAACCAATTTCTAATTAATCTTTATTTTTAAGTCTGATTTTTGTTATGATGATTTTTAATTGTGAAATTTTATATTTCATTGCATTTATTATTATTATTTTAACGGGTGTAATATTTCAAAATAAATTATTTAAAAATAAGTTTAATATAAAATATGAATTGGAGCTCTCATTATAAAAGATGTGTAAATATATAGTATCTACATTATACAATTATGATACATTTCTGCAAGCAATTCTGTTACATTTTAGAAATAGTATTTTGTAACTTGTAAAGTTTAGTTATTTTAAAATTTTGAGTTTGAATTGGATCGAATTTTGTATTTCTTTTCATATGTCCGAGTCTTTAAAAGGTTATCAGAGTTCTTATATCTAAGATGTAAAAAATGTAAGAATTTATAAAATATTCTTCTTGCATTAAAATTTTTGGAATTTTTAGAATTAGTAAAGAAAAATTGGGATAAAAATACACATTTATCATATTAAAAATTTTACTAATATTTCAATTAATAATAAATTGAATGAAAAAAATCGAAGATGACAATTTTGCAAATGAGACTCACAATTTATTTCCAAAATATGTAAAAATTTGTTATTGACTAAATTATTACAAGTTATTAACATCCTCTTGGTGTACTTTTTTGTTTAAAATGAAACAGATCTTAAGCTATTATTATTTTATATTTATTTATTTTTAGTTTTTAATGTTTAAACCATTCGGATTTTTTCATATTGCCTTTGAGTTCCGTATATTTAGGAAAAAATATCGACATCTGTATTAAAAAATTTTTTAATTTATTATATAGTGAATGTTTGCTAGTGAAAATTTTATTTTTAACAAATGTTAATTTGCGTAAAGAATTTTAAATAAAATATTTTAGCAATTTTCAAAATTTAAAATAGAAAAATTTTTTTTTATTTGCGGACGGCGTAAGATTTGAATTTTAAGAGTACTCACATTCTAATTATAGAACTAGAATAAAAAAGTAAGTTGACTGAGAAACCAAATGTAAAGATTTAAAATATGTCAGAATTGGTTTTTCTAAGTTTCGCGTTTTTATCAGCATCTACGTGTCCTGTCTCTAATTACCAGCAATTGACTTTTAATTAGATCGAGTCAGCAGGGATGGAAACTTTCGTCGGATATTTTTTTCGCTTTTAAAATCTTTTCTTGATATAAAATTTACAAAATGTCAATAAAATTCTAATTCTGTTTGTCCGTTGAATTTTTATCTAAAGTTGAGTTGCAAACCGCAGCATGGAATGGAATGGAATGAAATTTTTGTCAGGATATTCGTCTCTGGATTATTTAAAATAAAAGCTGTATTTAATTTCGAAATTTTGACTGCAGCGTCGCATTTCATTTAAGCAATAATTAATGTTGATTTCAATTTACTATAAAATTACCTTATGGTGTGATGTACTTGGTTCCGGTACTATTCTCGCTTCAAGAATGCTGACCAAAGATTCCCTAATGTGACGTTTTAGAATTGCAGAATTGGTTACTCAATCTATACCTAATTTCTGGCGATTAGAAAGATATGCACGGTATTAGCTATTTGCTTTTTTCTGCACTTTTATAACATAATTATTTTTAAAAAAATATTGCCATTTATTATTCTTAGTTTTGAAAAATTGTTTTTTATAATCAGGTGGCGAATATATTTGCGCCTTTACCAACACGTCGCCAATTGGAAATTCACTCGGACTCGCATGTAAAGATTTTCGAATTCTGTAATTAATAACTTCGTAACCGAACAGTTCTGCAGTTCATTTCATTTGTTTTAGCTTATTTATTTTGGAAACCCTTAACTTGTTGTCGCAAAACAACGGTTTTTACAAAATCAAATAAATTGAAAAGATATCACTATTTTTCCAAATCATAATTGTTCTCGCGTAATTAAGTAAATTTAAGGCATAACTAATAAAAAAAATGATCCTTTTTTTCCGTTTTGATTTCTTAATATATTCTAATGCAAAATATTTTGCAATACAATTGATGAATTTTTCGTATAGTTATCGAAGTTCGAAATCACAAAGTTTATTTTATAGTATTTCCTCAAATAAATAAGCTTTTAAAGTAAAAAAAAGAAACCGATAATGATATATCATTATTGTCCTCTTTTATTCTGATTCCGTCAACAGGTTTTTCATTGTTTCATTCTGGTACAATAAACTGGATGAAGGGTCTTTCGTGTACCAGATCTTGAAACCTCACTCATCTTAATGGCTGCCAACTTATGAATGGTATCAGTTAATAGAACCGCAGATACAATAAGGCTGTACTGGAGTATTGTTCTGATTTGACCCTCCTATTAGAGGGCGTGCGGTCAATTGATGCATGCTGGACCCCTCTACGCTACGGATTTGGCAAGATGGATTATGTAGTTGTCGCTGCTTCATGTTCTGGATTAAACTGGCGGAGGCGAATGTTTCCTCCCAATATATTGTGCAGTCGTTGTCATTCGGACCTGGGCGCTCTATATTTGCGGAAAGCTTCACGTACCTTTTCCAATGACTTAATATAATCTTATATGAGAGCCCACATTTCAATAATGAAGAGACGCTGAAGATGGCTTCATATTTAAATTAGCAAGCTTTGAATCTCCGAAAGGCCTGGTGTTTATGATTGTCGGTTGCTCTGTTGTGTGTGTTAACGTGTGTTAAGGGAGGATGTTAGCTGTAATGTAATGGCTAAAAAGGAATTTTTGCTTCATATGTAAAAGCAGCGAACAATTTATGCTCTTATGATAAATTGGGAAACATTTATCGAGCGTTCGAGAAAAAATTTCCTCTGGAAAAGCAATGATATTTATGCTATTTTGCAAAGGTATTGACTGTATTTTTACCTTTCTTCAAAGCGCTGTTTTTCGCCACAAAATTGATCGATTCCCGTTCGTAGGCAAAAAATACTGTTCAGCTACTAAACAGCTTCACAAGCAAATAAAATCTCGGTATCGATAAACTAAAAACCAAATCGAATGAGGCATTTAAAAAAATCCTATTAGTTATGAAGTTTCCAAAGTCAAGACTGTTTCGTCCGTGCCCAATGAAGTTTTCGATCGTTGACGTATTAGGAAAAACGGAAACATGTTTGCAGTGGTTGACAAAAGCAAAATTTAAACAGTTAAAAGATGGAATAGCTGTCACCGTTTTTTAAAATTGTCCTATGGAAATGCATATAGAAATGAGGACCTGACACATATTTTTTCTCTTCTCCCAGTGGTTTTTAATGAACGATAATTTTAAAAAGGGGAAGAAAAGAAGCACAATTTTTCTATCTGGAAGCAGCCAAAGTTCAGAAACTTGTGCATCGCAGCATACACCTCATTGTAATCACGGTTTAAATTAATTTCACAAATGCTGTGTACTCAAAATGTTAAACAAATAGTTTACGTGTTAAATTAGACAATGTACGGTTATAAGTTCCATTCCATTCCATTGTAGCCGAGTTGGCAGCCGAATGGTTAGCGATCTTGCATTCGGTTCAACAGTTCGTGGGTTCGAATCCCACCTTGGGCATGGATGTTTATAGTGGTTCGGAATCCACCTTAAACAGTAGGTCCCGGTCTATTTAGTCCTCGTGTGCAAAAAGTGACCGTTGAGCGACAAACAATCCAACAATCCATTCCATTGTAGCCGTCCACTGCTCAATTCTGGGTAAAAGTACGTCGGGTACAAATAATAAGGATTTAATTTGTATACTATTTTTTGAGACAAAAATATAACCGTTTGTCTCAAATAATGACCGTTTTATAATAAATGATTAATTACTATTTTCTTTGTTTTGTCGCACAACGGTCGTTTTTTGTCCTTGAGGACTCCTGAGATCGAACCTACGGTTTAAATTGGATTCACAACCATTACACATCGAAGCCACAGGTGGTATTAGATCCTACGAACTGTTGAACCTAAAACAAGAGTGCGACATTACTATGCTCTAAAATCGTGGTTAATGATTTACTGTTATGCATACACGCAATTTTTCTGTGTAAAACATTCATTGATTAAAAACACTATGTGATAATTATTTCAAAATTTAAAAAAATAAACATGGAAGAAATTTTATCCAAAAAAACTGAAAAGGATACCCCTGAGATAAAGATTTTGTTGGGAACAACTATCTTCTCAATTCCCCTACAAGAATAATAAAAAAGAAAGAGTTCCATGCAATGTAATTCAGGAACATTTTAACCTGAAATTTTTGGAAGTAAAGTTATTGTGTGCGAACACTTTTTTTTTAAATATTTTTTTTAGTTGACACGAGAGTTTTCATTACATAAACTGAAATAACCCGCACCTCGAACTTTGTGCTTGCTATTGTCAACCTCGCAGGAGGGATGGGTCATTCAGGGTCAAGGATAAAAAGTAAACAAAAAAAAATATATCGCGCCATTTTTTTTCCGTTGCCTCTTCTCCCACGAGTGTTGACTTGTAGATTGGATTTTCAGATGGCGAGCAGGGTGGGGTGTTTTCGGTTTTTTTTTTTTTTTTTTTTTTTTTCTCTCCAAGAGATTCTTGCGGCGAAGTGGGTGACTTTTTATTCTTCCAACCACCCTCGGCAATCTTTGCGATAATACTTTTAAAAGCTTTTTGTTATTTTCCCTCACAAAATCTATTGTGCCATCTGAAAGTTTAATTTCCTTAAAATTAATGGCTTTTCTGTAAGAAAAGAAAGTTATTTCGTTTTATTTGTATGTTTAAAGGAATTTTATTTAATTCCATTAAACTTTACCCTGTGTGATCGGGTTTGTACGTCTTTTTTTTTAAAAAAAAAAAAAAAAAAAAAAAAAAAAAAACTCAATGTCACTGGCTTTTCTTGATATTTGAGCTTTAATTGTTGTACAGAGGTAGAGCTAAAAAAATACCTATGCATTTTCCCACAAAGGGCTTCACTATTTTCTTAAAATGTTGTGCAATCTCGATTTTTAGTTTTTAAAGCTGGTTTTAAAATCTGGTTTAAAGTATCTATATAAATTGAAATATTAAACAATTGGTTTTAAATCGTCCAATCAATTAATCTTTTAATGGGAAAAATAAGGAATTTATTGTCTAGGCATTTGTTTTTCAGGTTTAAATATTTGTGTTTTCTGAGGCATATTAATATGACTGCATCATTTATTTAATTTAAAATTATTTGAATGGAAATGTTCACCCAATGCAAAGTGTTTGAGTACTTCACTGTCAGAGTAATGTATAATCTTTGGTTGCAATATATATATCAAACGTAAATATTGTTCGTAATTTTATGAATTTTAAATGTTTTTATTTTATTCTATATTGAGCTAATTTCTTTATTAAACATTCCAAACTAAGTTAGTTATTATAGTTTTTGGATTTTGAGTGTATTTTTGTATAGTTTTAGAGGCATAAATTGGACTTATACGTTTTACCATAAGTACTTATTTTCACGTGGTATGCCTCCCTGGTGCCATACATGTGGTGAACCATACAGTTTATCACATTTTAATTTTTTCGTCCAATTTTTAATCATCATTGTTTCACCTTTTTAAGAGTGACATTTAATCATTGCGAGATTTGATTGGATGAACGTTTCCATCCCAATCTTTTCTTATTTTTCATATGCAATTAGTTTTCAGCTTTGATCTAAATTTTTAAAATTTCTATTTTTATTAATCCTTTAATATTTATATACTCTATATTTTTTTCTTATACATTTCTAATATTTTAATGAGCTTTAGGTCTCGCCATAACCTAACTGAGTCCTGGAGCAAAAAGTGCCTTTGGGGCCTGCCTCTGCATCACAGCAATTAGCTTTTTATGTTATTTGGCAAACTTTTCTATTCGATTGACAATGTAAAATCTATTCGATGTAAGGAGCCTCTTTTATATGGGAGCATGGGGCAATACCTCGTATCCCCCTGGATGAGTCAGGCTCTGATAAGTTTCCATAATTGCTATTTACCTCCTTACCGATTCTCTCTAAGAACTTGTGAAGGATTATCTTAGTCTTGAGCAGCTTGTCCTCTCAATCAATCAATCACAGGTGTAAATATTTTGATGAGAATAAATTGAAGTTTATACATAAATGGGAAATTTTACAATTATAAAACTTTTATTATTTTTAAGTTCCTTGACTTTTTAGTGTGACATACAGTGCCTGTCAGATTCAGAAAACTGAATACTTTTTCTTCAGATTGCATATCCACTGAACTGAAATTCAATCATGATAAACGATGTAATAAAAAGTTAGATAATTTTAGTTGCATTTTTTAAAAATCTTTCAAATTGTTATTTCTTTATTTTCACGGCCTCCACAGTAATCTGCCATATCAAGTAAACAAATCAAGCAAAAGTAGCAAAAGAAGTGATAACTTTAAATAGTTTCGATTTCGAACTTATGTTGGCCATATCGCGTCGTGCATTATTCATTTTTCAATTTAGGTATTATAGAAAAGAGTTGATAATGTTTAATTCACCAAACAATAAGAAAAATAGCATTTCAGTTTTACAAAACAACATCGCAATCGATGTAAATGGACATGAAAGGAAACTATATCAATAAAAGTACATAAAAATGTGGTGATGCTCTATATAAAAAAATCGTGAACAGAGAAAGGACTCGTCACTAGAGTTTTATCTTGTAGAATTAATTAAATCAATGGGAAAGACGAGCCCTTTGATGCCAAATTAATACGGCGATCGGGAAGAAACAAATTATATGCGAGTGGTTGTAGCTTCGCAATAATCTTGTGTTTTGTAGTTGTTTTAATAGCGTACGCCGTGGACACCCACGTAATGCCTTAAAATCTATTGTAATGAAGTTCTGTTATGACAGCAGGCAACTGAATGGATACTTTCTGGCTTTCACTACATTGGTTCATGAGTTCAACTCCAATCTTCTAGTACGGACGTTTAAGAAAGTTTAAAGTAAAACTGCTAAATTCTGGTGCAATCAACCTTAACGTATAAATGATTAAGGAACAACTCAAATAATTAGATATAGCTAACCGTATTTTAGTATCATTTTTAATTATGCTTGAATGGTGCTTCAAATGTTAGCGAGACGTAAAAGATGAACACATTTCAGCCAACAATTTTGTTATAATAAACAAAAAATACAGAAAGTTCAATAGTTTGGAAGCCTACTTTCATATTATTTTTTTCCATCACTTTATTTGTCCTTTGCATTTTTATTAGTTTATGATAAACGGAGAAAACAGTTCCGATACGAATAAATGCTACAATGCAAAAGACAGTTTACCAAGTGCTTCCCTGCACCCATTCTTCGAAATCTCTTTGTGCTTACACCCACGCGCCGCTGCTTTCTCTAAAGTGGAAATCTCACTTGATTATCGTCTGCTTTTCTTCTGATAACACCGCACGTGACTTGTACGATTCCACGTGCCACGCATTTTCATCTTGAACGATCGTGAACTGAGGACCATAACGATCTGTAACCAGATCTGGCAACAGCTACAATAATAAACGCTTTGTGCGCCCGATGTTTTCCGTCCCTTTAGAATGCGCCCCATTTTTCTAGCCAACCCCCTTTTTTACGATGAAAAAAAGTTTGAATCAACCCATTAATGTAATCTGGCGTTAAGAGCTTAAGGAAGGAAGATCGCCAAATGAGTCATAAAAGCGAAAGCGTTTTGTTTCATTTTGTTCTCTATAAGAACTTTATTTTCTTTTTCCGATGTTTATTTATTCGCCTTTATGAGTTGTGGAAAGACAAGGCAAGTGTAATGAGGCCCTGTTTTGACTTACTGGAGTAAATGTAATTAAGCACTTGAAAATGCCAAGATTGATGTTTGGGGAGTTTTTACAACACGTAATTTCGAATGCCGTTATCGCCAACGTTGGCGGTCTTTCATTAATTAATGCACATTCCTTATGTCTTTTTTCAGAACGTTTCGATCGAATGGAAAAGAACTCGATACTCTTTTGACGACAGTCTTTTCAATGGAAAACGAAGTTTGTTCCAGAAAAATCTACAAGATTTATGTACTAAATATGTTGTTATGCATATACTTTTGTTATTAGGACTAGTTTCAAATGTCGCCAAATTTTTAATCGTCTAAAAAATTTGTGGAATGAAAAAATAATTTTCTAAATATCGAAGATTTTTGCATTGATGATCAAAATTTCTGTTAAATTAACTTCTTGAAACGTGAATGTGGTTAAAAAATGTATTACTGTATTTGAATTTTCTGAAATTTTTAACAAAACTTTTGCTGATGAATCTGGTCGCGATAACACTTATATATTTTATGTGTATTATTTTAGATAGGTTATAATATTAAGTAGTCTTCACCACTAATAGGAGCTAAAGCTTTAGTGCCTTCGTGTTAGTAGAATCAGACATTGGATCCTCTTAATAACGAATCCGTTAACTATCTTGTCTATCGATAGAACAATGAATAATATTATTTTATCATTCACCCTATATGGAAATTGATGAATATGAATATTTTTATGCTTTAACTCCATGCTTTCATGAATCCTGGAGCCACATCATTCTAAGTTCTTTTGACTGAGAGATTCTGAAAGTAAAATCAAATTTCTGGATTTCCTATAACAAATGCGGTTGCGTTATGTGTTTCCGACAGATGACGCTAAAGTTATCTGCATTTAAGTTCTATATTGCTTAGGATTTCCTTTAAAACTGTTGACCATATTGTTTTAATTACTTGTGTGGGCGTGAGGGAAGTAATTTTTTAACCAATAAAATGACATTATTTCTTTGATTTAAAAATATCCAATTTTTGGACTCGATTCCAAAATTTGGCATCTGCAATAGCTCAGAATTTCTCTGTAAATTGTAAATTTGCTTCAATTAAACTGTAAATCTCACCCTCGTGTGCAAAAATTGATCATAGAATGTCAACCAAACGAAAACAAAAATCATTAATTCTGATTTTAAAGATGCGAAATGAAATATTTTTAAACATTACTCATTGTTCTTCCTCCATTAAAACTGATTTATTTAAATTATTCTGTGTTTTGTTGCGCTATTTTTTTAATTTTATGTTAACTACAATGCAACATTTACAATCACAGATGTACTCATTTATTTTCTTAGAAATGCTTTTTTGATGTCAACAGGATTTTAGAAATTTGTTAGAAAACCAGAAACATATTCTTCTATGCGATAAAGGCAGCTTAACTGTATCCGTACTTGAGATTTTGGCGAAATATGATTCTATGTAGGAGAAGGGGCCGGTGCGTGTACGAGAGACGTTAATGCTAATTGGCGACTGTTCGCTTAATTAAAGTGAAGATTTATTGTCGCTGACAGTGCCATTTTCTTTGGCTCTGGGGTTTCTCCCCTGTGGGCGTCCCTGGAGTTCGCTCTCTGTTTCTTGTGTACTAATGGCGGGATCGTATAAAAATTGAAGAACTTTATCAGCTGCAGTCATACGTACTTGGCAATTACCATTTTAAATTTTTACGACGTCATTAAAACGTACTTTGTTAATCTTTGGTGTATAAATAGTACCCGCATCGGTGATTTTGATGTCCCTGATTAGGTAAAGCATGATCTTCCCTAATTTGAAATTTAATTATGCGAAAGAAATTTATCATAATTTAATGAGTATGATATTAATATTTTCCTGCCTTAATTATGGTTCAATTTTTATAGCTCCCTACACTATTTAGTTGCATTTAAATATTTATAAAAGAGAAATGTAACGCAATATTTATATGCATACATATGAAACATTTCTTTTTATATCTTAATTATTTTTTATATACTATTGAATGTGTATTCGAAAGCTAATTTATTAAAATATTCTAACATGTAAAAATAATTTGAAATATGTTTCGTAATTTTTAATTCCGAATTTGTTTGATATCCCTTTTTTTAAAGGTTGTTTTTATTATTCATTTGGTGTCTCTTAAATCGAATCGCGGTACCCCCTTTTCCAAATTATCCATAATTATCTCCATGTGCTTTCTGAGAAATTAATTAAAAGTCGCTAATTATTCATTAAACAATTCTGCACAATATTGGTAAACAAACTTTTTTTCTTCGTTTGTTGAAATTTTTTGAATTTACTATTTTACCAAAAATTTCCTATATTGTATATTTTTATAAACATTTACCTTTTTAGGTATCTTAAGTATTTGTATATATTAAATGAATAATATTTATGAAATAAAGATGCATATAAACTACAAATTTAAAAAATTATTTTATGAATATTTGAATTCATTTTATTACCAGAATACCGAGCTGGTAGTCGAAAGCCAGCGCTCTTGCCTTCGGTTAAACAGTTTGTAGGTTTGTATCCCACATTCGGCATGGATGTTTGTAGTGATCCGGATCCACTTTATACAGTAGGTTCTCGGTCTAACAATCCCTCATGTTTGAAAGCTACAATTGGGCGACCAACGAAATCAAACTATTATTATAAATTCATTATGTTGAATATTCCGTTAATATTTTACTATATTAAACATGCTAAAAATGACGTGTCGAGTTAAACCTCATCTGCAAAAAAGTGATTGTAGAGGCTAAAATTAAAGGTGAAAATCGTCATCCCTAACATTTTAAGGATGAAAACTGAAATATCAAAACTTTTTTTACGTTTTCTTTCACTTATATCTAAAATTTTCCATTGAGATTATTTTGTGATGAAACTTCATTTTATTTAATTCTTGAAAAACATGGCAAATATTTCTGAATTGCATTTTACTAAGAGCTCGTTCGGATATGAAAAAATAATTTACATTAAACAATTCACATATTTTAACGTAGATTACAATAAAAATAAATTTTTAGTTTTTGCATGTAGAGAAAAATAAAATAACTAATGACTAAGACTGTTTATAATGTGTGTACATTATATATATAATGTCAAAGTACTTACTTAATTTCGTTTTCCTTTTACTACGAAAGTGAAAAATCAAATTATTAAAAATATAAGCGTAGGTATTCTTCCTTTTGTTCTATTACCTCCCCTGTCGAAGGGGCGTCGCGGTGCAATTCTACTCTTCGTTTGGTCGACACACATTGTGCAGGGCGTGAAATTTTCTCTCTTCCCTTTTCCTTTATTTTTTCAGATGCCTTGATGAATTTTTTGCTATATTAAATTGATTGACGGATTAAAGAGCGCAGTCTGTGTGCATTACTTAAAAGTTTGAAATCGATTCGACTGATATTTTAAAAATGTCACAATCACTGTGTTTAAATGTTCGCAATTATAGGTTACAAAAACCAAAAAGTGCTTTTATTTTTTGAGATACTTTAAAAATATTTTACTCATCATAATATTTCATTCTTCGAGATATTTTGCCGTATTGACAATTAAAAAGTTACTGGCTTCATTTCAAAAGTGTTTGGGTGAAATTTTTCCGCATCCGAATACACAGAAGATCAAAATCCCGTTGAAAAGGCATGTCTTGGTCCACTTAATTCTCATTCATTTAACAATACCTAACTTCAGAGTAGTTCCTTCTCAGTAAAATGAAAGATAATTTAAAAATTATGAAGTGTATTTTGTTTTTAAGGAACTTGTGAAAAATTAAGGAATGCATAACATTTTAATTTATTTATTCTTATAAATTTAGAAGGTACTAAATACTATGCCATATAAATATCATAATCTTGATCGTAAAAAATTTAAGCAAATATTTTAATGATCAAGCAAAATAAAAAAACAACTTAAACTTTATTTTAAATTAAATTGTTTTATTCATTGAATGATTCACAAAATTTTACAATTTTTGATTTACTTAAATTGTTATATAGGTTTATGATTTGCTATAGAGCTTATAAATCCTATTTGATATCCGAATGGTTAGTGCTGTAGTTTTACAATTCGTGAATTGTATTCCCACTTAGAGTGTGGATCTTAGAAGTGTTTCGGAATCTACTTTAAACTGTAGTTCTCTGTTTAATTGGCTCTTGTGCGTAAAAACGACTGTTAGTAGATAAGCAAATTTTAAAATTAAATTCCATCTAGGGACCCAATAGTCAGCCGAAGGATTACCACTCTGGCCTTTGGTTCAACACTTCGTGGATTCGAACTCCATCTTGGGAATGGATGTTTGCAGAGATTCGAAATCTACTTTAAATTGGGTCCCGGGCTGAGAAATGAAAAAAAGACCGTTGAGTGGTTAACAAACAAGTAGTCTGGTGTTAAAAGGCATTATTTTTGTGGATATAAGGCAAGAGGTTCGATACCTGTCTCAACCATAAACTATCGTGCTGAGAAAAATATTCTTGTTAATCTCTCGTCACATGTAATGTCCTTCCTCGCGCGCCCGTATCTAATAGGGTATATACCCCCATTGGCGAAATTTGCGACTCTTTTCGTCGCTAAGCAGTTCTAACGCTCTTGCCATTTAAAAAAACCGTGTATATAACACAAAATTAACGTAAAATGCAAAAAAATACCAAACCTGACAGAAAAAAAATCCAAAAAAGCAACAAAAATTCAAATAGGCAACACCAAAATAAAAAATGGAAACACTATGATTAAAACAAATGATGGCAGATTTGTCGATAAATCTCTAGTGTGGGATATATCATACTTATATCCCTTTCGCTAATTTGGCTTGTAAAGAATGGTATGACACAGCCAAGGGTCTGACATTTGGCTATGGGTGAAGATCACAAATTTTGCTTAGCGGCTTCGGTCGGCTGAAATCGAAAAATGAAAACATTAAAACTTGATTTTTTCTCACCCTATTTACGTTAACATTTTCAAATTGAAGGATCACTATTTTTTTCAATGAAAGATGAAAATCTTAATAGTGATTTAAATGGATTAAAAAATATTTAAATAAAAATACTCGAAAGACATTAGAACTCGTGAATCATCTTAAATATTTCTAAAAATTCTAAAGAATTCTAATTTTTAAATAAGGGAGCTTTTCAGAAAATTTTCGACACTATATTTTCAGAAATGTAGAAATGTCACGTGATTATCTTAAATCAACTTTTTGTTTTGCCTATGGTTTTATTTTTCATTTTCTGGTTGAAACAGGAATTACTATTTCATTTTGGTATATTAATGTTGTAACTTATCGAACTTTGAAAAGTAGCGTATTACTTGGCTATTTTTTGGCATTTTGTCAAATTCTTTAGTTTGTTTTTATACTTGGTGATATTAAACTATGCAAATGCATCATCTTTTCAAAAACGTTTTCTTCAATTTGATGTTTTTTGCGCGAACGACTGTTAAGTTCTTTATTTAATAACTTAATAAGCAACAAATACGCTAGGTGGATATTTTTTCTTCTTGAGTAATTGAGAAAAGATTAAAAATGAATTATATATTTTTGATTGCAGTTGAAGTACGTAAATGCGTTCCTCCTCATAACTATTATTCAGTATTTATTTATTTATCTGTTGTAAATCAAATTTGAAAAATGGAAATCATAAATCTGAAAATTTTAAATATTGCTGGAGAATAAATAATAGCATAAAAATTATCGAAAAATGAGCATATTTACTGTAAATCTTTTTATGTTTGGTGTAAATTTGAGTTTTTGCTTGAAGGGAATATTCATATTGTTATGGCATCAAATATGTTTATAAAACAAGAAATACAATAGATGCTAGTTTTTTTACGAACTGTTAGGGAGAGATAAAAGTTCTTAAAATCAATCATAAGTTTGCAAAATGGAAAAATTAATGACAAATCTTATTATTTTTGCATATTATATATGTTTGTAGAAAACTTCTTTTTTTTAGAAATGAAATACTATTAGAAAAGAATGGTATGCACTGTAAGAGAAAAACATACAAAAGGAATTTCATAATTAAACACAATTTTTACTTTCATTTTATTGATGAAGAATTGATCTTATTTTTCTAGTTTTGAAAATTGCATTTTTAAAAGCATATTTTTCTATTTTCTCATTCTGAATCATTTGATTATCCGATACCTCTGACAACAAATCATACCAGAGTCCACGTATAAAAAGGCTTACGAGGAGATTTTGGTTTGCAGAGTCTCTTTTTTCGAACTTAAAATCATCAAATAAACTTCCTAGGTTGATTTATTTAAAAAGGCCTGCAATGTCAAAACTAGATTTGCAAGTGTTTTGCGCCCTGAATGTCAATTTCATAAGGTGATTGATTACAAACCAGGAGATCTCTCCTTCCAGAAGTATCTTCGATATTTGTACTTGGAATCACTGATTATCTCATGACACATAGCTAAATTGAACTCCAGGTCAAAAAATGCTTTGGTGGCCCCCCTCTCCTTCACTGTTTCAGTAATGAAGAATCGAACTGATATTTAAATTTTTTTCTCTTCATTATTGTTAGATAACACAAAAATTGACTAGAACTTAAAATAGCTAAGCTGCCCCCCCCCCTATGATCAGACGAACTATAGTTCTGACCAGTTTGACTTTCTGGCTATTCTATGCCCACTATTAAAAGGACGTGTCACACCTGAAGAGCCATACGATCGATGTTCACGCAACAGAGTAATGAAGAAGCTCACATAACAATGACTGATGTTACACTACTCGTATTGTGCTTCAGAAAGAAGTTCATTAAAGAAGAAAACGTACTTTCTATTCGATTTAGGGGTCTCCTCTGATGGAGGGCTCCAGGGCAACTGTCTCGTATGCACCTGCCTTTGTCGGGATCTAGTCTGTAAGAGTAGAGGTGGGAGAAATCACAAACAAATTGTGTTTAAAAATATACGGGACTTCACCAGCAGTTCATTTACTTCTCGATAATTCTAAGAATTTACCGCACTCCAATGAAATCGTGGATCTAAGTTTCTCAACCACAAAATTAAAAAGGCAAAACTTACTAATACTTTAAAGGGGTTCTTTGTGATTCGTAATTTTTCTAAATTGCAATTCTCTGTTGAAATGGGTTTAGTTGACTAAAAGTTAATGAGTAGGAAAAAACTAAACTTATAATATTTACATATTTTAAACCATAGCTTTACTGCAGCTTAAATAAGGAGTATTCAATGATTTATTTCATTGCTTTTTGGACAAGTTATTGAGTAATTTGATTTCTGATCACATCCATGATAATCAATTATCAATTGAATAACAACGGATAATTGTCACTTTCGAATATAAAATGTTTTAATAACATAATATAATAAAATTACTGTTATTTTATGTTGAATGAACAATTATCAAATATAATTTAATTTAAAAATATAAATTCCTTTTTCTTTAAAAAAAAAAAAAAAGAATTTTTAATATGTTTTTAATTATATATATTGTAACAAGAAAACTAAAATAAAAATAATTGTTAAATCTTATGATATCTAAATCATTCTTTGAAATAATCTTTTGTATTTTTACGAATTACTTTTGTATTTTTACGGGTTATCTAAGAATCACCACAGATAATTTGCTATTTCCTGCATATGTGAATACCAATTATCATATTATTTCTTACTAATAAATAAAATTAATGTACAATAATATTATATATATAGATAAATATTTATTTTTCTCGTTGTAAATTTTTAGTATGTTGCTTATCTTAGATACATAATCATATTTTTTGTAATAAATACAGTAAAAATATTGTTTTAAGAAAAATCTGAATCGGTAAAAGATATTTATTATGAACAAATGAACCTATTACTAAGAAATCAAATATATTATTAATAAAAAGTATAAATGTTAAATTTGACTTAAAATTAAAAAAAAAATTTCGTAACGTTTCTTTCGTAAATGTTGTTGTTGTTACTAATGACACTTGTACAAGTCAAGCTCGCTATGCCTTGGCTATGCGAATTTAAGTCAATTGGGAGCGTCTTTCGTTTAATCAGAGCACCATGAAGGTGAAAGTACGACTTTTGGTCTTTAAATACTCCGATAGATCGCAGCACTAGAGGATTTACTCCCTTAATTTTGGCAGTGATGTGAAGGGGGAGTAAATTTCTCCAGACCATTGTTCCCATGGTAACTGCTCAATGACCGACCACAGGACATTTGATTCCACAGATTTAACGAGCACGTATATTGCATGTACTCGGTGGGTCTTTGGCGGCATTGGGAATCGAACCCCACCCTTCCGGATGGAAGGCCTATACCCTAACCATTAGGCTACCATGGCCTCTTTCGTAAATGTAATAACACATATTGAAAACAACAAATTTTAGTTTTGCTTTTTGTGTTCTCCAATGTTTATGTTAATGCATTCCACTTCCCCATCACATTTCTTAGTTCGACCCTGCACCACTCGATCCCTGCGATTAAGATATGCCACAGCCTTTTCAAGACGTGTTTAAACATGCGCAAGGCTCTACACTGTAGAATCCGATTTAGATATGGGAAACATTACAGTTGCGGAGCACTTCATGCATACGATAAACAGTCAAACCCCTTATCCAGCTTCCTGTGGGGTATTTTCCTGTGCTAAACCCAATTGAAAACAATAATCCCACCCACCTCCCTCAGCGCGAGGATCCTTTTGTAACGGACATCTCTCCCTATCTCTTTACTGCCCGCTTGCATAGGCTGCCAGCCTAACAACAAAGCAATTCAAATTAAACTCGCCTTCCCACCGTCCCTGCACCATTACTATACCACCGCCGAGACTCTGATTGGGGCGGAGGGGGAGGTAACTAGTTACACTTGTATACTTATAATTGGTCTTAGCCTTAATTCCCGTTTATTAGCTTCGCTTTTGAATTTTGATTGCATCCGTAGGTGGGGAGGGCGCTTAATTAACTGTATTTTCCTCTGGCGGGGGGTTGAATTGCTTTCCTCCAGTTTTTGATTTGTGTACACTGCAATCGGAAGTAAGCGGAAGTAGGAAGAGTTCCGGCATGTTACTTTTAATCTCTTAGAAAAGGAAGGCAATTATTTAGCATTCCGCCGTGTTCTTTTCACGGTTGCTGTGTGATCGTAATCGTTAACTGTGGGAGAAAGGGATGTGATATTTTGGTGTATTGAATTCCCTGCTTTAAAGCTCTTCTATGCTTATATTTTATCAATATTGATTGGTTATTGGAGAAAGTTATTTTCTCCTCAAAGTATTTTTTGAGATTGTATCAGCGTGATTTACTTGTTTCACGAGTTAATCAGTGCGTTTATTCTAATATCACACTGTTTTGGGAAAGACTTTCCGACTTGGAGATAACTTACAGTGGTGATGCACAGAACAATGAAATAGAATGGAAAGCTTTTAAAAGTCTGATGCCGGAGTTTCATAATTAGTTGCAGATATCACAAACAGGTGTCGTTATTATCGACGTTCTGTGATCCTGGAGAACAAATTATAAAAGTAAGCAGAAATAATGCTTTCAAATAATCATTACTTAAATTAGCTTTGTGGTAGGACAGGGTGCTCCAAAAGGATTGGTCTTGTATTCGATCCCTGGGCTATTGTTAAACAATGGAAAATGGGTATTACAATTATGCCTTATGCAGGTGAGTCTATCTGGGGCATGCTTGGGAATTGACAAGTAAATGCCAGAAGGCAACTCACACAGTAGGCATTAGAAGGCCTTACAACAGCCTTAGGCCGTTAAGTTATCCACTATGTGGTGTCAAAAGAGGCCTTAGAGATGTGAAAGTGCATTTTTTGGAGCTAAATTTCGCGAATGTGATCTGAGCCACTGTTAAATAACTTGAGATGGATGCTTGTATTTTTACTTTTTATGTTGTATAATGCCCGATTGCGAGGGTATCTACCTTTCAGCACTACAATTAAGTAAGTGATGGCACCTTTATATAGTGGGGCACCCTCTGGGTGTGACTTGTTCTCTGCTGCTGAAGATCCACTTTCGGGGAAGAAAATGAAAATCCAACGGTGGATCTTCATCTTCTTCCCCGAAAGTGGATATTCAGCATTAGAGAACAAACAGAAAACCCTCAGATTTAGTCTTCCATCTCAAAAAGTATCATTTCAGATAGAGGACAATGCGACCACAGCCTATTTAACGTGCACCAACAATCATTAGGGAATACAACGAGTCTTTTATTGGGTTGGGATTTGAAAACAATATGGAAAAAATTGAAGAGAACCAATGCTCTAACCAACCAAACCACCGCGTTCACGTTTCAATATGATACATGAATGTATGCTTGGAAGTTTTTCTCATTTCTTCCCATGTGATACATGAATAAGATCCACTGTTCATGAGAGGTGTTTCTGGAAAGCAGTGTGTGGTTCAGATAATCCAAATACGTACAATAGTTTTGAACTGTTAGACTTTGATGTTAAATCGAGATGGCAGCTGAATAGTTAGCACTCTGGTCTTCATTTCCTTAGTTCGTGGGTTCGAAATCCATCTTGTTTGCACTAGTTGTAATCTACTTTAAACTGTGTGTTCCGGTAAGTTAGTCCTACTGGTGGTGACCACGTTCCCTTCTTTACTATGTTTCTGGAGCTCCTTGGGTTGGGAACGTGTTCACGTTAAGCCGAGCTGGCAGCCGAATGGTTAGCGCTTTTGCCTTCGGTTCAACAGTTCGTGGGTTCGAATCCCACATTGGGCATGGATGTTTGTAGTGGTTCAGATTCCACTTTAAACCGTAGGTCCCGGTCTAATTAGCCCTCGTGTGCAAAAAATGACCCTTGAGCGACAAACAAACCAAACAACCCAAACGTGTTCACGTTAATGTGTGATGTACAAAGCCTTTCCGCAATTGTTGCGTGGATTTGTAGAAAAAGGTGACAGCTCAAGTGTGACCTCGTCACCTGACCGTGGTTCAAAAATGTCAACACATTTGGTGATGTTCTAGTTAAATGAAAATACAGTCCGGGGACAAGAGCACCGCTATGTATATATGTGCTAAAGATGACCATTGAGTGACACATCAAACTAATTACGTGTGGATTAGCCTAAGACATTTGAACACTCGAAGCATATACTTTCTAAGGAGGCTTGTTAATGTACAGCGAGTCATTAATACGAGGGTTACTCTGAAATTTTTGAGATACGTGCAGACCAGAATTTATAAAATAAAAATAACGGTTTAATTTTAAAATACAAAGTATTTCAACACAGAAGATGATTTTTTACTGACTTACTTCAACTTGTTTAGCGTAGAATAAAATTTAAACAGAAGGGAAAATGGAGTTGATGCGTGAACATTTTCGCGCTATGATTTACTACGATTTTAAAGCAGGATTAAATCAAGAAGAATGCGTTCAACGGTTGCAATTAGCATTTGATGATGAATCGCCAGCTCGTGCTACTGTATTCAGATGGTTTAGAGAATTTAGAAGAGGTCGCAATTTTCTTCAGGATGAAGAACACACAGGAAGGCCGCCGTCGGCAGTAATCCCGGATAATGTGTCTGAAATTCGAAATATGTTAATTGATGATAATCGATGTACCTATCAAATGATACAGAAGGAACTTAGCATTAGATCCGCAGCCATACACAAAATCATTCTCATGAAGAATTACATATGAAAAAAGTATTTTGCGGTTAGGTTCCCCATAATCTAACTGAGCACTAAAAAGATGAGCGTGTCAGAATCAGTAAAGAAACTCTTAAGTTGCTAAATGATGGTGGACACCGCATCATTTCTAAAATTGTAATAGGTGATGAAACGTACATACCGTTTTTTGACATTCCAACACGTCAAGAAAGCAAAATATGGGTCTCTGAAGATGATCCCACGCCGACAATGGTGAAAAAATAACGCCCACTGAAAAAAGTGATGTATGCCGTTTTCTTCAGAAGTACGGGATTGGTCAAAGCCATCAAGTTGGAAGGATAGAAGACAGTAAAAGCAAACTAGTATACCACTAAATGTCTTCCAGAAATTTTACTAGAAACGAATGTTAGGGGACTAATGCTTCACAATGACAATGCATCTTCACATACAGCCGGATTAACAGTTGAGTTTCTTAAACAAAAGCAAATTAAAGTGATCGAACATCCGCCGTATTACCCTGATCTAGCTAAATGCGATTTTTGGTTATTCTTTAACCTAAAAAAGAACTTTCGTGGACGTCGTTTTCATTCAAAAGAAGAGATTGATGTGGCTATAAATGCATTTTTGATCTATTACAAGAAATAAATGGCTTGAGGCATTTAATCTGGGGAAAATTCGCCTACAAAAGTGCATTGATGCTGGAGGAGACTACTTTGAACAGACCTGAAATTTTTATAATTAAAGTATAACTTTAAAAACTTCGTTGTATCTCAAAAATTTCAGAGCGACTCTCGTATAGCACAACGGAGGCAACCCGGCAGAATGAAGCAATGCTTTGCAACCACTGCAACAGTATAAATGAATCGTACATCTTCTGAACAGCAATGGTTGGGATGGAAATTTGAACTATAATTACGAATTTGTTAGGGAGGGGAGTTCTTGTTAGTCTTTCCCAAAGTTGATTTTTTGCGATGATATGATATTCTCACTCGCGGGGAACAAGATGTTGAATGAAGAGCCTTACGATACTTATTCCTTCTAGTAAGCTGCCCATCGTGTTTTGGCAAATCGCATTATTGTCAATTTGAATGATAGCCCATTACCCTGTATATGCTCAGTTTAAATATTTAAAAAAAGCTAAAGAATGTTATTTCATACAGAGATAAGATTACAAGGTTTCATTTACGTCTGTGAAATATTTGCCATAAATGGCATTGTATTATAATTATAATACACTATCTATCCAATAGTATCCCGAACTCCAATGGTGTAAGGGTGTTTCTTGTGGTTTGGCCTGCGTTCGTTAGATCCTGTGGTTGGAAACTTGAACTCTGAGATGGATGTGGACATTCTGGACAATGCTGATCTCCCAAAGCATAGCAATGTTTCAGGGAAGACGATTATTTTTTCCAGCAAGACAACTGCTCTATTCGTATATCGAGGTTCGCACAGAGGTGGTTAAACGAAATGGGTGTACACACAAACACTGGACTGGCCTTCTAAGAGCTCAGAACAAAATCCCATAGAACACTTTTTGGTGGTATTAGAGGGCAGATTACGTAGCTTTTGTTTATAAGCACTTCTGTAAGTTTAACAAATTCTTTCAAATAATAATGGAGGATACAAGCAAATCATTCGGTATGATGCATCAAATGCTGTTACCAAATCGCGTAACATCAAATGAAATTACGCGGAGTTCCTGCAGAAGACACAGGTTCATCTAAGGAGAAGGATAAATGGCAGAAGAGAGCAAATGGTTCGATTCATTTTGCCTTGTTTTTCCCTTTTAAATTGTATAGTTTTTATGGTTGGCTGCACTAATTATCCTTTATTTTTTGTGTAAAAGCTAAGTTAGAAGGACATTTTTTAACAGCAAGTTGCTACTTTTTTTCATGATTTAGTGAAATATGTCACTTTTGTTAAATAAATTTAGTAAAATATAATTAATCTTGTCAAATAATAATCTTGTGTGATACAACAAATTTTATATATACCGAATTATTTCATGTGATACAAGTTTTACCGAATAATTTGGTAAAATATAAATCGTTGAGAGAATTAATTTATTCTCTGAAATATCCTTTAATGAATCTTTATTCCCCAAAATATTATTTTTTGGCAAATATATTTCTGATAGGTAAATTATGAAAGATTAATTATGTTCATTTTCTGAGTATCTTGTTCTTTCTCATGTGTGTGAGCTCTCTGCAGATCCAGGAAATGGCTTTTATTTACCAGTACATTGATACTGGGGCGGCAACAAGCACCCTTTAACGGCAGAGACATTCCTTCAGTAATCAGCCCGGGGCTCTCATATGAACGAAAATATATCCCATTTGGCGTCTTTTTTCCTGCTCTCTTTACTTCCGAGATATCGAGGAAGGAAGTGACACTCTGTCGTGGCTGGGGAGTCGGAGTGAGGGGACGGGGGTGGACAACGAGAGGTTAAGTATCGGGGGAATTCTCCGATATCCCTGGGAAGGGGATAGGAAAGGAAAGATTTTTTCTTTTTCTTGTGTGTCGTTTTCTTAGTTGCTCTTTTGTTTTCTCGGTCTTGGTCCCCCGAGAGTGCAAACGTCATGAGCGAGTTCCTCTTGGCTGCGTCTGTTTCTCTGGCGATTATTGGGGTATTCAGGAGGAGGAAGGGTTGCCCTGATAGGGTTTGGTAGATGTTGGCGATCAGTGGGTGCCAAACGAGGATTTGGGTGACTGTAATCATTACCAAGTATAAAATCTGTTTCATTTTACAGGGAACAGAGATTCAAATTCAAATTATTTAAGATAGCTATTAAGAAAATTTTTCTATTTTACGCGTGAAACATCTCGCAAAATATGAATCAATGATATTGTAGAGCTTGAAGCCGAGTAATTAACACTTTGGCTTTCAATTTCAGCAGTTCTTGAGTTCGATTCTCAAATTGAGAATGGATGTTTGTAATATTTCGAAATTTACTTTAAACTATGTCTTCGTCGAATGATTATTTGTGTACAAAAATCACGTTCTCTCCCTCACTGGGTTTCTAAAGCTTCGTGAGTAAGGGACGTGTCCGCATTCATATGTGACATCCAAAGCCCTTCGGCTGGTGTGGCATGGATGTGGAGAGGGGAGGGGGTCCAGCTCATGTGTGACCTGGTCACCTGACCGTGGTTCAAAATGACAAAGCGCTTATTGATGGGCGAGTATTCCAACCCATTAACCTAAAGGTTCAGTCTTGGGCTCACTTGCACAGCTATGTATGTGTACCAAACTAATTCGCTATTTCAGTATAATTATCTGCGTGCTTTATTAGCGGTTGTTTTATGAATTATTTCACTAAATTATAACCACAAATAGCGGAATGTTTTGGCATCATGTGGTCGACTGCCTATCGACCGAAAGCTGTGAGGTATTTTTTTAATGTTACCGTGTGATTTGCCTTTAGTGAAAACCCCAATAGTAAACAGTATCCACTAGAGATCTTGAAAACTGTCAAGCACCCACTTATGACACTTGAAGGAAGACAACATCGGACTTGCTATTTAGCAGTGTCTAGGAACGAACTCACATCCAGAGAAGTGTTGTCAAATCATTACTGCATTGATTGCTAGTAACTCATTGCCTTATTGGGAATTTCCATCGCGATTTGTTTACATTGTGTGAATAACTTATCAAAACAAATATACGAATTCAATTTTTACCTTTATTTCTAGGCTGAGAATCCTTTTGTTTTTAATTTTTGAGCCAATATTTAAGTGTTACATTAAATTGATCTACATTCTTTTATTATTGGCGTGATTCGCTTTATTTTTAATAATTTTTGAGCCAATTTTTTAAGACATTTAAAATTATTACATTATTACGTTCTTTATTATCGATCTTTTTTCTTATATCAAGTTGACTGCTGTTTTAAAAAAATCATTGTTTGGTTTTATAGCATAAGAGTTCGTTAGCTCTGCTCTCGTATCGCCAAGTATTTCAGAACGCATTTCAATATGTTTTTAAGTGTCGAACCGAACGAAAGGTCAAAACACGCTTCATGGTGTAGTTTCATGTCGTGGAAAGAGTTATTTAGTCTTTTTCGTGGAAAAAGGAATACACTGTAAAAAAGAAAATTCTGATCTGATTTTACGCAACCAGTTCAAGAATGATGTGATTTCCTGGTACGGATGTGGGCGGATAGCTTGGCTTATGTTTCGTGGGTGATTGTTCACTGCCGAAGAGTAAATAGATTCCATTTCCAAGAAAATTCGAAATATGATAGTTTTTGAAAAAAGGATCCCAAAGTACTTTTTCAGAACCTATTCATTCACGTTTTTACTATAGTAAAAGTTAAAATATTTGTTGTTGTAAAGATGAAATGAGTCCTATTTGAATGAATATATTTTGAAATTTTTCTGATTACACTTGTTCATTAAGCAGACTTCTCTCATTTTGAACTCCATATTTATTTTAAAGGTTTCATTTTTTTCCAGACAACAACTTGTAAATATTTGAAATGTTGCAAATGTAAAATATGAAATCCACGTAACTTATGTTGTAAATATTTATTTACATTATAATGAACTGATTTATCATTAAAAATTTTTTTAAGGAAAACCTTATGTAGTTGAAAAAATGATTGCTTACGTATAGTAATCGCTCGTGATCGGAAGATAGTGTGTTCGATACCACACTGCCGAAGCTGTGACGCTAAGGGTACCTATACACATTATATATTCCCTTAACTAACTGCTGAATCTGTCCTTCAACTTCTTTCTCGGGTGTGGATGTCTATAGTGGATTGAAATCCTCTTTAAACAGTAGGTCGCGTTCCATCTTGGGTAAAAGTGAAATCATAACTACTGCTGCAAATCAACTAATTACGCTAAATGTTAATAGGAGCTTGGAGTGAAAATCTCGAGGGAAGTGAGCTAGTTCGTGTCATATGTCGACCTTGTCACTTAACCATAGTTCAAAATCATAGTGTTCATAGATTGTTCATTTAGCAGTGTTTGGTATCTAGAAATACATCATTTACCTTAACGACTGAAACAATGTTTATAGGGTTGTAATTTTTTTGATGAACATGAATGGATCTTATCTTTTCCATCTTTCTGTGACGGAACAATGACAGATAATATGTTATGTTAGTCAAATATAAAATTTAAAAAAAATATATCTGATGCCTATATGTTATTTTTTAAAATTTTATATCTGTATAGATCTATGCAACATTAAAAAAGGTATTCTATAACAATAATTATATTATTTATTAAACATAATTAATGTTAATTAACTTAATAAATACAAAATTTAATAAATTAATACATAAATTAACATAATTAATGCATACAAAAGCTATTCTATAAGCGTTAACATATGCTAAGCTGTTAAAATCATTGTATGTTATTTAAAAAAAGTCACGCAGACAGTATGGTGGTTACAGCCCTCGGCTTCTGCCGGATGGGTTCGGGTTCGACTCCCGAGTAAGACGTGGTTGTTATGTGTCGCCGGAATGCATCTTTTGTTAATAAAACCTGCTGTGCTCCTCTAGTAATCCTGTTTGTCTACCATTCTTCATATGTATCTCGGCATCTAGGGTGCGATAGTGGCCCACCCCCTGTGGTGCACCCGGGGCAACGCCTCGGTGGCAAAAAGGTCGCTGTTTCCGGCCGGTTCCTTGGGTGTAAGGGGACAATACATTCCGACATACCCCGACCATTGTAAAAAAAATTTTTTTTTAAATTATAAAATGTAGTTCTTTTTTTTTTTTTTTTTAATTTTGCACAATAAGCTCATACTGAATGAATAATCATCCAGTTTTCAGTTAAATATTCATTGGGTTCGATTCTCCCTTGTGCCTTTTTTAAGGTATTGCCTATCCAGTTTGCCATCTTTACAAAAATATTGTAAAATAAACAATGAAATATACATAAATTATATCATTGAATGTTAAAGTGATAATAGTGATATCTTATTGTACTTTTTCTTGGGCAACGATATTCGTTTTATTTAATCGGATTTCTCTTAAGATCTCAAAATTTCGATTAAATTTAGAAAGGGGAAAAAAAACCCCGATGAATTGCTTTTATTTCTTATGTGCTGTTATTCATGAAATTTTGTTTTGCCCCATAACTGAAACATCAATGTGCAATAATCTCTACCATTACATTCAGTTCATTAGCTTATGAGTTCAATTCCCGAATCATTGATGTGATACCGCATCATTGCTGACCATTTTATGCAGTACATTTTTCAGATTAATTAGTCTTCGTGGGCAAAATACAAACATATACTTGTGATCACTTTCCATCCAATTTTCTATTTAAATGCTTTTAAATTTCATCTAATGCTCGAGCGAGTATTTCTGCTGCGATAGTAAAGTATGTTTTTTCGTAAATGTTTAATAATAATAATAATAAATCTTAAAGTGACTGGTTTCTATCATTCCAGTTGTGATTATTATTACACTACTTTATTACAATTCTTATTGGTTTAAATAGCCATGAAGTCAAATAACATTTCATCTACGACACATCGTATTGAGACGGCGTCGTACATCCGACTTGTCTATGAATATGCTGCCTGCTTATCGCATTCTTCGAGAGTCAACAAACATGAAAAATTCACCATCGGCGATGAGAAAAAAAATCCATCCTCAATATTTTCCAGCAATAAAGAAGTTTTTTTTTTTTTAAATTATTATTTTTCTGTTTGCATAAATTTTTATAATCCTGAAAATTGCCTGTTCTAATTAATTAGCTTTAAAATTATCTAATCCTTAGTGATATCGCTTCCAAAATTGAATTCGTTGACAAATAGAACAGATGAAAAAGCAAAATGAAAAAGACAAAGTAAAGCATCTCTTTTATAGTTAGTTTAAATCAACAAGGACGATTTAAATTTTTTCTAGCAGTTCACATCAAATCTAAAAGTTTGTGTCATTTCCGATTTGGAATCATTAAACAAATATATAATGCCGAGGTGTTCCACTTAGAAAGAATTTATATTGAAACGAAGCTCTTATTTTGAAGCAAAAAAAGTATATAATATTTTACTAAGTATGCAATTTATTTGCTCTAAGCACATTTAAAATGGGGTTTAACGTGCTCGCAAAGTAATTCACAACATTAAATAATCAAAAAATTATCAAATATGCTATTTATAACTTTAGCTGAATATTTCGGTGTCTAGTGGTGAAGAGAGAAATTTCTACTCAACTATCTTCAGATTCATCCGTGAATTTCAAATGAAACTATGTGGGAAAAGGTTTGCGAAGAGGTTTAGTTTGTTTGTTTGTCGCTCAACGGTCATTTTTTGCACGCGAGGGCTATTTACACGGGGGTCTACGGTTTAAAGTGGATTCTGAACCACTGCAAACATCCATGCTCAAGGTGGGATTCGAACCCACGAACTGTTGATTCGAAGGCAGGAGCGCTAATCATTCGGCTGCCAATTCGCCTAGGTTTGTGGAGTGGAAGTACAGCAATCTATTTTATGTACCTTCTGAATAGCAAATTATAAATAAAAATTAAAGCCTCCACATATGTTTAACAAGAAAATTTTCAGCCATAAATGTATTAGTTTTGTTATGGACTTTTTTTTTTTTTTTTTTACCTGAATTTAATATTTTGGATTATTTGCCGTTTTATGTATTTCGTTGCAGAATGTGGATTACTTGGTAAAAAAGTTAAAATAAAACTTTAAATAGCAAAGCTTCTATTTTTATAACAAAATATATATTTCTGTAGGAAATCTCATTTAAATTTTCATATTTTTCATGTGAAGAAGTAGGCTGTGAATAAGCTATTCTCACTTTTTTCAAGCTAACTCAAAACCTTTCCCATGGATATTAAATTAAATATTTCTTAATAGATATAAATGTATTGTTAACATCTTTTAAAATGAATTGTATAGTATCCAAAAGAAAAATTGACAATTTAAACAAAAAAATTGCAATTAATAATTTAAAATTCCAATTATTAGAATAAGATTGACAACTCCGTCACAATACGATGTGACATGAATAAAACGTTATCTGATGTTATGGCTGTTTTAAATTAATATTAATTGGATTTAAGTGATATAATCTCAACGGGAACACGATAGAAACTACTACTTTATGGTTTAAAAAATACCTCATTAAAATGTTTTATAATGTGAAGATTGAATTGATTCACCACGAATATCTTCTGCGTTTTTGCCTTTAGTGAAGTTTTTTCATTGGTAGTTGGTCCATATTCATTTGTACTGTAAGGAAGAAAACTCGATAAACTATTAAGATCAAATATTTCGACTAAAATATAACACATTTCTTCCGTTGTTCAGCTGGGTCTGAGATCGAACTCAATATATTTCTTTCTGAAAATTACTCTCCTTTCAGTAAACCCTTTTATACTATGTTATCTTCCAAATCATTGTCGTGAAAATTATATTAAAAAATCCTCACACCTAAGTATGGGTAAAAAGGGTATTTTTTAACACTAGAAGCGATGCGTGGAATTATAATTTATTGATTCTCATTTCTAAAGGTCAATCAAAAGTTTTGAGACACTGATCTGGAGGGCGAATGGTTAGCGTGTTGTTCTTCTGTTCAAGAATTTGTTGATTCAAATTTCATCTTATGCTTGGATGTGTACAGTAGTGCGGAATCCATTTTAAAACTAGATATTCTCGTCTAATTGACCGCCTGATGCAAAAAAGAAAGATCATTGAACAACCAACCAAGAGATTATCAAAATTTTAATATTTTAACCTTCTTGCGCAGGACATAAATCATTCGGTTATCAACTTGGTGTTAAATTTTTGAATTAGCAGTTCATGGATTCAAATCCATGTTTAACTTCAATCTCTCTGATGGCTCGGAATCTAATTTAAATTATTGGTCATGATCGAATTAACTAAAAGAGAAAAGTAAGCCCTGAATTTATATATATATATATATATATATATATATATATATATATATATATATATATATATATATATATATATATAACGAGACCTAATTTTCTGTATAATTCTTGTACACAAGTGACTAAAGAAACAAAGAAATTTTCGTAAAGTTAGCTTGCGTGTGCTAAATTGTCCAATAACAATCTGGCTTTCAATTCAACAATTCGTGGGTTCAAATCCCAACTTGAGCTTGAATGTGTATCGTTGTCCAGAATAGACTTAGGGACCAATACTTTTATTCTTTGTGTGCAAAATGATCATGAAGCTATGAATAAACTCATTCAAAAACTAGTCAAATTAATTTGTAAAGCATATTAAAAATTAAATACCTGAACGAGTGATGCATGAAAAACTTCCCAAATATTACTGCGAAAAGCATCATTTTATTGATAACAGGAGTGTTACGTAGCTATTGCTACAGAAGGACCGAATGAGCGAAGGTCACGAGAAACAATCCGTTCTCGTGATCGCATTCATTCATCCCTTTCTCCAAATGATTGTGGCGGTGCTCTCCTTTCAGTATTGAATCAGGCGCGTCTTTCGTTGCTTCATCCCAGCAGCTGAATAAAAGGAATATCCTGATTCACTTTGCAGTGTGGTTTCAGGGTTACCGAGTGAATCCTCTTCACTAAAGATGTGCTTGTCATAAAATGGCTTCTTTCGACTTAGAAAAGAAATATTGACACCTGTGGATGTTTTAGTTACAGCTCTCGATTGTGTTATAAAATTTTATATTTTTATCTTTCTTTTTATTTTGAAACAGTTGCATTAATAGTTTGACGGGAACAACAACTTAGTCATTATGATCTCAGGATTGTTAGCCATTTGATTTGCTTCAAATATTCCAAAGGAGGCCTTTTCCAGCAAGATATTGCTCTGCCACACACACGAGCCTGACTGTTATGAAGTTCAAACAATTTCGTGGCTGACGTAATATATTCACTGATATTCTTGCGTTAAAAAAATATTTCGGATATTTAAAATGGAAATTTTTTTCTGTGTGTATTCTATGTTGGATGGATTTCAATTTCAGAGGAGAGAGTTCTTATGCATCCCAATTACAGTATCTAATTATGGCGGCATGCATTTTCAATAGAGGTATCGTTTTTAATACTTCCATTTTATTTATTTACAAATGCCGAACATTGGCGCTTAAACCATTAGTTCTCCAATACTTTTCAGCAATGCCCTCATACTGAGAAAGAACCACACAATTATTTAAATGTTCAAAAGTCATTGGTTGACCAGAGTCACACAAAACAGAGTCCGGGGAATCCACCACTCCAATCCTATAAATATGGTCGCGCAAACAATCATGCCCAGTTAGTCCTCTAAAAAGGGCCACCGCAGTCTTTCTTGGAAAAACGGGAACGGCTCATTCCTCCCCCAAATTCTTCCATCTCTTGTGCGTCGCACGTTGAACCATATCTTGTTTAAGAGTCTTCTTGAGAGTCAGGTTAACAAACAATTCGCGTCGATTCACGCGTTGATCGATCAAGGCTCCCTTATAATTCCATTTTATTTATGGATTTTTCAGTGGTTTGCAAATGAACTGAACATTTGGGAATGAAGTGATATTAAAATTTCAGATTTTAACATTCTTGTCATTATAAGTCAGCGCCATCTATTGGCAGCATCAATTACTAATTATGACATTTTGATATTAAATTTTAGGTTTTTTTTTTTAAACTATAAAAATTATTCATTTCCGTGTCTGTTACTTTACAAATTTATAAAGTCATTGTGTAATACTTAACTTTGTAAAGTAACAGACAATCATTGTAATGCTTTACAAAGTTAAAGTCATTATAAGTACCAATAATCGAATGTTTTTACTTAAATCACACTGTTATTTAAAATTTATATAAATTTTGCTTATTATTTTCCATTTTTTTATTCATTGACTCTTATTTAGGAAGTTTTCCGAAAACAGTTCTAAGGCCCGAGTCAAAAAGTGGTCGTTTTCAAGTTTGGCATCAAAATGGCCGCTGCACTAAAATTCGAAGCACCCATTATTGGCTTATTGCAGTCTTGGCCATTAAATTTCTCATTTACCGTTAAAGCTTCCGAAGCATCTGGAGCGCTCATAATTTTTCTTCCGCTATAAAACGGAAGAAATCCACTTCCATTTCCGATCTTGACTGACTCGAGGTCCAACCTTATGAGATTTCTCGTTTCCACTTACACCAAGTGGAATAAAAATTGACGACTCCTTTCTGATTGCGCAACCTTTGCTTTTTTTTGTTTTGGTCACTGATTTGAAATAGTTTCGATTTGCGCTTGGAGAGTTAATGTATTCGCTGCTCTTATTTTTTCCCAGTTAGGGTAATAATACGAATATAGAGGAAAGTTACCCTGCGATGGATTGGACATAGTTGTCCAATGACATAAATAATATTAGAAATAAGCATCAATTCCACATGCTTATTTTCAAATCTAAACCTTAAAATTAATGACTTTTCTCAGTGCTTTTTATAAAAAGTATTTAACATTTATTTCTGAGATATTATGTATCAGTATAATCTTTAATATCCTATTATTCAAACAGTTTCCAAACTTTGAAATGCAATAACTCAGAAATATAACACATATTGGAATGAATCAGTTTATATTTTTATAGGAAAAATTCCTGTAAGCATACAAACATAAACTAAAAATTAAGAGATAGAATTTATATAAGAATGACTGTTTAATTATTAGTGTTTATTCTAATTGCCTTAGACATTTTATTATCGTTTTCGTAAATTGACTTCAAAACTTTCTAGGTAGTGAGCTGCCGAGCTAGCAGCTGAATGGTTAGTGATCTGGCTTTCGGTTCAACAGTTTCGTGAGTTCCAATTTCATCTTGGATATAGATATTCATAGGGGCTTAGAGCTCACTTTAACATGTAGGTCCCAGCTAAACATACGTGCGCAAAAAACCACCATGTATTGAAGAAATTTTGCCAAAAAATGGCCACGTGTTTAACGAATTCTAAATAGTGCGCAATATTTACATATTTTGAGTGATTAAACAAAAAAATCCTAAAAATGTGAAAGGCAGAACCGTAATATCCAAGTCTTATTGAGTTTCGCGAGCCATCATTGGTATAGTATACACCAGCAAAGTCCCCCGTACCTAACCCAAGAAGGGTTCTACCAGTTTAGATGGGACTTGCTGGAAAGAAGAAAAGAAAGTGGCACCGCCGCTGCAACGGAGCTAAGCTCCAAAACGCAACAACTTCACACGCTAGTGGAGGGTATCCGTCAGTTGCCTTTAGCTGTCCCCATTGGACTAGTTTAATGTGGGCGATAAACATTACTAGACAGCACAAATACAAGGTGAGTAACTGTGTGTGAGTTTACACTATTGGTAAGATCAAATTGGGACAAAGACAAAATTTACAGACAATCATTGGAACAAAACAAACAGAACAATTAAAAGGTAAGTGACAGAGTATGGGTGCAAACAAGTAAAGAGAGACATTGGACAAAATTTACAGAAATTCAACAAAAGGATTACAAAAATACTTAAAATAGCTTAAGCACAAGGAGGCAGTGGATCATCCACTGGGAGAATCTAGTAAATGACATCAATATAAAATTTACAAATTCTGGTAGTTTATTCTTAATAGGTACTTTAGCCTTTGGCACTAGAGAAGGGTCAAGTATCAAAGCATCACTAACAATGGAGAAGGTGGGTATCAATTGCTGTCTAAATAGAAAATAAATTAATTAATAATGCTCCTTAGAGCACTAGGAATTGGGGCTATCTAGAAATTAGAGCAGTGTCATAGGACATGACATGTAGATGGCTTTGGTTGTACAGTATTAAAACTATTTTGGCACAGTTCATGATAATTATGGCAGTTGTGGTGTACGGTTTGGATAAGGAGAGAAATTCAATTAAAACAGGAAAATTTAGAAAGTAGGCTGATCCTAAGTAACTTAATAATTGGTGTAACTTAGTTAAGTAGTTTATGGAGGGAAAAGAGATTAGTGGATATCATAGTAGCTACAGATGCTGGAAGCAGTTGCACATCTATGGTTCCGGAATTATTTAGTCCTCCTCTTCGTCTTCATTGTAGCTTGGAATGTAGAGGTCTCTATGGTCTATTAGGAAGTTTACAAGTGCTATTAGCTTGGACCTAGCATAGCTGTTCGTTACCAGGTTTTTTGTCCATTCCTTGATTAAATGGGTGCTCGGCTTAGTGAAGTGCCACGAGCTGGTTATCGGACATATGGTTGCATAATGTATTGGATTACCCACATCTCCACAGGCACAGTAATCATTCGGTAGCACGCCTATTCTGAATAAGTAGGATGGAAATGGCCCATGCCCGGTGACGAATAAGGTGACCTGTCTAGGCCAGCACTGATGAATTTGGGTGACTTTTGGCAAAACTTCGTAAACTGGTCTTCCTGTTGTTGCCTGGTCCCAACTGGTCTGCCATGTTTTATAAGCCTCCTCGGTAGTGATTCTTTTATAGTATGAGCGCGGGGTTGGTAGTGACACGTACGGACCCTGAAGAGAGGTTGCTTCTTTGGCCAAGCTGTCTGCAATTTCGTTGCCCTCAAGACCAACATGGGCCTTGATCCAAGACAGCTTTATAGAGTTGGTTGTATTGAGGATGTTCTGAATTGATCTTGCAAGTGGGCTGGTGGTGGAAGGGTTGCCGATTGCCTTGATCCCTGATTGGCTGTCAGACCATATAGTACATTTTTGGCTCCGCTGGATTGCCCAGTTCACCGCTTGCTGTATCGCATATAGTTCCGCTTGGAAGACCGTGTTATTGTTGTAAATGGGAAATTTCTCTGTATGCTCAATATTTCCATTGTGGATTACCACAAATGCAGCTCCCAATCTTTCTTCTATTTTCGAGCCATCTGTAAAGATGTGGTACATTCCATCATTGAGATTTGGGTGGTCTTCCATATTCAACTTGATCTTGGTGTCAACGTTATACTTTCCAGGATGGATGGACAGTTTGGCTATTTTGACCTCGATATTATGGTCTCCACTGGAGTTAAACAAATACTTAAGCTGGGCCTCTTTACTAATTTGCACATGCAGGGGCAGGATGCCTGCTATAACTTGGAGTGCAGAGGTAGCTGTTGTTCTGAACGCTCCAGTAACATTTAATAGAAACTGCCTTTGTATTTTATTCAAGAGTAACTGATTTTTGACTCTAAGATCTCGCCCCCAGACAAGGGACCCATGAGCAATAATCCTCTCGGCAATAGTCTTGTAAAGTAGGATCCTCTGCTTTTGTGAGAAGCCCCAACTAGTGCCTGCCAGCCTGAGCAATTGTTGGTAAATTCTGGAGGCTTTTGCTCCTTGGGATTTAATGTGTTTTGACCAGTTGAGCTTCTCATCTATAATGACACCTAAAAGCTTGATAGCTTGCGACCTCTTGATCTTCTGATTGTTAAAATATATCTGCGGACCACACTGTAGTTTGGTGAGTAGTAGATATGCGGATTTATCTATTGAAATTCTCAGCCGATGTTTGTTGGCCCACTGATGGAAGATTGCCAGGGCTTCCGTTGCAACGAGACCCAATTTTCTCTCACTGCTGGCAGCCACCACAAATGTGAAATCATCGGCAAACGCCTGTAATGTGACACTGGATTTGGGATCAGTAGATTTCCCAACTGATGGCCAGTCCATTTGTAGGGGTTCATCTTTTTAGGTATAAAATGAAGTAGACAGAAGGCAGTGGTACACAAACAGACATGTTTTAATGATGGCAGACAATTACAACACAAATAATTACAATAAAATAATAACAGTGAAGAACATTTCCAAAGATACGCAAGAGAGTCAACACATCTGCTCTCAAGCAAGGTAGAAAGACGTCTGACTAGAATATGCACCATTTGATCAAAAGAGGGCGCACATTTACTCTAGTCAGGAGGATCTATTATGTAGAGAGGGTAAAAGCGGAGACAGTGATACTTTAATATCCTAACACCCTCCCACAATGTCGACGCATTTACCCGAAATGCAAATTAGTGTCTTCTATTCCTAATATATCTAAGCATTTGTAATGCTTAATAGCAGGTAAAGCTTTTGTTAATACATCGGCCCCATATCTTCTGTTGGTATATGCTGTATGTATATTCGCCCGTTTTTAAGAGCTTCCCTTACAAAGTGATGTCTAACATCTATATGTTTTGTCCGCTTATGGAAAACTGGATTTTCAGCCAATTTTAAGGCTCCTTTGTTATCAGAAAATATGCGCACTTTTTCCAATTTACAATCGCGCAGTTCATTAATTAAATTACAAAGGTAAATAGCCTCTTTCGTACCATCCGATAATGCCATATATTCCGCCTCAGTAGAGGAAAGAGCTACGGTACTTTGTTTACGGCTTTCCCAGCTAATTAAACTTCCATTCAACATAAAGCAATACCCGGTATATGACTTGCGATCATCAGGACAATTACCCCAATCAGAGTCAGTATACCCAAATAGGGGCTCACCTGTACGTTTAAAAACTAATCCATGATTAATTGTCTTTTTCAAGTATCGCAGTACACGTTTCGCTGCAATCCAATGAGTTTTATCATAACAATTCAAAAATTGACTCAACTGGCTGACAGCATTTGAAATGTCAGGTCTAGTTGAAACAGATAAATACATTAGACCACCGATTAATTCGCGATAAGGTAACTTTTCCTCGTTACATTTTTCAGCCCTTTTTAATCGAATACTAACATCCATAGGACATGCCACAGGTTTAGCTTCTAACATATCAAATCGATTTAAAAGTTCTCGAATATAACCCTGTTGGCTCATAGTAACGAATCCATTTCTTTGCTGAAAGTTTATTCCTAAGCAATAATTAACTAATCCTACATATTTTACTTCTAATTCTTTATTAAGATGAGCTTTAAATTTTTCAATTTTATTCGGATCTTGGGACATAAATAATATATCATCAACATATACTAAAATTATGGTTAATCCTTTTTCATCTTTAATATAATATATACAAGGATCAGCATCGGTTTGCTTTGATCCGAAATTAAGTAAAATTTCATTTAACTTAAAATTCCAGCATCTGCCGGCCTGTTTTAAACCATAAAGAGATTTCTTTAAAAGTAGTACTTTATCTCTTTTTCTTAAAGATTTTAACATTTTACTGGCCATTTTAGAAATATCATTAGACTTTTCATTTATAACTAAATGTTCAAGTATTTCTTCAAAATAATCTGGGCATTCCATATAAATCTTTTCTTTCAGCTCGCCATTTAAATATGCCGTTGCTACATCAAATTGATGAATTTCTAGATTTAATTCTGCAGATAAAGACGCCATGAGGCGAAGTGAACTGCTACGCGCAACTGGGGAAAACGTCTCATTATAATCTATCCCTGGTTTTTGACTAAAACCTTTTGCAATAAATCGAGCTTTATTTTTCACATCAGAACCATCAGTGTTAAATTTGTTAGTTAAAACAAAACGACTCCCCAAACATTTTTCCCATGTCGGTCTATCCACTAACTTAAACGTATCGTTTTTCAAAACACTCTTCATTTCATTGACCAATGCCTCCTACCACAGAGGAGCATTCGGACCCTTGAGCGCTATCTTGATGGGGATCTCAGCATTGCAACTGTAAGTAACATTCGCCGACGGGGGGTCCATTGGTTCTGTCCCGCGTATTATCTCCCTATTACGCAAAGAAAGAGTATCCCTCCTAGAGTTCAAAGGTGAGCTCGGAGAATCGCATAAATCGTCCGCTCTCTTAGGGGACTTAACGCTTTCGTTTCGCGCCTCTCCTTTAGTTTCAGAATTTTTTATTATTGTTTTCGCACTATTCTGCGCTCTGCCTTTCTCGTCAAAAGATACTATTTCCTGCTCAAAGAATTTTTCAGCAATCGGAGATGGGGCGCGGTTATTTCTCTCAAGAAATTCTACTTCTACACACGATTTATTATCATATTCTTCAAAAAATTTAACGCTTCTGGAAATAACAAATTTTTTCTCATTTGGAAAATATATGCGAAAAGCTTTCGAATTTTCAGAATAACCTACAAATATGCCTTTCTTTGATCTCGCAGAAAATTTATGACTCGGCTTGTTTTCTAAACAATATGCAGTGCAACCAAAAGTTTTAAAATAGCTAACGTTTGGTTTTATATTAAACCACAACTCATATGGTGTTTTTCCATTAAGTGATTTTGTTGGACACCTATTACGCACATAATTCGCCGTATTTATTGCTTCTGCCCATAAATCCAAAGCTTGATTTGACTGCGATAAAAGGCAACGCGCCATTTCAACTAGTGTTCTATTTTTACGTTCAGCTACCCCGCATTGTTCGGGACAATAAGGAGTTGTTAATCGATGTTCAATACCATTTGATTTAAGAAAATTATCAAATTCATCGCTTATAAACTCTCCACCATTATCGCTCATAAAAGCTTTAATTTTAGTAGATTTTTGATTTTCCCATAGAGCTTTTATTTCTTTAAATGCATTAAGGGCATCACTCTTATATTTCAGAAATTTAACCGCACAATATCGCGAACAATCATCAATAAATGTCATAAAATATATTGACTTACCTATTGACGGTATCCTCATTGGACTGCATAAATCTGAGTGCACTATATCTAAAATATTGGTCACTCTCTCCGATTGTTTTGGAAAAGGGGAACGCGTTAATTTATTAATCGCACATACCTCGCAATTAAATTCTTTAGGTAATTTATTTAAGTTTAATCCCCTAATATTCCCAATTTTGCAGGAATTTACTATATCTTTTACATTAAGATGGCCCAATCTAAAATGCCATCTGACAATATCTGCTGACTTGTTTTTGGAAGAATCAAATGATTCACTAACATGTTTAACATTTTGTTTTAAATATGTATCACTGTCTCTTACATTTAAATAGTACAAATTATTTTTTCTTTCAGCAATTATTTTTACTTTAGATACAGGATTTACAATACTTGCAAAATTATTTTTAAATGTCACAATATAACCGCGATCACATAATTTAGCAATAGACAGTAAATTTGTTCTTAAATCTGGAACTAATAAGGTATCATTAATTTCAATATTTTGTACATTATTGTTCACTTTAGTTTTAATAATTACCTTACCGTAACCTTTTACATCGGTTGTAGCATTATTTGCTAGATTAACTTTTGATACATCAGTATCATTTATACTTACAAATTTATGGCTATCATTGCAAAGATGACTCGTACACCCTGAATCCAAAATCCACAGTTCCTTCAAATCATTATCGGCTACTCGAAATGAAGCTGCTTGGCTGTTACAGGAAGTGCTCGTTAAGAAACCGACACTCTCTTGCTTCAGGCTAGGTTTTCGGTGTTGGCCACACTGAGAAGCCCTGTGTCCAAATCGCTTGCATTTGAAGCACCGGAACTGGGGAGGATCGCTCTCCTTCGGTTGATCACTGGTGTACTTGTTTGCTTTGCTCTTCCACGGGGGTTTTCGCCGGGGGTGGCTGGCTGCGAACGCTCTTGAATCGCCCGACATCTTTTCATCATGTCGTCTTGCATCGCTCTCTTCGATGATTTTGATGCGGAGTGTCTCAGGCTTTGGGAGTTCATCTCTAGATTCTATGGCGCATCGAAAGTTTTCAAAACTTGTAGGAAGACTGTACAGCAGCATTATTGCTAGGAGATCTTCATCGATTTTAATATCCATTTCAGAAAGTTTATCGACGATATCGAAAAACTTCGATAAATGATCTCGTACGTCATTAAGGCCACAGGAGGAGTCAATCATTTTTAGTTGAATGAGGGACTTCAATAAATTCGCTTTTCTAGCTGGCCCTTTTGATTGGTAAATACTCTCTAGTTTAATCCAGACGTCTTGTGAACTATCACAGTTTTTTATTTGCTTCAATTCAGATGGAGAAATGCACAAAATTATGTCTGCTTTCGCCTTTTCATCCATTTCACTCCATTCATTAAAAGCATCCTTTGACTTTGGATCACTTTCAACAATGACAGGTTTTGGATTTTTCCATTTACAAATCCCCAGGCATCATTTTTGATCAGCAGCGCTTTCATCTGAATTTTCCAAGTTTCGTAATTGTCTTTGTTTAAAAGTTCGATTCGCATTCCACTAAGCGACGCCATCTTTACCAATTCTTCTCCTCCAATCTGGGTGTGGTCTGTTTGCGTAAGTTAAGTCCTGGGCCCATAACCTTTTAGGTATAAAATGAAGTAGACAGAAGGCAGTGGTACACAAACAGACATGTTTTAATGATGGCAGACAATTACAACACAAATAATTACAATAAAATAATAACAGTGAAGAACATTTCCAAAGATACGCAAGAGAGTCAACACATCTGCTCTCAAGCAAGGTAGAAAGACGTCTGACTAGAATATGCACCATTTGATCAAAAGAGGGCGCACATTTACTCTAGTCAGGAGGATCTATTATGTAGAGAGGGTAAAAGCGGAGACAGTGATACTTTAATATCCTAACACATCTGCCAGTAGATTCCACATGATGGGTCCACTGCAGGAGCCTTGCGGGCAACCAATTTGTTGGGGATGGAAGACAAGGCCTTGGCTGGTATTTATAGCTACCAGTCTGTTGTCTAGGTTGCTATTTAGTAGGAGCTTAATTCTAGCAGGACAATTTTTCTGTTCTAGGGCTTGTCTTATAGAACCATGGGGAGCAGAGTCAAATGCACCTTTGATGTCAAGAGTAATTATTGAACAATGTTTGGCTGTGGATTTGGCTGCGTGAATTGTTCGTATAAGGTGGTTAAGAGCATTATCAACAGACATTCCTTGTCTAAAGCCAAACTGGTTATTGTGTAGCAGATTGTTACTTTCGAGGTAGTATGTTAATCTTAATGTGGCAATTTTCTCCAAGACTTTTCCAAGCGTTGGGAGGAGTGTAATAGGCCGATAGGAGCTCGTTTGAAGCCTATCTTTTCCTTTTTTATGGAAGAGTATTACGAATCCTATTTTTAGACATTTAGGAAAGTGACAAAATTTCCAGCAGGTGTTAAATAAGGTGTACAAGAGATCTGGAATTTGTTGATGAAGATGTTTGAGGATGATGTTGTCAATTCCATCCAAGCCAGGGGCCTTTCCATTTCGTAGTGTTGTTATAACTCTGCTGAGCTCACTTCTACTTAGGTCTGGCTCTAGATTATCCTCTTGGAAGATCTGTTGGTTATTCTTTGTTGGTTGAATTGGGAATAAATCCTGGAGAATTTGTTTCGCGAAGTGCGTAGTATCGCCTGTTTGCCTGCCTGTGTTGAAGAGATTATCAGGAGGGGCAGTGTTTTTGAAAGTAGCCTTATAGATTTTTCCATATGTATTTGTGGCCGCTGAGCAGATGTTACGCCAGCAAGTTCTTTTGGCTTTCCTTATTTCTTTTACATATTGGGCTTTGGCCTGTTTATATTTTAGAAACAGTGCTTTCTTGCTGTCATTATTCGTTTGCTGCGCCGTTCTTCTTTGGAGATTCAAGGCTTTCTTCTTATTGTTAAGATCTGAGGTCCACCAGCTTGGCATGATGTTGTGCTTATGCTGGACTTTTCTATATGTTTTGTTGCAGCAGTCAATTAAAGCTTCTTGGACTTCGGCCGTTATGCTGTCTATCTCCTCAGTAGTTTTGCAATTCTTCAGGCTGTTTAGAAAACCTGGGACCCTGGGAGATAGTAATTTTAAGAGGCGTTGATGGTTGCCATATTTAGTCTTGTATCTAGTAAGCTTTGGCTGATCTGGGGTTTATCCATGGTAACCTGAATATACCGATGATCACTTAGAGATTCGATATCTAACACTTCCCATCTGCAAGACATTGCCAGCTTGGTGTTGGAGGCTAGCGTCAAATCTGGCCACCCTTCGTGTGTGGAGGAATTAAAGGTGGGTGGGGCTCCCATGGTATTGAGTAGGTTGAGATTGTTCGCAATGATAAAATCAAGTAACTTCTCTCCCCTGGTGTCGTTATCCTTGTAGCCCCATAAGATGTGGTGTGCGTTGAAATCTCCTCCTATAAGGTAGTCCTCTGCTCCCAGATTATTATGGAATTTTTCAACTTCATTTAGAGTGTCGTTGATGTCTGTTGTTGGTTCCCCTCTTGCACGTTGTCTGTGGTTAATAGGAGGGCTGTAGGCAGATATAATTGTTAGTGGTCTTTGGTTGACCATTAGCTTAACAGCAACAACTGATTCTTTTTGACCAAGAAGAACAGCATCCAGGTTTGTGGTGGTGATAATCCCCGCTTTTCCATTATTTGAAAGCCAGTAATTCCATGAATTTGGAATGCCTAGGACTTTGTTGTTCTTGTTAGTATTTGGCTCTTGTATGATGAAAACATTGGCATTATGACTGTTAGCGATAACTTGTAACTGATCAGTAGGTGCACTGGATCGCATGAGGTTAATTTGGAGAATAACTGTACTTTTTGTCCTAGTCGGTTCGGGAACTCCGTTAACAATGTTTATGGCTGCACTTTTGTTAGCTGAGGCATTTGTGCTATTCATTTTAAAATTTTTTTTGATTATTTTTTTTTTTAATTTATTGCAAGTGTAATCTATAGACTGAGCACTTTGATGAGAATGCAGTGTGGTTAGCATTGTAGTGGGCGCCATTCCTGTTGGCCACTAGACAGTTGATACACTCTGGATATTTGGCATTACACTCGTCTTCAGCATGGCTGTAGCCGCAATAACCACACGTTCTGCTGAACTTACAGTTTTTCCCTATATGGCCATAATCATGGCAGTTGTAACATCTAGTTATTTGCCTATATGGTCTTATGTAGACTGCATTAAATCCTATGTATATTGTTTTGCTCTTGATGAGCAAGTAGCCTGTGGCTTTATCGGTCTCTATAACTAAGTGCTGAAGATTTTCATTAATTCGGTGTGATTTAATTTCTGTTATTTCGATATTAGCGTCTGGATGGATTTCTGAATTGTTTGATTGTAAATATTTGTTTATGTTATCTTCGCATACGTGCTTGGGTACATTGAGCAGGATGATCTTCCTGCGCTGATCAACTGGCTCTTCGGAGTTGATTTTATGCTTGGCTAGTTGCTGTTTTATGTGATGCTTTGCTTCTACCGTGCCGCATTGAATTTTTCGCAACTCTTTTGCCCCAGATAACTTTCCTAGGGCAGACTTCGCTGTTTAGATTTAGTAAATTACTTTTAAGCGTCTCCACATTTTCGGTTTCCTGCGGTTTGACTATGAGTGCCGTTTTATTGTCAGTTTCTATGCGCTTCTTGAGCACTTCACTGTAAGATAATTTAGACGACTTTTGAAAGTTTTGCTGATTCACAACTAAGGCTTGGGTTTCTTCTTGTATGTTCTTAATGGTTTGAATATTGTCGTTTATTTGCTCTATTTGAGAGGACAATAATTCCATAGTGTTCTGCTCTTCCTGTGCCCTTTGCCTGTTGAACAAATCCTTAAGTTGGCTAAGTAGATTATGAGCTTGGGCGCGTTTATATCCTGGAAGATAGTATTTGTCGCCTGTTTTGGCGGTCAGTATTTTATCCAGATCTTCAAAGAGGTTGTTGGCAGCCAGATCCACGGTATACACGCGTTTGTCTGTTTGCCTAGGGGGAGTATTTGTGGCTTGCTCGTCAGTTACATAGCTGCCCTGGGCTGGGCTTACAGGTGTGTTGGGGATTAAATCTTCGCATTGTATGACAGTCATATCTGTAGCACTTGTAGGGTTACAGGCTTTCAAGTTCAGTGTTTGCTCTTGTGACGACATAGTGGTGATTGTAATTGGTTTGGTAATTCGGCAGATTTCTTATTCTGTATTTTTAAAGGGAAGAATTGGTATTGGTAGGAGTGATAATCATAAAGAATGGAAGTGACCAGATGCCCCCATTCCCCCCACCATGCCCCCGCACATCTGACATATTGGGTGGAGCGAATTCCTGATAGCCGCTAGCTGGGAAAAAACACACAATATTTATGCACACTACACAAGGATGCAGGAAATTAAGGGATAAGGTAAAAATAAAAATTAATAAAAACTTTATTGTAAATAAACAATATTGTAATGTTGAAGGCAACAAGTACATATTAATAAAGGTAAGAACACACAATGGAATAGCTTAATTGGTGAGATTACCAAGCTTTTACGCGATACACTTATGAAAACTTAGATTTTAAATTAGAGAAAAAAAAATAATAAAATAATAAAATAAAAATAAAAAAATATTAATGCTAACTACTTCTATTTAGTCTCATAAGAAGCGTCTATGGAAGCTGAAAACTTAGACATTAGTTTCAGATCTGTATTCCAATTAGGAGCCGAGAAAAACGCTGATTAATTTAATTGCAATTACGCTAATTAAGGATAGGAATTTGGTAACTAAAGGGTTAAGCGCAAACTGTAAAGGGGGAGTTGCCCTGAGTGAAAAAGGGGACTTGGAAAAAAAAACACATCAGCTAAGAAAATACTGGGGGAGAAAGAAGAAGCTTTGGGGAAAAAAGAGGTAAATAAACAAATTCCTAGACAATTAAGTTAATTATAATTTATTAACTTATGATTATTTCCATAAAGTAAGGACATTTTAAGACTCCCAGGAATTCACTCCGAATAATATAAAAAGATTGGAGTGGATTGATTAAAATTAAAGAATTTGTGGCAATCTAAAGAAACTTTTCATGAAATTTTTCATGAAAAAACACATTTTTTTGACAGAAATATAAGAGATTTAAAAATTTACAGAAATTAATCTAATTGTTCAATAAGATTAAGTTAAATATTTTTTAATTCATCAAAAAATCCACTCCAATATTAAAATTACAACAAGTTGATAGGACGATTAGAGCAAAAGTTACTAGCACGTAATTAAAAAAGTAGAATAAGATTTTAACAAAATTTGGCAAAAAACATGGATTATTTTCATAATATAAAATGTCATAACTTTCGCTCCAATCATCCTATCTTAGCAATCTATATGTCAAAATGTGCAGAATAAGCATGCGGATAGAAATATATAGGCATCTGGGCACTTACCTGTTAATTTAGCTGGACATGTTGTTGTTTTTTCCGTCCAAGTAGTTGAAAATCATTAGAAAAAAACCGCAACTCTAAGTTTGAACTGAAGTATGTTCACTTCTAATTAGGTTTATTTATCCAATTAGGTGGCGAAGAAGAGTGTAGACTGTTCTTTGTTCAATGTTGTTAAAAATATCAATCTCCGATGGTTTATATTGCAACAACAGGGCGAAACGTCCGACTCACTCTCTCTGATCGATGGCTATTAAATGGTGTTCGTTGTTTACAATGGAAGCGTCTTTTTGTCAGCCATATTAGGTGTTTCAAGTATTATTTTAGTTTTTCACTGATAACAAATTTAGTAATTGTTGTAGACACTAGAAACTTTCACACCTTGTACAGAAAATTTTTCTGCATAGAACAGTATAAAAAAGTTACAGCAGCTACTAATTAAAACACAATCAAAATTGGAAAAAATCAGCAGCGGGGGAAAAAGCGTCCTCCCTCGTGGTCAGATTTTAATAAGTTTTCAAGCCATCATTGGTTGGATACCACTCTTTAAAGCGAAAATTACGCGGTTCGATCCCAGCTTCTATTTAACAACAGGAGATGACTGGTGTTCTGCCTTATGCAGCGTGTCCGTCTGGGTGGGTGCTTGGCAATTTTTCAGGTTTCCTCCCTTGCTTGAAAAATGAGAGACTCTTAGTATGACCTCTCACTAGTCTGGAAAGTGCCGCCCGACAAAATTTGCCACAAGTGAGTTCAAACGAAGAACCAAATTCTTTGCCCCCACATCAAGAATGGCCACGATTATCCCTCCATTCCTTCGAAAATTCAGGGTTGACAGTAGATGAGTGTTCTAAAAAGGCGTGGGTCACAGAGGAAGCACTGGAATGGCTGCCACTCTCTTTGGCCAAGCAATCCGCTCTGTCGTTGCCGTTGTGTGATAATATAATGTGTTACTTAGATAATGATATCTGTTATCAAAAGAATTAAATTTTGAGGATAATAAGAATAAGACAGTTATTATGTCGTTCTGTAATACATTTGTACGTACATATTATATCATTTTCAAGCATGTTTTTGTTTCTACCTGCTGCTGCTGAAGTACCTTCAGCATATTCAGAGATGATACGTAATGTCTGCAGAGATATTTCAGATTAAAAAATGGATAATCTCATCAGTTTATTCCTTTTAATTCTAATATATTTAAATATTGGATAAAATCTGAATGCTTGAAATCACAGCTTTCTTGAAATGAAATGGTTGCGTATGTGGATAAAGTATTACTCAAGTGTTCCTTGTGAATTGCATATACAAGCATCCGAAAATTTTCTAAATCTTAACAAATATTTATGTATTTCCAAAGGATCATGTATTTTCAATAAATAAAAAGTTGCTAGACAAGAGAAGTTTAGTTAATATAGTAGAATAAAATAGCTTTTTGACGTTATTTATGACACTTGGACAACTTAAGTTCGTTAATGCTTGTTGGCTATACGAATTTAAGTTAGTAGGGTGCGTCTTTCGTTTAACCGTGAGCATCGCGAAGGTAGAGGTACGACTTTGCTCTAAACTTATACGATAGATGGCACCACTAGAGGATTCACTCCCTCAATTTTGACGTTGATCTGAAGGGGGAAGAAATTTTCTCCAGACCATGACTTTCATAATAACTGCTCAATGACCAAACACAGAACTATTGATTCCACAGATTTAACGAGCAAGTATATAGTAAGTACTCGATGGGTCTTTGGTGACATTGGGAATCGAACACCGCCCTTTCGGACGGAAAGCCGTTGCCCTAACAACTAGGCTTGATTTAGATTTAAAATAGAGTGGTTCCTAAAGAACCTAGCATTGCCACCATAGGCCTATTGTACTACGACTCGGTGAACACGAACTAGGATAAAAGATTGATACATGTATTGACATGTCGTGAGACTGAATTTCACTGTAGTTGCTGTTTTTGATGGGTTTCATAATTTAATTTTCTCTTAATGGTATTTTTTAATTTGAGTTGCATTTTCGGAAGACCGTTCTTCCCTATTTGCTTCATCCACATTAGGCAGGAGAATTTTCGCTGATGTATTTGGATAAAAGTGTTAAGGTATCGACATTTTGTGTGACTGAATCTGCTGTTGCCGTTCTAGATTTTATATTTTAATTTTCTTTTAATTTGAGATCCTGATATTTTAGAATTTGAGCTGGAATTTCGGAGGAAAATGGCTGCTTTTGTTTGTTTTTAAGCCCCATTATCCCTGTGTCACTTTTATCCATATTAATTGAATGCGAATGTTTGTTTGCTTTAATGAAATAATTGTTGGGTATCATTAATTATGTAACTAATGTAGTTTGTCGGTTTTTAATGCATTTATCAGACCCTGTATTAGCTGAGTTGCCCAAGACAATAACTGCGATTTTTATTAATTTAAAAGTTATATTTACGCTTAGTAAGCCTGTATATTTTCTATTATTCTCATATAAGATGCATATTTCGCCAAACTGACTAATTTTTGACAACACAAGAAATACAGGATATCTTGACACCGTTTAAAATTTTTTCAAAATATAAAAAGGTATAAAAATGTAATAACATAGGAGGTAGAGAAGAGAGGAAGAAATGGATATTTTCTTTGGACTTGGTATTACTATGTGGAAACTTTATCACCAATGAAATAAAGTAATGCCAATGTTCTTTGAAAATGTATTTTTTAGAAAAAACATTTTTTGGATAATAAAAAGTCCTTCCGTCTCATTAAGAATCTTATGCCATTTTCGACGACAGAATCAGCTTTTAATAAATATAGAAACTTTGAAGTTTTGTTATTGATGCATTTTTGGAAAAAGTTTCGACAAAAATCTCTCTGTTCTAGAAAAATATAGAGATTTAATGAAAGAGAAATTGATGTAACATACTGTCGAATGCATGGAAATATATAGGATTAAAATAGTTGCACTGTTTTTGTATTTGAATTACTGGTTCTATATTTGGTACTGTGCTTTGGCCATTTTTCTTCAAAATACGTAATTTATTAAAAGAGATTATTTTTAGATTTAGATACGAAAGGCTTAGATTAATTGAAATGGATTTAAAAACTCCATTTCAAATTAACCCTTTTCAGGTATAGAATTTTGTTTATTTATAATTCTACTATATGAAGAAAAAAGAACTATCGTGAAATTTACACAGAGCTAATAAAAATAACTGTAATAAAAAGTTTTTAAATTTTTTTTATAAAATATATTATAAAGATACTTATTGTGATATTCCGAACAGTCTAGGGATAATTTGTACTCGTAAACTTCTTTTAATTACTACGACATAATATACTAGAAAGTTTATTTTTTTAAGTTATAAATCTCAAGTGGGCAATATATCATTTTTTTTTTTTTTACTGACCTCTTCTTGTTTCAAAGAAATTGTTTACGAAATAAGATGATGAATCACAACGTATGGTTGCTGTAATGTTGCGTTTGTAAAAGAGCGTAATTCTCCTCTCAGCGAGATATTAAATTATTATTATTTCAGTAAACAGGGATAAATGAATATCAGTATTAACTCGAAGTTGTGTACCATGTGCATAGAGTTTGATCAAATGAGTTTAGATTATCGTAGCACTTATAAAAATGTTTTTAACATGTGTTAAATTTAGAAAAGTATTTTTTTAAATATAAAGAATCACTGATTGCATATAAATATTCCTCTTTAATTAGGAAGCAATATTGTAAGAAGGATAGAGGGAGAAAAAGTATCAAATTTTTAAGATATAGAAATAAACATGATTATTATTCTATTTTATTAATTAAAAAGTGGTTGTTACTCTCGTTCTAGTTAAGTTCATGATTACGCCACTTTATTGAAATTCTCATTGGTTTAAAATTTCCGTGACGTCAGATGACGTTTCATCTACGTCACATAATTACGACATCGTACTGAGAATGCGTTTTCAATCCGACTCGACAAATTTCCTGCCTGTTTCACATCGCATTCTTCGAGATCAGCAAACAAGGCGAATTTCCCCATCGAATGTCTGAGTGTCGTAGGCTATGAGGAAAAATTTATTCATGATTTTAATCAGTAATAAAGAAGTATTTCATAATTATAGTTTTTTCTGTTTGTAAAAAGTTTTCAAAATCATGAAGATTACCCTTTGTTCTAAATAATTATTTTTCAAATTTTTAGCGTTATTGCTTCCAAAATTGAATACATTGACAATAGAACAGAAGAAAAAGCAAAATGTAAAAGACAATACAAAACATCCAAAACAAAACACTTGGTAATTAATTTAAATCAGCAAGTTCAATTTAAATTAATGTTCACTTCATTGTTATTTTGGTAATAAAATGTACATTGTTATAATTAAATGAATATCAATCTATGCCACTGTAATATCCATTAGTTCTGCAATAAAATACGAAATAATTTCTTAAAAACAATGGTGTAATTGCAACTTTTAATACCAAATAGGCAATCCAGTTTTTTTTTTTTTTTCGCTGTGGCCTTCTGTTAAGCAGTTCGTTTGTCCGAGTCCCACCTTCGACTTGGATATTAGTGGTTTGAAATCCTCTTGATATTTTAGATTAGTTTAATTGGGCTTCTTGCAAAAAGTGATCGTTGAGCAACAGGTAAGGTACGTTACTTTTCAAAAAAGTTAATTTTAATATTGTTATGAAACTCATATCTTTTGTATTATTAGAACTATATAAAAGGGATCAAAAAGTGCTTTAAATTTTTTTGACACTCTTGTTATTTTGCTTTAGTTGGAACTTACTATTCGGAGATTTTTGTTGTAGTGTGCTTTTATCCCAGTTGCTCCAGTGGTTACATTTATTTGCATTGTTGAGGTTAAATAAACATCTTCAATTTCATGAACACTTTTCAATTGTTTGAGAAATCTTGAAGGTTTGTGCAGGATAGATTTTTCTAGAAAGATCTCCTATTTAAAATAATTTTGGTATATTGAATACACCAATTCAATTTTATACTATCATTTTTATCATTTGCAACTTGGTTTGAATAAAAAAAATTTTTTCTTCAAACTTGTTGCAATACGCTGTGATAAATTATAAACGTGAAGAAAGAGTCAAAATTTTCATAAGAACCGTAGATTGGACAATTGCTCTATCGGACAATTGTTTTCACGTTTCAGAAAACGTTATGAGGAAACTCAGTTGAGAAAGATATAATATTTTCCATTTAGGAAAAGGCCATTTAGTATAATGTGTAAATTAGTAAGATTTAGCGAATCGTTAAACATCTTAGATTCTTATTTATGTCTAAACTTTATCCTTTTTTTTCTCAATTTTCTTTGTTTTTTTGTATTTATGTTTTAAACTTTCATGATGAATTCAAAATTATCTATAAAATCACATTTGATTGGAAAATTTTTCGAATTTAAAATTAATTATAAAATTTTCTGTAAGCAATTAATCCATGGAAGTGTTTACACATAAAGTATATATTGTTTCAATTTATAACGTCTGACAAATGTGTATACTTTTGACTACTATTATGGATCTCATTATTTTTATATGCAGTACCTCAACAATAATAGCAAATATTATTTTTGAGTCAACCCTCTTTTTGAATCTCTTATTTACATGCAGTATCTAAAAAGTAATCCAAACCTCATTACTTTTAAACCAGGCATTATTATGAACATTGTTATATTTGTGACGCATTGCATATAAATGAACTTCACTACTTTTGAACCAATCATTATTATGAATCTCACATTATTTATATGCAGCACCTCAAAAAATAATATGGCAACCTCATTATTTTTGAGTTACTCCATGTTTAAATATAAACGTCCATTCACATTTTTTACCTTTGTACCATCAGAAAATGTTACGAACTTTTTAACTAATTACGCAATTTTTACGATCGCTTCATGATGTACTTTAGTATACAGCCTTTAGTTTAACAGATTTAAAATTTATCAGGTTGTTATGTCGTATCAATATTAAAAACTGTAAAATGATTAAATTATGAAATAATAAAAAATGGTCTTCGGAATCAAAATATTTCCCAGACGCTTAAGCAAAAGCTGATAGAAGTTATCTGAGAAAACTGCTTGTATGAAGTTCTTTCAGCTCCAGTAAAAGGACAGGGAACGACTGAATATTGATTTTTTATTCGTTGTCTTATTTTCCTCCCCTTTTTTCCATGGGGCCTTTCTATTACCACAAATAGGTGGCCGTCGCCCCCCCCCCTTTGTCTTCTAGGGCTATTTTTTTCCATCTCTGCGCCCCAGCCTTGTATTGGCCTCCTCTTCTTGCCTCACAGTTCAGAACAGGGAAAGAATGATGAGATTTGGCAGCGCGGGGGAGTTGAGGAGCAAGTTGGAGGGGGTGGGGAATACAACTGAATTGTGCAATGGTCAGTATCATAACGTCTCTGTGCCGCGTTGCGTCTTTTCCATGGGAAATATTTATTTCAAATTGACCAGGGGAGAGAAAGTTATGGGGTTCTTCATACTTCTCCCACGCGTTTTATTTTCTCCTGTTCGAATGGCTTTTTGCGGCGTTTATGCCGAGGTGAAAGATTTTTGGCTCTTGTGTAGTGAAGCCGTTCCTTTCATTTTTGTCGTGCGGCCATTTCATTGGGGTGCGATATTCCATCAGTACAATATTGTGAGATCAAATATAATGCTGCACCATAGCAGCTGTTCAGGCTTGCTATTGAAGGAAGGAGCATTTATTTGCTTAGCTTCCTTAACACATGGCAGACTCGTGCCCCTAAAAATCGACACTCATCCCTATAAGAACTGGATTTTGTATAGAATGGTTCTGTATCGGGTTTGTAGTTCGACATGTCTTAGGTTCAAAGTTTGATTTCTGTTTTTGATAGGAATGTTGGTAATATATCGGAATAAACTTAAATCCGCTGTCGAATCATCTTTCTAGTGCAAAACACGTAGCAGAGACAGACCACATAATAATTACCCAGCGAAATCTACTTCGTCATTCGGGAAGAGTGCCAAATAAAATCTCTTGGCTATTTTAAATGAATTGGATAGCAGATTTATTATTTAAATGCTCATGATGCTTCTTCTGTGTGCAATACCCGTACTAAACGGATGCATGGGCTGTTTTTCCGCTTAAAGTTTGCATATATATATAATATACCGTAATTAAAGCGGCAAAGATATCGTTGGAAAAGTGCTGTTCTAATTACATTTCTTGTGCTTAAAACTGACCATTGTACGATAAACTATCCGTCGTAGGAGGATTAATTTGTTATCGTGTAGCAACGACGACACAAAACCTGTTTTGCTACACAATTTTGATGATATTTTTAGTTTTTAATATTTACTGCAACTATATAGATTATTTTAAAATAAACTTGCCAATATCATGTGCTTACATTCGATTTTAACACTCACTTGAGTTGTGGACAAAAATACTTCTCTTGTAGTTGATCGATGTCTGGTCGTAATGAAATTGCAATCAATTGTGAAAATAAAAATGGAAGTTTGAAATCAATGAAAGAATTTTCTGGCATTAACTTCTGTGAGCAAAAAATTGCTAAATTTGAAAATAAAATGTCTCGCTTTCAATGAATGAAATATTTAACTGTCATCTTTTAAAACTAAGTGGATGTTTGTTTCTTCCATTCTGTTGTTAGTCTGTGTTTTTAATGGTTGCCTCAATTAGCTTGGCAAATGTTTAGCAAACCTTTCCCATTATATCAAATATCTTAATATCTAAAACTAGCACAACCAATATAGTGATTATTTTTCATTATGTACATTTATATAATCTTTAAATCGTCTTTTAATTTTGATCCTTAATTGATAAATAATTAAACTAATTATGCAGTAAAATCTTTGTTCTTGGGTTCGAATCCCATCTCATATTTATGTTTTTAGTGGCTCGGAATCCACTTTAAACTTTATAAGTCCCCGTTTCTTTTGCCAAAATGATGAGCGTTGGTCGATAAAGAAACTAACAAAGCAGGAAAAAATTTTTATATTTTATGTTTTTGAGAAACATTTACTACAAAAAAATAAATAAAATTTTTTTTTTTTTTTTTTGCACATATATAATTTTTAGTGACATTTTATCAGTGTGAAATATTTTAGTTTACTGGAAACAATTTTTATCCGCAATAAGTGAAAATACTTGAAATATATTTTTTGATAATAAATATGGATTTTGAAAATATGAAGTATTAATATTTATTTTAGAAATAGAGATCTATTTTGTTTCTTTTAAAATACAAATCAGAATACTGGTGGATCTAAGTGCGGAAATCGTATCTATTCCCGTTGGTTTATCAAGAATCTTGTCCTTTGAATGTGGGTGTGGTAATACATAAAAGACTTATTCAATAATGATGGACAAATTGTCCTAAAATGAGAAAGAAAAATACCAATCTTTGAATGGATGAATTCACATCAATAGCGGTTGCAGTTAGGTACACATAAAGTTACTCATCAGAATAATTTGTAATTTCAAGAAGGACTTTCCGAATAAAATATACACGTCTTGAGACCTTAATATTGCTTTTCCAATTAGTTGAAATTCTTTACCATCTTCTTTCCATATGACGGAGCTTATTGGAAACAGGCATTTCCATTAATAGTTAGTCAATGGCGTTTGGCCTTTTCCCTTGCCGTGCCAATCGAATTTCATTATTACCAGATCAATAATTCCAAAAGTATTAACATTAGCTGTAACCGGGATTGACTTTCCGTACCAGCGATGAGCGAAATCGGTTGCAAAATTTAATCACTGTTAGATGGGGGAAATTCCCGCAGATTCGTTTGTCTAAGGAGAGAACCCTCCCCTCAAACCCCCTATTGTCTTATCGATCTGTGGAGAAGCGATTCTTTGACCCGCGGTCACTAATGGTTACAAATCGGGTTGATGTCACCTTTTGCATCCTTTGAACCCGTAACTCTTCATTGGCCTGGACGGGTACAGAAGTAAAGTCCAGTTATTCCTTGTTGGGTCGGGCAGATTTCATGGTTTCCAGCACTTCTTGGAGGTAGATTGGACCACACTTTTTTTCACAGCATCTTGCTGGGAAGCACTAACTAAAGGATTGGGTGGGGCGGGACTTACTACCCTCAAAACTGCCTTTTCCTCTTTACATAAATGTTATTTCAATAAAAAGTATTCGATTTGTTTTTCAACCATTTTTTTCGCCTTTCCCATGTTACTAATAAAACATCGTTTTAACAAATATGTGCCATAGTTTTTTTTTTTTTTTTTTTAAGAGCATTTATTTTTTCTATCAATGTAAATCAATAAAGCATTTTTTTTTCTCTTTGACGTCCGCTGAAACTCTCAGTGTCGCACTAATTATTCGCAGCTGACAATTTATTGTAATATTATGAATTAAAATTTCATTGTTATGAAAACGGAAATATTAGTAAACAAAATGAAAAATTTATAAGATTCTAAAATTAACCGTGGAGAGAGGAATATGTGAAAATTTTGCTTTGAAAATTCTGCAGTGGAAGTTAACGCCAGAAAATAGAGTTTACTTGACTTTCTAATTTTTAAACTTTGTGTAAAACTTTTTGAAATGGAGTGAGAAAATTGTATGCAGTGTGTTTTGCAAAAGAGTAAATCTAGTTTATTATTTTACCATTTAATGTGTCTGAAATAATCGATAATGTCTGAAAATGTTGGACAAGCGTGCATTAAAAATGTCGAAGCCGAGAGCCATTTTTGAATTATTTTCGAAATGTTTCATCTAAAAAATTTATTGTATTTTCAAAATCAGTTAATTAAATCTGTTATGTATTGTAAATATTAAAATAGAAATATTCTGTTGAGTTTTGTTTTTAAATTGAATTGTATTTACTTTATTTATTAATAGATATTTTTCTTATTTACTATACTATATAAAATGTACATGTTTTATAACTTTTTCTTTTAGTTTCATTAACTTTATAATAACAATTTTAACGCTTGAAGTCACATTCATTTTTTCACGTTTAAAATTTTTCCAATATACTTTTAACTTTAATATTTAGTATATTTTATAATTTTTTTAAAAATATTCAATGTATATTTATACACTTTTTTAAACATTCAAATAAATTATATTATTATCTTCATCTTTAATAAAATTTCCGAGTAATTGTTAAGTATTTGTTACAGATTCGTACTAAGTAATTTTGAAGTAAATATAAAATTTTTCTATTAAAGTTTTAGTTGAACAGCAGTTTCACCGTATTATAAAAAAATTTAAATATGTCTCGCCATAAATGCATGCGTTGTGTGTATATTCTATTGCTTTTTTTTAATGTACCAAAAAAGTTAAAGAATTAAATAAGCAATTTTCATGTTAATTAACTTTTTGACTTACAATTATTAATATCAAAGAAAATATAAAATTCTCATTATAAAAATTATTTTATTATTTGGTAAAACTTCAGTTTCTTTACTTAAAATTTTAAAAATAAAATTTTTATTGAAGTACTCTTTATATTTGTATGAAATTTAAATTAACCATATGTGAAAAAGTTATTTTAATATTCATCAGTTTAAATTTGTTTACATGTTCCAAAAAATAATTTATTTTTAATAATTTATCACATCTTTGTTTGATATAACTTAAATATAAACTTTAGCATTTTTATGTTTTCAACCTACGAGAAACATAAGCAAGACATTTGTGTGGACATTTTTAAAATAGTTTTTATGTATTTTAAAATTTGTGATACTCATGTTGAAATAAATATTGGTCAACTGATTTTAATTTACAACAATTAGAAGCTTTCAAGACTTAAGAAAATTAAAGTTTTTATTATTTCTGACCAATTAAGGCAAATCAATCGATTTCCTTTTTACCATTTGGCCCCATGCATCGTGTTTAGCAATAAAAATTATTTATAGCTCTTCGATTAATACACACGGATGTGCAAAACTAATGTACACAACATTAGAATCTGGACTATAATTGTGGTAGAGTTGATAGAAATTGTGACAAAAAAAAAAAAAAAAAAAAAAGATCATCAAATTTTATTACAATAGTTGCATTATTCTAGAAATGAATGTTTGCCTGTCACGATTAGCACATATAGCGCTGTTTTTTAATTTTATTATTATTATCAAAGTAGCATTCCTTTTTTCAAGGTTAACTTTTCATGTAAATATTTCGAATATGTATATCTTATCTTGCGTTAAAGCCAGAAATATAAATCCAGCCATATAGTTTTCTTCTTATTTCATCAAATGTATCCTATATAGAAATAATAGCTGTTTTATAGCAACGTCTATATACTTACAGTAATCGCGTATTTTTTGTCGCCAAAATCTCATTCTTTAATCCAAGTAACATATTTATACGCCAAAATACTTCTTTAGTGTGCAAAACGAAACATTTAGTATTAGAAAATATAGAATATAAAAGCTTTCTTTTTTTGCCACTGAATTACATGCGTCATATTTGACAAGGAAAGTTATTTTATTCTAGTAATGCTATATATATATATATATATATATTTACGAATCACCTTTATAGTGTTTACCGACATTTTTTTCAAGCCAAAATGTATCATTCTTTATTGGAAACGATAGCTTTTCTACCGAACACTCCGATACGCGAAAATAATATCACATACAATATTAGAGCTAGGAACTTTGGATCTGGCAGTGGATTTTCTTTCTTTTTTTCTCCGCCTCCCTCCTCTTATTATTTCTTGGTATCAGCGCTAAATTTGATTTGGATTGTTCTTTTCTCTATTATCTGAAAAAATATAGGAAAAGAAAAAGCGCTTTAGCTTTTTTTTTTTTTTTTGCTTTATTTAATACATCGAAGATTTTTCTTCCCAACTATCCAGAAATGTTAACTTTGTAGCAGTTATTACACACAGAAATGGATTATTTGATCACATTTATATGAAATATTTTTCTTATTAAATCCTTTCGCTCCCGATTCATTTAATAATTGTAATGAAGTGTTTTCCGGATGTACTTTCTGAAGTAGGATTAAGTTCGAAAATCGAATAATTTTTGCACAATTTCCGTTAAATCATTACTGGTTTGTTATTGAGTTTATTTTATTCTTACATATTAAATATACCATATCTATTGATGCTTTATGTATTGTGGTTTTCACTGTTTTTCTCCAAGTATTTTTAGCCGAGATAGCAGCAGATTGGGTAGCGCTCTTATATTCGATTATCAGTTCGTGGGTTGGAATCTCACCTTGGGCATGGATGTTTGTAGTGGTTCGAAATCCACTTTAAACCGTCGATCCCGGTGTAATTAGCCCTCGTGTGCAAAAGATGACTGTTGAGCGACAAACAAACCAAACCAAGTATTTTTATTCGATTCAGCTTTAACAGAAATATTTGTCTAAAATATAGGTTTTTTTATTTTATTGCGGAGTAAAATATTTATGACTTAGATAATTTGTTGTACAGTGCCCGGTTGCGAGGATTTCCACCTTTCAGTTCTACAAGGGGAGGAAGTGATGGTATCCTACATAGTGGGACACCCAGTGAGTGTGCCATCGTAGCCTTAAAGTAGGTCTTCATTATTTAGTTGTAAGGATACAGCAGAAGAACCACAGACTTGGCCTGGTATTACCTGAGGTATCATTTCACATGGAGGACATTGTGACCCCATCCTAATTATAATGTATTTCTATAGCGAAGTTTTACTTTTCTATAGCGAGGGCGAAAGCTCCAACCAATCAGATCACCCATGGCCTTCCTGGATAATTTTAGGTTTTTACATGTAAAATTGATAATTATTATTTGAAACAGATTTTATTCTAAAATTAAATTCATTGTAATTTATTTAATATTTTATAAAAAATCAATTGAATCATATTTTAGAATATTTTTTTAAGTGCAAAAATAGCTTGCTTAACGATAAATTTATCAAAGATTCTTAGAATTATGGATGATAAATTGGAAGCTAAATAGTTTGCTGTATGGCTTTGCATTCAGATCTCGCTTTAGATGAGGGTGCATTGAATATTTACAAGGCATATCTGCGTCTCTTCCGATTCCTTTTCTTGTGGAGCATTTCTTACAAAGATCTCCCTTCCCATCATACATATACGCAAGAAACAAAAACCAGAAATGTCTCGTGCACTCAATCTGGTAGAATGCTGCAGTTTTGCTTTCTAAATACAATCTCTTGATCTTCATCTGTGGCTGGAATCGAACCCGTGACATGCTCTGCGCCGAGGAACACTGCTTTACAACACCACACTTATGCTAGGCGTCATTGGCTTTATATTGTCTAGCAAAATTTTGCTTGAGAATTTTGGGAATCTTTTTAATAATTTTGGGAGAATTTTGTAAAACAGTATGAAAGTGTCGCATTTGCCATGAATGCAGGCCTTATTCATGTATCGTCTGAAAAGAATCTCAGGGAGGTTTCAAGCACACTTGCATGAAATGAAAATGAATATATTTCTCTCAGGGATTACCATGACTGTTGCTATTGCTCCAGCATTCCTTCCCGTACCTAGCTATGAGTTGGTCTCTATCAGTTAGGTGGTAGCCATGTAAGAATCTTCGTAATTCAAAAGCAGGCATCAAACAGATGATACCCCAGTTTTAGGGCTGTCGCCCCCAGAAGTATCATTTCACATGGTAGACATTGCGACCACGACCTATTTAGGTTTTCCAGCCACCACTAGCGGACATGACGGACTTTTGTTAGGTTGGGATTCGAACTCTTTAACCTTCCGATACGAGAACGAATGTCGTAACTCACCAAGCCATCGCTTGCACAATAGTAAAAGTGCGCAATACAGGGCGAAAACTACCGGTTTGATCCCATCCACTGTTAAACAACGGGCAACAGTGTTGTACTTTTCATTCTCTACGTATGCCGAGGTGGGTACTTGGGTTTTCTCGATTTCCTCCCTTGCGATTCTGAATACGACCCACTATCTGTGAAAAGTCGTCCTGGAAGGCAAGTCACATCATGAGATTAAAATACCTTACAATGACTTTCGGTCGTTAAATTTTTCGCTTCGTCGTGGTGTCAAAACCTTACTAAATATTGTAGCCTCTCTCCGCCTAGTGGTAGGATACCGTTTCTCTGAGAGAAGTCCCGGGTTCATCACTAACCACTATTAAACAACGGGAGAGAGATGTTACGTTTGTATCTTTCGCCTTCATATCTTTCAAGGTGGGTGCCTGGGGATTTTCTGGGTTTCCTTCCTTACGACATGGAAATACGGCCCAGTATCTGAAAAGTCTGTTCCGGAAGGCATTTCTCACAAAATTTGTTAAAACACTTTTAACTAATTTTAGCCCCTCTACTGTACGCTATCGATTGCTATCTCTCGACCAATCGACCGAGATGTTAGTCGAATGGTTAGTGTTCTCACCTTCAGTTCAACATTTCGTAGGTTCAAATCTACTTTAAACCGTAAGCTCCTGTCTAATTTAACCTTCGTGTGAAAAAAAAAAGATCTTTAACGATCATTTGGTTTATTTGTCGCTTAAACAGTGGCTAGAGTAATGAACTATGAGCACCCTGATGGGGGTGCTTCGATTAAAAGTGGATTCTACTCAACTACATGTTTAATTAATCGTGTGAAGATCTACTAATCCAAACAAAGTAATCTAAAAGTGTTATTTATTTCACATAAAATTCTTTCATCTCCATAATGATTTAATATGAAAAGGTAATTTTTATTTCACTATACAAAATTATTGTTGTAAAGAATGTTGATATAGATATTGTGCCTTTATTATAAAATCTATTTTTTATAATATATTCAGATGGTTTTTCAGTATACATTGGTTTGCTAACTGAAATTGCATCTAAAAAGTTCGCAAATGTTAGTCTATGTAAATGTATAGCTAGATATACCTTAAAAATCTATTTAAACCTTCGTGACTCACAAATATTGATTTACGCGAGTTTTCAGCGGTTTTATACCAATTTCCAAGTGCTTCGTCGCCAATTTTATACCTTTTTTCAAGGGTGCCCCGGGTGGCGATAAAAAAATTGTAGGATCGATCCTTCGATTTTATTGTAGCGATATCCTTCAAGCGGTCTTTACGAAGAAGAACCCTGGCGAAAGAATTTGAGATTTTAAATGTATACGAAGGGTTAGATTAAATATTTTTTCAATGAATATTTAAATTCCAATTGGCATGTGGGTCTTAAGCTTTGATTATTTTTATGTGTCCAGTTAGTGCGAATTATTTTAATAAATTTTTCTCCAGAAAATCGCATATTAAGTGTGTGAATTTAAGTAAAACAGCGTGTTTTCGATTTCTGGTTTTAAGCTAAGAAGTCTTAACGATTATGAATTTAAGTTTTATGAAAGTGACTTTGTTTTTAATTGATGGACTTAAAATTATAAGGCAGTAAAAATGAAGATTTTTTAAAAAGTTTAAAAAACATTTATGTAGAAAATGTCATAAAAATTTTAATAAAAGAATTAAAATTTTTTGATTTATATATGAGTAATTATCCAGATTATCTGTGAGTAATTTACCCGTTTTGCACATGTTTATATTAAAAAATAACTCCAATGCTTTATAAAAAATTAAAAAAAAGGTTTCTGAATAAAAAGTACCCAAATTTTTTTAATGATTTTTCAAAGAAGTTACTCTACAGTTGTAAATCTTAAATAGTAATTACATTTATTATTACTCCTGTGATAAGCATGTTCATATTGCTTATGTGATGTATGTGAATTGTTAAAATGCCTACTTGCGTAGATCTTTTATTCATAATTTTGTGAATTATCCGGGATGGCAGTTGCACTCATTTCCTCAGATAATGAAGAGTAATAATATTAACATTATCATTGTACCTGATTCGAATTTCAGGTAAAATCAGCTTTGTTACCATGTTGGGGATTGCCTAACGTCATAAGGCTCATATGTTGCGCAACATATTGGCTCTAAATATCTGCTCGGTTTTATATCTTGAAAAGAAATTTAACTGTAAAATGTAATATAAATTAAGTAAAGTCAATCCAAAATCACTGTACTAGTCAATGGAGTGTCGAGCTAGTAATCGAATGAATAGCCACCGCTCTTGCTTTCGGTTCAATAGTTTATGGGTTTGTATGTTTGCAGTGGTTCAGAATTCACTTTAAACCGCAGATCCCAGTCTGATTTGCCTTCGTGTGCAAAAAATGATCAAACAAAGCTAATCGACTGATGTGTATGCAGAAAGCAGAAGCGCCAAGTCGGTTTCCTGTTGTTCAACAGTACTGATATCGAACCAGGAACATTTCGCTTAGAAGGGCGCTATCTAACTACTTGAATACCGGAGATCCTTTAAAAACTATTGAATACGTGATTATTTACTAATTGTTGAGAACATCTGGCCACCTAAAAATCGCCTGTTTGGCAGTCATTAACGCTGGTAATTATTAGCAAGTATTAAGAAATTAATTTTTAAGCTGTTTTCGTACCCCACTTTTTGGAAATAGTCCAAAAAATACTTCACACTCTGTTACCTTTCGATTGAATCACCCCTTCACCCTCGTGCAAAGTCAGTGCCTTGCTACTCGGTCAGCTGTTTCATCAGGTTATTACAGACAGCAATACATCATTAATATTTCCTCTCTTCCCCCATTTGTAGAGTTTTAATAAGTAAGGGAGACTTTTTAAGGGAAAAAAAAACAGGGCGTGGCCTGCTTTTGTTACCACCCGTCAATCATTAAAAAGGTGTGGCTTGCAGGGCGTCTCTCTTTTAGTTTGACAATTATTGTTGCATTGGAGCCTGTATTTTAATCTTGAATTTAGGTGATAATTTTTTATTTCACTTGTTATAGATAATGATGCTCCTAGATTCTACTTTTGCATTAATTTTTAGGAATAATTTCAAATTTATTTACTTCATTAATAACACCAGCTGCATAGATACGCCTGTTCATAAAAACTCTGACATGAAATTTTTAATAAGTCATAAAATAATAGATTGTTAGCAGCAATGCTGAGAATTAAGGTAACATTTAAAAAAAACATTTGTAACATTTAAAAAAATTTTTTTTCCTCATACTCGTCGATTGTACTCAGAATACTAAAATAACAGGTTATTGGTATAATCAAAAATAAATCTAATTACTTGTTATAACAAGTTATTTCATCAGTTGTTGTACTTATTTGTTACTGATATGTTATTGTGACAATCTTCCTTATAACTACCTGTTATGTTAGGTATGATTACCAACTTCTGACGCTTTTCTTTGTTAGTTGTATGTTTCATGATCTTCAAATAAAGTCCTAGAAGAGTTTTGTTGTATGATTTTAATACCGAAAATATCGGTACCGATCTGTCTTTCTGTAAAGTAGCAGGGAGAAACAAAAATATTCATAATTGAAGAGAAAATTTTGTATATCGAAGAACAACATACATAGGAAATAATTACAAAATAAAAGCCTTATTCAGACAGGAATGGAAATTTTTAAAGTATTAAAATTCCAGTTTTCTATAAGTTATTACCATAAGTTAATATTTATCCTCATTATTATATAAGTTGTTAAGTATTAAAATGTATCAGGCGTAAAATATCTTGTTATTAATATTTTGATAGCCAGATATTTTACCGATAACTCAATATCATTTCGTTCCTCCGCAATTATTTTTCAACAGCATATTTCTGTGATACATTTTAGAAAAGTTAACTTACCTTCTAAATATTTATGTAAAAAAAAAATACTTTCTCTTAAATTTTCGACCCCATTTCCATGGAAATAACTAATATTTTTAAAACTTACCTCGAATATGTTATATATATATATATATATATATATATATATATATATATATATATATATATATATATATATATATATATATATATGAGGGTCACTCTAAAATGTTTGAGATACTTTAGGTTTTTAAAGTTAAACATACAAAATTTTAGGTATGTTCAAATTTCTCCTCCAGCATCAACGCACTTTTGTAGACGAATTTTCCCCAGATTAAATGCCTCAAGGCATTCATTTCTTAGAATAGATGAAAAAATGCATTTATAGCCACATCAATCTCTTCTTCAGAATGAAAAGACGTCCACGTAAATTCTTTTTTAGATTAAAGAGTAACCGAAAATCGCACATAGCTAGATCAGGTGAATACAGTGGATGTTCGATCACTTTAGTTTTTTTTTTTATTTAAGAAACTCAACTGTTAATCCGGCTGTATGTGAAGATGCATTGTCATTGTGAAGCATTAGTCCCCTAACATTCAATTCTTGTAGACTTTCTGGAAGACATTTAGTGGTATACCAGTTTGCTGTTACTGTTGTCTTCTGTCCTTCTAACTTGATGGCTTTGACTAATCCCATACTTCTGAAGAAACCGGCATACATCACTTTTTTCAGTGCGCGTTGTTTTTTCACCATTGTCGGCGTGGGATCATCTTCAAAAGCCATACTTTCTTTCTTGACGCGTTGGAACGTCAAAAAACGGTATGTACGTTTCATCACCTGCTACAATTTTAGAAATGATGCGGTGGCCACCATCATTTAGCAAATTAAGAATTTCTTTACTGATTCTGACACGCTCCTCTTTTTGGTGCTCAGTCAGATTATGGGGAACCCAACGTTAAACTCATCTTTTCATATGTAATTCTTCATGAATGATTTTGTGTATGTCTGTGTATCCAATGTTAAGTTCCTTCTGTATCATTTGATTGGTACATCGATTATCATTCATTAACATTTTTCGTATGGCAGACACATTATCCGGGATTACTGCAGACGGCAGCCTTCCTGTGTGTTCTTCATCCTGAAGAAAATTGCGACCTCTTCTAAATTCTCTAAGCCATCTGAATACAGTAGCACAAGCTGGAGATTCATCACCAAAAGCTAATTGCAACCGTTGAAAGCATTCTTCTTGATTTAATCCTGCTTTAAAATTGTAGAAAATCATAGTGCGAAAATGTTCTCGCGTCAACTCCATTTTCTCTTCTGTTTAAAATTTACTCGTAAACAAGTTGAAGTAAGTCAGTAAAAAATCATCTGTGTTAAAATACTTTATATTTTAAAATTAATCCATTATTTTTATTTTGTAAATTCTCGTCTGCGTGTATCTCAAAAATTTCAGGGTAACCCTCGTATTAGTGTAGAATTTTTAATTTTTGAGATTGACAACATTTAGATATGTTGTTTTTTTAATTCAGCAGCTTATGTTGGTAGTGTTCTCTCGGCGAGATTTGATGCTCATATGGTTCAAAATCTTCTAAAAATGTTGATTAAAAAATAAAGAAAACTTAAGGAAACAAAAAAGAGTTTGTCGAAAATACTTTCATAAAAATTAAAGAATGATGTAATGGAATATGTGATTAATTTTATTTGTGTGTCTGTAAAAATAAAAGTTGTGCTATTTTTTATCAATAATTTAAAAAATCTGGATTTAAATAAAAAAAAATTTACCTTTTCTATAATCTGCTGTATTGGAATTCAAAGTAAACAATTATAGTATTCATAGCTCCTTGTCGCCGAGCTGGTAGCCGAATGGTTAGCGCTCTTGCCTTCGGTTCAACAGTTCGTGGATTCGAGTCCCACCTTAGGATGTTTTTAGTGGTTCGGAATCCACTTTAAGCTGTAGGTCCCGGTCTAATTAGCCCTCGTGTGCAAAAAATGACCGTTGAGCGACAAACAAACATAGCTCTTTGTCTCTTAATTTATTTTCTTTAAAAGTTATTTCTTATTAAATGGTGTAAGTTACAAAAACACATTTATGTGTGGAAATTAATTTAAACAAAGCTTAAAATCTCAAAAATGTAACAAGAGCTATGCAATATTCATAAAAATTAAGATGAAAAATTAAAAAAAAAATTTTGAAAGATTTATTAAATATTCATTTGTAAATAAATACGTTATATAATTAATGACTTGCGCATGTTTTTTTGTTGTTGCTATGTTACATTTTAAGAATATCTTACTCAAAATTTATTACATAAAATTAATGAGAACCTATATTCTCCTTTTAAACTTATCTGTTCTAAAAAAATTTGCTGAGCCATGGGAATGTTTTATGTGCGTAAAAAGTCTAATTAAGATTAAAAATTTCTCTAATTAGGATTGCAAGCTTCAAAGCATCTCGGAAATAATTTTTATTATGAATCTTTTTTTGTGCCGAGATCAAATTTAATAACTAAGGATTTTTAAATCGTAAGTAAGACAAAATAGTTTTTATCGATTAAATTTAAAATGTTAACTTTTAAAGTATCCCCTTACATTGAAAAGTTGATTTTTGACTACATGTGTCTGTGTTTTTTATTTATGAATCTTGTGCTCCGAATATACCAGTTGCAGTTTTTCGTTTTTCTATTAGCTAACAGAATTCAAGTTATACAGGAATTTTAAACTCCGCAGTCTTGGAAAGCGAAACCGGAAGTTGAATTTTCTAATCGAAAATGGTGAAGAAAATTGTATTTTGCCTTTTTATTATTTTTTAAAATTTATGTTTGCTGATTGATAGCCATAAGTATATGAAACAGTTATTTGATTTATACATTCGGAAGAAAGTGACAACACACCGTCGTTATCAAAGCGGAACTATCAATTTTATTTTCACAAAACTTAGCTTTTCATCTCCAAACAAACTCAGTCAATACGATATCTCGAGTAATAAGGAAGTTATTTATAAGAAACTGTTGCCTACCCTGTAAACAGGTACCTATGGCATGTGTGTACTGAGAAAGTCGGACCCCACACCTAAGTATGGTTTAGTTGTGAAAGCGGAGGAGCGCTGCCCCATAATGCCCGCCTATCAGGCACACACAACAACAACAACATTTGTAAGAAACTGGGCTCATATTGTTATATGTGCAATCATTTATGAAATAAATCATTTTAATATAAATGTGTGTGTGAACTTTTACCTTTACATCAATTCGTAAAGGGAATAATCAGTAAAATTTGAAAAGATATACATACTTCTGTATATCTTTAACCATATTTTCTCTATCACTCAATATTTTTCTGAAATTTTTGTTTCATTTCAAAGAACACTGTCTCATAAACATTATGCCTAGTTTAAAGATTGATTCATCCTATTTTCTGTAGAGTGTTGCTCGTTTTGTTAAAATTTCGTTTACAGTTTCCAGAAAATTACGAATTTCACAAAAAATATACTATATGTAACTAAAATTTTCGATAAATTTTTCTTTTTACATAATTTATCTAAAAACAAAATGAAAGAAAATTAAAATTAATTTTTAAGAAAAATTTGGTTCAAACGTTGGCGGATACCTTAATTGGGAAAAGTAAATACTTATATTTTTTCTTGTTTGAAAATATTGTAATTTTCTAATACGTAACAAAGAAATCAGAGCTTCAAATTTTTACGCATCAATGTAGAAGCGTGTGTCTGTCAGTGTAAAAATAATTATGAAATTAAATCCGCATTAGGCAGTGATATTTTAATGACTCATGCAGGAAATTTTGGGAAAGTGAGAAATTTTTTATTTACTTATTATGCATACCACAAAAAGTGTGTTATGCCAGTTATTTTTCTTTAAGATTGTTACATTTTTGTGCTCCTTATAATTTCATTGCTAGCCCACCGAATTAAAATTAAAAAAAAAATTAGTTCGAATAATAGTCATAAAAAGCGTATCATTTTATTTTTTGAGTCGTCTCGTTTAGTTTAAAGTTGCATAATGCTTCTTTAAAATTAAATACCTTGACAACTTCAAGGTTCTTCATTGATTGCTATAATAATGACTCATATTATCAAAGTGCCACCCAGTCTGCATAGTGGTAAGAGTGTGCGGATAGGAATGTCCTGGGTTCAAATCCCAATTCGGGAATAGATGTATTTTCTCCTGTCTTTGCCATTTCCTTGTATGAAAGGGCTGTGAATAAGTGTCTACCTTATAAACGGGTGCCTACGGCATGTGTGTGCTGAGGAAGCCGGACTCCACGCCAATTGACGGTTCCGTTGGAAAAGTGGAGCTGCGCATCCCGGTAACGCCAGCCTAGCTGACACAAGACAACAACAAAGTGGTAAGGTTTTGACACTTCACAACGAAAGTTATTGAAGTTGTCTGAACACCGATTACGTTTTGCAATTAGAAGGGAATGTTTATGGAAATTGGACAGAGTTCATACTTCGTAAGAGAGAAAACTCCCAATCACCCGCCCCGACAGATTTACAGCAAAAGGAAAATGCGACATCTATCTCTCGTTATTCTAACATAAGCTTGGCTGGGACCGGTCGCATTCCCTTCTGATGAGCGCCGAGCTGGTAACCAAATAGTTAGCGCTCTTGACATCGGTTCATCAGATTCGAATCCCATCTTCGGTTTGGTTATTTGTAGCGGTTTTGAACCCACTTTAAGCTGTTGAGCCAGGTCTAATTATCTCTTGTGTACAGAAAATGAACAATGAGTGACAAGCAAAACAAACCAACCATTCTTATGGGCATGGTCGTACTATTAGGTCACAAATAGCTACTGTTCGGTAATAAATTACCAGTTGTATTCAATGTTTCATGGAAACAACTAAAATTATTGACAGTAGTTGGAAGTGTTGCTTATATATGGTTATAAAATCATCAAACTTCGAAATCGAATTAAATTGTATTTAGAAAAACAGTATATAAGGGCATTTTCGTCGAGAATTTTCGTTCATTTTCTTTCTTTTTTTTTTTTTTTTAAGGATTCTTTCAATTTTTTGCCCCATCTTTCTTTTGAAAGAAAACCACCTATAAACTAATTCTACAATTTTAAGAAGGTAATTATAATTTTATACGACCAGTTGCACTTTTAATATTCAATTTAATCAAATGATGATCCAAAAAAAGCATCATCCTTATTTTCAACATTTTTGTTTTCAAAATTATATTTCTTAGCTTAACAATTTATTTGTCATGTTCCATTATACGGATAATTCCTCTATTTTTTTGACACCTCACTTTTGTGTGAACTATCCCATTTACTATCACAGGCGTCGAAGGATTATGTGAATCGCGTCCTTTCCTTTGTACCGTACCATCTAAACTATTTAGATAACCAGCCTTTTCTTTTGGCCAGATACAAAATGTATTTTTCATAACGCCCACCGAGCAAGCAGAATATACCAAAAAAATTATTTACAACTTTATTCGTTATAATAGAGGGGAAAACACCCTTCTAGCATGACAACGAACAATTTTCCATTCACCAAACCGGGGATCCGGCGACAGTTTTTCATCCGCTTGTGCATTTCTTTTTATTTTACCCTATACATTAATTTTTTTTTTGTCTCAGACATCACAGCAAGACAAACTTTGATAGTCAACGACACACCATACCACAATCCATCACCGGAAGTGAAAGTGGAAAAAAATGGATGCGATTCCGCTCAGGGGGTGGGACGGGTCCAAGACTTGGCGCGGCCCATCAAATTTCGCTCAAGCTGTTTTACCTTTTAGTTTTTTTCGGTTTATACATATATACGTCTTTGGACCTCGATCAATACTGTTTTTGGGATGGAAAACCGAATTTTTTGGAATTAAACTTGTGATAAATAAAAGCAGAGCCGTCAAACGTTATCAAATTGAAAATATATAAAAAGGGATGGAGGAGAGGAAGAAGTTTTATGGAATGGAAAAGCGTTGTGAGACATCTGGGGTAGTCCAGTTTTCTGGATCACAAATTGTTCTATGTGTGTGAAATGGCCCTTTATTCTTTCTGTTTCTGCAGTTTTTATTTGATACTGCAGACGGTATTTCACACATTTGCAAAATAAAAGGTTTTGATTTTTGAACGTAGCCTTAAATAAATTTGTTGGGTGAGTAATCTAGCCTTTTGTTTGAAAGGGGCTTTTTTTTTAAACCTGTTTTTTAAATATGTTCCTGTTAAATCTGATTTGACGTCCCGGCACTCAAATCAATCTATTCTTGTAGTGTCTGAAAAAATATTTCGACGATAGTTCCATCTAGTGTTAAATTTTGAACTTAATTATTCTAGAATGTGTGTGGTGTCATATGATAAGAGAATCTTATTCTGTACCTTATGTTATTAAAATTACTTTAATAATGCGAACAAGTCCATGCAACAGTTCATGTTATTCTATTCACGAAGCAAATTTGGCATCATATACTTAATTGCAAAATATTCTTAGGATTTTACTACCTGTTTACTTTGGACATGGGATTGTATTTCCGTTGATACTTATCCATGTTCACATGTTGCAAAGGACGGAACCCTGAAAATTTACAATCACTTAACCTTGAAAGACGGTCATGCAAAAGAAAGAAACGCAACTCGTCTTTCATTATTCATCAGTAACTGAGTTCGAATCGGCACTTTCCAATCCAAAAAGCTTGATTATGTTATATATATATATATAATATGGAACATTATGGTTAATATGGGAAATAGTCGTTTTTTCAAATGTTTGTGATATTATAAATGTACTATGATGATGTTGGCACACAAATATACAATTTAAACCATCTTTTTTTTTTAAAAAAAAAAAATAGCGTGCTTAATATTCATGGTTTAGTGAAAAATTTAAGTTATGTATTAGGGATATAAAATACATTAAAGTCTTTAACTTATATAATAATGGATGTCAAAGTGTAGTATTTATACAATTTTGTCATTTTCGACCTGAATATTTGATGTAGAACTCACTTTAATGATCACAATATAATTTTAATTTGGATCACCCTCTCTCCCAACGCTCAAGAGATAGGGATGGGACCACTTCTTGGGCACTGAAGGCCAGATTCGATCCCATTAACTCCTGGACAATAGGAAACAAAATTTGTATTTTGCCTGCCGATGTGTTAGTGTGAATACTTGAGAGTTTTCTGAGCTTCTTTTCTCGTGACTTGTGGATTCAATCTATTCTATCGAGAAATGATATCGCGAAGCAGTACTCAGGGGTTGATTAAAATGTTATCACAGCTCTCTGCTGATCTGCACAGCAGCTCCTCACGCGTCTTCCCGTTAAGATCAGAAAATTGAAGTATCACACCTCGCGGAATAACTAACAAAATTATCTTTCTTTTACATTTTTACGAATTGTAACTTTAGTATATTGTTCTCAGATATTTTATTACGTGTCCGTGTCATGAATTTGATGGAGGAATGATCACCATTCTATTCAGTTCATTAGTTAAATTCTCACGTCAGCAAATATGCTTGTTGGGTTTCGGAGTCTTGTTTAAGTTTAAGCCCCTATTGGGATAACCCAAAGCCTCTCAACTCAGTAGCTTCACACTGCATCCCGTAAGATCAGCAAAGTGCACGGGATGTTTGGAAGGACGATAATTTCCCCCCAAATGACCATTTTCTGCCATCTCAAATGTCGACCTCGTCTCCTGTCCACGGTTCAAAAATTACATGGCTCTTGGTAATAAACGAGTATTTCAAATCTTTAATTTTAATTGGTATTAATTCGCTAAAAAGTTAGATATATATATACTCATGTGCAAAACATGAGGTTGGACCGTCAAACAAATCAAACAAACAAGAAGTAAAAAAAATATGATTAGATTGAAAGTATCATAATTATATATATACTTTTTGGATTGAAATATATATATATATATATATATATATATATATATATGTATGTATGTATGTATGTATGTATGTATGTATGTATGTATGTATGTATATATATATATATATGTATATATATTAAAAATGGTCCTTGAAAGAAAAAATATTTATATACAGATAACATTTATGAAACATTTTATCTATTGATAAATTGAATGAAAAGCACAAATTACCGTGGCATGTGATGAAGGGTGTACACAAAATGAATTCAAGTTATTTACCTCTCCATTTGAGTCAAATTTGATTTGGGAAGTTAACTGACTGGGGAAGGGTGGAGTGATCCCCGTCTTCCCAGCAATGAGATATCCCATTTGCATATCAAAGTGGAGCTGCTTTGTGCTAATGGATGCCTTGATGACCACTTACTCCCCCGTAGAGTTGAAAGTGTCAGACGAGATATCATTGCAACCCTTCAGACATTGAGTTGATGAACTTGGAGCGTGGGTCCTCCTCGCGTACCTCGGAGAGGGTCGCCATCTTGCTTTACGGCGCCAATTTCTCCGACAGATTAAGTGGTGACACAATTTGTATGGCATGTATTTCAGATTGATATTGGTGAATTATGTAGCTCAGTTATGAACGGTGTTGTGGAAAAGAGTTATTTGCAGTTAAATGTCAAACTATTCGATTTGCGAATCGTAATCGAGGGGGTAGATGATGTATATAGGATTAGATTATCTTCCCACAGAGTACATTTCTTTTTTTTTTTTTATTCATCATAGAGCCTCGAACTGGCAATCGAAGGCCCTTGAGTACAAATATTCATGAATTCGATTCCCCCTTTCGGATGCGGTTTATAGTAGTTACGAATCTATTTTAAATTGTAGGTGTCTCAACCTGATTGCTCTTTATGTGCTAATTGATCATTGAGCGACATTAAAACATAACCAAACTAAACCTAACTGATTAACCTTTGTGAAAAAATGACTTTTATGAGTGGCGAACGTAATAACCAATAAGCCGCACTCACAGCTAAATGATTAACGTTTTGTTTTTAAGTTCACAAGAAGGCTTTGTGTTCCCTCTTCAAACATAAATATTTGTTGATTAAGTTCGAATTTTAAAATTTGGTACAAATCGAATTAGTTTTTATAAGAAAATGACCGTAAAATGACAAAAGTTTGACAATTTTAGATAAAAAAATATTTTTATCTAAATTATTTTATTATAATAACTGACAATATTATAGCGTATTCCCCGTTTCTTATAGTTCTGAATCCATGACATGGGTTTCAGGGACTGTAACCATGGAAACGGAAATTTATCTGCAGATTATATATTGTCATGATGGCTATTTCGTTACTATAGCAACCTGCAGATGAGTGATGTTTGTGATACTCCAATTTATTAGTAACAGGTTATAAGTTCATATAGCTTTTATGTGTTTTTTATTTATTACAAATGACTGCAAAAGATTTCTAGAGTTTCTTAATATTGGAGTTGATAGTTAAAAAATACTTTTTTTAATGGTTCGGTTTAGATATATTTATATAGTATTTTATTTGTAATTATTTAATTTTATATCATTTTCTGCTGATTTGAAATGGCTATGATAAGTAGTAAGAGGAAATATTATAAAACTATAGAGGTTCATAAATTAAAATGCCCAAGTACATAAAATATATATGCCTCAGTGATTGAATAATGATTTTTATGTTTTTAGATAGTTATATTTTAATGTTTAACTATATTATAAAAATATTATTTGCCTCAAAATTGTTATTAACGATCTAGTCTTCGCTTCTATAAGTCACGGGTTCGATTTCCTCTTCAATTTTACCTCCATAGTAACTTTAAATTGTAAATTTTAATCTAATTAACCGCCATTTTGACATGGCGTTGCTAACTGCCTAATACTGTTACAAAAGCATTTTAACCTGCCTTACTTTCATAAATAGTGCCTTAAGGGAGGAAAACGCTCAAGCACCCACCAACAGATGTAAATGAAGTAGACAGAAACGCGATATCCATCTCTCTTTTAACAATGACTGTCATCGAGCCCGGGATTTTTTTCTTTTGAAGAGTAATGTCCTATTATTATGAACCATATTAGCCGTCATTTGTCAAAAATGAACGCTGACTGACAAAACAAACCAAATCCTAAAAAATCTTATTTTTTCATCCATAACTACTGCATACTTACGAATAAAGCAATATTTATTTGTACAGTATTATGCGTATTATAAAGTTATTCTATCTATATTTATGAGATACATTTAAAATTGATTATATGGTAACCATAAGTATAAAGATACCTTATACTTAACCCATCTCTTCAATCAATTATGTTAAAAAGTTCAATTCATACATATCTAAAGTGTTGGTTAAAAAATAATTGTACTGTACTCCAGTCTCTTGGAGATGTCATTTACAATTTTACAGTTTCCGATCATAAAATATCCCATGTGTACTAAGCTTATTATCAAAGTAGAAGTCAAACGATAAAAGGGGAAAAAAATTGCACTTTTCCGAACATCTTTCCTATCTCATAACTTCTCTCTAACTGTTTTTTCGGCGACTTCTTTTTCCCACTGCTGAAGCTTTTACATTTTGTTACATCTCTTTTTATTAAGAGAAAAAAAAAGTTGGCATTTATGACTGCAGCGGCGGCAGTGGACGCAGAATGAAAAAAAGCAGACAATGCCTTCGAGTATTGTTGACCATGCGCAATGGAGATATACGAGGAATGTTTATGTTTTTAGTGTCTGCTATCTCTTATCTCTTTCGGTTTTTAGTTGAAAATAAACGCGTGAAACATTCGTTCGGGGAGAATTTACACGCGTTCCCCCTCCCTTTGATGCTCTCGGCTAAGTAGACCAGACAAGCTATCAAGCGCTCTGAGTGGGTGATTTTTAGTGTTGCCATAAATTAAAGAGAAAAGATGTGTGCTCTTTTTCATGCGTCATTTGAGAGCTGAGATGGATTCAATTTTTTATTTTATTCCGTTCGGAATAAATGTTATAACTTCGGTGATAATGCTGCATTATCTTTTTTAACTGTGACTGTGATGATGGGTAGTTTTTAAGACGATATATGCTAAAAGATGTTCATAAATTCTTCTATTACGCGTTTTTATTTTAAAAGTTTTTTCAAAGCAAAATTGTTGGAAGTATTTGGTCTTGTGATTTGTAGGGTAAATTTGTAGTGAGTTACTCTACTTGTCTGCCGAAATTTTGGCTCATGTTGAAGTGAGAGCGGCTGAACAGGATGGAGTGAAGCTCACACCGGCATCTTTGTTTCTGGCTAATTTATAACATGATCCATTTTTGTTATTAAACTTTCATTTAATCCACTTTAATTGATTTAAATTGTAACTAAAATATATTTTTGAGTTATCTATAAAAGTGCTTATTCCCCGATATAATTAATTTAAATGGTGTAATAGTGTTCCAGAACTTTGCTCGCTTCAAGAACGGTAGCATGGGGTTCTATCGGCTCTTATTTTGCCATTTATATGCAACCTCAGGAATAGAAATATTTACGGCGATGGAAAACCCTTGTATTTCCACTTTTTTTTTTTGAAAAAATAACTATATTTTTCTTTTTTACCGATTCTTGGAAAGCATTTTTCCTTTCTGCAGTTAATGTGTTTTCGCCTTTCCCTACACGCTGCTAAACGGAAGCATATTGTAACGTCGATGAAAGGAATTGCAACTTTAGTATTTAATAATTTCGTAACAATCGAAAATGTCTCTTACACATTCATTCGATATGTTTTTAACTGACTTATGTGAGACTTCGGTTAGATTGGGATTAGAACTCACTACCTTTCGATAATGAGAATGAATGTCCTAATCACAATGGACGGCTTGTCCACTGTGGCTATAATGAAAAAATAAAAATGAAAGCTGTAAATAGTTACGTGTATTATAAATACGAAATATCTCTTGAATGATAACAATCGGTTCCAAATAACAATTACGATGAAAAATTGAATAATTAAGTTAGTTGTATAAATAATATATGACTACTATACTATAAGAAAAATCAAGGGATTTAATAATTTGTTTTTAATAAATATAATCTGAATATAGTGATTTTATTTTGAAATTTATTAATTTACATTGATTGTACATTTTTAAATATAAAATTAAGAGAAATATATATATATATATATCTATATATATATATATATATATATATATATATATATATATATATATATATATATATATATATATATATTAAAACTGCAATAATTGTTAATATATAAATTTTAATAAATAATCGCAATATTTATTCTTAATAAAGTAAGTTGAACTAACTATCGTCGAGAAATGGTGTTGTTTAATATTACCAGACGCAACCTTAATGAATTTAGTACAATATTCTAAATTTTGTTACAGCTAATGAAATCCAACCGCGATATCTTTTGAAACGAAAGTTTCAAATTAAATGAATAATCGCAAATGGGGGACTTAGTATCGTCTGTCTGGAGCTACAGGCCGCTTGTACACGAAGTCAATACAGCTACAGAAAGATAATTTTCTCGAAGGGGATGAAGAGGGTGACCTCTGCCTACATAGTCCTAATCTAGTCTCCTTCAATCAATTAAAATGGGGATTCTCAAGTCCTCCTTCTACCCCCCCCCTACTAGAGGGAGACAAGCGAGGGATTTAAATTATCTCTTCAGCCAATGATACACGTTTATCGATATTTTCGAAGGGTGGGCCTCCACATTGAGGGTAAAAGTGTAGGGTGGGTGGATTTTGTGTCAATAAGCAATTTGAATGGAGATTATGAAAACAGGAGGTGATGTACCATTCCTTGTTGTGTACGTTATTTATTTCGATTGGGGGCGATGTTGATTTATGGGGGCTATTCTCTGAAATTTAGGTAATTCGATGGGGACTCTGGTACATTAATCTGGAATTGTAACATAAATACAGTGAAAAATTTAAATCACATTTTGAATTTAAATTTTATGTATCATTCTGTGTTTTAAATTTTTGATTAAACGTTCTCAAGCCTGAAATTTATTTTTTCCAGATAGTCAATGATATTTAGATAAATCTAAATGAACCTCGTGAAAGTTAATCTATATTGAGTCTTCTAAGCTATACCGAGTGTTTATCTATATAGAATTTTTGCCGCTATCTATATAGAGAGTCTAAATCTGTATAATGTACTTATCTGTATAGAATCTTTATCTTAATTTATATGCAGTCCTTACGTATATAGAGTCTTTGTCTTAATCTATATAGATTCCTTATTTGTATAGACTTATTCTATATATTGTGGTCACAAATTTGCACAAGTGCTGATACAGAGAGAAAATAGACATTAGATATACTTTTCTTTCAATATTCCAAAAATATAATTTTAAAACAAGTGAATTCTTTGAAGTATTTTTTTGCCTAACAAGGCAAGCATTTAGCCTTATACGCAGCCGATCGGAAATGCAACAGAGCCGGTATGAAAAAGATGCTTCCACTTCAATAATTTAATAACTTCACCAACTGAGGGAAGTTTTCTGCAGCGTTCCGTCATCTGATTTCCCCGCAGAGCATCTGAAATTCTGTATTTGATTTAAAACTATAGATTTGACTTAGATTATTAAGATTTTCAGACAAACACTGCCACAGCAATTATAAAACTTACAGAGATGTTAACTTCTAGTTGAAGTCACGGATTCTGTCAGAGTCCGGAGGCCCGCGTTTGTAGGAAAGCATTTAACGTAAATTTAAACTAAATCTACTTATTAATTACTAGATTTAGAGTATGATAGATTTAAATTAAGAGTATGGGAACCACACACACACACACAATAAAGAATAACTCAAATGGTCATTAAAATATTTTGTAGTTGAAATATTTGGATCATAATATGTCAACAAAGTAAAACTTTGTTGAAATTGTTTAGTACTCAAATATCGTAGAAACTGTATTACAATGAAATTTACTATTTGATCGTATTGAATAACAATATGTAAATTAAAACTTAATGAATCACTTAAACGTATTATCAAAATTTTTATTTAGATTTGAGAAGAATTTGAATGTGTACCCCCTTCATATAAAATTCATTTAAATCATTTTACAGTTCAAATGCATTTTATAATTTACCGCATATTTACTTAATTTAGGTATTACAGAAAAAAACGTTTACCTAGATGTAGGATAATTATCGATTTCCAATGAATTTAATAATTCATACCTGATTTATCACATACTTAATAGGTGAGATTTTACAGGGAAGATTTGCACCTTTGTTTAAGATATATTACCATTTAAAATGAATTTTATAATTAAACTCGCTTTATTTCATTTTTACTTAGTTAATATTTTAACTAAGTAAGAGCATGAAATAAAACCCTAATAGTAACAATTCAAATAACTTAACAAATTTAAAAAGAGATGAAATGAAACACATGTTTGTCTTTTCAAGCGCAAAAAGTTCCATAACGGAATATCACATTATTACAGTAATTATGTCGCAGCATGCATAATTTTACATAGCCGAGCTCCAGACTCTGCCTTAAGGTTAACGGGGTTGAGTACTCGCCCATTTCCAAATTCCTCATTTTGAACCACGGTCAGGTTCGAAGTCACACCTGAGCTGACACTCTCCACTCCACATCCACGCCACACCAGTGGAAGGACTTTGAATCTTATTAAATAACGTAGACACGTCCCTACCTCACGGAGCTCCAGCAACCCAGTGAAGGAAGTACGTGGTCACCCTCCCAGTCAGACAAATGATGCTTCACTTTTCTGACTTTAACGGGAAGCTACTGAGACACTGGAGCTCTAAATAATTTTGTAAAGAGTTCGCACATAATCGTATGAAGTAAGTTTTCAATTAAATTAAATGCTGTCCCACACATTAAAATTTCGAAAAAGAAGTATTAACTTCAGAGCGGTGTACTGATATAAGTACCCTTGCCTTCTGTACAACATTTTATTGGTTCAAATCCCACCTGTGGCTTGGGTGCTTATAGTGGTTCGGAATCTACTTCAAAGCGTCAGTCTCGGTCTAATTAACCCTTGCATACCAAAAAAATGACTGAGTGACAAACAATCTAAACCTGATATAACTTTCACTTCATTCCAGGTAGACATTCTCATCTCATCGCCGGTAAAAATGTTGCCCTACAAACAGAATGTATGGATTAATAATATATTTTAGTAAATGATAATTTAATTAATTAAATGTCGAAAATTGAAGTAAGAACGTTTCTTATACTCGAGATGGCGACAATCATTTTATAAACGTGAATAATATTCTTTCGACCGTGACCGCTTGCAAGCATTTCTGATGGCGTAGCCTCTCCATTAGGGAATTAAATGAGAGCTTCCGAAGGGGTCGGCTCGATAGATAGACGACAAACCACGAGAGACAGGTCACACCTGCGACTTAATTAATCTCCTCTTAATTCACTCCCTATTAAGAAGGTTGGGGGTGGATGACATTATAAAAAAAGGCAGCCAGGATCCCAGTGGATTTTCATTCTTGCTGTGGTCCCACAGATTCCGTAATAAACAAGATCATCCCTTCCCTTCCTTCCACCAATGAAGATGAATAGTCTAATCAAGGAGTCACTAAGCGGTCCAATGCATCCTGCTTGCGCTTGGGCCTCACTCGCCGAGCACCACATCGGAAATGAGATTTAAACGAGACGTCATTACAGTGCTAAACACGCTCGCTCCTCTCTCTAAAAGAGCGCGCCGTGATGGTGATGAGGAGTAAAAGTGGAATTAAATGAGAAAAAGATGAGAAAAAAATATTTCAGTTTATGCGTAATCTAAAGTATTTTTTTTTATTTTTATTTTTGTATGTGTTTTGTCAAATGAGGAATCTATTCAGAAAAAAAATGTTCTTTTTATTGGGTGAGAAGTTTTATTTCGACGAGTATATCGAGACTTCGTGGAGATAAGGTTATTTGTAACTGAATTATGAGTGAGCTCAAATGAAACTCCTTTTTCTCGCCAAATAGCATAAAATTCAATAAATGTCTGAAATGACTGGAAAAAGAATAATGCAGTGGCACAGAACTTTATTAAAAGTTTCATGATATTTATCCTTTAAGGACAGAATTTATGTAAATTCAACTGATACATTGTTAAATTACAGAATTATCAGACATTCACATTGAATTACGATTGAAGTTTGTTTTGAAGGTTAATGTATTGCCTTTTCTTATAACTTGAACATGTTAAATATAAAATCAACCTCCAATAAAACAAATTTAATATTACTAAATGAGTCATTAGTTAGTATTTTTAATTATGAAATATTTTTAACTATTGTAATGCCATACTAATGTGTGTGTACATATATAATATTAAATTTTGGCCAAGTTAAAATAACAGAATAAGTTTTTTTGTTAGATATAAACTATTTAAAATACTAAATTTATGAGTATTCTCATATTTTACCTATATATCGAAGGCAAGTACTAGATTAATATCTCAAGTGTTCCACAAATTCATGAGCCTTTCTTATACTTTTTAACACAACCCCCTGCCACGTGATCCCTTTTCAATACGAAACAGAAGACGACTAACAGAAGATGAGAGGCGAATTTATACTAATGATGGACATTTCAACTATTTTTTAAATAAAATGCTTTTTGGAGGTTATCTGTATTGCATTTTGCATTTAACTAAAGCCTGCTTCTTTATTAGGTTATAATTTACTATATTCAATATATATATATATATATATATATATATATATATATATATATATATATATATATATATATATATATATTATTCAAATGATTAATACCCTAAACGTTGGTGTATTGTTCTTTAAATAAAGAGATTGGTAATAAAAATTTTCAATTCTGATTTACCTAGTATATTAAAGATTTGGATGGTTGAATGTTAACTGTAAAATATATTCAGTAAATAGAACTCAATTTAAAGTTATTGTTTTATTAATTTATATAAAATTCTATCGAAAGAAAGTTATACATTGAAATTGACTAGAAATATAAAATTCTATCGAAAGAAATTTATATATATTAAAAAGGCAACAATAAAATAAACTAGAGATACTATTTACAGTTCTTTGAAGAATGCTCTTGTGTGTTTTGAAGAAAACTATTTCATTTTACTTGATGGCAAAGCATAACGCAGAACCTTTGTAAAACTATACAGAAGGACAAAACAAAACACTAAAAATTTAATTCGCGCAGAGATAACATTTTAATACCTCACTTCATGGTAGCTGGTTTTCAACTCTCAGCTCGTTGCTCTTGTTGCCATTCGATGACAATTAAATTCTGAAATGTTGTTGCTGGAAGTAGTGATAAAATAGTCCAATTAAAAGTACAAATTAATTTCCCAATAGCCGAAGTTATAAGATCAAGAATATTTTATGCAAAAAGAAATTTATTTCTACTCAAATCAGAAATACTTGAATGATATCCGTATAAATTTCCTTTTCTCTCATGAAAATATTTCAACTACCCCTTTGCAAATCGAGAAATTTGTTCGACATCGGCTTCAGATGGTTAGCCACAATTTAACTTTTTAAAGAGAGGCAAAGTACACGAGACAAGGACTCTTTGTTTCCACAGCTCCGGTCGCATTGTCTCTTCAATGGGTGTTTAAAATATATTTTGTTCCGTTAACTCTGCAGAGAGAGACGGATATTTGAATTAAAGAGATGTCTGGGTCTTTAACTAGTTTTAAGGGCTTGTTAGGAGGGAACACCCACAAAGTGAAAGGAACAATTCATAAACTTTTTATTTTTTATCGAGATCTCACATTTCGCGTCTTTTTATTTATTGTTAAACGCGTGAAATATATTATGATAATGATGTAATTATTCTCATGCTGATGAATTTATGTGTTTCAAAAATAAAACATGATTTTTTTTTAAATAGTTTCCTTTTGAATTCATTTTTAGTTTTCACACAAAAAGATTTGAAATTTGTAAGGTATTCGCCTACCTTGAAAGTTGACTTTAGACTAATCATGACAATTATTTTGTTTGTGAATCTAGTAGGCTGAACTTGTTTTAGAAACAGCTTTTTGTTTCACTCGCGTCAAATAGAAATTAAGTTACAAGAGTTTTAAAATACATTGTCTTTATGAACGACATTTTGGAAAACGAAACAGGAAAATCCTTTCTCGCAACTTGTGGACACGATCCATTATAATAAAAAAATCCTATACCAAAGCAGTCCACAGGAGTTATGTAAAATGTTATAAATAGCTTTCTGCTTATGAGACCGGGACTGACGATTCAAAAGAATTCCGAACCATTACAAACACCCAAGCCACAAGTGGGATTCCAATTCGCAAACTATTGAACTCCAAGGCGTGCACTTATATAAATATGTCGTTCTCAAGTTTATTTAAAAATATTTCCATCTCTAAATTTTAATGACAGCATTTAAATTAATTTAATACCTAATTCATTCGATTATGTGGGAACTCATTGCGAAATTATTTAGAGCTTCAGTTGCTCAGCAGCTTCACGCCACTTCCCGTTAACATCAGGTGAGGGAAGCATCATTTGCCACGGATAGAGGTCGGGAGGGTGACCACGTATACTCCTCTCACTGGGTTAATGGCGCTCAATGGGTTGGGGACGTGACTACGTTAATGCGTGGTTTCCAAAGGGCTTCCACTGGTATGGCGCAGATGAAGACGAGGGTGCTAGCTCAGGTGTGACATCGTCACCTAACCGTGGTTCAAAATGACAATGCACCTGCTGATGGGCGAATACTCTAAATTCGTTAACCTTAAGGTACAGCCCGGGGCTCACCCTCATCGCTATTGACGTATGATAAACACAGTGATGGCCGTTTGGCCCTGCTTACAATTCTTGTGTGATTTTCCAATTTCGTGTCGGAATTTCCTTGGAATTTGGAAACCTTTTCTTAAATTGAATTCTATTTTCTTTGAATGTCACTGAAATGGAGCTATATTTTAGCTCAAAGGGAAAAAGACCTTTTTTAACAATTTGAACGTATTCATTGGTGTCGGAATGCGATTTAGTTTACAAATGCTGAAATTGTTATTAGACTCAATGAGCAATGAAGCTTTTGCAAAAAACGTTTGGAATCAGAGATTTATGGAATCCAAATTTTTTTATAATGTATATAATCAATTAGATCTCTCGATGGGATTTTTTCTCAAGTTTAAATCCTGGCGACATTATAATTGTGTTGTATTTCTTAAAAAATCGCACAGTTTCTGAGCGTTTTTAGCTTCATATTGGTTTGCAAAGCGAATTTGTGAATGGACAATATTCTGGCATTCATTTCAAAAGTTCGTGGATTCAAATCACACATAAGGTATCGATATTTAAGGCTTTTCGGAATCTAGTTTATGCCTTTTCAATAAAATATGAACTGAAATTCAAATTTCTTTTGTAAATTTTTGTACATCTTTAAAGCACAAACTGTAGATTTTGGTATCAAATAGCCACATTTAAATTTAGCTCTTAAAAATAGCAGAAAATATTTTTTATCTTCATAATAATATACTATAATAAATTGTATACTATACTGAATTATATTATAATTTCTTATATATTTTTACTGTATTTTTTGTTACATTTTAAATTTTATATGCATTTTTCGTGCCTTAAAAACACTTCTGGATCTCTGAAAGCGGCATAGGTTTGTGCATATGAGCGATAATCTTCGTCCAGTTAAGACTGCTTAAATATTTAAAAAAAATTTGAAGAACTATTTTATTTGTTGCCCATACAACCATTATTTAAAAAAATTGAGTTCATAAATTAAATTAAAATGAATTAAAGTTAATTATAAAATTTAATATCCTTATAAAATAAAGATATTAAAGAGGAAATTACCAATTGTATTTTAATTAAAAGTATCCTGCTAAATTTTTTAAAAAAATTACTACTATATCGAATATTATTTGCTCTTTTGTGTATAGAATTTCTCCATGTCAAGAAATATAATCTTCTTATCTGTAAAAAAATATATATATTTTATTGGTGTATAACAATGTTTTTCCGTCATTTTTTTAAAACTAAATTCTGGAAAAAAACTGTAAGAAGGAACTAAATCACGTTATATTTTTAATAAAAAGTGAATGTAATAAAATAAGAAGCAATGATTTAAAGTGAACGAAAGAAAAAAAGAACGTAATATTCATTTAGAATGTTAAAATTTTAATTTAGTTCTAGAAAATAGAAAGCTTAATATTTTATTCATTTTGAAGCAAGAGAGTTTTAAGCTCCAGTGCGAAAGGGAAAAAACTGCTTATTAAAAAACTCCCTTTTGCGTTTATGAATAAATGAGAAGTGGAGCCGATGCACTTTGTTTGGAGCGTAAAATTATCACTCAGTGCTACATGGAGACTTTTTTCTTGCAAATTACTCTTTATTAGTAAAGGAAATAGTCAAGAGGATTATAAATAAAATTATTTTTTTATTTTAAAAGCTTGTTTAATATTAGTAGTGCAGAGTGCAAAATTAACATTAATTTTGGAAAAATGCGTTCATTTGAAATTCTAAAATGATTAATTTTGCTTTTATTTTTACTTAGAGATGCGTAGTATTTTCGAATTACTATTACATTTTTTTGGATTACTGGACCGAATTGGCCGCTGAATAGTTGATACTCTAGTTTTGAATTCTACAGTTTGCGAGTTCAATTCCAACTTCCGTGAGGAAGTTTGTAATTGTCAGAATACACTTTAACTCTATATTATTATTGATTGAACTCTGTTATCAATTACTCTTATTATTGATTGAACTGTATATCGTTATAGGATTAAACTCTGTAAGATTATTAGCTATACGCTGAATAGTTGGCTCTTTAGTTTTCAATTCTACAATTCGTGAGTTCGATTCCAACATCTATCATGATGATTGCAATAATCGAAGTACATTTTAACATTTTTCGAATAAATCCTCATACATAAAGTGACCATAAAATAATAAATCAAACTGAATGACACTTCTTAATCTACATTTAAATGACGTTCTTAAATGCCGTTTTTTAAATTTTAAAATATTTATTTGCACAAAATTTATATTTTCGTGTTTGTTTTTATTTCATTATATTCATAAATACTGAACAGATCGGTGTATTGCCGAGCTGGAAGTCAAATAGTTGACGTTGTGACCCTTAGATTTAAAAGTTCGTTGGTACGAATGAATGTTTGTAGTGGTTTGGAATCCACTTTAAACCGTAGGTCCCTATCTAATAGGTCGTCGTGTGCAAAAAATGACTTTTGAGCGCAAACCAATCAATCAGATTGGTTTGTTATAATGATTTACTTCATTAACACCGTTAAATAGTGTTTTTATGGAATATTTAATATTATTTTAAACTCTCTTACTTCGAATTATATAATATCTCAATTATTTTTATGGACTATATAAGAACAGTGAAGACTAACTTTCTTTGTACTTGTGGAAATTTCTATCCATCCTTATCACGTGGTGAACTAACAAGTAATTTTTAGAAATGCTTATATTAAAAAAATATTTATTCTATATTTTTTATGCTGTATATTTTGTAAAGAATGCACATAATTTATATATATCTGTTTTTGATATGAAGTGAATTAAACAAAATAATTAATTTCCTGCACAGTTTGTCTGTTTTTACAGAATTAGTGTTTAATTCTTCTCCACAAATATGCTTCCTAAATTTCTAATACCCAGCTGCTATAAGGATTTCTACATGTCAGCGCGGAAGTAGTAATTAATAGGGAACCCAGCAGAAAACCTCAGACATGGGTCGCTACCCCAGACGTATCATTTCACGTGGAGGATATTGCGACACCGGAATATATATTCAGCGTGTCCCAACGTGTTCAACAGGCAAACACGACGCATCTTCGATAGGATTGAGATTGGAACTCACGACCTCCCGATAAAGAGAACGAAAGCCCTAACCATGGAAGGCCACCATGGAAGTGCAGCTCTTGTGAAAGTAGAGATGATTGGTTACTGTCAATACAGTAGCAATACCATTATTACCAATATAAATAGAGTCGAATAACGATAAATAATTTGTTCTTTTTTTAATAAAATGTCTTTTTTCTTTTAATTATCGTTACATATGATTTCTTGTCCTGTCTCTGTAATGACTTCATTTTTAAATTGAATTTCTGCTACGATTAAAAGCATTATCTTAATGTTGAAATCGAAATGAAACTACTACCAGGGTTTTATTTTTACTTGCTTGATATATATATACTTAAGTAACATTTACCAAACTTTGATTATAGATCTATTAAAATGCCTAATAGTATGATGCCGTTACAGAAATGTATTTGCTTCAAGAAAGGTGGTGTTTTTCTTGCCCTTTTAAAATTCTCAGTCATCTGAACGCAATTGCTGTGAGTAGCGAAAAATGTTTATGCTGCGGACGGAACTGTGATTGTTTGAAGAAGAGACGTGCATGACTCTTTCCCCTTTTAAAAATTATGTGCTGCACATAATTAGAAAAAAATGTCTTTGAATAGAGAAAATTACAGTGACGAGTGTTATATGATTCCTTAATCCAATAATAGTTCTTCACTTATCTGAATGCTTCATACATCCCTCCTTGAAAATGGAAATAATAAATATCAAGAACACTTTGCAAAAACCTATAATTTTACGACCTATTTGCTAAGAAACCATGCTTTTTTTCAAAAGGGAAAATCAGTAAGTTTAATTTCAACTTTTAAGAAAAAAAAAGATTTCATGATTTTTCTCATTTCATAAACTGTGAGTCAGAATTGTTTTATTCAAATAATTTTTTGAAAAATTAAAATATGAAGCAAAATAAGTTTTTGTCACTGCAATACTTTTAGCTGAATACTTGGAAGAATTTTCCGTCTTAGATTTCACAAAATTATGGAGACAGCCTATCCCTTCAGGGGTCTTGCTCATTTATTTTTAATTTACTACCTCACTACCCGGAGACTTCTATAAATTTGAATAATGGCAGGAATGCTGAAAAATGTGAATAAGTAAAGAATTATCGACCGGAGCTCCATTCAAAATTAAAGCAATACGTCAAGAGGAGAGGAAGATTTTTTTCTCTCTGCTTTCTTTTTCGCGCCGTTAATCCCGCAGTTACTACAGGAAGAAGCGTATCCAAAAGCGTATTAGCTGCCATCAGCATTTTTCCACTGTTTAGGCTAACGAGCGTCACAAACTTTCCCTTGGAATGGATAGTTGGCGAAAAGAACTCGATTATGGGATTTTCGACAGAAGGGCTTCAGCGCTTAATTTCATCATTAGCAAAATCTAAACCCTTGCTTAAGTGCGGCCTAATTCCCTTACTTAACTCTAGTTAACGAGAGTGTATTATAGGTAGAGCTTCGGAGAAAAAGGTACTGCTAATTTGCATTTTTGGCGAAATTTGGCGAGAGTTCTATGATTTGGGTTATAAATATGGCGATCACTGTAAAAAAAATTCCTATTGTGTCTTCTCCGAATTTTTCGTCCCACTTTATCTCAATTATTTCTACGTTCTGAATAAGAACTTTTTCTGTGCCTAAGCAGCTTTTAACAAGCACAAAAATTAGTAAATAAATACAAATAAGAAATGGAAAATCTCATACAAAATCACAATAATTTGTAAAAAAATGTATCATAATAAACAATTTATTCCCAAAATACTTAAATTTTTCGAAAAAAAATGTGCGTTGTTAATTTTTATTGATATTACTTAGTTAATTTTTATAATACATAAAATCAATATGTATAATATTTGCTTTGGAATAGAGTAGACATTAAGTAAATAATATCTAAAGTAAGAATTAATCAAGTAAATATTTGTGTTTATAAAAATTCTCTTAGAAATTTTTGATACTATAAATGAAAATGCAAAGCGATTCAGAAACCTTAAATATTTTACTTGTTATTTTTAAACACAAGAAAAACTTTAGCAAGAAAATGATGAAACATTGAGAATACAACAGAAAACATTCAGAATATAAAAGAATAAATGAATAATTGAAATTTATAATAAGAGGAGTAAAAATGTATCGCTTCTTGCTTCTTATGAGGAGGTATTGAGAAAGGTGTTTCAAATTTTTTTGTGTGAAGATCTTGAGGAATATATATAAAGCGTTCCATGACTCTAAAATGGATCGTTTTGTCTGCATATTGCAGTCATCAGTCTAGACTTCAAGATATTTGCTGAAGCAGGTATTTAAACATTGCACATCCTCGATTTCTTCCCCTGAGTTTTTGAAATGTATTGATACAACGGAGGCAGGAGCGAAAACGTCTACAATCCCTCTACATCCATTTCAGAAGAATTCTCAGTTTTCCTGTCAAGCCACCCCCCCCCAATGTAAACATGCGTTTTTCCGTCTTCATTAATATTACTTTAGAATGCATTTTTTTTTCACTTTTGTCATATATTTGTCACTGAAAGAGATTAATGAAAATAAAAAAAAATTGATGGAAAGTCCATTTGCGGCTTTCTCCGAATGATATTTTATTATCTGTCGCTCGTACTTCATTCTCGAGCACCCCAAGGGTGGGCCACCCTTGGGACCACACGTGGCGGCATTTCGTGACGCCATCCCCTTTGAAATCTTGCATCTGATGAAGAGGTATCTGCTATTTGCTAGCGTTTCCCCCGTCGAGCCCCTAACAGTTATGACATTTTTAGCAACGTGCAAAACGGGAAGTCCGCTTTAGTAACCGAGGCGATGAGTTCGGGGCTGCATACCCAAATTTCTTCACTGTCTGGCAAAATTGGTTTTACTTTGGCGGTCTAATAACTTGTAACTAATCGAAATTATGTTGCTGACAAGACACGAAAACAAATGATTTATTAGATGCTTATTATAAAAGATGGTTAGCTGTAATGAAAATTGTGAAATATTTTTTCATATAATATGGTATAAATGGAATATTTTTTGTGCAATTATTTAAAGTTTGTTGCTATTTTTTACTTGCTTGAGTTATATTTCATTTTTCTGGGTATATTTAGTATATATTTTTCTTTTTTAGTATCACTTCTAAATTATATTTCGAGTTTATTTCGTAAATATATTTGTATTTGTAAAAAATATCTTTAAACATTTCATATTTACATGTTTGTGTGAACTTTACGAAAATGCATAAAGAAATAATTTGATAATTTTTTTATAATTTTAATATTTTTTGAAAGGTTAGACTAAATCTATGCATAACTTTTTTCCATTACGAAATAGAAATGTCACAATTAAAAGAAATCTATCCTCTTTCGATTCATTTTACAAAAGAATTCATGCAAAATACATAGGCTTTCAATATTTCATGAGTAATTTTGAAACTAGGAAAATAAATAATGAATACTCTCCGCATTAGTAGTACTCCGATTTGTTTGAAAGTGAAATTTCTGTGACGGTGCCTTTCTTTCCTTTTTACTCGGGGATATCATACAAAACTGACATCCAAGCCTTTACCTGAAGTTATCTATAATTAAACTAATCTATAATGTGACTTGATTGAAATTGAAATGATCTACAATTTTACTTAGACTTTAAAATTATGTACAATATACCTAGATATTGAAGTAATCTTCTGTTTACTCAGAAACTGATGTAATCTACAATTTATCTAAACATTTAGGCAGTTTACCTAAACATTGAAGCAAATTATGGTTTGTTAGAATATAAAAGCTACAAAATATTTATTAAATTACCGAAATATTAAATCTAGCTAAAAGTTATATAAAAATGACACTTTTTATTAAGGATGGATTGTTGAGATTGAATGTTAAAGTTATTAGATGAATTAAAGGGTACTTTGATACCCAAAATTAATCATGGAAATGACAAATATTTCTCGATAATTTTTCTAGATTAGAGATTAATAGCTAAAATAATTCCAAATAAAAGAATTTTTTGAATTCCAAATGAAAGAATTTAATTTTATTTGAATAGGAATTCCGATTATCCGAATTAGGAAACATTTTTCATTCTGGATGCCAAAGTATCTGATTCACTAGTCAAAAAAGAAACAACTGAGTATGTCAAAATCTTTTATTGGAACGTTATTGACCAATCAGGCAAACAGTACAGATGCGATAATCCGTGAAATCGAGGGGGAGCCTATCACGTGTATGCTAATTTCGCGAAAAATCTAGAGAAGTATTAAAAAAATAAATAAATCGAAATATGCATTTATATTATTTATATACAAGATAGGTAATATAAAAATTCTTATACATGTTGGCAACCGAATGGTTATCGTCCTAGTCTTGGGTTCACATTCCACTTAAGCTTGGATGTTTGTAGGGGATCCAAATGTACGTTAAATTGTCGATCTCGGTATAACTAGCTGTCATTTGTAAAGTTTAACCGACAAGTGACAAATAAGCCAACAATAAACATACTTATTGCTTAAGATGCAGCAAAAATATTAATAATTTTGCAAATTTATAGAATACTTTAGGAAATTAAATAAAAAAATTTTTAAACTTTATTTAGAATTTAAACATTTTAGATAACTTAAAAGTCTATAAACGAAAATAGCTAGAAACCTATTTCAATATTTTTTTCATTAGAATAAACTTTTGCAATATTAATTAATCTAGAATCTTTATCATAGATATAAAAATCATAAACATTTGTCAACGTGGAAATACGTCAACTAAATAGCAAGAACTTTTTAATGTCCAATTTTTATAATGATAATGAAAAGAGATATTATTGCATAGTTGAAGCGAAAATATAAAATACGCCGTAAAAGAAAAACCACTTCAAATTTAAGTTTATTTATTTTTTATTTAAGTAAAAAATATTTAGTAATGATTGTTAAACACACACACACATTAACCCTTACGTCTCTCTTGGGAACAAATTCAAAAATTTTCTGACGCCAATGACATTTGAAAGGTATTAAGCAGCTTTAAATTCCACCCTCTATCAAAGTTGGGGATTTTTTTTCTCTACACCAGATTAAAATAATGAAAAAGAAGCGGGACACGACAGCTGTTGCGAGACGCTGAACCTTTTCAGCCCGGAAAGGAGGCTCACCTGTGCAGATGGTCCTCGACAGCAGACGCGTAACTGTAGTGGAAAAAAGAAATAAAAACGATAATCGCAGATTTTTCCAGATGGGAAAATTCCGAATAGTTGATCGTTGGCTCTGTTCAAATTCGGCATTTTCTCTCACTTGTTTCTTTTTTATCCACTTGAGATGAGACTTCTTTTCAATTATAGAAAACGTTTTCATTTTGTTTTAAAAGAAAATTGTATCTGAACGGAGAAAGATGCGTACCAATTCTCTTTTTTGGAATATGAAAGTGATGGCTGAGTGACGCCATAGAAACAGAAAAGGAAAAAAAAAGTCGAACTGCGTTCCAAGATTATTATAAAATTTTTTTTAAAAATATAAATATTACATGGTTATAATAATGTAGTAATTTTAAAGATTAAAGACGAATCTCATTAATAGTTGATAAATGTCTGAATATTCTCATATGAAATATGAAAGTGATAAATAAATTATATCAGAAAGAGAAAAAAAAAATCAAATTTGCTTTTAAATGTAACCAATCGATGTGAATTTATACAATTGTGATTCTATTATAAATATTGATGTTTATATAATTATAAACATTGACATTAATTGATAATAATCCCATAACGAGTATGATTTCAAAGAAAGTAATTGAATTTCTCTTATTTGCACACGTAAGGGATTTTGTTTTCCATTTTTAAATGTGAAATGGTTCATTTTGTGATGCCATAAAAATGAAAGTTATTCAAACTTACGTATATATAATTAGAGCAATCACTTAAACGTTGGTAATTCTAGATGATGGGGATATAACGGTTTTGATTTTAGGGAAAAACGTTTACTTTTTATTTGCAAAGCGTACTAATAAATCTTTGAAATATAAAAATGACTGTTGAGAAGACTAGCTGAGAAAGAGAAAAAAAGATCGAAATATGGTTGGTTTGGTAGCAATTTAAATAATCGATGTAGTTGCTTTATAAGCATCGGTATTAATTGACTATAACAATTTTAATTTAAAAACTTTAAATCTTATTCACTTATGAATATAGAAAAAACTTGGCACGAAAAAATATAATGCTTAATTATATTTTACAAAGAATACTAATTGATAATTTTTAAGGAATATCAGTGTAAAATTCATAATTCTTAGAAAGTAATATAAGCTTAAAATTTTCATTGAGGATAAAAAAAATGATGAGTTAAAATGAACCAATTGTGGATATAATGTGAAACATAAAAAGGTCTGTGTTCTGAAATTTATAGTATCGATTTAAAAATTCTAATCCAGTAACTAAAACAAGTAAAGGTAGTACAATATAGGTTAACACAGAAAGATATAGAGATATTGTTTAAGGGGGGGGGAGAAAAAACCCACTCTTTTGTTTATCATAAATTTTTTTCTAATTCCGATTAAATACAAATTGCACTTTTTATTTTAACGCTCCATTCAAACTTTTCAGTCAGTATTTTCACAAAGGTTTTAGAATTCTGTAGAAAAGAGCAAATAAATATATATAATGTTAAAAATAACTTTTCTGAGAATTTCTCTGGTGCCATTTTTCTTAACAATCACTTTTCCATGTCCATGGGAAGTGGAACTAAACTGTAACAGGTATAGATTAATTCGCAGTGTGAAAGATGTTACTAATAAATCATTTTACATACTTGATTTCAAGTGTAAGGGCAGTCATCATTTTGTCTCTTGTAATCCTTTTGGAAAGAGTGTTTGAAAACTTTTTATGAAGGTATACTTAAAATTGAATATACACGCCTGGCATATAAATATTTGCTCTTTGCGGAATCACCCCCAGAATGTAGTCATTGTTTGGATTGACTGCACTGCTCATGATGGATATCAGAGGAAGTGGTTTAGTTCAAGTAATATGAATTTGGAATTTTTTCTAGGAGAAATTCTTCATTCAAATTTCTTCATATATGAAGAAAAAAAAAATTGACAGCTATTGGAGTTTTTAATAATATTTAACTGTTTCATTAATCTGGCTTCCATGGGTTTGTTGTTTTAATATCTTTATTCTTCAGAGTCATTCAGCTAAACATTTTAAATTAGATCATATGTAATGATTTACTTGAACACTTAATTTTACATAGATTACTTGGTTTTCGGCACAGCTTATCTGAGGGTCTTGCGCGAATAAAATCAAATGATAAATTTATGAAGGTATCCGAAGATTCGTTTACTGTCAAAATGCTTATATAGTCATACATTTGTACATAATATACGTATAATTTCTCTATTTTAAATTTATTGAATTGTTCTAAAGGATTATATTATTGCAGAATGGAATATTCGTGTACCAATCTTTTATTTTTGATGGGACATTTGAATGCAGATGTATTTCTATGGGATATCGCAACACAAATCTACATCTTTAATGGGATATCGAATTTATTTTTCATGATGAATCGTATAAATACGGACTAAAATATTTTAATGGCATGTCTCAACTCATTCTGTTTTGAAGGGATATCTTAATGCAAATCTCTAATTTCTACAAGATATCTCAACTCAAATCCACATTTTCAATGGTATATCTGTATTGTTGATCGAAATTCTGCAAAAGTTTATGGACAGCAGAATTTTCTCCAAATAAACCCACTCAGTGTTGTAGAACTATTGATCTTCCAAGTCTCCGGCTTTTATTACTTTAATATTTATTTATTTTGCCTCGCAGCGTGGGTGGAGTGGCAACGAGATCCAAGATTTCCCCCCAAAATATCCCAAAGTTAGAGTAACTTGCTCTTCAAGCTAAATAATGCTATTGATCTGGATCAAGTTGCTTAATGTTCGTTACAAGAAAAGCTTTTTTTGTTGTTGTTCCTGAGGGTTTATTGATAAGCAGTTTGCACCATGAAGAAAAATTTACTTAAAATAAGTATTTTTTATAAATTGTGAATGGAATGCTTTTCCCCTATGATAATAACAACTTTTAAGCTGTCATTTTTTTAATCTTATAATTATTTGACACAATTGAGTCGATTCTTCACCTATAGGTTAACTCCTGCTTTTGTTTACATTCTAGATCTAAAATTAAGTCATTAATTCAATATAAGAAAGATTCTATCAAATTAATTTATGGCTTGAACTTGTGTTTTATCATTATTTGTCATGATAAAAATGTAATTATTAATTGAAACCTGAAATAAATAGTTTCATATTTTCACTGTTATAAAATACACTAAAATAAAGAATATAAATGAAAAAATAGAGAATAATTATTCTATAATTTCACCATAAAACCTATTCATCGTCACATTCTTACGTTTTGGACAATTTGAATGTACTATTTTGTTTCTTTTGACATATTTATTTAGGATTCTCTCCTTCAAAACTTCCCTAAATATTAAGAGTTCATCTGATTATATCTAATCTTCCTTCTAACAAAATTGGATGCATATTATTACTATCCCGTTATTCATTTTCTCCATTTTAAGTGGTTTATTAATCGGGATTTGATTTTTCAATTAATTAAGAACATATTTGAAATACGCCAACATATAAAATATTATTTAAGTTGGCTTATTTGTTGTGTTTTTATTAAGTTTTTGAATTTTACAAGTTTAACTGTACAATATTAACTATACTGCTGATAAGTTATTCAAAATAGTTAAGTTATTAAGTAAACAACTACATAAGTTATTCAAAATAGAGAGTATGTAAACAACAAAATGTCTTGAAATATGCTTGCTGATAATATTTTTTAAAACATTTATAACCCGTTGTTATTTTTTGAATTTTCTACTTTAAATTATTTAATATTATTGAAAAAAGTATTATGTGCGTGCGTGCCAGAAACCTTTAAGCCTCAGTAGCGTTACGTTAGTAAAGTAGTACTATTTTTAATTGTACTCTTATAAAACCTAAATTTGTTAAGATTCGTGAAGTAATTATAACATTGCCTTAATTGAATATTTTATTCACAAAAACAGATGCATAAATATTCTAACTGAGCCTTCTTCTGCTTAGTAACTATTTTATTTTTTCTTTTTATTCCATTGAAAAAACTCTTCTTATGAAATTCGGCTTGATGTTGAATTTGTTAAACACTAAAAATTTTATTAAGCGTTGTCTTAAATAATTATTTTATTTGTTAAAAAAATGCGCAAATATCCTGAGTATCGATGAGTATGTCTAAAATATACCGAAATTATTTTTCGAATAAAACAATGATATCTTTTGTTCTTCAATAATATTATATTATGAACATTATTTAAATTGCTTTTTTTTAAATTTTATTTAAGTTGTAAACAAATGATATTACTTTTGATTACATTTTAATACATTTTTTGTAAAAAAAAAAAATTTTATACACTTTTTTCATAATATTTAAATTATATTGAATTGAAATGTGATGATGTATAACAATATAGATATATATATATATATATATATTAATTATTATCATAACTATAAAATATTAATAGTATTTTTTTTGTTGATCGATTTTCCAGAAAATATCATTAGTTATAGTGAAGGCATAATGTGTTTTAAGAAAGAAGAGCTATTTTCATTTACTGTATCATTGTTTTTAATCATCAATTTAATGTGTGAATTACCATATTCTGTTATCTGTATTTGTAAAGTGTGAATTCATTCAGTATCGTTTTTCTTTAATAGAATAACTGGTAAATAATACAAAACGAAATGAAAGGCACATGTAAAGAATTACGTAATAATCATTACATGAAGGAAACTGATTATTTTCAAGGTAACTCCGATTTTGGAGTTTCAAAATTTAAAAGTGTTCGTGTTCACTGTGAAACCAAGACGAACATTTCAAAATACAAAAGGTTTGACTTGATTTACATTCTTTCCAATGAGCATACAAGTAATAATACCCTTCCAAGATTAAACTTAAACTAGTATAAGAACTGAAGCACATAATTTCCACCTGGATTAACTGTGAAATGAAGATTGCCATCAATATTTTCCCTGTTGATCTAGATATGATGGCTGTATGAGACGATAACTGCCAAGCAAACTGATATCCCGATAGAAATTTTTGATTACTATTTTTAAGAAGCGATATTTTTACTATGACAATTTAATAAGTTCTATTAATATTTAAGAATAAATTTAAATGAAACAAGTATATTGCTAATTTTAGAGTGAATAATTTTAAGTGAACTTTTATTTGACGGATAATTTTTTCTAAATTTCAAATATTTATTCAAATTTTAAAATCTTATGTTTAATTTATAAAACTTTTCACTCACATTTCTTATAGTGCGATTCAAAAAATTTCTGATTGAAAAATTGCTCTTAACAAGAAAGAAACGATATTATTTTAAAAATTTAAAACAGTAAAACTCTTTCGTACAGTTTTCATTTGCATCTGTAGTAAGATAATTTGTTAAATGATAATAATTGTGAGTTTTTTTTTGTTAACATTATGGAGAAAAATTTGTATTCCAGTGCTCGAGAATAAAGTATTTTTTAAATATTGCGGATGATAAATATATTCCAAAATGACTCACAATAAAATTTAGACTTAAAAGGAAAAAAAAATGGAGTTCTGCAATGTTTAGTACGTTTCTATTATCGGGTACGAATGTGAGTTGCCAAATACTTAATTATAATCGACTAGAGATTCTCACGAAATTGCCACTTTATTTCTACCTTCAAGTAACACGTTTAGTTAAGTTTTTTTTTTTTTAGTTGAATTTTTATTTCGGATAAGAAATATTCCAATTCTTGCCGATTATTTTTATGTTTAAAATTTTTTGCCGAATTTTATTATTGTGTGATATTTGTATTGGACTCGTATAATAGAAAGGAATCAAATATGTTTTATTTAAGAAATTGTAAGTGTGTGCGATTACGTAAAACTTGATAATACATACCGGATAGGTACATAATTTGAACAATTAACAGTTTAGAAATTTTATCCCCCGTTGTCATTCTGTCATTGGAGTGCATAACTCTGTGTAGAAAGGAATAAATTGAATCAAATGATTTCCCCACTTATACTCGCTATTTAGCATTTAAATCAAAAAAAGGCAACTTTAAACACAAGTGAGTTACGGCATCAAAAAGGAAAAGAAAAAGTGAATTCTCGAAAATTGAAATTAGCTCATTATCCGAACGTGTGACATGGTGGGCGCGGGATGAGGCCATCATTTATCATACTATCGTTGCAATCAGCGGAAGGGCTTTTCAAATTCGTAATTGTTGTTTTACTTTTTATTTTTTATTCATTCGTCCCCCCACTTTCATCCTCTGACTGCTACTGTTACAGCCAATAGACAAAAACGGAAACGTGTCCGAATACCAAGGCGAAATAGATGAGAAAATTTTAAAAAAAACAATAAAAGAAAGATGTAGTGAAATGGAAAATGAAAACGGCATCAACCAAATGGGAGGGGGGTGACCACTTTTCCTGGAACCTACTAAATGCACCCACGCATTAACTAGTGGAAGAAGGATGAGCCTTTATTGCGTTATAAGTGATTATCTTTCCAACCCAATCTATTTTCGATTTCCGAGAGCCGCTGTGTTAAGTGAAGCTCAAAGTATTCGCTTTTTTTTCCTGAATTTTATGTTCTGAATTTTTTATTATTTAGTTTGAGCGAGCTTTTTGTATATTTTGAAGTGGATTAATTTTAATATTATTATATTGTATTAAATTTTCGTACGAATTTTTGTGCAGCGGCTTGCAAGTTACATCTAGAGATATAACATCAGTCATACTTAGGAATTAATAAATTATTTTAATTTTTCCCGCTAGAGCGCACTGTTGTCTCAATGAACTTGAAACTTGCATAAGTATAAGCTATTGAAGTCTTCATATAGTATAAATTAAATGCTAAGTGGTAAATTAAATCATTTCCGTGAAATTTCAACTAAAAACTATTAGATAGTATTGAAAATAACAATAAATGTCATACAGCAGTACTCCAATTATCCGAACTCCGTCTATTCAAATCAGAAAAATTTCAGAATTTCAGAAAAATTAGATTGAAGAAGAAAAGCGAATGGAGAAAAAGCTCAAAAATAAAGAAAAGGAAGTTGATTAGGATGATGTGTTACTTAAGTAATTCAGAAACATTGTTATAAAAATTTCTGGATACTACTGTAACATGTTTAAGTATTGCTATTTCATTTCAGTGATCAAAAACTATTTTTCTTTAAAAAATGTAGCTTTCCTCCCATTTTTTTTTCAACCTACAATAATTAATAAAAATGGACCCTTTTTTCAAAAAAATCCAACTAACCAAATTTTTGACTATCCGAATGGAATCCGGACCAAACTAATTCGGATAGTTGGATATCTACTATGCTTTTTTTTTTTAAGAAAACCAATTTATGAAAATTTTCGCATATTAATCTTTTTTTCATATTAATTAGAAATGCTTTTCTAAAATTTTAATTTCTCGTGAATCTCTTTAAATTAAAAAAAAAGGCCGTGGTGTATCCTAGTAGTTAGGGTAAGGCCTTCCGTCCAGAAGGGCTGGGTTCGATTCCCACTACCCACCGAGCACATGCACGTTGAATCTGAGGAATCGAAAATTCTGTGGTTGGTCGTTGAGCAGTTACGTGAGTGTAATGGTTTGGGGAAAATTTCCTCCCTCTCCAGATTGAAGTCAAAATTAAAGGAGTGGATCCTCGGGTGGGGCCATCTATCGAGGAGTCTTAGAGCAAAGATGTTCTTTCACTTTCGTGGTGCTCTGGTTAAACGAAAGGCAGATGCACCCTTCTGACTTAACTTCGCATAGCCGTCAGCTAGAGAGCTGAGAAAATGTCATAAATAACAACAAATTTAAAAAGTTCATTTTTATAACGTACGTTTTCCTCTGATATTTGAAAATATTAGTAATAGAGGTTCGTTGTTGAGCATCTTTTATCGACACGACAGCCCCTCATGAGCCAAATCCTTTCCCAGCATCCTCTTCCATTCCGAACTATTTTTTGCCACTGATCGCCATTTAGTAACTCTTAGGATCTTAAAATCCCTCCCTACACGTGGACCGAGCACCTTTTCTGAGCCCAGATTTTCCCTTTTCCTAGTTCCCAAACGTTGATGAGGGAACTTTTCAAAGGTTAATTAAAAGATAACCACTGTGTATATGTGACCCGTGAATTCCACCTGACTAATCGTAATGAATGGGACGATATCTATACCCTTATATAATTTGCATTGTTAAAAATGATGTCGACGTCTCCTCACTTCATTTTCATTGCCAATAGTACCAAAAGTTCTCAGAATTTTTCGTTCAAAGATAGTTACTGTTCTGCCTGGAATTTAGTAAACGTCCAAGTCTCAGATTCATGGTTGAGCGCAGATCTGATAAGTATTTTATATGTTATTGGCTTATCCTCTTCAAAGATCTGACATTTGTCAGATCAACTCCATAAAATTGTTGACAGTTAGAAAGTCATTGACTAGCAAGGGATTTAAGGATAAATCCTCCCAGTAAAGTCCGACGCAATCCAGAATTTGCTTCAGTGTGGCTGGATGGTCACAGCAATTTTTACAAGTGGGATAAATTTTTGTACCACGTTCAAACGAGAACCATTTTAGATGTCCACTTGAGATTTTCGGGCACATTTTGTTTCCACGAGTGTTCCAGGAGATGTTCCTGAGTACTATTGGTGTGTTGGTGGAATTTGCCAGATTGAATGAAGTCTAGATTTTTCATTAAAGTTCCTGATATGTAAATGATGAATCAGTGGGCGTATCTTCCTCACAGCCCTCATTGGACAGTCGATCTGCGGTCTCATTTCCACTAATATTTACATGGGATGGAATCCATTGGAGATGTACAACATGTTCTTGGGAGATCATTTTCAATTTCAGCAGAATTGGTAAACTTGTTTCATCCTTTATGAAGGACCAGTCACTGAGATGTTGCATTGCACTGCGGCTGTCTGACAAGATCCAAAGTTTTTCAAAATCACAGTTGCTGGAAATGATAGCGTCAAATCCCACTTTAATCGCTATCAACTCACTTCTGAAGACGGAACACGTGTCAGGGTTACGTTGCTTTAGCGTGATTTCAGACTGAGGGGTTCTAATACAGACTCCGTTCCCAGTACGATCTTTTATACGACTACCATCGGTATACATTTGCACTGCATCGCAAGGAATGAAATTAATAGTTTCTAGTGCTAATTGTTTAAGATGATCTCCGATGTGAGTTTGCTTGTTTGCACTGGAATTGAAATCAAAGTGAAAGATGAATCTTGGCATTTCCTTTGAGAGATCAAAAAAGGTTTTAAATATTGGGGTTCGACATTGCGCGAAAATAGGTTTTGAGATACTGCCAGGCTAAAAGGGGTGAATTTCTTTAATCTTCGGTTACTATGCCAATTGTATAAATACAAGGAGGTACAATAATGCGGGCCGTAGTTATAGATTTTGTTAAAATATTTATTTAAATTAGCTCTTCTAATGTGCAGTGGTTGTAAGTTAACCTCGTATAAAACAATAGCTTATGAGTAGCTATTTCTGAGTCCTAAGATGATACGAGCGGCACTTATTTTTACATGTTCTAATTTCAAGAGATTCGTTTCAGATGCGCAGGAGTAAATCGGATAATCATATTCAAGAAGATGTCTTATAAACGAAATATATATTGTTCTGAGGGTGTTTGCATCAGCACCCCGATCTCTGCCAGGCAGATATTTGAGAATATTAAGGTGCTTACGAGCCTTTGAAACTAGTTGGTGAATATGCTTATTACAGTTGAATTCATGGTCGAGAATAAAACCGAGATATTTAGGATGTTTTTCGTAAGTGAGAGGCTGGAAATTGAAAGACAATGCTGGTTTATAGTAATATATATGTTTATTAGTGTTAAAAAAGTTGCTATTGATTTTGCTGGATTGAAAGTTAGTTTGTGTTCTGTTGCAGATAAAGCGCAGTGTAGTTCCATTTCGATGTTCTTCACATTAGAGTCTGACTTCCAGAGTACTATGTCGTCAGCAAAGATTGCTATGTCAACAAGTGTTGGTTTCTTTTTCTCAACTCCTACCAAAAAAAGGGAGAATAGAGTATGGCTCAAGACTTATCACTGAAAAACCCCTGTCCCAGTCTAAAAACATCTGAAAAGATTTTGTTGAATTTGACTCTGATAGATCTGTAGAGCAGGAAGTTGGCAATCCAAACCAAAGCAGATCCGCTAATATTGAAGGAGTCATGTAATTTCATGATAAGTTTGTCTTTCCACACAGTATCAAAGGACCTGAATATGTCAAGCAGGGTCTGCCATGGTATGTCTAATTGGCTTAAAGTTTTGGATGTCTCTTGACAGAATCAAAGGACGTTGTCCATGGTGCTATGCCTTTTTCTAAATCTGTATTGTTCGGTTGCTGTTAAATTATTCATATCCAAAAAGTAAAGAAGTCTAGTAAGAAGCATTTTTTCCATTAGTTTACAAGTTATACTGGTAAGGGCAATCGTCTGTAACTTTCTGGGAAGCCTGCTTCTTTTCCTGGTTTTCTGATGGGGATAATAGTGGCTCTTCTCCAGTCAATAGGTACTTTTCCGCTGGACCAGTAAAGATTGATAATGTCCAATAATCTTTGTTTGCCTATGAGGCCTAGGTTTTCCAACATTTGACCGTGTATTCTATCTGGGCCAGGGGACTCGGTTATATCCATGAATGCCATGGCTGAAAGTAGTTCTTGAGAGGAGTACATCCGTGACAGTTGGGAGGTACCAACATCTGTACTGCGACAACCATTGACTATATTTTTTTGCCTTTTTCTTAACATGTCTGTTTTCAAGGGGGAAACTTAGTTTGCTGGCCTTCTAATAAAATGAGCCGAGTACATTGGCTGTAGATTTATCATCGAGAGTGATTTGGCCAGAAAAGTCCCTAATTGTGTTGTAAGTTTCAGATTGTATTTGTTCCTTATATTTATTCCCTTGATGATTTTCCAGAGCTTATAGCTATCTACTTTAAGTATCCTACGTTCTAGCATCAAGCTTATTGCATATATTAATCCATTTGATCTGCTTTAAGTTTTCATAGGCAATCTTTAATTTAGCGTTATTTTTATTTAGCTTGGCCCGAAAGCTGCTATCAATAATGTTCGCTGTTCTTTGCAGTAGTTGCTTTCTCTCCATTAAAAGCGGTTCCGGAAATGGATCTTTATAGGTAAAGAATGGCACATGATGTTTAATATTTCTCCTGGAAATGAATAGTTTTGCGCTATTTAGTATAGTTTCCTTGACTTTGATCCAGTTTGCATTTATATCATAGGTCAAACAATTAGTATTGAGAGGGCTGTCGATGAATTGCTGGAAAGAATCCCAATTAGCTTTAGCAAAGTTCCAATAGGAATCTCTGGTGGTGTAAATGCGCTGTTTTTGCTAAATATCTATTAAGATAAGGAGGTGATCACTCCCAATTGTATCCATTACAGTCCAATTACATAACTGATGGATGTTTGAACTGACAAATGCAGTGTCAAGCGCATCTGTAGTATTATAGCTATAGGAAGCATGAGTGGGAGTACCGTCCTTGAGTATCATAAAACCAGTGTCATCTAATAAATGAAGTAGTTATTCTCCTCTGGTGTTGCTTGAAGAGCATCCTCATGATGGATATTTAGCATTGAGATCACCAACAATAATCGTGTTATCATTTATAGCCAACGAGAGGCTGTCAGGAAATCGAAATTGATTTCGAGGGTATATTGTAGATATGAAATGGTCTTCCTCTCTAGGTGACAACAGTGCCCTAAATTTCAAGGTAAGGATTTAGGTTCACAAAGTCAATGCTTTTGGATTTGATACCCTTAATCAAAAACGCCAAACCGCCCTTCTGGAGGGTCGATCAATTCGATAGATATTATATCCCTTAATTTTTAGGTTCGAAGTCTTTCTTAATTTTGTTTCTTGGATAGCAATTTATTAGAACATCGTGCGAATTCGCAATATCTAAAATCTGGTCTAGATTAACTCTTGTAGCAGTGGTTGAGAGTTAATATAAATGGATTGTAGGATTTTCATGGTTTTTAGCTTTCCTAGAGTCTGTAGTCCACTTTTCGTGCGGGGCCCTATGCCTAAACCCCGAACGTGTCCCTGTTTATTCTGCTCGACGGGCGATGCAGTATCATTTCCATTTGTCAACAGAGCCATATGGAGGAGGTAATGGGCAGCTTCTGATGGACCGAGGTCTGATGGACCGAGGTCTGAAGCACCCATGGACAATCCAAAGGTCTGTCTATGCTTCATTGTCTGCAGGTCTTATGGAACGGCCTTCACGTCTTTGGTGCCCTTGCCAGGAGAATTCTCTCCGGACATACTTCGCCGCCCAGGTCCACCCCCTCGCCGACATTGAGGCGACATGCAGGACTTAATTGGGAGTACTTTAAATAATCTGATTTAAGTGTTTTTCCTGTGATTAATTTAGTTTCAAAAAAAAGTTATGCAAGCCATGAACCCATGGAGTTGTTGATCATCAAGCGATGGATTTCTTTTTCTCGCTTGCATTTTGCGCATGTGGATGCTTTGAAATTTTCAGGGTTTCCTCCCTTACCAATATAATTTCGGATTGCTATTTATAAACTCTTCCCGGAAGCAATACTACGCGGTCGATATTAAAACATCTAACGACAACTTTCGTCTGTTAAGCTGTCCACCGAGTTTCAAGACTATCTTTCAAAATTAAACATACACACATGAATATTAATTTTAATAATCCATTATTCGAGAAAATATTTCTCCCAGTTTTTACTGTACTTAATATTTCAAAAAGTTACATTAATTGAAAAAAATTATTCAATAAAATAATGCACCTATTATTTGAACTTAAAAGTAACTTTAATGTCGCTACATTTGAGAACATTTCTTTGTACAGTTTTGCAATCTGCAGTGGGAAGAAAGCAATTTAATAAAATGATAACGATTTTCTCATAGAATTTCTTTCGGGATCGTTACATAAGCAAGTATAGCTTTGCATTTCGGAAAACAAAGGAAAAAAAAAACTTTACAAAATTTTGTTTTGAGTTCAATCGTGTTGGGAAGATGAATGATTAATATGTTGGCTTCCCATTCACCAGTTCGTCAGAATGAGTCCCACTTGGGACTTGAATAGTGTAGCCGAAGGGAGTCCAAAGTCTTGTTAGGTATTCCAATGTAACGAAGTGGCGTATGTTCATGCATTGTTACTTGTAGCAATATTGTTTCGTGCTGATTTTTTTGCTTTTGTAGGGGGGAGGAAATACGGGTAACTGACTGATCAAGGACAAAAGTTGCGAATTATTAAAGGGCAAATAAAATTAGTTTTCTGTTAAAATGGGATTAATTTTTTTATCAACATTGATTTTGTATTAGAATAGATTATGTGCATTTCGCTTCCCCGTTAGAATTCCATGAACATCAGGGAGAAAATTTAACTTTCTCATGATAATCGTATTTTAATTTACATACATATTAATGTACACAGAAAGCTGGTAACCTAGTGGCTGTACTTGCGCTTCCAAGGCACAAGTTCGAGGTTCGATCCTTGGGAATATTGACTTTACCTTTCATTGCTTCAGTGGGTCGATAAACAGATTACCAAGCATGTTTTAAGAACTAAACACTGGGGTTTCGCCTAGGCTGACCACATAACCGGAACATAGACTTCGCACCTCACGACCCTTAGTCAGGAAAACAGATATAGGCACTATAGGCCTTGGCCCATATTAGGCTTTCGTGCCACAGGTTTAGGATTTTAACTTATTAGTGTGAAGCAAATTGTAGAGAACTGCTATTGTCTGTTTGGAAAAGTAATAATGGTTTCACAGTACCAACTTTAGCAATTTGTTGTCCATTGCGCAATCAGTAAGTCTTCGTATGTCTCTTATATGGGGTTTAACTTACTTAGTAATTCAAGTAAACGTGCATAAAATCTAGAGCTATCATAAATTGCATGTTTAAAAATGTTGCTCATGAGCTAGCTATGCTTGGAAAATTTAATTGACATGAAGGCGTAAAATATTTTTTAAAACTTTTTAGTTGTCTTTTGAAAGTAATTATTTTATATTTTGAATATTATTTTATGTAGTTACTTGGACTGAATTTGTTTGAAAAATGACTGAATTTTGTATAGATTAATTTTTGTAAACTAAACTTGGCAGAACACTCTATGGTGTCAATGTATGTACCTTGATTCTTTTTCAGATCGTAGGTTCAACACTTACTTCTGAAGTAAATGTAGGATTCACTTTGAACTAAATGCTTGAAAATTTGCATGGGAAAAATAATCACATTGCGACAAATGAAACTGCAGCTAATAGAAATTCTACTTTCTAGACATGTTGATGAGAGGGAAATTCAGTAGCCCTCAGAAGTTGTGGTAGAGTTGATCGTATTTATCAATAATTATATAACGTGTTATCTTAGTTTTTTTTTTTTTTTTTTGCTATTTCTTTTCGCATAAACTGTTTACTTTCACTATCTCTTTATTCGTAAAACACACGGATGTAGAAAAGGAAAATGACGTTATCATATGAATTTTTTTGATTATTTAGGTTTTCAAAATCATTTATTGTGTTGAAAACATGTACAGTAATCGATTAATATTCCAATACTGTTGACCAATTTATGTATTCTACATATTTTGTAGTCTTGTATAGGAATTAAAAAATTTAAAACGATCATATTAATTTATTTCAATTTTCAAAAATATATTTAAAACTTTTTTTGCAATCATTAATATTAGAAATCGGACTAAACAGCTATTAAGAATCAAATTTTGATGAAGGAAAAAGTGGCATATGAATATATATGCTGAATTTTTTAATGTTTAAGATCAGTTCACACATGTGTTGATGGAATAATCAATCGCTTGATCGATAGTTTGTTATTGATCGGATGAATAATTTAATCTACAGTAACTATCGGGATTTTTGAAAGGAAATGAAATAATTTTTTTAAAAAAAGTACCTTCATTAAAATGTTTGTCTTACTATTGAAAAAATATTTCTATGAATGGAGGTAAATTTCTGAAAGATCCAAATTTATTTTAATCACACTAAAAGTATAATAAAAAAATTAAATATCATGAAATTTCCTAAATTAGTCTATTGTATGAGGTGCGAATAAAGAAAACAGCGAATTATCTGTCCTTTGCACGCTTGTGAACACCGCAAATCGACAACTGCCAAATCTGTACATGTAAGTCGCTTTCTGCTTAGAGCTGTGTTTTCAACTGCAGCAGTGTAAAGCTGTTAGACTGTTAAGTTGTCTTATTGTTATCGATTTGAGCCACCTGATTCTCGCTTTACAGTATTCAAGTTTGTTCACATGTAACTTTTGGGTACGAAAAAGATTAAAGCAAGCACGAGAACAGTTACTTTCACGTTTCTTGTTTCCTTGAAAATAAGGAACACAGTCAAACTGGAAATTTAAAATGACACTTTCAAAAGATTTGAATCCTTAATTTAAATGCTTCAAAAATAAGCTATAGACTATTTTGTTGAGGAATATTGTTCATAATTGCGAATTATTTTCCATTATCATCGTCTGATTTCACGCATAACAAATGGTTAGATCTGTACCACGATATTGCTTCAGTTTACCCAAAACTAAACTGAGTGATACGACAACTCATACGGCAGCTGAAGCCGACAGGGCCCATCTCAATTTTCATGACCGAAGATCCAGGGGTGCGAACATATCCAGGTAAAGTTTCATTGACTCACTGTGAAGGGTAGACAGTAATTAATATTTATTATTTTTTTAATATTATTAAAATATTTAATGTTATATTTTAATATTAAAATAATAATACTATGTTTTAAGATTATACAAATATTTATTAAGTTTATGTTTTGGTTAAGTACGCAGCAGTTCAAATATATTCAGTATAAACGTATAATGTTTGTGTTATAAATCATACTAAATGGATAGGAGAGTGCCAGTACAGGCGTTATCTCGTCACCTGACCGTGATTTAAAATGAAATGTTGCTGGGTGAGTAGTGATTATTCGAGACTCGTTAGTCTAGGGCTCGTCTGCACCAAAGAAAGGAGTGCATCATGTTTTCCTTTTTTTTATTTCTTTGTATTTTCTTTTAGAATCAAATAACATAAAAAGAATTTTGAAATTATAAGTTAAAATGCGTTTGCATTTTAATTTTAAATCGATTTTTTTTTCTCCGAATTCCGTTGAATTCTTATTGTTAGAGAAATTAGAAAAAGAAAAAGTTTCTAAATTTATTGGATATGATTATTTCATTCTAGAAATCGTAAATATTTCAAAAACATTTAATTGAATAATACATCTACTTATTAACATCCAAATAATAAAAGTATGCACACAGAAATAATAACATTTGATCACAAACAATCCAAATTTACTTGGACATATAGTGGATGAAATGTCTTTTAATTAAAATAATTTAATTTTTAATGTAAAATTACGTATTAAAAATATTTTATTTTACTTTTTTATTTTAGGTAAGAAATTTTCATTAACTCTACAAAATACGACTGTTGTTTGTTGTCAAGTATTTGACAATACAAGTTCAGAATTTGTTCAAATGCATTCATACTTCTATGCATAAAAGTATGCTAATCATCTTCCAATTCAGGTAATTTTTGCTATATATTCATTTGAAAGCAAACAATAAAAGTTACGAAAAAAATATTGTTTTGTGATCTGTTTTTTGTTCTGATTTTATTTTAAAATTTGTTCTTTAATGGTGCGTTTCTAATGCACTAGTAAATATATTAAACAATAATAAGTTACAAATAGATTAATTGCATTAATTTAAGGAAAAAAAGTAAAAGTTTAAAAATTTCTCTACTTCAATATTTAAATGTATTAATTATGAAAATTGTATTGCAAAATGTGACACTAATTGCCAAATTATAAACAAGATATGTCTTAAATTGTTTTGTGAAATTTTTATTCAAAATTAATATAATTTTTCATTTTAATTTTAAGAAAAATATTCTCTTGCTTGAAAACTTTAAGAAAAATTCCTCGTTTTGCTTCTGAAATTTTAATTTTTATCATTATTTTATTGATTTTTAAAGTAAGCTTCTTTTCTTAAATTACTTTAGATAATTAAAATAACTATGCTCATGAAGTAATTTTCATTATAATTTTATTAATGATTTTTGATTTTGTTTGTGAGTTTGTTAAATTATAGAAAATAGTTTATTTTTAGCTCCATCTATTCTCCTGTTTTATTTACAATTACATTTTCAGATATAACTTTTATTTAAAAAAAAAAGTTCCGTTTCTATGGCGTTATTTTTATTTTCTGAATACTTGTGGCATCACGAAGCTGATCCTGATGCTGTGAATATTGCTATATCGATGAATTTTGCACTTGTGAAAAATTGTCTCCTTTACACAGAGTTATTTTTATTTGGAAAAATTCGTACGATCACGATGCAAAGAATTTCGTTACAGAGGAATGAGGCCTGAAGAATTCGAATTAAATGTTAACTGGAGAACAACATGAAAATATTTCGACGCCTCAGGTAGACAGCCTACTCGTAAGGCTGTTAATGTCCGCTGCGTAGTAAATCCATTACAGAGAGGCAACGAGACACCTCCCCCCCCCTGTCGGGCCCGGAAAAGCGAGCCGTTCCAGTACCCGGGATCCTTACAGACGGGTTATTACTCTGCCTGACCGATGTTCTGATCAATCGTCTAAAGTCTCTTGGCTCGATACCGGAACAAACCATATAAGCCAGTCCGCCAACCGGACGCGTTTGCGCTATTCCCCACGTTTATTTAACTATTTTTTCACATGACTAAGTTCGAACGCGAGGTGAGGCCCACGCAGTGGATGTCAGCTTTACATGCGCGAGCTGAGGAGTGAATTCCCTCATGGGGATGCCAAAATTTTGGCCTCTAGTCTGATGTTTACATTTATCACTAGGGCCCAATTTAGCCTAATTGGCTTAGGAAAAAAATGTCTACTTCACAAAAACAAGCTTTATAATCGATTTAGCCAACTATTCTATTCGAGTGACAACATAAAATTAACTTTCTATTCGATTTTGGGTTCCATCTAATGTGGGAGACAAGTCATTCCCTTGACTTAGTCATTCTCTCCACATCGCTATTTAGAAATTTGATAAAATTCTATTTCGGCACAATTCTTGATGACATAAAATTAAGCACTGTTGAGAAACTTATTGTTTGAAACTAAATACAAAATATCCCTCATATAAGAAAAATATCCTGCGGGCATTTTTGAGACATGGTGTTTGTTTTATTTAAATGTAATAACGCAAAAAGTATTATATTTTTAAAACTTGTTTAAAAAGTTATTGGCGATGGATTGGGTTCTTAAGATAATCGCATTTGAAGAGGGTGTGGGTCCAAATACCATCCAACCACTGAATTTAATAATTAATTTTAAATAACTAATAAAACAAATTAAGTTCTTTCTTGTGAAACATTTTTATTTTCCGTTATATGATGATTCAAACATCCTCCCTCTCACACCCTCAAAGGAGTTTTGAGTCGATGCAATCAAAACCGCAAAGTGAAAACTCCGCATTACACTTATTCTAGATTTCGCAGGTGTTTTGCTTCATTATTTGATATCTTGTGTAAGGATAAACGGCGGTGGAAGGCGCCAAATTGTTACAAAACGCGACGCTGTGAGAAAACTCGTGGTTGTTGCTTTTCAAAGGATTAAATCTGAATCGATAACTGCCTCGCACAAATTGGTTTCATTGACATTTGCAATTTTACCGAGGAATTTAAATTATATTTAACAATCGCTTTGTGTTTTGAAATTATTTTCATGAACTTTTACTCCAAAATGTCTCATTAGTTTTCGGTCTATTTAAAATAGTTTTTATTTTTCAAATTTATTGAGCCGGTTTCGGTTCATTGCTCGTTTCTCTTTAATTTGATAATGTTTTTAATTTTGATGGAAGTGCATTTTAAATGTAATGAAATTAGTTCTTATGGAAACGTAATTTAGAGAATTAATTATATTTTACTTCATCTTCCCGTTTCGAAATATTTCTAGGTTAAAAGTTTTTTAGGAATTCTTAATTATTGGATTAAAATGTTTAAAGTAGGTTATAGAGAGGGAGAGAGAGAGAATATTTTTTTATTATACATGCACACATTTTGCAACCATTCTTTTCTTATGTAAACTAGAAATAAAAAAAAAATCACTAAAATTTCTAATGTAATCAAAATTGAAAATATTTCTGATTTGCTTGTATTTTCAGTAAGTTTTATTAGCAATCTGAAAATGTTAGTGTTGGCTTCAGACTAGCATACTTTTGTTATTTAAAGTATGCATTTGTTGGCCAATGTACAGAAAGTGAATTAATAAATATATGTAATATCCTTTCATTAATCTTTGATTTTTTACACTCACTATAATTCTTCTGAATATAAAATAAGACAAGATTTCGTTTATTTAATGGTTTTCATCAGATTAATTTTTAGGCAGTCTCTTTGTAATTGTTTTTTTCATTTAATTAAATGTTTTACCTATTTTTCTGAAAGGAATGTACTTACGAACGACGATTTTTATAATTATTTTCATTTGTGTTTTAACTATAAATTTTTTAATAATATTTATAGTACATTTTATTTTTAATTGTTTTACTGAAAAACCTAGGATTTTTAATTTTTGAAACCAAATGTGTTGTATTTTTTCTCATAAAGGTTTTTTACAAGTAAAATAAATTCGTTTCATTGACACATTTAATATATATTATAGCATAAAAGTGTCGATGAATATATGGTTTCGGGAATGGTTCCAAAACTATTTTATATGATAATTGAAATAATAATCTATTTTGAACTTTGTGCTACCAGAACATATTAAAATGATGATTATAATTGTTTTGTAATCTTCAAGGAATGAAGTATAAATAACAAGATCGAAAAAATGTGCATCAGTTTCTTTGGAATTTATGAATTCTATCATATTTGCGATAATATAAGTGGTTGTATCTTTCATTTTGGATGGCCAGCAGCTTATGTAACACCAACAAGCGAGATTGACAGCAACATTTATTTTGCAGAAAACAAGCTATGCAAGGATCAAACGATACAAATGGCAGGCTCTTGTGAAGATGGCAAAATCAGTGATTAGTTTAGTCGCCATTGTTGGCTGTAACAGTTGTCATAGCCTTGGCATGAATTCGAAGAGACTTTCAGTTTATCCTTAGCACACTGTAGTTTATACGGTTTCCATAGATTGCAAAAGTTGATCTGGTGTAGCAGCTGATGATGTATTACGAGACAGAGTTGTTGGGCAGTCAAGGACTAAATGTTTTCCATTGGCAATAGGTCGGGAGAACAATCAGACGAAAAATTTTTTATCTGACGGGTATAAAACATTGTGCGTCATGAGTGGTCGCACAACAATTATTCCATTAGAATGTTGATCTTTGCAAGCTCTGAAATTATGGGAAGACACTGTGCTCCATCCCCTCAGAGATGTTGTTGCATCAGCATACTTCCCTGTACCTAGATCTGAATTGGGCTCTGCCAATTAGATAGAAGCATCCGGGTGGAGTCTTCGTGATTTTAAAGCAGGGAGTAAACTGAATACCCCCAATACCTGACTCTTCCACCACGATGCCCTAGCCAACCAGACCGCCGCGCCCTCAGAGATGTAGTGCCGGTTATTTAGAGCGCAGCAATGCATACTAAAGGGATGTGGGTGTGAAACCCGTTACCAAACCAAACCATGATAGCGGGTGCAGGATCGGTCAGGTGATGCATAACGCAACCATTCAGCATTCTCCAAAACGGTGTGTCACCAAATTCAAATCTGAACATCATGGTGTTACAGGCAGTAACAAGATTCGTCGGTAATGACAATGACGTTTCATTCCGTTGTCCCTTTCTGTCGTTTATCCAGGTATTGGTGACGCAAAAGCCTTTAGATTCGAATCACGTGTAAGCGAAGTGTATAGAAGCTTTGCGGGCAATTTACGCATCTACAAATGACGTTGAATGAGATGATACGTGAGACTAAATCCGCTTTGCACTATGGTTCGGGATGCAGCTACGCAGTATAATATGTCTGTCATCAGGTGCAGTGATGGGGTGGATTTCATCTATTCCGTCAATCCGGCGTCCCCGCATTCCTCATCATGCTATTACAAATCCGTATCACAATTACTTGGTTGAAATACTCACGAATTTTTTTGAAGAGAGATACGCAATTCCTATGGACTACCTCGGTCGAACTCAAAAAGTGTCCAAAAGGAATGTCTGCTACAATGACGTATAGTTAATTTTCTTTCGTATAAAAAGAAGCACGATAAATTAATTATCGTAAATCAAATCACCAATGTCTTTTTCTCCTTTTAATAAATGCAGATGGCACTCTAGTCGCCTGTGATGTGATTAAGCGCGCTGCCATGCTGAAGATTTTCATTTCTCATCTTCTCAAAACATGGTTATCGTTCTGGCTTTCGGTTAAGCTGTTCGTGGATTTGAATTCCTCCTCAAACTTAGATGCTTGTAATAGCTTGGAATCTACTGTAAAGTCTCAGTATCTATTTATTTAGTTATCATGCGCTTAAAATGATAATTGAGCAATAAGCAAATGAAAAAACTGTCATTATGGGTTACCTAAATTAAATCATAGGATGTTGATTTTTCTTTAAAACCATAATGATACTCTTCTTATTGCACATTTACAAACTGAAATTCGTTTCATGAAATATAATTTGAAAATGTCTGTTGTATTATTTTTATAATAAAAGACCGTGAATTAGCCATGAGACCGTGAAAAAACAAAAATTCCAAAACAAGAGAACTTCAAAACAAGTGTCTTCTTTTTCAAGTCCTGAGCAGGAAAGTAGATGACCAAAAGTAAAATGTGTGATATTACATTTCTAAATTTTTACCACAATTTTGAGTACCTTAATTCAAAATAGATTTGATCGAATTAAAAATAATCACTTTCTTAAAGTCTGTGTGAATGAAAGTAATTGGCACATCCGGTGAGGTTTATATATCTATGTTTTGCACACACATATATATATATATATATATTGTAAAATTTTAGTATATTACTGTAAACTAACCATATGAGGATTGCGAGAAATACTTCATTGTTAAAAGGCGAAGAATAAGAAGAAAAACATGTTTTATAAATTTTAATCAAAACGCGCTGGTATATTTCGATTATATTATATCATTTGCTGAATAACTTTCAACAAGTTTCTTACTTTCTTCACTTCAGTAACAAACAGAATTTTTTCAGTACATCATCAAAACTGGTCATGTGTGTGTGTGTGTGAAATATCAATTACAATAACGAATCTTAAAGAATTTTATAATTTTTAAAAATCAATCATTGAAACTAGTTTAACTTATAAACGAAAATAACTTTAATAGTTATTAGTAAACACCTTCAAAATATATCTCTAACTAAATTCTTTAAATTTATGATTAAAAGAAACACTTTAACCGCTTAGATTCTATCGATTTCAAGCAAAATGAAAACAATTTTATTTCATGTATTTATTTATTCTGATTATAATGACTTTCTCCGTGTTTGTGAGATTATTTTTTACTTATAATGTTTATTCATTCTGTAAATCATTTACTTTCGCCGTTAATGATGTTTTAGGGATGGTGATTACTTTTTACACTTCGTAACAACATTGAAAAAACAGTTTTTGAGCACGGTCACTAACTTTTCTGGTAGGTTAAAAATTATTGGTATACTTATTAGTATTTCGCAGTTTTACAACATATAATTTCAATTCAATCAAAAAATCCAGTAGTGCTTGAAACCTTTTCATACATCGATTTTTTACGTATTATCACCTCAATCATTTTCGCCAGAAAATGGGTCTCCAAATGATGCAAAATTTAATCACTTTTTCAAAGTTTGATGGAAAAATCAGCAATTAACTGATATTTAGATCTAAAAAATAGTTAAAAACCTTATTTTTAATCGTAAATTTAAAATTTATATGCACTTAAAATAAAAAATATATAGAACGTGAGCTAGAATGCATAAAAAAATATATAATGTGAGTGCTATGTTTGAATGGAACATTTGGCGTTCAATCGCACCATTTGGTAACATTTGTTTTTGTGGAAATGTCTTACGGGATAATGTCTTAGTACCCATGCATACTATATGTTTGGCGAATGTATTTTTGCGTCGTAGACCACCCCAGATATATAAAATATATCGGAATATTTAGTGCATAAGAGTTGGTTATAGAATGAATTTTAGCGGTAAAGCTTATGGGGTGGTTAAAAAAGAAAGGGACCTCCAGTGTGTTATCATTTAGGTAATTCTCAAAGTGCTAAGTGTTCTGAACTTGGATGGGAAAAATGTCTGGAATGGTCAGATTTTCCTAATTCTGAATCACATCCAATTGAACCTCGAGAACGTTTCGAAGCCGTTCACGTTTGCAGTGACGCTTATGGAAGTTAGTTCTTCGCATTTTCTTTCTTCTCCCTTTTTATAGGGAAACTCTTAAGCTTGGATGAAACGGTTTGTGCAAATGTTATCTTGGCTATATGATACTTTTCTGTATCTGTGTTTAGTATTTTAAACATTTGTTAAATTCTAAATTCGCTTGCGAAATTTTTATACAAACTTTGTTTTAAGTCTTAGTCAATTTTTATTAACCATAAAGTTGTTTCTTTCGTTACATTTGAAATCCTGACTATACCACTTAATTGTAATTCTCATTGGTTTAAAGTATACATAAACTCAAATAACATTTCATCTACATCATATGGTATGGAGACGGCGTAGTCAATCCGACTTGTCGACGAATTTGCTGCCTCCCTTTAAATCACATTCTTCGAGCGCAGCAGACAAGGCGAAGTTCACCATTGAATGCCTGAGAATAGTGTCTAAATTTATTTTGTTAATAAAACGCTTTCTTGTATAAAAACCAAAGCATCAGTTTCAGAGTTTTCCATTGGAATCAAGTCATTAACACATGGACAATAGAACAGCAGAAAAAGCAAAATGAAAAAGACAAAATAAAACATACGCTTTGTGGTTTGTTTAAATCGACAAGGAGTATTTAAACTTTTAATTGTATTATTCAATTTTTTTACTTTTAAATTTTCATTGGAAACTGAGGTGTTTGATTGAAAGAGATACCAAACCACTCTTCGTGTACATCGTATTGTAAAAATTATCCTCCCTATTATTTAAACTAATTATATTATTTTGACACTATTTTTCTTAAATGAAACTCTGCCTGATATCAATTAAAAGCGAACCCGAACAGAAAATATTATGAATTTTGAAATTTATTTATTTGTACGAGATGAATTTAATGGTGTTACTTTAAAAGAACAGGTAACTTTTATCAAAAGATCCCTCCTATGCATTTGATGTAACTGGTTCGAGCAATGTCAAATCATTTTATTTGATGGTTTTATTGCGAGCATCTTAAGTTTTCATGAGGACTTTAATGTTTTTTGTACAGTTAAAATCAAGAAAACCTATGAACCAAATGGACAATTAGAATATTGCTCTCCTGTTCAATTTCTGTGATTTCGATTTCCATTTCAGGTTTGGCTGCTTGTGACGGTTTAGAATTCACTTTAACTGTTGGGACTAATCGAATTACCCCGTGAGCAAAGAGTTATCATGGAGTAATGAACAAATAAGCCAACGAAATCAGGATGCTGTATCACTCTGCTAATATATATTCAAGTTTCCACTCACATACCAAAGAATGTTAGATTGTCGCATTCAGGAAGAAATTCAAAATGAAAATTCAATCATGTTTGAAAAAAACCAGAATCGGATGTCACAAAATGATGGGCCTACGACAAATCTATAACCCTATGACAGTACATCTACTTACTCTATGAACCTATTATCATCACAAATAAATCTCTGGAAAAGAACAAATTTAGATAATATATAATTGTCCGGAAAAAGTTTTTTTTTTCAGAGAATTTATTCATGACTATGTTAATGTTAGATTTCACAGTTTCAGTATTTCAAACATTTTTGTAAATTGAGTACATTTGCATTATTGTCAATGAGTTGACAGAAAATTTAAAAAAAGTCATTGAAATAAGATTTTACATCCATGATCAACTAACGTTTTATTGATGGAATTTTGCAGAGAACCATATATAAATTCATGAATTTTCTGAAATCTTTTAAGAAGTACAAACAGGATGCGTTTCCAAATATAAGAATTTATTTGCATATTTTCTTTCTAACTCCGGCCACTGCCTCTCTTACAAACAGATAATTCAGCCATATAAAACTCGTTAAAATGTTTTTTTTTTTTTTTTAAAGATTCTTAAAATTAAAAATAGAAGATATTTGGCAAAACACAGCATCACTACCAAAACTGGTTATTTATAATAACGTTACTAAGATTGTTCCCCAGGAAGAAAAGCACGTCTATTTAGGTCACTATTAATGCTATCATTATAATTTTGTTAGGTTGATGACAAATTATTATATTTGGTAGGTGGGTGGGAAAATTAAGAACCGGTCATACTTCCTTTAACATTTAATATGAACTATCAATTTACTTTCGAATGATAAAATCCACTACTTAAAGGCGTATTAATGTAATAGTATTTGCTTATTCTGCAAGTCAGGAGTCGGTCATTAAAAAGAAAGATACTGCGTGAAAACGAATACACAAAAAAAGAGTAGGGGTTTTTTTGTTTGCTGTTCACCACCTGACATAACTACCTTCTTAAAAAATGTTTCAAGAGACTGCATGGAAAATAACTGTTATTCAACGTTTCCGTGACTAGGAAATGGCTGAATTATCTTCCATCATTGGCTATTTGACTTGTGTTCCCCTTTGCCGCCATAATAAGGTCTCCAAACTTCTTTGTTGCCAAACACAAAAGGGCCAGCTGAATAACTACTCGTTTCCTGTATTTTCTCCGATAGGTGACGCCCTTGTCGCGCCCATGTCGTTTCTTTGTGTAGCTTGTCTCTCCTTTCCTTTTAATTACTAGAGCATGCTGGGAAAGATGCCATGAAATCGAGATATTTAAACTGGAAACAATTCTACATTTGCGAGATTAGCTATTGTCGCCGAAGTTCGGTTTCGCCGCGTTAGTTCTGATGCGTTTTAAAAGCTATAATTTGGGAAATAAAGCAAGTTTTTAACTTTTACTTGCTCAAGTGTAAACTCATTAATATTTAAATATCTAAAATTATCTTTTAATGACTGAATTATTGTCATAAGACTGATTTTTAAAATTTCGTTATATTATTTTGCAATTGCATTTAAAACTAAATTGTGTCACTTAAAACTTCTGTTTCGCAATGAATGAGACTAATTTTGTGTCATATTATTTGAAGCCATTTTGAAAATTATAATGGTAGTTATCTTAATTATTATAATTGAATTAGATATTTAATTGTGTGTGGATAGAATTTTGCATAGTACAAAAATAATGGTTTCGTCTCAAACATAGTGTGTGTTCTGTAAAATGTACCTTAATGTTTTAAATCTTGCAGATTTCAACAACATTTGTCATTAACCGAATTGATAGCTGTATGATTAGCAACTGTTCTTCTTATCGACAGTTCACGGCTTCGATTCCCAAGTCCTAGTGTGAATCCGGATAGAGTTTTTTTATGATTCAGAAGTAGGGACTAAAAAAACTATCAGGCACCCCCTCTCATTTAGAAACACAATTTCACTTTGAAGACATTGTGATCTTTTTTATGTTGCTTAGCCTCCATCACCCTATAGAATTTAAGCTGATACAGGGAACACGGATCTCAAAACCAGACTATCATAAAAAAATATTATAATATAATTTTTAACTAATGACTAATAATTTCGCAATTAAAAATTGTAGTACTAATAAGTAAGACAGGATTTTGTTGTTGATCATTGAGCAGTTAGTATGGGTGCAATAGACTGGAGAAAATTTCTTCTCCCTCCAGCTCAAAGTTAGAATTAAGGAATAGGATGCAATCGTAGTGCCATCTATCGGAAACGTTTTATAGCAAAGACGAACTTTTACCATTGTGGTGTTCATGTTAAATGAAAGACGCGCCCTATTATCTTAATTTTGCATAGCCGTCGGCTAGCGAGCTTGGCTTGTCCAAGTGTCATAAATAACAAATGAAAGACAGGATTTCGATAATGCATTTATAATTTCTGTTGGTTCTAGCATATATTAATCCATTATAATTGGAAGAACAACTGTTTGGTTATAATATTAATCTCAAATAACTAATACATTTCTGAGAGCACAAGTTCAATTCATTGAAGATTATCAGAAAATGCCCGTAATTTCTTACTCATAGCTTGGAGGTCTGAGTTGTTTAAAAGTTTACTTGAGTAACATAGTAACGAGCAATTAATTTGGTTTAATCAACGCGCTGTACTTTTTGGACACGAGTCTTAACTGGACTGGGATCTAGAATCCAGTACAATTATACATGGCCCTTTATGTTAGAGTGCCTCACTTCTCACCAAGAGCTGGTACTGTATCACTCTTTTCGGCCATGAAATTTATGGTCATGTATAACTTGACTATTCTGACAGTCTGATCACTGAAAATAAGCCGCAACACAGTGGGAATAATCCTCAGCATAATTACAATCCAATGGGAAAAAGCCACAATACAATAGCATTTTGATTTATATAGTGTATTATCAATCAATCATAAGGTCCGTCAGTTTAGAAGAAATTTAACAATAAATAGAATTGGTATTTTTAAGAAAATATTAGCATTTTGCTTCAAACTTCACGTCTAGTTGACCTCCAAGCAGATGAGTATTACATTACGCAATTAGAATTCATGATTTTCGGATGCATCATATTTAAAATATATGATTAATGATAAAATGATGACTAAAAAAATGATAAAATGTAAGATTTTTTGACTTTTTTAATCTCTTTGAAAAATTTGTTTAAAGTTTTTTTTTTTTTTTTTTTTTTTTTAAAAGAAGTTTTTTTACTAAACTATGCTACTACACTAAGTCATTAATCATCCGCTTTGCCATCAAACAAAAGTGAATAAAAATACTTTATTTTGATTTCTAATCACACATGTTGAGTTCTCAATTTCACTTTTGTGAAAGTATTAGTCTGCCAAGAGATAGTGCAATTTTTATGTGCCTGTCTGCTGCCATAGAAACAAGACACATTCCATTCTCGTCAGAAAGAGCAATAAGAAATCTGCGAACTTTGTATCACTGAATGAATACATGAAAATATGTAAATAAGACAAGTTCATACTATCCTTAAGCCCACTGGAAATGGATACCTCTTGTTACTATATCTAACGCCACTCGCCAGACTACTTGGCGATTACTTGTGGTAAGCAGACAGTACAAATTTGCAATAAACCCAATGTAGCCATATGTAAGGACAGACTTCAAATTGAATACTCGTATTCCCACAACCCTCCGATATCGAGGACAGGAATGCACTTTTAACGTTCGACTTCTTAGTTCTGGGTCTGAGTTGATTTTTGGACTTTTTTTCATTACTTTCTTTGAATTAATTACGAATTTTCCTCAGCATTGTTTCAGTTCAAACTAATTGTGTTATATTACTTCCTTATCTGAGAGAGTGATTTATTTTTAAAATTTAATTTTATCTATAAAATGATTTTAGGGTGCTTCAAAACAATGATTATCGCCGTTAGTCTAAAATGAAATGTGGTTCAGTTCATAGCTGGTTAAATAGTTATTTGTTTGGTTTTCAATTCAACAGCTCATAAATTTGATTTCCTCTCTGGATGTGGAGGATTGTAGTGGCTCGGAATTTACTTTAAACAGCTGTGGTTGAGATCAAATTAATTCTCGTTTACAAATAGTGACCGCATATTAATAAATGTAACATCACTAATGGAAGCAATGAATAAATAAAAATAAATATTATTAAATTTCTCTAATCTAAAACGATTATAATAAAATGTGGAAATTATCTGTTTTCTTATTCATTTGACTATCTGAAACAATGTTCGCTGAGTAATTGGAACGATATCAAACTAGAGACAACAAAGGTGTGTTACTGTTTTGATATCATTTTAGTCTTAAAGACAAGGATAAATTTAACTAAATATAAAAATATGTTTTAAAAATATTTGATAGTTTTCAGTTAAATTTAATATTTGTTTATTATCAGAGAGTTTACAAATTTTCACGGATCTCACAATGCAGATATCAATTCGTGTAGAACATATCTGTGCATTGAGTTCTAATCTCGATGGTAAGCCGCAATATCAACTAAATGATTTGTACTCTAGTGTTTTCTGCTTAGCAGTTCTTTGTTTCGATTCTCGAATCGGACGTCTATATTTAATGTGGTACATTAACTATTTTTAAGCGTTTTCTCTGGGTCAAAATGTCTCTCGTGTGTGTACAAAACTATATCACTGAGCGACAAATCGAGCCAATTTTTCAATCGTTCAATTTTAATGTAAGCCATGATTTTGAGCTAAGAATTTTGTCGACTTTAACATCTCAAAATCGACTATCGCGCAAAGTGGTATTCTACATCACGATTAGTTTAAGAAAATCAATGAAATTTTGTAATTCATCACGAAACGAAAACATCTTTCGAAAAATTCTAATCTTTCGCTAACTATAAATTTAACACAAAAGTACCCAAAAAAAGTTTAGTATGTCTATTTTTTTATGCTAATATTTGTAAAGATTTGTCAGAAGCCATATTTAGTTATTTATTTTCATTCAATTTTCTTATAATTGGAAATTAACTTGACTTTAATGAAATAAATATAAATGAATAATTTAAATTAAAAGCTTATTTCAGTCAAATATAACTATAATATCTTATCAAATATCAAAATTACCAGTCTCTCTGGTCATTAGTAGGAATATTACTAAATCATTACTTATTTAAATACATCAGCAATATATTAAATTAGACTGTCTCCTTTCGCCTTTGACATGTGAACAAACCACTAAAATTTGATTGATTGTTAAAATATTCGAAAACTTTTAAGGAAGCATTTTGTCACAGTTTAACGATTTTTATCTAACATATATTTTTCCTTTCTTATTTATGCTTTATAGAAATAAATGGAACAAATTATCTTTCCTGTTATTACTTGTAGTAAATCTTTCAAGCTGTTCTTGCAGTTTGGAGGGATAAACTGAGCTCCTTGTTTTCACTATTTTGCGTGGCTAATTTCATCGTAGCGACAGCTTAATTTTTCAACAGACTCTTTTGGGAGCCGTATCGTTCGCTTAGTGTGTCTTGTGCCATCTGTCATGTGTACTACGCATAAATTCACGTGACAAAATAGAAGTATATTATTTTCGATAAAGAACTGGTATTCTTAAAAGCCTTCTATTTTTCGAGTATTGTGGCTTCCAGTTTTAAAGGTATGCCTGCTACGTATTCAACTCTATCAACCGAGAAAAGAAACGATATTTACATAGTTATGTAGAAAACGCTATTTTATGCCACGAAATAAAATCACCCGACTCGATTGCCGTAAAACAGTCGGTGTGGAATGCTTGAAAATTCTGTTAATGATGAAATTATGAGACATTGACTCTTTTTAGTTGTGTTTCCACGTGTTACTGATCGACGCCATTTTGGGAATATCGCAAACAGGTTCGCTGCAATGAGAGAAAGCTTTATAAAATCAAAGAAAAAGTAAACATTTTTATTTTAAAGGAAACAACACTGTGGGAATATAGAAATGAAGGGATTATGAAGCCATAATTATTTCTTCTCTACCCCCTATCTACTGCATATAGCTGACAATTTTAAAAGTGGTAAATGAACATATTCTTTGGTCATTGAAGCGCGCAGAGTTCCTGTGGTTGGACATTATGTTATAAATAACTTTACCGTGAGTTTACAATATTAATGATGCTCTGGAGCAAGTACAAAGGCTAATAAAAATTTCTAAATGAATCATTGCTTATATGTTTAGCTGGACAGAGACTAATAAAAATTGAATACGGTAATCCCCCCCATAACACAGTACTCTTTTTTATATGACGTGATTTCCCGTCCCTCATATAATTACGTGTCCCTCCCCCTCTATAACGCGTTGACCCCCCACTTCATATTTCTTTTCGCGAAATTCATAATGATTTGTGCAGTTCACAATCGACTTCGCGCACGTTTGCACTCTGTGACAATTGTGTTATTGCAAAAATTAAATTTAATTATATTATTTTCCTTTGAACATTTTTCTAGAAAAAGGCATTGGTGGAAACTTATTTCAGATAGTTCTTACAGTGAATAAACATGTCATATTTTTGGAATTATTTGAAATGAACTCTTTTTAAGTTACAATTGTATAAACTTTTTGTTTAAAATGTTCTTCATTTGCTTTTAATAAAAAGCACACATTTCGTTCATAACATAGTTTTTCCTTAATATTGGATTTCAACCTCTTTAACAAGATAAGTCAAACGGAATCATTGGTACATGAGGCGTTACACGAAGTCTTACAAGAATGCTCATACATTGCGCTTTCCTATGACGCTGAACTAATATACCGTGTCATAGGAGGATTACTGTATGCATTTTTTTCACTATATTGTATACCAAACTTAGCCAATTTTCAGATGACACTAATCGCGTAGCTGCAATAAATCTCGCTTCAGGAAATGTGAGTAAGGTTCATTTCGCTTATTGTTTTACTTGAAATTTATGAAGTATTTAACTTTAAAAAGGAAAGTGAATGAAACTTACAGGTATCGCATCTCTTTCTAAATTAAAACACGTGCTTTATTTAGCTTCGAAATTTAAAATATAGCTTTTTTAATGAGTTCAAACCGCTATAAACGCAAATTTAAATTTACTGTTAACTTTGTTTATGCGGCAATGCACGGTTTCGGAACTACATTCGCTTCCAGATCGAAAGTTTCTACCTTCCCTCTGAAATGGTTATCAGTGTGTAACTGTGATGTGATCCCTTCTTTGTATATTCCCGCATTGTAATATTAGGAGAAAATATATCCCGTTATTTTTCGAAAGTATTACTTTAACCCGTTGCAGTTGATTTGTTTTCGACTTTTCCAATATGCCACCTATCACACGGGCATGAAAAGAGACCTGACTTCAAGATTTAATAACATTGTTACTAAAAATAATTTTTTAACGCTTCATTTGTGATTTATTTTGAGCGAAGACTTCGTTTCGAGGAATAAAATAGTATTTTTTGGCTCTAAAATAATAAATACTGTTAAAAAATAATAAATGTCATTATTTTTGATTTTTCAAGATTTCTTTTAAATGTATGTTTCACAAAATGTTATTTTTAATTTCTGCAGTGAAAGTATTTTTGATTTTCTCAGTTCGCCATCTATCAGAAATGGATTGGAAGGCGTCTGAAAAGAATCCAAACTGCAACTAAACTTAGTAACTAATATTCAAGCATTTCGCTATTCATTCAGTTAAATTATTTCCTTGCCAATCTGTTCATACAAGATCTCATTCATAATGCGAACAAAGATAAATAAATCACATTTTTTTTTCTAAATGGCAATTTTCTGAATGACTAATGATATCTTTTCCAAACGAGTCTCCGCAGCCGGACTCGAACAAGTATTCCTAAAAGCTCAAGAGTCATGCTTATTTAAAGCAGGTAAGTTATTTGTAATAAGTTAGTTTCTACAGCTACTTTTTGACTTTGAAGTTAACATAACTCTGCGTTAAATACTGTCTAAATTTCAAAGCCAACTGTTATACAGAAAATCTTAAGAAATGGAAAAATCTTAAAAAATAAAACGAGAATTATTTAATGCACTTGTCTTATAAAATTTATAAGTGTCCCTGAATTTTTTCAGAAAAAAGGCGCCGATTTTATTTCCACTTCTTTGAAACGAAAGCCTGCATACCTAATTCACATTCAAGTATGTCCAAAACCTGTTATCGTCGGAGAGGTGATTACCTTATTTATAGCTATGTCCAGCAATAATGACTCGAGCATTCATCTCAGAGAAAAACTTTACGATTCAACAATAAATGTATTCCTTTTTTGACTAAGAACTGTCAGTTTCATTTTCCATTTATAATTTAAAAAAATATATATCCCTGCATTTCAGGGAGTTATTCTGGGCTAAATATAAAATGAGTTTTCTTTACTCCATTTATTTACCTATCGTCATTTAAAAAAAATAATTGCATTTACTTCCAGATATTAGTTTTCAAGAATGAGTCAAGAATTCGTTGACATGGCAAACTGTTTAAAGTTTACGAGGCTGTACCCCGCGTGATTTTTCTCACAGCAAATTAGTTTTCCTCGTTTCTTTCTTTAATTAAAGTCATCTTAACCGTTTCAGAGTTGGTTTTTTACATAATTAATGTTAATTTTTGTAGCTACATGTCAAAATATATATTTACATTCCCGCCGTACATCAAACTTAACGATTTGTTAAGTAAATAACTTTTTTGGAAATCTTTCCTTCTTTGGAAATGCACACAGGAGAGTTGTTCGTGAATTTTATGACCCTCCCCCAGAGGCCATAAATGAGCTGTTTTCTGCCGCAGAGCCGGAAAAGAACCCTTGTTTTTAAAAAATGGATTTAAAGCCTCTATTTTGGAAACGGGAGGACCCTCACGAGCGAAGGAGAGGGTTATAAATTATAGCGGACCCCCCCTAAATGCCAGGTATTTAGAAAGACTGATAGCTTTGCTCTGTTGCAATCCATCGTTTACACCGGAGTTATCTCCCGTTTTTCCCAAAAAGAAGCAAAATTTTACATTACTATTTTTTTTTTCTTATGAGGGAATAATTGAGCTTGTAAAAATTCATTGTATTCCAATAAATAAACTTTTTTTTATGAAATTAAAATTTATAGATTTAAAATATTTAAGTATTGAAATATTTTATCAAAATATATGTTGGGCAAAATCGATAACAAAATTTTATTTTTCAGGTGAAATCAGCAAATGTGTATACATCCACTCTCTTCCAATCGATGCGATTAGGCATTTTGTAAATATTTTTGGTTATTCAGGTTATTTGGGCTGTATCTACGACTGAGATTATTGTTTCTTTCCCTCACACACATATCGCTTTAAGATTATGCATTCGCTTCATAACTATCTATTTATGAATTTTATTTTTGCGCGCAGAACAATAAAAGGAACTATTAGTCAAACATTTTTCTTTTTTTGACCGACCTTATCAATTACAGTTAATTTTTATTGCCCAACTTTTTTTTCTACTTTCATTTCTGGAGAGAGTGAGTGTAACTTATTTGTGAAATCATTGATTTTAGTATTAATCTAGTTTTTTCTGTTTTTGAGTACCAAATCTTGATATAAGTTCATTAAATAAATATTTGAAAGTTTCACGTACATATATTCGACCTCTATACTCTTTCTGTAGTTATTTTTAATGATTAAAGTATTGTTGAGCAAGATTGTTGGCTAAATTGCTTGTCAAAAATTTCCATAAACAAAAAACGGGAAGGAATTTTTTGTCATGACTCTTATTTTTTCTCGAGGGAAAAGTTCCTGAATATATGCAATCCATGTTAGAGTTGCAGATAGTTCCCAAATATCTAAAAACCATTTACAGTTAATGATTAGTTTAGTTTAATCACAGAACTCAGCTCCTACCACGTGAAAATATCCCACATTATTATTATTATTGAATCATCATCTGTCTCTTGTTAACAACTTCAGTCCATGGCTTCATATCGTAGGGCCATGTTTAGTTTAAACCAATGTGCTCATTCAAAAGCAGGTACTGCCTCCTGTGGAATATTAATGAAGTTATTTGAATCTTTCATCTGAAACACTTTATCATTGGCAAATATCGTTGCACAGTCCTGAAGGTACATATCCTTTATGTATTCCACGTGGACTTTTGCTGTTGGCGCAGTATATTCTGCTTGTCAACCCTGATTATTCTATGCAGAAGTAAGGGGTGTCAGTCATTAAATGGATGCGACCTGCCCCTGCATTTCTTTGGGGGTAAGTAATTTCTGATACAATGGCCTTTTTTATAAAAATCTTGAAGCTGGAGACGGAATTGGATTTAATCGTATAACAACATTCCAAATGAAAAGCACCAATCGTCCCCAAGCATCAGACACTTCTAATCTTCCTTATCTCGTCATGGTTCCCGTTTACAACTTTTTATGTCATCATTTGGTGCGAAGGAAATTTCTGACGCTGTCTACTCATTTAGTGTGTCTTCCATCTGGATATTTGCATACTGATATTCCACGACCTCTGTGCATGCAGGAAAAAGTGAAACGAAACGATAATTGTGGAACATATGCACAGGATAACTATTTGACTTGTGTTATCTGTTGTATTCCACTTCTGGGCCGGTAGATCACTGAATGCAGTTTTAATTTAGAAGTGAAATATTTAACTATTTTTGCTTTGAAATTTCCACTCCTGCTTTTTATTATACTTTAAGTAAGTGGCATGAATTGCTGAATATAAATGGGAAAAGAATATGGATATGTAATTAAATGCTATTTAAATCAGGCCTCTTCTTAAAACAAATTTTGAAATACTGTACATTTAAAAATTTTGTATTGATCCTTTACATCGAAGAAATGAGAAGTCACTAAATGATACTACTGGCTCCAAACAAAATATCACCTGCTGCAATTTTTTAGCCACATTTTTATATCTTGCTAAAGTGTTCAGCTATGCCACAAAATAAAATATGTTACAACTAATATGTAATTTGTAAGATTTTATTTATTTGTATTATGCATTTAGTCTCCAAATATAGCGATTCGCTCAGATTTGCTCTTACAAAATGGAACAAGCATGTAAGAAATTTGAAAATGGTCTCAGCATTTAATTTTATGTGTGAAGTATAGATTGTCTCTCAGAAATATACAAAAAAGTTGTATTGTGTAAAACATTATAAATGATCTAAAATATTAAAAAAATGAAACAAAAAAATAAAATTTTTTATTGTTTCTGTAAGCAAGGCAATGTTTTAAGATTTAAAAGAGATTGCTTACGAATATTTCATTTATAATTTAGAAGTGTATTAGTTAAAGAAATTTATAAAAATTTAATTTTCGGATTTAAACTAACCATAAGGTGGATCTTTTGTCATGTCTTTTACATTTTGCTTTTTCTTCTGTTCTATTGTCAATTTGTTAATAGTTAGAATAAATGGAAAACGACTTCTGAAACCAATGCTTTGGTTTTTATACAAGAAATCATTTTATTAACGAAATGAACTTCGACACTATTCTCAGATATTTGATGGTGATATTCGCCCTGTTTGCTGCCGCTTGAAGAATGCGATTGGAAGCCAAGCTGCAAATTCGTCGACAAGTAGGGTTCACGATATCGTCTCACTAAGATGTAACGTCGAAGAAGCTTTATCTGACGCCATGGATTTCTTAAGAAAGGAGAATCGTAATAAAGTGGCGCACTCAGGATTTGAACTGTAACGAAAGAACTTGATGTTAATAATATCAAACATAGGATAATTCCAAAAAGGCCTATAAATTGATGCAATGTTGCGATTCTTGTTATGGTATATTTTTAGGAAAATGTAGCTAAAAAACTTACCAAGATTTTCAATAACGATTTCCTAATTTTGTTAGTTTCCTTTATTGTCTATAATGATTTTTGATTCTTGTGCATTTATACTGAAGGTTTTGTCTTTTATGATAAATTCTGGAAAAGTATACAGCAGATGATTCTTCCCAGCGGCTATGAGTTACAAACGCTGTGTTCCTTATGGCATCTTAAGGCTTGTAGGATGCTTCTTCAAAGAACTGAGATAAGAGAAATAAAATTATTTTTAATTACATTAAACTTCTCAAGACTTTTCATTCTAAGATATCAATGGGTTTAAAATAACAGAATCTTTATTTTAAAGTTAAGTACTTTTTATAATTTTTTTTCAGTTAATAGAAGTGTGAGAAATTTTGATGAAGTACTGAAGATTTATCTAATATTGTCGAAGATATTAATGCTCATTGTAAGCATAAAGATGAGCCAATTTCGTTAATGAGCACAGTATGTTCATTTCTTAATCTTTGGAGGAGCAGTGGATATTTGCTAGCTTTTAAGTTTTAAGATAAGAAAGTAAATATATTCAGAGTGATAAGATGCTCGAAATTTATTTTCTGTACACTCATAATAAATATTTATTTTAAATAAAGCTGTTAAAAAAAGAAAACATATTATACTTAGTAATTTTCTTTATTTCTATGAAAACGAATTTTCTTATAAAGGTAAAAATGCTGCTTGCAGTAAAACAAAAAAGAAAGCAAGCAAAAGAAAGTTTTGAAAAGTGAAACCTCTAGCTTAGTAAAAGTATGTTTAAAAGCGAAAAGAACTTATAATCAAAATGAAGTAAGAAAAACTTCCATTAGAAAAGATGTAATAAAAAAAGGATTTTGGTATAATAACATGTTCTGAAAATTAAAAGAATTAACCTTGGATTTGGTTACATATATGAGAATAGGACTTAAGAAACGTGCTATAAATATCTGTATAAAAAATGAAAATTTGCCACAGAATTTTTGGAATCTTATTATGAAAATTTTTGTTTCTTATTATCTTTTATAAATTTTTCTTACATTCATTTTAAATAATCAATAAAATAATAAATGAAAATTATTATTTACGATAATATTTAAAGACTGCTTTGTTATTTTATACTTGAATTCATATGTGAAAATATTGAAATTATAAGATATTTTTTATACTGAATGCAATTATAATAACCGCATATTTATTCTTGATTATGACAGCTTTTTCACCAATATATCTTTCTAATATAAATTTTTGGCGATCTAAACAAATGTCACCACAATTACGTAATCGTATGTAATATAGATTACTTTTTTCGTAAATAAAAATTATTAACACTAAATCAAAAAATGTTGCTTATTAAAAATAAACTAGGTATTAAAATTTATCATTACAAAATCAAAAAAAAAATCATACACTACTAGCCATTAAAATTGCTACACCAGGAAGAAATGCAGATAACAAAATGATATTTATTGGACAAATATATTATACTAGAAATAACAAGTGTGATTAAATTTTCAAAAAATTTGGCTGGATAGATCCTGAGAAATCAGTACCCATAACAACCACCTCTGGCAGTAATAACAGCAGTTATATGCCTGGGCATTGAGTCAAACAGAGATTGGATTGCATGTACAGGTACAGATGCCCATGCAGCTTCAACACGATGCCACAGTTCATCAACCGTAGTGACTGGCGTTTGGTAACGAGCCAGTCGCTCGACAACCATTGACCAGACGTTTTCTATTGATGAAAGATTTGGAGAACGTGCTGGCCATAGCAACAGCCGAACATGTTCCGTATCAAGGAAGGTCCGTACAATACCGGCAACATGCGGTCGGGCATTATTCTGCTGAAACGTAGGGTTTCGCAGGGCTCGAATAAAGAGTAGAGCCACGGGTCGTAACACACCAGAAATGTAACGTGCACTGTTGAAAGCACCGTCAATGCGAACAAGAGGTGACCGAGACGTGTATCCAATGGCACACTATAAAATCACGCTAGGTGATGGGCCAGTATGACGATGACGAATGCACGCTGCCAGTGTGCGTTCACCACGATGCCGGCAAACACGGATGCGACCATCATGATGCTGTACACAGAACCTGAATTCATCTGAAAAGATGACGTCTCGCCATTCGTGGGCCCAGGTTCATCGTTGATCACACCATTGAAGGCGCTCTTGTCTATGACGCAGCGTCAAGGGAAGCCGCAGCCATAGTCTCCGAGCTGAGAGTCCATACTGCTGCAAACGTCGTCGAACTGTTCGTGCAGATAATTGTTGTCTTCCAAACGACCCCGTTTCTTGACTCACGGCTCGTGACGTGGTTGCACGATCCTGATAATATGCCTGTCTTCTCGGCTGCTAGTGATAAGTGGCTGTTGAGATCCCGCATGGCGTTCCGTATTACCGTCCTGAACCTATCGATTCCATATTCTGCTAACAGTCATTAGATCTCGACCGACGCGAGCAGCAATACTGCGTTAAGATAAACCGCAATCCCGGTACGCTACAATTCGACCTTTATCAAAGCCAGAAACATGCTGGTACCCATTTCTCCTTCTTACACGAGGCATCACAACTTTTCACCAGGCAACAACGTTCAAATGCAATTTGTGTTTGAGGAACTGGCTGAACAATTTCCTCATTTAAACACAATGTGGGTGTCTCTACTGGCGCCTGCTTTGTCTGAATGCGCTGAAAAGCTAATCATTTGCATATCACACCTTTTTCCTTTCGTATAAATTTCACGTCTGTAGCATGTCGCCTTCTTGGTGTAGCAATTTTAATGGCCAGTAGTGTATTTGAATAAACTTAGAGAAACGGGCTAAGGTGAGCACGAACGTCCCAGAATTAGTTAAAATTTCTGATAATCAATCGGATAATAAGGTACTTTTATTTATAATTATAAAAGTTATGTTGAATTTATCAGGAACAAAAAATATTAATAAAAGGATCCTAAAAATCAATTGAAATTCTATACAAAATATCTCGATCATTCTGAGATCTATCTTACGTAATTTGCTGAGAGGACAAAGGTCGTCAAAAATTTATGAACTACAAAATTATGTATGAAATATTATATATATATATATATATATATATATATATATATATTATATATATATATATATATATATATATATATATATATATATTATACAAGAACTAAATAATTATCATTTATTGACAAAAACTTATTTAAATGCCAATGTTTACTTCTGGCGAAAACTGCTTAGCAATGGCATCGTTGTTCGATTGTTTGTTTAGCTCATTTTTTCAATGAAACAAATTTAAATATTGATGTATTTGGCTATTTTTTGCCATTGGCGATTGTAATATTTCTTTTTACCGACAAATTTATCATTGTGCCATTTTTTGCACCAAATAGTTTTACTTGTATATAAAAAAAAATCGATTATGTGTAATTTAAAATAAAATGTTCAGCCATTAAAACCATCCTATCCATGTGAAATTATTTTCGTTTCCCGTAAGAAAATGCTATTTCTTTAGGTTCATAAGCCGGGTTATAATAAAATAGTACCAATAATATCAATAATAGTAAATTAATGTGTGTGTGTGTGCGTGCGTGCTTGCTAATAAAAAACGTGAAAAAAAATTAGTAGTGAATTTTTTCATGTTTTCTCTATTCGTGAAAAAATTAGCTTGAAATCTATTTAAAAATTATGTAAGGGATACATTTTATTTGACACTTTATTTCTGAAAAATAACATGTAACAAAAAAATTATTAAAAAAAAAACTAAATGTAAAGATTCACGAAAATAGTAAGCTGTACTTCAAACCGGAAATAATTGAAAAAGAAAAAAAAATCTAATTATTCTGGGTCTTCAACGATGATACTGTAGAGATGATGGCGCTGAAATCAGGTTTCTTAAAATTAACTGATTTTTCAATTAATCTTATGCATATGCATAGAATTGAAGATAAGGCCATTTAAAAAAACGTGGCGTACTTTCTATTCAAACTAATGGGAAAAAAAGCTTTTTATCTATTTCAAAGCAGGAAATGTAAAAATAAACATTTTTTTATCTTATTTAAAAGTATTATATAAGCAAAAAAAGAGTGTTTTATTTTTTTTAACTGCTTTTTCCATTTTTCTCCTACATAATTCCTTTTAAAGTGTTTCAAGTGCGATCATTGTGTACTGCTGCATGGGTGTAAAATAAAATTGTTAGAAAATAACTCTTACGAAGTCATTTTAAGCTTCAATAATCACTTATATGTTAATATATTTATAAGAGCTTATTGCTTTCCTATTTTTTCCCATTTATTTCATAATTTCAATTTTATAAGGACTCAATTAAATGAAAGCAAGTTTAAAGATTTTGATATACATTGTTTTCTATGTTAATAAATTTCTGTTTAATTGAAAATATAATCGAAAGTTATCTTTTAATGTTTTTCTGGTATTTCGATTTTTTTGCTGTGAATTTCTTTCTTTTCTTTTCTTTTTTTTTTTTTTAACTATTCGCCTAAAAAAGATTACTTCATTAAAGTATTTCAATTGATACTAATTAATACATTACTGTATTCCCTACATAAGATATGGCATACATCATTTGCATTTAGATTTGTTTGTATATATTAGCCAAGTTGGGATATGATTGGTTGAAGATCTGGCTTTTGACTCAGCATTGTGCGAGTTTGAGTCCCCCCGCTGGTATGGATGTTTATAAAGGTTTGGAATCTACTTTAAGAGCGCTGTGTGGGTTTTAGTTTAAGTAGTTCTCGTGTTCAAAGCTGTGAAAATTAAGTGACAAAATAGACAAAACTGTCATACATTATTATATAAAAATTTGTTTATACAGTGTCTAATTATTATACATTATATCAATGCACGAAATGTTACTTTATCACATATGTAGCATAATTGCAAGAGATTCTGTGAATTATTACATTATCATATTACATATATTGTTGAATGTGCGTATCATAAATACATTAGCAAGTTGACAGAAGAACGATGAGTGCTCAAGCCTTCTATTTAACAGTTCGTGGATTCGAGTCCCACCTTCGTCTTGGTTGTTCTCAATGGTTCGAATTCCATTTAAAACGGTAGATTCCGGTCCAACTATCCCTTGTGTTAAAAATGATTGGTAATCGATACATTAGAACCTCAATACATTGTTACACTCACGTATCCAACATAAACTGTTACGTATTTTACATTATTGTATTATCTATCATAAGTGGTTGCATTGTGCACTAAAATGCTATCTACATTATTACATTAGCATGTGTTATATGCGATGCTACACTAACATATTAGATTGCTTTTTCACGCTTTGATGTTCGTGACTACTGACAATAATTATTTGTCGTACCTGCCATTCTGAAAATTAAAAAGAAAATTCTACGAACTGACGGTTTCCAGATACCTGTCCATTTTAACTGAGAGACCATTTGATTGCCATACTATTTCGGACTTTAAAAGTTTTCTTAAAAATATATAAACCTTTATAAAAATTAAAATTCAAGAAAATTAAGGGATTTCTCGAGTTTTGGTGTTTGACTTGGCAGATGCATGCTATATCCCTTACATATATTTAATTATTGTGCTCTGATTAAAAAAAAAAAAAAAGTAGCCATAGTTTAATATTTCCTTGGTACTTGGAAAATCAGTTTTTCAACTTATGTAATAAAAATATTGATGCGTTTCAGAAATAACACAGGTATGCATTGTTAAGCAATATAAAAAACATTTACATATGTATTAAAAAATGACAGATTTTGGAATCCTTCCCACAAACGATACGAGGAGATATGCATGGTCACGTGATATTTTTCGTTGATTTACTTCTGAATATCATTCAGATGTCTTCTTCATAAGGGAAGCTAATCTATACCAAAATCAATTTTTACATTCTTCGAAAAACTTCCTCGTCATTGAGTATTCTTTGGCGCAAACGAGAAGTAATTTGCATACTTTCAAAAGGAAAAAATATCTTTCGAACGGATCATTTGATACCCACGTTGACGACTCCAGAAAGTTTCACTCAATGAACTCCGAGGAATGGGGATTCGAAAATTTTTAAAACTTATTTGATTCCCTTAAACTTGTTATGGGCACAGATTACTTCGTAGTTAAATTTTAATTAAGCTCATTAGAATATATTTTTGGACTTCATATGAGGTGAGGTATCGAAGTGGATTCCCTTTGATTTGGTGAAAATTTTGGCGATTAAATTTAATTCTTGGTAACCCTTGTAACCTTATCTTAGTTTAGCTTTTGTGTAGCGGTGGCCGCCATTTTGTTAGTCATATCTTGGTGTCAAAAAATCAAGGGGTACCTGATTGTAAAGTTTCAACTTTATATATATATATATATATATATATATATATATATATCCACACGTTAATGAATGATCCTCAGACTGGTGAAGAGGAGGGTGCCAGATTAGGTGTGACTAAATTACCCAACTGTGATACAGAATTTCCCTTGTCGATGGAGGAGTGTTTCAAACTCGTTAACTTTAAAATACAGTCTGGGGCTCTCGTACATCACTACGTATGTATGGCTAGCTGACTTCCCTTATTTTGATATCTTCCTCTAAATATGCATATTGAAAGAAGTAGTTTTTTTAAAATTAATTTTAATATTTAAAATAATTTTAAAGAAAAGAACTGTGTGATTTCTGATGTATTTCAAGTTCCATGTACAAAATATTGAAATTTGCTTCTCTAGGAATATCGTTCCACAAAAAATAAAACCAATCCAACAGTTAAATTTGGAATTTAATTTAAACTGTAGGTTCTTGTCTGATTTTTCAAGTAAAGTTCACTGCCGAAAACTAAATTATATTTAACATTTTATGCATTGAAATTACTGATTTTATGTTTAAATTTTAACGTAGTTTCAAATTTTAAAATGATTAAAAATTAATTGAATCGGAGAGTTATCTTTTGATTTTAAACTAGTTTCAACCTCAAAAGGAAAAGTAGTTTTGTCTGGAGTTTGCGGAAATGATTGTGGAATGGTCTACTTTCTTGTTTTTAGTTTAGTTGTTCTGGAGTTCAATCCTCACCTAAAGCAAAAAGGTGTTTGTTGTGATCCAGAATTAAATTTAGCATGTAAGTATCTGAATAATTCGCCCTTTTAGCTTATAATTGACCGCATATATCAAATTTATAAAGTAAATGCATTGCTTTAAAAAAAAAAAAACAATTTCAATACAATTTTTGACAGAAAATCTCTAATTTTCTGCGATAGCATAATATTTATTATTAAAATCTCTGTTTATATAAATAATAATTTTGTATGCAGGGACATTAGGTTCTATTGTTCCAAGAATTTTATCCATTTTTAGGCGTATTAATTATTTTTTTAAAATATCAATTTATAATAATTTGTACATATAAAGTGTATAAGAAAATTGATTATATATTTTAAATAAATCTAATTAAGTTTTACTGAAAGACTGAAGGTGTTTGTGTGTGAAAGAATGTTACGTTGTTATGCGAGGCTTAGGTTAGAATGAAACCTTAAATGGCGGCTGTGTTATGTTCATAAAAACTGTACGAGGTTATCATTTAGGAAATACTGTGAGAAAGGTAGTAAACGTGGTAAATAAGATGTATAGAGGTTTCAATTATTTCACATTCGAATATTTGGAATCGTATTTCTAAGATCGGTAGAATTATTCTTATTCAAGAATAATGAAAATGTCTAGTAAGACAACATTCCCCCGCAGTATTAAATGTACTCGTTAAAATGAAATTTGTAATATGTGTAAAGTATATGTTGAAATTCAACTTTTAAATTAATAAGTAAATTTTAAAAAAATGTCAATATTGCAAAAGATACAAGTATACAAAATATACAGTAAAATCAAATTCAAGTAATGCATTTAACACCTAAACATTTAAAAACATTAAAAACATTTAACACCTAAAGTATAGAATATAAATTTTTTTGAAAATTTAACATATATATTATTTTTTTACTAATTAAAAACCAAATTATAGCGACGGTATTAAATGCAATTTAAGAATTTGGGGAAAGTGTTAATATTTATTATACATTACTATATTATATATTATTCATTTGGGCATTCATATACATTGCCCACATTTGATACTACTGATATTTAAATGAAATAAAAATATTTAAAACACTTTATGCATCAGTTAAAAATTTTATAAGTTGTATTTTAAACAAGGTTTTTAATTTCTGGCTAAAACTTTGTAATAGAATTTTTTACGGTTCTATTTTAGAATTCAATATTCCCGAATTGTGGATGAATATACAAGATCCATTTCGTCTTATCTTTCTTAGAATTCGTGAGTTTTAATATAAAATCACTGTAATATCAGTATTTTTCTGTTACCGGGACGAAACTTGTTTTCCAATTGTTGCGAAATTCACCAAGAGGAGTTCACGTTAATTCTCTCTTTTTTCTTTAACACAGCAGCATTTTGCAAAAGTAGTACTTCAAAGAACTGGAGTAGTGTTTTAAGAGAAATTCACCGAGAAGATCCACATTAAATCTCCCTTTTTTCTTGACCACAGTTGTGTTTTGCATAAATACTGAATAGTGTTACGAAATTCACCGTTTTCGCGATTATTTTTCCTCCAAAATACGGTTTTCAAAATCTGAAAATTTGGCGATATTTAAATATGCTTCCAGCAATTTGAAAATTATTAAAAAAAAGTCTTGGAATATCGTGAAAAATTAAATATTGCGCAAATGAATCCTAATTTTATATTTTCAACTTTTGTACGAAATTTACGTAATTAGGCAAAATTTGCTTTATTTTGCTCCTTTTAGTGCAGGTTTCTATTTGATGATTTGGCATTTCATTCTAGAAATGGCTGTGATCTGGCTCTTAAGTACTCGGCACTTGTCCACAATTTCTCACAAATGGACACAGTTAAACTTCAAATCGTGCTCCTTGTTTCCTTTCCGATTTACAGATGTAAAAAAGAAAAAGTGAAGAGATTAGAAGTTCCATCGGGAAAAGGAACAAAGGAAAATAGAGATCTTCGTAGGCCCCTGTTCACTGTTTTCCTGGATCATTGTTTTCCCCGTGAAATGGATGGGGGCGAAGGGGAAGGCTATAAGATATCGAACCGATTCCTGCCCACTATTTCCCCCCTTAAAAAATCGATTCTCGAACGTCGGCTGTTCGTTTGTGTGGCGGGGGAGGGTGTCGGATTTCCGAGACTTATAAAGGGTCTCGAAATGCACGCACGCATGCGCAGTTCAGTGTCGTTAGCTCCAGTTTTCTTTTGTTTTTAACTTCTCCCTTTACACCCTTTGATTTCGAATATAAACATTAAAGGGGGGGGGTGATTGGAAGTAACTGGTTTCGATCTGCTTAGGGGTTCATATTAAAGAACACTTGAGGTTGACTTTACCATTTGTTTAACCGGGTTGCAATATTTGAATGCGTAGCACTGGTTTCAAAATAGAATTTCGGTCTCAGTGAAACATTGCACGTCCATATGTTTAATTATTTCACAAATTCTTCGCATTTTGTAATTTAATTTAATATTTTGATTTTATTTATTTAAATTTATTGTTTAAATTACACACGTTCTCGGAATTTGCTATATTCCTAATTAGTTTTGTAAAACATGAAAATAAATCTAATAATCTATTTTTAAAGTTTACTTATATTTTAAGATATTTTTTTTTTATAGAAAAACATCGATTTTTTTTTACTTACAATGTAATGATAATTTAAATCAGATTAATAAATATTTCTTTTTCCGTTTAAAACATCGTAATTCATATTTCCACACGAACCTTTATAATTATATTGCTGAATTTGTTACAGTGTCGACTTTTTTACTTTAGTTTGATTTTATATTTGACACACTTTTGAAGTGCTATTGTGATTGAATTAGAATATTAAATATTCTTTAAATAAGAAACGTAAAAGTAGGATAATTTTAGCCATTTAAAAAAGTATTTCCTTTCATAGATGATTAAAAAGTCATTAATTATATTGCTAAAAAATTTTGAGACTTCTTCCGAAATGTTATTAATTGACAAATGTAATGTTTATTTTTTATAAGACTCCTTAAAAGTGAGATTATTCAAACCATTTGAGTAGGTTGGAAGTAAAAGTCATCAACTGAGCAGTTTCTTATAAAATATGTACGAATGATTATCGAGTTAAACTTAATATTTCTGCTACAGTAGTCACAGTTTATAGCAAAACCCAAAAAGTAAAAGTTATTCCAATTATTCGAAGAAATTTAATAATCATCAATTGAATAAAATGATTTATTTTCAAAACAATAATTTAAAAATAAAGTGCTATCTATCTTTTATTGCAAAATGTAGATGAATGGGTACTGTTGGTCATTTATCACCAATAGAAAAGAGTATTATTTATTTATTTATTTTTTGCAGAATTTCTTTAACTTTATGTATATTGCATAGAGTTAATATAAAGATCTGTTTGAAACAATGTTGCATGCTTTCTAAAATCACTTTATTCCTAATTTTGACGTCGCGTAGTAAAGAGCCTAACGGCATAGGATTGTTGTAAGGCGTTTTAGCATCCGTTGCGTCAATTGCTTTTAAGAGTACTTTTCATAGGCGTATTTACCTGTCGCAAGGGAGGAACATGGAACACTTCCTAGCACTCATCCCAACGGACCAGTATGCAGAACGCAGTAACATCGTTCTTTATCTGTTCACAGGAAATGGGATCGAACCCGAGAATTTTCGCTTTCAGGGGCGTTGCCTTAAACCATGATAGGCTCGAATTGTTTTTCTTAATTGAAAGACAGGATGTTCATGATTGAAGGATTGGTTGTTTGCTCAGACGTTTCGCGTTATCAGAACCTCATATTTTAAGATTGCCAATTTAAGTAAACATGTTGAGGGCGATTATCGATATCCTTGATAAGCCTCATGTATTGAACCAATTAAAAATCACCAACGTAAATGAGCTTATTGAACCGATATTCATGATGGTGCAGATGTTACTCGCTATTAACATCCATTGAACCAATAAGCATTGTGATCTATTATCGGCAGTCAATGATTGTTCAAATGCTACTGTCATCATTATGTATTGAGTTCATTAAATATCACTATGTTTAATATGTACACTAAACTATTCGAAAATATTGATAGTCATAATTGTTAAGATGTCATTTGATACCAATACTAAGCAATAAACCAATAAAAAATACAAAGTATCCCAAATTAATATAAAGTGCAATACCATATATATATATATATATTTGTAAAATGACATAAAAGCAAGAATATGATATATGATTACAAGGCATAAATTTTATGTAACGAAAACAATAATTTTTAAAAAGCGATCATATATGTTGTATAATACGAAACTTTATAATACGATTAAGAGCTATAAATTTTATGTTTCTTGCTGGAAAACAATTAAAGTTCCTGCCCGCGCTACCATCTGATAATCATGAGGACGCCTGAAATCGCGTGCTTAGCGTTTGAAAGCAGCCTGGGCATATATTGAGGTCGAAGGAAGATGAGGTGTGCGGTTGAGAACATTGTGCGTGGACGTGTGACATCAGTTATCACCGCATCCAACATTCCTAGACTTCTAATTAGAAATTTTGCTGCATAATTTTTTTATCGATGTGGTCACACGTGAAATTGAAATTTTACGACACCTGAAACACGAGTGGCGTTGTTTCTCATCTCCCATCGGGTCATGAAACCGCTGGCATTAACGTTGAAAACGTCAATTTCGACCAAAAATGATATATTTATTTTATTCTTTCGTTAAATAAGGAATTTAAATAGCTTTCTGAAACAGGTTTGTTTTTGTCACTACGTTAGAATCCGTGATATAAAGGATTTCGTACAGATTAGGAAACCAAAAGTGGACATATTTAAAGGACCGGAAGTGGGCGTTTAAATGGCCAGAATGATGTTAAAAATAAGTTTAAGCAGTGTTTAATTTTGAAATATAAATTTAGTAAGCTTTTAAAAGATACATAAAATAATTACTTTTCCTGAAATCAATCAGAAAATCAAATAAAAAATTAATCAGCAAATTTGATAATTTCTTATAAAGACACACTTTAATCTTTAAATGCGATTTTCTCAGGACTGTGGCTTTTTTTCCTACCTATAATTTGCATGCTTCAAAAACGATAACTCAAAATATTTTTATAATATCACTATGGATTTTCATGAGCTTGATCTGTATATTGTTTTGTAGGTAATGCACTAAAAAGTTTTAATTACTAAAATAATTCCCAAATTATAGCCTGTTATTCGAATAATGGCATAGAAATTTTGGCTAAAATTTCAGTATAAATATTCAACTGGCTGTAATTTTTTTATTTTTTAGCAAAAACTTAAAATGTTAGTATATGCTCTAGATAATAATATGTAGATTATTTGGTATTAATTTTTTTCAAATATGTTTAATAGTTTTTGGTGTAGCATTTTTTAAAGTTTAAAAAAAATGCTTAAAATTGTATACATATTTAACATTTCTGAAGAATAATATTGAAATATATCAAATTTTATAGTAGCTCAATATTAATGTTTTCTAAAGTTAAATAAGAAAAAATCGTTACAATGTATATATGCAGTATATTTAAAAGAAAAGTAGTCTGAACGTGTTCGGGTACCTTAATGAAGTCCAGTACGAGAAGTAGATAGTCATAGATATCCTCCTGTCCCAGTACAAGATGTGCTGAGGTGATGCCTGTTCTTGCTGTCATTTAGAGGAGACCACTTGCTACCCCCAGAGCATATGAGACTTTTGAAGTAGCCACTCTCTTTTCGGGACTCATGTTTGCCTGTCACAAGGGAGAGATAGGGAAAGTCCTTGTGATTTGCCATTGTACCAGTTATTGCACCAGCATACTTCCCTGTACCAGCCCTGAGTTGGACTCTACCAGTATGATAGAAGCAACCGGGAGGAGTACTCGTAACTTTGAAGCAGAAACCAAACAGAATAATCCTTAATACTTGGCTTGCCACTCTCAGAGGTATCATTGCACTTGGAGGTCATTGCGAACCACGACCTGTTTTAACGTGCATTTAGCGAATACGTCGGAAGTACTCAACATTTTTCTTTGTTGTGGGTTTTTTTACCTCGAGACTATGTGAAGTCAAGTGGCGTTCTTAGCATTAATGTGTTAAATTTAGTTATGGCCTGTTTTCTAATTATCTTCTATTTTGATTTTGTTGTCATCAACAATCTCGGTTATTCACTATTAACATCATATGTTGAACAATTTAAAGATTGCCAACTTAAATAAACTAGATAAATTAAATATAATCACCAGTCATGTTTGTTCAAATATTACTTGGTATCAACAATATGTAATGAGCTGTACAAAGATCGCAAACTTAATTGTAATTCCTATAATTGTTACTATTTGTTCAGATGTTTCTAGTTATCGACATCATGTATCGTCACAATTTAAATAAACATTCTAAACTGTTCGAAATAATGATTCATAACTGTTTACACGTTACTCGCTATGGGCCCCAGCCGATTAAATATCACCAACTAAAATAAACTTGCAGAATGACTTCGAGGTAGTATTCCGAAACTTTTGCCTACATGCTCACCATTCTCCAAAGAATTTTTTCCTCTATAATATGCAGTATACGAGAGATGCTCACAATACCTAATAATTGCATTTAAAACATTTAAATAACATGTAACTAAATAATTAACACATATCTAAAATAATTTGTTGACTTAGAATATGAGAAAAAATTGGAAAAAGAGAAATGAGTTTTGTCAAATTACTTTTGTACCATTTCTTCAAGGTAATCTTTGCCTTCATTGCTGTAGACCCTTGTCGGTTTGATTAATTTGCCGCTCAACGGTATTTTTTGGTGCTCCCAATGTTCGTTCTGCTTTAAATTGTAGATTGCATTACGAACACCCACCCTTGTGGTGAGATTTAAACCTACTAACTGTTGAATCGAAGACCAGAGTGCTAAATATTCGGCTGGTATTAAACTCAGGACTACGTTTTCGTTTCCCTCGATCATCCAGAATGCCTCTGTCAGTCAATCGTCTACTACAGGCGGCACCAGATCATTGAGACTAAACAATGGTTTTAGTACTGATTTGAGGTGTGACAAGCACTTACCAGCATTCTGCCGTTAGGAATGCCATAACTCCTTTAAATAAACAGTAAATTTTTGTGCAAATAATATTAAATTAAATGTTTCAAATTGTACCAGATGCGTCACGTATAAGTGAATTTCAATTTATATTTAGAAAGGAGAAACATCTGTGGAATATTATGATAATTTAATGTTAATGAATTCAGAATTTTAATTAAAAATGAGGCACCATACATGCACATCGAAACAAAAGGTATGCTATACTCATTCTCTAACAGCAGCCGTACACTCTTAAAAAAATGGACGAGCAATTGATAGTTTGTACTCCATAAAGATACAAAATGAATCCTTTTCTACTTAATTGGGTCAAGAAGTTCTCATTCAAACACTCTATTTTCGATTCAAAGCAATTTTCACTCTTTTTGGACGTGTTTATGGCACAAAGCAAATGTGATGTGCTCTGATTGGTTTCGTCACGTGGCTCGATGCTTTTGGTTTAGTTTCGCTAAAAGTGGAGGAATTTAGTACTCCATTTTGTAAAAGCTATTTATTAGAAAATTTATAATATATAATTGGGCAAAAAGGAGTGCAGAAACATTAGGGTAAGTCTTCGTTTCTTATAATTAATTGAATGATTAAATCAAATCTTCATATTTGTGATTTTTCATCATTGTATAAACGTTGGTATTCGAAAGTGTGAATGAATGAATTCTATTGAATTCATTTTCATTGTAATATTTATAATATTTGAAATTTCTGATTAATTGATAATATTTAATAATATAACAATGTGTTCGGAAATTTTATTTTTTATTTCAAATACTATTTTCTGACAAAATTTAATTCATTATAAATTAATAGTAAATTATATTGAATGCATTTTTAAATTCTTTTATTTTCGAAACAACGTGAATATGACTATTAATTTTCTCGTTGATTTAAATATCCACAATGTATATTATAGAAATAATATATTTAATATAGTGTATTGTATTGAATTGAAAGTGCGATTAATATCAAATGCAACATTTTACCAATGAATAAGAATAAATTTTTTCTTAAATAAAATTTGAAGCTTTTTAATTTAAATGTTAATACAATATAGGGTAAATATTAACCTACAGAATATTTCTTGACAGTATAAATTGTACTTATTAAAATTTCACTGACAATATGTATTTTATTTATTAAAATTTCACTGACAATTTTTGATTTGATTGTTATTAAGTACAAGCATTCGTAGATAAAACGAAAAGGAATTGTATGTATCAAAATATATTAATTTGTATATTTTAGAATTTACAGCTAACCATTTTGTCGATGGAAATATAATTTATATTCGTATTTTATGGTTGTCATTGTTATCATTAAGAAAAAAAAAACAAAATTAGAAAAAACTAATCTGAAACATGAGTTATTTTGAAGATGATGCAATGCAATATAAGGAAGAAATGACTGATCAGGTATATTCTGTATAATATGTACTATTGATTTCATTGTGCTTGTAAAATTTATTTAAAAGTTTGAAGTAATATTCTATGTTTATGTAAGAACGCAGTAGCTTTTAATAATATTTTTAAATCTATTTTGAAGTAAAATTTTCTAAATTTTCAATTGGAATTAAATAGTTTCCAAAAATAAATATCCAGTATTTATAATTCATTTAAACATAGTTTTTACATGTATTAAATAACATGAATATTAAATTATATCCATTAAATAACTAATATTATCTATTAAATAACATGAAAATTCCAATTCTTTTCAGTTAAAATCTCATATTATAATTTTTTGGTTTTAAAGTTGATTTTAAAATAATGAAAGATTATTCATTAAACTATACATTAAATTAATATTACTTGGTAATAAGCTTAAGAAATTTTAAGAATGTTTTTAAATCAGTTTTGAAGTAAAAATTCTTTTTACTGCTAACACTGAATCCTTATTAACTTTATTGTAAATTTATAATTCATTTAAAATTTTCTAAAATTTGAATTTGAATTTAATAGTTTAAAAAATAAATATCCAGTATTTATTCACTTGACCTTAAATAGTTTTTACATGTATGATATTATTGAGTAAACACATATGTGTATATGGTATGTATTTTTCCTTTCAGCTAAAATGATTACAATTTGAAATGCCTAGTGAAATTCATTGAGAAAAAATATTTGAACTTATGGAGAAAGTGCCGAAAAGTAAATAACAATTTTGTGATGAAAAATAGACCATCTATTGTTCTATTCTATAACAGAATTTATGTCTCTAAGTACCCAAAAGAGGCTGCTTTCAATGAAACATTGGTAGTATAAAAACTGTATTTTTTACATATTTAAGGATGATTTTTAAAATATTTATGAAAGTACTAAACACATTTATATGAACATTATTTTCTACAATGCCACAATTAAGCACACCATAATTTGCAATTCCTTACATAATTTGTATATCAGCATTTTTAATGGTAGAACATGAAACATGCTTGGAAATGGTAGTTCATACATTTCCAAGTTTTTTATTGCATGTGAATAAGATATTATAAATTATTTTAATGACAAAAATATTTGTTAAAGTTTAGTAGAGAAAAACAATTCATACAAAAATGGAAGAAAAATCTCATAGTTATTTTGATATTTGTTTCATGATTGCATGATCCAAAAGAAAGTAAATAAAATCTATATTTTACAAAATATGCAGTATTGCATATGTATTTCATTATATTGTAGTTTTTTTATCTTGTATTTTTAAAAATAGTTTTTCTTGCAATGTATTTGAATATTAGTATATGTGATACAAAAACATAGTTTAAAAATTTTTTTTAGTAATTTGTAAAAAAATTATTAATTTAGTTTAAATTGTTTTTCAATTACAGTTGATTGATTTAAAAATGCTTTATTAGAAATAAATGTAAGTATGCATGCATATATTTTTATTTAATGTTTAAATAATCCATTTTGTAAATTATGTTAGGGGCTATATCTATTTCATAACAAAGAAAAAATTATCAAAAAGTATTTTGTATTTGTTTCATTGTACATCAATGAAATAAATTTATCATTTTTGCCACATTCTTATTAAAATTTTTCAAAAACTACCAGATATCATTAATTTACTATATAACTTCAGTTACTATGTTTTAATTAATTAGTTAATGATAACACCATTTTAAAACAAATTACACTTGCTTTAAATTACAATAAAAAGTTCTATTAATTTAATAATGATTATTCTCTTTATTACAGGTAGATTTGGAATTTGATATCCAGAGGCTGATTGTTTTCTCAATAAATATCCTGCATTCTATGCTCCTAGAATATTGTCATATGTTCAAAAACTTGTCCTGTAATATGAAATATATATAAATGCATGAGAATTTAGGATGATAGTATTTTTTATTATGATTATTTGCAGCTTTATTTTTTTTAATAAAAAAGACTTTATCTTTTTTGAAGTATTATTCTTATGAAATTATTTGGTATTAAAGTTTGTATAGACACTATAATATGAGAATATCGAAATTTTAGTTATTATTTGTCTTTTTTTTATTTATTTATTTTTTTAATAATTAGGTGAAGAGATGTGTAGAAGAAGAAGAAGAACCAGGCACAAAAGTAGTCAACTACTCTTGCTTTGCTGTAGTCAAAAGCAAACCTGAATATGAAATATTTTTATCTGCGGAATAAAAATTTATTGATGTCGGATATTCAAGATTAAAAAGCATTCAGTACTTTATATAAATGCCATCCTGTGTTTATGTACGGTGATTACACTTACTGCATTTATAAATTAAAAAATGATCCACTTGGGCCTTTAACTGAAACAATACATTCTTACTATAATCGATCAAGATCTAAATTTTTCAAAATATATGAATTAAAATGCATATTATCATATTTATTCTTATTCTAATAGTATTCTTATTTTGCGTTGTGTCAAAAAATTAAGCTCCATTATTAATTTGACATCATAAACGTAAGCATTTTTGTATACATAATTTTATTTAATTTTTTTGTATTAAAAATTGAATAAATGTTTTTTGTATAATCTTATATTTTATTTTTAATTTCATTCTTATTTTCATTGAAGTTATTTTCTGTTTAAACTAAACTTGGAAAATATATCGTAAAACAAGATTTATTTGCAAAAACATAAGTCAGTTTTGTTCAACAGAATAATCTGTAAATACTTGTCTTTATCCTTCTGTAATTTCATAAATAAGTAGTGTGACGATTTTTTCTTGAGAGTGCTACACTCACACGTAAAACTAAATATATTTAAGTAATGAAATAAATGGTTGAACAAATTGCTTAATATTGTATATAATTTAAAAACCTCTGTAATTGTCCAAATCAATTAAAATGACATATTCAACTGTACTGTTATATTAGTGACTAAAGAAATCATATCTTTATTTTGTAATTGTCCAAAAAAAAATAATAAATAAATCCTTAAAATAAAGAATTCAAAACCTGATTTCTGCAATAAATAGTCAATATAAAGAAATCAGCAATACTTCTTTAAAAAGATTTAAAGTCACTCGTTTTTCCATCTAATTTTACCCCTTTAAACGATATGTTATTATTCCTCTTAAAAGGAGTGGTTTACCCACATCTTTCAAAACAATGAATTTCTATCTTAAAGACTGGTTGAGCTTTGTGACAATGAAAGAGTGAAATTTCATTTCTTCTGAGTGAAATCTACTCGATTATTTTAAGAGTATACATTATTTGCATTAAACATGTTATTTTTTTCGTGATCAACTGCCGACTGGTGGTACGTTGACCTCTAGTTTGTGGGTTTGATTTCTGTTCCCATTCTGAACGTTTTAAATGTTTGAAATCTACATTAGGCAGGTATCGTGTTTATCCTAGCTGGTAAACGAATATTTGCATCCTGACCTTCGGTTCAACAATTCGTAAGTTTGATTCCCGCACCACTGGCTAGGAAATCCGTTGGGAATCCGATTCTACTCCAAATTGCAAATCCCCGGTCTAATTAAATCTCGTGTGCAAAAAATAACCACTAAGCGACAAATGAACCAAACCTTCAGTGTATTAACCGCGAATGCAAAAAACAGCTATAGGCCAATCAATCAACTTTAGGGCTGAGTCTTTAAGTGCTCTTGTCTTTAATTCAACAGTTCATCGGTTCGAATTCAGCTTGAGTGTTCGTAGTGGTTTGGAATCTACTTTGAGGCATAGGTTTCGGTTTAATTAGCCATTGTGTGCAAAAAAAAAAAAAAAAAAATGCTGGTTGCTGAATGACAAATTAAATCTCACGATGGATTGTTAATATCTTTTCTCTTCGATAGTTCGTGTTTTCGACTCCCACCTCAGACTTGGATAGTTAAAGTAGTTTAGAACCAACTTTAAAGTTGGGTGTCTTGTCTAACTAATTGTGTATGCGAAGAAAAAATTTTTTTCTTGACCGTCAGCTCAATTAAGTAAATTAAGAGTAAACCTTATTACAGAAAAAGTATTATTTATTTTTAATTAGAATTTCGGTGAAAGATTACTTAAGCTCACATCCAATGCCCTGTTTTCTTGTTTGTTAACAGGTTGTCAGCTGATGACGATGTTTACCCATTCCAAAGCAAGTCTGGCATTCACCAAGCAACGACTGCTTTATATTTCTTGGAAATGCCAACTGTTAGAATGGATCGTGGATCGCGTTTGACTGCGTTCCTGCTGCTTTTATAATCAGTTCTTCTGATCGGCGATAAAAATTCAACAGACATTTTTATTCGGGGAATATTTCTCGGATAATTGATTGCCGCCCTCCCCGATATAACGAAGCTCATTCCCATTCACTCAGTGATGCCACTCGCGCACCAGAAATAATGATAAAAAGATCCGACCGAAGACAATATGGCTCCACGTTACCAATTTAAAGACGTCGTTTGAGAAACACCGGCTGCAAAAAAATAAAAATGAAGAAAGGAATAAAGAGTAGACGGACGCCACGTATGCAAATGTACGCCTGTGACCTGGCCCGAAGCTCACGAGCTTAGGCTTCCTTAAAGAAGAAGCGCTTGTGAAATTTATGGTGTCGTTTGAAATTCGGAATGAGTGTTGTAAGCAAGTGCTACTCGCTCCACTACTTCGGAGGGACATAATCGTTGTTTACGACTCGGGGGGTTTGATATCGGAGTCCCGCATCGAGGGATAGTGTGAATAACGAAGAAAATAAGTTGGCATCGAAGCGAAAAGTTCTTCCACATATTTTACGCTTCCGGGAACGTTTTCTGGAGTCGGAAAAAAAGGAAAATTTCGGGAGAAGCGATTGGTGCCGATACGGGAAGGTAATGAATTGTCAAGTCGTTTCTGTACATAAATATTAGATTAGCTTAGATAAATTTTGCGGTGAAATTTTCCATTACGGTCGCCGATAGGGGGGGGGGGGTCCCGTGCGCTTAGGGGATTTTCCGATTTTAAAACTCATCATTTCGGAGGAGTTAAAGCGTTAATTGTGGGAACGGGGAAAATAATTGCTATTTTCATAGTTTTCTGTGGTTAGATTTTAAGTAAGTAAATTCTGGGAAATAATATATTTAGTATTATACTATTTTGTATTTTTGAACAAACTGATAAATTCTCAATTACTATTTGATTTAGCTTAAAGTAAGAACAAAATATCAATGGTTATAACAATCACTTTTACAATGTAAATCATCTTTTTATTGATTGAAATCTTTATTGCATATAACTTAATCAAGATTAATCACGATATATATATTTGAAAATGTAAGCACAATTGATTAAGGTTTATATGGGTTTCTGTAAATGTCGCTTTCTTCAATCACGAATGATTTGTTATAGTTCTTATTTACAACAATGTTACATATTTATAACTAATATTATGGATTTTAGTGTGTAAAAATGTAAAATAATTATCCCCGTTAAATCTTTTAATTTCTTTAGTTTTCTAAAAGTTTTATCGTCATCCAGCTGTGTTTCAAGGAAAAATATGTGTTCCATTGAGATTTCACCTATGAATATCACATTATTTTACTGTGCGTATATCATATTTTTTGTCAATGTTATCATTGCTATGGACACAGTGAAATAATTGTTATAAACTGAAACAAGAGAATGATAGATATTGCATTTAACAATTAGCAAATTAAAACTTTTTAGAAGAGAATGAATATTTTAATATATATATGCATATATATTAAAATAACTTCATTCTCTTCTAAAAAGTTTTAATTTTATGAAACACGTTTCCTTATGCTTTGTTTGATTCAGGCGCCATTAAAAGACACCTTTTTTTAGTTGAAACAACATAAATGGATATTGAAGAGTTTACAATGCGGAAATTTCTTTTTCAGAGATTCTGCATACATTTTGCTTTGGTTTTACGGATATTCAATCTTAACTTTTAATTTATCGAAAAGTTTATTGAGTACAAGTGTGTTTAAACTTCCTATTGTTTCTAAATATAAGCTTTTGTATTCTAAATATTTTAACACAATTGTATCTTGAAAAACATTTTCTTCCGATATAAAATATTATGTTAATTATAATAATGACAGAGATTTTAATTATAGTGATGATTACGACCAAAATTGTAGGTGATTTTTGATTGTAAGATAAGCGTCCATTACTTTTACAAGTCGTAAATATGATTGTTTTCACTAAGAGTTCTCAAAAATCATTAAAAGGAAATAATTCAAATTTTATTCAAAAGTTAATTTATTTTGAATGATAAATATTTTTATTTTAAATGACTTTTATCATTTATCTATAATTAACCAAAAATGTTTTGTTTTTAATCGTAATATCCTTCAAAACAAGCTCAACAGTTAAAAAAAAAAAAAAGAAAACAATTAAAATTTACTAAAAACTAACTTGGTGTAGATAGCAAATTCATTGTTTTAATTTATCTAATTTACTGTCCTTGCTATTTTTCTTCTACTTTTAATTAAACCTAATTTTTTTCTCTGCGGGTCTTATTTATAGATCTACAAAATAAAACCCTTTAAACATTTATATTTCCTCATCTGTCAGTACACTGCCATGGATTAAAATAATTACTAAATTTAATTCTTGAGATAGATTCGTATCGGCTGAAAAACTCTTTAACACACTTAATTTTTTTTTTAATAAGTATGTACAATTCTAGATTTGTGAGAAAAATTGCTGAATCAAAAAGATTTCATATGGTTCCACACAACAACCATTCTCTGTTTCTGCGTGTTCACAGTACAAAAAGATGTCCACAATGCAGTGGCTGAAGGAGGGTTCGTCGCTGATCGTTCGGCGCTTAACGTGTTCACTCTGTTCAGAGCGAATGCAGTGTTGTCGCGTGCTGCTGACTATTAACCGATGTCCGGATTTCGGAAAATGGCTTCCGTCATTGTTAAAACCCCAACGGAACCGGATGTATTAGAAAAAAAGGTACGTTTAACGAATAATAATAACAACAATTATCCTCTGCATTTCCACCTTTTCGGATTTTGGCAACCACTTCCCAGCATTTCGTATCTGCCTACCATTAAATATATCTGCTAAGTAAGTAGATTTGAAGATAACTTACACACAGTTGTTGATTCTGAAAACTTAAAGCGCTATGTCATTTGCTGCGTATTATTATTTTTATTTTTTAAAAATATTTTTGAAATTCTAAAGAAATACTTAATTTGTATTGAATTCAATATATATTCCTCTTTCTATTCCTTTTTCAAAACATTTATGTTCTAAATTTGAATATTATATAATACCACATAGACCGTAGGCTCGCCCGAAAGGTAGCGTTCCTATTTTTGCTTCAACAGTTCGTGCCTTCGAGTCCCACCTTGGGTGTGGATGTTTGTAGTGGTTCGGAATTCACTTTAAACAGAAAGTCCCGCTTAATTAGCCCTCGTGTACAAAAAATGAACGTCGAGCATCAAACTAACCAACCAACTAATCAATCAATCGCGCCAGACATATGACGTCAAATGCTTCAAATTTTATAAATTTTTTTTAATGGGATTGACTTGTATCTTTATTGAAAAAAACGAGAAAAATTTTAATTTCAAATTTTTAACCACAAATTTAAAATGTGCGCACACTAAAAACAAAGTTTTATTATATACTACTAATTTTCAGCTTGTTCCTTGTTTATAGATACATTTGTTTACTTTATTTAAAATTAATTATATAATCATTAACTTTACTTAATGTTAAGACTTGATTCAAAAATATTTCATTCAACGCTTTCAGTCTAAAATAAATCATTACTTATTAAAAATATTTTATAATTATTTGGACAACAGTATATTCCTAAAATACAATTTTGCTATCAAAATATTTTTTACAGTTGGTTGTCTTTTTACTGATGATTTTCGTAAGCTATTTCGTATTTTATTACATTTAGTTCTTTATCCAAACTGAAACCTATTAGTTATATACAAAAATAAAGACTTATATACAGAGTGAATCATTTATGAAAAATGTATCCCATTCTAATATTTTTGTTCCTTGTTTGAAATTACTCATTGGTAAATCACTGTGTGCGTCGCTTGTCTCTGTATTTTCTTGGGAGTTATGTTCAAAATGTTCTATATTCTTTCAAAAATATCTCTGGTATCTATCTTGAACCAGGTTTTGGAATTTTCGCGTGTCTCCTTTCTTTTAAAATATAAATATTTTCAAATTTTTAAAACTGTAACCAATCCTTACTCTGAAAAGCTCGATTCGATAGACAATTTTCTGTCATCAACATTCCTATATCACCAAATTTCCAATGTTTTGCTGAAAATTTAAACCATAAAAACAATCATTGAAATATGTATGATTCTGAGCGAGTAAGAGAGAGATGATAAAATTTCCGGTGAAATAAACCTTTTAAAGTTATTGTTTAGAATTTACAATGGCTTTATGATAAAATAGCGAGATTGAAAACAAAATTTCAAGTTCGATTTTAGCCACTACTAAACAGTGAAACATATTTGTTGTCTTTTGCCTGTATGTCTTTCGGGGTGGGTGCTTGGAAGTTTTCCGGGTTTTCTTCCTTGCGTGTATTATTATATAGGAAAAGTCCTGCGATGGATATTAAAATACTTCATGACAGCTTCTGGTCATTGGTTTTTTACGAGTTGTCTAAAGAAAACCTAACTCTAGAGCCGGTTGATGGCTGAGTCGTTAGCGCAGTTGATCCCGGTTAGGGCATCGGTGTTTTTTCTCTTTGTTTCGTTGTCCTTTCTGCTGAGATGACGAATCAATGTATGCGAGGCAATAAGCGGGTGGAATGACGAAGGTGGTGATACCCCCCCCTCCGTCACTTTGTACACAGGTGTCCACCAGGTAAAGATAAATGAGTAGCAGCTTACGCGGTTTTGTGGCGAAGGGCTAGTCGCCTAGTGCCCGCCGTTAAGCTCGCCGAAAAAAGCTACTCTAGCAAAAAATAATTTCATAGGAAAATTTTTGGTGGCTTTAAAAAAAACAATTAAAAATGTATTTAAATTCTTTCGATACTATCCGGATACATTATACAATCTAATATCGCGCATTTTTCTCTACATATGTTAGCTCGATTTTTTTATTAATAAAAAAGTCTCGAAAAGTGTCGGACGTTTTCGTCTTCTTTGATAGACAGGGTTTAAAGAAACCATTTCGATTGTCTAACTTTCTCGTCGCTATTTTTACTTTGTTACACGTTCTGCTTCTGGAAATAATAAGGTAAAAAATATCAGCTGCAAAGTGACAACTTGAAAAGTCTGAGACAAAAGCTGCGACAGCTTATCCGAGTGTGTTGACGAAATAATGAGGTGTTGAAGGCAGTTTCTCGCCTTTCTCTGATATTAGAATGGAAGAAAATCAAAAATTTATCGCGATAAAATTTTTTCATACCTGTGTGAGCGAGACAATAACAAAAAACCTACATCAGATGGATTCAATTTTCCTTTATTAAGCAATATATAAAGAATATGTCTTTGTTTAAAATAATTTTGTATAAAATATGCGTATGTACTGTGTATTGTCAAATCATGCTTATGAAATTCAATGTTAAGAAGATGTCTCATAAAATGCTTAAAGGATCAAAAAAAGAAATATAATACTTGGTTACTTTTTAAAACAAATATTTTTAGATTTTTCTTATAAAATCATTTAAAATTTATTAATCTATTTATGAATTAGAGTTCAATTCTTCACGTAAATATTAGTAAACAAGACATCTCTATATTTTAGTCACTTTTAATTAAAGATCTTTAGGTAATTTTTGAAAAAAAAAAAGTTAAAAAATGGATGTTGGCTATAAAAACAAGCAATTTGATGAAGAGACACTAAAATAGTATTAATTTTTTCCCCTTTAAACAATCAGAAAAGATATTTAACAAAAAAAATGCGACATAGTTCAGTTTAATACTTTAATTAGCATCAGTTTAAAGCATTTAACTGTGTTATAGAAATGTAAATTTAATATTTTATATAATAATCCAGGTAATTAGATAAAAAAAATTCAGAAAGAATAATATTTGAAATAGGCATTTTCATATTGAAATTGAGTGTGCTTTTATTGATTGTGAGTAGTTAAAACCATTTAGTAATAGATTTTGAATTTTTTTTTTTGTAACGACACAATGTTATGGAAATGATTTTGTAATTGCACAATACAGAAGAACCGAGCTGACACTAAAGTGTTAATGTCCGAGCCTTCATTTCAACTGTTTGTGGGTTCTATTCCCACAAACCATTGAAACGGTGATTTAGGGAAACTCATGGGTCGTAATTGCAACCGGAGATTTTAGAATTCACTTTAAATAGTACAGGCTTCACTCAGTGTAAGACTCTTGTACAAAAAAAAAAGTTTTGGAAAGTATAACATGTGATGTCATGTATGTTATGATTAGAATAGCAACTTAATGTTCTTGTAAGGACTTCCATTACCATATTCCTCTCTGGAATATTTTTCAGATAAAGTGCTCTTTTTAAAGTTTCGTGAGGAAAAGAACTGTGGAAAAAAATGTGCCAGCCTCATAAATGGATCTCATCCAAGCCGAAAAACAGCAATTTTTTTCCTGTTGCTTATCTCAGGAAGTAGGCATAGTAACATTTTCGAAGATAAAATCTCGTGTTTAGGAACATCAGAAATAGCGTTAGTTTAATCATGATAGTAACCATGTAATGTAAATTAACTGACTATTTGGAAATTAGATATTAACTTACTTACGATTGTCACCCTCGTTTTCCTTCTGTGGAGGGGTGCAGTTTAATAAGATGGGTTACAAAAATGTTACCACATATCACTTTTATTATTGACTCATGTTGCGCGTATGAAATTTTATAATCATCTTTACTAGGAAACTCATTTCCTTATTAGGAACAATGAAATATTCATAATTGTATTTTCACTGGGAGAATTCGTATAAGCTGTATTCATTAAGCTAATCGATTGTGCTTGAGTTCTTGACTAGTGTTTGGTACACGCAATATTAATGCGTAATGTAGACCTTTTTTTTTTTGTCATAGTTAGATTTCTATCTTCCTGTTCATTAACATTTCTCTCATTATTATCTCTCTTTAATTTCAGCGTGCCTATTTTGACTGTTTTCTTATTTTTATTCACACAAAACACATAGCGCTTACCACTGTCATTTGTTTTTCATTCGCTAATGGAGATGCCAAATAAGGCGAGCTACTTTAAATAAAATATCAACATTTATGCGCATTTGCCCTTTTTTGCCAAAAGTTTTACTGTTACGAGGTTTTCGCCATCAATGTAGAAAAGTACTGGATAATTTTATTAAAAATTAGAGTTTAAAGATGAGAGATAAAAACTTTTTTAGATTGTAACGTGCTAAAAAGGCGAGGATCAGTACAGCGCATGCGCGCCAGATTTTGTCGCCCTCCTCCTTTACGATTATATTGTTTTTGTTTACTCTAGTTAGTAGAGTGTATTCTCAGAGAGACAACGCACTGGAGGTGCGCTTGTGGCGGCGTCCGCCAATGATATTGTCATGATTATTAAGTTGAAAGTTGTATTAAAATTTATGTAAATAGTAAAAATTATGTATACTTAAAATTTATCCTCATCAATAAATTAAATTGAAATTGTCTTCAATTGTGTGCCTTGCCACCTGGGTACGCTACAAGATTTTTTCTTTCCAAGAGAAAAATGTCTGTCAAGAATGTTTCAGCAGCCCTAGTGGAGGAAATATGGGCATATTTATTTATTTGTTTTTCATTTGGAGTGTTTTCTCCCAATTTTGCGGAACGAGCACTCTTTCGCATAAACCTGCAATTTACGGAACCACGCTTGATTTGAAACTTTAAATGGCAATAAAGTGCTGTTTTATAGTTTTTGTTTTGTTGATTACTGCATACTAACCACCTTCTGCGCATGTTTATGTAATTCTACAATAGTAATAGAATTCCTGCTTTTGAAAATAATTCGAGTGTTTTTTATGAACTCTTTACTTTTGGTGAGAGTAACAGCTATGATTTCAAATTTTCTCTAATTGTGTTCGTTATTCTTTTAGATTCATCATTTTAATTTTCATAATTGTTTAAGTTAATATTTTATTTTCAAAATGGTTCTCCTTAGATTAGTTGACTTGGCTTGTTTGTATCAATCATTTCAACTTAAAGCTGGGAAATAATATTTGCTTTGTCAACTTAAAAAAAATAGATCCACCTTTAAATAGGTGCCATTCCCTTCAGGTATCCAGTCAATGTGCCCTTGTTTTTGAAGATATTTTTAACAGATACCGTTTCTGGCCTTTCACTGATTATATTTTTCTGGAAATGATGTCTCGAAGTTGGAACCAGTAAAGATATTTAACAAGTTACAACTTTCCCATGTTATCTCAATGCCGTGTCTCTTCATTTCATTTTAAGATCTTACACCGGACAATCACTAATAACCAATTGTTCTATTTTTGGCTACGATATGTTAGTGTAGACCTAGGAGTTGTTAATCTACGTTTGTAAAAACATGACCATTCAGTGAATACGTAACCAAATTGTTTCGGGCTTCATATTTTTTACTAACATTTGATGATCACATATAAAGGTTATTGTCAAGTTAGAGCTAAATGTTGCGCTGTATATTAATGCAAAAATTTGTATTTCTATATATTTCTCGTGACAAATATTATGAATAAGATTAATGATTAAATAAGCAGTTAAAGTATTATTCTAATTATATGTATACTTTTGATTCATCAGTTTATTTATTAATTGAACAACCAAAATTATAAGTTTGAAATTATTCTGTTGAAATCATACTTTTTATAATGAATATATCTTCAAATTAGCATTACTTGAACCATAAACTGACGCCTAGATAGCCTTCTAATTATGTAATGTCAAAAAATACCAAACGGAATTTCACGATACAAGTATGAGGGAAAATTTAGGTTTTTGGGTAGGACATTTTCCTGTATAAGGTGTCCCCGACCCAAATATTATCGGGTTCGCCCTCAAATCCCTAGAAAAGGTCCAGAATATAATTTTGAGCAATTTAAATTCCTAATTATGCCATTTTATTTTCTATATCATGTTATTACTGTAGATTACGTGTAATTTTATATCTTAACTCTATTTTATATTTAACAAAATTAATTGCACATCTTTTCCGCTAATAGCAACAATTTAGAAATTTGCCGAAACTAAACACTAATTCTATGTATATGATGTCTATAGAAAAAAAATGTGAGTTATTTGATGTATTTTAGTTTTAGAGTAGTGTTTTATCAATGTCTTAATATTGCTTTTTTTTTAACGAATTCTTTATCTGTAATTTCTGTTGTATAATACGGGGCTTATTATTTCCACCTGTCAGTTCTACAGGGGATGGAAAGAGGACATTTTTTTTATGATAGTGCCCCCTGTGGATATACCATTGAGATTACAATGGCACACTCACTGGGTCTTCCTAATTTACAAGCATGGAGATCTTCAGTCTTAGCTTACGATTCATGATTTCACGTGGAATACATTGCGACTATGGCGTATTTAACGTGTTTCAGCCACCATGAACGAACACGACGTATTTTCGATTGGTTCGGGGGTTCAAACTTACTACCTTACGATTATAAGAATGATGATACCTAACTAAACAAGCGGCAGCGGCCCGAATTTCTGATTTATAAATACTATTCAAATAAATATAAATAATGTGTAAATAATATTTTAATCGACGCCAATTTTGTTTTAATCTAAAATTCAGTATTTAAGCAATGAGATAAAAAAAAAAAAAAAAAAAAAAAAAAAAGTGAATATTTTAATTTACAATGTTTTATATCTATTTTAAGTTTAAGTTATAGAACTAAATTTCTTATGTACATTTTACAATTTTTGTTGTATACAAATGTTATATCATTGTTAAAAAAATTTTGGCATGAATTTGCACTTGGATTTAAGTTTATAATCATTTTTTCGGAACAGATTTTATATTCTATAATGTATAGTTTATATTCCAAGAAGGTAATTTGTCCACTTGGAGATTTTGTCCCCAGAATAATGATTATTAATATTTATGCAAAATGTGGTTAGATTTTGGCTACCAGTACCAAAATAATATCTTCTATTCATTCGCATTTAGAAAGATATTTGGGACATAAAATAATCATTTTACTGAAAATTTTCTATGTGTGCGGTAATTCTTTTGAAATGAACGGGGTAAATATAAATGGCGGTATCATGGACTTGTTTTAGTTTTTCTAAAAACTTTTGCCGACAAATGTCAAAGAAGAGTATTGAGATGTATGGATTTATCATATGATAATTGCACAATTAGTTATTAGTATAATATGAAATAAATTCTGAGCAATACATAATGATTTAATCGTGCATTTAAATCATGAATCATCAGCTGGTACAATCATCAAGCAAGTACAATCATCAGCTGGTTTGGAAACTGATAACACTTCACCACCCCCACATCCTCATTTCTAATCGTCAAACTGTCAACCGAATAGCGATCTGATTTCGGTTCAAGAGTTTATGGGTTCGGTTCCATTACAGGTTTGGATGTTTCTAATGATTTGGAGGTCATTTTTAAATACATATTCCAGTTTTGTGAGCCTAGGCTGCGAATATGATCGTTCATCGACCCGCTAACATAAGCTTCTTGGTAATTGCATTCCCATGAGAAAACGGATTTGTTTGTAAAATACAAATTTTTCCATTCTATATGTGATACTTTTTTAATCGCTAAGAATCATAATTATGAATTTTAAGGTATCTGGTCTTCTGTACAACAGTTCATGGATTCGATTCTGAAATCTTCATGTTGTCGATGCTTGTGGTGGCTTGGAATTTCATAATGGTCAAATTAGCTCGCACCTACAAAAATTAATAAACTAAAAAATGACTAATACCAAAACAAATTAAACAAATTTATCTTATTTTTAACAATTTTGATTATGTTGAATTCGTAAATAGTATTTAATTGAAAAGACTGTACACATTGTATTTATTTGAGTAAGATCCAAATATTGTACTTTTATCAAATTAAATGAAACATAATTTTTATGTCGAACGACTTTGATTGCTTAAAAGTTATAATTCATTGAGTTGGATATAAATAGTTATTTTTAATTTATCTCTCATTATTCACTATATTTGTTTAGTTATATATCCTTTATTTCAAAGCTTTCTCCACGACAAACAGTAAATAGATGGCCGCCAAACGATTAGCGTTCTTTCCTTCAATTCAACAGGTTATTGGTTTGAAACCCGATACGAGCTTGCAAGTTAATAGTAGCTTGGAATCTACTCTGAACTGTAGTGTACGGTCTAATTATCCCTCGCTTACAAAAAGTAACCGTTGAGCGAAAGCAAATGAAATGCATCCACAAAATGAATGCGTACTTAATCAAAGATAATATTACTGCTGAAATACTTTTTTCGCAGTAACTCTGGTACAGCTTCAAAAAATAAACTTAAAATTCTCCAAAGGCAAAGGGGTCAACGTATTCCAGTGCTAAAAAGTCTTTGTCCGAGATAGTGTCGAATAACGAATATGAATACATTGCTTTTACACCTTTTGGATTAGAGCTCCAATGGCTCAAGTTTCTTCACGAGACTTTCGCCATTTTATTTGACAATTTTTAAAAAATTTTTATCATAGACAGTAAAAAATCTTTCATGGTATTTATAAATATATATACAGACTTAAGTCTCCTTTTAAATTTTCTTATTTCTTTTTCTTTCTAAAGTTGATAATGGTTTAAGCATATTTTCAAAATATTGCATTAGTTTTAAAAAAAAAGCCAAAACAATTCTAAAAATCAATTTTAAACGAAACGAAATTACTGTTTTTGAGAATTATCAAAACCTACAAAAAGTGAATGTCTGGTCATAACATAAAACTTGTAAAATACTAATCTAAATTTCTTCATCGATTTAACATAACATCTCGTTTTAAATTTGGCGTGGAATGAATCCCCTAAGATCATCAAGGTACATTGCGGGTAGTGTTTTGGAGGTTCCCTCCCACATTGAGTTGCTGGAGCTCCGTGGGTTGGGGGCATGTCCGCGTTCATCTGGACATCAAAAGTCCTTCCGCTGGTGCGGCGTGGAGTAGAGAGGAGAGTCAAATGCTACCTCGTCACCTGACCGTGATTCAAAATGACGAAGCGGCTTGGTGATGCATGAATATTTCAATCCCTTAGGTACACTTTAAGGTACAGCCTGGGGTTTGCCTGCACTACTAGGTACTTTCTTCAAACACGTTTAAGGCCATTGTTGTTGTAGCACCAGCATGCTTCCCTGAATTGAGTTCTCCAGTTAGATAGAATCAGCCAGGAGGAGTCTTCGTAATTTTGAAGCAGGGACCAAGCAGAAGACCCCGAATACTTGGTCTGCCACCCCAGAGGTATCATTTCACTTGAAGGGCATTGCGTCCACTCCCAGGTTTAGCGTGCCCCAGCCACCCTTAGGGAACACGACCGATTTTGCCCACCTGGGACTTAAAATCACTCCCTTCCGATAATGAGTAAGCCATCAACCTTCCATCCGGAAAGGCAGAATTTGATTCTCAATGCCACCAAAGACCACCGAGTTCATGCGATATACATTCTCGTTAAATCTATGGAATCAATAGTTCTGTGTCGATCGTTGAGCCATTACTAAGGGTGTAATGGTCTGGAGAAATTCCTCCACCCCTTCATATCAATGGGAATAATGAGGGAATAGATCCTCTGGTGGTGCCATCTATCAGACGGCATAAAGCAAAGTCGTACTTTCACGTTTGTAGTGCTCTGCTGAAGGGAAAAAATGCCCCTACTAACTTAAATTCGCATAACCATGGGGATAGTGAGCTGGTCTTGTTCAAGTAGCATAACTAACAAGCAACATACATGTCTACCACCGAGGTGAGTGCTTGGGAGTTGACAGGGCTTCTCTCTTGGCACATGAATATGGCTTGTTATTTCTGGAAAGCCCTTCTAACAGCTTATAAATGCACAAATATTTCGTAGCAACTTTCAGCTGTCAAGGTATTTATAATTCGGTGTCAAAAAGAATTATACATTGTCCTGTATTTATGTTATTCTTTATTTTATCTGTAAATAATCCACTCTCCTTCCTCATCGAAAAGTGTCATTTTAAAATAATTTGTGAGAGTTAATTTTAATATTCATTTATTTATTTCTAAACAAATTTTATGCAGGATTGTGCAAGTTATCTGTGAAATATCTGACGTTTGCGAGCATATTAAACTCGCATTAAAAGTAAAGTTTAGAACAGGGAATCGAAGAGGTAAATCCTGCATCAATGAGAACAGGAAATGAGCTTTTGCGACTTTCCGAGGAAATAATAAAATAAGTAAAAAAAAAAAGTAAATACTTCCTTTTCTTGTGCATTTAAAAGAAAAAGTGTGACATTTTTCTCGTACATTTTTATTAATTAGCGAGCCTGCGAAATGTGACACCTTATCAGCCTCTGACGTTCTCAAAAATCGAAACTCTAAACTAAACACTCCCATTGAGTCCGGAATCGATATCGGTATTCGATACGTGTTACAGTGGGGCCCATAAAAGTTTTCGGGCTGCTCCTTCCATCATCATATCGCAGTTAACGGACATCGATAATTGCGTCAAATAGGAGGGTAAATAATCTCTCTCGGCTGGGAAGTGACGACATGAATATGCGGAGCGACTGTGAGAGGCGTTCCCGCGTGTAGCATCTCATTTTTAAAAAATAACTCATTCATACAAATAACTGAAATTATTTAAAAACATTTAATATGCTTATATATAATTTAAAAAATATTAAATTATTTATTAAAAATTGATTATATTTATTCATTTGGATTAGGTTATTATCATCAGCCCTAGCTGGAGAAGTAGCAAAATATTCTTCATTTCTTTCGTTCATGGGTTCCATTCCCTTTCAACATATGTAATGGTTTGGAATCCATTTAAATTATGCATTGAAAATTGTTTATGTTTTGCTAGGTTTTCATCTGTTTATGCATTTTACATAGAGTATATCATCAGGCCAAGCTGCAAGCTGTTTTGTTAGCACTATGGCCTTCGGTTCTCTTGTTCGTGAGTTCGATTCTCATGTCTGCTTATATATATGTACTAGTTTGGAATCCAATGAGTGTGTCGGTCTCGGTCCCTTAGCCCACTTGTACAAAAAATGACCGTAAAGCTTAAATGAAATAAAACATATGTCTATAGTTAGCCCCGAGAAATTTAGTTCAACAGTTCATATGTTCGATTCCCACCTAAAGGATAGATATTGGTAGTGATATGAAATCTTTAAAACTGCAGGTTTCGATCGAAATAGCTCTCGTGTGTGAATAGTGACCGAAGATCTGTAAATAAACGAAACTGTAGCTTAGGTTCTTCGGACATTAGCGATACAAAACAATTTAATGTAAATGATCTACAATGCAGTCGAAGCTAATACCTATGACTGTAATTTAGTTTTAAATAATTTAAATCACTGAGGCCGTGGTTGCCTGATTGTTTAGGACTTTCGTTTTCTTATAAGTAATAAGTTCGAATCCAGACACAGTCTAAGATCCATCGTGTTTACTTATGGCGGATGGGGTATGTTAAGCATGTGGTGGTTCCAATGTCCTCCATGTGAAATGATACTTCTTCAAGGTTTCTGCTTGGTCTGTGCTTATAAATTACGAAGACCCACTTTCAAGGCACACCCACTGTGTACTCCACGGTGTTATGGGCCATACCTGATACTTCTTTGTACTGTTGAAAAGTGGAAATCTTGGTAGTCAGTCATTATACTATAACTGCAATTTAAGTCATTATTAAATGAGGAAACTTTAGTGCTTGCGATGTCATTTTGATCGTAAAAGTTTCCAGCCCTACGAAAACCAAACTGGCTGCTGAATGATGAGCAATGAGGCCTTCGGTACTCTTAGATTCCCGTCTCGGGTGTAGATATCTACGATGGTTCAGAATCTGTTTTAAGATTTGGATATTATTCCAATCCGTCTTTGTGTGTCTGCCATGGCAACTTGCTCCATTTTTCTGGCAATTGTCTTAGAAAAGTATCAATTTACCAATCTCTTGTTATTGTTTCTTACTCTGTATGGTTAGCCAATGGGCCATGAAACATGAGCTAACAAAAAGTCCTCTTTTTCAAATCCAACTTATAAAAGAGTCCGATTCATGGACAGATGTTGCAGCCTCTAAACGTGAGGAGACGTTGCAAAGGAAGAGGACTCACTTCTTTCCAATTTCACCTTCTAGTTTTAGTTGGCCAATATGCAATAACCTTCACACCAAAAGTGAACCTGCCAGGAGAAGAATTCCCGACGTACTTCGCCATTCCGTCTAGGACCACCCCTCCCCACTTTAATGAAATCAGCAAGACTTGACGGGGACAAAACTCTTAATATAGCTACTCTAATAATTTGAATTTAATTTGCACATTAGCGACATGATTCAGATTTTTATACCAAAAGTGGTACTGAATGAAATAATGCAAATTTTGCTAATGAAATATATTATCAGTGTAATGCTAAGTCTCTGAAAGTACCTTAAGTTTTGATGGGTTTGGGAATACTCGCCCGTGACCAAACATCTCATTTTGAACCGAGGTCAAATGACGAGATTACACCTGAGCTAGCTGCCTCCTCTCCACATCCGCACCCTACCAGTCGTTGATTCGATAACCACTTCAATGATGTATGGTTGTAGGGTCTGAAATTGATTTTCATCTGTAGATTAAGAGTAAATGACATCAGAACGGCAACTAAATCAATCCTTTCTTTTAAGAACCAACCTTGTTAACTGAGCATGTTTCAAAATTGTGAGCCATCACAACTTAATTTTGCCTAAAAATATATCTTAAGTCCTCGTGAATTATGCTCTGGTATTGTTTTACGATAGGAAAATATGAATATACAAATGAAAAATGATTGCTAAAATTTGTTGAAACTAAAAGCCCTTATTTCACAGTTCATAATTCTAAAAATATAAAACTGAAACATACTGTCAATTCAAATTTATTTTCACAAATAGGCATTAAAATCCCCAAACGTTGTTAAGAAAAACTTATCTAGTAACAAGATATGTATATTGCGTTAAAAATAAATCTTCAGTTTTACGCCAGCACACTTTAATGATCAATCTAAAAATATAATTCTGTTTTTGTTCAAAGAATAATGTTACTTGAAGGATATAATTAGAGGCAAAACAGTAATGGAGCTAATTTGCGATTTTCTGCTTCCCTAAGAAAGTAAATGAGTTGTTTGTAATGTTGTTTCCCAACAAGTTTTGCTACAATCTCTTGTTTTCTAACAGATTTATATGAAACTCACGTTCGTTTTTGTTTATAAAAAAATTGTTTAAAATAAAGAGCGTGGAAAATTTTTTCATATATTATAAATATTATATACAATAAAGGAATGGAATATTTCTTCACATAAACTATTAGATTATAAACACTCTTTAAAACATAGGGTTTCAAATTATAGGTTACGACCAAAACTAATTTGAAAGACATTTAATTCATCTGATGATAAAACGTAATAATTGTAAATTTTGCAGTAGAAACAGTAAGAGAGTAAAACAATTGTCATATTTATTAAAAACTTAATCATGTACCGCTTCGGTTTCTTTCCAGTCATCAATGAAACTAGCTGCCGAGCAATGAGCTTCCTAGCCTTCGGTCTTACAATTCGTGGGTTCGAATCCCACTTTAGGCATAAATTTTGTAGTGACTTGAAATGTATTTTAAATGGTAGATCTAATTACCTTTCAGGTGCAAAACATAATAGTGGATCGACATATTAACCAAATAACCCTATATTCGATTCTCTCTTCGACTGTAGTTTCTGAAGATTTGAAATGTACTTTAACTTGTGGAATATGAAATTAAATAAAGCCATTTGTGATTTATTCCACTTTACACTGACTTACCACTCAAATCACACTTAAAATAGATAACAAATGAATGTGACAATCACTGTTACATGAATATCAATTCATATATGAATTCCACGTTACATACTACTCCATTTTAGAATACATTACACAGCGCCACCACATGACGATATTTGTAACTAGTTATACGAATTTATAGTGTCTACTTTCCGTGACTTTTCATATGAACGAACCATTTATTTTACTTCTGTATCTCTAATAAATTTTATGTTATTTTAACATTAAAGTGTGATACAACTTATTTAAATTTCTATGAAATCATGTGAAAATTTTAGTCTGAAATTTTTCGTGCACTTATAATTAACTGGCCATTCATCAACTCTTGTATGTATAAAAGTTATTGTTCGGAATAGAAAATCGAAGAACTATTCATTCAAAGTCAAAGTTATTATGCATTGACATCTAATTTTAGATTAACCACGTTGCCAATTAGATAGTTTATGGTCTTGCGTTTGGTTCAATAGTTCGTAGCTTCGATTCCTACTTGGAGCATCACAGTTTATTGTGTGAATCTGAATCCAATTAAAAGTCAAACTCCTGTTCTTGTTGGCTTATACTGTTTAAAGATCTGAACATTGTCAGATCAACTTAATTAAAATTGTTGACAGTTAGAATGTCAATGATTAGCTGGAGATTTGAGGATAAATCCTTCCGTAAAAATCCGACGCAGTCCAGAATATGTTTCGGTGAGGCTGGATGGTCACAACATTTTTTACAAGTGGGATAAATTTTTGTACCACGCTCAAATGATAAGCATTTTAGATGTCCACTTGAGAATCTGGCCAAGGCAGTCTGAGATTTTCGGGCACATTTTGTTTCCATGAGTGTTCCAGGAGATGTTCCTGAATACCATTGGTGTGTTGGTGGAATTTGCCAGATTGAATGAAGTCTAGATTTTTCATTAAAGTTCCTGATATGTAAATGATGAATCAGTGGGCGTATCTTCCTCACAGCCCTCATTGGACAGTCGATCTGCGGTCTCATTGCCACTAATATTTACATGGGATGGAATCCATTGGAGATGTACAACATGTTCTTGGGAGATCATTTTCAATTTCAGCAGAATTGGTAAACTTGTTTCATCCTTTATGAAGGACCAGTCACTGAGATGTTGCTTTGCACTGCGGCTGTCTGAAAAGATCCAAAGTTTTTCAAAATCACAGTTGCTGGAAATGATAGCGTCAAATCCCACTTTAATCGCTATTAACTCACTTCTGAAGACGGAACACGTGTCAGGGTTACGTTGCTTTAGCGTGATTTCAGACTGAGGGGTTCTAATACAGACTCCGTTCCCAGTACGATCTTTTGTACGACTTCCATCGATTTGCACTGCATCGCAGGGAATGCAATTAATAATTTCTAGTGCTAATTGTCTAAGATGATCTCCGATATGTGTTTGCTCGTTAGCACTGGAATTCAGATCAAAGCGGAAGATGACTCTTGGCATTCCCTCAGAGAGATCAAAAAAGGTTTTAAATATTGGGGTTCGACATTGCGCGAAAATAGGTTTTAAGATACTGCCAGGCTAAAAGGGGTGAATTTCTTTAATCTTCGGTTACTGTGCCAATTGTGTAAATACAAGGAGGTACAATGATGCGGGCCGTAGTTATAGATTTTGTTAAAATATTTATTTAAATTAGCTCTTCTAATGTGCAGTGGTCGTAAGTTAACCTCGTATAAAACAATAGCTTATGGGTAGCTATTTCTGAGTCCTAAGATGATACGAGCGGCACTTATTTTTACTCGTTCTAATTTCAAGAGATTCGTTTCAGATGCGCAGGAGTAAATCGGATAATCATATTCAAGAAGACGTCTTATAAACGAAATATATATTGTTGTGAGGGTGTTTGCATCAGCACCCCGATCTCTGCCAGGCAGATATTTGAGAATATTAAGGTGCTTACGAGCCTTTGAAACTAGTTGGTGGATATGCTAATTACAGTTGAATTCAAGATCGAGAATATATAAAACCGAGATATATTGTTGATTCATGTTCTAATAAGTTCTTTTTCCAATAGGTGACCATAAAAACTATTAATGAATTAAGCCCAACTTAATGCATATAATTTTAGGATTTACTTTATTGTCAAATAGACGAATAGTTATCAGTGGCAATTTGATATACGGATTCAAATAATTATTCCAGATTAAATATCATTGGCATTTTTACATTTGATAAGAAAACTACTATTGTGATTACTACGATAAGATAACTACTATTTTTTGGGATTCAAACTACTTTTAATCAAGTGGTGAAACCATGTTTCAATCATTATACTGGCTGAGTTGCTTTTCAAAGAAAAAACTACGTAAATAAGAGCTATCTGTCCTTGGCTTATAAAGTATTCAGATTTTAAGTATTGTACAAAACTCCATGAATGAGGCCCCCAAATACGATGGGTTCTCTACCCTCTCTATGCTAGTTAAAAGCAAGGTGAGATTTCGGAAATATGCCTGCCGAACGATTACTTCTATGACCGTCTATTCAAAAATTTGCAGGTTCAAATCTCACATCGAACTGCATAGTCTTCCTATTTCTTCAGAATCCACTTTAACTATGAATAGGTCTCGCTTTGTTATAGACCTAAAATTACAAATATAAAATTAGAATGTGCGTGAGCAAATAATGTCCATAATGACAAATAAACCATATCACACAAAACTGGAAATGTCGCTGAATGAGTCTTTGATTGAACAGTTCTAAGGTTCAATTACCATTTCTGGTGAGAATATTTGTAGTGATTCAGATTCTATCTTAAGGTCTCCCTCTTCGTGAGCCTAAGGTAACCTTAAAATAATAAAAATGTGAAACTGGGAATAAAATATTACGACTGACTTTCAGGTTTGAACAATATTTAATTTTAGAAATACAAACATAAAGTTGTAAATGTTTTCTAATTTTTTATGTTCACGAAATTAAATATTTCTATAAACTTAGAGTCAGTCACATTTTTTCTTCTCTTATGCTTTTATACATGGCATACATTCCAATAATATATATAAATCAAACAAATAAGGAAGTAAATCTATCCTGAAACTGGGCTAGATAATAATAAAGAATTATACTTTATTGTTTCAGTTGTTGTTTTTCTTTACGCAGTATAAAAAATTTCAATTTTTATTGCGAATTCTTTTATTTTCTCAGCTTTTTAATCCCAGGAGTAGATGGACACAAAATTTCGAGAAAGTCGCCAATTCTCGAATTCCCCAACTCTCTCGAAATTAACTCTTCGGCTTTCTAGGAAAAGTAATGACAAAAGGGGAGAGAAAAAGACATAAAAATGTCGCGAAATTCAGAGCGATAACTCCAGCGAACGCAACTGCCTTGTCATAATGTCTTTTTGTGAGCAATAAACCTGCTCTATGGATTCCTGTTCGATAGGACTGGCTGAAAATTTTAATTTTTGTTCCATTTCATTTTTTTATCTTTCGTACCAGGAGCCGGCAAAATGGGGGTGTCATTAATTTTATAGGATTATGCTCTTTATATTTGAATGAAGGCATACACGCATGTATGAATGGATGTTGTACAATTTTGTCTCGCGAGGAGGACGTTTTTGCTCATTAATGAGGAAATAAGTTTCTTACGATCGCGCATACCACCCAAGGCGCAAAAGTGTCGCTAGATAATTAGTCCCCATATCTTCTCTCCGCTAATAAATGCTGAAGCAATGCATATTCAAATCTAGTTTCGGACTTGTGTTTGGCGATGTATTTGTTATCTTCAATTCTGTAGGGAGAGTCCATCGCACACTGTCATTATATTAATTATGTAAATGGTTTGTTGCCAAATCATAACACTGTCTGTCAAAAATGGCACGAGGAAAACATTTTGTAAAAATATGTCTGTGTCATTTATATAATTTATTTTAAAAAAGTACTGTCGCTGTATGCGAAAAGTATTAAGACTGGTTTACTGTATGATAATTTATTGTCAGCTAACAAAATGCCAACTATTTAGAGTTTCTTTTAAATAAAAATATATACTTTTCGGGGTAGTAGAAGTGAACTATACTAACATTAAATTAAATTATAAACCAAGATACAGGCATCGCCTGAGCATATCTTAAGCTGCTTGAATTTTGACTTGAAAGAGGCTTTTTCAAAGCCCCTTATGTTACTGGAATTCCTGCCTGTTTATGGACTTGTGGAGTTGGTCTAGTATTGGAATTGGTTCACTTAAGATTAGCAACAACAACATAAATCAATATGCCTTAATTAAGTATAAATTAATCTAATTCAAGGTATGATTGTGTTAATTACTTTACTTGAAGCATTCGAATTTTGAAATAAGCGCTTAGAAAGTCAGTTCCAATGATTTTTCAACAGCTCTGTCTGCCGCATCACTGTCAATATTCTTGATATACCCCTGTATTGACGGATGGATCTACAGCTGCAAGGCATGCTGGCCGTATTGTAATTTTTAATGTTAAAGCACTTGCGGTTACAGCCTTCATGCTCCGCTTCACTGCCGAGGCTGTGTCAATTCACAAGGTGTTAAACTCGTGAACGATTCTCGAACGAACTCGAATTCTTTAACGTTTTGGGTGTATACTGACTGTTTGAGTACTATAGAAGCTTTTAAATGTGTACTGTCATCCTGTTGTGTCCCAGATTTCTCTAGAGTCAGATTCCCCTGCTGGCAAATGATACGAAATGTTTTTCTACCGGGTCCCATGCCAACTAAGAACTGAGAGCAATGAAAAAGCTGATGCAGCTGCAAAAGTTACATCGATTTTACTTTTAAATGTTCTAAGGAGTGTAAAAAATCTTGTTTATTCTCTGGCAGGGGTGATGGAAAATGTAGATCTCCAACAATGTGCGTACCAGTATTCCATACGTTATTCCGTCATTAGTTTTATCGGTATGAAGTGCCGATGTAAGAATAAATCGGGAACAGACTTTTTGCACTTGAACATTTCTTTCTAAAGAAATCAATGTAGGATGTGAAACGCCATGAGCCATTACTGATTTTTCACATTTTTTATTTCACGTTCAATTTTTAATCTTTAGCATTTTTGTTTTTTACCACTGACATTTTTTTAACATTAGTGTAGGAGTCACCCGCAGAACTTTCTGTTGTTTTTATAATTATCAATCTCATTTCTTTATTTTTCTCATTTAGCTTTTAACTAATCTAAACAAAAATTTTTGTTGCTTGGATTTTGAGAAAAAGAAGCCTACTGAAGTCTAAGTTTGGTGCAACATGTCTTTCTTCGGACTTGGCACCACAAAAGCCAACCAACTAATTGAGACAAAAGCTCAAACAGTCGGCAATGCCTTACAATCTATAAGCGACTGTCAAATAACGATTGACTTCTTCAATTGTCTCATTTTAACAATAATTTCAACGAGAATGGCGGCTGCTTGGTGAAACATTTCGGTCATTCAACTACGCTTTCTGATTTCTGCTTTCGTTTTAAGTGGAAATATATTTTATTTGTCATGCCACTTGGCAGCTAAAATGAGACAGCTTTCAATAAATAAATATTTTTACTGTAATTATTTATTTATTTATTTATTTATTTATTTGTTATTCTAAATTAATCATGTCTGACTCTCTTATCCATAAATTGATTACTTGCAAGGAAATGCAACCCTACACAGTTCATTTTTGTCATTTGTCATTGAAGACTAGCAAAATCGTTCAGTACAGATTTTAAAAATCTTGTTTGTGGCAATAATACTCTATCTTTAAAAACATACTTTGTGATTTCTAATATTTCATTACTTAACGTGATTTCTTTATCCATTGATTATTTTCACTTTAGAACAATCAGTTATACAGCTTTCCTTTTATGATTTTTCTGTTGCAAGCTAATTGTGGATGAAGGAAATGATTTACCATCATAGTTTAGTTTCAACAATCTATTTGTGAATAAAAATGGAAAATTCTCTGTAAACCATTCGGATTTCTACATTGATTTCTGCAGTTAGTCTGAATAACTCACTTGGATTCCGCATCCATAAATCATTTGCAGAGAATTACAATCATCTCAACGGACAATTTCATTTTCTGGTGAAAATTGACTTGTGTAACTGAAGAGGATAGTTTTAATAATTCATGAACAAATAAAGACTTCTTACGGGGCTGCAGTTAAAATGTTTTCAATTTCAGCTCTGATTATAGAAAATTATTTACAATGAAGTGTACCACGTGGTTGAATGCAAGTGAACTTCTTTTTGCTCTTCTCAGCAGCAGACTCGCAGTTGCGTAGCTGTTGTAAGTAACATTTAACTGTAGACGAATTAAACTGTAGTATTTGTTATTGAAAATTGGAAGCGAAGGATGAAACAAAACAAATCTAAATTCTTCTTCGCGATTGAAGAATCTAAACTCTAATCTTGTTTGTCCATTGCTGAACATGATTACTTTTTTAAATGCTAGAGGCTTGTGCCGAAACGGAATACAGTGTCTTACAGGCATTGACAAATGATATGTTTTGGTACATTTTGTTTTTCTTGATTATATAGAGTTCACTAAATCCTCTTTCAATTTACTTTTATACCCGTGAATATGGATTGTACATAATTAATTTTTACATTGTTTATCATAATGTTAACTAACTTGCATGGCATAGAAATGCAGAAATGGCAACAGATTCGCATAATGTTCATTTTCCATTTAACTAGAACCTCAGCCACTTAGCTTATTTCTATTCCTTAACCAGCTAATAGCTCATGTGAGATTTTGCAATTAGCAAAGTACATTGATCTCTCATTCTTCGATTCAACAGTTCATGAGTTCGACCCCTAATGAGACATAGTTGTTTGTAATGGCTCGGAACCCACTTTTACCTACAACTCCGTGCTTAATTGGTCTTCGTATAAAAAAATGACCTTTTATTGACAAATAAATGAAATATTTAAGTTTGGTTGCCAAATATTGAAACAGGCGGGAATCAATGGGTAATATCCATTTAATGTTTTGAATTACGTACCCCTAATGTTATGTTGTTCATATGACTTACTCCAATAATGTGGGTCTCGATTGAATGGACAGTACTTGGTCTTCATTTCTATGCTTCATGGGCTCAGTCGAGTAGGACTCGATGAAGTCTCTGCTTTAGACTGTAAATCCTGAACATTATTTTAGACTGTAAATCCTGAACAGAAAAGGCCTTTTGTTTGAAAGTGAGCGCTGAACAATAAAACAAGCCAGCAGCTTTAAGGTGTCGAGATGCGTGTTATTTTTGCCACAGCATGCTTCCTTGAGTTAGGCTCTGACAATTAGACAGAAGCAGCCCGGTGCATTCTGCATGATTTTGAAGCAATCACCAAGAAGACTCCAATGCTTGGCTTGCCACTTCCAGAGGTATCATTTCACTTAGAGAATATTGCGACCACACCCAATTTTAATGTTTCCTACCCATTTTTAGTGAATATTCAGTTTAATCCGGTATTCAAACTCATTACCGTTTTAAAATTAGAACGGTGCCCTATCCAACCAGGCGACCGCAGAATCTCAAGATATATGTTAATGTTTTTCAAGTGTGCATATAAGAAAATGGGTTCCATGTGCATAAATTAATATAAATTATTTATATACGTCATTCACAGAAATGCAGGTAAGCCCTTTGAATAGTATTCCAAACTGTTTATCACCAAGCGCATCATAATTCTGAACAACTGCCTGGTGATGATTACACATCTGAGTGGACACTCTCCTCTTCACATCCACTCCACACCACCGGAAGAATTCTAGATGTCACAAAAGAATGCGGTCCCCAGCTTACGGAGCTCCATCAACCCAGTGAGGGAACGTGTGGTCAACCTATCAGTCACTAACCGCGGCAAATGATGCTTAACTTTGTTCATCTTACTGGAAGCTGGATAAAGCTATTCTGAGCTGCTGCGACTGTGTTTATACAAGTTCATCTGTTTAAAAAGGAAACTCCATTTTAGAAAACACATTAATAATAATGATTAGCACAAAAAAACTTTATTTGAAGAAATAAGAAAGCTCAGTACAAAATATATTTAACAAAAATAATTCTGCCCGTAGCATCCATACAATCGATATTAAATTCTTAATTTTAACTGTTTTTGTTGAAGTTTGTACTTGTGACTAATTCTATTTACTTTATTTTTAATTTTGGTTGTAATTTTTTCTATATTTTTCATTTAAAATTAATTTTTCATCTTTAGAAAAAGTGCATTTAAATTTTTTAAATCTTCCATTTTATATTTGTTTTGTAAAATTATTTATTATAACGTTGTACATCTTTAGTGTTATTTTGCATTACATCTACCGTAAGAAAGGAATGTCTACGAAAATAAAAAGGAAACTAAGAATTCCAAATCAAAATCGAAAAATGGATATCTGTTCACTTTTATCACATGAAATTCAAGGAAACAAACCTGTAAATTATATTCCCTCTTGTTTGAATTACTTTACATATTTTTACCGTACCACCAGAGAAAATTGAAAACAAAAATTCTGTCTTCTCGTTTTCCCTCGCCCGAAAATCGTTCCAATGAACTGAAATAAAGGTCAGGGATTTTCCTTCTCTTTTTTCTCTTCGCGCAAAATTTCGTCTCTACCAATTGTTTGAATGTTTTTGAATTGTCGGGGGGAATTCATTCTTCGATCACGAATTACAAACAGTTTAGGTAACCATGGTAACCATTCTTCTCTTCCGCTTGATTTGATCAGGTGCGTCTGGCTTTCTCTTTTTTGGAGGTCTTCATTCTTTCTGAAGATACTGTTGTGCATTATGGACTTTTGTGTTTCTATCCCTCGCATAGGGAAAAAACGTGATGTTTGGCCTGCGTGCGGGTTTAATAAAGTGATCTGTTCTCCCTAAAAGCTTTCCCTGTTTTCACTTTCTTTATTAAAGAAATATCACGCACAAATAACAAAGACGAATATAAAATGCTCAGCTTTAAAACTTCTTTCTTATCGCTATGTAATTTCTTTTGAACTGAATGCAATTTAAGAATTTTTCCTATGGTATTTTAAAAAATGATTATTGAAAATGTCTGGGGAGAAATTTATCGTGTGTTGTATAAGTACTCATTAAGTTATATAATCGCAAAAGATGCAGTAATTAAAAATTCAATGTATACATTTTAATATTAAGCAAAAAGAGCTGCACTATTTTAAATATTTTAAAATTATGCTGTGAATAATTCATTAAATCGGGTACCAAACAGGCAGTCACATGATTAGCGCTCTTATCTTCTGTTCAACAGTTTGTGAGTTCGAATCTCACCTCTGGTTTGGAAGTATATAATGGTTTGGAATCCATTTTAAACAGTAATTCCAGGTCTAAATGGCTCTTGTCTGTTAAAGATGAAGGTTGAGCAACAAAATATATAAAATAAATAAATAAATGAAAAGAAGGAAACACTAATTCAGTGTTTGTGTGATAATAAACATCTTATGAAAAGCCTTAAAATCGAGGGTAAATAATTTGAAATTAAATTTTTCCGCTGAAAAATTTTAAATATGAATTAACCAGAGACTTATAGTAATTTCTTAGATGCCTGTAGAATATGATGGTTATCTGAAATTCTCATGCCGAGCTTCCAACCGAATTGTTAGCGCTCTGTCTTTTGATTCAAGAGTTCAAATACTATCTTGAATTTGGATGTTTGTAGTGATTCGGAATCCACTTTAAACTGTAGGTCCGGCCTACTTAGTGCTCGTGTGCAAAGCATGACCTTTGAGTAGCAAAGCAATCATCCAATCCTTTCTGAGGCAGAACTGCATTTACCCTGGCCTTTTTTAAGACTTTCTAATTTTGGCCAAGTTCTTCCGATTGATCACTCTTAAAATGGTGAAATTCCTTTTCTAGGCAGTCAGCTCATTTAAGATTGGGTTGGCTTGTAACTCTTGTTCCAGAGGGCCTGGCCAATAATATTTTGTTTTAAACAAGGAAAATTATAATTTCTTAGTATACTACCTGAGGGTAATACGGTTTTTTAAACAATAGAACAAATGAATTATCTTTTATTAAATTTAGCTGTTAAATGAAAGCAGTTCTTTTATTTAAGGGTTAATTTCATGAAGAATTCACTTACACTAATCCCGGAGAAGTTGATTTTCTTTTGAAATTTAGAAGAAACATAAAATGAGAAATTCTTCCTTTTCAAACTTTAAAGAAGAAATTACTGTTACATATTGCTCTCTACATAGGATTACTAATTAAATTTAGCTTTGAGTAGTTTCTTCAAGCTAAATTCGATAAGAATTCAGTCAGAAAAATTCTCGAATGTATTTGATCTGAAAATCAAAATATACAATAGAAGTTTCTTCATTTTAGACTTAAAAAGTATAGAGACAATACGGTTACAAGATAAAATTCAGATCCACAAGTAGTGCATTTTTTAAAATTCTTTCCTATTGAAGCTTTGCATAAAAGATCTATGCCCCCATCTCAGAAGATGATTATGCTAGTGAATCATTCCAGGCCCTCCACTATCCCACTTTTCCCCGGAACCTCCCTTTCTCTTCGTCCCCTCTTGAAAATGCCGCCGATATATATTTTAAATCGCCCCCAGCATGTTGTCACGTATTTGATGGCATCTCCCTCCTGCTGTCAAAATTCATCTTCCTTTACGGTATTCGGCATCTCTGAAGAAGACCCATAAATCACTTGACGACAAACATCGAGTGAGTGTGAAGACTTGCTGCTTGAAAAGTGAAAGGAATAGAATATCTGGAGACGAATAAAAAAAAAAAATGTTTTTTATCTTTTTATTCGGAGGACAGCGCCAGAGATCTCTATCTGAGGTGATTTTCTGGGGATGTCCTTCCTTTTTAAAAAGTTACTTCCTTTCAATTTGTAACTTGGAAATTTTGTGTTTTGATTGAACAATTAAAAGGACATCAGACCGGAAATTTTTAAGTGTTCAGTAATGGAAAATGGGATTTTAAATCCGTGGCTGGCCGTTATAAGTATAAATGGTACTGATTGTACTTTCTGATGTGTCGCGTAAAAGTTAAAAGCTTGATGGATGGATTTGCTACTAAGTTGAATCCTGATACTGGTGTAATTAATGGTGGCACATTTTCATTTTAATGAATTGCTTTTTGAATGATTTTTTTCTCCTGTTGTTATCGGAGTTCTAAACTCTGAAATTACCGGAAATTGATCAAAGGTGCAAGATTAGTAAATCTCTTAAATAGCATGTTTTGATAAAAGCGTTCATAACTGTTAACTTCTATTAAATTTAACAAAATTATATTTTGTAATTTTCTCTGATCATAAAACTCTAATATTGTGCCAAATAAATCATTTTCCTTTTTTGAGACACTTTTTGAAATGATGAAATGTAATTAAGTATGACGGAAATAAATTCCAATAATATTTTTGCTAAATATTTTTAAAATAACTCTGAAAAAATTACAATACTCAATATTGGAATAATAAATTTTCTAACTTTTTTCCCTTTAACCTATTTATTAATCAATATCGTGAATCTGGAACAACATGTTTATTTTTTTAGTTATATGTGCAATAAAGATCGAAAATTGAAAGAATTTATGCTTCCCTAAGTATGATCGTCTGAAATGAATTCGAAGCTTATCGAAATTGCCTTGCCTTTGGTTCCCCAGTTCTTGAGCTCCAGTCCCAACCTGGGGACATGGATGTCTGTAGTGATTCGGAATCCACTTTAAAGTGTAGGTCCCGGTGCAATGAGCCCTCGTGTGCACCGTTGAGCGATTAACAATCTAAACCAGATTTAATAAAGCTACAGTTACTGTTTTTAAAGTGCATTTATCTTTTACCAGATGTGTTTTATAATGATTTAATTTGTGCATACAACAGCGTTGTTATCGAACTTAATTTTAAAATCAAGTACTTATGCTTGCGATTTAACATTTCATGTGCGCATGGATGTTTGTAAGAATCCATTTTAAACTGTAGATCTCGGTCTATGCTTAACCCTCGCGCGCAAAAAATAGCCACTGAATAACAAACAAATAAAAACAAAGCAATACCATTGTTTCATTATCAAGCAATGAGTTCATTAATTGCATAATTATTTGTGCACGAGAACATTCAAGAATTTAATATTTCATTATTTTCAGTTGTTGCACAGAAGCGCAAATTCTTAAATACGGATATTAAAAAATTATCCGTTTGTCGTCTAGAAAAAATAGTGTTACTGTTAGTCTTTTAAATAAGCTGATATATTTTTAAAAAAGGCAATTTAAATGATGAACTTTTCAAGATTGGATTTCTATAGATTACTTATAAAATTATCTCTTGTTATTCTTAATATTCCTGTATTTATTTATACTTATCAATAAATAAAAAAGGTAACTCGATTTATTAGTAAAACATTTTCTTACTGAATTAGAAAATGAAATGTATGTAAAAATTATTTTTAGCTTTCTTACCTATATGTCACATCGCATTACCATAACTTCTCTAAAGCATTGTGATCATTGAAACTGAAGATCCTCTCTTATTATGATCGGAAATAATTTATTGATGACCTAAAATTCAAATTGGTTCACTTGTCAATAATAATGACTTTTTAACTTGTACATGGGAAAATTGGAAGTATTGGATTCGGAAAGCTAATTTCCTTATTTCGAATAGCAATAGCGCTAAAAATTGCAAAGATAATGAGGTTGGCGTGGTTTAAATTCATCGAGGAGATCATGAAGTTATTGTACATTGTGGTTCAGCCGCCATCATACGTTGTAGCAATGAACACAGTGCATTTGTCATAGGCCTGTTTTTCGAGGTGTTTTATTTCAATAAGAAACGACTTGAATTGGCCTGCACGTTTCCGATTGGGTCCCATGCAATTTCTTCTTATGAGGGGGGGGGGGTATTTACATTCGCGTGCCCATATTGACCACCCACAAACTTCGAAAGATCTGAAAAGAAATATTCAAAGCGAAACAGCGAACATACCTGCCCATGGGCTGGAGAGAGAGATACAGATATCAGAATTCGGTTCACCCAGTGAATCGCCAACGTCACTTGCCCAATATGATGCTGAAAACTAATATATAAAATGTAAATTTTGTAGGCAAAATGTATATATAAATATGTTTTTGGTGTTGTTGCAATACGAAGTAAGGAAGTAATCTTACCTCACCCTGTTTGTGTCCGAAAAATATTTTCTTTGAAGTTGGCTACCAATCCTTCGTATTACCTTCATTCAACAAAATGAACTCAAATTAATTGTTAATAAAAATGCTTTGAAAAAATAAGATTAAGATTAGATATCTTAAAAAAATTAGGTTCATTCTTTTAATTGAAAAAAAATTTTTTCTTTGCTTGTGGTTAAAAAGATGTTAAGCGTACTTTTGGAATTTCCTTTGTGTTTACTAAACACTCATATCATTATCATCATTAGTTGAAATAATCTAATATGGGTGATTAAAAGACAAATACCTTTACTTTAATATTAATTAATGCTAAAGTTAAAGTTGATATTAGATTGAGATTTATGACTTATTGCTTAAGAAATGAATGATTTTTATAACAGTTTTGAATGAATGTAGTATTAGCTTAAATTTTTTCCTTTATATTAATTACAAGTCCGTCGTGCCATTACCAACACCAGTCAAAGTAACTTAATATCAGCAATTAAAGTGTAAAGATTTTATTACTTTAAAATTAATTGATATATAAATATAAATGAAAAGATTATGTTTATTTCTTTATTTTAAATTATCAGAGAGAGAGCTTTTTTGATTTGTAATTAAAATAAGTTTATTTAAATTTTTTTATTTATGATGATTAAAACCCACCACGCAATCGTACCATTACCATCACTTGATAATAACTTGGTTTCAATTATTAAAATATAAATTTTTTGTTACTTCAACAGTAATTGACATCTAAAAGTAAAAGAAAATATTAGATTGACTCTTATCTATAAGTAATAAAGTTTTCCTATGATTATTTTAAATAATATGTACTTAAAAAATGCATTTTCCTAAATTAATGTTGATTACAAATCGCATATCGTTACCATCCCTAGTCAAAGCATAATATTTTGACCGATAAAAATACAAATTCTTTGAACGACTGAAATCTAATCGTTCTCATGACCATTTCAAATCTTTCCTTGGAATACTATTTCTCAACATTTTTATTTTCTTTTCTGGAAAGAGAAGAAGAACCGAAGTATTAAGTGAAACTATTAAAAATGTTATTTTTCTCAATTTGGAGCGAAATCTGCTCCTCCAATGGACTCGATTAACATTTTCATGATAATAACCGCCGGCAAAGGATTGGAAATATCGGAAAAAATAAAAGAGCCTCCGCAGCGTATAGAGATACCTTTTGAATCTTTATTAAATATCCTATTCTCAGCCTTCATTTTTTTTTATCTGAAGACGAAATGCCAGCGGGAAAAATTTACATATTAAAAATATTGCTTCGTTTAAAATTGCATTCTTTTTTTTTTAAAAAAAAGAACTTGCGTTGAAGTCAATTCGTTTTCTTTTTCTTCTCTTCAATTTATTCTCATAACTTTTTTTGTATGAGAAGGGAAGGGAAAAAATGGAGAAAAACGAATCTCCATTTTTCTAATCGTATCACTTTCTCCGGGACTCAGTACCAGCGTTCTTAGATAAGGATGCAATGCTTAAGTAAAGGGAAAAATTCTTTACTAAGTGATGACTGAGGGGAAAAAACCGTGTAACAGTTAAGAAAAAATAAGACAGAATGAGAAAGGAAATCTGGAAAGAAGAGAGGAGCAATATATATATATATATATATATATATATATATATATATATATATATATATATATATATATATAAACCGAAAGTAGAGGGAGTTCCTATCGTAACGATTTGCTGTTTTATTCTGTGATTTATTGCCACGGTTAACAGTTAGAAGTGAGGTTGTGGCGGGTGTTCCAGCAATAGAGTCGTTCGTAAGCTTACTGGCCACTGTCGGGAAAAAATTACTCTCGTGGAGGGAAATATATATGCCCTCCGGAGCAGCTCTCCAACCTTGTAAGAAAAGATTCTTTCCGTATAAATTTTCTCAGAGGCAAGAGCTTTGACCGATGGTAGGAAGGAATGCCTCCATCAGTCCAGACCGATAGCGGAAAAGAATTCACTATCTGAAGTCGCACGTTTAAACGGAGGTTATAAATTACTGCGGCAAACGGGAGTAATAGATATTATTGTCAGAATTAAATTGTTTTAAATGTTTAAACATGAAAACATTTCATGTGCTGTGCCTGAGTGGGTGGATTATTCTAGCCTCTTCTGACTTATGAGTCTTCATTGGCAATAACTATGCAGTAGTTTGAATGCAAACTCACTTGTTAAGGTTATGCGGCAGACTTTTTTTAGTGGAGTTCTATTGAAAAAAAAGAGCACAGTTGCTTATTTTTGAGTATCTTCACTTATATTTTTAGAAGTATCGTGGAAATTAACAATTCCTGTTTAATGAGAACGATTACGGTTATGTAATGAGGAGAGGTGACATATAGTTCTTTAATTTGGAATATGCTATCTTATATATATATATATATATATATATATATATATATATATATATATATTATATATATATATATTTGAATCAATCGTGAATATTATCATTTCCTGGTTCATGAGAACAGCTACATTAATATTAATAAATGAGGAAAGATTGTGCAATATATACGTTAAAATTGATATTTGTTTTGATTTTGATGCGTCATTACCCAATTCCTAATTTGAAATGGTAATGATGATCTCAGATTGAGGATTACCAAAATGGTAATCCCAATTTTCCATTGGTTAATCATTTTGTTTTTTATTATTTATTTTTGTTGGATAGCTGTTTTATAAAAATTCCATGTTTTATTGATGTATTAGCAAGTATTTTTGAAGTAGGTATAATTTTAATGAATTAAATACATAAGTTCATTCTCATTTATGAATTCCTGACAAATATTCGAAAGTTTGCTTACGAATTCTATTTGTTGTTTCCATTTTGTTATGTAAAAATATTCTTCTGAAAATGTATGTGATATTTATTTTTTCTGAATATGTAGAATGATATTTTCGGGTCATTTTGAAAAATAATTATTGAGTTTTGCTTTTTCCATAAAAATTGAAATTGCTGCCAGATGTTGGTTCTCGATGTAACTTTGAATGAATTCCATACATTTTCACTTAGGAATCCTTACTTATGTGGTTCCTCTTTTTCTCTCTTGATTATAATACATTTTCTAATAATAACTTATTTTAAAATTTCGATTTACACAATTTATGAATTGATCTTGTTAGATAATATTTCACGTCTGCATCTTTAAATTTTTTATGTGTGTTGTCAAGTATTAAAACCAATCTTGCAAATTGCCATTGACATCTGTATAGTTTTAGTGAATTAAGTACATAGATTGATTCATTTTCATGAATTTCTTAAAGATGTTCAGAGTTGCTCTATTAGAGTCCATTCTTTATTTTACTTTTGTAATGTCAAAAATTTTCTTCTGAAATTTACTGTCACAGTTCCTTTACAGAATATATAAGTTGTTAATTTTAGGTTGTTTTTAATAAATAATTACAAAATTTGATATTGGATGGGAAAAATTGAAAATAAAGTGCAAATAGCATTTGGACCTTTCACTTGAATATAATTTTAATGAATTGAAGACACAAATTCATTCGTACTTAAAACTTTTCTACAAATGCACCGGCTGTTTGTTGTTTTGCTTTTTATAAAGTAAAATAGTCTCTCCTCGAAATTGATAACACAATTCTATTTACTGAATATATAAATCGAATTATTAACCATAAAGTGGTTGTTTCTTTCGCTCCAGTTGAGATCATAGCTAGATCACTATTCAATTCTCATTGATTTAAAATATCCATGACATCAGATAACGATTCATCTACGGCACACATCGATATCGTGTTCGAGACAGCGTCACCAATCTGTCTTGTCGACACATTTTCTGCTTACCTTCTTGGCGCATTGTTCGAAGCGCCAGTAAACAAGGCGAAGTTCAGCATTCAATGTCTGAGTGTCGTAATCCATTCATGTAATAAAGAAGTATTTTGTAATAATAATTTTTCCGTTTAGAAAAGTCTTCAAAATCATGACAATTACCTGTTCTAAATAATTAGTTTTCAAATCTTTAGCGATATTCATTTCGAATTTTCCTGGAATTGTTATCTTTCCTAATTAGTGTATTTGACAGATTCAAGTTTTATTGTCGGGCCTTCCGGCTCACCAACTTCCTTTGTGCCCTTTTAAGTCCTATTGGAATCCGTTGAAGCTTCCGTCTCTCTCTTTTGTTTTGATTTGATGAACATTTTGTGCATAAAACATTGATTGTTACGAGTATCCGAAACCATGTTTCCAGAAGTCGTTTTGAACCGCTTTGAACTAAATGCCTTTTAACAATAGTCGGATTGATTTAGACAAGACACCCACATCGAATAACGACTCGATGACTTCAACTCGTTGGAATAAAAAAATATTGTCAAGTTAATTACTGTTGATAAAACGATTTCTCACATGAAGACCAAAAGGCATCGGTTTAAAAAAGATGTTTTCCATTTATTGAAGACACGTTGGCGACAGAAGAGGAGAAAAAGCAAAATGAGAAGGACAAGCGAAAGCGCATGCACGCACACACACACACACACACACATATATACATTCTCTTTATGATTAGTTTAACTCGGCAATGACAATTTAAATTTTTTATCTTACTAAGAAATTAATTTTTATCTATTATTCTTTTTTGTATTTTGTTGTGCTATATACTGAAATATATATTATAAGTTCTGAATGTATTATTTCAAGTTTTGTTTGGTTGATGAAAATTAAAACCAAGGAGGCACTCTTCATCTTGTCAAGCCAAGCTCTCTAGCCGAATACTATGCGAAAATAAGTCAGAAGGGTGCGTCTTTAATTAGAGCACCACGAAGGTGAAAATATGTCTTTGTCCTAAGACTCCTCCGATAGATGTTACCACCAGAGGATCCACTTCCTCAATTTTCACATTGATCTGAAGGGGGAGGAGATTTTCCCACCATGGACCCATGGTAACTGCTCAAAGACCTGCCTCAGGACTTTCAATTCTACAGCCTTAAAGAGCACTTATATCGTATGAACTCGAAAGATCTTTGGTTGCACTAGGAATCGAACCCCGGCCTTCCAATTGGAAGGCTGGCTCCCTTAGTGTAACCAAGGTCATTTGTTTTGATATTGCAGAGTAAGAAATACTCACCAGGAAACTTTTAAAATCAGTTATTGGAAAGCGTAATGGTCGAAGGCCATTGTAGAATTTTTTGTTTGCTATTAGGTATAAACTATTCTCATGAAGAACTTTTGGTCAATATGGAGAGATATTCACGTGTCGCAAAGGGGAAAACTCCTAAGCACCCACCCTGACAGGCGTGCTTTGCGCAAGCGAAACATCCATCTCCCGTTGTACAACAGTGGAGGAGATCGAGCCAAATATTTCATACTCCAGAGAGCTATGTCCCACCACTAGGCCATTTTGAAGCCTTTGAAAGAATTTTTAAAAGTAATTTTAGTCTAGTTTGTTGGAAAGATTAGAATACTATAGTGATATACTGTTGCACAATTAGCGTCTGTGGGTTGAAAATTCATTCTGCAGCAGTATAAGAAAACAGAAGTTTCGAAACATGATTTTCAGTGATTATTTCAGTGTTGTAACTCTACATTCGCAATAAATTGGATTAGTAAATCTTGAATCTCATCTTTGTGTTTACCCCTGCGGATATATTTCCCGATTGTAATGAGATGTCGATCGGATATTGTGCAATAATTAATTAACTTAATCAGAAAACAGATTTGAAAATGTGTATCCCATTTTGATAAAGTAAACAAAGATTTTACTAGTCTGAAAATCTGCTCAAATGTAAATAAATTATTGAACGAAAGCGATGATGATTGCTCCAAACTACAAATTCAATTAGCTCTCGAAAATTTCTGCCTGCTGAATGTTGAAAGCAAATAGGCAGACAAATATAGAATTTCATTATTTTGCCGCTGACTTGATTTAAATGCTTTTGTAACAAAACGGGAAATTTTTATATATTAAAGTAGAATGTTATAACCATTGAATGTATAACGTATTTTAAATTATTTTTATGTTTGGTTTTACAGTAAAATTTTGTAAATGGAAAAGTTTCTAATTCAAAATTTTTTTATTCACAATCCCCATAATTAAATAGAATTATAACTATGCGATAAATAATTTTTGCAATGGATATGTGAAATGTGTAACGATGTGTAAAAACATTTTTTAACTATTTATACTAAGGAATTTGGTTGCTTGTGTAAATAGTTAAGAGAATTTGCTTCAAGATTGGTGTTTCTGTGTTTTGTATGTGAGAGTTTTCTGAGGTTTGAGAAATCTCGAAAACAAATAAAAACCTCAAAACTCGTTTCTATATTTTGAAGTGTTTTGAGGTCTGAACAACAGCTTTGGCAATTGAGTAATTTCGATTGCATCCGTGCAAGGGTTTGCATTATGCATTTTTAATAATAGTAAACCGAGATTTACACCTGATTGTTTTAAATCTCATTATATAAAATATACTAGTGAGTCTTTATTTGGGGTGGATAGATGACCGAGTTGGTCATTATTGTTGTTTGATGTATTTTGTCTAGTTTTATTCGTTTAAATGTTTGAAATGAATGCTATTTATAAGAATATGACGTCTTGTTGGATTCATTTTAGAAAGATTTTTCTTCATACATCTCTCTAATTCGGTATAAGTAGGATGTATCTCCCTAAGAGACTTCTCGCCAAATCTCCCGTCATTTGTTGTTGTCTTGTGCCAGCTCTGCTTTTGCAACTGAACTTTATTATGGTGTGGAGTCCGACATTCTCAGGACACACATGCCATGAGAACCCGTTTATAGTGCAGGCAACCATACATAAGCCATATAATGAGGACAAAGACAGGATAGACAGAGGGAGAAAGTACATCCATGTCTGAATCAGGATTGGAATCCACAACCTCCCTATCTGCAATCAGGCACTCAGACCGCTAGTCAAATCTGCCGTCATCTGTTATGATTGTATTGTTTCCTGTGTGTCTTTGATGTTACTAATTTGAATTTTTGTTGCTTGTTTTGGATTTTTTTGTTTCTAGTTTTTCCACTTGTCATACATTACTTTTGTGCCATATATGCAGCTTTTTAAAGTGGCAACATCGTTAGAATTGCGACAAAAAAAAAAAACGCAAAGGTTGACGATAAAAGGATATACTATACTAGTTCGTCTAATTCCACTGCATTTAAACATGCTCATCTTCACCTAGACAAATAGAGATGTATGTCTCGCATTCTTTCCTTATGCAGGTGTGTTTAACGGGTTGGTTACTCGGGAGTTTCCGGGTTTCTTACTTAGTGCCACATGAATACGGCTCACTATTTATAAAAATTTCTACCTCTTCAATCATGAGCCGCGTTCGCCTGGTTGGTTAGGGCATCATTCACATTATCGGAAGGTAGTAATTCGAATCATCCGTCATGTTCACTAATGTCGGTTGGGGAACGTTAAAACTGTGTTCGGTCGCATTGTCCTCCAAGTGAAACGATACCATTGGAAGTCTTCAGCTTTTTCGCTGCTTCAAAATCCTGAAGACTCCACCCGACTGCCTCTATCAAATTGGTAAAGCCCAATTCAGGGTTAGGTATGCTTCCTAATGCAACCTCTTCTATCATCATGTCTTTTTATAATCTAAATTTTGCATATTTATCTGATCACGAGTCTACATTTTAATGCAAAATTCTATATTGTGATGCCTATCTGGCTGTGGAGAGATTAGTTTTTTGGTTTTCATTTCAGGGGTTCCTTGGTTAAATTCTCACTTTATGCGAATTTCTTATTGGTATGGAATCTATTTAAAATTGTATTATGCACCGGTCGAATTATTCTTTGTGTACAGAAACTGATTGTAAAACCCAAAGCAAAATTTGTGTTTGGTAGTTTGGAAACGACAGTTTTTTTTACGTGTATCATTTTATTTAACTATTCGATTAACAATATATTATTAAAATATAAACTTTAATGATTAGATGTACTTTGTTATGCAACATTTTTCAATGTAATAATTTGTATTCTCATAATATTAAATTTGTATATTTGGTGAAACACTGGTGCCCATGGTATTACTCCGTTAACTATTTTCACAAAAATTATATCAAATGCTGCGATTTAGATCCAAATATGGCAGTTTAGTGATACCGCTTTCATATAATATTTTTTATTTCTATATTTTAGCTCACATTTTATATTTTTTAACTTTAAGCATATAGAAATTTTAAATTAATGGTTAAAAAAAAATTAGAATATAGTTTGTGTTACGAATAAAGTGCTTAGCTATTTCTTTCACTATGGAGGTATATATTAACCGCAGTTTTTTACACCCTTAAATTCTGAACAAGTGATAACAATTCCAATATTTGGCCCATTTTTCTTTTGACAAAATGATCGATCTTGTAATATAAAAAATTTAACCGGATTAAAATGAGAGTGGAGGAATTGGGTGAGCTTTTTACGTGTTGAAATATTTTGATTGTACTTTTCCATAATAATAGAACAAATTTCCACTCCTAAGCCTTCAAATTCCTTTTCATTCATTCTTGCTGGTAAATTTCAGAAGAGGGAATAGGTGCAACAAATTACACATCAAAGAATGCGCTTTCAAAATAAATGTAAACTTTGATAACAAAGTTGATAAAGAGTAAAAGCACCGAAAAGAAAATGGGGAGTTCGACGCGAACTTCTGAAATTTATTTCGAACCTAATCAGAAATACTTTATTTAGAAATAATTCATTCGAGAAGATTGTTGGTTTCTCTTCAAAATTCTCTTACTAGATCCCATCCTCCAGGTACCCGACGCCCCTTCGATATCCCTGTGTAGGTACTTTTAAAGGGATTTCTACTGTCGAAAAGCAACTGTACGCGAACTGAGGAGGGATTTTATTATTTCTGTAGGGTTTTTTTTTTCCTTCTCGGGGACTTCCTCCTCTCCTCCGGCTGGAAGAGTTTTCATTCTTGAGGGATTGAAAAGAAAACTTGGAGCACACTTGAATGCTCGACAACCCTCGTGGTCTTTCAAGTGTGTAATCGCATCTCTCCAACCTCCCCCCCCCTGGCGAAGAGAAAATTGCTTTTCCACCTGCAACTTTCTAAATAATTGTTGATTGGACCACCCTTCTGAAACTATTTTTCTGGCGAAGAGTTTCATATCGAAGAGGCATCGGTTGCGAATGAAGATTTATATTTTGTATTGGATTTCTCTCGTCAGCATTTTTTGCAGCCCAAATAAATAAGTACTTTTAGAAATGAGATTTGCACTGTCTTCCAAAAGTGAAGCACATGGTGCTAAAAAAAACAAAAATAGGTTGAGGTAAATAGCTGGTAAGTTTCCTTTGGATAAACTCGATATTACAAATGCTAATACTATACTAAAATGGGAATGACCCTCATTTAATTAGAAGCACAAGAAATAATTCTTATGTTACTGAATTTATGAAGATAAGAAAGGTATCATTTTTAACTTCCTAAATTCAGAAACACAAGATTACTTGTATTTCTGATTTACATATTTTAGTATAGTATAATTCTAAAATCAGTAGTGTCATATTCATTTTATTCAGAAACACAAAAACAAGTAATTCTTGTGTTATTGAATTTATGAAAATAAAAAAGGTGAAATGTTTTACTTCCCGAATTCAAAAACAAAAGAATTTCTTATATTTCTGATTAACATTTTAGTATATAATACTAAAATAAATATTATATTCATTATATTCAAAAGCATATGAACAAGTGATTCTTGTTTTTCTGAATTTATGGAGATAAACATTTATATTTTTCTAACCTGTGAGAATGCGTTACATTTGAGGAAATGAAATTAATGTTTGAATCTAAAAGTTTAATTACTGAGAAAAATGGTAGCCTTGAGCTTTACAGTGTCCAGTTTTGGACTGCAACAAGCTTTTAAGCAGTCAACTGCGCTCCACGATAGAGCTTCTGGTTAGCGTTCTGGCCTGTGGTACTACGAGTCTTGTGTGTGCGTTCCACTTACGCTTGAATGCTTACCAGCAAGTCCTGGTCGCATTGTACTCCCTGCGCAAGAAGTGACCTGAAAGGAACAAAAAACTGAACAATCATCACGTGATAACAACCTTTTCCTCAGTATAGGCGATCTTCAAAGCTTCGAGCTGAGCTGGCAGTGTTCTTCCGCTTAACTCTTTTAGCCTCGAATCTCACCTCATACTTGAATATTGGTAATAGTTCGAAATCTTCTTCAAACTGTCCATCCAGGTCTAATTAACTCTCTTGTTTCAAAAATGAGGATGGCGCGATGAATAAACCAAACCCATGAAAATTCCGAGACTAGATGTGCCCCAAAGTATCCACATGTCTACAGCATAAATTTCTTCAATAGGACAAGACTGGCTTCCGTATGCGGAAAATCCCTTGCTCAGGAGCGGTATCGGTTGGAGGGAAAAAAGGCGTTAACTGTTGGAAGAAGTAGGAACTCGTAAACATTATTGCAACGAGAATTCAGTGCTTCATCTTGACACTTAGTAAGCATCAGAGCGTCGTGACGCGCAGTTTGGTATAATATTTCTTCCAAAAATTGTGATGGAAATGTATCCAACCACCTGTTGATGCGAAGTGTTCGATGAGGTTCTCGTCTTCACTGTAAGGACGTTTCACTTTTTCTGAAAAATCTTGTCTAATCTCAACCAAGAAAATAGTCTATGTTCCGTTAATCATTTCAACAGTTCACAGGCTGAATTCCGAATTCGGACTGAGTGCTTTGGTATACATTTTGTAGTATAGACTTCCATCGAATGAACTACTGCCACGTGTTAAGAAAACAAATAAATTCCAGAACAATATTTAACCACACTTGAAATTCTTCTCATTCCAGAGCAAATCTAAAATCTGTAGCCATCAATACGTATACCAACTGAGGCAGTTCAGTTCAGTGACCTGTTACTAGCGTGCCAAAATTAGCTCGCGGTGCCATTCTCAACGGCTCTGCGCACCACTCACTTCAATTCCGCAGCACGAAGAAAGAAGTGCAAGAAAATGTTTCATAATTAATTTTTTATTTCATTATACTGATAGAATTTTTTAAAAATTAAGTATGTTTAAAGGGTGCATAATAAATATGAAGTAATTTGTTATGGAATTTAAAATGAGTGTTCAATTGTACTGCATCATTAAAAGAGTTATTTTATGGCCATTAAAAAAGGAAATCCTTTTCACTAATTGGATGAAAAAATTAATAAAAATATTTATATTAAATCATAGTTTTTAATATGAAATACAAAAAATGTAAAGCAGAATTCTAAAATTGTGTACTTGTATAATAACGTACACATAATTCTCTGTTAGGATTAATTTTACTGGGTGAAAGGCTATTTGTGAAAGAGAAAAATTATCTGTTTTATCATTAATACTTTATATAACTTTATTAACTATTTTTATTACCATACATTACTGTGTGATGCAGAAATTCGAACAACATTAATATCAAATGAATTAAATAATAATGGTACATAAAGCTTAGCATTGGCATGCCAAAACTTGGCGTGATTCTTTTACTTTCGCTATAAAGGTGATCAACATTTTGCAGAATGGAAGGTCTGATCATTTTTTACTGAATTATTTCGCCCTAAGAAATTGATGTCTGTCCAATTTATTTTGAAAATATTTTAGTTTTTAATTCTAGATAAAGTAAAAGTTTGTGTTCTAGTTTGGAAATAAAGCATTTGTGTTTTTATTGTTAGTTTCTCTCTCTCTCTCTTACATCATTACTATATAATACACAATAAACTATCTCATGTCATCCATTTAAAAATGAGTCACTGAGTGCGCCATCTGTATTTCAAATTCTCACCAATATTAAAAGGAATATGTTAGTATATTGCTAAATATTTGAAATTTTACTTAAGATATACGTGAGAATAAAATGCTGCTTATATAGTGTACCATTCGTGTATGCAGGTGAGTAGTAATCCAGAACGCCTGCTAGTGGGTGTTCACTTTCGTGTCCTCTACCAGAGTAACCAAACAGTTCTGGAATCATCACTCTGCGGAAATCTGACTTAAAATTAATAAATGACTTAAAATACTCCGTGGCCTAGTGGTCTGCTCTTTTAAGCGAAACATGCCGGGTTTGAACTCGGTCACTTTTGAATATACCTACGAGCAGCAGACTTTAGGGTGTGGAAGGATCTCGAAGCATTCTGTGGATAATAAAATGCTCTTCTTCTTTGTAGCAGCTTCAGTTTAGTACGAATTCGTCTTCTCGTGAAGATTGGCTCCTTCCATTTCTGCTAAACTACGCTGTAGAGGACAATTAAGGGGCATGAATGAAAATTTGGAAGCAGTATTGTTGAGTGTATGTGCCAGTGGGCTCAAAGCCACGTACTCTTGAAGATGCCACTGTGTGAGACAGGTTTATTCTCGGAAAGAATCCATTGATCACGGCGTTCTCAGAGATTTCATTTGGCTATTTCTAAGCACTCTAAAGCGGAATTGTGAAGTGTAAAATAATAATGAGGCGTGGCATGATATCTAGGGTGTAATGCATCTTGCCGTTCTTTTTTACAAACTTGATTCGATCGCCATGCTTCACGATGGAATACTAGGTCTGGTGGTTCTGAACATAATGTTCATTGAAAAACTGTTCTTTCAGTTACTCACAATCACTGAAAGCTTTTTCGAATCCTTACAATTCTCTAACAATGTTCTTTTTATTCTTGTCTCTTTGAAAGGCTTGAAATGGTTCTGTTTTTCTCCTTGAAGCTTTTTGTGAAGTTACAAGTAAACTTTCACCGTTTTGATTTTTACTAAATATTTTAATAATACTCACCTACATCATTGGTGATGAGGAGCTGAGTTTTGGATCGTAGATTTTTCCTGAATAAATTTGTTCATTAATCACAGGAATTGCACGAGAGATTCTAATGATCTGTTATCTCTGCATAACTTTTCCTGCCGAGTATGTCGCCGAGCTGGCAGCCGAATGGTTAGCGCTCTTGCCTTCGGTTCAACAGTTCGTGGGTTCGAATCCCACCTTGTGATTGGATGTATGTAGTGGTTCGGAATCCACTTTAAGCCGTAGGTCTCGGTCTAATTAGCCCTCGTGTGCAAAAAATGACCGTTGAGCGACAAGCAAACCAAACCAAACCAACCTGCCGAGTATGACAAAAATTTTACTCGTTCATAAGTTATTGCCATTTCGGGAAAGCCATGATGTTTTGTTTGCTTGAGGTGTTATCATTATCTGAAAGTAGCAGCTTCGAATCCTGACTTAATCGAAAATCCGTCATGTTCACCAAAGACGGCTAGGGCAGGTTCAGTAGATAGTGGTCACGATGTCCTCCAAATGAAATGATACCTCTGAAGGTAGCAGATCAAATATTGAAGGTCTTTTGCTCAGCTTCTACATCAAAGTGACGAAGATATCTACCCGACTACTTTCAATTATCTCTCATATCCTTTTATGATAGCCCAGAGATAGGGAGACCCTAACTCTGGGATGTGACAGGGGTGAAGCCTTTCAATGCCTACGCATTTAAAATAAGCTATGGACTGTGACATGCGAAATAGACATTTTTATTTTTTTGTCAGTGTAAATACAATTTGTTAATGACTTACGGAATAATTTTAACGTAATTTATTTTCTATCCAATATTATGTATTTATTTTTTTACAGCATATTAAAAATGTATGATGCTTATTAGACATATGTTTATGATAGTAAATGTAGAAATGAATTCGATCATTTTAAAGCGAGTCTTCGATATTTGAATGAAATATTGAGAGTCAAGAGATAGAAGAAAGTGATTTTGTTACGTCAGAAACTGCAACAATAGCTAATGATATATCGCGCATGAGAGTGCGGCAGCCACTTTATATCGCTTATCGCATTTTTGTATAACATCGTTAGATTCGATTAAAAAGTAAAAAACAAATCAATTTTTTATGTTCAAAGAATTTAATATTTTTGTCGCTAAAATTAATAATTGAAATTTTTAATATTTGAATGGCAAGTCCTTGTTCATGTAAGGCCCCCGATTGTTTGTCATATTTTTCCTAAATGAATTAAAAAATGTCTGTGTTAGTTTTTCCTTTTTAGATGAAAATATTTAATGTTATTTGCATCTTTTTTGTACATATTTAAGATAAAGGCGTACTGCTTATTGATTTCTTTATAAAATACTAACTTATATTAAATAGAATTAAATTTTCCAACTCGATTTCTCCCACATTGCGCAAGAAAAATGTATATAATCAAAGAAAACTTTCTTTTTAATGTTGTTCTCGGTTACTTCTTCGTTCTGTCTTGTGATATTAACTGCCCTCAGCGAGTTTCGAAGAATGAAAATAGAAACAAGATTTCAATCTTCTTCGTTTTCTTCTCTCTCATCACCGTTTCTTTTTATTATTATTTTTTTTTTGTTTCGTGTTTTCATTTATATATTTTTATTTCCTCGAAACACGTTTCGGTAAAAGCATGTCCCATGATTTCAAAAAAGTGATCGTTTGGCGAAATTCTCTTTGTTTATTTTCGAAATTCGTGCGTTTATATTAAAAAAAAAAAGTTAAGGAAGGGAAGAAAAAAAAACTGGAATTTTTTTCGAATTTTATTCATTTAAATACTTGGAAAAAATGAGTTCACTCGTTAGTAGTTTTATTATATTCCTTTAACTTCGTTTGCGAATGACATTTTCATTCTTTTTATTTTTGAACCTCCCTCTCTCTTTTAAATAAAAATCGTCTGCAGAAAGAGTTCGTGGCAGAACTTTTTCCCCCCTTTTATTTTCTAAAAGATCATCTGCTTTTTCTTTGAATTGTTATAAAATTGAATTTAGGCAAATGGGATGAGGATATTTTGAATTAAGTCAATTTTGGAATCACATTACTTACTATATGATGAATTATTTTGCTCGTAGATACTGTCTGATAATAATAATAATGGAATTGGACATTTTTTCCAGTTAAAGATGATAGACGTTTTTAATATTTTTTGCTAGTTTTTTGCCGTTTTAAAAGGAAAAGAAAAATTCAAAATCCAACTTAAGTGAATTTTTAAGGTCTTAAAATTTTTTGGGGGAGGGGGTATATAAAAAATTAAATAATTGAATTATTTTACCTTACCAAATAAAAATAACTTTAAATATTGCAAGTATGATTTAATTCACTTTTAACTTTCGAAATTGATAAAATCATTTAATCAGGATCTCCAAATCAGTTTGTCATAGGATAAGAATCATTATACGTGAAAAATTACCCTTTGTTTATCACAGAAAAAAAGATTAATTTTTGTTAATGCAAATTTTTTATTAAAAATTAGACAATTATTGTTAGCTTAAGGTATTTAACTCGGGCAATTTTTGTCAGTAAATTTTAATTAAAAAAATTGTCAGAGGGGAACCTTTAAATAAATCATGCAAACTCTTGATAAATAAAATCACATATATTTATTTGATATTTATTTCAGATTATGTATAAATATGTATTAAATATTTATTTCAAATTATGTATAATTTCATAACATTCTCATGTAAATAAGTTAAAAAACATATGTTTATATATATAGTAATTTTGATTCCAATTCTTGTTACTAATTAATGCTTTATTTGTGTACGAATAAAACTCTGCAATTTCAAACTGCAGTATTTTTAGGAATATTTCCTGTAAATGAAAATTTTCTGAATTAAATATTAATTAATCTGTGCACAGTTGATTTTTAATTTGTGAGTAAATATTTAAAGAAAACTATGAATCATTTTTTTCAAAACATAAGAATTACGCATAATGTCTAGAATTGAAAATTACTTTCGAATTCAAATAATTCATTTGTATTCCTTTTTTATTTTTGTTCTATGAATTATTTCCAATGTTAAAATATCCTTTTTTATAAAATTTTATGTTAACAGTCGTATTTGAGTTCCAAAACAAAAACAAAAGTGTTTAAATACTGTCTCTAATTTCATTCTAAAAACATGTCAAACAATATTTCAAAAATATTATATATTCTCAATAAAAGTCCACAAAGCTTTATTGGAAGAGTATTTTTTCTATAGGCAAATGAAGAAGCTTTTAATTATTGTTTGGCAGTGTTAGTGAAATGGACGTTAAAGCTTCAGTTTTAGTTGTTGATGTATTAATTTATAAGTTTATAATATATTCGTATTGCTTTTATATAATATGATATTTTCTATTATAATATTTATAGGGAAAAAGTATGAATTACCATTTTCCAACATTTTCTATCTGGTATTGTATTTTTCGTATGCAAAAAAGAATATATATTTCGAAGTATTTTCAGTATTCTTGAGCAGAAGATGCGGATAACAAGATCGCGCATCTGGAATATGTGTGCTTCAGCTATAACCCTTTCAATTCTTTTTTTCGGATCCACCCTTATCCTAATATATATTTTTTTTATTTTATTTTTATTGTGTCCCTTTTTCCCCAACCCGAAATCTTTTTAGGAATTTCGGGCACGCAGTTTCCGCCTCGAAAATTCTTCATTTCCTAGATTTCGAAGAAGCTAAGTAAAGTGGAAAAAAAAAGTAAAAAAGGGTAGGCAAAGAATAAAAAGTCAAAAATCGTCTGCCTTGACTTTTCCCTTCTTTCGGGAAAGATGTGAAAGAAGTCGGAAATGGGAAATGCCTCCTTACAGTTAGGTCTTTTCTCCACTTCCCTTTACGCGACATTTTTTTTTAAACATTTTCAAATAATTTTCCGGAGTTGCGACTGTTATTGTTTTTATGGAATATATTTTGTTTTTTCATTTTCTTTTTCTCTTAATGTGAAGTTTAGTTGTGCATTTAAAATAATTTGTGAGAAAAGCTTAGACACATTCAGAACTTCTAAAGAAACGTGTGAGTTTCCATTTACGTTGTGATGAGTTGGTAAAATATAACTTTGCAATGGAGCTGAGCGAATGAAATCGAATTCACATAGTTATACTCAGCTATTCCTATCAGTTTTGACTTCTATTATTTGTCTAGTTATATAAACATACATTTTTATTTCCTATTTTATTGTTATAAAATGACTATGTTTTTTATTCCAAGGCCCAGCTGCGACACCTACCGAGAAAATGTCAAACTATGAAAGTGATGCATCTAGTTTTTTTCTGGCAAAGAAACCAAAATAAATCAAAGTATTTTTTATGAGAATTCTGAAAAATTGGGTTGTTTTTAAGGAGTAATAATATCTTTTAAATTATAATATTGTTACGCACACACACAAATATAAAATTAATTAAATGATATTATTCAGCAATCTAAAACAGTGACATTTGATGAAAGAACGTCTAACTAATGATAAAATGTAGTACATTGTTTATTTCTCTTATACTTGCTTAAAGCCAAACTAAATTAACCATAATGATATGAAGCCATTATTGATTGTGTAGTGTACTATTTATGGATACTTTTTGGCATCAAAATAACAGATTGTGCAAAATATCACAAGTTTTATTTATAAAGTAGCAAATACCTGTTAATTTTTCATGCATAATATTCTTGAAGGAATTGGAGACTTACCATATAAAATATTACAAAAGTCAATACAGTTTAACCATTATTATATATTACAAAATCGTGCCATAGCATTTTTTCTGTTTGCATTTCATAGCTTATGGATCATTTGAAAAACGGAGTTATTTGTATAATTTAAGTTAGATTTAAGGGAATCGTAAATATACTATAAAGTCATTTATATATTTTGAAAGAATTAATTCATGAAAGATGCACCTTTCGAACGTGAATATATTGACTTAGACTACATTCTGTCAATTAATAACAAGAGTTCTCAAAAATTTTCACGAAGCGATTTTTAAAAATACAACGCATTTTCTTCAAAAAATTTTTTTTTAAATGCTTGTAATAAAAAACTTTAGACGACCTCCTTAAACAGTTCACATTTGGGGGATTTTATGTTATTCAGATTTTCCAATTGATCATGGGATTTTTTTTTTCTTTTAAAAACATTCACTCCTGTAACTTCAAAATTTTTTTTGGATTTTTTTTATAATTTCTTCAATTGTATAGTTTATCTCTAAAAGGAATTTGCTTTTTCGGGAATTTATTTTTTAGAACCCAGAGTCTTTATGAGATAATTACCTAATGCATCCGGAACCATTTCCTTTAAATCGTTTTTTACAAAAATATTTAATTCTTTTTATTTTCATTTAAAATAAAATAACCATTTTTAAGGATTTTTTTTTACATTTACTTCATACACTGTATTAATTTTTAAATTTTTTTCATTAATTCGATATTTTTGGTAGCTTTAATTTTGAGAAGAAAATTAAGTCAAACATATTTGCCTTAGTTGGCATAGTTAAATAAAGTAGACAAAATAATTTCTTAAGTAATCAAAAATAATTTCCTTAGATAACAGCCTAATTTTCCGAAAAAATTCGCGGCATGAATACCTATAACAGGTGGATTTTTGACTGGGACGTTTCTAGTGTTTTAAAAAGTAAATATCTACTAGTGTGGCTTGAAAAATTATTTGGACATAGAAACCAGTGAAAATGTTATTAATGAAACAAGAGTTCGTGAAGGTGCTGAAATTCTACCTTCACATACATTAAAGTACATTAGTGTTCATTCGTAAATAATATGTATGTCGCGATTTCGTAGGCTTACTTTGTATTTAGATTATAATTTAAATCATTATTAGCTGATTTTATTTTTATTTGTTAAATTTTCGAAGTATTTAATATAACAAATTTGAAATATATGTTTACTTTTATGGACTATTTTGTTTTTATTCTCTTTGCAATGAAGTTGTGCTGACATTTGCAGCATCAGTGATTATTTATATTCATATTTTCTTTTGATTGTTTAGAATTAAATGGAAATTTAACTAACATTATTTAAAGCTATAACAATATTAGTTCATGGTCTTACGAGGTTCTTTCTTAAATGTTTGAAGGAAATGATATCCTTATTTTTTCTGTTGATTTTTTTAAACTTACAAATTCGGATTATCCAAGATAAATTTATTTGAATAAACTCTGTTTTTATATGGATGCATCATTTGTAATTTAAATTTTTGAAATCGTCTAAGTAAAATGAGAAAATTTGATATTAAATTAGTATTTGGTTATGAATTTACAAATTTATGATTAAAATGAACTTAAATAGAAATATTTATAAAAAGGAAACTAATATTAGGAAAAAGATAGTGCCGCCATCTAGTGAGAACATATAGACTTATTAGTTGGAGTTTTAAAATGTTTTGAGTATAAAGTTGTGCTTTAACGGTTTAATTTATTTAAGTTCATTTAATTGAGATGTGTCGCTATTTTTTTAAACTATCATGGATACGTGATGATTAAAAATACCAGCAAATATTCATTTTAATAAATGACTAACAAAAATTCCTTTGGTAAATGTATATGTTAAAAATGTTCATAAATTATAAATTAAAATTTTTGCAATCATGCGTGAAAAACGTTTAAAATTAAATTTGTTATTAACGATTCAAATAATCCTAGCTATTAATTTTTTAATATTTAATTAAAAAAAATATTGAGTGTAAAAGTTAACCTCTTTAAAAAAGTGCAAGAATCATGTCTTTATTTTATTTTATTTTATTCTATTCTATTCTATTTTTTTTTAAAGTTATTGATTTAAACTTTAACTATATAACGTGAAGGTTATTTATTAAAAAAATAACTCATGAATTCTGTACTAATTACTTGTTTAATATTCAAAATTTAAAATAGCTTTTTTTCGTTTTTATTTAATTTTTCTTTAAATATAATATTTTAATTTATAATAAGGTATACATATATATATATTTTTTTCATATGTTTTACATTTATTTGTTTAAGCAAAAAATGTACTTACAAGTAAATTTATTAAAACATGTTTCCTTCCTGAATTCTAAGTACTTATTTGATTCTAATTTTGGAAAAATATTTATCTGTTTTGATATAAATTTGGAAAACCATAAAGTTAATACATAAATTACTAAGAGATTACTATGTCAAGAAAATATGGTAAAATTGTTCTTAAATGTCAAGCATATATATATGCAATAACTAAATTCATTCTCATAATTTAAATTACAATTTTGTTTTTAACATAAATTCATTATATTTTTATTATTGCGGTTTTACATTTCTCTCTCTCTTTTTTTCATCACAAGCATTTTTTTTTTCTATACGTTGTTGTAAATGAATAACAACAGAGTAAAAATCCTGTATCCTTGAAATCTGAAAATAATTTGAAAAATAAAAGGAATCCATATAATTAACTGGATGGGCTTGATATGGCCTAGCAAGATAACATTCCTAGCAGACCTAGGTTTCATATCTTCCACTGTTGAATAACAGGAGATGGATACTGCTTTTTTTGACTTATTCATGCACGTCTGTTGAGTTTTTTAGGTTTTCTCCCTTGCGACTCTTGAATAAGGCCGATTTAAATTATATATAATTAGGCCAAATATCGAGTCAAATGACGCGGTGGATACTAAAAGGGGAATCTTAATCAGAATCTTCGGGAGATAGGCTATCTGCTTCTTGGTGTAAAAGGTAATATGCTATAAATAGACAAAGAAACTCCTATTATATCAAAATGTCTCGTCATGTGATTCGTGATTCTTAAATCATCTTGCATCTTGTTTAGAAATTTAAAAGAAAATTGCGTGTATTTTTTTTTTTTTTTTTTTTTTTTTACTTGTTTAGGTTCTATGCATTTTAATACATATTTATCATAAATTTGTAAATAAAAATCATGTTTTTCGAATTCTTTTGTTAAACATTTTAACATTATGTGTTACTTTGTTAAATTGTAAGTTTATATATGCGGAGAGGAAAATAAAGACAAAATTATTTTATTTAGTAACTCAAATGGCATAATAAAAAGTTCCCTTAAATTGATTTGAATGTTTTTAGACTTCGCCCTGTGAATAAATGAAGTTCAGTGGGCCCACTTGCTTTTTATCATTGGGTGAAATACGTATGGATAATTTCTAGTTAATTAAAGTGAAGCTATATATCCTTATATAAACATATACAAATCCATAACTAACTACTAAATTAGAATCATTCAGAAACTTGAAGTTTCATCTATTTTAGCTTTCATAATAAATAAATTAAGAGTTTTTCAAATAATTTGTGTTATATTTTTATTATAAAAATTCCTAAGCATCGTTGACGCCGTAATGCATTTCTTCGGACATTTTTAAATCTAAAAAGGAACTTCACTAATTTATTATTCAGTGAAATATTTTACTCATTATTTATAAGCATATAAATTAAGAATGTTAAGCATGAATTTAGCTAAAATTAACTAATGTATTTAGGCTTAATTCAGTTGAATTCAGTATAAGTACATAAGATAATGACTGTTATAAATACTTCAGGGTTTTTTTAGCTGTGTTTGGGGAGATTTTCATTTTTAGTTACTTTACTTATTTTAATATTTCCATCAAGAGAGATCAAAGTTAAAAGAATAACTATTTACTATTCCTCAAAAAATTAGTGATAAATATAGTATTTAAATATTAGAAATGGCAAACATTATCTTCAAAATGTGATAAAGGTTATCGAAAAAGACTCTTATGTTTAACGTCGTAATATATTGAGGGATAAATTCAGTGCTAGTTTTTATAAAAAAAAATTCTACTTTTTCTTCGTGTACTTGTTATTGTAAAAATAATTGTTATATAAAACTTGTAATATAAAAATGCAATTGTTATATAAAAATTATTTTGTAAAAATAATTTTTTTCCTGCATACTTTCACGTTAAAACTATTGAATAAGTATTTGCATAAAATATAATTTTGTTTTTAGAGTAGACGCGGCAACAGTGCTTACAACAGGTTTGTATATTGATTAATAATTTTCATTTGTCTAGGAATATTTACATTGCATCAATTTTTAAGAATGATTCTGGAACTTTAAATATTCCCTCCATAAATGATTGAGATCTTATTCTTTAGTTATCATATTTTATAATAAGATATTATGATTAAAGAATAAGACTAAATAATACGATGTAATATAAGAATAATATGTAATGAGTTTAGTTTCCAAATCTCTAAGAGGTAGCGCTGTCATCGATCCTATTTTGTCCTCGAGTTCATTTCTGTTTTTTCGGGTTTCTTAATGTATACACATTTTTAAACACTGTATATACAAGTGTATGGTATGTATATTTAATGCACGACGAATCTAAATTAGAATTGTAGACAAATCTATGTAATATTGTATATAATTTCAGTAAAATCAATAAAATAGATCATAACAGGGAAAATGTAATTTGAGCCCGGAAATGGGGATAAAATGGGATCACATTATTGATGAAGGGAAGATTGAGACAAATTAGTTATACAAAAATTCCCTTTAATGGACACGGGACATTAAAAATGGGACGCATAGCAGAAATAATGAGCTGCGCCTAAAGCCTTAGCCAAGAAAGCTGGAAATATATTTCAATTTTCACTCATTGAAGGTTATAAACGAGGAAGTTAATGGGGAATAAAGCTGAATTTACAGGGGCAGTTGATATCTTCTGGAATATAATTTGTAATTCTATCCCCTTGCTGTGCCATACCATTTTATAGATTTTTTTTAAAATAACCTCATAATTTCTTTTTGCTCCCAAATTATCATTATTTTAAAGCATCAATGCACTGAAAAGATGATTATATTCGAAAATACATTTTAGTCAAATCATTCTTATCAATTTCGAGGGTAAATGTCAGTAGGTATTTTTAAACAAACATTGAGACAAAATATTAAAAAGATAATGTAAACATTATTTAGCAAATTTAGTGGGACAGAATCAGTATTTAGCTCAAAATTGCAGAAATTATGTACATCAAGAAAATTTAACGGCGGAAAAATGATACTTCACTTTCCTGTTGTTAACCGTAAGTTGCATTTAACTTCTGAGTCACTGGAACTCTCTCTTTATATATATATATAATGGAGAGAGAGATTCTCTTGTATATTTTTTATCATACAGTTTAATAATTTTCTCAGTGTAAGCAAATCTCATAAATTATACAGTTATATTAAACGCGATTGTGGTCAATTCAATATAAAGATTTTTCTAAAAAATAAAGCCATTTTATTCAAAACCTCGTATAGAATTCTCCTTTTCACGCTTCATTAATTAAATGTACCGAAAGTGTTATTAAAATATGAAGAATGTCTTATTTCGCTGTCTTTAAAATTACTTCGAAGACATTAATTTCTCTATCTTGTGATTGATACATTAAATGGAAACTGCTTACTTGTTCGTAAATCAATTTATTCCATGAATCACTCTTTTAATAGCGTTTATATTTCCGGAGTTTTGCAATTTTCGGAAAGCGATTAAATTTCAAATTAATTCTCTTCCAGCTTTTTATTTTCCACTAAAGTGCTTAACTATTTAAATGGCAACGTGCATTTTCTAATTACTATTCACGCCCCCTCCCACCGTCAAATATTTGTTCAAAAGATAATGACTGCTTAAACTTGTTCAGGAAGTAATAAATTTGGAAACTTCTTTGTCTACATATACGAAGGGTCCTTCTTTTTATTTGCAAATGAAATTAAGCATAAAAAGAATGGGATAAACTGTTACCCGTAAACAAATTAATTGCTGTTGAAGATTGTTTGTGTATTTTTAATTATTTCACACAGATTATTTTGAGAATTATAAATAAAAATTCTCTCATTCTTTTTTTTTTTTTTTTTTTTTTTTTACAATTGAGTGGTTTTGTAACACATCACCTTTTGTTTTTTATTGTATTAAGTTTAAAATTCAGTAATAATTTGCAAACTGGAGAGAATTGTAAAATAATTTGTTGCTACAAACTGATGTGAGTTTAAACGTGTGTCTGATTCTCTTTATTTATTTATTTTTTTTTCTTGAGTTATGCATTTTATTGCTAAAATCTGAAATTTAAGTGTTAAGAACCTAAAAATTAACTCCTTAAAATCAAAGTTTTTAGATTTTGTAATGTTTACTATCAGTTAAGTCTTCATTTGAGAGGAGATGTATTCTGATTTATGAAAATTAATTTCTTTTAATTTTCATAAATCAGAATTTTTTATTTTAAATATAAATTAGTTGTTTTTTTGTTTCGGTTGGAGTTGGCTATTTTTTTATCATTTCTCCCACACTATTTCTATAATAATATTAGAATTCAGTTTTGCATACGTGACCAACTATTATTAATTTATGATAATAATATACTGATTAAATAAAACTTCCTTAAGCTTTAAAAACATATTTAAAATTTTTGGGGGTAATACAACATTATATTACAGTTAGCTATTTATTTGCTTTCATTTCACTTCAATACTTGTTCAACCCTATTGAATAAAGTAAATAAAATAAACAGTTACGCAAGCCTTAATCCAAGAGGCATTTATAAAGCAGTCTGTTTTCTTTTTTCTTAGCCCTCCTACTTATTTAAATTATCAAAATACATTTGTTAGAGATTTGTAACTAAGATTATTTAAAATTTTACATGCTATATTTTATTTTTGTTGAATTATACGTATTAAGTTTTACTTAAATATTCTAAAACTATTATTTGTTAATCAGGTAGCTAATGACTAAAAAATTAACAAATGTCAATTATTATAGTTAAAGTCTAATAAAAGTACTAATTTACTTTTAACTAAAAGATGCTTCGTGTGTGTTTTTGCTTTCTTATGAATATAAATAATATTAAATATTTAGTTTTGTAATAGTAATGGATATCAGTGTTATATTAATATAAAAGAAAATATTTTAAAGGCAACTAAAATTTTAGAGAAAACATTTTTTCCTAGACTAATAATGATTAGAAACTAATTATCTGCATTTTTTTCAGGTATGTTTTTCAATTTGTTGATCTGAATTTGAGAGTTGAAAATCAGAACGATAAGTAATGTGTACGGCATTCTATATTTTGAATGTTTTAATTCAATTTTCATTTCTGCCACGAAGTGATAAACAAAAGTTTTTTTAAAGGAAAAAGAGGAATTGTAGTATTTTAATTTCATTCTCAAAAATATGTGAGTACTACTTTACTTTCATTAATTAATACTCTCTCTCTCTCTCTCTATATATATATATATATATATATGCTGCATGTAATTTACTTTCCATTTTCTCTTATGATCAACTGTGATTGGCTAGGTAACAGATGGAATTCACTGGGATGTGGAGTATACTGACCAATCACAGCTAAGGGAAAGGAAAACTGGTTGATCTACTTTCCTCTTAAGTTCTCTTTTCCTTTATACCCTGGGTTTATCCCCTTTACACCTATTTATTGTTAAGGTTAGACAATGTTTAAAGAAGCTATCGTTGTAAAATTGATTTTTTTATTAAAACTTTAACCAAACTTTGTGTAATGAAGTTAGTTTTTATTATGATTTTTTTATTTTGATGATTCCTTTTAGTTATAAAAAATATTCTTAAAACACTTCTTTTAATTATTTCCATTAGAAAAATCAGTGTAAAATTAGTTTACCGTGAAAAATATAGATTTTAAATTCCAAATTTAGTTGTAATCTTAACAACACAATTTTTAATAGAAATCTTTTAATCCCTTATTTTAAATATTCCTAGCAAAAATACATTCTTCTACATGCCTTAAAAGTTTATAACTGCTATGTGAAGTCCTCGGGGTACACAGATATACAATAAATGGAAAGTATTTGATGGAAACATTGTCAACAAACTAAACTTAGAGTCAGCCCCTGGGATCTTATGTTTGAGTAGTTGGAGCTTACAAATCTCAAAAGTAAACACAGGATTTCGAAAGATTTTATCTTCGCCTCTTAAAAGTACTCTTCAGCACCGAAAGTATTTTGTCAACAATCGTTAAGAAATTCTTCAAGTCGAAAGTGATGTCTTAAAAGGGCTCTTTAAGGAAAACGCAATGAAACTACGTTTTATGGCATTTTTTAATATCTTTCTCGGAGAACAATTACAGGGAAAGCAATAATGGCAAAATTGCCTACAACCTAGTTTTCGGCTGACCAATTTATTTATTGTCAGACTGCAAACTGAAATTGATTGATTTTGGTTTTAGAAGAATTTTACTAAAGAGATATAGGAAAAATTTAAACACAAAATCATATTTTTCAATTCCTGTATCCACCTTTTTATAAAGAAAAATGTAATTTTTTAAAATTTAAAACATTTAATTGGAGTTTTTTACAAATTACTTTAGAAATTAATAATTACTTTATGGTATTTTATAGACTTTAAATTAAAAGTTAATTATAATAAATTGTTGTTAAATTAATGGTAATAATTGCAGTAAACTTTTTAAATTTAAAGTACTTTTTCACATTTATCATCGAGGAAGATATATGAAGGTACTTTAAATTAAAAAAAATTCCTCATATTATTTAACATTAGTGAATAGATACTTTTAGTTCTCTTATTGTAATCCCGATCATTCTAACGATTGATCTCTCTGATTGCATACTAATCATATAATAATGAATGCATTGTGCTCTCTGTTCTTCTGGGACAGAGACAGGATTTGAATCATCAGCTCCCTAAATCTTCATTTCAGTAGTTCATGGATTTGATTCTCACTTCTATATGTTTTTAGTGGCTTGGAATACCATTTAAACAGTAATTCCATATTTAATCAGCTCTTGAAATGACTCCAGAATAACGGATGTATAAGGAAATCAGATTAGAGATGCGAGCAAAATGTAAACTCATCATCTATCTTTCATTTTTCTATATTTGTTGGGAAAGAACTCCTGACCCTTCACTTCTAAGAATGATAGATCTCTTGCCCAATAGTAGCCTTCTCAATTTTATAATTAGTACATAAAGAGTATGTATTGACTTAAATGTCAATGCATAATATTAATTTTATAATGATATACACAATAATTTCATAATATGTAATATAAAAATTTCGCGTTTGTAACTAAGAAGTCTGGTCATCAGGATTAACATGAACTCCTGGTCAATTTATACTGCAAATGAATTAAAACTGATTCTTATTGGCAATGCTTATAACTTAATAACAGTAATGTTATAATATCAAATAATAACAGTCAAATGAACGAACACATAATTCTTATCAATAATGATGATGTCTCGTGTCCTTGGAGGACGTGCAAAAAACCCTAAATGTCCCCGAAGCTGTCGAAGACTGCCCTGGCGATCTCTGCAGCTTTATCTGTAAACAGGAGCTCCACAGGATCATCTAAGAAGAAATATAAAAAGTTTTGTCAGCATTGCTGGACAACTGAAGATGTGTTGTGGAGACAGTTGGGTGTTATCGATGCGGACAAAGCCTTGATAACACCCATAATAATTATGAATAATAAAAATTACTATTTAACCCCCTCTTAACTTGTAAAACTTGCAGTTGTGTTCAATTTCGTATCATTTCTTATAAACTTCATAATTTTAGTGTTTAAAATTATGAAGTGCATTAGTAATGATGCACTTGAGAAACTGCCTTATTAAATGTCGTGTGGTAGGCAGCCTTTTATACACATCTATTGAAAAGGAAACCACCAGAAAGTTTAAAATACCAAACCTAACGGCATTCAAAAACTCATTTCAGTTGCTTCTGAACTATTGAGATCGAACAATTACTCTAAAAATGTCTCTTTTATGCATTGTGTATATGCGGTTATTTCATAACACTCAATTTTAAAATATTTTTTAATGCTGAACTACATTTGCTATTTCACAGGTAATGTACAAAATCATAACTGATATAATTAAAGCTACTACTCCTCCAATCTTTCTTCTAATAGAACGTAAAATTGTATAAGCAAATAAAAAATATCACTCAGGTTGAATATGGACAGGAGTCACTATAGGATTAGAAGGAATAAAATTTTCTACATCTATAAATACAAAAGGTTTTAATTATTATTAGAAAGCATTTGCTCTCTTAAATAAAATCCGTATTCGGTTCGTCAGATTTTTCTATGGATGTGAACGGCTCCATGGAAAAGAACAAAACTCCTGTATCAGGAGCCCTTTTTCTTGGCTAATTTAAAATAAACGTTGTATTTCCAGATTTTAATTACGTCATTTGTAATTAGTTTAAAACATAATGAAAGTTTATTTGAATTTCCTTGTATCATTGTTTATGCTTGGAATTAATCTAAGCGTGGTAACATTCCGTTCCGGAACATTTTTCGTTCCAAGAAAAAAGTATGTATTTTCTCTCTTTTTAAAAATTAAAATTTACTTCCAATCTTCTAGTAATAAAGTGGGAATATTTATGGTATCATTTCTCTCCTCATTTTCTTTATTCTCAAATATTTTTGTAAAGGAACCATATTTGCGATTTGTTTTTATTTTTGAAGAAGTATATTTACGCTTTCCTCAGTAAGCCGCCAATAGGAAATGCACTGAAAACACGGATGAAAGCAATCCCTATTTCAGTATTCAATAATTTCATAATGAAAGGAATTTTCTATCGTTCATCCCTTTCGATTTTCTTGCAGCCGATCTGCACTGCAGCCCTTGGTCCATTTTAGTAAACATCATTTGAAACAAAGCGAAGTAAATAGTAAGCGTTAGTTTTACAAACGCTGATTTTTCATATGGGAAATCCCCTTATGGGAAAATAAGTGTATGTATTTTTTTCTGGTTGCTGACAGATTTCACCCGATGATTTTAAATTATGATAATGTAAATGGATTTGGGATTGTTAGCCTAAAATCAAATGAATGGGGCGGCATGAATGTAAATAATTTTTCATGTCTGTTAACTTACTTCTGTTTCCATTCTCTGAAATTATGGGCCATGTACAAATTGATCAAAAATATCTTGTTATTAAAATTATGGAAATAAAATTTGAAGTTAAATATGTACACATTACTAAATAATTTCAATGTAATTTACGAAAAAGATTTAAATTTACGTTTCACATAATATATATAAAATTTATATATATATATATATATAATTTATGTATAGATATATAATTTATATATATATATATATATATATATATATATATATATATATATATATATATATATATATATATATATATATATATATATATATATATATATATATATATATATATATATATATATATATATATATAATTTATATATATATATATATAATTTATATATATATATATAATTTATATATATATATATAATTTATATGTATATATATAATTTATATATTTAGATTTTGTAACAAATATTTTTTAGTTGAAATGCCAATAAATTTTTCTTTTAGAATTTTAAATGAAACTCATTAATAAACTTAGCCCATAAGTTAAAAATTATTAATAAGTTTCATTCAAATTTAGAAATTAAAATTAAAAATTAGAATTTTGAAAATTAGAAAATTGAAAATTAATCAAAAATTGAAAGTTAATTTGAAAAATGAAAATTAATTAGAAAATTGAAAACTAGATTTAGAAAATTGAAAATTAGTGTTCGAATTCAAAATTAAAAATTAGAATTATTTTATGATACGGAATCTTTTTTTTAAATTTAGTATTTCTTCATAAAGAAAATTTGAGATTTTGTAGACAACAACCCTTAATTTTAATTTTTGTTGATTTAAAAATTAAATAATACAGTTCGGAATATTTCAGTGTTTTATTGCGTTCTTAAAAACTTCACTTACGCAATTTTTTATTTTCGATTTTTCAATAGATTTATTCAGAGATGAAAGAATAATGACAATGAAGTTTAAAAAAATACTTTTTGAAAATAGAATAATCTATAAATTGATTAGATTTTTCTGCCACCAGGCAAAGATATATCTTCAGTGTATGTAATAATAGAGAATACATGCGCCTCTGCCGTTATAGTGAGGAATAGGCCTCTTCAGAATATCCCGTCACTCTCTCGTAATTACGGGTAAGGATGACTGTGGAGTATGTAGAAATGTGTCTCTTTGGAAAAGTCTTTGCGCTAGAATCTACCGCTACCTTCTCCTACATCAATGGCTGGAGCCTATTGGTTAAAGCCCTCGCTGAGACTCTCTATGATTTAGATCTCCTACCGAACCCTAGAATTGGCGAGTAATTGGTTTTTAAGTTGGTGGATATTTTGTCGCCAAATGCGGTCGTGATTCTTTTGACACACGTGGGAAAGAATTTTATTTTCTCCCTGTATTGGAGTTTTCCTGTCCGTCTCAGAATCTGTAGGGAAAACAATCTTACAGTATCAATTTCATTTGGCTATTGCTTAAAGAAAAGGGTATTTCCTTTCCCCGTGTAAATGGTTTTCGATTTTCGCCTGTTTTTATTAACTCGTATATAAAATAATAAAGTATTTTTCCGACCTTTAATCATTTTTAAAAGCAATACAAGTATATGAAACAATTGTTTCTTAAATGTTTTCACTAAATGAGATTTTTTCATATTATTTTCAAGAAATTTTCAAAAGCTTTTATACTGCAAATTTGAAAGCACATAAATATAACATAAAATATTTCTTATATATAATATTTTTCTGTTCTTTAATGAATTTTTTAAAATATAAAATAATAAAATATTTGAAACGATAGTTTCTGTAGTTTCTTAAATGTTTCAATTAAATGATATTTTTTCAACTGATGCTTTAGACGATTTCAAAAGCTTAAACTGTGTGCACTTTTCAAAGTATAAATATATTCATCAAGATAATTCCCTGGCGTTCATAACTTAAAGATCTCAAAATGTAAAATACTTTTATATCCTTTTAAATATTAATCATTTAGCTATTAATCATTTAGCTGTATTGAGTTAATTTCATATTGAATAATGTGCCCGATTTTAGAGTTTAATCGATACTAACAGAAATTAATTTACTTTAAATGAAATTAGTCCTTGAATTTTTAAAATGAAAGACATTTATTGTTAAACATATTTCAAATATAAGAAAATATTTGAAAGATAATTGGTTTTTTTTTAATCTGTTTTCTAAGCTTTCTAAATTTCTTAAATCGGCAGCTCAATCTCTTCGTTTTTTTTTATTCCTTTCCAGAAACTTATTAATAGCAAAGGGGTTCCCTCTTATTGATTTTTAAGTGAGCTCTGACAGATTTCCAGTTAATTGTTTCTTGAGTAGTTTGAGATGTTCACTTATGGCGTAGGATTTTTTTTCCTCTTAAATAGCTATATTGCTTAAAAAGTATTGCGCCTTACAAATAACTGTAAAAATTTATTATTTTTATTCTAAATTGGCTGTTAAAAGCGTGAATTTCTTTTATTTTCACACAATTTTTTTCTACTTACTTAATTTAATTTTTTATGTGACATTTTTAAGTAAAAATTATTTATATTCCGCATGTCGTATTTTTCAATTATTTATTGCTGTATTTTGCCCTGTTGAAAAATATCAATATTTCTCAGTATTCATATTTTATTAGTTAATATCAATAAAAGCGATAAAAATTGATTAAATACAAATTATTGTAATTTTTTATGTTCTCAAGATATTAAGTATTTATGATACTTACAAAAAATTTTAAATTAAAAGGACACGTGTTTAATGATTTTAGTTTAAAAGGATGGTTTTAATTCATTTGACATTATTTAAAAGAAGTGAAATATTTTTTTATTCTTTATCAATTTTTGTTATATTTATTTCATATTCAAGCATTATTTTCCTTATAATATTTTGATTCATATCTAAGCATTACAAAACATTTATGTTTAGAAAATAAAACTTTCCTATTTTAAAAAGAACAATAAGTATTTATAATAAATACAAAGAAAAAATATTTAATGTGTCTATCATTGATAAATGATGTTGAATTTTTTGTTGTGTTTGTGTTTTTAATAAATGTATGGGTGAGTTCTTAATAAATGCACTCGTAAAACGAGAAAGAGAGATGGAGAAAGTAAAACTTACTGTTTATGTTCTGAAATAAATCATTAATTTCTGTATGTGTGTCAACTTGTAAAAAAAAAATTAAAAATAAAGTGCACACATGTTTGATGTGTGAAGATGAAAAAACTTAATGTACTATTGCAGCAAAACTGGTAACATGCGTATTTTTTGAATAATGAAGTTAAAAGCGCATGCATTCACCTTTTCCAGTACACACGTACCATAGGTACCCATTTATAGGGTAGGCAACCATTCACAACCCATTCATACAAGAAAAGGACAAAGACAGGATAAAAAGACAGTGATAAATTACATACATGCAAGAATCATGGTTCTAAACCAGGACTTCCCTATCCACAGTCAGGCCCGCTGACCACTAGGTAGAGTGAGCGGCAGAATATATAGTACCTTCGCTTAATAGAAGTTTTTTTGGAACTGGAATGTCGTTAATTCAATCCTCTATTAATATTAGATTTAGGGACGTTTCTTGTGCGTTGTCTCTACAAATACTCACCCATTTGACGTGTGCACGAGTGCATATATTTAAAGAGAAAAAAAACCACTTTGTAAAGCAGTACAATTGCGCACTACAAATAGGAAAATACATATATTTACATTTTCATATAAGGTTTATTATTCAATGATATTTTATTACATTACTTCCCTATTCTACATTCATTCCGCTTATCTTTGACAGAAATGCTCTATTTCAGACTGTAGTTTACAGGCTGATCTTCGAGCTTTGTATCATTCAATGTCTTGTATACTTGAGTAAGATGACGACACCGGCACTCTCGTACACTTATTTATTATTTCAACTTTTACATGGGTGAACTGATTTATAAAAAACTTTTGAACGATTCCTTCCAATGGGTTTGCATCCATAGAGATAAGTGTATACCGCATAAAAAAATCTCAATATTTCAAAATTTTTGAAAAAATTAGAATTCACTATAATTTGACTAAATGAATTAAGTAAGATTTAGCTATCCTGAACTAAATCAATCTAAACAGTTCAAGACTTCCAAGTCTGATCGGGACGGCTGTCGTTCTTAAAGGTCTCGAGTTCTTTACTGACCCATCCGAAAATATGTCCTGTCTGAATAATGGCTTAAAATAGATCGTGATCCCAATGGCCACCAAGTGAAATGAACTGGCCCACCTTGTCTAGAGATTTCCGCTTGTTTCTAAATTATGAGAATGCTCTGAGATGGCACAACTACAAAGTGCTCCACTGCATAAGATGCCTTAATTTCCAATCCTTTTGCCAAATGGTTGTTGCATGATTCCCCGTACCTAGCCCCGATTTGGGGCTCTGTCAGTTAGGTGGAAGCATCTGGGTGGAAGTCTTCGAGTTCTAGAAATAGGGACCAAGTAGAAGGCGCTCCCAATTCTTGAGTTGCCACTTCCAGAGTTATCATTTTATCAGGAGGACATACTTGAACGTACCCCAGCCACCTTCCTATCATGAAAATGACTTCCCAGCCAACTAGTCCACTGAAGTTTGGCTAATGGCATTATAGGTAGTTGTCCCGGCTTTTGAATAAATAGGCATGAAATGAAGTTTGGCAAATTGCGAAACATATTTACTTGCCGCACAATCTCATTATCTGGGTTTGGATTTCAGCATTGTTGAAACCTGATATTGACGATATTTTTGCCCATCCCCCTCTTACTTGCTTTACAACTTTGCCAATCACTGGGGAACTATTACGATTCCTTAAAATAGATCCTGCTGTTGTAAATATTTAACACATTAGACGTCACATGATTTCTTCCATAAAGAACCGTAAATTTAATTTATAAATTGTTGTTCCGTAATTGTTGGTACACTTGTAACATTTCATTTGTGGAATTAAAAATTCCCAGCTGTCAGAAGTTCATTTCTGCTTATGGCCCCATTCTCACACACTGTATCTGTCATAAAAATGTAGTTTTCTTAAATAATATAAAGACCATCTTTTCCGAATTAGAGTTCTTGACTCTAGAAATCTTCTTAGTACGGCGTGTTTCCATAAATGTTTCAGGGTGTCTGAGATTATTTTTATGCTGCTGATTGCTAAACGATTACCTCTAGTAAATGAATAAGAACAATGTAAAAAAATATTAAAAAAAACTTCGTTAAGTAAAAATAACACTACAAAATTAAATTAAGAAAAATTATTACAACGGAATCAGTTTTTAAGTTTAAAATGAACAAACAGTTTGATAGAAAATGAAAAAGCACAACAATCAGCAACTTCTTCGTTTCAACAATTCATAATTAGCTGTCAAAAATTGAAATCCACGTTAGAACTGTACAACCTGGTTATATTAATTCTTGTACGTAACTTTAAAAATTGGAATTTTCTTACTGTTGTATTAGACAATATTTCGATAGTTTTTTATTTCTTCGGTTGAAAAATCTCTCCAAACAGATTTTTGATAACAATAAATGGAATACACACAAGATCAAAGAAATCTAATATTTGTTGTAACATGTTTTATTTTAGAGTTATTTAACATTTTTTTTCTAAATATAAAAGGTTGCAATTGATTATAATTGATTTGGCATCAGTATTACATTATTGCCTGTGTCAGCATACTGAAAAAGTAAGTAGCAGTGTTTCAAATGTTTTTCCTATTATGACAATTTTGTTTTCATTTTCTCTTTGAATATAAATAGTTATTTATATACATACTATAAATGTATGCATTCCAAAAATTAAAGTTTTTTTATTTTTATTCATTAATAAAAACTAGTTATGTAAATTTAATTATTATTTCTGTTAAAGTAAAATATTTTAGAAGATAAAGAAAACAGATTTGTTCAAGAGAATTCTATTAAGTTTATAGTTGTTGTATTTGATTTTGAGAGAGTTCAATAAAAAACTAAAAATATCCGATTTTATTTATTCGAAATTTAAAATATCTGATTCCATAGCCAGAATTGAATATCACTTATTATTTTCGCAACAACACATCCTGTGAAATACTGCGAAAAACTCTTTTTGACGTCTTGCGTTCTCTTTTGCTTAGAAAAATGTATACAAAATACGGTATTTTTTCAATGGAATCTACTTTCGAAGGCTAAAAGAAAAAAAAATTAAAGCTTATAAACTAATCTTAAGATTAAACACTTATAAAGCTTTAAGAGAGGAAAAAGTATTAAATTTAGCTGTTATTATTTCTTTTCCATAAATTCACATTGTCACAGAATGTTAGCCAATTTGAATTTTTGAAGAACTGAATGGTACATTTTGAGATAAAAATTACTTATACAGTTTATTTTTAATTCATGATCTGATAGAGTAAATTTCTCCAAGGAATTTATTACATTATTTTCTCGAAATGTGTTTCTTCAGTAAGTAGTAATGTCTTTAAAAGATTGAAGAGAACTCAACTGAAATTACCGAGAAATTGCATGGAAAACTATAGAAAACAGACACCAAGAATGTCTTTAAAATATTTTTTATATACTCTAGCATAAATACAAATAGACTACATTTCAATACTCTTCATTTTCGAAGTACTATTTAAGAGCAAACTATTTACAAATTTTCTGTTAATTATTCTTTCAAATTTCTTCGTATTATTATATTTTCATACAGATCTTATTAGTAACAATTTTCATCTAATCAATTTAACAATTTATTTTTTTTAACCATAAAGTGATTTCGTTTCAGTATAGATCATGATTACGCCACTTTATTACAATTCTCACTTGTTTAAAATATCCATGATGACAGATAACGTTTCATCTATGTCGCTTCGTATTGAGATGAGTCGTACATCCGACACGTTTACAAATTTTCTCTCTACCTTCCAATCGCATTCTTCCAGCGGCAGCAAACAAGGGGAAGTTCACCATTGAATGGCTGACTGTCATCGGCAATGAGAAGAAATTCATTCATAATTTTTACCAGTAATAAAAAAGCATTTTTTAACTATAATTTTTTTCGTTTATAAAAGTTTTCAAAATGATAAAAATCTCCTGTAGTTCTAAATAATTAGTTTTAAAATCTTTAGTGATATTACTTCCAAAATTGAACTCGTTGAAAATAATACGGAAGAAAAAGCAAAATGAAAAAGAAAAGAGAAAACATCCACTTTATAATTGATTTAAATCATCAAGGACGTCTTAAAGTTTATTTTTTTATTAAAGGTTTGCTATTTTATAATAGTCTCATGATTAAATGGTATAATTCTGATCGTATGCAGTTAAATATTTAGATCCTTTACAGAAAAATCTCATTTATATAGAAAAAATATAAACTAGTTTTTCAAATCAAAATTTATTTATGAAAATTTTATTTTAGGTGATATTATAAAAATTATTCCCAATAATTGTTTCGAATTACTCTTCTACGTTAAGTTTATTTATTGAAAGTAATTTTCTAATTTTTAAAAGGTAGTAGTTATTCCATATCAGATCTACTTACTAAAATATTTTCACTGGGAATTTGTTTAATAGGTCTCATTTTGCTATCCTTGTGAATAATTTTCTCAATTTTCATTTATATTTTATTCGTGTAAAATTATTAGTTTTATTAATTGTTAGGACTCATTTATTATGTACTAATAAATTTTAAAAATAAACTCCATTAGAATATATATAAAGAATTTTGAAGATTTTTAAGTAAGGATAATATGTAATAGCAAAATGTGTAAGGAAAAAGTAATAATATCGAGAATTACCAGATACTTATTATAATTACTTTTTTATTTTTTAATATTTTTTCAAGATTTGTTTGTAAGTTTCGTAATGTACTTTTAACGCTATGCCTTTTTATAGTTATAATTTGTATAATTTTTAAGTTTTTCAAAATAACTATTAATAATTGATAATAAAAATAGTATGAAAATAACATCGAAAATTATTTGTTGCATTATTTTCCTTCACTAATAGAAATTGTAAATGAAATTTTATAAGGATTTTAATTTTACTATAGTTTACACATATAGTTTAAATAAATAAAAACACTTTTTGTGAGCATTTTTTAGTAGTTTAGATTTTTTCAGTAATTTAATTTTATATTTAGAATCTTATCTTAGGCCCAGAATAGCAATCCAATAACTGAAGCTGGTGTAATTACCCTAGGACATATAATTTCAGCCAAGTGCGTCGCGATTCCAGTAGCCTTTTAATTTCTATGGCTTCAAATGACAGAACACGAAAGGCATCGATACCGCTTCTACCGCGGCCATCGCCAAGACAATTTGACATTGGCGCCTTCACCATCCGTTCATCCCTCTTCGGATACTTCTTTTTTTCTGGTAACCCTTCTTTACGTCCGCGCCGTTTCCCCAACGTAGGGCTTTTCCTTGATGGCAGCCGTTTTGGGCGCTCGGCCAGAAAACCAGCGATACAGTCGCCCTGTGTCCGTGGGATCGTATTTTGTGAATGGAAAACGTTACTTGATGATATTCCGTGTCGGTGATTCGCAGGATATTTGGCTCGATCCTCGCGTCACCTCTGTTGTCTTTTAATGACTGCATTGTGTGCGAACAGTGAATGAAAATTTGTTTTTGGCTTCGATTTAAATGAAGTCATGTATTCTTGGATACATGATGAATTTGTAGTGATTTTGTAGCGAGATCGTTCTTGTTGCCAATTATTATTCGTAACTGATGAAATGTTTTAATGTTAAATAAATACATCTGTAAATTTTGTACGTCAGTGCACTGTACTTGATTCGATTGCCGTTGTATCGTAAGTATTTGTCCACTATTTCTATTTTTTTTTTCGTTATTTCTATTTATGTTTTCTATAAGTAAGTACATTGTACTATATTTATATTCATTATTTAACTATTATGCATTCATTTTTACTTTATCAAAGAGAATACCACTTATTATATCAATAACTTTCTAATAGTTTAAAAAGCGCACAAATAATAATCCACTAAAATGATATTCATTTTGACTTATATTATTTATAGTTTAAGAGTATCTTCTTAATCTAGATGGTAAGAGTAATTGAATCGTGTATTTAAAATTTTGAGATAGAGACGCAAAATCAAATTTCAGCGTTAAGTTAAAAATGAATCTTTTGTGATGCATTTCTGAAATACTTAATTGTCTATTCTAATGATTTGGAAAAGTTAATATATTTCTGAAATATCATCAACTCATGCTTTATTTTAAATTTGCTGAAAAAGAATATCGCTAAATTGCATAAACAAGTAACTCATCCTGTGTGATTTAACTTTTGTGTTTTTTCTCTGGTTCACTATATTAGTTTAAATAAATGCAAGCAAACAATTAACTTTCCTAAAATATGAAATAAGTACTGAATAGATTTCAATAGCAAAATGTTATCCATTTGATCATATATGATGCTTTCATAAAAGCTGTTTGAAGACGTATATTTTGCACATAATATTAGTAAATAATTTTATTTTTCGTGCAGTTAGTTCATAACTTATGATTTTTTAAACATAAATCTTTTGATGTCCTCAATAGCATTATTCCAATGTTTAAAGCATTGATTCGTTTTGCAGCATTTTTCAATGTTCTTAAAATCTTGGAAAAAACAGTTATAAAACATATAAAGGAACTGATTGAAATTAACATTTTTATGTTTATTGACTTCTTTTTTATGTGTTTATTTATTTAAAATACTTTTTAATTTTTTGTATATTTAGTGCATAAACTTTCTTTTATTTAATGGAAACTCTTTGATAACCTTAAATATCAGTATTTTGCATTTTGCAGGATTCCTCTGCAAATTATGTTTTAGATTATTTTAGCAACATTTCTCAACAATTTTATAGAATAGATTTATATTTAATATTTCACTAATTAATGGGCATTATTCTTAATATCTAAAATTTCAATTACTTGTGTTTAGACCACAAATTTTATGACACAAAACGTATAATTCCTTTCATATCCTCTTAGCAGCATTCTTCATAATTATGGCTCTTCTCTAAATTTGCTTAAAATCTCATTAGAACATTTAAAAAAAACTTTTATAAACTGATTTTGATATATACTAAATTATTTACTGATTCGTTAATATGCATTATTCTTAAAAAATTTTTTTTTTTTTTTTTTTTTTTTTTTTTTTGTATTTTTTGATCATATATTTTGTAAAACAAAACGTGAATTCTTCAATATCTTAGATGACAATTTCCCTCCAGATTTTGCTTAAATTCATCTTGGAATATTTAAAACTTTTTCAATGAATAAATTTATATTTGCTTATTTATTAACTTATCAATGTACATTATATTTAAATAAATTTGCAAGAAAATTTCATGACATTAAAGGAAGAGATTTTCTTTCTACAAAAATTTTCTTAATACAGAAAATCTATTAAATAAATTTTAAATGTTTGCTAAGTTCTGCTTAGCAATGTATTGTAAAAATTTTTGTTTTTTATTTCAAGTATTTAAGTATGGGGAAATAAATTTAGAGGAAACTCAATTACTTTATATTGTAAAAAATCTGCAAAAACACAGGTTTACGATAAACAATCGAAAAAATTCGGATTTTATTTTCCAGCAAATAAATGTCATATCACACAATTTAATCTTAAATCCCCTGAAAATATTGTTTCATATTAATTCCATTTTTCTTCCTGTTATAAATTTCAGCAAAATTAAATGAAATATTTTTTCTATCCATTTTTCTAGACATAAATAATATTTAAAATGATGCGTTATTTAAAGTATATCAAAATGACTGTTCATGGCGTCTTTTTTAAAAAGTTTTCTTAATGAATGCTGACTGACTTCCTATTTAAAATGTATTTTGGTACATTTTTATTTTGCCAACAGAGGGCGCTTCTACAAATATGTGATTCATGAAGATATTTATTATCTTATCAATTTTCTACATACGCGGAGTTACCGTTTAGTTTCTATAATTGTAGTTAGCTTAAGTGAGGAGCAATTATTAACTTGAAAATAACAATGTTTGTTGCTAGTTGACTGGTGATATTATATTAGCTTTTATTTATTCGCTATTAAACAAATTTAATAATATAATCACTATAGTCATTATTTTACAAAATTGTTCTCGTGACTTGCAAATTAGGTGTAATGTGCACTATTTACCGTATAATTTAATATTTAGTTATTTAATTTCACTTTTTGAAAAATTTCATAAAAATCATTAATCATCTTTTATATCAAGATAAACTCGATTTACGTTACTTAAGTTTTTCTCAATTGATTGGAGGTTAACAAGCTCGATATGGGATCCTGGTCTAATAGGTTAATGTTTTTAATGAATTGCATTTCAGTCGTCATTTATGAGGAATAAAAAGCAATGTACTAATAATGTTTTAAATATAGATTTTTTTCACTTTATTTTTGGCTACATATTATAGTAATTTTAGATGCTAAATGTGGAAAACTAATGTTAAAAAATTAAGAATAAGATACGATAATAAAAATTTTCGAATGTTTATTGAGTGTTTTTAAACACTTATTCTATAACGAATTGCTTTTTGTGTATTGCTTTATACAAGTAAATGCTTAAAATTACTGGTAAAGAGGTGATATAATGAATGAAATATGAGAACTTAAAAGTTATATAAAAAAGAAGGAATTTATTTTATAATTCTTTCTGGGTAATTAACATAATTTTCTTAATTAACGAAGTTTCGATTAAATTGTTTTTCCTCTGCTAAATACATTCAATTTTTTATATTCTCAGGTATTGTTTAATGAATGAAATTAAAAAAACAAAATGGCATTAATGCATCAGCCCTGTTTTAATATGAAAGAATGTCTCCTGTTTGACAGCCTGTGTTATGAGTGTGGGTGGGACGTGTTTCTGTTCTTTCACACCCTCATCATTGTAATGGAATGCATCCCTACTCTCATACATTTCCTATATATCATCCATTTGTTGTTTTTCTTTCCTGCACAACGCCTTTGAGGACACTACCCTGTAAGGTTAACTATAAAAAACGACAGTTGGAAAAAAAAGCTCACATAAATTATACTTTCCTTTTATTAAAATCTTTTATAGAAATTAGTGAAAAAATTTGTAACAGAGACTTGATTTCTGTTTCCTATTGCTCATTGATAATAAATATATTAATACAAATATATAACATTAACTAGTAATAATAATAATAATAATGTGTATATGTATGAATGGATGAATCTCTCTCACACACCACATATATATATTAATATAAAGCAATATATATATATATATATATATATATATATATATAAAGTAATCAATACAATACTAAAAATACAATATAATAGGAACTACAGTACATTATAGAAAATCTAGCCAGCGCAAAAACAGCTAAAGAAAGATTTGCCAATATAAATAAGATAAAGCATGAAAAATATTGAAACCAGAAATATAAAAATGGAAAAATACTAATATATACGATACAAATGACACAAGAAGAAGGTATAGGGACCACATCTTCACCAGAAGGGAGATGGTCAGCTATGCAAAATGAATATATATTTTGTTTCGTCAAACATAATGTTTTCATTCACATTTTTCTTTCTATTTTTTTACCTTCATTATTTTCAATTAATAACTAGAACTTTTTCATTTTTAATCTAGCTTATTTATAGTTTTTAGGTCCATAATTTTATAATTGTTAAAGATTTATAAAAACACTAATTTATTCATTCGCTCTAGCTGATACAAACGTTCGTCTTTTAATGGTACTTTTCATACCCATTGAAAGTAAGTATCTTTTTGGTGGTTTTGACACATTATTTCATTTTATTTAACCTATTGATATACTGTAATAAAAAACTAAATTAGTTTCTTTATTCTAAAACATGCCAAGCCCAGCTGATAGCCTAATGGTTTGCTCTCTCGTTTTCAGTTCACCAGTTCATGGATTCGAATCTCACCTACCCGGAAAAGTTCTTTGAGCTATAAATAAACCCAAATTGAGATTTAAAGATAACTAATGAAAAAAAAAAAGAAAATAGAGAATGTAAGAGCAACATTGATACAGATTGATAATGAAAAGTCGGGAATTATGTGAAATAATTTTATGCAAAACTGAAGTGGATTAAATTCCTCTGAGTTTTCTAAAATAAAACAGATTCGAGAATTTCATTAAATTTCGTGATTTTAGTTTGTTTAAATATTCATATTAATTTTTATATGTAACAAATTTCAAAAAACCATATTTAATCTAAACTATTATTTCAATACCCTCATTTAATCTAAAACTATTAATTCAATAAATTTTATCTAATGATTATTCCAAATTTAGTCAATATTTAATTTTAAAAGCCATATAAACTTTAATTTATAAGATTATTCAATAACTCTCGGTTTACTTAATTTTGATTAGCCAAGCTAACGTCTTAATGCTGGTTTTCAATCCAAGAGTTCGTGGGTTTGAATCCAGTTTCGATTTGGATGTTTTGTAGCCGTTCCAAATCCACTGTAAATATTCTCTGTCTAATTAGCCCTCGCCTGCAAAAAATGAACTTTGAGTGTTGAAGAAAGTGAAATTATTTATGATTATAACAATTATTTCAAAAGTATTAAATTTTCTTTTAGACGTTTATTACAACAGTCAAGCTACTTAAAATTCAATCGAAAATTTCAATAATATTGGCTGAATTTAATGCTATCGATTATTTTCATAACCAAATTTAACTTTTATTACTTATGATGATTATTTTTTCATAGTGAAAAATATAAATTTGAGTGTTTAATTTTATTAATGACTTTAATTTCAACATTCATGTTTTTCATTGTGATGGTCATTTCAAAACTCGTGTTTAATTTTAATTCAGAAAATTACTTCAATAGCCTTATTCAATTTTAATTAGTATTATTAAATCGCATATAAATTTTATATTGAATAATTTTCAGTAACTTTATTAAATTAAAATTTTGATCTTTATTTCAATTATTCGATTTTACTTCAATATAAATATTATTTCCATAGACAAATTTAATTTTCATTATGATGTTACCCACAGTACCAACAGCCATTTATTTTTAATGCAGATGATTTTACTAATAATTTAAACTTACGTGCTTTTTCATTTCTGTTAAATTATAATTGTAAATTTTTGTGTACGATAATCTGAATCCTTTCTTATTTTCAATGAATATTTTATCCATTTCTAAATGATAGTGTTTTGAATATTGATTATATAGAAACAATATGTGGCTTTGTTTTTAGTATTATTTTGGTGGAATTAATATTAAAGATATTTAAAAGTAGAAACTTTTTTTTTTCACGAAAATCTTGTTTTTCTTATTGCGTGCTCTAAAACAAATTAAAACCAATTCCAAGCTCATTACTGATTTCAAATTTTCAAATCTATTTTATCTTTTATTTTCTTTTGTTGCATTTTCAACAATGTTTTATTTAAAAATTTAAAAATGTTAATAAAAAAAATACAATACTGAAAGTTTTTAAAATTCATCAAATATTTTTTTTAAATTTAAGTTACTAGAAACAAGTGTGCACAAAATTATAAATATCACATTGCCAACAAATTTAGTTTTTCACGTAAGTTTAATGTATTTTAATTTTTGACTTATTTGCTCCACGAAATTTGCATGCATTGGTATTCATTTCGTTTTTAATTTAAAAATTATGGATTTTGCTGTATACTTCAGCGCGCTTTTTCTAAGTTTATTAAAAAAACTGTCTACCCAATCAAAAGAGCCGATCAAGTAATAATCACTCTAAATAATGTATATGTGTTACAAAATCTGTAAGTTTTGCGCTTTCTAGTCTGCAAACTACATCAATAAATACATTAATATAAATTTAATCTATATTGTTTCATATATCTAAGTTTTTTCATTAAAAATATGGAACGAAAGTAATTCTTGTGAAATTAAAATGTTTAAGGATAACAGGAAACCTAAATTATCAAAACAAAAACCCAAATAATTACTTAAACTCGCAAAGATATTTATTTCGTAATGAATAAATAAATACTTATAGTGCAAAATAATTCGCGACCCAGGATGAATTGCTTCTGAATGATGTTCTGTTGATCTGACAGCGGCGCCCTTTATTACGATGCAAATGAAGCCAATAAAATACAGCATTAACTTAAATGGTGACTTACTGCAGCAAAACTCGTGACACGAGAAGTTACGTTAAATATTCATCCCGAGTAAATTCGGAGAGCTCGTTTACAAGCGTTATCATTAGGCAAAGGCGAGCCTTCCGTGTCCTCCTCCACTAGAAGGCTGTTTTATTCTGTTTGATGGCGATAAGCCCTGCTGTCTAAATAAAGGATAAGAATACATTTTATTAATTGAAGTGTGTGTGTCGTCACCCTGAATGTGTGCGACAGTCGCGCTCCCTAGGGGATTGACAAATATTAGTTTTCATTAAATATTCCCCATTATTATTCTTTTTTATTAAAATAACCGTGAGAAAACATTTAATTGTTTAGAATGTTTGCGGATGGCATTAAAAATAAAAGAATATTACCATAAAAGGATAATTTTATTATGATACAATAAAACATAATGTATGTTTTCCAAGAAAATTGAGAATGGAAAGGTTTTCTGGTCGATAATAATTTACGCATTTGGGTTAATTCAAAACTGAACTTATAATTTCGAATAACTGGTACCATACAAGCACAAAGTAGGAATCCAACTCATGAACTGTTGATCTAAAACACAGAGCGATATAAAGAAACGATGTATTATCTAGCTCCATTTAATGTTAAATTTAAAATAACTTACATTCATTGTGAAGTTGATAGCTGAATAATTTGTACTGTTGTCCTCAATTTGACAGTTTGTTAATTCGAATCCATTCTAGGTGTGAATGTCCTAAAACTGTTAGTTCCGATCAAATTTGCGACCATACAAAATAATCTATGATTCATAATGACCATAAATGTTATAAATAATAATTGTAAAAGTGAAAATAAAATGGCAATCAAAACACATTTATTGAGATTTATAGTTTCTTTTTAAAGATTTTGTATTCATCGAAATAATTTCAATCATAAATTTAATAATTTTAGTGACAGTTCTGTTGAAATAGTATTTTTCATCTACTGTGAACTTTTACTCACGTCTGTTTATTTTAATATGAACGTTTTAATACAGATTTCTAAAAATGACTTTTGTGTGAATTCGAATAAAAAATCGTTGAGCTAAAGAGTAGGACATTATTTCATTTCAACTACTCATTTGGTGAATGAATCCAAATCAAAAAGAGGATTAAATTTGCTAGAGAAATCTGAAAGTGACCGGTGTGGGAGGATTTATGTTTATAGAAACAATATTCAAATTTTCTATCCAAACAGAAATTTTAGGGAAAATTACGAAAATTTTAAATTTTAAGAAATTTATCAAGGTAAAATTGTTTCAAAAAAGTTATATTTAAAAAATAGCCTATGACAAATAATTTGTATTACATAATCAAAATAAATTATCAGGAATAAGTGTATAAAACGCATATGAATAGTTATATAGGAATGAATTGGCAGTAACTTCATGTTGAATAAATAAATAGTTAGGAATGTGTATATGAATGAAGAGTTATTTTTTTCATATATTATTTGCATATAGAAACACCGTATGTAAATTGTTAGGAATGAGTAGGGAATTTTTGTATTAAACATTTTATGATGGTTAGGGATGAATAGGTAATTTTTTATACTAGAAACTATAAATAATGAATTATGAAAAAAAGTTTTATACAAAATATATAAATTTAGAAGTAATTTTAGTTTATTAAATTATTTTTAAATGATTAAGAATGACTCGAAAATAATCTTCTCCACTAAGCAACATAAAAAAAAGATTAGAATTTGAATAAGGAATGATCTTTCTTCATGTTTAAGCCTTATATAAATAATTCGGAATGACTGTTGGATCATATTTTTTTATAAATTATTAGGGATGAATTGAGAATAATTTTTACAATAAACTATTAGTATCATTAAACCATTTCGATATTTAACCGTTAGGAATAATTAGGGAATAATTTTCTAATTGTTCCTAACGGTTATACATAAGCTATAGTGAATAGCTTATGTAAATGTAAAAAAATATGTGGGTAAGATACAATATATAGTGCTAATGTAACTAAAAGGAAACGCCGTAATATTATTTAATCAGTATGTTTTAGATAATCTAACAGGCGGAGGATGTATAATTTTCTGACATTTCCACCCTCTTTGTATTCAGAGAGGATATTTCGTAGAGAGGGGTGCATTCACACGTGAGTCTTGAGATTTTCTTGGAGAGCGTTCCAGTCCCCATTGCCACAATATGCATGCAGTACACAGAAATATACTTTCTCCCTTTGTTTGACGGTATCTAACCTAGAATCTTCCTCCCTGAAAACACTTTTACTCGTATCATTAGACTACGGTAACTCCGTAATCTAGATTACAATTACCCCATAGTCTAGTGAATTTAGTATATGAAACTACATTTTAATGCAGAAGAATGAATAGATAACACTTTTTTATATTAAGGAAGTGATCCTCGTGTCTTTCGGAGGGGTCTCAGAGCAAAGTACTACACTCTCCTTCCTGGTGTTCTCGTTAAATGAAAAGAGCACCCTTCTGGCTTATATTCCCATAGCTTTTGGCTGGCGAGTTTGGTTTGTCCAAGTACGAACAACATATTAAGCAACATATGAATGATTAGAAAGGAGTAGAGAATAATTTTTCTTTATATTTAATTAGATTATAATATATATCAAGATGGTACATCAATCTTTATATCAAGATGGTACATCAAGACATAATATAGTAGATATGTAATTCCACTTAATATAGTAGATATGTACATCGACATAATGTAGTAGATATGTACATCGACATAATGTAGTAGATATGTACATCGACATAATATAGTAGATAGGTACATCGACATAATATAGTACATAAGATAGAGACATAAGCTAGCAGATATGTACATCGCGACATAATGTGTTGTTACTGTTGCATATACCCCTTGACCAGCTGTGCTGGACTAGGTAACACCATAATGGTAAACACCTCCAAAAAATCTAGCATTATCAAAGGATCGTCGTCTAAATCTTGCTTGTGGATATCCCCAGGCACTCAAGGGTATGTTCTGACATAGCTTGTTCAGCGAAACAGTTGGGACAGGTCTCTAAAGTGTTGGATGCTTCAGAAAAGTTTAATGATCTGAGGTGACCACTTCGATAGCGGGTGAGAGTAGCATGCTCCTGTCTTAAAGTCATTAACAAAAGACATGATGTAATAGATATGTACATCGAGACTTAATGCAATAGATGTGTATATCGAGACATAATGTAATAGATATGTACATCGAGACTTAATGCAATAGATGTGTATACCGAGACATAATGTAATAGATATGTACATCGAGACATAATGTAATAGATGTGTACATCGAGACACAATGTAATAGATATTTACATCGAGACATAATGTAATAGATATGTACATGAAAACATAATGTAATACATATTTACATCGAGACATAATGTAATAGATGTGTACATCAAGACATAATGTAATAGATATATACATCGAGACATAATGTACTAGATATGCAATAGAGATATAATGTAGTAGGTATGTAAATCGAGACGAAATGAGGTAGGTATCTACATCGAGGTGTAATGTGGTAGATATGTACATCGAGACATAATATAATAGATATGAATATTGAGACATAAATAAGTTTGATTGCCAATTTCCATATTTTCATTCCATATTTTCAAATTTCTTAAAAATTTTGATTGATCCATTCTTTTTGTGAAAAATTCCACTTCCCATGGAATAAGTTCCTGTATTCGTACATCTTTATCTGAACTGGAGAATCTCATTTCACGAACTTCCCTTCGGAAATGGTTCGACAACCGATGGGAGAATCGGTAACTCTAAACTCCTGCTAACGCACTCCTTCCTAAAATTAGATCTCTTCCCATTTTCAGAAAATTATAAGCCCCGTGAATCACCGGGGAAACGAGCAGCAGCAGCTCTTCGCAGAGACTTATCGCTGCAAATTTTTCCTTCACTCATTAAAGGAGCTGGGAGTTCATCTGGGCTGTTATTTTTATAACTGGGTCTCTCTCGATGGGTCCAAGGAAACCTCATTCTCATCTCATCACCTCTTTGGGAAGTGGCTGCCTTGTTCGAGGCATAAAATCGTCCGAGGGTGCTTCCAGGATGGGCGACTACCGCTCTGCTTTATAGGAACTGTTAAATGGAACTGACGAGTAATCTTGTTTGGGCCTCGTAAAAATACGAACCTGAGCCGCAAAGCATTATTATCTCTTTTTAGTACTTAATGAAGATCAATCCTTGGCGATTTCTCTCATGGCATGCATTTTCTTTGGCTAGCACATTGGATGCAGGACTGTTTTGATGATACTCATCGCCAAAGAATATTATGGCTTGCTTTAAATTGCTTTAATAAATACGTGTTAAATTAAATATTTATAATTTAATTATGTCTGAAGTATATTAGTGGATGAACACAGGTTTTCACTTACATTGATATTTTGTGTTATTTGTTATCACGCGTTAATTGAGCGAGAACGTGTTATTTGGAGCATATATCCAAACCAAATATTTTGGAATAGAAGCTTGTGTTTGCATATCATAAGGATTATTAATAAATGAACACAAATTTACATTTCACGTCAGATTTCGTCATTTGCAGACACACATGCTGTTTGAGTGAGAAACCCTGCATTACCAAATGTCACTTTAGATCTGTATGTTTTTGCTTCATAAGGTCTTAAGCTGAACCCTCGGTTCATTCCTTTCAATTGCATTGTTAAATCGAAGACAGAGTACTTTTGTACCATGCGTTTCTATCGTTTTGCACATGATACTGTACAATTTTAAAGTTGGAAATAACCAAAATATACTATTGATTGGCTTAAATTGTAATTCATATTGGTAATGTGATCATGTCTAGAGTGTTCATAAATGAACACAAATTGGCACCTCTTGGTATGTGATTTTGTATTATTTGCAGCCTCGTATTATTTGGAGCATAATTCCAGCACCCAATAAATAACACTTTGGAATTGGAGCTGTGTGTTTTCAGTTCATAAGTTTTTTTGCTTGAGTCGTTGATGGTATCATTTTGATTCATTGTTGTTAAATCGAAGAGGGTACAGTATGCATTTCCTGCGAAATAGGTTTTTAATTAGAAAAATTTACTAATTCTCACATGTTTTTTTCGTAAGTTTTAACGATATATAATTACAATGCACGTAATTTAATTATTTATTTATAATAAATAAAGTAATAAACTAGGATTCCCTTATATGCTTGCTATGAAATTGCAGGAAGTTTTTTTTTATTTTATTTTAGTAATGACCGTAGTTTATTGGTTGGGTTGATAGTTCAATTGTTACTTTTATGGCCTTCACTTCATCGTAGGTTCGATTCCCACTTTGGTTGTTCGGATAGATTTCGGAGTGGTTCGAAGTCTCCTTTTTTACTGTGAGTTCCATTCCGAATACACCTCGCAAAAATCAATTGTAAAGTGATAAGCAAACCTTGTATTCACATTTTTTATGTATCGAATATTTTATATGTGGAATTGTAGCTTTTCAACTAATCTTTTGAGAAGTTTAGTGATTGGTTTATGGTGAAAATCGCTTAATATTGTCGGTAGATAGTGATTTTACAAATTTGTATATGCTTATGAAATTTTTTTCACTGCAAAAGATTCAACTTTTCTTAAAATAACGTACTTAGTAAGTTTACAGTTTCTGATAAACCAATGTGCAATATTCTCAGGTTTCATACAAATCTTAAAATAAAGTATTACTAATGAAATGGAACAATAGAATTAATTTTCATCCAACTTACAGGCCTCGGAAAGAATTATTTGGAAACAAAAATCAGTTTTTTGGCGAGGTCTAGCAGATTATTAGAAATTAGTTTCTCTTTTACAATTCAATACATTTATAATTTTTAATTGAAGAAAAAATAAAAAATGTCGAAATATCGATTTTTATTTTATGGCAATGAACAAACGAATTGTGTGTCACGGGAAATTATTAATTAAATGAGATTTCATTGAAAAGAAGCTTATATATAGATGTCTCAATAAAACTACATTAAAAACTGCTATCTTTTTCACTTCCGCTTGTGTGGCATGAATGGGGAGAGCAGGTGCTAGCTCAGGTGTGACCTCGTCACCTGACCCTGGTTCAATGTTTCTAGGCGGCTTTGTGATGAGAAAATATTCTGAACCTGTTAACCTGAAAGTGCAGTCCGGAAATCGCCTGCACCGCTATCTATGTATGTGTCTTTTTTTACTTAACCTCTCTCTCTCTCATACTCACACGCACACAATGCTAGGGCCTTCGATTCAGAAGTTCGTATTTTCGATTCTCACATCGGGCGTTGCTTGCATAATTCAGAGTCCTCTTTAAACTGTAAGTTCCGGCCCAGTTAACCTTCCTATGCACTCTAGCGACCATCACACCAAACCAAGATTTAGATTTGATCTAAATCTTCCACGGTTAAATCTTTCCTAGTGCTTAAAATTCATAACAAAGTACGCCTCAGAACTTTAGTAGTTGTCAATCTTAGAATCGCGTAATTACTTGAGCTACTGTGTAGCTGATGACACTTTTAATATGAATTTCCTTGCAGTTTGTCGGTGAGAAAAAATGGTTGATTGAATATGGAACCTCCCCCCCCCTCTCTCTCTCTCTCTCTCTCTTAGAGACTTTGTTGGCAGACTTTCCAAGCTCATAATTCGATTGTAAATAAGAACTAGCATGTGCGTCATACTTTAAAATTGAGAAGATGTTAATCTGCGAACTACTCTAACCCATTATATTAAAATTATATTAAAATGAATAATGCAATTGTGATAAATCATTGCGATCCATTTTTGTCCGTTTGTGCCGAAGTTAGCTGCTCTTTAATTTTAAACCATGTTTGAGTGACGAGGCTGACAGGTAAGCAAAGTGTTATTCGTTGATAATTTTGCTAAACAAATCCATTTTTTATGGGCAGAAAAAAAATAGTTGCAAAGCAATTTAAATCAAGTTTTGGGTAAAAATATCACTTAAAAAATAAAATAGGACCCGGAAAACTTCAATTTTTTCATAAAAAATATCATATTTAATTATAAAAAAAAGCGTTTCATTTCCTTTTAATTATTTTAAGTATCGGGAAAAAATAGATTTTATTGAAATATGAATAATTAAGTTTATACAGCAAAACATATTTAATTTAGTTTTACTATTAATGTAAATTGTTGTCATAATTATAAAAATATCGTTATCATTAAGTTTATAATTTAAAAAAAACACTGATGCCATTCTTGTAGTTGTAATTTATATATGAAAATGAATGCTTATGTCATTTACAAATTTTAAACATGATTTTGTTATGAAGTATTTGTTAGAAAATGATATAAAATTAATTTCTTCTTAATTGGGCACTTTAACAGTAATTCGTTCTCTCTGTTTTCCCATCAACACTTAATTTTCTATTTGTAAACAGGCCTTCTTTGAAAAAACATAACTGTTTTATTTGGAAACAGATCCCCATTTTTATTTACCTATCTCTGAAGGTTTTATTCAAAAATCTTTACTTTCTCGCAGTTTGTTTTTATTTTCCAAAGTTTGCAACGCTAGGAATATTTTTAGTAGTGAACATTTTTCTTTTTTATGTTATTTTTTCTCTTTAATGTGCTCGCCCTTCTATTATTTATCCTACACGCTTCAACTTCGCTCTCGACCCCTCCGTAATGCCACGCTGAGGTTGGCTGCTAGAAAATGTATTTATATTTCCTCTCTGTGTATTCTTATTTCTCATTTTCCTAGTGGCAACGGAGAAAGAGATGGCGATGCTCTCCCAAAAGAGGTCAGTTTCTGAGATTCAAAGGTGGTTTAATGCCTGACTTTTCCTTCGTGTTTTTTAGCATCACAGAGCAGATTTCAAACTCGTTTAATATTTCATTATTTTTTAAATAAATTTTTACCTCTTGCAAATTGATTTTATTTTTTGATTTATGTTTCAAAATACTTTAAAGCAAATAATTATTTACTCTTAAATGCATCTGCTTTTAGCTAAAAATTAACAAGGTGTGGAAAGAGTTAATTCATCTTTTATTTCTTTAATCTAACTGTATACTCAAGGCAGCACAATGTTGCTGTTTCTCTTTTTTATCATGCATAATTCATGTATAATAACCCAAGAAAAGCAGGCGAATTTATTACATCTGAATAGTCCATTTAAGTAGTTTGTTAGTTCAATTCCCCCATTAGGTTTGAATGTTTGTTGTAATTTATAATTCCTTTTTAACTAAATATCTCGGTTGAATTAGTCTTCGTGAGGACAGAGCTGGCAGTTAAATAATTAACCCCTGGCATTCAATTTAGCAGTTCGCGGATCTGAATCTCACTTTGATTCAATGTTTGTATAAGCTCGTAATCTACTTAAGACTATGTATTTCAGTTTGTTTAACTGTCGCTTTCGGAAAATGACCTTCGAATTGTTAGCGAGTTAAACAAAGTCTTCGTATGTAAAAAAAATAATAGTGGAATGACAAACGAACCAAATCCCTTCTAGGGTGTGGATGCCCTTAGCGGTTCAGAGTTTACTTTAAACTGTAGTTGGAGTTTCAGTTAAGGTCGAGATGTAGGCGAAAAGTTAACTTTCTGGATTCTGTTGAACACAATTTTAGTTCTTAATTAGAAGTTGATGGTAGTTCAAATCCATTTTACATTATTGGTGCAAATCTAACTAACCCTTGTGTTACAAAACAATGTCTGCAGAATTAAAAACAAACTGACTCGCGTAAAGCAGGATTCTCCCGTATAGCAAAACTGTGTCCTCCTTCAGATAGGATGTAGGAAAGATATTATTGGATCTATGCTTCCATATCGCCGGGAAATGATCCTTAAAATTCTAATTTCATCCCAACAGAAATTTCTACTAAACTTAATTCAATAATTTAAACTTAATACAAAATAAACAAATAATTTATTACTTACCAGTGATCTGAATTAAACTTTAGACTTTCAACCTCATGGAACATTATCTTGATCAATGTTTCTTTTTAGGAAAGACGATTTAGATTGGATCCATCTTTTCGTAGAATTTAAAAGTTGTCTTTACATGTTTTCTTTGGATTTTGTATCAAATCATCACCGATTGCAAACTAATGCAATATATGTGAATCTCTGCATTTTGCAATTAATCTTATAGCCACACTAACTTTAATATTTAATTCATGTAAAATAGAGACTTTCTCTTCAAATCTTTATTTGAAATTCAAATGATATTTGTTAATAATGTTTGTAACTGTGATATATATAAAGCAAAACTAATAATACTTAGTACATTATAAGCCAAAGAGTTATATTCCTTGGCTAAAAAAAATTATGTTTAGAAGAGAAAACAAAATATGTAAAGAAAATAAATATTTTGATGCATTATAATCAACCGAGTTTAATTTTCAGAACATCGTCACTTACAAAGACATTTTAGTCTCATATTTTAAGAGAACAGAATTGAACCCCTCAATTTTTTGCACTCCTCGATTATTTTGAATTTTTATTTCCATGAATCAGTCTGTAGTGCTTTCTCTTTGTTTATGCTTTCGCAAGTGTTAACTGTGTTTTGCTATTTCTTTAAAGAAAATAGGAAGATCTATAAGGATGAGGGCATCACTGATATTTTTCTTTTGGATCCCCATCGATTATTCCATAATGATAATTTTAAAAAAAGGAGGAAAGGGAAGATCCACGGGGTCTCAGTTATAGCACTCGAAGTTCTGGAACTGCATCGTGACCTCAGGAGTTCCAAAGCGAATTGTTGCAGCAGCAGCAGCCTACCTCTCAGTACCTATAGCCCTGAGTTTGACACTAACTGTTACCTGAAAGCAGCCGGTTGCGTGTCTTCGTTACTTAGAAGCAGTGACTAATCAGAAGACTTTCCAATTCTAAATTGCTACCAATATCGTTTCACTTGGAGGATATTGCAACCATGACTTATTTAACATGACTAAGGCACACTTGATGAACACGTCGTGTCTTCAGTGGACTCACTACCTTCCGATGGTGAGAATGACGCTCTAACTAACCATGCTACATCTACCATTTAACAATGATTTCAAATTAACTTCAAAAATGCTGTCATCGAATTTTGGAGACAAAATGGCTTAGGGCTTAAGTTAGCCACTGAATACTTCAACTTGATATGAATTTAATTTAATTTTTCTACACACAGCCAATCTTCGTTTCACCCCGGCCAAATATTCGACGGACATATAAAATAAGAGCCGAGATGAAGGGTTAGCTCTCTGGTCTTTGCTTCAACAGTATTGAAATTCGATTCCCACATCAGGTATGAATGTCTACATTAACTGGAAATAGTTTAAATTGTAGATATGGATCTATGTAACACGATCGGCAACAACTGATGAACAACAAACCGCTCAGAATAAAGATTTTATGTGTGCAAATAGTTCTGGGGGATAATTGAGTAAATTTATCTTTCATTCGAAATCATTTCATTAAACAAGTGACCATATATATTCTTAATATTGCACACTTCTCATAATTGTATTGTTTCCTAGAGTATTCCCATAAATGATTCATTTGTTTTGGAAAGGCTGTATTTTCAAAAGTATTACTCGCACACAAATGAGACATGTGGAAACAGTCACAAGGTCACTAAGTTTGTGTTGCGTACTCCTGGTGGCAGAGTGGGGACACTGTCCGCCATACAAGGCTTCACCCGGTCAAAAAGCTGGAAAATGGCTTCCTTCAGTAGGCTAGCTATGCGTGTTCTGACACTCGCAATGTTAGTGCTCAAGTACACAAGTTCTCTTCAATACGTTTTCTGTAGGAAAATAGCTACTTGTGTTGGTTGGTGGGTATCGTGTCCATGGGGAGAACTAAAGATGACCGTAAGTGTACAGAACACAGCTGGCGGTCTCCTTCATGTATTCGGAGTATAGACTCCTCGATGAACTACTTATGCAAACAATGCATTTTGTGGTTTCATTGGCAATTCAGGTACATCAGTTTGCTAAAGCTGACCAATGGCTGAGTGATTATCGCTTCTAACTCTTAGGCTATTGGTCACGGGTTCGAATCCTGATTCGGCCATGGGTGCTAATTTCTCTCTCTTTGTTTCTTTCTAATTTTTCCTGAGCTCCAGTGTCTCAGTAGCTTCACGGCGCTTCCCGTTAATATCAGCAAAGAGAAGCATCATTTGTCACGGGCGGTAGTTGGAAGGGTGACCACGCCGAACTCTCCTTCACTAGGTTGCTGGAACTCTGTGGGTTGGGGACGTGTCCACGTTAATATATGACGCTTAAAGCCCTTCCGCTGGTGTGATGTGGTTGCAGAGAGGAGGGTGCTAGCTTAGATGCGACCTCGTCACCTGACTGGTCCAAAATAACGAGGCAATTGTTGATGGGTGAGTATTCCAAACCCGTTACCTAAAGATACAGTCCGGGTCTCGCCTGCACCGCTGTGTATGTATGTAATTTCTCCTGAGATGATGTATGGGTGTGGCCCTCCTTATAAATGATTTTGTGGTGAATAACGTCAGTAATGTTGTTTGTTTCTGTGACTTGGTTCACAGGTTCCCACTGGGTAACGGTAAATGAGTAATAGTTTCTGGACTTGTTGCGGTGAAGTGTTAGTCACCCAGTGCCCGCCATTAGAAAAAATGTTTGCTATAAAATGTACTGGAAGGCTTACAATAGCCTGGTTAGCAAGAGCGTCGTTCTCATTATCGAAAAGTAGTGAGTTCGAATCCAGGCTTAACAGAAGATGGGTCGTGTTCGCTCAAGGAAGCTGGGGCAAGTTAAATAGGTTGCAGTGCTCTCCAAGTGAAATGATTCCTTAGGGGATTCGCTCTAACTCGTGGAGCTCAATTCAGGTCTATGTGCAGGGAAGCGTGCTGATGCCACAAAATGTATGAAATTGATTTGCATGTGGGCGTGTATAGTGTCATGAAAAGTGACATAGGCGGAATATCTGTTGAGGGTATGAGCTTGTGTTTTTTTCCATATACTCGTATTTTTAATGTACACATATAAATACAATATTTTTGAAAATAGCCTTTTTAGAGAATAAAGGAATCATGTATGCTAACCTCGTACAGGGAATCAATTTTAAACTCATTTTCAATATTATGGATCGAACCTGAAGTAGAGGCTCATTAATGTATCGTTTCAAAGCTTTGATTACAATTTCTTCCTCCCTTCTTGCATTTGTATTACATTCCACTTAGTCCAATGGGAACTTCATCGCGTGGCTCAAAAAATGCAGAGTGGGGCTTGGGAGATGACGAAAAGGGTGGCCATAATTTTCTTTGCCTTGACAACCTCATTTGTCCTGGAGAATATTTTTCATGCCTTTTTTTCTTTTCCTCCATTGGTTTAATCATCTCCCGATTTGCTTTTCCGTTCTGGAACTGGGAGAGGAGGACGTAAATTTTCCGGGAGTTGCTATGCAACTGACAGGTCTTCAGTGCCAAGGAGGGCAAAATCACTGCGCTTGTCTAACTCAAGACTTTTTCTCTCTCTCTCCTGTCTTCATACCTTAGCTCTCCATCCACCCTTCCGGCCCCCTATGGGTCTCTGAGCTGCAGGCTCTCACTGGGGAATGGAATAGGGGGACCAACCACTCATTGAGAATCACCAATCCTACGGAGTTTTCTTTTTGTTTTTAATTGAATGCTGAATGGTATATTTTCTTAAACTTTCAACAACTATTCTCAAATATATCCATGAACATATTCTTTATTGTTCTTGCTGGTTTAAATACATAAAATTGGGTGAAACAAGAAGGATTTCTACTAAACAAATCGTAGAATTTCCTCCTTTCACTGAGTGCAAAAGTTCGTATGTTCGATTCCCACTTGATGTGTTATTTTCAATCTTTAGAATCTATTGTAAATTTTAGGATTCTATCAAAGTAATCTTCATGTGCAGAAAATGATCATTGAGTGATAAATAACCCACATCGAGAAACCAAGATGTCAGTTGTATAGTTGACACTTTGGCTTTCATTTCGTCTGTTTATGAGTTCAATTCTTCCTCGTAACTTGGATATTTGTTTGTTCAGAGTCCACTTTCAACTAAAAGTCCCGAACAAACTATTTCTTGTATGCAAAATATGATCGTTGAATTTTCAAATGACATCTTGTTGCGAACCTAGATATCATCTGAACGGTTAGTGCTCCGGTGTTCAATTATTAGTTCATAAGTTCAATTTACACTTCTAGTGTAGGTACTTGTACAGTTTCGAAATCCGTTTTAAACTGTAAGTTGACATCAATCTATTCCTTATGTAAAAAAGTGATAGTAAAGCGACTAACTACACTTAATCACAATGTGTTGAGACTTATAATTTGTTAGTACACGATATTTATTTTTGAATATAAAACAAAGCTTGAAAATCTGATATAAATACCTGGAACTTTAAATAATTTATTTCACACACGCACATTAAATTTTATTACATTTTTGTAATCACTTTAGTGTAAATTGCAAAATGTGAAGAATACTTACCCAAATCATGGACTTTGTAATCGATTTGATGATGCTCACAGAATACCATTACAGTAAAATAGGCTTAAAATTCAAAATACCATAAAATAATTGATAACAATAAAAATTAATAACTTGCAAAATAATATTTTAAAGATGTTTATAATATATTAACTCTCATAAACTTGTTTTAAATATGAGTAATTGTAATAAATTCTTTGATTTAAATATATATTAAAATAAGCTAAATTTTTCACACACGTGAGAAGAACTTAAATAAAATATTTTCTGCTTTTATTTCTCTTCGGGGTATGTAAAAATAAGTTTGTCGATTACCCTGACGCCCAATGAAATGTACAAGTCATAAATATTGATTTGATTCATCTTTTAAAGTTATGGATATCGTCGACATTTTTGTGTAAGAATGGTTCTTAAACCAGAGAGTTTCATAATTGCGATAACATTATTATGCGATTATTATATTTGAAATTAATTGCGGAATTACTATTTTTATAGTTGAAATTGTGTGATAATTTATTACATTTAAAATAGATTAAGGAAGTATTGATTAGCGAGTCTCCTTAAAAATAATTTATTATATTCGAAATTATAAATTTCAAATATCTCCTCCTTTGTCTGCAATTATTGTGTAGAATGCTATGTCGAGATTTGAATGCCATTTCGTCTACGTTCCTTTAATTCCAATTTTCATGTGGCCAAGGTAGCAGCTGAATAATTGACGTTCAGGCCTCTGTAGCTCAACAGTTCTTGTGTTGGAATCCCACTTTGGACTTGGACGTTTATAGTGGTTTGGAATTCATTTGAACTATAGGTCTAAAAATTCTGATCAAGAAATAGCCGTAGTACAAGAAACGGCCTTTGTCAAATCTAATTTTCATACATGAATTTGAAATTTCTTAGGTGGCAACCGATTGTGTCTTCAATTGTGATTAAAACTATCGATTTTTCTCTTTCCTTTTGTTTATTTATGGCTATTACTGAATTCTAACTGTGCACATCTAAATATAATATTAAGTAAAAATGAAATTGCAATGGCTTAACAACATAGATGTTGAAATATGATATTAAACCAAAGCTCAAATCATAGACCAGAAAATTATTTTATTATATAATATTTAAGGCTATTCTTTTTTCCTGTTAATATCTAAAATAATTATATCGATTGAAATAAAACGAACAAAAACTCTTAAAAATATACCTCTTTCTGACAAGCTCTGTTTGAAATAAAAGTGTGTCACCTGACTACGCTAAATTGTCATGTAAATAAAAAAAAACAAGAGTATAAGGCATTTGTGAAAAGAAGGTTGAATCTGTGCCATCATAAAGGGGGGGAGAGGGATCTATTCTGAAACTTTATTGCATTACACATCACGTTATGTACACAATTACTTGTTGCATCGGCGTAATTTTGACTCCTGAACTGACATTACCTTGAATAAACCATGAGACTGGCATTTCTACCAGGAGCTCCCCTTCCTCTAAAAAAAAACAAAAAATATATATAATATCGTACCTTTTCCTCGCTTCTTTTCACTTCACTTCCCTCCGTGGATGTATTCATTCCCTACCCCACAAAAAAATATTGATCTCCTTTCTTCAAGGGGGTGTGGGGTGAAGGTATTCCCTCAACCGTAATAGGAACCAATGAAAGGGCCCACCGTACCGAGGGGATGGGGAGGGAGGTAGGGATTTGAGTGGGAGGGTGATGAGACCAAATATAACATCAGAATGATTTCGAGGAGTTGGGGATGTGTGTGTGTTGTTTACGTGCCGCACCGTTAGTTTGGGGTGAAGCTCCCAAAACTCACGTGTTTTAGTTCGTCTGCGGATTTAGGGACTACCCGAGGACTATTTTTGTGTCTCAATACAAGAATTGGGTGCAGCTCTGAGATGGCTGCGCGTCACCTGGATACTGCGTTGAAGTGAGTGCATCCACTCGAAACTAATGAATGGGTTGCGTTTGTACAGCATGTGTATGTTGGCCCCTAAATTTACAGTTCTTGTTTTGTTTCTGTGTGTATCTGTCACACAGGACGTTTTCTGTTACTCGACTTTAGTTACTTAATTGATTTTTAAGCTACAACCAAATATGTTCGGTCTTAATCTCCTAAGAGTTTAACTTAGTAGCAGTTACATGAGTATCGCAATGCTTAATGTGAAGCTGGTATTGGGTAAAATAAACATTTCTAGAATTTCCGAATGCTTGCTTTATTTCTGTATGTTACTGTAAAAGATGAAGTTTTTTGCTGTTCATCTTGGGTTACTTGATAAATCTTGATTTTATATATATATTTTTTTCCTAGTTTTTACATTATATAGCTAACTATTTTATTTTAATCCTTCACAATTTTGAAACAATTGTAGAATTTGAAATTGTATTCGTAAGTCAATAGTAAATTGATTGCTTGTATTGTGGTAATTTATAATAAGCATGTTAGTTCTAGGATTTGAAAATGATTGCTTTGTTTCTGGGTTCATAGCTGTCAAAGAGGGCAATTTTTATATTCGTCTTAGATACTAAATAGACCTTGGTTTTTCAATTATTTTCTCTACATTGTTTCGCCAAACATTTTGCCGTAATCCTCTAAATGTTAAGCGTAATATCAGTTACCCACTTTTAAGATATACTCTTAAATCAATGATAAATCGATTATGTTTGTAATTATGGTTCTGTGCAGCAAGCCTGATGATTTCAGAATTTGGAAACGCATGATGGTTTCAGAATTTATTTTTGTACTTAGCTGTCAAAACTGACGTGTTTTGTCATTCGTCTTATGATCCTTGATAGATCTTAATTTTTAAACTACATTATCTACATTTTTTAACTAAATTGTTTGTTCTAATCTCTTAAAAGTTTAGCTTAGTATCAAGTACTCAGTTTCAAGTTATTTTCGTAAGTCATTATTAAATTGATTTGATTTCTATAGTGATACCCCTTTTAGAAAACATGTTTCCAGAATTTGGAAAGGCTTCCTTTGGTTCTGTATGTAGCTACCAAAATTGCCGTTCTTTGCTAATCTTAGGTTACTTAATAGCTCTGAATTTTAACGATACATTGTCTGAAATACCCAACCACAATTTTTTTTGTCTTTATGTTATAAAAGTTTAAAAATGCATGCACTAAATTTAATGCCATAATCTTAATCATATCGCTAAATTTAAAGTAATATTCTTAATCATATCGCTCAATTTCACGTCATATTAAGATGTTACTCACTTTCGATTTTGTAGTATTATCGTTGCATCTTGTATGTATTATTTAATAGGATTAATTTATTGTTTAGTGATTTTGGCGACCGTTTTCCAATCGGTTAAGTGAACCTGAGTAAAACTCCTCGTCATAATCTTAACAACATAACATTTGCATATTATCTTGGTACGAAACAAAAACAAACGATTGTGCTTTGCAGCATTCTGGGAAATTCTTAAGAATAACAACTTGAAACGTCCTCTGTTCGTAAACTGTTAATAAATTGCAGAAAATATAATCAAACCTTCTCACTGCCATTAAACCTACATCCTTGCATATTACTCTGCAAGTTAGTACATGAAATGGATTTATTTTTTGAGAAGATGTATTTTTCCTGAATTGATTATTTTTGGTTAATACTAAGTTCTGTTAAGCACAATAATTTTCTGTATTCTCTTAAATATTCCCTATTAGTTTGAGGAAAATAGTATTAAAAAATGTTTATTTATTATGTATTTCATTTTCACAGCGTGAATTAGAATAATTCCTGAAATACTGTATCAAAATTTTTATGGAAAATGTTTTAAAATACATTTATTTTCCCTTTGTACTATTTTATTCCTATTCTACAAGGAGCTGATACAAACTTTTTTGCCATATTTAAAAAGAGATGGCGAAAACTTCATATTTTTATAGGTTATACGGGGATTTACACACTGACGCGAAATGTCTGTGTGGATTTATTATATGTAGTCAAGGTGGCTTTTTTTCCTTGTAAACTTTTTATTTTAATGTAAATGTGTATTTATTCATACATTTTGCAAATATTTTGAGAAGTAATAAAAAATTCGCACCCCAGGGCTCTTGGTCACGAAAACATAAATCGTCTTTGTGGGACTTGGTCCCAAGGGTGTGTTATGCCATTGAATTTATAGTTAATTTAATATAAATATTATAGTGTTATATATACATTTTACACATTTTTATTTTTCAATTCTTTATTTCTAATTAATGAGATCCAATTCTAATTACTAAATTTTAATTGAAATTATATTCTAATTAGAAATAGAATTTCAATTAATTGGAAAATTTTATTTCAAATTAGATTCCAGTTCATATAAAATGTATCACTAAATAAATGTACGCTTATTATAAAATTTTTTTTTCTATTCATGGATTTGTGTCCTTAACTTAAAAAATACCTTCAAATTTTGGTCATAAAATATACCATTTATACATGTGTCTTATACAAAAATGCACCCTTAGATGATTAAAAAACAATTATTACTTTATATATTCTCTCACACAATTTTCATGTAATAAGTAAAGCTACAGGTGAATTATATAAAATCCCTTAAGTCAGTGATTAAAAAATATCCAATAAATCAGGTTCATTTCTTTAAAATTTTTATCGTATCATAGGATAATATATGGCGGTGTCTGTGATTTAAAAGAAATAAGGTTAAGAAGACTTTTTTCCCTTTAATGCATTAAAATGCATACCCTGATCAAAGTTGACGTCATGAAAAATTGCCTCTGATTTTTTTTTTCTATATGAAAGGTATTAAGTTGCTTTTTTTTCTGAAATTAAGCATTAATTTTGGAGAAAAAAAGTTGGTTCCGTGACTTTGTACCGTGTGGAGAGTAATTTACGATGTAAAGTGAAATTTTTCTTTTTAATTTCGCCACATTGTGAAGAATTTGATCTTGATAAAACTTTTTTTTTATCCTTTATAATTAAAAAAATTAAAAAGTTTCTTAGGTATTTGAATTTTATAAATTTTGTTTGTAAAATTATATGAAAATATTGTAATTTAATTTTTAAAAAAAAACTTTCATTTTGAATTATAATATCACAAAAATGGGACAATCCTTAAAAATCTTGCAAAATAACAATTGAGCAAGTTTATATAAATAGCTTATCTGCTGTATTTATTATTCTTGATACAATGATTATTTCATTCCGAAGTACTTCAATTGACTTAATATTTCAGTAAAAAAAACAACCAGAATCGTTAATTAAGTTATTGAGTTTAGATAAAAACTTATAAAGGAAAAATACGTTTTTCTTATCTATTTTCATTTATAAATCTTAAGTTCATTTATTTTCTTATCTTATTGTAAATAATTATTATAATGCATAGTATTCTTATTAATAGTTTTTCTTCATAATAATTGGCTTAAAAATATGAATGAGAATAATGTTAATCAAACACATGTTACGTTTATTCATGGCTTAATAAATATTTAAATACTGTCACATCATGTTTAAAAAAAAGTTATGTTGATAAAATATTATTAGGTATTTTGTACTTAAATATCATATTATGTATTTGAATAATTAAGAATTTAGAAAAAATTCCCAATTTTATGAAAATACCATATGGGTGGACATTTTAAATTTTTTAGTTTATTTTATAACCTTGAAAAAAAGGAAGCAAATTATTATAAGAATTTTAATATGGATATCTCTTATAAAATGATGAATTATGCCAAAATATTTTGAACAGTTTTATTGATGCAAAATAACATAAAAATATTTTAATAGCGTTTGAATAGTGTGAATTCCATTATATCATAAATTTGATTATATATAGTTCAAACTATAATAAATAAGATAGATAATTCATGAAAGCGGAAAGCGCGAATATATATATAACCGAATTTGAATATATATATTCAAAATTGGTTAGAATCTGAAAATCATTTACTAATTAAAATTGCAATATATGTTCACATATTTTTATTATTAATTTTAAAATGTAAGATTTCTTATTATATTATTCTTACACCATCAATTCTTGACTGTATACAGAATAATAAATAACTTATGATACATTTCACACAATAGATGTTTATACAATAGTAAAAATCTAAGCGCGTTACATAGATTATAAATACAATATTTTAGATACATTTCTGTGTGTTGAATGGGTTGCTTTGGTGTGCACCGGGTTCTGCCCGTTGTAATATGAGAATAAAATCCATCATCTATCGATAATCTTGGGAAAGGTGAATATGAGGCGGAGGCTGCACAGAATATAGTCTTAGTTGAAACAGCTTTAAATATTTGTCATATGTTAAAACTTTACTGATCGGAACGCAATAAAAATTACTGTTATAATGGTAAGAATTCTGAAGTTTCCTTCTATAATTTTTAAGGCTTTGGTATACCATTCATCAGTTTTTAGAGTTCTTTTATTACATTCTACAATTTTTAGGGTTCTAGTGTTCCATTCTACAATTTTTAAAACTCTGGCGTTACATTATACAAATAATTTGGGGTTGGTATTTGCCATCGCTTTAAGTATCCATTTTAGACTGTAGGTACCTGTTTAATAAGCTCTTGTGTGCAGAAAGTGACCCATAAGTTAATAAAGCAAACATGTTCAATTAAAATTCCGTTTTGACATCTTCCTATGTAAATTTTTTCTTGTTGAAAAGAATGATTTGTTTTTTTTTTTTTCTAAATGATAAAATAATTCGCTCTATGTGCAATGAATTACATTATTAGTTTGAATGTTGCACACTACTTGTTCAAAAATATTTATGTAGTTTATGCGTAAAATTGCAATGTTAATGAACAACCATTATCGATTTTGTTTCTGAGTAGTGAACAGCTTATGTCTAAAGGTCATTGTAAGGCATTTTACCAACCATACAATAACTTTCACAATTTACCAATATAAGGCATAGGTAATTTGTCTTTTAGAAGGACTTTTCCTATAGTGGGCCGTATTCTCCAACCACAAAGGAGGAAATTCTTAAAACTCCGAAGCACACACCCTGACAGAGGTACATGCAGAAGCGTAACATCCAATTCCTGTTGCTCAACAGTAGCTATAGAATCGAACTCGGGATATTATACTCTAAAGAGCTCTGTCCTACTTTTAGGCCACGTTGAGGCCTAACCATTATTGATTTAGGCATCAATATCACATACAATATATTCTCAGTTTTATATTTTATAATTTTTATGATGGAAATATCTCGTTAATATTGAACTTATGATTATGACATGGGTGTTATTCATTTCGTTCACGATGAGAACTCGATTACAGAATATTTCGGCATGAAGGAGGAATTTACCAAATATCGAAAAAGCTTTTATTGAACTCTGTTCCCTTTAAGGAGTGCGCATGTTGCTATTTTTCGCGTTTTCAGATTTTTATTCAAGCGTATCCTCTAAGGATAGAGGAAAAATATAGACGACATAGGTTATTTCAACATTATTATCATTTTTTAAAGGCATAACAATAATTACTGTTTTTTTTATTTTCGAAAGTATAGGTATTATATATATATTTTCACTCACATTAGCAGACGTGTTTATATTTTCTTCAACACGGCACCAATCGAAAGTATTTAGATTGCAAATAAGTGAATGAATTCGAACTTTAATAATTAACTTTGTAACCAAGGAAAGTTTTCGTATACATCATTTAGTTTGCTTTCGTTGATTTATAACGTGGCTCGCGCTGTTTAGCAGAACTAATTCATAGTGCAAAACAGCGTTTTTAAAATTAGGTTAATATTAAAATATCATTATTTCCAAAATTGCAATATTTCCTCGGAAGCTGAATAGATTTTTCTTACTAGAAGCACCGTAAGGCAAACTGATGCGATATCCTATTACATCTTAATCGCATTTTTCAAAATCTTATAAATTCCAATATTTCATCGAAACCTAAATACGTATTTTCCATTGAATCACAATCTGTTAATAAAGTTATAAAAGTTGGTGCAATCTCATTTTTCGAAATCTTTCACCATCGAATATTTGCTGAACTGTAATTATAATCTTAATGTCATTTATCATTCAAGAAAGCACTCTCAACGGGTGTTTTATTAATCACATTTTAATCTGAAAAAATGAAAAGATTCTTAAATAAATAATCATGAAACTCATTAAAAATCACTCAGAATCGGTAAATCTTGTCCAGAACTGTGACTCCATCCATTTTCATGAGAAATTCATTCGAACCGAAAGTAAGTAAATGACGCTTCACTTTCTCCCTACAGTTCGGGAGAAAAAAAAATCCCTATGCTAATTTCTTTACATTTAATCACAAACCAGCATTAAATCTTCCCGACCATAAAAAGAAAACCGGGGAATTTGTTTTAACCACTTCTATCGGAGTCAATTGAAGAATGTGCTCAAAATCGATAACTGGTCACACACAATCTAACTCACGCGCAGGTCTGTAAATAACGTTTTTATTTCTTTAAAGTTTCTTTTCTCCTTCATTTGTGAAAGAAATAAAGTCTTAATACGTTTCTTTTGCTTTTTCATTTTTTTATTGGGAAATGCAAATCAAATTTACCGGTTGCACCGGATCGCCTTTAATTAAAATGTTAATCGTCAGGAGGAGATAAAGGTTGTGCGTGGTTTTTGTTGTTCCAGAAATTGATTTTATGTGTTTTGGACTCTTTCGATCGTCGTTTCTCTTTGTTAATTTCACAGTTTAGTGATTCTTAATCTTAAATATCGATACCGATGAAATTCTCCATGAATATTTTTCCGACTGTGTCACATTTTTGGTAGTAATTATTCATGGCTTGTATGTCCAACCATAAATAGTGCTCTTGGCTTCTTCGATTATGAAGTTAATTTGTTACTTGTCACCAAGAATGCGTAAAAAAATTTTACTTTTCATGATTTGAAAGGAATGTTGTCAGCGATTTATGAGTTTGTCACTTTGCAATCATTACGCTTGTAGGTTTGTTTTGGCAGACTGTGCAGACTAAAGTGGAATCAAATCTATCTTAACTAATCCATCCTGTGTACCGATCTGTCTTTCGATTGTAGCAGTCCATCTGTTTGATTCCTACTTCAGGCGTGGATGCTCTGACATCGTATAGTAGAGAACATAATGACTAAAGGTCCTGGTAAGGCATTTTGACATCCAAAGCTTAAATTCTTCCTTCCAGGAAGACTTTTCGTAGATAATGGACCATATTGGCATATCATAAAGGAGGAAACCCGGAAACTCCCTATCACCCACACGGACTGACATGCATGCCGAAGCACGAAATCCATCTCGTGTTGTTTACATTCCCGAAATCTTATACTCGGAAGTTCTATCATTCAGTCGCTCTGGTAGCCGAATGATTAGCATCCTGACTTTCGATTCAGTAGATGATGGGCTCGAATCCTACATTAAAGTGGGCTGTTTGTTGTGGCATGGAATCCACTTTAAACTGTATTTCCGGCATAGTTTGTCCTCGTTTCTAGGAAGCGAGGAAATGATGCTGATTTCGATGATCTGAGGAAATATTATACGTATGACTTCGATTTCTATTCATTATTATTTTTGGTTACCTGTATTTCGAAGCATTTCTAATTATGAATTGCAATTTTGTTCCTATTTTAAATTAATTTTTAAAATATTTAAATCTCTTATCGCAGTACTTTTATAATCAGCTAGAGATGGTGCAATCAGCTTTCGAGTGCTATTTCCATATTTTAACGATTAAGGAATCGGTATTCTGAAAGATACCTAGTTAAATCCTAGAATTCAAAATTTTTATATACTTTAATTGACTTGTCTATTCATTTTATGAAATTCCTAGTTATTCTGTAAAATAACGGATTTAGTACTTTAACAGTAACAGTTATTTTTTGTAAACATTGGATTATAAGGAAATTTATTGAAATAAATAAATAAATAGTATGATAACTCTTTTCCCTTAGAAGAAAAAGATTATTTTGAGTGTTTTTGTCCTTTCTAGGAGGAAATGATACACTGTCCCCGATAAAAAGGAAAGGAAAAACCGATAGCGCAGAGTCAGCAGTTCTTTGAAAAGGGGCAAAATGGCCCGAACGGGCAACTCGCTCAATCAACTTAAATCGATTTTATTCAGAGAAAAGGGATGTCAGTCAAAGTTCGAAGCTCCGTGCTGTATGGGGTCAGGCTGAATTCCATCCAATAAAAACAAACGGGAAAACATCAACTAAAGAATGCTTTAAATTCCAGTTTAAATTTTAAAAAAAAATTTGTACTGAAAAAAATCTCTTTCACAATTTTTTTTTTTTTCATTTTTATAATATAAAGCATTAAGATTCAATTTTTCGTATGGAATCATAATTTTGACAACTGAGACGTATTTTGAAGATTTACTCGTTTTTATTAAAAGTTTTTAAAACAATATTGTATACTGAAAGCATTGTAAAAAAATTTTTATGTAATTAAATTTTTTTTATGTATTTTAGCATCTAATCAATTGTTTTATGCGTATAAATATAATTCTGCTTAAAATATTTGATGCAATTGGAAACTTATTCTTTTTGGTGAATGAAAATCTATAAATATGTTTACAGCAGTTATAGTAACTTGGTAATTCAAAAGCTCCTTATAAAATAGCCATAAGAAGTTAAATATTTACCACCGCTCTGTAGATAGATTAACAATGAGAGAAAAACTGTTTTAAGATATCTATATATTCACTAGGTAATTCATTCCTCGAGTTTCCGTTGGCTATGGTCATCGCTCACATATTGAAAAGGAGGAAACCCGGAAAATTGCTAACCGGACTCCGACGAATTTAAAACACAAATGCTGCATCCACCTTCATTATTCAGCGGTGGCTGATATCGAAATCAGGCTATCCAAACTGACAGCCGAAGAGCTCTGAACTTCGTTTCAGCAAATGAGTCCCAGTTTGAGCCTGGTTATTTGCAATGCCTAGGAATCCAGTTAAAAATAAGCTTTTGATTAATTGGTTATCGTGTCCAAAAGATGGCCTATGAACATCTACCAAACCAAACCTTGGTGACCAATCAAAACTTGTCAAACCAAAACAAACCGAACCTTGGCGACGTATATTTTGAGCTGTAAAGTTCTTCATAATAATACCATTTCAAAGTTCTTTGTTAAATAAGTTTTTCAGCTGTATTTGTAGATGTTTAAAAATACATAGTTGGTCGCTATTTGAAAAGTAATCGAAAATTCATTCTACGTCTTTTAGAAAAAAAAATTATTCTCTACAAAGTAACAAAGGTAATTTCCAATTCGGTAGCCAATCGGAAGTCTTCCTCGGAGGACGGGCGATTACCCTCCTGCAAGCTCGTGTAATAGCATCCAAGGCAGAATTACCGGAGTAATAACCACGTGTTGTTGGAAGGGAGGGTCGGCGTCCTCTAAAATCAATAATTGTAAGGATGCTGAGGAGTTGGAGACACGAGCTGAGATGTGTTCGAAGACGTTTTTTCTGTGCTTGATTCCATTTTTCTTTTGTTTGCTTAAATTTGCCAGGGAATGTCTTCTAAAAGAACTGCAAAAATCAGAGATTTCATTTAGCAGTGTTCGAAGTTTTACCTAACCTCGAAGGATTAAATGCATATTAAATTAACGTGATGAGTTTTATAATATTGGTTTAGTTTTCAGAGAAATAGTTGGCGATTTGGCATGTTTTTCCAGAATTCAACGCCAATTTGGGGATTTTGTATGCAAAGGGTTTCTCTCGCTCTTTCTAATAACCTCTGCTGTATTCTTATATTTGTTCTTTTCTCATAATTAAGTAAATCAGCTTAGGGAAATACTTTTTCATTTTTTTTTCTCCACTTATTGCAGAAAAAGATATTCCTTTGCGATATTTTTAAGGGTTAATCCTTCTTTCCTATATTTTTCATTTAAACTATGTATAAAAGTAATTATACAATGAATCTTAATACTTTGATAACAAAGGGATTTATTTCAAAAAGTAGAATTTATATATTTTTTTGACAAAAAGTATTTTTTCGGGTATTCAGGATCAATATAAGTTTTAAATAAAATTACAATTTTTTTGTGTTTTGATTCTCAAAAAAAATCATAAAGTTTGTTAATCACAAATTTTTTTAATAAGTTTATAAAAAATGCTCGATATTCATGTTCTTATTTAAAATATATGAAATATTCTCATTCCTTATAAATCAGTATTGAAAAAATAGCTTTCATAATGCATGAGTAAAAAAATTGGAAAATGAAACCAAAATAAATAAAATTTTCTTTAGAAGTAAAATTTTATTTTTGGTTAAAAAAATTAGTTTCTGAAGATTTTACGAGTGATTTAACATCTTGCTGATTCATTTATTTTTAGAAAATGCCGAAAATATTTGAATATCTCTGCTAATTATATTAAAACAATTTTCTAAATTTGCTTTTTTTATATTTACGTACCAAACGTTCTATAATTTGTAGGATAGTAATTTGTACAATAAAATCAAATTTTTTAACTGCTCATATAAATTAAATCATATTTCATTAAGTATTTAAAAATTTATTATTAAATTTTCATTAATGTCCTTTCTAAAGATTCTAATAAAGGAAAAAAATTTAAAAGATGAATGTGTTTTAAAAAATCTCCGCTTAATAACCATAGTTTTTTGTTACATGTGGTACAACCATTTGAGACTTCATAAATCAATGAAGTCGCAGATCTATAATAAGGTTTTAAGTGATTGCTGTCTTATAGCTTCATAATAAATGAATTTCGAATATAATATAGAATAATATAATTTACTGTGGCTCAGTTATTTTATAAATGAATCCATTTATGAAAGTATTTATTGATATTTATGTATAATTTATGTTTTGCAATCTTGTGCAATGTTTTTTATTTAAAATGAGAGAAATTAAAAATGGAATGTACAAGATGAGTCTATATTTTTAGTTATAACCACCTAATGATAATTTTCTTATGTAATTTTATATTTTATTTAACAGGGTAAATATCGCTCAATTAGCAGTCAATTTTGACAATATTTTTACAAAAAATTTCTATAAAGTGAAACGTTAATTACAACCAAATAGCATCTTCACGAAATATTGTCCTTAGCTATTAAAGATAACATGGATTAAGAGCTACAGAAATTAAATCTCTCTATACCATGAGTGCATAAAATTCAATTAGATAAATGAGAAATATTAAGCTTAATTTGGCCCATTTTCATTGTTGGTATTACTGATTTTATATTTGGTGAAAAAAATGTATGTTATATAACATATAAAATTTGTTGTTATGAGATATTAAGCGAAATATTTATTTATTAATTTTGCATCAAATGTATTATTTATCTCAATTTTCTTTGGCTTTTACTCAACGATATTTGTAACTTCTAAGAAATAAACCGCTGCGCTATCTTATTTTTTTATTAAAATGACTCAATAATTACTTCATTAGCATCATTTTTGTGTCATCTAGAATACATTCTAGCATCAACGGAAACTTCAAAAGTTCTGCATTCCAAAATAGTCTTTTGCTGAGCACTTTTGTGTTGAGATTTCTAAAAATAAATATATTTCGAAAATCCTTCTTTTTTATCCATTTCCTTTTTCCTGGAAAATGAATAATTTATTTTGAATATTTTCTCCTGCATTTGCAGCGAATGCACACTTCTCCATCCACTGGCGAGGAATTTCACTTCACTCCATAATGAAATCGCGTCGAAAGCTGGCGAATCTTAGAAGCTTTGAATGTCGCATTTATTCCAGATATTTTTTTAGAACTAGGGAGGGTGGCGTTTCTGTCATAAAGACGAGAAATCAAAGCAGGTGCTGTTGTCATCCCAATCATTTTAGTAAAGAACTATGAAGGAGAGCTGTCTTAGAGTGTTTTAGTTTTGGCATACATATTTTTATTATATATTTAATTTTTTTCTTTCCACTACTGGAAGTATATAAAACGAATCCAATTTTAGTTCCTTTTGGATACAATTTTTTATGTTATATGCGCTGAGATAGTTACGCTTTCGGTTAAACTCGAAACGAGGCAAGAAGAATATTTACGCTCATTTTTTTAAAACTGAATTTACCAAAAGTTTTGCTTTGTGGAAATCGTATTCTGTTGGTGTGTTGGACAACCGGAAAAATTAATTATTTTATCTGAATGTGTAGTGTCTTTTTGTGTCACATGACATAGTTTTTAAAAAAAATGTTTTATGCAACGCCTAAATAATAAAAGAAAATGTTCAAAATCAGCTTTAGTGGCTTTTCATTTTATTTAAACACTTAAATTTTTCTTATAAGGGAAGTTATTACTTAAGGAGAATTTTGTTTACTATTTTAACAAAAAATATATGTCTACAAATTTAGCTCTGAAAGTTACTATATAGTGACCATAATTCCAGACATATTCAATAAGCTTTATTTATCTACGCAAATTTTAAATTTATGATTACATTTTCTGTTACCATCGATGTAAAAAATTAAAGTATGAATTAAATATATAGATTTTTGTTTATATGTTTGTTTCTATAAATATTCAAGCTAACTGTTTTTTTTTTTTTTTTTTTTTTTTTTTTTTTTTTAACTTTTATGTTGTATTAAAAAAAATTTTATCTTACGATTAGTTAACTAGTTTTATTTGAAATTTCGTAAAAGGAGTCAAATATTTTTGGCCTTAAACCGAAACATTTGGCGATATATTTTAAGACAAATGCCTATAGGGCAAAAATATCTGTAAATGCTTGAATTTATGTACGTGGTGTATTATTTTTCTATTATTGAAACCAAGTTTTACAGTTGCCATTCTTCCTGACCAATAAGAGGAAACAGTCAAATGAATGAGTTGCACTGCGTCCTTTAATTCACTCTTTCGTGGTTTGAGTTTCACTTTATTCGAGAATGCTTATAGTAATTTGGAATCAATTTTTAACTGTTATTTATCTATTAAACTATCCTTTGTTTGTCTCTCTATCGCTATTTTTGAAAGCTAATAATCTAAGCAATATGCGCCAAGAAAAATGAGGTAGGGGCTTCAAAGTAGTAAACGAGTAAAATGTCGCTAAATACCTATTAAATAATCGGTTATCGAACAAGAATCGACTTATGTTTATTCTTTTCCCTCGCCAATCCATAATAATTTAGTCTCTAAGTATGGAAAATTGATGTTATCCATATCAAGCTTGTGTAAACACCTGTATAAAGTTAGCATCTATTTTACTGAGTTTCATAAACATTTCTTTCTCGTGATTATGCTTCCGTAAGTAGTGTTTTTTCCACAATTCAATTCGTTCAATATATGCACATGTTCGCTGCTCAGTTATTGACTTAAAGTAAAGGATTGAATTAAAAAGGAAATGATTTATATATCCCCAATATTTCTTTTAAAATCAGTTTCTAAAAAGCAAGGCAGAAGCATTGAAAGTCTTCTTCCTGCCACTAATATCTTCCTCATCATCATGTTGGAGATTTATTTTTCTATTCTGCTTTCCTCGAGTACAAAATGCATTTATTGTGCACTGAATAGGACGCAGTAGCAATAAGCAGGACTAGAATGGCCGAAGTTGATTCGTGGTATTAACAGAAATGTCTTATTTATCAAAAAACTGTGATTTAGATATGAGATGTGATGTGAGCAATATCAGAGAATGGCTGCCACTTTTGCCAATCGAAACAGTATTCCTTGACTCGAGCACAGTGGTCGAGGAGAGTTTAATATATTACGTCTTTTAAAAACTCGTCAAATTTTTCTTTATTAATCGCTTGTGTTAGACCAAGGGTACCCAATTTTTCTTCTGATATAAATTCCTTTTAGAAAAATGATATTCCTAGAAATCTTACATTTACGAGCGTCTAATTTACGAACACATTGAATTGTTTATTAACTGAAGACTCATCTCTTACAGGGTGTGTATTGACCAGCTGATAATTTTAATTCCTATTTACAAACTCGTATTTTCAAAAATCTTTCATACGAGCAAGGCTTTATGCATTTTTCGTTTATTTTTTTAGCATTTGATGCTTTACTCATTTTTTAACTTTCGGTTCAACAGTTCGTTGGTTCGAATCCCACCTCAGTTAATAAACAATTCAATGTTCTCGAATCCACCTAGTTCATAAATATCTTTCTTGTAAGATTCAACAGTATGTATTATTTAAAAAGAAAACCATTATTTTTTCCAATGTTCATATGATCTAGAACATTTCTGTAACCGTAATCCAGATGAGGTCTAACCTCGATGCTAGGTGGGAAGACAGTGGCTATCGGAGTCCGCACCCCCTTTTAACTGATCAATCCACTGAAACATTTATCCCCCGCTGAATTTATGTACGAAAACGATACGGTGCCCTATCTCCTGACCATGATCCGGGAAAAGGATGATTCACTCGTGGTCCGATCCCTCTGATTAGGCACCTTTTTTTCCTTTTCTCCCCTCGCCAGTCATTGTCGCCACGAGTTGGTCTCTTAAGGTGCCTGAATCATATCGCCAGAGAGTGGTTTCTGGAATACATCCGACTTTTATGTCTCTTTGCCCTGGCCTTGCAGGTTACCACTCTTTGTTCTGATAACCGGAATCTATGGGCATAAACAAAGGGTGGGTAACAGAAAGGACTTCCGTTCAGATAAAGGCAGTGCAGTGCCAGGCTTGCTATAGTAGACTAATCCTAATAAAAGGCCAAACTGCCGCTCACTAAGTTTGCTTTATGTGGTTAAGGGCGGCCCAATGTTAAATGTTTTATCAAGAAAAATGCGTCAACAAATCTTAGGTTGAATGAGAGATAAGATAATAAGACTTGTAAAATGTGGCAAAGATATATTAATCCTGATTTTGATATCGTTCTCTTTGTCATGTTATTAAAAGCAATTTTCTTTTCCATGGTCTTTTCTTATTATTGTCAATATAAATAGCATTTGGTTTTTCCAACCTATGATCAGATACTAGAACGACAAAAATAACAAGTATTATGATAACAATGAATTATTGCTCAAATATTATAATTCAAGTTTTTGCTCTGTTGTTATAAATCCCCTTGAATATTTTTTGGCATTGTCAGGAGTATTTTTCTTAGTACTTAACAAATTGTCATCAAGAATAAAACTTTTATACTTAACATAATTGTCTGTAATAGAATTTCCCGTTTTATATTCAAATAGCATTGTCATGAATAACATTTTTGCTATTACTGTTGCTTAAAAATCCGTTGAAAAACTCAGTTAAATAACGATCGAGTGTGGAAGAATTACGGTTTAACTGTCAAAGAAGACAGAATGTTATAGAAACATTATTACAATAAATTTTTTAAATTGGCTGGAAAATTATTTTTAAAAATCGACAAATTTCAGTAAATTTAAACATAAAGTTCCTGAATATTTAATTAATGGAACGGATTTTCTGAAGATAATGTATTATAGATATACCTATTTTAAAAATATGCAGGTAAAAGGTAAGCAAACCAAACAAATGAACATCACCAGAAATATCTTATAAGTTCAAATTAGTGCTCGAGCAGCTTAAATTGTAAAATTAACTCCCTTTTTTCCCTATATTAATAATCGTTAATGATGCCTATATGATTAGGGAAAGTATATCTAACATTGCTTATATTTTAGAAAAATTCATTTAATTTTATTTACAAAAATTGAATATTAAGTATGAAAAACAATAAATGATTTTCATTAAGATTAAACAACATATAAGGTCTCTGCTAATCTATTGTTAACAAAAGCAGTGTTTATTAAGAAATAATCAAATTTGTCAACAAAATGCCGAAAGAATTTGAAGACTTGTACAAAATAACAACAACTAATCCGAAAACGCGACAATCACTCTCTATTTCGTGCCTTACAAAGGAATATGTCTGAAAATTTGTATCCAACAATTCCATTAAATTGCGGGACATAATGGGAAGAATTAACCCTTTACTTTCATTGGACCATGACAGCTTAGTGGGTAACCCTTTGACAGATATTAAGCGTCTACTTTGCGACGGTTATTGCAGTCCGTAGTAGTGACAAAATGTTTATTAGTCTTTGAAGATGGTCATTAACATTGTGCAAACACGGATGAGTGTAGTGTTTGAAGAGGCTGCTTATGTGTGCCTCGTCTTTGCTTGGAGCAGAGCTTAGTGTTTGATTTCGTGGAGATTTTTGCGCCATTAATTAAAAGGTAAAAGCTGGTGAAACTGGTTGCGCATCATCGCGGAAATGTCAATCTGTATCATCACCATTAAATTGAAGTTAATACATGATGAATGTGTTTTTGAATGAATAACACAAAACATGTGACTGCTTAAAAATATAGATTTTTGCGCTAATATAGAAGTTTAACGACATTTTTGCGCCAGTTTTGAAAATATGAGCTGGTAAAATTTGTTGCTCTTCTCCACTGAAATGCACATATATATCATTACCATAAAGTTAAAGTTGATAAATAAAGAAATATTCAATAAATAATTTTGGCAATAGAAAATTATAATTTTAAAAAACTGGAGATTTTTACAACAAATATTTTAAGTTTAAAAAATGTTTCACCATTAATTTAAATTTATGAGCTGTTAAAATTGGTTGCGCTTTTACGCTGCAATAACTATAATACATCATTAACATAAAATTGACTCGTTGAAATTGATAGGCGATTAATGTAATTTTGAACAAATAATGTTAAAATTAATCGAAAGATAAGATTGAAATGGAGATAATAGTCTTCTGCAATCCCCCTTCATCTAAAAATATAAGCTGATAAAATTAATTTCGTTTCAACGCTTTATATTCCATATCCATTATTAGCGTAAAATTGAAGTTGATATTTGATTAAATGATTTTGAATGAGAATAATTTTATGCAAAAGAATATAAATGGTTAAAAATGGTCTCAAATAAGGATTCTTTTTATTTTTAGTATTGTAGGTTGGCTTGGACGATTTCCATTTTGTTTTCATATATAATGTAATAAAATATTGATATATCACTTTTAAGATTATATAGCAATGTTGTATATTAATATTAAATCGTATCTTCTGTAAAAAGATCAATTTATTGAATTATATCTTGATAAATTATATACATTCTTTTATTGGATTGTTTTTAACTCGTTTCATTTCAATTTTCTGAAATCTTCCTTTTTATATTGAGTTTAATGTGGTTAAAGTTTCATTAATTCCAGTCTTTAAAATATTGCTTATAAAAATTGTTAAATATTATACTTTTGATAATTTTATTACAATTATGTAATAATTCTTAAAATATATCATATTTGTTGAATTTCCAAAAGTAAATACGATCCTTTTATATTTCCCGGTTATTTTTATAAAGCTATATATTTAGATTTCCATAATTCAAATTATATAACCAATATTTTTTTAAAGCTTTTCTAATTTTCTTATACTAATTAAAATTTTTATAGGTTAGTTGTAGTTTTTTTTCCTCTAAAAATATTCATCATTCCCATTTTAAAAATCGTGCTAGAAACAATTACAGTACTATTGACTCGAATAATTTTAAGAAATATATTGTAATTAACAATTATATAGTAATTTTTTCCAAAAACAATAATAATAAAATATTACATTTTTCTTTTAAAAAAAACTTAATATTTTATAATATCTAGAATGTATGTTCAACAATATAAAATGCTGAGTAAATTTTCTACTTTTAAATTTTTAAAAATTTTTAACATTTGCAACATTATATGTTTGGCTAAAGAAATCACTTCGCAGAAATTAAAATTCTGAAGAACTTTATTTAATTGGATTTGGAAAAGAAGGGAGAAAAATAGTTAGAAATTATTTCTTAAAATCGAATCAATAGTTGATTGTGTAAGCTTTTTTTTTTTTTTTTTTTCATTAAACTTCTGCATCAAGTAATTTAATTTAAAATCACATCCAAAACAAATTGCGAAATAAATTCAAAATAATCTATTCCTAGCAATAAAAGCTAAATGTATTGCAAAGCTTCACAAAACAAAAAGAAAATTCAATCTAATGTTTAATTAAAAAATAAAGCAATTTGGAAAAAATGTAGCAACAGGTGAACATTTGAATTTACAAAATCAAATTATTTTAGTTGTTTTAACTTGAAATTCTAATCCGTTAGCATTTTAAGAAATTTTAAATATGAATATTATAGATAAAACTTTCGATTTCGTTATAAATTTCTTAAGATGTATTTTAATATATATATATATATATATATATATATATATATATATATATATATATATATATATATATTTGTGTGTTTGCAGCTGTGTTGTACACGGTAGTGTGACGAAACCTCACATAAAGTTGGTAAAAGTGTTAGGGACCGAGCAAAAGATAACCCCAATACTTGTCCTGCCACCCCTGGGGTATCATTTCACTTGGAGGACATTGCGACAATTACCTGTTTAACGTGGCTCAATCACCGTTAGTGAACACGGTGTATCTTCGGTTCTTTCAAAATTCAAACTCACTACCTTCCAATAAAGAGAACAAAGATCTAGCCAACCAAGCCACTATGACCCTCCCTTCAAATGTGTGAATAACTCACATTATCTATGAAGCCCTCCCCCCATGAAACATTTTGTGTTGCGAATATTAAAATGCATTGCATCAACCATAGGCCGCCCATCATGTGGTTACAAGTCTCACATGTCGACTTCGTCATGTGAGCTTTGTGACCACATAAAGCATGATTCTAAACGATGGTACAGTAGCTAAAAATGAAGTTCCGTGAAAATAAGATAAATATTCATAACGGAATTTATATAATTTATTTTTTATTTATATTTTATTTACTTTTTTTTTTTTTTTTTTTTTTTTTTAAATACAGTTTTGTGCTATGAAAGTGTTTTATTCAATGCTATGCCTACCGTATTCAAAAAAAAAAAAAAAAAAAAATGGTGAAGGAACTACAGGGATTAAGAATCAAAACCTTGAGAAAGATTGAATTTGGATTTTTGCAGCGAAACAGAGAATGTAAAAATAGCATCTTGTGATGAGGTAAATTCAATTGGAGTACCTTGAGACGTGGTTCTCTTGTTTGCAAAATCTTTGAAATGGATTTCTAAAGCCACAGTGCCATGAAGACTCGTTTCTGGGATTGGTAACAATTGGATATAATCAAATAAGCCTTTATTAAAGAAATAGAAAGATTTTTGGCTTTCAGAATTTCCAAAAAATTAATTTTCTCGCTTTTTTACCTGAATATTAATGGTTACTCATAAGCTTTCATCAAATTAAGTTTTGTATTTCTTAAAAAATTTAATGACATAGGTTTATTTGAATTTAATCCTTTCTCTGTGCAGGCAATGTATGAAAGATTAAAAATTGAATCATGCTCATGGGAACTACAGTTGTTAATATATATATATATATATATATATTGTAAAAATTTGAGTGGAACTATAATAATATTTCAGTCGTAAATAAAAATGATAAGTAATGTACTTATTAAAATTTTGAAACTAGTGTGACACAAAATGAAATATAGTCGAGCTATCAGAAATCTTTTATCTCGAAATAAGTAATTTTTCCTATTTACAAACAAACATTTTGCTTTTTATGACGAATAACGGCGCCTAATATTTGATAGATTGTTTTATTATTAGACTTGGTGTTTTAATTTTAGTTTAAATACTAGTTCATAAAATGATTTAAAATAATAAATTTTATATTAATACATGTACTCTAGTACAATTTTTTCCCAATACATTGGAACAAATATAATTCTGTACATGATTTTTTAAATACATTAATTATAAATCAGAAAAAAAATTTTTTTTTTATTATTTTCGTTTGATTATTAACTTGATATTTTCTTTTAAGTTATCAATCAATTGTAGTTGATGTATTCTTTTCTTTTAAAATTACATTAATTTACATTAAAATTTGAGTTGGAAACCGAATAGTATGCTTGATAGCTCAACATTTTGTAAGTTCAATTCTCTCTTGTTTTAACTGTTTATGATGATTCAAAATTCATTTTTAAGCATCAATATAATTTGTTCTTTTAACAAAAAATGATTATAGAATTACAAAACTAAATAAAGTAAGAAAAAACTCAAATAAATGTTAGTATTAAATCAAATTTAATAGTTAAAAGATTAAATTAAGTTCTTAATACTTTTATAATTTTCTTAATTTAGTAACATTTATCAAGTAAACATAATAAACCTATGGGAAACCGTAATTGTGATATTTGAATAATTTTTCTGTGTTTATTTGGGGCTGTTTGAATTTACTCATCAACTTTAAATGCTATTTTTATATTGGGGTATTAAAAAATTTGAAAAAACTGCCAATTAATTTCTTGGAATTTTAATAGTTTAAGTTCCATTAATGCTGGGAATCTTGTGTTTGAAAGGAGCTGCAATTTTTTTAATCCTTGAAATGTGTGTGTGAATTCATTCCATGTATATTCTAAATTTTATGTTAAAAGAAATCAAATAAAGTTTTAATTTTTTAACAAAATTCATTGAATTTAAAATAATCCATTAAATCGATTCCTAATTTCATGCATTCATGTTTGCAGTCAAATCTTTTTTGAGGGATTTTCATTTTATTTTTTCAAATTTCTATTTATGATTAACATTAATTGATCAATTACCGCGAAATACTTCAAAATCTATTAAAAGACATTATACTTTTACCGTTTAATGCTTTCAAATAATGAATCTGCCTGAGTTAGTAAATCATAGTAATCATCCCCGTCAAAATCTCATGATTTAGTAAAGATATTTTGAATCCCCAATTTTTCAGATTTTTAACTTTCAAAGAGAGGCATGACTTCAAGTTCTGCATCTTATATTATATGCATGATCTCTGGGCCTGCAGGAAATTCTCTACTCACCTTGATGACAAGGATCTCTGAATGATACAAGGAATATCGAGCGTTGAATGCATGATGGGGATTTTTTCTGTGGAAAATCCTCTTTTGTAGGGATTTTGAAGAGGCATTTCAGATTGCGCATAAAGAGGTGCAGGCTTTTGAAATATGCTTTGAAACATTTGTAATGCTCGACAAGAAACGCTGTTATTTGCGTTGAACTTTTTGGAGTGCCGCTCCAGGGGATGAATGCGATTCTTTTTTAAATCTTCCGGAAAGATGGGCACATAAAAAACATTTTGTTTGTTGCATTCTAAAGTTCAATGTATATAATAAATGTCTATGACTTTGAAATTCTTTTCCTGCTACTCTGGATAAGTATTAGCATTATTTTTAGAACATTTACTTCTGAAAGTATAAATGTTCCTTGTAATCTGTGGAAATATGAGGATGATATTAAAGCGAAATATTTTATTTACATAAATCCCATTAGGGTTATCATTTTGACCGATGCTTTTATGAATGCTTTCCATGTAAATAGCTTTTCTATTGCAAATAAACAGAAAAAGTAGAGAATTTCAACTCGTTAAAGTAAGTTGGACTTCATTTTTTAAAGATAAAATGTGTGTTAAAAACGTAAATTATTTTAGAACACGTAAATATTTGCTATTTTGAATTACTTTGTTGAATCTATTTCAATGTAACTCTCAGTAAATTATTTTTAAATTAAGTTACTTGGAGTAACTTTCAACAATTCTTATTTTTGATACTTGTAATTACTTTGGTGAGAGTTTTCCTGTTATTTGCCTAGACTCAAAACATTCTTGTGCATGACTTTCAAAAAATTTTTTTGTCAGGGCTTCCTTGTTATTTGCTTTGATGTAATAATCTTTTGTTCCAAAATATTGTTGTGCAAAACATTTAAAAAATTTTATTAGGATTTTCTTGTTATTTGCCTTGCTGTAACGTTCTTTTGTCCTAAAATATTGTGTGTGTGATATTTACAAAAATTTATGACTTTTTCTTTGTTGTTTGTCATGATATATAGTTCTCTTGTCCCAAAATGTTTTTGTGCAAAACATTTAAAAAACCTTATGAGAAATTATCTGTTTTTTGCCATGATGAAAAAAAAATTTGTATCAAAATATTCTTGTACATTTAAAAAACAGTCATTTAAAAATCTTAGTTATTAAAAAAATTCATTATATTTTCCATTAATATTTAAATTAAATTGAGGCTACTTGTGTCGCATTCTTTACACAAATAAAAACAATATTTTATTTCTAGAATTCCCTTTTAAATACAGAATTTTGCCCAGAAATCTTACTTCACGTCTTTCAAAAAGAATTTCTTTTGGAGAATCTGATACTTTAGAGCCGAATTCAACACTGAATCAATAAGGAATCATATTTTTTTGTCATTATTAAATCTGTATATGTTATGTTTAATAGTATCGAATGTCGTTTCCGTGAAGTTCTAGAGATGAAAGAGCCTTTGTCGCTCATAATTTGAAGCTAATGCTTAGCTTCTTCAATATTAAAGGTACAATTTGTACTCAAAAATATGATGCACACAAATTTAATCTATTATTTTTTCAGTTTGGAATCACGATTCTATTTTCAAAAAAAGTAAATGAAAAAAGTAGGTCATATAAAAACAGAATTTCTTGAGTTTCTACTTATTATTCATTTGATCGAATACCTGTGCCGCTGACTAAACTGATGACGAAGAGGTATTGCAGCTCTTTGCTGTCGGAAAGCAGACTTTTTTTTTCAACATTGATGCTGGTCGAGATCTGCTAGATCCATGACTAATGAATATATTTGCTCCATGTATGGTAAATGCCGGTGTAACTATTGAATAGTTTCGGTATTCATTTCATTAAATTTGGAAATCCTGACTCCCCATTATGTAAATTTTGCTAGTGGTTCAAAATCCATTTTAAATTGCCGATTAGCTGTTGTGGATAGCAAGCTCTAGAGCAACAACCAAACTAAATGAAAGGATAATTTTTCATGGTCTTACTTAATGTTGTGGTTGAATATTTCTGGTTTCTCTAAGCAACTAATATGTACTTTCAATAAATAATATTTTATAATAATTAAACTTTCTTCATTTTTGCTATATATTAATTTAAAAGCACATAGCATTTTCTTAACAGAAACCATTTGATGCCAACAATCGAAGTTTAGGGTCATTTTATTGGAAAGGCTTTGAAAAATTTAACAAAACTTTACATTATTACCAACAAATATAAGGCGACCTATTCAAATTTATTGTCAATGGTTAAATCCAAACTTTCAGCTTGTGATGCAAGTAGTTTTGTTAAAAAGCACTTCGAGAGACTGGGTAAACATTGGCGATAAAATTGTTATTACATTCTATTACTATGCTTTCCAAGCACTTAAATTTTAAAATGCTCTTCAGATGTTAACAACGTGGAAGCTACAGAAGTGGATGTGTCCTTCCCTACCTGTACATGCCCCCTTTCATAGTCACGCGGGGGAGTGTAGCTCCATTTTGTGGGGGAGGGATTAACCTGGAAGGTGGCCTTCTCCTGCACCCCTATTACGTGATTTATCGCTTTCATTTACGACCTGCTATCTGCCTTTCCCATTTTACCCCTCTCCCCCTTACGAAATTGAATGATGCAGGGAGGAGCGTTTCAAAAGGGGTTTCTGCTGAATTTCAATTTGTTTCGGTCTCTGAGGGTGGAAAGGGATTGAATCGCGGTTCGTACTCTCTTGCTGAAAGATGGTGTCATCCCTACCATTTTTTTACTTCCGTTCAGATTTGAATCCTTCTGTATGCGAATTTGACATTCGGGTAATCAGTATTCTGAAAGATTTCAATTTTGGTCTTTCTCGTTGTTCAAATCTTTGTTGAAAGCAATATGAACTCTGTTGTCGCTTTTATTTTTCTTATTCACATGTAATTTTATTCGCTCGTGAATGTTTATATAAACAGCAAAGTTGGAATAATATTGGCGACACATTTGTCAACATTGTTTTACACAAAATTAATGTTAACTCTTCACTCGTTATATTAGCCTAATTTCCTTGGCTATGAAATCTGTGTCGAGAATGTCGTCGTTAGCAAAGTATAGTTATTGACTCAATCTGAGCCAATTTTGGTTAATCTTGATCTACAATGCTAACAGCAGATATAATTTGCGAATTCTTTGACTGTAATTTCTATTTCTTTATAGGTTTTTTAAGTAAAACTTTTATCTTTGTCAACTGTACTATAAAGATCGAAATTATAGATCTAATTTTCATTTTTATCTCGTTAATTTCGTTTTCGCTATAATGTGGAATACTGGTTTTATCCATAGTAAAACCGCCCAACTTGTCTTGTGGTCAGCGTGCCTGGCTGTGGATATTGAGATTCTGGGTTTGAATCGCGGTTCGGGCATGGATGTACTTTCATTCTCTATCTATCCTGTCTTTGTCCTTTCCTTGTATGAATGGGATGTGAATGGTTGCCTACCCTATAAACGGATACCTATGGCATGTGTGTACAGAGGAAGTCGGATTCCACACCAAAATATGGTTCAGTTAGAAAAGTGGAACAGGGCACTCATAATGCCAGCCTAGCTGGCACATGACAACAACAACAACATTCATAGTAAAAGATTAAAGAAGCATGGTTATTATATTATCTCACTACAAAAGAAATTGTATTATATAATTTTTTTTATTTTGGTCTAGATATTTAATGTGTGTTTAATCGTTTCATTTATGAACTTATTATTTAATTGGTATTACAATCTTGACATCGTTCACAGAAATTCATTTGTGAATTAGATACTTTCACTTCGAGAAGAGAATTGCGGACGGAAAACGGGGCCGTTGTTTAAATGCTTCTTATACGTTCCAGCAGACCTTTAGAAAATAGCAAAAATTGAAAGCATCAATAAATGATTTTTACCACAAATCTATACTGACGTGTGCAATCCTACTTTCTTTTTCTCATCATTTCAGTATGCAAACGATAAATACTAATTCATCAAGAATTACTGTGTACATTTCAGAAGATGAATGGTAATTTATGATTATTTTCAATTTCCTTCTAAAAAGTTGGCAGAACATTTCGTCCGCGATGATCCGATAACGTCATATGCAACTATCCGTCTATTTTAATGTAAACCATTATTAAAATACCGTTTCTAGAACTGTTTGGTTATATGGATCTGGCAACGAAGAGTCTTATAAAGCTATTTATTTTTATTTTAAGAAAATGTTCTCTATGTTTCGTAGTTATTATATATACGAGTTTTATTCAACACTAAATAAGAAAAAACTTCAAATGTCCATTAGAACTATAAATCAATACATTATTCTTCTGCAAATCAGCAGCGGGGTACAAATGAATGGTTAGGCTTTGGCCTTCACAATAGCATTTGGAACTAATAGGGTATATTCCCACCTTGGCTACCTTTGTGACTTTCTAACTCTGTTTCCACTTAAAAAAACGTATATATGACACAAAAATGACGTAAAACACGAAAAGGAAAAAAAAAAACTTGACAACAAACAGTTCCAAGAAAGCAATAAATATTCAAATTGGCAACACCAAAATGAAAACCAGAAAACTGTAGTCAAGACAAAGGATGGCGAATTTGGTGAGAAATCTCTTGGGGCATTTTGTGAATTATTTTTTTTTCTTTTTCAATGTGGGTGTTTATTCCAGATTGAATAATTTCTTCGGAAGAGACAATATGAATCAATTTAAGTGCAAATAAATATCATTTCTCTAGTTGCTGGATTTGATTTATTTTATGTAAAATTCTTTTATACAAACTGAAGTTTCCTGATCAAAACAAAATTATCGCTGATTTCTTTGATAAGCTTAGAGAAAAGGACTTAATCTTGATTTAACATATTCAAAGAATTTCTTTCTATAGCCATCGTGCCAATATAGTTTACTTAGTAGAGGCATTTAATTGCGTTTGAAAATTGTTGGACATCAGAACGTATACAAATTTAACCCAAATATTCGCCAATAGCATCTTTCCTATGACCAACGTCCCAACTTCATTTAACCAATTTTGGTTTAGTGTGCATTGAAGGAAAATTGTTTATTTTATAATGCTCTACTGCCTTACAGAAAAAACTCAAGAAGTCGCCCATAATATATTTTTTCTACCTGGATATAAATGTATAATTATTAAAGTTTGTTACTTTTTAATATAAAGAATATCTTATCTGTACTAAGAAAGCCGTATAAACAATGGTTTTCTATTTCTAAGTTTACTTTAACTTGATTCTTGAAGCTTTAACTTGATGAAAGAAAATTAATCTTTGGTATTTCTTCCATTTTGCTTGAATAAACTCGTTGAACCGACATTTCGTGGCAACAAAACAAAATCCAGATTAATTTACAACTAATTGTTAGTTTTTTTTTTTTAATCTAAAATCAAAATATGGCACTTGTTTAAATAAAATGGCAAATTCATTTCGAAACAAGATAATGAATGTATGTGTGTTAAAATTAATGATACCTTGTACAGGACTGATAGTAACATTTGGCAATTTTATCACTTGCACCGACAAAGTAAATTAATACTAAAGCTTGGTTAAATGCGGCTACTAATGATTAATTTCGAAAGAAATTCAATCAAACAATTTATGGGGGAGAAAGCTTTTCAATTTTATTAGAGAAACCGAATTATGTCAAATGCTTCCTTTGCTATCCCGTGGACTAAAAAAAAAAAATGCCTGCGAAAAGCAATTTTTCTCTAACAATGGAAAACTATATACCAAATACGGGCATTTTTTGGTTTTGAATAATTATTTGTGTACCTTTATTACGCAGAAAAAGATAATGGTATTTATTGAATGCACAACAGAATGTGACTAGTTTTGCCGCCAATATTTTTTTCACTTAAATGACTTTTCATATTTTTATTTTGTCTTTAAAATAAGGAATTTAAAATATCTTTACTTATTTATTTTTGCAAATAAAATCGAATGTATAAATTTGCTTCTCGTACATTCTTAAAACATTATTAACTATTTTTTTAAAATTAACTTTTTGTGTTAGCCCTCATTAAATCTGCGCAATATGAAACGGTTAAAAGAATACATGAAATAATTTAGCGTTCATTTGTATAATTTGCGCTAACTTTTCTGACAGGCGAATTTTACACTTGCACCTCTCAGTTTTATCCAACTCACTTTAAATATACATTTATTTTCAAAGAATATATGATTAAATCTCTTCTTTTTTGTTGTCATATATACATACTTACAAATTATTTACTGTAAATAAAAATGAATAGTATATTTTTACGTTTAAAATTCCAGTCATGCTATTGTTTCATTGTAAAAAAATATGGTAATATTTTATAGAATACTTATAAAACAGATAACAGTTTGGAAAATATTTACCATCCATTTGTAGATATTTACACTAAAACGTCATTTAATGGTACAAAAAAATTCATTAGCACCCCTATCTTACATCCCATACTCTGTCGCTTTCATATGATTTCTTTCATGGGAGGTAATCCTGCGAAAAGCGCAGATGGCCACGATTAGGTGAGAAAGGAGAAAAAATCAAAATGGTTGTTGAGGTAAAAAAAAAATCAACCTCTCTTTCAATGCGAACCATTCAAAGTCAATCTGTTATCACAAGAAAATGATTTCCGCTAACAAAATATTGGTCTATCCACTTTGCGTAATTGTTGCGAGGCTCTTATCAGGTTGACTTGCGTGGACCTTTTCAGTCTAATTCTGTATTCTATTAAATATAATGAAAAAATTATTATTTTTTTTTTTTGTGTGAGTTCTTGAATTCTGAGTACATTGAATTCATTTAACATCACTGTGAAGTTATTTTTCCCTCTCACTCTCTCTTATGAGAGAATTTGGTGAGCAGCCGAACTATTTTAACAAGTAATCCAGTTTAGGTTCCGATTATGTTATTCCTGATAACAACCTGCATAAATCAGTTAACTGTGTAATAAGGCACGAAGCAGTAATAAATTCAATAAATTTAACTGAATGAACTGTAAATGAATCATACCAAAATAATTATATAAGATAATTTTTGTTTAAATATTTAAAAATATTCTGTTATTTTTTGTAAATATTTAATTTTTTCAAATCTCTACATGATTATGACTGATGCTTTTAATATTTTCTGTTGTACTTCACACAAGCTAACAGACATGATTAGTGATCTGATCTGGAGTTCTACAATTCATGTGTTCGATTCCTACTACAAGCTTGAATGTTTTGACATTGCTTATAGTTCCAGACATGTATGCAGAAAACAGAAGCGTAACACCCTTCTCCCGTTATTCTAACAGTGCCTGGAATCGAATTTAGGATCTTTCGTTTGGAAGAGCGGTGTCGCCCCTTGAGAGTCGATGTTTGTAGTGATTCAGAAACTACTTTAAACTCTAAGTGTCTTCGTGTGCAAAAAAGGACCGTTAAGCTGTAATCAAATATAAAAACCTGCCGAACTGGCAACTATTAGCTTTTTCTTTTCGAGTTTGAGGTATGAAGCTCGTAGGTTTGGTTGTCACCTCGAGCATTGATCTTTCAGTTGTAGTTGGGAATCCACTCTTCATTGTAACTCTCGGCAATAATTAGTTTTCGTATACAGAAAATTATTGTCCTACATTTGCATAAATATTCGCCTTTTCTTATTTTTAATAAACAAACATTGGCGGTTTATTAAATGTCAGAAAAGTGAAAAAAATCATACTGCCATTACTGTATCAACTTCAAACGTCTCTTCATTCTTCGACGAAGTTCTATGAAGCAATCTCTGAAACAGATTTTGAAATAAATAAAACTCAGAAAAATTATAATATTGTGTCTTTGTATGTTATTCCGATACAAATTGAAATAACAAAACTAGATCTGTTGTCGGAAAAAAAAAAAAAAAAAAAAAAAAACGGGGAGGGAAAGAAGGGAAAGTGTGTAAAGCAAAGAAGATTAATATTGTTTCCTTGTCGTCCAAGAAAAGGGAAAAGAGTCCCTCCCGATATTCTGAATTCCTCTCTCATGTGCACGAAATCCCTTTATCACACCTTTTCTCCCTCCTGTTTCCTGCATTATTGAACGAGTGGATTGTCTTGGGGGGAAAACATGAGGGAAATGAAAATAGCATCAGATTCTGAGGAGGAGGGAGAATTCTCGTACAATGCTCTTTTATCGGCCTGGTTAGGGGCGAACACTCTTTTGCATTTCAAATACTTTCGGTAATTTTCAATTGGAAAGCATATCGGTATTCCAGGCCATTCATGTACTTCTTTGGTATTTCGCTTTGAACTTTAAATCTATTATAGTGTCAGCTCTATTATTTCGGTGGAATTCCCACTGTTAGCATGATATTTGTTCATTTCGTTGTTCTTGTATTCTCATGAAACTTTTGGCTTGGCGCTAAAATTGAAATCAATCAATTTGTCTCATTTTTGTTTGATTCTTCGAATTTTTTAGACCTTGTACCACAATCAATGCTAAATTTTTGTCTGTCGTGCAATCTAAATTTTTTAATCTAACTTGTAATTGTATATATCTAAAATAACTTAGTCTTTTAGATGATATCCGGTGAAGGTGCCTTAACTTTTCATCAAGTTGTAATAACGAAACATTAAACCAAGAAGAACTATGAGTTTTGTATGCAGAAATTCTCAAGAAAAGATGTACGCGGTCACAATTAGGTATGTTATTATTGCATATCCTCTTTGGGGCCAGCAATGCTAGACCTAGTCCGTAACGACTACAATTACCCCGTAGTCTAAGGGCAGCGTCACTAAACAGTATATATCGAGATGGTACATCGAAACATAATATAGTAGATATGTACATCGAGATAAAATGTAGTAGATATGTAAATTCGAGACATAATATAGTAGATATGTACATAGAGACATAAGCTAGTAGATATGTACATAGAGACATAAGCTCGCAGATATGTACATAGATACATAACCTAGCAGGTATGTACATAGAGACATAAGCTCGCAGATATGTACATAGATACATAACCTAGCAGGTATGTACATAGAGACATAAGCTAGCAGATATGTACTTCGGGACATAAGCTAGCAGATATGAACTTCGGGACATAAGCTAGCAGATATGTACTTCGGGACATAAGCTAGCAGATATGTATTTCGGGACATAAGCTAGCAGATATGTACTTCAGGACATAATGTGTTGTTGCTGTTGCATATCCCCCTTGGCCAGCAGTGCTAGACTAGGTCAATAATGGTAAACACCTCCAAAAAATCTGCACCATCAAAGGATCGTCATCTAAATCCTGCTTGTGAACATCCCCAGGCACTCAAAGATATGTTCTGACATAGCTTGTTCAGCGAAACAGTTGGAACAGGTCTCGAAAATATTGGAGCCTTCAGAAAAACTGAATGATCTGAGGTGACCCCTTTGATAGTGGGTGAGAGTAGTTGGCTCCTATCTTTAAAAGCGTGAGCCAGAGGCAAATGTAATAGATAATTATATGGAGACATAATGTAATATATGTGTATATCAAGACATAACGTAATATATTTGTCCATAGAGACGTAATATAATATTTATGTATATCGAGACATAATGTAATATATATGTACATCGAGACGTAATGTAATAGATATGCAATCGAGGTATAATGTGGTAGATATGTACATCGAAACAAATATTAGATATGCACATCGAGACATAATGTAGTAAATATGTACATCGAGTCATTATGTAGTATATGTACACCAAGACATTAGCTAATAGATATTTACATCGAGATATAATGTAGTAGATATGTACATCGAGACATAATGCAATAGATATGTACATGGAGACATAATGTTATAAATACGCACATCGAGACATAATGTGTTGTTGTTGTTGTTGCATGTCCCCTTTGGCTAGGAGTGCTAGACTAGGTCCATAAAGTTAAACACCCTCAAAAAGTTTAGCATCATCAAAGGATCATCGTATAAATCTTTCCCGGACAGCCCCTGGTATGCAAGCATGTGTTTTAACGTAACTTGTTCAGAGAAACAGTTGGAACAGGTCTCGGAAATTTTGGAGCCATCAGAAAATTGTAATGATTTGAGGTGACCCTTTCAAGAGTAGCTTGCTCCTGTCTTTTAAAGCCGTGAGCCTCCCGGACGAGAGCATCGGTACCATGGGTGCTCTGGAGGGACAATCATTGTGGTCTTAATCCTGATTTTTACTCTTGAAAAGATTTCCAAAAAGGTGTGAGGGGCATCGTCTCCGAGATTTGATTCGATTTATTCATTGAACTATCATTTATGTTTCCCTCTGGGGTGATTTTAATGCAAGGAAATCATTGTAATCTTTTTAACTGTTATGGGAAAACAAATGTCTTCAGTAAAATAAGCTTGTTTTTTATTGAAATTTGCTGAACTTGATAAATAAAGTAAAAAGAAAACACCCCTTTAATAATCATAAATTATTATATTTAAGATTTCATAACAAGTTCTTGTTTCTGATTGAAAAATTTTATTTTACCATGTACAAGACAGAAAATAAATCATTTGGAAACGCGTTTCAAATTTAAATATTTTTATGATTTTTGTCTTTTTCGTTCTAGCATTGTTTGATAATGTGATGTTATCTTTAGTGTCATATCTGTTTACGGGCACAGGTGCCGGTTAATCCACGATTCCAAATTCTTAGATTGGCGATTATTTGGCGGATTTTCTTATGTATCTGGTAACCTCGTTTTTATTACATCATACATATGGAGATCTATTAGAATTATGCAGAAAATTATATTTTGTTAACCCTAGTATTTACGTCATCGCGCACGTCACGATACGTCATCTTGGTAACATTTCTTCATCGCCAAAAAAGTTCAGAATTTTCAATCATGGATTATATGACACCTGTGCTCTGATCACGTGGATTGTTATAAATATCACCAAATAAATGTTTGAAAATTTTGTTTTTATATATTTCTTCACTTTACGTAATCTTCTAACCCTTCTGTAATAAATACAGCGCCATCTAATTTACTTTGAATTTACTTATTACAATATCCAAAAATAACAGCTCGGAAACAATGACAAAATACAAAAATATGTTAAACTAATTTTTGAAGAACATGGATAACATTTGAAAAGCTGCCGCTGTTTGAAATGGAAAAACTGTCCGTTCATCTCATTGACACCACCTATAAAATAGTTATTTTGCCAAATGTTATCAAATGCTTTTAAAAAATTTCCTTTTATACTATTTTCTTCCGGCGAAAATAAAATTATCAAAATTCAAAGTTACGTCATAATTTTTACTATCTTGCAATTATATCAGTTAAACTTTTATATAACTTTTCGGAATATGTATGAGATATTTATTTGCAATAACTCTCCAAAATACTCAAAATGATTAAATTAAATATAAAATAATTTAATATAATTCATAAAATAGATGTCGAATAAATCACATTATTTTCAATAGAATTCGCCTCTTCGTCGATATTCATGTTTTTGTTACTGGAATTGTACAGTTTGCCTAGAATTGTGCATTTGTTTCACTTATAATGTAAAACAAGCAATATTTTAAAACATTTGTTATTTATTTCTAAAATCATTTGAGGAACTCGATTTATCAGTAAATTATTTCATAATTTTGAAGTTAGATATAATTTTCTTTTTAGTTTCTATTATTATTTTATTTTTCCATCAAATTAGCTTGAATAATTTTATTAAATATTGATATTAATTAATATATTAAGTAAATTTATGGAATGAAAATTAAATTGTATAAAAGAACTGGCAAATCTTTTATTATTGTAAATTGAGAGCAATATTAAATTGCTATTGCTTAAGTGACTCCTTAAATTTACCGATATGATTTTCAGAACAGTTCGTTGGTTCGATTCCCAGATTAAACGTCGGTGCCTGTAGTGTTGTAGTGTCTCATAATTTTTCTGAAAATTATAGTTCCGGTCGAGTTAAATGTGCAAAAAATGATCGTAAGCAATAAGGAAACTAAACAATTCCAATTTCACGATTCTTCATTTATACTTGTAAAAAAGAGCAAAAAAACTAATTTTTCTATTTTGAAAGTTTTAACATTGTTTTTTATTTTACAACAGAAATGTTTCTTTTGAAAAAGTTAAAAAAAAGAAAGTTTTTCATATAGTATACCGTTTTAATTAAGAAGAAATGAGTTTTCTTACTTTGAACATTATATTGAAAGAAAAATTATTATACGATTCATTTCTTGTTAAATGTTGCACAACATTTCTTGTTAAATGTTGTGGTCTGTTCAGAGAATTCATTTAATAAATTTCCTATAGTCCCCAACTGTAGGAAACTTATTAAATGAATTCTCTGAACAGACCACAACATTTAACAAAAAAAAAAAAATTAATTTCGTAGGTAATTTAAAAATGAATATCAATGTTATATTAAAAAAATTGCATTATTTATTTAAACAATTGCTTTTTTATTCCTAAACTTATTACTTAATAATAGTTCTATTATAAAATAGTCTTATTAAAATGTATGGATACACAAATATAAATATATTAGAAGAAAATGTATATAATTTAAAATATTCTATACAATTTAAATTTTCAATTACATTTCTAATGATTTTTCCGCTAAACAAAGATGAATGTTTGCCGAATTTTAATAATAATTTGACCCCGATATACATGTAAAATAATTAGAAATAAACTATTTAAACTTAAAATGAGACAATGATTCTTTTGTGTAGTTTTTAAAATAAAACTAATTTTTTATTATCAAGTTTGTACATTCCAATATTTTTTTCTTATTAAATTCTAATGAAAAGAAAAATTATGAAAATAATAGATTTTTTCGTCGTATTAATAGAAGATAAAATTATTTTAGGAAGAAATTTTACTCTGCTACTATAGATATTACTTCTGTAACAAAGAACTTTAAGTAAACAATTTATTTATTTGTTTCTTAGAGTGAAAAAATTAATTTAAAAAATTAGTTTTTTATTATAAAGATTTTTTGTTATTTCGAAAAAGATATCTAAAAATAGTTACAAATGATGCAAATTTCTATTTTCGCAAAAAAATGTAGTTTTTTAAAAAATTTTTATTTACTTTTTAATAATAGGTGACTATTTATGCACGATTACATATTATTAATAAATTCTTTAATATTTCACAATATAACTGTAAATTTATAAATATAATTATCATCAATTTTTATAACTATTTTTTAATTTTACTAAATGTCTTATTCACACACACACAACCAATTTTTTAAATGCAATATAGTTTAGTGCGCAAACATAAAATATACTGTATGGATATTTTCCCCGAAAACAAATATATTCAAATTAAAGATTAAAGGATGAAAATTAATTTCTATTTTAATATATAATTTGCAAATATATGTAGTTTTCGTTGCATTTTCATTGTTTTACTTCGTATAGTTGAAATGTTTCAAAATTTTAATTTTATTGCGAAGAAAATGCATGCTGATACATTTAAAATTTATTTGAGTTTGTTTCTAAAAAATCGAATATATAAATAAATATAATATGCATAATTTATATAGGTATTAACACCAGGATCAGAATCTAAGTAAAACATAAGCATGTTCGAACGATATTTCTTATATATTTTTTTTATCTTTTTTTAAATCTTATTTTATTTAATCAACATCATTCATTGACAAATTTACGTTTAGTTAAAATTTGGGAGCTCGTTATTTTTAACAATGTCTTCGATAATGTATCGAGTTTAAAAAAAAGGGGCGACAACATTCGCTCTACAAACAGTTTGATGTGAAACGCCTCTCTCCGTTCCATAAGCCCTCACCAAACGTTAATTCCTCTTTGATTTCAGATCTTCGTTGTTTGTTGACATGTGATTGCATGCATTTACCTAAACAATTCACGAAGATCTAACTTGCAGTCACGTGATCGCTATACGGGCCTCTTCTCTCAAGTTCAAATACTATATGTAGATGTCAAATACTGTGCTCAATAGGATTCAAATATTTTATGCACATAACTACATTCACTGCGGCCGGCACACATTGTTCAATTACCTCTGCAAATCATACACCATGTTTGGCTCAGTCTTATCCATATCTATTGCATTAATGTATGAGAAATTTATGGAGATAAGTGTGCTAAAACATGCAGCGACATGAAATAGAGTTTATAAATCTTGTATGGATTAATACGACAGCATGAATATATGTATCCACATATTAATGTTTTACATTGCCCCTGTTAAGTAACTTTAAATATGATTAACTAACACCAGAAGATGGATTTCAAAACTATAGTTAGGATATTAATTCTAGTGGAATTGATCTAGCAAATAAATAAATGTTCTGAGAGTATGCAAGCAATTATCTTTCGCTACACCATGCGTTGAACGTTACAACAATTTGTCTTACGGTAAACAAAAATAAACAAAATCAATATCCTTTTTTAGGTTACATCTTTCTCTGCAAATTTTAAAATGTTGCACCTTTTGACTTACAATTTTACAATTATTGTTATTTTTTCTGCTGTACTGAAAACAATGAACACATTGGCTTCCATTCTGGCTAAAGCTTAGTATTTAAATAGGTAGAATACAATGAGTCTCCTTTCAGAAAATTTGTCTTTGTAAGAATGTAAATCTCGGTACAAGATTTTTCAAGAGCTGGAATTCGATTAATGATGATGTAAAAGATGCATTGGGGAAGGGAACTTCGATACAACGAATACTTTTTGGAGATCGCTTAAAATGACTTTCCGGGGATTTTTTTTATATTTTTACATAGAAACAAAAAAATAATAATGTATTATTATACAGTTATAAGCCTGTGCGTAAAGTATATAATATGTTCATAATCTCGTTTGCAAATTTCGTTTTGTGAAACTTGTAATAGATATCCGACATGAAATAAAAATGTATCCTTTCACGAAATTTGTTAAAAATAAGATTTAAAATGCAGCATGTACGTATAAATTCCAATTATTTTGAATTTTATATTGACTTTTTTTATTCTTCAAAACACAAAAATACTTACTCGAAACCTTCAACAAACTTCAATTAAGTAAATAGTAAGGTCATAAATTAAGTATTAATCATTACAAAAGAGCATGATTTAAAAATATTTCTTCAAATTTTAATAAACATTTTTATTAATTATTCTTTTTTGTATCTTTTTTATTCATACCGATGAGGACAACTTCATTCGCCTAGTTAAACAACAACGTGCCTTGGTTACTTGTGAAAAACGTGTACCCATTTTTTCAGCATAACTTCCATTTCGAAAAAATACACTACTGGCCATTAAAATTGCTACACCAGGAAGAAATGCAATAACAAAATTATATTTATTGGACAAATATATTATACTAGAAATAACAAGTGATTAAATTTTCAAAAAATTTGGCTGGATATATATATATATAGATCCTGAGAAATCAGTACCCAGAACAACCACTTCTGGCAGTAACAACAGCAGTTATACGCCTGGGCATTGAGTCAAATAGAGATTGGATTGCATGTACAGGTACAGATGCCCTTGCAGCTTCAACACGATGCCACAGTTCATCAACCGTAGTGACTGGCGTTTGGTGACGAGCCAGTCGCTCGGCAACCATTGACCAGACGTTTTCTAGTGGTGAAAGATCTGGAGAACGTGGTGGCCAGGGCAACAGCCGAATATGTTCCGTATCAAGGAAGGTCCGTACAATACCGACAACATGCGGTCGGGCATTATCCTGCTTAAACGTAGGGTTTCGCTGGGCTCGAATAAAGGGTAGAGCCACGGGTCGTAACACATTAGAAATGTAACGTGAACTGTTCAAAGCACCATCAATGCGAACAAGAGGTGACCGAGACGCGTATCCAATGGCACCTCATACCATCACGCCAGGTGATGGACCAGTATGACAATGACGAATGCACGCTGCCAGTGTGCGTTCACCACGATGTCGCCAAACACGGATGCGACCATCATGATGCTGTACACAGAATCTGAATTCATCTGAGAAGATGACGTCTCGCCATTCGAGCGCCCAGGTTCGTCGTTGATCAATCATTGAAGGCGCTCTTGTCTATGACACAGCGTCAAGGGAAGCCGCAGCCATGGTCTCCGAGCTGAGAGTCCATGCTGCTGCAAACGTCGTCGAACTGTTCCTGCAGACAATTGTTGTCTTTCAAACAACCCCGTCTGCTTTGTCTGAATGCACTGAAAAGCTCATCATTTGCATATCATAGTACCTTCTTCCTTTCGTATAAATTTCACGTCAGTAACATGTCGCCTTCTTGGTGTATCAATTTTAATGGCCAGTAGTATAATTATTTCTGCTATTTTTAATTATTTTTTAGCGATTTGATTAAAATTGATTTTTGTACTATGCAATATTTTGCATATTGATTAGTTAAAAATAATTAAATTTCTATATGGAACAAAGTCTGCGTGTTGACCCAAAACTAATATCCTTGTATAAGTTTCATTAATTTTATTCCTGGAAAAAACCTCGGCAGATACTTAGGATTAAGATTTTATTGAGATTTGTATGCGGTTGAGAAAGAGAAACATGGATCTTATATCCAAAAGCAAATCGATTGGTCAGTCATATCCGAGACATCCATTTCCACATTAATGATCACATTTTAAATGACATCTCTCTATTCGCATGATCTGAAAATTTAGAAAGCGGAATTCTAGTTACTGGTGTTGTTACCTTTTCACTAGTCAATGTAATAGCTTAAATCTGTTGTAACACAACTGAGAATCAGAACTGCATTGTCTTCCGGGAACACTTTTATTCTATAATGACCACCCATATTCACACGCCTTATGAGGAAGATTCTTGAATATTATCAAGCACTCGCTGAGATGTTGCATCAGCATACTTCTCTGCACCTTGCCCACAATCGGGCTCTACGAGTCAGCTGGAATAGCCGGGCAGAGTTATTATTTCACTTGGAAGACATTGCAACCATGACCTATTTAACGTACCGAAATCCTAATTAGCGACAACGATGTATCTTTGATTTGGTCGGTATTCAAACTCACTGCTGTCCGATAATGAGAAAGATACCTTAACCAACTAGGCCACCATCCCTTACTCAGACGTTACACATGCTTTGATGCACCAAGCTCTGAGTTGGCCTCTAACTGTTAGATGGAGTTCGAATCCCGGATTAACTGAAAATCCGTTGCAAACGCTGTTGGTGACTGGGACACGCTAAAACTGGGCGTGATCGCAATGTCCTCCAAGTGAAATAATATCTCTGGGGGTGGTAGGCCAAGTATTGGGAGTCTTTTGATGGGTCCTTGCTTCATACTCACGAAGACTCCACCCAGCTCTTCTAACTGGTAGAGTTCAACTTAGGATTAGGTACAGGGAAATATGCTGATTCAACAAGCAGTTAGATTGACGGGGCTGGGTGAGAGTCTTCGTCATTCACTAGCTCAACCAAGTAGAAGGTCCTGCTATCCCCCGAGCTCAGATGTGCAAGCAAAGAGCGGCAACTGTCTCCCGGTGTTCAGCAGTGCGTGCGATCCATCATGGAATCTTCGACATCAAAGAGTGCATCATTGCCACGGGGGAACTCTTGATGACGATTAAGTTGTCTTCATCGCCGAAGGTATTTGTTAGAAATTTGAGTAGCCACCTCGTATATCGCCCTTTAAAATTATATTTTCATAAATAATATGCGTTATTCACATATCACAAAAAGAAAATATACGAAAAGTTTCTTTTCACGTATGAAAAATGGATATGCAGAATACAGACACTTTTTTCAAGTTTTATAACATTTTATCGTTAACCATGGTCTAGTGATAGGTTCTTCAGAGTGAAAGATGCCGTCTTCTATCCCAGCTACTGGGAGAGGGATGCCGCGTTTCATGCTTTTCTGTTGGATTGTACGTTTGGGAGTTTACCGGGTTTTCTGCCATGCGTCTCATGAATACTTCCCATTCTCTGAAAATTCTAACGGAAGGGAGTTACGCGATGGACGTCACATTCCTTGGGTGATTAGGAAGTCCTCAACGCCATGTCAAAAGTTTTATAAATTACTTCCGTTTTTGAACATTGCAACCATTTTCCATTGGGGAATATTAACTGGTGTCGAATGTAGAAGCTTGCGTTCCCTACAATTTTTTCTAATAAGCAACGTTAAGGCATCATTTCTTACGATTTAGAAACCAAAGAAGTGTTCTTAGATACTATTCTGGAAAGAACCAACTGTTCTTTTTTAAACCATAGCCTCTACATCCACAACCGCCCTCTTATGGACATTTACCACTTTTATGAATCTCTAGAAGACCTAGAAGATTAAGAGGTGCTGATATGGTAGAGAATGAAGAGTGTGGATTAAATGTATAGAATAGTAAGCGTAACTCCAATACTCACACAAGAGACATTTATATATTTGACATTTGTTTTTAAAAATATTTTTACAATTTGTACTTGAAGCTGTGAGTCTTATGGACCATGGTCAAGGCAAAAACTTATTTCTAACTGTTTATAGGGATGTTTTGCAAAAATAAAATTGAAAAAGGTTGAGAACCGACGACATAAACCTAAGTAAATGTATAATAGAAGAAAGAAAAAAGAAAATATATTTTTTTGTGTTGTTTGGTAATATTTAGAGAAGCTAATTTTGATCATTAAGTCTTATTTTTTGCTCAGTGATATTTTTAAAATAATAAGCGATATAATTCTTTTATATAAAGTTCAAAGTTACAGGACTTCAATCGAAATAAGTTCCAATCGCTTTCAGATAATAAAAAGAAGCCAAAAAATAAATGTAAAAAACTTTCTAATAAGAGGTAAAAAAATCCTTTATTGAAGTCGAAGCATTGAAAATCTAATTTTCTTTGCGGCTTTTCCGGAAGTCACCCGCCTGCTAACTAAATTACAGACGACTTAGAGGAGCTTCCCAGTAATAAAGCTTGTAAAATGTCTATTGCATCATAAATTAAATTTGGTCACTTCTAATAAAAGGTTTTGGCAATATTAGTAAACCATCGCTTCTGAAAACTTCTTTCAAGCAAATTAATTTATAGTTGGCATTATCTTGGCGTATTATTTATTCATTAATTACAAAAATGTTTCTTTCGCCATTTGTCTATTTGTTCGAAATCTATGAGTTTAATGCGAAAATCACCACTCATGGAGTTTCGCTAAGATTATGATAGAATTTTTTTTTATACGTGAAGCATAAAAAGTTAATAGGATTAATATTAATTCACTATATCTTTTTCAACATTGACCTGAATATCATGATATAACAATTTTTTAAAAAAATTTCTGTATGAAAGGCGGGATTCTACTCTCTATATCAGGTCATAGCTAACGAAATCACAAAATGCTCTAATAAATATTTTTCATTCGTATGCCTTCGAAATAATGATCAACATTTAAATTCAATGAACTTAAAATTTATCCAAAACATATTTCAGCTAGCTACTTTCATGTGACAATTTTGTTCTTTTTTTTTTTTTTTTTATACAAATTAAACATTTATTTGTATACTAATTTTTTTTGTTTTAACTTTAATGCAAAGTTTTTATAATTTAACATTATTTAAAAATTAATATTAGAGTAGAATTTAATTGACAATCCCAAATAAATAAAATCCGCTGATTAGAACTCACTGTAAACTTGCTGATGCACAAATGTTACGAAACTCTGTTCACTTCAAGAACGGAAGCGTGTGGTTCTTTCCCTCCCTTTTAAAAATTTTCATCTATGCGTAACCTTTGGAGATACAGAAAAATTATACTTAACATCGGATACAATGGGCGTGTTTTCTATCGCCCAAATAAACCACCGATAGGGAATGTATTGAAAAGAGTCCAAACTTCAATATTTAATTAATTCCTTAGATAATAATTTTTATAATTGATCTACAATGTTGGGCCATAATTTGTTCGATAAAATAGCGTTTTGAACAAAAGGAAAAGTAAATATTATATATTTTTATTTTTACAAATCCTAATGGTTCTTTGATAACATAACACATGTTTATTAGTGATAAATTTGCCATTTAACGGTCAAATTTTGTTTTCCACTGGTACATGTAGTTCACAGGTATAGTTGTATGAAATAGGGCGACTTGAGAGACGAGAAATGTACAGAGAGAAATAATCATTTGTATTTTCCTTATACTGTAATTAGGATGCATAAAAATGCAGAATAATATTCATACGTTGCATTTGTACATGTAATTTTTAATTTCCTTAATTTAAAAATTAATATTTTTAATTTAGAAATTTGTAATTTCCTGCACATTGCATTGCCATAAACAGATATATTACCGTATATGTAGAAACAGGCATTATGATATTTGATTCAAATTAAAGTTTCATATTCTAAGGGGGAAAAATTAAAAAAACACTGTGTCACTTTAAAATTTGATGTTAGCGTAAGCAAGACATTAAGATTTAAAAGAGATTGTTTACAAATAATGCAATTATTAATATAAAATACTATTAATCAATGAAATCTTTTTTAAAATTTAAATCTTCCTTGCCGATTTAAATTAACCATAAAGTGAATATTTTGTCTCTTTCATTTGCTTTTTCTTCTGTTTCCTTAACAACGTGTTAATAACATAAATCAATGGGAAACGGCTTCTCCAACCGATGTTTTGCTCCTTTAATAAGAAATCGTCTTATGTACAAAATGAGCTTCGTAATATTCGCAGACATTTTATGGTGAATTTCGCCTTGTTTGCTGCTGCTCGAGGAATACGAGTTGAAATCGGGCAGAAAATTCATCCACAAGTAGGATTTACGGCGCCATCTCATAGCATGTGACGTAGATGAAACGTTGTCTGTGTGACTTCATTTTAAACCTATGGGAATTGTTATAAAATGGTATAAACATGATGTCATCTGGAAGGAAAGAAACAACCCTTTTATGGTTAATAAAGCTTAATTTGTGTAAAATAAGAAAAGGTAACACAAATCACACTTACTTTATGTTTGTCATGTGTCAAAAAACATTTAAGCAGATTTGACAAAAAATATTTAACAAAGATTTTGAAATAGTAACTATTTTTATTATAAAACGCTTAAGTCACTCGTGTTAAAAATTAATAATTACATAATGAGAAGACAATTTGTTGCATTAAATTTAAGGTTTCTGATTTTTTCAGTAATTTACATCTTCAATTATTTAATTAACTGTTATTTTAGTGTATGTTGACTGTTGTATTGTAGTGCATGTTATTGTAGTGTATTTCTTTATGAAAAGTATAATGTTTTTTCCATCCTGGTAACCATAAATTTAAAAAAATAATGTTTGGAAAACTAATTAAAAAATAATTTTAGAAAAAAATTTTACTTAAAAAAATTGTTATTTAAAAAAAAATTTAAAACAGATATTCATTGGTAATTTTTTTTATTTTTTTTATTTTCCTCCCTAGTTATAATAAATTTAAATAATATTTTTAAGAACATTCTCATTACATAATTATATTTTGTGTGATTATATATAATTAGAAACCAATGTTTAAACAATTAAAAATTACCTTTAATTTCAATTAAATTTATTTTTAAATTTTTGGTTTCTTATTTAAAAATAAATTTTACTTTTGAAATTAAGAATTATTATGATAATTAGATAAATCCCTAAAACATGAAAAATGATTTGAAAAACTCAATTTATTATTTTATGGAAAATAAAAGTGGAAATAATTTATTCTTGGGGGGAAAAAATCATTTTCCATGTAATTGCATTCCCAGTCAAATTCGCAATGGATTGTTCTATATAATTAACATTAATTAATATAAATTTCCTCGTGAAACGCTTTTCAGTTGCTTATATACATATATATATATATATATATATATATATATATATATATATATATATATATATATATATATATATATATATATATATATATATAAGTGGAATTTATATCACAGAAAATTTTTCACTGTAAATGTTTTTTTTTTATTTTCAGAACACCAACTCTTTCGCAACAATCTTCAGTTAGCGGCGAACCGCCACCGCAAACACCAGATACTGAGGACCAACAAATATCAATGGATGGCCACGAAATGTTTGTAAGGTAAATTGTGTTACATATTTAATTTAATTTTATATTTTTTTACGTCATTCTATATTTTGTAACAATAAACCTTATCACATAAACATTTTAATTGAATTTTTATAGTCCTTACTATACTCCATAGATGGCGCCACAACCGTTATAATTTTTATATTTCTCCTTTTATTTTAACATTCACATAATTATTTTTTAAAAAAAAGTTTTTAGATGAATGTTCTTTAATTGATAAGAATCCTTCTGTCTAAAAATAATCAATTTTTGTACCTGATATAATTTTTATGACTGATAATTTTGATAACAATATACTTCAACTTAATTTTTCAGATCTTTTTTTTCCTGTGTAATGAATTTTTAATATCTGATATTATTTTTTATTCGATCCAGAATTAAATTTGTATCATGTATTTTTATTTATGCATAATGCGAAATTATTTTTAGTTATATTCTAAATTTTATCCTTAATGAAAATGATTATTTAACAGTTGTTTCTTTATTTGGGTGGAAAAATTTAAGAGGATTCTTTATTTTAACAGATTATAAATACATTGTCCATTCTTTAAAATAACATTTCTCTTAACGAAAAAAGTGAAATATAATATCTTGAGACGATTAAAAAAGTACTAAGGTAGCCGTACAAGTTAAAAACTTCAATTTCGACCAAAAATGATAAATTTATTTTATTCTTTCGATAAATACGGAATTTAAATAGCTTTCTAAAACAAGTTTGTTTTTGTCTCTACGTTAATTAGATTCCGAGATATAAAGGATTTCGTAAAGATTAGGAAACCAAAAGTGGACATATTTAAAGGACCGGAAGTGGGCGTTTAAAGGGCCAGAATGATGTTAAAAATAAGTTTAAACAGTGTTTAATTTTAAAATATAAATATAGTAAGCTTTTAAAAGATACATAAAATAATTACTGTCCCGGAAATCAATCAGCAAATCAAATAAAAAAAATTAATCAGCAAATATGAGAATTTTTTATAAAGACACAATTTTATAATCTTTAGATGCGATTTTCTCAGAACTGGCTTTTACCTACAATTTGCACCCTTCAAAAATAATAATTCAAAATATTTTTATAATATCACTATGGAATTTCATGAGCGTGATCTGTATATTGTTTTCTAGGACATGTACTAAAAGAATTTTAATCCCTTAAATATTTCCCAAATTATGGCCTGTAATTCGAATAATGGCATAGAAAATTTAGCTAAAATTTCAGTATAAATATTCAACTGGCCTTAATTATTTTATTTTTTAACAAAAACTTAAAATTTTAGTACGTGATCTAAATGACAACAAGTAGATTATTTGGTATTAATTTTTTTCAAATATGTTTAATAGTTTTTGATATAGCATTTTTAAATTTTTAAAAAAAATGCTTAAAATTGTAGAAATATTTAAGATTTTTGAAGAATATTATTGGCATATATCAAATATTAGTAGCTCAATATTAATATCTTCTTAAGGGAAATAAGAAAAAAATGGTTACAATGTATATATGCAGTGTATTTAAAAAAATGCTCTGAACGAGTTCGGGTACCTTAATCGATATTATTTTACTTAATAACACTGACCATATTTAAAAATAAAGTACTATTAATAGAAGTTGAAATTTGCCATAGAAGTGATAAAATAATTTTGCTTAATTCTATGATAAAATAATATTTAACTTCATCTCCAAAAGGCTTGTCTTCATAATGAAATTTAAGAAAGGTATGATGCTTCTGACGTACCAGTTGAAATTTTAACCCCCAAAATTTCAATTCTTTCAAAAATGAAAAATATTTATTTCTATATATTTTTGGGGGCTCCGTTACTAAGACATATTATTAAAAATAACTGAAATGTGTATAAATAAATTGCTTATATTTTTTAAAACATTATTACATCGTATTGCTAAAAAGTGATACATATATAATTCATTTAAGCAATTATTCAGTGCTTATCTTTAATATTTTTCAGAATTTATGTTGTGAAATATAATTTTTGTGGGTGTATAATTCATGCGGATTATAATTTCGTATGTATATAAAAGGGGAAAAATTCATCAAGTACCCTTAAAATTTTATTTGCCTCTGTGTACCTTCAAATAATTCATTTCGCATTATAAAACGCTGAGTTGAGTTGTGTTTTCCCTAAGATTTGTAAAATAAATATTACTGTTTGAATTGTGTACTATAATTTAATTAAATGGCCCCGAATATTTAGCTTTTTATTCATTCAGAATAAATGTTTTAGCTTATTGCAAATGGATAAAATATGGCTTACACATATTGAAATGTGCCACAAAAAGCGATCGTGATCGCATGTATGCAAGATTGTTTTATTAATTTAAATATTTTATCCCGAAAATGTAAATAAGCTTTCCAAAACAAAATACATATTTTTCACACGCACACAAATTAATAAAAATTTTAAAAATATATATATGCTATTTTTTTCATTCCTTATTTATTTTTATTTTTGTTGTCAAATAAATTTTTTAATATTTATTTTAAATTATATTCGATTCTCTCTGAATGGGATTTAATATATTTCTTTAAAATAGTTACAATGTATCACAAATCTAATAATATAAATCATATAAATCTTTTGAAAATTATAAAATATTCACAATACAAAATTTTCTATACTTAGTGTCTATTTTTTACATAAAATATTTTTATAATAATATTGTAAAGGCATGAACAGTCTCAATCAATTAAACTCGAAATTAATAGTTGCTCTCGATAACAATTTACCTTGCATGCATTATTTCTTAGATATATATTATTTAATTTATTTTATAGTTAATTTTTATTTAGTATTTTCATTTTCCTTTCTTAGATATATTTTATATTAAATAATTTTATTATAGTTAATTTTCATTTTGCAGTTTTGATTTTCTTTTGCAAATAAATTTAAGTTCCATTCTGTATTCCTTAAAACTCTTAAGTAGTTCTGAGAACTTTAGACTGTGTAATACTTCTATTAATTTTAATTATATATATATATATATATATATATATATATTGGAATCAGAGATGTTATTACCGATAAGCATATGATAAGAATTTTAATGAATACTGAAATAGTATACTATATTTTTATACTATTTCATTGTTCATCAAAATTAAATAATTAATAATTAAAATTCCTTTATTAAAAATTATTTTCAAATAAAAATTTAATTCGAAAAATCCGCTGTTCATATGTTTTACATTAAGTATTTATACATTTTTATATCATTATTATGAATTTAAACTCTCTCTCTCTCTCTCTCTCTCTCTCTCTCTCTCTATCTATATATATATATATATATATGTATATATGTATATATTTATGTATATATATATATATATATATATATATATATATATATATGAGTGAGTGTGTATGTGTGTGTGTATGTATGTATGTATGTATGCATGTATGAATGAATGAATGAAATGTATGTATGAAAATGATTTCTGATAAATTATATTATTTATGTCATTCAAGAAGATAAATATTGAATGTAAGTAATAAAAAAAAATAAGAAAGTATAAAAAATATAAAAGCAGTCAGAAAGAGACAGACCATTCTGCATAAATAAAAGTGATGGTAATTTTATAGTAAAATTATTATTACATTGTTGTGTCTAATTATAATTAATATTTCCTGTTTTATTCTGTAAAGCGCGTAATAACTTTATCATTCAAAATTTCTATTTTTAATGCCACCATTTTTTTTCTGATAAGAGATTCGATTTACGTATGTCACATTCAATTATTCATCATTTAATAAAGAAGAATTTTTAATACAATTATTATTTCATTAACATCTCTGAAAAGAAAACATAAAAAAAATGAAGGACATGAATAATAAAGGAAGAAATTTACAATCAATTCCATCCTTGACACTTATTTTACAAAAAAGAAACTTTTTTTTAAGTTTCTTATCTTAGCAGCTTTTTTCTCCTCTTCCTATTATCCTTAAAACTTGAGTTGCTTTTATCCTGTATCGGCGAACTTTACTTTTAGTCGAACTATTGTTTTATAGAACTTCAAATCGTTCGATGAAGTGCCACATAAATAAGATATTTGAAAGATTTTTAACACTTATTTTTTAAAACAATTTTTTTTCTACTTGAGATTGATAATTTCAAGAATTTAAAAGGATTCAACCAAACGTTTAAAATCTTTTTTATTTTGAAGAAACTTTAACCATGAAATTCGTTGAATTTCAACTTTTGTCATTTAAAGTGGTCGGCTGACAATTTAAATTACTGAAAATAATTAAAGTGCCGGGGAACGAATTCAAATTTTAGGAAATTATCAAAAATCGTATTTTTCGTACCGTAATATTTTCGTCGTTTTATTTTGGTAATCATCGTCTGCTTTAAAGTCGATTTGAAATCCTTGAAGCCCTGCTGTTCTTAACATTATTTTTTTTAATATTTTACTTTTTCTATATTATCCTTTGATAATTATTTTGTGATGATCATTTTATCAGAAAAGAATACTAAAGAAACCTTATTATTTCTTGGGAGCATGAATTAATTATGACTAATAATCTTTTTGAAGAATATTTTTAGAAACTGAAATAAAGAAAAAAGTTGATAGATTAGAACATTTTCGATGAAAATTAACATCAATCTTAGGCCAAATTGTATATTTTATATGATGTGCCTAAATATGAATTCATAGAAATTTAATTTAAAAACATATTTCATCTATTCAAGTGAATGACTTTTTAATATTTAATAATCAATGATAATGATTCTTAATTTTATTTACTGTTTTCCAATTTTGACCTATTTTTTTCACTGGTTTTGACCATAATTTATTTATTGATTTGAAATATTTTTGAAAAGTTGTCATTTTTACAAATTTGATTGAAAATTAACGATTTTGAATCGTAAATTGAAAAATAGTTACTTAATATTACTTAGAATTTATAACTTTTTTAAAGGAAACTTAATTTATTTTGAATTTTTAATGCATAATTTCAATAATACATTTGATTGAACCAACGGCCTTATTTATTTTAACATACATGCATTAAGAGACAATTGTATGCTATTAAAAAAAAAAAAAAAAAAAAAAAAAAAAAAACATTGTGGTTAAAATAATTATGAGTGGAAGTTTTTATAGCATTGTTTTTCACGCTCCAATTGCCGAATCAACAGAGGCGAAAAGTTTTTACTCTTCTATACATGACATCAAGAAATTTTCCCCCTAAGTTTTGTAAGAAAAAGTCAAAAGTTGAAACAGTGTTAACTGCGGATTTCTTCCGCTGTAAATATAAACACAATTCTTCCCTAGTATTTGTAAAACTCGATTTTATCTGCGCGCGTTAGGAAGAATGAATGTAAGAAAAAAGAGCTACTTTAGCTTCAGATAAAATACTTTTTTTTAGGTTTCTTTTGTTTATGTAAGCCAATTAGATTTCTTGCAAATTTTTAATTGGAATATTCTTTCTTCGCCTTGTGATAGAAATAGTGAAAGGGTAAAAATCTCAATTATATATAAATAATATTGCGTTGTACTTTTATTTTAACATAAATTAATTTGTTTAGGTAAAAAAACATAATATTTCTCAAAACACAGAAAAAATTTTGTTTCCTTTTAAAGAAATAATTCAAAATCTTAAGTTTTAGTTTTAAATTTAAAAGATGAAATGGCTTTAAGTTTTAAACCTAGAATATTTTGAGCAAATTATATTTTTTGTGTACTTTGAGTGATTTTTTTTAATGAATTGAAAAATATTCTTCCAGCGAAAACAAAATTTCTTCCAAAACACTCCATTTTGTAGTTGCAGAAGTTTCAAAGAACATTTAAAAATGGGATGTTTCCAAGCGTTTCTCAGTTCTTCTTTAAACTAATTAATTGGTATGTACACCGAGCATTATACATATAAACAGTAGAAAACGAATAAGTTTTGTTGCAAGTTGTAAGCATAGTGTCAATTGCTTGAAGTAAAACATTCTCTCGAATATTGTAAATTTTCAAAATAGAACTTTAAAAAAAAATGATGGGAAATATTCATAAAATGATGAGACTACCTTTTAAGTAAATTTTTCGGAATACAATAACAAAAATAAATCTCTACAATTACGAAATTATATATTGTAGAAACTGAAATTGGAACACAGTATTACAATATTCTGCAATTTTTTTCATTTTTAATACATTCTAACGATGTACATGTACCCACATAAAAACACTAATCTTATTTTAAATATTCCAGCAAATATGCTTTAGAATATTTTGTCTGCAGATTTTAAATATATAAATAATTTATTTAATATATTTATTTTCTCGAAGTTAATTTATATACAAACACTTTAACCCATTTTTATGGATAGGAACGGAGCATAATTTCTTCAATTAGAGGAATTTTATTTTTTATTATAGCTCATTGTATCATGCTTTCATAATTACTATAATAGGATAACGTTATTAAGTATGCAATCTATGACTTATAAAATATAGCTTTCAAAAGAGGGAACAGTGTTTCACGTTGAATAAGAAATACAAAAAGCATTTATTTTTGTTATTTGCTTCTAGACAAGATACCGTGATAAACATCTTACTTGTTGTATATCAAGTTATTTACCCTAAACAGTCTAAATATGATAAATGAACATTTTAGTATTTTACAGAAATCTGTTATAAAAACACTTTTAAAATAATATGTTAAAAGTTTGAAAAATAATTTGACTTTTCTCATTGTCTGGTTCAAACACTGAGCATGTAATTTTATAAAGTCAGCCCTATTTGAAAATATAAGTAAACTGTTCCTCGTGCAAATTTGAAATGCTGCACTGTATGAGTATCGCTAATTGTTACTTGCTAAGTTTGTTATAATTATTTAAAAAAATATTCCTTTAAACATAATAGACATACTATTTAAATAAATTGTGAATATTTTTAAATGGCCCAACTTAGCCTAGTCTAAGACAAAAACTTCTTTGGGGTTCACCTTCTGCTTCACAAAAACGAATTTTCCATTCAATTTGGTAAACGATTCTATTCGATTGACAATGTAAAATAAACTTTGTATTCAATTTGGGGATCCGAGGCAGTTGCCCTGGCATAAGTCATGTTCTGGATATATTTACCATTTTAACAAATTATCTTATAACGAAATCTTAAATCCACAATTTTAAAATATTAGTCTCACAAAATATAAAATTAAAAAAAGAAAAATAGTATTCACCCAAAAATATTTCACTAAAATATTTTCCCCGATGAAACGACTGGTCATTCCTGAACATTTTTTTCATGTAACACACAAATTCAAGGACATGTTCTTCGCTGAACAATCGGCGCATAAAAGCAGGGAGACGCACTTTCCCTGTTGTGAATATTAAGTCCCTAACTGTTACGCTTATCTGTATGACAGCAGCAACACCAAGCTGATAAAAAGGAAGGCGAGAAGAACTTTCTTCCACACCTCTGACCTTCTTAAGAACATACCAGTCGAGATTATTATCTTTTAACTGTCAACCGCATCACGTTTCATTATTTTGCTTTTGAAATGTAAAGTAGCGCTTCTTAATTTTCTCGAGTTCAAACGTCGCATCTGATAAACAATGCACTACTCATTTGATGATTAATTACTAAATTCGAATGGGGGTTATCTTTATGTTCATTCTTTTCAGCTCCGCTATCTATAAATAGTGCTATCTCATTAATTTAGATGAATCTTATCAAACATTGCTTTCTTCATTTTTAATTACGTATTTAATTTTCTTTTGCAAGGAATTTTATTCGGTTTTAAAAAAATATTTAATTTAAAAACTTGCCATGATGTATTCCTCTGTGATCAATATTTCCATGACGATATGTTTCTAAGTAAAAAATTTAATTCATCTCACTAGCACAATTGAGATTTCTTATCATTCTTAACGTGCATTTTAGTGAAAAATAGAAATAAGCGACATTTTTGTCTCTCAGAAAGATTTATCCAAAAATAAAAATTATCTAAGGACATTGGATTTGAAAAAAAAATACAGTACTGTTATTAAATATTATTATTAATTATAAATATATTAACTATCTGCTATTGAGATTTCGCATAATTTATAACGTATGCTTTAAAGAAAAACAGAAACAGGCGACATTTTGGTTCTGAAAGAGGAATTCGAAAAAAAAAAGTTGTTCTATAAATTTTCATTCTTATATAATATTCGAAGATAAATACACAATTGTTGGAAATTTATTAATTGTGTATTATTAGGATTTCTTATCATTTTTAACGTGTACTTTTACAGAATAATAGAAATTTTTGTAATATTTTTACTCTAAGATTTTCAAAAAATAACAATAATCAGTATGTTCTACGGATTTTCATTCGATTCGTTTCAAAGCAAAATGCACTATTATTGAAAATATTTTATTCGTGTATCATTGGAATAGCTTACGATTTTCGATATAGTATGTCTATGTATCTTTTAAGAATAATAAAATTGGTCAGATTTTGGTTCCCAAAATTTAAAAAAATAAATAAAGATAATTACCTTTTAACGATTGAAATTCTTATAGAAAATCCGAAAAAAAATAATGTGTGTATTTATTATGTATTTTTGGTATTTCTCATATTTTCAATCGTTATTTCAAAATAACAGAAATTGGCAGCATTTTTGTTCCGAATTTGCCAAAAATAAATACCTTCAAATGAATTTCATTCCTGTACAATATTCGAAAGAAAACACACTACTGTTGGAAATATATTTATTATTAATCTTTCTCATTTTCAACGTGTCTTTTCAAGAATAATAAAAATGGGTAAGTTTTTTATTCCGAAGAATTTTTAAAAAATATTAGAATTTTTTTTCGGATTTTCATTCCAATATTGTTCCGAAAGAAAAGACTATTATTCGAAATATTTATTTTAACAATATTGTTATTGTTGGAAATATTTATGTATTATTGGGATTCCTTATCACTTACAATGTGTCTAGTTTAAAGAATAATGGAAATTGGTGAGAGACTTTTTTGCTAAGATTTTTGAAAAGAAATTACGTTCAATGAATTTTGATTCGCATCTAGTATATTCGAAGGAAAATGCACACATTTTTTAAAAATTAATTTATTATATAATTCCGAATATTATAAAAGATAGTCTAATATCTTCCCCACAACAGGATTTGTGTTTACATATTTTCATAATTAAAAATTATTCTGACTCGATAGCTCTATTTTTGTAATTTAAGTGAAATGCAATTAAAGCAATTTGCGTTTTAAAAATCTCTTTCTGAACAGTGATATTTGTTAAACTGTGGTCGTTTTCCATAAAATTTTATGTATGCTATTTTTATGGGATATTCAAATGCCAACAATGTCAATATTATAACGCCGTTATAATATTAAATGATCGTACCAGAAATAAATAAGACTGATTCTATGAAGAGTAATAAATTTAATTGTTAAGGTTGATTAAATTATTTTCGAATTGTGTGTGACTTTTTTAATCAAATTATTAATTAATTTCTAATTTGGTTCTTGTTTGCTTATATAAATGCAATGTTCTTTTAACATGAAATTCTTAAAAAATTATCAAACTAAGCTGATTATATGACTAGTTTGAAATCGCACCATTGTGTTTTTATTTTTGAATGTAATTTGATACTTCGAGAAGAAGAAGAAAGCTGAGAACGGAAAACATGGCGATTGCTCTTATACGTTTTTTATATATTCTAGCATAACTTTTGACCCCCACGAAAATTTAATCCTTTAATAGGAACGTTTTTTTATCACAATTCTGTACTCTTGTTTGTTATTCTAATTTCATTTTCTCTTCATTTCACATTCGATTAATACTAATTCATCAAGAATTACTATGTACATTTTCACAAGATGAATCCTGTTTATTTTTCATTTCCCTCCAGAAAATAAGCAGACAATTACGCCCGCGAAAATACGGTGACGTCATGTGCAAGTAACTAATAGTCCTTTAAGTTATTCAAAATCATTCTCGCTTTTATTTGCTTCTGAGAAATCTGTTTCGCTTTTTTTTAATCAAACCGAGATCAGTATTTTCTGAAATTAAATATCCTTTACTTATATTTTCATTTGATTGGTTGATAAATAAAATTATGTAATTCAGTGCAAAAGAGTGTATAAATGTTTTCGTTTTTATTCTAAATTAAGTAAACTAGTGTTCTGCATATGTATTGCGGAAAAGTGAAGTGAAGCGCAGATGTCGGAACCAGACGCGCGGTTAAAGACAGGTGTTTTAGAAAGTTATATTTCTACAACTTCCTGCAACTTTATAAAACTGATTTGAAATTCAGTCATTTTCTCTCTTATTAACATAAATTGAATGTCTGCAGGAGATCTTAATAAAGAGTCTCATGTTACAGCTAGATAATTTCATTGAAGTAAAGTTTCCATTATAAGGAAATTCTTTTAATTTTACAGTTTAAAAGTAATTTATAAAGATTTATCTATTTTTTCCCCTCTACTACAATAATGTATAATCGGTATTCTTAAAAAGAATATCACATAATTATTTTGTAAACAAGAATAAATGTGGAACCAAAGGAAAAGAAAAAAGCTTCTATACTGAAAGTAAACATATACTAAAGTAAACTGAAGAACATTTACGGGGTTCTGCAATTTACTTTTATTTCATAAAATCTGTAAATTTTATATCTGGTTGTAACATTATATATACATGGTACAGCAGAATGCTTGTCCGGTGTTTTTTTCCGGAATTCAGTTCGGTGTTTGGATTAGACGCTACACTCAAATACAAACTTCGATTTTAGTTCCGGCTAAGAAGGTACTTTCCCACCAAGAAAATATAAGACCACATACGCCGGCATTCACTGGCTGTATTCTGTACGGACTCGAATAGGATCTTTTGAGCACATCCCATATAGCCTCAATATCGCTTCTTTGGGTTAGTACTTTTTTTTCACGCCTGCTGATAGATCTTCTGTGGTGCTGTTTTCGATTTTGCACAGAACGACTGCAGTGACATTAATCTGCTTTTGAATTCAAAGCGCTATAAGTATGATTTATCTCCCCTCAGAGAGTTCTCACCAAATCTGCCGTCCTTTGTTTTGATTAAAGTGGTTCCGGATTTTCCTTTGGTGTTGCCAATTTAAATTTTTGCTGCTTTTTTAAAATTTTTTATTTATTTATTTTTTTTTTAATTTTTTTTTTACTATCCCTCTCGTGTTTTATGTCATTTTTGTGTCATATATGCGGTTTTTTTAAGTGACAACAGTGTTTGAATTGCTCTGTGACGAAATAAAGTCGCCAGTGGGAGGGGGAATGAATCTCGCTAATTCCCTCTGGACCACCAATTATATGGACTGAATGCTTTGGAAAGCGATCAAACCGTTGAGAGAAAATCATAGATTTGTTTGTTGATAATTAAAAGTATTGCTTTCATGTTTTCTATAACTTTATGAAGGACTTATTTGGTGGGCAACTTTCATCATAGCCTAATAAAATTAGGAAATTTACCGTAGCAGTTTAACTGAACTGTAAGGAATAAATTGTATTATATAGTAATACTCTACTGTGCGTTCTTTTGTGCACGTCTCTCTCTCTCTCTCTCTCTCTGCTCAAATTAGCACCTTTATTTGTAAACTTGAAATACCTATAGATCGAATGAATAAATTTCAGATTTTGTAATATTATAAAGAAAAAAATTAATACATAACTAGAGCAGTGCGTTAATCATTTAGCCTTCAGTTTAACAATTTGAATTCCACCTCAAAAAGTGGGTCTTCTTCCAAACAATGACAATAGGGTGACAAATTTACGTTATTAGGAAAGGAAAATTAAATTAAAAGCTTTAAACAATAAAATATTTTAAAATTTTGAGTCAATCTTTATAATATAGCATTGTTATCTTGTAAGAACTCTTTAAAGGGAAATTTTTGTAAAAGCTTATTCAATTTGTATATAAATATATCAAGAAATCTTTACAGAGAAATTTCTAAATCTTTTTATTTCCTTTTTTACACAGACACACACACACACACACACACACACACACACACACACACACACACACACACACACATATATATATATATATATATATATAACTTCACATGGCTTTCAATTCGGTATACATCTTAAAAGGAAAGCATATTAATTTAAGTCTTAAAGAATAAATTATTCTTTAAGACTTTTAATGAATATGCTTTACTTTAAAATGTATACCGAATTGTGTGTGTGATAGCCATGTGAAGTTCATCCATCAGGCCCTCCGTTCAACGTTTCTTGAGTTCAAGTCTCAACTTTATGAGTAGGTGCTTGTTGTGGTTCGAAATAAACATTTAACTTCCAATCGTGTGGGAAAAAAATTGTTAAGCGACCGGCAAACAAAATCCTCTTATAATTTATAGCATATAATGGAATTAAAATTTGTTAATCTGAATGAAATTCACATTTTTGTTGATCGTCATGCAGATCCTGCATTTCAAATAAAATACATAAATTTGAATAAGTATGAAATTCTTTGAAGTCGGATGATACGCTTGAAGATGCTTTTCATAAAATCATGCACTACATGTTTGGCAAAAGAAATAATAATAATAATATCAGTTATTAAAATTCATAAATTGGTTAAAATATTAATTAAGTTTATATTCATATTTCTGTAGCTTTAACTGTGTATTTTGCATTGAGATTCAAAATTATAAATGAATTAAAATGGTTATTTTATTTATATTTTTCTATAGTTTTTACTGTGTATTTTTACTGTAGTTTTTTCCCCTGGATTTTTTAATAAATATAAAATATTCCGCTTAATAAAAATTTAAAAAATATTTAATATATCATTTAAAATATTCCTTAGAAATTGATATAATTTTAGAAACTAGAATCTCCTTAACAGAATATTTCTCCCATAAATGGAAAGAGTATTCCTCCTCCAAAATTTTGTAATTCAGAAATAAAATCTTAAAATTATGTTTTTTAATTAATTTGCCTAATTTCTATTAAAAATGAAAACATTTTTAAAAAGATTGAAATCTCAGATTTTATTAACCTTATGAGAGTAATTATAGTTTGTTTTTCCTAAAGAATAATAAAATTCAAAGTAAAAAAAAAAAAATATCTACTTCTCTTCCACCTTGATTCGCTTAATAATAAACTACATAGTTAGTCTTATTATAGTTAAACACTTCTCAGAAGTATTTTGATGATTATCTTTTTTTTTATTTTTCATTAAACATAAAAAGAGGTACTTTTTGGACTGATTATTTCGAGAGTTGAATAACTATTTTTTTTTTTCTTTTTTTTTCATTCCCAAAAAAGGATTCTATTGAAAAATAGTAGAAACATAAAAAATGTATTTAAATGATATTTATTTTTTTCTGCATAAAAATGTAGTATAAGAAATATTAAATAGTTATGTTCAATTCCGCATCCTTATTTTCATAATTAATAAACATGAACTAATTAATATTTTTTCATTATTTATTTCCTTTTAGTCTTTTAATATGAGTATTTAATTAAAATGAGTCGTTTAAAATTAAATGTGAAACGTACTCCCAAAATTATCACTTTAAAATTTTGATTAGCTCTCCATTAATTATGCTTCTTTAAGTAGTAGCACACTAATGCCTGCGTATTTTACATCTCAGGAGAATTAATTGCACAATGTGCTAGTGCATTATTGTGAAACTCATTTCACTAGAGTTTAAATAAAATAAAAAGTTATAAGAATTAATGACTTGAATTCAATCGGGGATTGTAATAGTATCTAATAGAATTTTCAACAGTTAAATATCGCTTGGCAGTAACTAGCCAATTTTTTCAACGTTACGAAGAAAGATAACGGTACTTACATTTGTATCCACAGTAAGGATTAGTACTTTGAAATTTAAGTACTGAAAGTGGCTGTCATGTCCCCTCTCGTTACTCAGTCATAGCTTATCAAAAGCGTGCCTCGATGTTTGTAGTGGCGAAACTACAGTTTCCTACCCTCGTGTGCAAGAAAAGGCCTTTGATGGATCATTAAGGAAACTCAAAAGTGAGTGCTTGATATCGAACCAGTGATATTCTACTTCGAAAAATGTAATTCTACCGGAGCTGATTTTGATATTCCTTGGGCAGGAATAATTTGAAACCTCGAAGCAATGGTAAAACTTTTGAGCATCCATTGCGTGAGAGTTCTTTTTCATAGACCTTGTGTCATAGATCTTGGGTTGTTTTCATGTGTTAAAAACGATGAAACCATGAAAACTATCAAGTTATCATTCGAGCAGAGGCTCATATATGAAACAGAAAAGAAAGAAGCAACTCAGCGCGACAGTTTAAAGATTATGTAAGGTTGATTTAAAAAGGATTTCAAACATACGCAATCTTCAGACTTAGACGAATTAATTTTCTTGTGCTGAAATTGTCTGGAAAGGCGAACCAATCTATAAAGTGTTCCATCTGTTTTTGGGAAAAAACCGTCCAGATAATAAATATGAATACATTTTTATTCTTGTTGGATTAGACATGGATTATACGGGTAATCTGCAATGTTTTATCCAATCATATCACTTTGTTGCTTTTATTAATACTAGTTATAGACGTGAATCTTTTTAATACTACAATATTTTTTTTTATTTTCTTAAATTTTCATTTATTTTTCGTTACATATGATTTTCTACAAACATTTTGTGTTCATATATTTTTTTAATTATTTCACTGCCTGTGATGCGGGGACCCTTCTTTTTTGGAAAGTTTGAATAAAACTCCTCTTCGATTCTCAAATCGACTTCACTGTTTTTTCGAAAAATACGGGCCTGACACTCAAGGATTTTGTTGCCGAAAATATAATATAAATAAATAATTGTAAGAAACGTTATATACGATTATATAACGACGAGCCGATTTTACACATCGCACTCTGTACAATTGTCCTATTAATAACGGCAGAATGACAGTTCTTCTTAATCATATTTCAACTGTTGCGATGGAATTCGATTGGCCAAAATAATATCTTGAAAATTAGAACAAAAATTTTTTCTGTTCTACTTTAACTCTTCGACTGCCTCAATATTATTAGTATCTGAATAGATGGATGTTGACGGACTTAATAAGTATGCCAAATTTATGATCGAATTACTAAAATTATCATATATATGGCCCCACATGTCTTATCCTAACTATCAGCGTCACTTGAAAATGTGTGACTACAATAATTACAATGCAATACGAAATTTTTAAATATAGATTATACCACTGTGCATTTATTTTTCTTATTTTCAATTTATAATTAACTTTTCCAATTTTTTCCCTTTGCTTTTTATTATAAATACTATTTATTAACATGATTTAGAGTATTAAGTATATATATAATTTGCATAAAAATTTTAACTAATATGAATAATCTTCTTAAGGCGATGTATTATTTTCTTAAACTTACTCAACAGTCATTCGCTTACTTGAACGAAGGATTGCAATAAATTTATTTTGCATAATGTCGATTTTCAAATTCTCCCAATAACTTCTATTTTTACGAAGTTTATGAGTTGTCATTTGTCCCAGTTACATCTGTAAGCTTTGCATTTCACTAACTTGACAGACAGGGTTCTAGAATAATAAAACCATTTATAAAGACGCGCACATCTTTATAATGCAAAAAGATGAACCGTCGCGGTTTGAATTTGTATCCGAAAACAATGCAATTTTCTAGAAGAAAAAAAAACGTAGCAATGATCTAAAATTATTTTTTCGTGCTCTGCTTCAGATTCCTGGTCAACCATAGCATGAAAATTGCCTAAAACTTAATTTCAAAAAAACATAAAAGGTACTTTTGTCACTGTCCTTAAAGTTATTGCTATCGCCAGATTACGAACTCGTTTTTAATAAGCGTTTCTCTCTATTGTTTGACAGCAGCCTTTGCCTTTGGTCGCCAACTTTGCACCTGGAGGATAGGGGCTAAAATAATGTCTGCCAATTGATATTCTTTTTTGTCTGATATGCATGAATGCTGTTTTCAGCTGTCTTCCTTCTAAGAAACCCGAAGGCAGATGTTCTATAGGTAAAGTGCAGTTTTATCTGTCTTCAATCGTTTTATGATTGCCTCAATGTTTTTACCAGCTTTAATGGCTGCTCCAGGCTTATTTTGTCGCCGTATTTTGCATTAATTTGCATATGCGGCCACGTAAGAAACCAGAAATTGACTACTTTCGTAAAAAAAGTGCAAATATTGCAGACAAGACTATCATATCCATGAATTTGGATTTTAAAACTAGAATCTTAAAATGTTTTTCTTAAACCTAACGATACTAATACTGGTAATTCTTACTACATTGATAACGTTTTTAAATAGTTAAGAACTGTATGCAAATTTTTACAAGGTTATTCTGCTAACTCTTTCTAACAATGATATACGTTTCTATAAAGGCCAAATATGACACAAGATATGCGTTATGGGTGTGTATATATATATATATCGTAGCGCCATTCAGCATTTATCTGAATGTTGGACGCATGGGAAGCGAGCGACTAGAAACATCGCCCGACTTTTGAATCGCTAGATTGCCCATGTTAAGAAAACATTTCAGTGAGCTCTAACGTCTGTGGATGTGCACGGTGAGGAAACAGCTGAAGGTCTGTCCCGAGAAGGCATCCGAGAGGATGATGCTCATGGTGGTTGCCTTACTCTTTCAGATACCCGGGTCAAGCAAGACATCTGTTCCTCTAGGAGAGCTCCTGTACATGAATGGTATGTGGAAAATCTCCCTGACGCTGTTCGTCGTGGAATTTCGTTGTGGACATACTCGTGTACAATGCCATGTGATGGGCCACGAAGTTCATCCTCTGTGTCCAAAATGCAATGCAACTCTTGCCCATATTTTGGCCTGCGTTGCTTTAAATAGAAATTATGAAAAATGTAAATATTTGTATGAATGTCTTATAGTCCTGTTTAATTACTTGTTTTAATATGGGATTATCATTCAAGGCGTGAAATTATTGTTGAAATTATTCTTGCTTTGAAAATAGCAATTTTAAGAGCTGAAAATAACTCTGTGAAATCTAAAACAGCTTTCCTGTGTTTTTGTAGACTTGATGATATTTTTGGTGCCAAAAATAAGTCATCATTTTCGAAGTTAAAAGCCTTGAAGAAATACATAATCTTGAATGATGAACAAAGGACTGGTAATGTATTGCGAATCCAGGCCTGCTTTAGAGACAATTTTATATGGACACCTGAGACTTGATTCCAACAAAGAAATCACAAAGACCATTATACGATTGAGAACATGCCTCTTCAGTGGAATGAAAACAAATGTAGACAATATACGTAAAGTGTAGAAATTATCCTGACGAAGAACTCTCTTTAAGTCATATTTTCAATTGCCCAACAATACTAGCATCTCTTCAGAACATCGGAGAATACCCACGGAGTTGAGGCTGTCCCACGGAGAATATAGTAAAGCTGATAAAGGCGTCACTGCCAGCTACGGATCCTTTTGACTATCTTGAGATGAAACAAACCAATCATTTTCGAAGTTTTAGTCGATACGACCAATAAGAGCCTATTTACGTTGTTCTGAAAATTTCCTGGGCCTTTACCGAAGAGGTAAAAATATCGGCCTCAGTAAAGCTTTGAATTAGTTGATTGAGAAACAAATAATCAGATGCCCTGAACGCTGCTATATTTTTTTCTATACTAAATTTTAGGAACTGCATATAGGTTACTTTAGTCTGCGTAAAAAAATCAAGAATTGAATTGTAGTCGTTAAGACTGTGAGAGCCGTGAGCAAATTATTTGCTTATCAGAAAATTTATATTTATTTTTCTCCACAGTCACATGTTTGTCGTCAAGAAGAAAATCCTAATATTAATTTATGTATGTATACTTTGCGTTAAAAAAACGCTACGATTACCTCATTATTATTATCTTAGAGTACCAGTTCTTTCGTTTTTATATTAACTGAATCATTTAATTAATTCATCAAAGCATTTTCATAAATATTCCCCAATTCTGAAGTTTTCTCCAAAAGTTGCTGTTGAACGATTACCGATTATGTCCGCGGGGAGTTTACAATTTAAAAAATACCCAGTGTTATTCCGAATATTTTAATTTTAAATGGTGGCTAGTAGAATTTTTTTGTTAGAATCAAGTTATATTTCGTCGTCTTTTCTGACGTTGAGCCATCAATTGATTGATTAAGAACTCTCATTTTCGTTCAGTAGTTCCTGGCTTTGATTCCCACTTTGGCCGTGAATGTTGTTTCAATGGTTCATAATCCACTTTTAGTCGATGGCTCCGATTCATTCTCTAATGCACAAAATGTGATTGTAGAATGTCACATAATCTTCGAATTGTTTTGAATATATATAAAGAAAAATAATTTGTTCATAAAATTTCATTATCTTTGGTAATCTTTTTACTGTAAAATGAAAATGTTTATTCAATGAAATGAATGATTTAATGTACTCTTAGATGCATTTTTTTTTTCGTTTGATGTATTTTTAAATTTTAAAATTTCGCATTAATTTATTTTAATCAAAAATTACAAAAACTTAATATGATTCAACTAATAAGATTTAAATTTAAAAAAGATTTTGAATTCGCTTTAATCTAGGAAAATATGTCCCATGTGAGCTGAAATCAGTGTGGGAGACTGAATAGTTTCATCTGAATCCTCGATAACTTTTTTCTTTCGAAGTGAAAAAGAGAAAGAAAGTTATCTTGAGCAAAACACAAATATGAAATTTCACCTGTTAGCTGAAGGCGAAGGCTCACATCGTGCATTTCTTCCATTCCAGATTCTTGTTTGATTTTATTTTCCTAAGCGCAAATTCTTTACTCGACTTCTTTTATCGTGATTGACGTGGGACTCGATGGTGTTATTTCTTTGCACAGAAATCCGATATTGAAAGAAACTTTCGCGTGTTGAAAACAAAAACATTCGGGTCGGATAGGGGATCGTCCACAAACTGCAAACGTGTTTTAACTATGATTCAAAAATGAATTGTTCTTAAGCATAAAATCTTACAATATTTATTCATAAATATATATGGTACTTTAAAGTGAAATTTGTTTGTTCTGCTGCGATAATTTTATTTATTTTATTAATTATTAACTTTTTGCAATATTATTTTTGCTGTGAATTACCACAGTATCAACATGTTGGAATTATTCTTTTTAAAAATAAAAACCAATTATTCGACTGTTAAATTTTTAATGAAACTGCTTTATTTATCTATTTTAAACAGGGAAATATTCATAACATCAATAAATATGTAAAAAGGCAAAAGCCATAAATAATAATAAAGTAGTAAAAATCATAACGAAGATAAATTTCCTACGCCTTTGTACCGTTTCAAATGACACAGTAAAAGAATTCCCAGGGGCGCTCTTAACTATAGTGAAACCGATTGTTGATCACCAGTTCATTTGATCACTCATATGGCCATTAAGTTCTACTTAAAATTGAGAAAAGTATATCGAGTTTATTGTGAAATATCATTTTTATATTTCTAATATAATGTACATCACAGATTTAATTCAAATTATTGATTCTTTCGAATGATTCAATCCTAATAAAATCCATATTCTGTTTTTCTGCGCCTATAATTTGAAAATGAATTAAAGAAACGGTCCCATGGAATAAAAAGTGAAACTTATATATCAAAACATGTCAGTCTAAAATAAAAGTTGAGTTTCATTTTGTTTTTATGATCTCCGTGTTTGTTTAATTTAAAACGTAATTAACTCTGAATTGAGTAACATTCGAAATTGCTTATGCAGCGATGTAACATTTCGCTTCGGAGCTTTTTTTGCTTCAAGAATAGGGAAGTGTTTTTCCTCTCTTTCTGAAAAAGATTGATATCTATTCGTTTCATCTGATGTAGGAAAATACTTATGACAACGCATCCCATTTCTTTATAAATTCTCTCAATGTAATTCAAAAAATAATAATAATAATATTTATATTTCTTTCCATTTTTGAAAAGGTATTGTTTTCGCCTTTCCCAATAAGTCACTGCTCGGAAATGCTTTGAAAAGTGGATGAAGTGTCCCAATTTCAATGCTTAATAACTTTGTAACTAAAGGGAGTTTTCAAGCTTTCTATGCCCAAAACTTTATGTTTTGAAGTTTATACATTTGTATGCGTTAAATTAGAAAATTTCGTACCTTCACATTTAAAATGAAACTTTAGTTAAGACTGTTATTTTTTTGTTCTTTGAGTTTTTGTTTAACCTCGTATGCCGTATGAAAAAAGATATCTAAAATAAATTTTGCTTTCGTTTCATTGATTTTAAGGCTTATGTTTTTCTTTCCTGACTTGGCGGCCCTGCTGCTGGCTGAATTGGTTATCGATCTTGCTTTTGGTTCAACAGTTCATGGATTCGAATCCAACTTTGGGCTTGACTGTTTTTAGTGGTTCGGAATCCACTTTAAACCGTATATCCTGGTCTAATTGGCCCTTGTGCAAAAATTAACCATTGAGCGATAACGAAGCCAAGAAGCTTTGATATATTTTCTTCAGATAAAATTCTAAGTAAGGTTGACTTGGCAGCGCTCTTACCTTTGGTCAACTGCAAAAATGTGGCCACTGAGCGTTATAAATAAACAAAAGCAAACTAAACTAAGCAAGCATGTGGCAAATATGGTGTAAACTATAGCTTCTTTGAGCTTTTTAATTTTTTTCGATTTATCATTATTGCAACCTTTACTTATAATTTCTGAGGAAGGATCGAAAATTAGTTTAGTAGTTTTTATTAAAAGTACAATCTAGGAGATAAAAAAGTAAGAATTTTGATCCTGAAAATCGAGTTCTTTTCATTGAGCTTCATTACAGTGATTAATTTCAAATAAACCTCAATGCTACGGCCATCGCGAGCAATACCATACTGTGCCTTTCAGCAAAAATAATTGGATGGATTTAACAATCTGCAAGGACTAGAATTAACAACTTTTAAAGAGTAATAAAAGGCTTTACAGGAATTGGAAAATGCTACCATTAGATGCTTTTCGGCAAAGTAATTAAAATTGAGCATTTGTATATTCTAATTTATTCGTTTAATTCAAATAATATAGAATCTTCTCTTGGCCTCACTTGCGATTGAGAAGGACAGGCTGCTGTTTTCAGATTTGCCAGTGGCCACTTGAGGGGGTTTCGTTTTTATAGGAGTCTGTGGATTTTTCCAATATGCAACAGTTGCGCTTCACAAAATGCTTTCCCTGAAAATATTTTGGACTACCTTCAACTCTCCCACGACGACTTACTTAGAAATCCTTTTATGTTTTCGGACTTTTTGAGGGTCAATAATTTCGTGGACCTTGTTTAGCAGTCACTTGACATGGAGGATATGAAACAACACTCAAATAATGGAACAACTGTAAAATTGTCTTTTCATTTTTCAATTTTATAATCCTATTTTCTCTTATAATGGGGAAAATACAATAATATTTAAAAATACACCAAAAAACACGTTTTCATTTGAATAAAGCTTTCCATAGGAAAAACACACACACACACACACACACACACATATATATATATATATATATATATATATATATATATATATTTGAAAATATTACCATTTTCTTATCAGTTATCAATACTACGGATCAACAAAACTGCATGTTAACGTAATATTTTTCTGAGATTTTGTGTTAAATGTTGACTCTTTACATTGATTTTATAAGTAGTAGGAATATAATATTTTAATCAGGATAAGCTCGGTAAATTATATTAACGTTAAATTAATGGGAAGATTACAATTTAAATAACGGCATTTAAACCGTATAACAATTTCTTTGTTGAGCTAAAAAAATTATAAGTTTATATCTTTTTTTCGGCTAATTGACCTGCAAGCCTATATTGTTTCAATTCTCAAAATTCTACTTTAAGCATTGTATTTCTTCAAAAGAATTATTTGTGCTGGGAATATTGAAGCCAATATTTTAATCAAAATTGCAATGAAGTTAGACAACAAAATTCTTGCAGGAACTAAATGTTTTCAAACTCTCTTCTGAAATGGAATAATGCTTATTATTGATAGAGTTTTTGAATTCCTACCCACATAAAAACAATCAAGTGATATAATAGGTTTTGAAATAGCTAGTCTATCAAAATAAATTTAATAAAAAAAAATAAGACAGTTTCTCCAAAACAGAGAACTATATTTTCCCGCAAACTTTTTACACTGCTGCGAAAAGAAAAGGAGCCTCCAATACCATAAAAAGGCCGGATTCTTCCCCCCCCCCTCCTTTTTTTGTATTTATGGTCCGCTGTCAGCCACATTCCAGGATCTGCAGTTGGTTGACATGTGCCTAACTTACTTTCCAGATTCTTTCACTTTCCAGTGCGCCATGCAGACAGGCATGCACGCCAGCCTGAAGAGAAAGCTTCCTTGCAAGAAACGCCACTAGATGACTCTGCGTGCGGAGGACCCGTGCTGCGCTGTGGCATTTGGAGAAGAATGGTCCTTACAAACAGGGCAGTTCGTCCCGCTATTAATGTAATTTTCCTTCACATTTGACAGTTTGATGCCGTAAGTGTGTGTGCATGAAAAAGAGTGTGTGTTGTGACTCGTATATTTTCTTATATTCAGGTTTTATGCTCGAGACTGCCTTAAATGTTAAGGAACAAACTTTCAAATGCACTCTAGCCAAATTGGCACCTGAATGGTTTGTGCTTTGGCTTTCAGTTCGACTGTTTATCAATTGGATTCCCACAACGGACGTGGTTGTGCATTCACTTTAAAAGACAGGTCCCAATTGAATCATCTCTCGTATGTATGAAATAGCGATAAATTTCCAAGCAAAGTAAGACGCCTTGTGTCGAAGTGCTTTCGAAATTTACTTATAATTGTCAGCTCTATCCAGTTAAACCTAGCTATATCTCTCCTGTGTTATAAATGACCGTAATAAATCAACTGATTGCCTGCGGTGTCGTGGTTGATTAGAACTTTCTATAGGAAGGTAGTGAGTTCGAATCCCTTTTTAACTGAAGTTTTGCCGTATTTACTAAAGGCGACTGGAGCAAGTTAAATTGGTCGTTTTCATAATATCCTCTAAGTGAAAGGATGCCTGTAAAGATAGGATAAGTACTGTTTGGTTCCTGTTTCTAAATGACGAAGATTTCCATCCGATTGCTTCCATGGAACCGGCAGAGCCGGACATAGGACTTCAAACGAAACAGTCTGGTTGTGCGACAGTTTAAACAGGTGTGCATGTAGTAAAAAAGCTCCATATTCTTATCCCATTGTTAAAAATTGACGGGTTTCGAACCTAGAAACTTCTATCTTGGAGAACTTTGTATTATTACTTAAGTTGTGAACTGCCTGTATGTGGTTAATTGAATGCTAGTTTGAAGAGTAATTAGAGGGTAAATTGGGGGGATTGTGAACTACTACAAACATATTCGCTTTACGTTGGAATCAAACCCATAAACTGTTGAAATAAAGGACAACCTATCTGCTCGGCCCTTTTCGATTGAATCAAGCCCATTCAAAGAGAATCTGGTCAATTTAGAATGATTGATCAAAATTTAGAGGGAAAAAAAGGAATCGGCTTAAAAGGTGCGTCCTAAACTGCAAAATACAGACTTAGTTGTTGCAGAATTATACATTTGTTAAAAGTTTATCGTTTATTTCACACCGCGTAGTAGGCAGGCCATCGTAAAGCACTTAAAATCGATCGAGTCCTTACACTCGTGTAAGGACTTTTCATTGTTAGTAGGTTGTATTTACGTATCCCAAGGTAGGAAACCCGGAAAACTACCCAGCATCCATCGCGACAGACGTGCATGCTTAAGACAAAATCGCAACTTTCGTTTCTCGTAGTCAAACAGTGGATAGGATCGAGCGTGAGAGACCTTATGCCTCGAAAAACGGGGGTTTACCACTTGCCTACAGTGAATCCTGCTAGTCGTTTATTTATTAAAAAAGGACTTTTCAATTCCAGTATGTTTAGGCAAATGTAGAATCTAATATGAATCATAAAACTGTGCTAAACCAGTAGCTAAATGTTCTAGTCTTCGATTCATCGGTTGTATGTTGGATTCCCACCTCGAGCTTGTGTGACTGTAGTTAGTGATTTGGAATCTGCATTAAACAATAGATTCTGACGGTCAAATTTACTCTCGTGTGAAAAAAATTGTTGAACAATATTTTAAGTAATGCAGCATTAACTCTGTTCTGATGAATAGTCTCATTTTAATTTATATAAATAACTACTAAAAAATTTTATACAATATGAAATTCAATAAAAATTGAAAATGTTTTTGTGATAAGTCTTAAAATTTATTTTAAATAAATACCGCTATTTATAATCTAATGATGTAAATTTCGTTAAAAAAGATCCTGTAGAAAATTAAATGAACTATTTAATTTATATTATTTTATTGCACACACAATATTATAGATTTTACTTATTTTAAGAACTGTGTAAAATTATTGTACATGTGACATAGCTCTTCAGAATTTTATGCTTCTCTAATAAAGTTTAAAATTTCTTAACAATATTTCAACTTTATAAATTAATCATCTAAAATAGTGTAAAAAAGCACAAAATAATATAAATTAGATAAACATTTTAAAATACTTTGAAATCAGAATTTAGTGTTTGAATGTGTTATATTTTTTTTCCTACATTAATATAATATTCATAGAAATTCTGCATTATTAATTTATAATTGGATTTCTTATGCAAACAGTTTATAAGCATTTCCCGAACAAGTATTTCGATATTAAAAAATTGATTCCATTAAAATTATTTCATATCGATCAGAGGAAGACTGCATAATACCATTAAAAGAAGCCGGATCGAATCAATTACTTCTTCATTTTATCCAATTTCGTTTTGAAATGATTCCTAAAAGCGTTTCCTGCTTCAATACATCGTCTGACACGACATCTTTTAAAAATTTCCTTCTTTCACCGTTTCAAGCGGTTCAAATTCTAGTTTATAGTACGTTTACCTGAGGAAAAAGCTTTTATATTATCCCTAATATGTTTCTGACGACATGCAACAGGTTCAATTCTATCAAAATCTTCCATATAGATTCTGATAAATGTGTCCCATTTTCTCCCGTCTATATTTATTCTTTAAGAAATGACATTTCCCTTCCATTTAAACAAAGGAACAATGTGACATTCATTAGTGTTTTATATTTTTTTAATATTATGAAAAATTTAAATTGTGTAAATATTTGTATAAATGTATTATAATTCTATTTTATTACTTGTTTTAGTATTATTATCGTTTAATTAGTAAAATTGTCTAAGCAATGTGCATTCAGGGAAAGTAACAGTTTTTAAAACTGAAAAATGAATCCATAAGAGCTTGATGACATTTGGCGATATTTTCGCTTTGAAACGAAAGTCACCATTTTCGAAATTCAGAGTTAATAGGGCCTATAGTAGCCAAATCACCCTAGGCTAACGATACTGATTTTTTGGAATCTTATCGTTAGCCTAGTACTGTAGAGTTAGAAATATCGATCTCTTCCAAACAAGGGACGATTCCAAAATGACGAAAGAAGTTCTGTTTAGTAGTTGTAGCTTCTGTATAATAGAAACTGATGAGGTTTTTCTAGCCTGTGTCAAAGCCTCGTGTTAAAGTAGCTGACTGAGTTATAAAGTGTTTGCTTAGAAGTAAGCTCTCCAATATATTTCTGAGTTGCCAAATCCTCTTCGCCATTATGTAAATAGTAACTGCATACTTAAATTCCCTTATCTTAAATACAATAACTAATTTTTGAGAAAAAGTACTGTTGACTGCCTTTAATTTCGGCAGATAAATTTATTCAATAAATTTCTAACAGAGAGTATTAAAACATCACGGTGTATTTCATAGGGTGTTAAAAATGTATTATTCTACCACCTTAACTGTTGTGTTCTTTAAATAACATTTTAAGTTTCTCTGCTTTTTTCTCCAAAGAAATTCCCATCTCTTCACAAAAGATACCCCACGTTTCATTTCACCATAGACACCCAATGGGAATCTTGAACCATGGAACCACATATTCCCAATGTACAGTTTGTGAGCTGTAATTCTTCCCATTTTTAATGCACTATAATATTGCATTCTAATAACAAAGTTTTCTTTAATTTTCGAAATATAAATTATTTTTATTCCTGTAGTTGTTATTTAAGTGGGTATACATTTTAAATTTAAGTAGCGGACAGTTAAAATTGTTTTCACTCGATTTCTCCCAAACCACTATTTACTATTATATATATATATATATATATATATATATATATATATATATATATATATATATATATATATATATATATATATATTATATATATATATATATATATATTATATATATATATATATTATATATATATATATATATTATATATATATATATATATATTATATATATATATATATATATTATATATATATATATATTATATATATATATATATATATATAATTTCTCTCAATAAGTTTAAGATCATTTTGATATTTGTTTTTAAAATATGATTTAAGCATTGATACAAAAAGTTCTCGATTCCCACAAATAGCTATATGTTTATATGCATACATAACAGTACAAAAGTGAATCCTGGACAGTATCTTAAGTTTACTTGGTTTTGGAATACTTTCCTGTCACCAACCACCTCATCTCATCGTTTTGGATTATGTCCTTACTACATCCTTGAAAGGACTTTGAGATAAACGTTGACAAGTCCACAACCCACGGAGCTCCGTCGACCCAGTGACCGAGCTGGCAGCCGAATGGTTAACGCCCTTGCCTTCGGTTCAACAGTTCGTGGGTTCGAATCCCACCTTGGGCATGAATGTTTGTATTGGTTCGGAATCCACTTTAAACAGTAAGTCCCGGTCTAATGAGACCTCGTGATCAAAAAATGACCGTTGAGTGACAAACAAACCATGGACTCAGTGAGGGAGAATGTGGTCACCCTCCCAGACCAGTGAGGTAAGATGATTTATTGACCTTTCGGCATGAAGCTGCTGAGCCGCTGGGGCTCAAATACATATTTAGAAATACAAAATTTAGCTGCAATAAAATCGGGCTTGTGATTCATTTAGCCTATTATAGTTAAGCCTCAAAATCAACTTACCTTCCCGGTTTGAAAAAGATCCGCAATATTTTGTGATCTCGAGTATTACGGGCGACATTATCAGGACTTTAAATTAAACATTAAAACGACATTAAAAAAAATAAAATGATTTTAAAATTTAGAATACTAAAAATTTGTTAATGTAGTATAATGCAGTTTCCGTTTGGTGAAAAATAAACGATTAGAAATGTATGAATTAAATTTAAAATTTACCCATTAATATGTCTTTATAGATACATTGTGATCTGAGATAATTATATTTGGATTACTTCTGATGACGAAGCACACGAAGGCAATTTTTATTTACTATCGTAAGAAATAAAGTAGCCTTTAAATTCTGTCTCTCTTCTCAGGGCCGTAAATCGAGCGGACAGCCGAGCGATGAGCGATCTAGCGTTTGGCTTAGTTTGTGGGTTCGATTCCCTCTGAGGTCATGATTATTTGTAGTGGTTTAAAACTTATTTTAGATTGAAACTACAGATCTAATTAGCCCTTGCGTGCAAAACAAAAATGCCCCTTGAATAATCTAGGAGATGAAACCTGATTGAAGAAAATAACCCTGAACGCATGAATTCCAAAATAAAAATGCAAGAAATAAAACAACTTTAAAAAAAAAAAAAAAAAAAAAAAAAAAAAATTTGAACTTTACATTAAAAATTTTATCTGTAAATTTTTTAAATTGTAAAATTTGTTCTGTTTCTTAAAAAAAAAAAAAAAATGTTCAGTAATCCCTCCTATAGCAGTGTATATTATTTCCGCGTGGTAGGAAAACTCGTTGAACATTCTAGTGAAACGCGATTGTTTGATCTCGGATAACGCATTGCCTACAAATGAGATTCACGCTTAATTATTCTCCTTTCTAAGGGATTAAAATCAAATATTAAGGAAAAACTATATTATGAACGAAATGTGAGCGCTTTATTAAAATTAAATTAAGAAATTTTTAAATAAAAAACCTTTATTAATAATACTAAAAAACAGTTCAATCCAAATAAATCAAGTAATTTTCCGAACAGTTTTACAACATGTAACAACATTTGCTATAGGAGCTGTCTGAAATAACTGTCCGCCGACATCTTATTTCAACAGAATGTTCAAAGGTCAATGATATAATTTAATAATTTTCCTATTAAAGCATTTATTTTAAAACTTAAATTAACAAATTTAAAAACCTCAATTTGAGTATTTTTTGACAAAGCTTGCTTATATGCAACAATTAATACTTCCGTGAACTGTTCTCATTCGTTTGATTTCTAATCACGTGATGGTTATCGTTTGCTTTTCAAACAATTGCAGCGGGGGAGAGAATAGTATTTTCTCTATTTCTTATTTACGCTGAAACGAAGTCAATAACCTTTTTTTAAAAAAAATTCTGAATAATGTTTTCACATCACATTTAAATGACATGAATTAAAAATATGATACTACTTTTTTATAGGAAAAAAAAATATAAAAGCGATTCAAATCTGAATAATCCCAAAGCATAGAGTTTATGCGTACACAAAAGATTGTCTGAAAACAATCGAAAAAGAATAGTGGCATCAGCATGGCTGCGGTATGTGCGTATGCGTGATTTTTGGCTTTGAGGATGAGTCCCGATTCACCCACGTTTAACCAATTCTGCATTGCAGTTGTCGCCCAGTAATTTTTTTTTAACTTTTTATTTATCTTTTCTTCCCCTCTGTTTACTCTTATTGTGTGTAACATTACGCCCCTATTTTGCAGCCGTGTGACGCGTCGCGAAAAATGTTCAAAAGGTCACCACTCGAAAGCGTCGGTGTTTATGTGCTAAAAAGGTCACAGCTTTTTTCACATATTGATTGTTAAAATTCCATTAAGCAAGCCACCCGACTCGGTAATATTTCCTTGTTTGGATTATATGAAATCATCTTAACAATTTCCTTGAAATGTGTTGCCATTCAACAAATATTCTTAAATTTATAGATCAAATTTAAAAGACAAGATATTTGTTAAAAAATTTTTTTTTAATTTTAGATAAATTTAATGGTTTTGGTTGTCTGTATCCAATTTACCATTAAAATAAGTTATGTTGCCAGTTGGATTAATAATTTATCATCAATTCGTGGATACTACGCCATGCTCTTATTTTACAGACACGATACGAAAATATGTTCGAAAGGGTCAACGTTCTGTGTTTATCTCTTAAAACAATCGCACGTTTTTTATTTACTCATTGTCAAATCCAAGAGAACGAGTGATCTTTCCTTCGGTTCAACAGTTCGTGGGTTCGAATTCCACCTTGGGCATGGATGTTTGTAGTGGTTCGAAATCCACTTTAAGGCGTAGGTCCCGTGTGCCAAAAATGCGGGACAAACAATCAAACAAGACAAGTCTTTTAACTGTGTACATTTTCTTTGATTTGATTTCGAGACTTTTATTTTCATTGTACACAACTTTTGTCTTTTAAATATAAGGATTATAAATTTAAAATAATAGTAATTTGTAGATTTTATTTAAAATTATAGGTAAATTAAATGGTTGTCGCTAGTTTTGGATCCAATGTATCCATAAATTGACTTTATGGGCGAATTTAAATAATTAGTTCAATTTAGCAACAAATTAAATGGTAAATTAGATTAACTATTAATCCAGTTAAAGCAAATTTGTGTGCTGGAGTATATTTATTAAATTATATCTATTATTTTAAAATATATTCGTTAAAAATTTACTGATACTTCTCAAATATTTTATATTTTAAAATGTGTAATTTGCAATTTGCCTAAGTGAACTTTTCTGATATGTCATGGGATATTTCTAAAAAATTTGATATAATCTTGTGTTGCCAAAAATATTTATGAAATTGTAAACAATTATAGGAAAATTTAATACATTTTTCTCTAGCCATTCCGTTTATTTTATTTATTTATTTTCATATTACATATTTTACTGTATAATTTATATTTAAAGAGAATATTATATTTATAATTCTGGAATTTTTTGTATACTTTATATAAGACAAGTTTTAGAGAAAAAAATTAATTTTATGCCATTTAAATTAAAAAAAAAAGATTTTGCTTTAAAAATGTCTTGGAATAACAAATGTTTACCGAAACATGCTTTTAAATCAAAATAGAAAGGCTATTCTAAGCAATAAATACTTGAAACTTAAACTCTCTTTCAAGAAATCTGCATACCAAATAACGATATTGACTATAGAATTACAAAAAAGAGATTCCGCGGTATGCTAAGTGGCCAGGTGACAAAGGAACCAAAGAGACTGAACTGCATTCAAGTGTGAAACCAAAGAAATCCTTTCCATCTCTTGTTTCTCGACGATGACCTTGAGCTGTCACACTGACATGACGCAACGTCCTTGTGATCAAAGTTGCTTGACCTTGTCAGGGGGAACGGGCAGAAGACTGGATCACTTTCCCTTTGCCCTACCGCTAAATATATATGGGGTAATTGATTCTCCTGGCAAACAACGCCTACTTTATCGGAAATTGTCCTGGTATGTGCACTTTTACTAGCTTCTAAGCATCTAGAAATTTCTTCGAGGTCTCTTGCGTCATGACGATAAATGTACGATTGTTGGGCACAGTGCTCTCAAATGTGTTAGATGGGATTAGCTTTGCATGTTTTGGGGCAGGATTGATTTTAATTTCCATTAAGTCCTTGCAAATCTTTCAAATGTTAAGTAAAATTGTAGAGAAGTTCCTCCTATCGCCCAGTAAGTCGGTTCTTGTGCTTCTTGAACAATCGGAGATAAACATTTCTGCTTACCATTCGTTTCTGTGTATCTCCCTCCCCTTGATAAGAGTTTTTCTGGTTTTCCTAAAATGTAGCATGTAAAAAAATATTTCTTGTAAAGCCAATACACTGAGAATATGTAAAAATTGACTCATTTTCTTAGGTTTTCTACTTCGTGGATCCAAAGTGTAAGATCGGAAGAAAAGGGAAATAATTTAATATAAAAAGAAAGCTTTTTAAAACTAATTCAAAAGACGTCACTATTATTTATTAAAAAGAAATAAAAATCAGCAGATATGAATTAGTAGTTCATAAATTATAATTTTCATCATTGAAATTTTTAATTATTTTAATAATAATAATTATAATAGAACGATTGAAGCAGTTTAAGAATTTTTCACTATAGTTTATAAGGAAATTTTGAGTCAGAGGGAAATTTTTTTTAAATTTACAAATGAACTTACGGTGCACATTATATAAATGCGTTATTTCTATGAAATACCGATAACTCATGAATGAGATCTTATAATTCGTTCTAACATTTTTTGTAATTCGAAGTATAAAATTAAATGCAATGCTATTCTATTCCATTTATTTTCTATTTATTAAAATAGATCTTAAGCATTCTTTTATACAACATTTAAAAAAAATCATAAATTAATGGTTAGGTACTATTATTTTTTCCAACATTGTACTCGAAAATCGAGAGAAAGAAAATTAATTTTCACTCAATTGAACTGTGTATATATAATTTTATCTTCACATTAAAACTGATTTACTAATTATGTTTACTTGGTTATAACCGTTAATTATGATTACTAAAAAAATTATGATAATGAAGTAATGCTGTGATGAAGCAAATAATTAAGAGAAAATTATAAATAATTGCTACTAGAATATGAAACCACAAATAAGGAGGACTTTTTGTTAATGACAGATTTCATATTAATTTGCCCCCGGCCGACTCCAATTATTTTTTTACGATCCGTCTTTAAAATAATTCCCAACAAAGGATTTTTCTGAAAGAAAAACTTGTTGTCAAGTTTGTGCCTTTTTAAAAAAAAAAAATATTTCTTAAAGCATTATTTATTGATGCTTTGTTTCTTTAAGTCCAATAATGTTTTAAAATGAAATCTTGCAAGCAATTTAAAAAATTTTTGCTACATTTGTTAAGCGCCACTTTTTTTTCCATTAATTCGAGTTTCAAAAAGCAAGTGTGTATGTATGCATACATAGGATAAATATTAATGAATGGTGTATATCTTAATTTATAAATAGATTTTCAAATTATAAACATGCATTCAATCATTTACTATTTATTTTTATATAGAATTAGATTTAAATAAATAAAAAAGCACTTAAAAAAGGATTAGTTGTTCGAATTTCTTGAATGATGTTTGTTGATTTTCTGGTTTTTCATTTAATGGATCACTTGAAATATATGCTTTAGAAATGTACATTCTTTACCGTTATCACACTGCACCAAGATATTGTTTTTAGAAAAAGCCACGATTAAATTTGTTATGAAGTGAAAACTATTGTGTTGGCGCACGTAAACATTTTGTAAATGAGTGATTGGCATAGTAATGTTTATATCTCACATTTTGATCTTTTTCTTATTAGATTATTATACTTGGTAATGCTAGACGTAAAAATTTTGGAAATGTGAGCAAAATCTTTTTTTTTTTTTTTTTTTTTTTTTTTTTGGTTATGCAAAATTCTTTTCAATCATGCTTATATCAGAATAACAATTTTAAATTTTTATTAAGGAAATATTTTTTGTAAATGTAATAATGATATGCTAAACTGGACTGAGTGCTTAACACATTGCCCTTCAGTTAAACATTTTGTGAGTTCGATTCTGACTTCAAACAAAGATGTTGGTAGCAATGTAGTAAATGATTTAAAGCCTAAAGACACGGAATCATTTTCTACATTGCTACCAACATATTTAGGTTTAAATGTGTCCAATAAACCAACTAATCATAGTTATGAAATCAGCTGAACGTGTTTTTCAAAAATATATCATAATCATTTTCTTTTTGTTTTGATGTTACAGCGTTATGATACAATGATTTTTTTTTTACTATACATTATTATCAGCTCATATTGACGGATATAATTAGCCTTATCCATAATCATTAAATTTTCCCTGCTGTTTCAATATTATTGGAATATCAAAATAAATTTACCCCATCCCCCACAGCAGTAAACAAATCTACTTTCTCCACCTGCCCATAACATTCGCTCAGTAGCACCCCTTCATACCCGCGAGCACCGTTGTCTTCCAACTAAGAAGTGCGGACCACTTTTTTCCTTCCTATACGTGTTCTTCTTCTAGCATCCCTATCAAAACTGACTCGCTCTTCTTTCCTCATCTTCGCTCTCTAATGACCCTGTAAGTTCATTTTCGTGATGACTTCAATCTGGGGATGGACGTCACCAGGCCCGGTGTTTCTGGACTTCGCTACTGATTCAATTAAGAGGGATTCCAACCCCCTCCTGGTACGCTTCACCCCTCTTCGGTTCATGGGGCGTACAAAGAAAATGGATCATTGAAGTTTCCGAACTTGATTATGCTTTGTGTATGTGCCGAATGAATCATTTGTTTCGATGTTTCCTTATTGCTTTCAATTTCGCCTTTGTGTGCAGAAGAGTAAAAAAGTGCAAAAGAAAAAGGATTAGATAAATTTTTTTTAAAAAAAGAAGTTTTTTGTTGGACATGATTCAGTTGAATTTCATTTGAACGAATTTTTTAATCACTGTAGTTTGTTCGATTGATCGAAATTTTAATTCAGTACGATTTTTGCATGGCGTTTATAAAATTTTTTTTCAATAATTGCTATATTTTTTTATTTGATTGAACCAAAATAAACTCCTTAGCACGACAGTCTATTAAAGAGACAAAGCTTATAGTACCTGTTTTCATGGTCTAAAGCCCTGGAATGCGAAGCAGATGTCCAGGTTATATGGTCAGCCTAACACGAAACCCCCAGTGTTTAATTCCCAACATGCTTGGTTCTCAGTTTATCGATCCACTGGAAAGATGAAAGACTGAGTAAATTTTTCCCAGACCAAAGATCGAACTTGGGACCTGCACCGTTGGAGCGCAAAATGGCTTGTTTGAACTTCGCTCCAATCAGACTGGATTGCGCTTCCCGTTCTTTCATACTCTTTAAAAAGAATTCTGGAATAAAATATAAAATTAAAACATTTACAAATTTGAAAACCAACATTTTATCGTCATAATTCTTAATGGCTAAGTTGTCTTCTGATTTTCGGACATATAATATGCCTAGATATATGGCATTATTTGATTTGTGAATAAAAAATTAATGTAAATATCCATAAACAGCTTTATATAATTTACCCGTTTCATTTTTAAAGCATAAATCTAACATTTAAAATAATTTCTACTTTATCATCTTTGCTTGCGTGGTATAATTATTAAGGATTCTGGATATAAGCTATTCATTTAAAGAACAACTAAACTCATAATTCACTAAATTAACTAATCAATTAAAAGTGCAAAAAATACTGTTTTGCGCTTGAGATTTGAAATGAAAATTTAAAAAAAAAAAAAAAAGGAAAAAATTAGTGTAAGACATCCTCCACCCATAAGAAAATTTTTCTACCTTTAAAATTTATCATCTGTATGAATGCTGCTACAGAATCTCGAGTAGCTTTGCCAAATACCTCCAGCTCTCCGCGTATGAAGTTCAATTACGATGGCGGCCTTGTACTTTTCTATTCAGATTCAAATTTTTAAATACTTTTTCTTGAGATATTTTACCTTTGCTCGTTTATCATGGATATTTTTAAGCATCATAAATCAATTTTTTTCCCGATTTTTCATCTTTCGTTCATGATTATTCATGGAATAATCTCCGCCCTCGCGATATCTGACAGCTCTATTTGTCAGCTAACTATTAATAACTCGTTTAATACTTGCATTTCAGAGCAAATACCAGACTGCCTGCAGATTTCATTAATAGAAGTCGGTATTTGTGATAAATGGAAAGATATAGTTGTTCTTTTTGTAAAGTAACTTGATATAAAAGTAATTATATATAAACATTCCTCGCGGAACTTTTCGCAAATAGTTTTAATGCATTCTTGTTGTTGAGACAGTATAAAATGCTTAACTTTCGTTTCATGAGAAAATGTTATGAACATAGTGTTGCTTATGTAGCTTATTGCCGAATAGAATATTAAGGACTTCGCTATTGTTATTGAAAAATGATTTAATTAATTGAAAAATGATTTACTGTGTGCTGAAATGACAAAAATTTCTTTTATTTATTATTCCCAATAGCGGGAAAAGCAAATAAATACAACCAAGAAGAATAAAAGATGAACATAAAAAAAGAGACACAAAATTCACTTCCCCGGAAGCTCTCTCCCACGCCAATATTTAGCAGTGTCAAGTCCATGGAGCGATGAACATGGTTACGATTCATGGATTCTTTGGAACCACAGAATCGACAGTCAGGATGGTCCATAGGCTGCGTAAGTGTTCACTCACTCGGGTCATCACATACCGAAATTGTGGACCAACCTCTCGCGTAAAGCTTTCTCCGGGGAACGCTACCAGGAGGGCAGCGACGCACCTTCTACCCCAAATCATGAAGTAAAAAAAGTGAGTAAAACAACAAATGATAAAATATAAACGCACATGAAAAATGCATGAAAGGGAGTTCGTTTCAAAATTTGAATTCATGTATGGGAATTAAAATTATTGCGCCTACAGGTACCTGTTTGGAACCAGCCAGTAGTTCGTAAAACTGTTCGTAATATATTCGTCAATTTAGAGTTTCGTAAAATCGAACTTCTACTATGTATGACATTCTCGTTTCTGGCTTCATAATAATTGTAAACAGATTCACTTACTTCATAATTGCAAGGATAAATATTTGTAATGAATTTAATTGTAGTTTAAATTGGTTATTACTATAGCCCTTTGGAGTTCTTAATGGTAAAAACTCAAAGATAAAAATCAATGTTTTTCAATTTTTATAATTTTTATGAAAAATTATCGTGAATGTAATTTGATTTGAAAAAATTAACTTTTTTGTTAATATATCAAAACGTGACTTTTAAATACATTTTAAAAGTTATCTATCAATATATTATACTTTTCTTTTAATTCATACAGAACTAAATAGTTGTTTGGATCATAACTTTCACCTACTTATTAAATGATGGGTTTAAAATGTTTAGGAAACAACCCTGACGCCTCCAGGTGGTTAAAAGTGAACGTAGGATTGCTTCTGTTGTTTGCGAAAATGGCACTACCCTAACGGTATGTATTGTAGGAAGGAAAGTGTGTTGGCGGGGCGGGCAGCTTTTTGGCAAATGGCAGCGAAGTCTGTAATTAGTTAGCAATTAATTACTCGCAAACCTAGTTTTTCCCACAATTAAAGCGCTTTTGCAATAATTTTTAATATTTATGTGATAGAGTAAATACGAATTGATTTATAACTTTTATTAGTAGGTCATAAAGTTGATTTTTAATTTAAATGTATGTTTCAATAATTTATATTTGTTTCTTGACCGATAAAAAAGTTAAAATATTTATTTTACTTAGTTTGAAATATTTATTTTTCAGGAGATGTTTAGTAAATTTCTTTTAATATTCATTTGCTTTTATGAAAGTTATCAAATTATATTAAATTTATTTAAATTACGTTTTATTTTAAGATTTTTAAAATTTTTCTTTAACTTTTTAAGTAAATTTATATTATAAAAATATATTTAATTTATTCTTTTTGCTACAATTAAAAATAACAAATAATTTTGCGAAGGGTTAAATTAAAATTTTACTCGTACTTGCATTTCCCATCCATTTTGTTCAAGTATGTTTCTTTTATTCTCGAATAATATATTTTAATCCTACTAATTTTTAATTTAACTAAAATTTTTATTATTCCTTTTCAAATAACAATTGTTTTTTCTTATTTTTATTATAATATTATTTTGGTAACAATGTTAAATTAAGAAAGAATAATCTATCCTATATTTTTTTTAATGTCAAGGACACTAGAAAAAAATCTTTTACGTTTAGTAATCGAATCTCTAAATAAAATAACTTGACTCATTTCTCATATTAGTTTGTTCCCATGCACTTTTAATGTTCTATTTCAATTTTCTTAATATCTCAAGAGCTGATAGTTAAAAACAATTAAATTGCTATCTGTATTCGGAAAATATATATAATGAAATAACTACACTCTTTTATAACGTTTTTATCTTTTTGAATTTTTGTTACTGACCTTTTGAAAATATGCTTTTTTCTCTTAATTGTAAATTAGATTTTCCTACGGCTTTTAGTGGAGTTTTATAAATGTTTTATTTGGCTATTTTAGGAAACATTTAAAAGATATTGTGTACTATTCTGTACCTTGTAATTGCAGCCACGCTTAAATTGCAACAGAAAAAATAATTTTAAACATTTAATGTTATAAGAATTACTATTTTTATTTAAATCGTACCAGAAAACACTTTTTGTCTACCAACTAAATTCGCTGTATGGGCAGATTTGTATTATTCCACCGGCAAAGAATTATGACGAACGAATATGTACCTGGAAATTTAATTTTGGTGGTTAAATTAATATTTTAATTTCAATGGCTTAAATCAGTTGTATTTTACCTCCATGGTTCTGTCGTGGTGGCCTTGTGGTTAGGGCATCGGCACTCCGTGCAGAAAAGCTGGGGTCGATTCCCAATGCCGCCAAAGATCCACCGAGTATATGTGATATACGTGCTCATTGAATCGCTGGAATCCAAAGTCCTTTGTTCGCTCGTTGAGCATTTACCATAGGTGTAATGGTCTGGATATAATTTACTCACCCTATAGATCAAAGTTGAGGGTGTGTATCCTAAAAAAATTTTATCAATAAAGAAAAGTTTAAATTCACCATGAGTATTATACGCCACCTCGGATATTCTAATAAAAAAATATTTTCCAACAGAAAAACTTACAATGCAGCAGTACAGCTACATCAGTTTAACTAATTTACTGGGGTGTTATTTTATGAAATAGCGTTCTTATAACAATTCTCAAATTATTAGGAACGAAATTATGCTTTATTGCCCCTTAAAACATAACGTGACGAGTAAGTATATTATTTTTCTGGGAACCACACACAGAGAAGTTATTTCTCTTGGACCACTGCGCTGAATGTCTTTGGAGAGTAAGGAGAGTACTGTAACAGTTAAAAAATATAAAATTAAGCATTCGTTATTATTACCTTAACTGCAACAATATAACATGATAAATGTAGTTACTGCACATTATAAAAAATAACGCAAACATACAAAATTCCAAACTAATACATTGACAAAAAATATTACTGTTGAATAATGTAGTTGTGTTTCTGTCAAAGTATAAACTAGTTTACTTTGAAAGTCCCGATCATTCTGTGCTCAACTTATACAATAATTTTGAGGTTAATCTATAAGTAAATTATGTATTCATAGATTGACAAAATTTTAATGAAGCATATTACAGTATTTTTTTCACAATTTTTCTCTTTCTTTTGAAACTATCAACTATAAATTCAAATTCTTGTGTAAATGCAAATTCACTGCGTCGTTTCAAATCTTCCATTTAAAAGAAAGCAATGAATCATGAACGGGATTTCTTTTAAAGCACTCATTTTATAATTGTTACTGAATCACGTCTTCTGAAATCCTTGTCTATTGAAGTGTTTTGAACTTTTTAAACATTCTGTTTCATGTCGACATCGAGTTTTTAAACCTGCAAAACAATATAATTACAGAGCCTTGATATTGCGTGCTGCTGCTTTTCTTGCAGCCTGCTGTTGTGCCGAGTCTTTGCCTCCGAGTGCTTGGATTAAGAAGTGCGAGCTTTCAAGCGGCTTCACTAATTGTCGCTCTCATCGCACATACCTGCGACCCTCAGCGGTTTTGGAGACATGGAGGTTTTCCCAGCGAATGCAGTCCTTTTAGTTATGCTAAGAAGAAATATACATATATATGTATGCATGTATCTATGTGTGTGTGTGTGTTCGTTCGTTCAGGCACATAGTGCTTAGATTACAAACCATTTGTGTATTTTAAAATGGTGTTTTCTTTCAAGTTTCTATTTTAAATATTACTATTCACATTTTACAAAATAAATCATTAAATTAAATGTGCTATATATAATATTACATAAAGTTTAAATGAATGAAAGTAACTATCTTTATTGCCATCTTCATCAGAGGCAATTTAAAGCGATGACACTAAATATGTTTTTATTATAATAAAATTTAAGAGCAAGAAAATAAAATAGAAATGTGATAACCAGAAGATGCGTTTAATGAAAATGAGGGATCGTATTTAAATAATAAAAGTGAATTTCAAAATAATGTAATGAATAATTTAATGAATCTAATTATTTTTGTGCCATATATATATTGAATTTATATATATATTGAATTTATATTGAATATTTGAATATATATAAAATCAGACAATATGAATATGAAACTATTAATTAGAAAATATTTAAATAAGATAATTAAACGTTAAAATATTAAGAGCATAAATAGTGTAATTAATTTATTTTATAATATTTCTCCTCCATTATCATAAAAGCGACATAAATTTATCTTTTTTTTTTTTTAACTGTGTGCCGTTTTCTGCCCTCTCTTTCTTTTGAATGTCAAATGATAATTGAGTAATTGAGTATGGCCAATTATCAAGTAAATTAATGCTAGGATTCAGAAACTAAATAGACGCTTGAATTAATGTCGTCCTTTTTCATGACCATTACCCATTCGCGATTTTTTAAGGATTGGATTGAAGTTAAATTACTCTATAATTCAGCTTCAATCCACTCCTTAAATAATCACATAGAGATCAATTAAATATTATTTTATATTAATGAAAAATCATTTTACACTACCTCCACCTGACAAGAGCCAAACAGACAAAAGAATCGCTTGCGCTAGGATTAGAGAAGAGAACAACTCATGGATTTGATTTCCAGCACGAGGAGGGATTTTAAACTGACTTCCGATTCGATTAGCTGAGCTGGTAACCAAAAGGTTAACGCTCTTGAATTCGATTCAACAGTTCGTGGGTTCGAATCAAATGATTGGAGTTGTTCGGAATCTATTATAAGTACTTAGGTTCCGATCTGACTAACTCCTGGGTGCTAAAAAAACAGTTAAAGGACAAACAAACCAGCCCGTTTTTATAAGCCTTCGTATATCAAAGTTATCGCGTGGAACAAACCATTTCTTTTTTATCCAATCAAACCACTGTACTGATAGTATAAAGCAATCGTAAGGCCTTGTCGCTACCAAAGTATCTTAAACTGGTGGTACCAACTCAGTGGTCGACAATGTCTTTGTTGTAATTCCACATTATGGCTTAGTTAACTGTATTCAATTACTTTAAAAAGTAGAGCAAAAGGTTAAAGGTTATTTTACCAAGATTTGTTTTATTTTAATCATGATATATATATATAATATATATATATATAATTTTGTCTATGGTATTTTAATCTCAACTGGAAATTATTTAAAATTGTTCACCTTCATTTCTCGTACTTACAGTGTACCGGAGTTGTTTTGTGCGCTATTGATCTGATATGAAATCTACAGAAAATGTTGAAATTCAAATTGTAGATACGCATTCATTAAGCTATCCGAAATTTAACTTTCAGATCAGAATTCTAAAACAAGAGAAAATATATAGCATATGCAGTTTCCTATTTATAAAACATATAAGCTCTTATATGAAATCACGTTTTATTTTATTTTAATTATATCATTTTATTCATTTTAATATTTTCTGGTTTAATTGTGTCCAGAGAAAATGTTTATTTTGTGTATCTGTACTTAAAAATATTTTCTTTGAGTTTTTAACTAATAACATACAGTTAGTCACAAAAGTCTGCGTACAGGCTAAATTTTAAATCAAAAATACACTTAAAGCATTGAAAAATGTATTGTAATCATTAAATTTTTATTCTTCTATTAACTACAATTGTAAACTTATATAAAAAGTAAATAATAAAAGTGTAATAATTCTACATTTTTACAAAAATGTATTTTGTCAACAAAACTCAGAAATTTCCTCCAATAAAGTCTGCGTACATTTTCAAAAAATGCAAAATATAAGTTTTTTACATTACTTAAATACTTTGTAGCATATCCTTTAGTCCTCAAAACAACTTGCAGACGTCTAGGTATTGACTGCACTAGTTTTTCAGTGTCCTCCGACGAAAATTTTGTCCTTCTTCCTGCAATTTACTAATTATCTTATTTCACAGTTTATTATTGTGTTTTCTAATTTGTTTCTCCATTTTTGCCCACAAATGTTCGAATGGATTGAGGTCTGTTTACTGTGGAGGAGTACGTAATTGTTTTGGAGTGTGATAGAGAAGATATTCCTTCACAATTTTAGCTGTATGTTTCGGGTCGTTGTCTTGTTGGAAAATAAGGTATTAGGGGTGCCCGAAATTTTAACCTTTTTATCTCGTAGTTTTTTCTTTAAAATATCCAGATAAGCATACGTATCCATGACTTTATCAATAATGTGAGATTTCCAACTCCTTTCGACGACAAACACCTCCATACCATCACAGCACAAGCTCCATGTTTGACAGTTGGATTTAAATTTCTCAGATTCAGTTCTGTTCCTGGTTTTCTTCATACAATTAACTTTAAATATTGTGTATTTACCTTCATCTGACCAAATTACATTGTTCCAGAAGTCGTGCAAAGAGTTTAAATATGTTTTGGCAAAAGCAATTCTTTCCTTTCTATTTGTCTCGGAAATGTATGGCTTAGACCTAGGTTTGCGTCCATGATAATCGGCCTTTCGTAGCACTTTTCATGCAGTTTCAGATGAAATTTCCTTGTTGCTAGTTACAAAAAAATGTCGTATGCAATGCTTGCAGCAGAAAGTTTAGTATTTTGTTTAGTTCTCATAAAAGAATTTCCTTTCTTCTCTCTCCGTTAGCTTCTTCGGTCTCCCACATCTTGGTTTTACAGCAAGACTACCAGTGTCAAGATAGCTTCGAATAACTCTTTGTACACTAGAAAATGGTTTTCCAATGGTTTTACCAATATCACGAATATTTTTACCTTCATCGCTCAATTTTATAATTAGTTGCCTCTTAACTGAAGAAATTCCTTTATTGGTTGTTATTTTCATCAAAGAAAGTAGAATAACAACTTCCAATCAACATGAAATTTACTTCAGAAGTCAATGACCTTGAAATTGTAACCTTCTTTGCATTCTCAAGTTTAAAGTTTAAAAGTTAGATAAGAAATCCCTCACCTCCATTGCGTTGTACGCAAACTTTATTGGATTTGATTTCTGGCCAATTATCTTTTAAAAATTAATGTGAATAAATTATTAAATATTAAAATATTATAGTCAAATAATTTCAAAGTTTTTTATTGAAACTAATTTAAAAAATAAAACTTTATGAAACTACCCTTTTCGCACCTTAAATTTGGATTTGATACTACTTTTTCTTGATGTACGCAGACTTTATAGACTAACTGTATATTTTCAATAAACATGTTCTTTTCGCCCGAAATTTCTACTTTTATTTCTGCGGCTTATGTACCTATGTTTGCTTATGCACCTTATAGCTCTAAGCAATTAATAGCGTTATAACATTTTTTGTAAAAATGAAAATATACTTATTTAATCTAAATATTTATGTATTATATATGTACTCTTTTTTTATTAATTAAGTTTCTGGAATTGTAAATTGCTGTTAAGTTATAAGCTCAAAAGAAAAAAATATTTAAACTGACTTTATAAACATCCATGTCCAATTTTGTATAGTTGTAAAGATTTAGAAATGACATAGAAGATTAATGGCCACAAACTAGTTTCAGATCTTAATCTAGCTTTTATGGTGCGCAGCCTTCACAACTTGAGTGTCAAATGGTCGTGCTGTATGCTTAAACATCTGCATTTCATAATTGCACTTATTGTGTTATCACCAACGTTGAGGACAATTAGCGGGTGTACGTGTCTTTTTGGCATGCATTTGGATGAAACAATGCCTAAAAGTAGCCAAAGAAACGAAATTCCCATCCATCGCCATTATTTTGATGCCTTGAGAATTTTAAATTCCTCCCGTATTGTGTTTATTAAGATATCAGTATTTTCCTTCTTGACCCTTTCTGTAGTAATTAATGTAACCTTTGTTCTTTCCTGAAATCTCCTACTCGGAATTGCAATTATTTTTTTTCCTTCACTATTTTGGCTACCTGGAACGGTACTCGTGGCGATGAATTCATCATTCACCACGTTTTAATTAGCGAAAAGGCTTGTGCATCTTCTTTGCGATTCTGTTGGCGTGATCTACGTGCGTGGAATATTCAAATCGTGTATATTGATCATGCATATCTTGTTAGTTCCAGTGCGTGGAACGTTGAGTAATTATACGATCGGCACGCCCGCCTGCTGTATGATAGCTACACTCGTATGTTCTATCGTGCTATCGAGTCCGATGCCATACGCTCTTTTGTAAGCTATTTTGGCGAATATATTTATTTCCCCTCCTCTATTTTTGGACGTGGCTGTCAATTTGAATTATTCATTAAAGTCTTTAAAATGATAAAGTATTTTCGAGGATATTTTTTATTTCTTTGTCTGAATTGATTGTTATAAAATTTATGCTCTAAAAACTAAATGGTTTATTCAAACTTTCGATGTTTTTAACAGATAACTTTTCTGAAAAAATAAGTCACTTATCTGCAGGTGTCTTAAGCTTTTGCCGCGGAAGTACTTAATATGGAAAAGGTAATCTTGCCAGTTATATGGGCGTGAACATAATTGTATATAAATTGCCTTCTCTTAACCATAAATAAAATGTGATGAGAAATTGGTGATTCCAGAAGAAAATGTTTTAACTTGATTTCAGCCATTGTCACTGAAACTAGGAACTTCAAAGTCCCCAATTTTATTCGGTTCTTAAATCTGTAAAAATAATTCGGATTTCCTTAAGTCTGGAAATAACTGGAAGAAGCATCAGCTGAAGCAGTAAACAATCGCAATGGAACCACCAGTAGACCCAATCCATTCTTTTTTAATGTCGTTCATCTTTTCATATTGTTTATATACGTATTTGTTATATCAACAGATTCTCTCATGAAATTTTATCATGCGCTTATATGTGTATATACTTTTTGTTTTAGAAAGGCTTGCCAGATTTCCGAAATGTTCAACCGGGTCACCAGAATACAACCCACCCCATTGTCATTGGTGTAAATGGCATTTTAATATCTTTAAAGGGGGGGGTGATTAGGTCATTTCAGGAGACTAGAGATGTCTGGGGTAAAACTGATTCTTGTATAGGGCACTGTTGCAAATATTTTGATTTATTAATATTTAACATCCCATGGTTTAAGTTCTAGCATTTCTAAGCATATAAATTTAAATATTTTATTTCCGACATCTTCATATTTATGAGTTACTTATGTAAGAAGAAACACTTTAAATGAGGAAAGAAATGTATGTATTACCTATCATTTGCTATGACATTTTTTAGAATTTTTTTAAAAAAAAAACCATAAAGTGGTTGTTTCTTTCGTTATATATAAGTTTCTGAGTACGCCACTTTATTACGATACTGATTCGCTTAAAATATCCATAAAGTCTGATAATGTTTCATCTATATCATATCGTATTGAGACGGCACTGTAAATTCAACTTGCCTACAAATTTGATCCTTGCCTTCCAATCACAATTTTCGAGCGCTAGCAAACAAAGCGAAGATCACCGTCGAATGTCTGAAAATAGTGTCAAAGTTAATTTTGTTACTAAAACGATTTCTTATAAAAGGTTCAAAGCATCGGTTTGAGAAGCCGTTTTCCATAGATTCAAGCCATTAACACATGGACCATAAAACATCAGAAAAAAAGCAAAATGGAGAAAAACAACAAAACAACACTTCCACTTTATGGGTAGTTTAAATCAGCAAGGACCATCTGAATTTTTAAAAATTTCATTAACTTATAGAATTCTAAATTATAATAATTTCTATATTTGTAAACAATCTTTCTTGAATCTTAAGACTACTGCCTTGCTTACGCCAACATAATTTTTTTAATTTTATATTGTTGTAAATCTCTACACGGGTTAATCAGTTAACCGTAGATTTCTTCATCACACCTTTATCAGCCCTTTGTACAGCTAAGAAAACATTCGCAACTGGTGCTGATGTGTCTGGTAAGCAAAAAATATGTTATTAGGGCCAATATTATCAACAATGTTGATAATATTGAGGTTTGCAATGCGATTATCTTTGAAATGACCAAACAGCCTGGTCCATTTTTCTTCATTTGAAATAATTATATCTTTGGAAGTTTCTTGTTTCCATGATTCTCAATTTGACGCAAATACTCCTTAGAAAACACAACTTCACTGACTGCCTCGATTGGCGAGACGAAGCGATAGAATAGCAATATTTCTTATTAGCAGACCATCACTCTTCCATAGTTCTCACCTTTCATACAGTACCGAAATAAATGCAAATTATTTTAATAAAACCTTCACAATTATTTTTACACTTTTTGTAATCTGTAAAATCAAATTTAATTTTTACCGGATCATGAAGTAAACCGTCCTGGACACCGGTATTTTGTCTGAAAACCAGGACGTTTAGAAAATCAGTTTTAAATGACTGTATACCTTTTAATGGCCATTAAAATTGCTGCCCCTACAGCAAATGTGAATAATAGTGATATTTCTAAAATAAACGTTCCTTTGAAATTTTAAAAAATTTGGGTGGTATAAATACTGAAACTTCAGCACATCTAGAATAACAATACGTGACAGCAACAACATAAATCCTTCTTCTCACAAAAGAGACATTGGACATTTATTTATATAGTTTGCGAAAATGAAAATTTTGCAACTAATAATTTTTAACTGTTCAACTATTAATGGTTCTTACATCTTCAATACCTAAAGACGTGACTCATAGAGACTAAACTTTAGTGACTGCAATAACAGAGCTAATATTTTTAAAATTAAAAGTGTAAGTGTCTCATTCGCTAATACAGAGTCTTCTTAAGCTTCGATGAATCGTTTAAAAGGTATTTCCATCTCTAAATGGCATTGGAGATCGAAGAAGTGATTCATGGTGCGTCTCCAGTTGTCGTCGTAAATGTCATGATTAATGGTGCGAAAGTTGGCATCGCGCTATTTCTGAAGATGCATCAATAATAGCAAATAATGAAGGATAGAGCTTGCATTGTATAACCGGAGATCTCTTTAACTCGTTAAAAATTCCAGTAAACTCTTCAGATCTGTGCTATTAATTCTCTAATTTATTTTGGAAAACGTGTAACAAAATAGTTTTACGTGCTTGTTTCTTTTCCTCTTCAATGAGCTTATATGTTGAAATTTATATCATACTTGTGGTACCACATACCATGTGTTTTACAGCAAAGTAATAAGGCTTCTGCATGGAATAAAATTTTCGTAGTTACAGCTTTAAATAAAATGAGGAGTCTTTCTAATTCGGATAAATTTCTTATGTCGAAGATAAATTTTAAACTTTTCATTTGTAATATGTTCGTTTTTGTAAATCAGGTTTACTTTCGTATGAATTCAAGCCAAGTTTTCAGAGATAAAATAGTACAACTGTTAACGTTAAATTTTGTAACATTTCTCATTTCTTGTACACCTATCGCTACAAATACACGTCTATTTGACACATGAACAAATACAAGTATTTAAAGAAAACGACAACTACTTAAAACGCCATATAAACGCTACAAGTAAAAAAGTAGAAACACGATATATTCATATAAAATTTCTAGTGTTTTAGTGCATTACTTCAATATTCTACATTCATTCCATGTATCTTTTACATAAATGCTCCATTTCTCACTGCAGTTCGAATTCTACATTTCTTTCTTTCTATTCCATTTGAGATAATAGCACCTACCATCTCGTATTCAAATTTATTATTATAATTTTTTGGATGGGTGAAACTAATTTACTAAAACTTTTACGACAAATATATCCAATGGATGCATAGAAATAGGTATCCCAAATAGAGAATTTCAATATTTATAAACTTTTGAAGAAAATAGATTTCGATAAAAATTTATTTATTTCGTTCAATCGATAAGTCAGTATAAGTCTATTTACATAATGATCCATTTACATAAGAAAAAGTTTACTTACATGAGGATAAGTCTTTTTACATAAGGATATGTCTACTTACATAAAGATAAATCTTTTTACATAAGGACAAGTCTGTGTGATTACATAAAATAAAGAACTCACACGTTACAACATTTTAAAGTTCAATCAAAATTTCTCCTTATTGAAATCGGAAAACTTTTTGTATAGGATATATAAAAGAGAAAGAACCATCAATAGGTTTACGAAACGCTTCATTTTGACAGATTTAAAAAATACTACAGAAATGATCGTATTTTTATATCATTTAAGCAGACTTACTCTTATGTAAAAATATTTCTGTAGTATTTTTTAAATCCGTCAAAATGAAGCGTTTCGTAAACCTATTGGTGGTTCTTTCTCTTTTATATATCCTATACAAAAAGTTTTCCGATTTCAATACGTAGAAATTTTGATTGAACTTTAAAATGTTGTAACGTGTGAGTTCTTTATTTTATGTAACAACATCAACTTTTTATTTATACATAATAATTTGAAGATTAGTTTAAAGACTTTTATGTCAATTTCTTGAATATGTTGCATTTATTCCGGTTTGCATTTTTTTTAAAAATGTGTTAGTAATTTAAACAAAGATATAACTGGAGAGATATTATGAATATAAAATGTTTTCAAGATATCACCACACTATATATATATATATATATATATATATATATATATATATATATATATATATATATATATTATTTTCGTACTTAATTTTTATAGGGAACTTTTGTAAAATATTTAACCGATATCCTTGCAATAATATCGCCAATATAACATAATTGGCGACAGTTCATAGCTGGCAGCATTTACTAATTTGTTTACACCGCTATGAGTGTAATGAGATGGTAACATATGATGAATTAACTGGTAATGACATTTCGGTGCCATAATAATTACTATAATGATTTTGAAACAGTGGGAATATGACTTTATGATAAAAGTGATTCGTAATTGTTTATTTTGCACCATGAATGAAAATTATCATGATTTTCAACAATATCTTTAAGACTGGTGGATTCTCTTGAGTAGATCAATGTGAAAACATGCGTTAGATATATATATTCTAAAATTCCTCTTTAATTATCGATTTGATTAATATTTATAGCAAATTGGTTGGTACAAGATAATAAAGGACAAGCTGCGCAAATGTTAACAGCAAAAATCAGAATTTTCATTGTAATTAACACAAAAACAACTTGAAATTTCATTTTTTCTGATTTTCTTTATGTGTTTAATTAATTTTTCGGTTGGGTTTTACCTTTTGAGGGGTCAGCGAGGGATCACCCGAGCTGCCCACGCGACGTACTTGAGTTTTTTTTTTTTTTTTTTTTTTTTAATGTGATTTATAAGGTTCTTTAGCGTAGTGTGATCCTATTTGCGTGGGCAATTTATGGACGAATGTTAGCAAGCACATTGAATTCATGAAGAATCGTGATGCAGCGTGACCAGCATCTTTGTTTTAATTGCAACGTAAAGATGGAAAAATCTTGAAATATTTTAACCTATTTTCGTGCTATTTGGTTGTAAATATGTTATGATTGTGGAACTTGTTTTATTAGATATATGTTAAATAGTAATTATAATATCACTGAAATAGTAGTAGTTATCTCCCTCCCCAGTATCTATAAGTATGATACTTAAATTTATTCAATTACTTTCTTCATTAAAACTGTTTCTTATTTAAGAATGCATAAGGAAAAGATTTCTTATGCGTTTTATATTACTTTGCACAAATAATCATTGGAAAAATTTCGATTGCACCAAACGCAATAAAAATGGCACAAGAAGTGAAAGATAAAATTCAAATGTGACTATCATTCTTTTTTCAGACAATTTTCAAAATTATCTTTCTCCTGTATGATTTTATTTTATCAAACTTTCGGTGGTAAGATGATTACGTATATTGACTACTATATTGTAATTTTTGCTGTCGATTTATGACGTTGTATTTCACATGCAAACATGAATATTAATATGTAACATTACATATCATTTGTCATTCCATGGTTATGACTTCCTTTCAAAAAGTATTCTGTGGGCAGAAATGACAACATTTTAAATCAAATGTTTGGCAAAACATGTTCTCTAGTCTTATATCACATTTTAATTTACTCCTGTAATTCATTCTTTACTTCTGCTTCTCAAAAGAGAATGATCCACTATACGTTGTTACAATGTTTCTTACTTTGTATTAATAATTGTCTTGCTCGAGTAAATTGATATCGTCCGTTCGATATCAAGTGTTTATGCGGCCGTAATCATAAAAGTGATGCTTCAATGAATTCTAACTAAACATTGGAGATGGTTTTGAAATAATAACGCTCGATGCCTTTTAGAACGAAATCTAAAATATGAATGGCCAACCATTGTGCATGGCGCTATTATTGAAAGAGAGCTTTGCGCATGAGCGGAAATAAAATTAACTGTTCTTTCTGGAAATTTGGTTTTTAGTCTATTCCCTAAAAAAGTTTTTTTTTTATTTTATTAAAAAGTATTTATGCCAAATATATCGCAATATCCTCAACTGTAATGAAGCGATTGACTGTCCCATGAACTTTTCATAACATTGATTATGTAAAATCGATCTAAAATTATAAAAATATTAAAATCAATTTTAGAGTTTTATAATTTTTGTAGAATTGGCACCTTAATATAAAAACAAATAAATGCAGTGCCAGTTCCATGAATCATGACTTTGAGCTATAGTTTATTACGCTAATAAAGAATAAATGACTAATTATGTATATCTCATTAAATCACTATATCATCAATAAAATCATGTTGATTTAGGAGAAGAGGAAGTAAATCCTTTTTTTATTTCCAAAAGTTCAGTGAGCTTTTGCCCTATATGTTCGGAAATTCAGTTACGAAAATTAGTTTCAGTTTTTCCTTCGTTATTATAATTCCTAAGTCTGAACACGTGTAACTTACTTTCAAATTGTGTTCGTTATTAAGTTGATGGCATCTTTGCCCACTAAATAATATGGGTGATTTTTTCCTCTTACACTCTTGATTATATATTTTATCGTAAAAATAGGAAGGAAATGGGAAACCAATAACATCACATTGCGAAAATGCACGACGCCGAGATGTGCCCGTCCATCACCGAGTTCAGCATCCGAACCAGGAAAAAAAAAGAGCCACCTTGACCGTCAATATTGAACTCTGAACTTTTCCATTTAATCAGAGCATTCCTATGACTTCGATGAGGTCTAACCTATTAAGTTAAAAGCCATAAACAACAAATTTTTCAATTAATGCACCCCCCGTCGCTCTGATTATATAAATTTGGATTTCGAACTTGCTTCGACCCAAATTTCAGTCGCCTCACAGCGTATTTCATGGCGGATTATTCTTTGCAGGCACAGTGTGAACTTTTATTCTTTTCTAAAATATTGTCTCGCCGAGGTCCATTTATCCTGCTGAAATGACTCACGGCTCTATTTTTTGCCTTATGGTGAATGAAAACTTTTCAATGGCCATGTTTTATACAAAGCCTTTCTTTGATCTCATCATTTCCATGATGCATATCCGTCTGATAAGCTGTAGCCGTGCATATATATTCACGTGGTTGCCACCATAGCCTAGAAAATTTTATTTTCAGGTTATTTTATGGCGCTGTATGAGGAAATGTCGAGTTATGTTTATTGAAAAGCTTCTTACTCTTAAGTTAAATACTGAAATTATGCTTTAGGAAATGGGATTCAACTTGTAAACTTTTGATGGCAGGAAAAAAATTAGGTTAAAGAGAACGAATATATCTGAAAGTAATATATAGCATGCCGATTATTTCTTTTAAAATAAAATATAGTCTTACTTTTTTTATTTTCACATCTGTAACATAAATCAGCTTTGATTAAAAATATATATCAGTTGCGACAAAGTAAGACTCATATTTCGTATAGTTTGGTTTGGACAATGAAAAACCATTTATTTCCTGTAACTTACTAAATTACTTTAATAGTTATTTTTAAAAATATTTAATAAAAAAAATAAATGAATAAAAGTGGGTTCAATATATATATATATATATTGAACCCACTTTTATATATATATATATATATATATAACATGATTAGAAATATCTCAAGCATAATTTGAAATAAATGCCAAAATTATATGTTTAGCAATTACATTCAGCGGGAAAAGTAATTTAAATAGAATTACCAACAGAATTGATATCTCAAATTTTATTTGTCTATTGGTTGTAAGTTCTGTTTGTTAACTATATGTAAGTAGTCTTTTCGTTTTATTATTATTCTTTTAGCATTTAAACAAATTTAAAAGAAAATTCCCTTTGATAAGTATATATAGCAAACACATAAAGAATGTTTTCTTTTAAAATAAAAAACTCTTAATATATAATGAATGTAATTTTAACATGCATTTCAGCATTTTAGATCTTTTTAAACGCTAACACAACCAATTGTTTAACTTTTATAGCTTTACATTTTCAAAAAATGTGAAATGATAATGAATTTTAATTCGTCTTTTTTCAAGACGGAATTTATTATATAATATATATATATATATATAATAACTCCCTTTCCTTAATACATAAATGAATACCATACTAAACATTTTTTGGAGAAATCAAATTTGTCCACGCAAAGTGAACCCACTTTTGTTTATTTATTAAGTATTTTTAAAAGTAGCTATTAAAGCAATTTCTTAATGATTCAAGTTACAGAAAATAAATGATGTTCCGTTGCTCAAACTATGAGAAATCTTTATATATATAATAAATGAACTGAAACACAAAATTTGTAGAAATATATACACGCGTTATCAAACATGCTTGTCTGACTGATATAATCTTTTCATACTTGCCATATTAGTCAACAGAGATTACAAGATGCATCATAATTTTACAAGATTATGACGTACAAAATCATCTACCGACGTCATAAATAATAGTTTTTATGACTTCTTTCAACAGCCAGATTAAACTGAAAAACGTTCTTTTCGTATCTTCTCCGAAATGTAAAAAGCTTGTACCTTTGTTTCCCTCGTAAATACGTCACTCCGAAGGAAGGAGTTGGACTGGAGCGTTCAGAAGCCGCAAATCCAGTTAGCCATAATTGAATCCTAACTTATAGTCGGGGAAGGGGGGTAAATTGTGAAATTTCGAGAAATAGCTCTTTCACGTTCATTCTGGTTGGTTATCCAACTCGATTTTTCTTCTTTTTCGTAATAAAAGCGATTGAGAAATTGAATTATCTATTGGTGTTTCAACTGTTTCTTGTGGTGCTTCTGTTTAAAGTTGTGGATGTTATTTGTTTTTATTTATTTTTAGACACGTAGCTTACCATGTGGGATTTGATTTAATATTTTTTCTTATATTTCTTCTTTTTATTTTAAATCAAATATTTTTATAATCTTTTGAAAATGAAAAACTACATCGTGAAATGAATGCGTCACGTTTCAAAGGTCCTTAGTAATGATCATTAAAAGAATTAAATTTGATCTACCGTTTGCATTTTTATATTTATTGCTTTATTTTTATAATAATGTTAGTTTTTTGTTAATTGCAAAGTAAAATTTTTCAATAGTTCTTTAGATTTGTTGATAATTCCAAATTGTTTCAAGCTCTGATTATTCAGACATAACTTATGTAGAGTTTAGTAAACATAAATATTATATGGATTATTATTTATATTTTGTATACTTCTCCTAAATAATTTGATGCTTTCTAGACTTAGTAGTAGAATTATATAACTTACACCCCTTATTCCCTATCAATTAAGTTTAGGAATTAAAATATTTTTTCCTCATAAAGTTATTCTCTTTTTAATATTTTTTTTCTCTGCTTTTCTTTTTCTTTCTTTTTTTTTTTTTTAATTTATTTTGCTTGAAGATGTAATTTTTCCTCAAAATTTGTTTTGGAAAATGAATTGTATAAAAAAGACAAATAATAATTTATGACAAATAATAAAAAAGAACAAATTATAATTTTTATAAAATAAAGACTGCTGTTCAGAAAGAAATGTTTAAATGGTCTTTATTATAAAGTTGCTAACCTCAATTTATAAAGAAAAAATAAAAAAGGAACAAATTTAAGTTTTTATATGAAATGAAAAGTATAAAAAATTATATGTTTGAATTGTCTATATATTAATGTTGGTAATCAGTAATTATGTTTAAGAATTGTCACTGGAACCAATTTTTATTTTGTATGATCAGATAAAGCTTTATTTTTTAAAAAAAAACTTTTTTTGATTATTTCATTCTTATTGAAGAAGTTACAGCTGCCATTATAAGATAAAAAAAATCCTTTGGGAAATTTGTGTGTGTGTAGAACTTCCATTAGAAATGGATTTCGATTGGCAGTACGTAGCCTAAACGAGAGAGCGGTCATCAAACTAATCAGTGTCACTTTTCTGTACGATGAAACAGTCTCAGTAATAACGTTCGTGATATGTGTAAAGAAGAGAAAGGCGAAATATCGAACAATCTGCTTTTTGCAAGACGTTGAAGGAAAAAAAATAATAATAAAAGAGGCCACCAGTGCACTTTCGCTAGAGGGCGCTGGATTCGTTCACCCATCAATGTTAACCGGAGAGAACGAAGTTGTAAAATAGTTGTACTACCAGAAGAGTTAGAAAAACACTTTTGAAACACATCTTCAGATCTCGTCTGCATCACGCGTTATGTTTACTTTCGAACGTTATTTTCCCGCTTTATTTACTTTCCAGAATTCGGAATACGACCTCTGAAAATTTCACCACCATAACAATTTGATTATGCTTTATTCATATTAAACCAAATTTTATTGAATATATATATATTTTCTAAACCATAACCAAAATTGTTCGCTTTTATCTCTGTTTTCACCTGAGATATTGTTATTCTAAATTACAATATTATAGCATTCACTGGATTAAAAAAATTGTTTTTTCTTCTGCTATCGATTTTTTTCAAAGTGGATTTTGTGTTCGTGAAAATTATCGTCTGCCATGAGAAAAGATGTGAAATATTAAAAATTTTAAACGCCTTCATTTTAAGCACCATCATGTTTGGATTAGAAAAAGAAGCTGTGTTATACCAAGAAGCTGTGTATGTAACTTCACCTACTTCATTTTTGGGAGACGTACCTAATCATTGTAGGTTCGAATCCCCATGTGCAACTGCTGTACCTAGAGGCCGCATGGCCAAAGATTATCTACAGCCATTTTCACCGTATGGCAGGTACTACCTTCGTGTTACAGCACAGCTTGGATCCAGGTACGATTGCTATTTTATTTTATGATAATATGAAACAAGATAATGTTTTTTTAAAGAGTTTTTCATTTAAAAATGCTTTATTCTAATTTCATTTTTTGCTGAAATTTCACGTTCAGGAAACAATGATACTTTTGATATATCTTAAAAATATTTTTAAAAAAGTAGAGAAAAATATATGTTCAAAAATAATTTCATTTTAAATAGAAAAATATGGAAGAAATTTTATATAATAGAAAATATGCTGCTATGACTTTAAAAATGTTTTTAACCTTTATAATTTATATATTTAATATTGTTCCAATGCTTATTTTTATTTGAATTTTATCCGATTTATTCAAATTGATTCTAAAATTCACATAGCAAAAAAAAGCAAAAATATTTGGTTTAGTTAAAGTTATGTCAATTGTAATATAACGTTTTAATAAATGTTTTGTGCCAAAGTAATCAAAGTTAAAAACATGCGCAAGTTTAGTCCTTTATGAGCGGCTAAAATTGTGCATGTTTTTAACGTTGATCACTTAGAATATATGATGAAGACAAACTTTGTGTTTGTCTATTTACAGTTATTGTTCATTTTGCGGAAGTTTACTTTATGAAACATATATATTTGGAAGCTTCACGATATAAAGTTATCATTATTTGTTCTAGGAGTCATATTATTTGTTCTAATTTTGTAGAACAAATATGTAAAAAATGAGTATCTTAATGTGTTTTTAGCAAAACCATCACATTTGATTTGTTTCATTTTTCTTCTGAAGTAACTGTAAAAAGTCATTGAGATATTTTTAGTTAAAATTTCATTAAAATTTATCTTATTCTTTTATTTAGTGAATTTGATGTAGTTAAACTTATACTCATTTTTTATTTCTGTTAGTACTAAAGATTATGTGTTTTAGGAGCAATTTTTATTCATTATTTTTAAACGTCTTATTAATTTGTTTCATAGAATCATAATTTTATTCGTTTTTCATATGTAAAATTTGTGAGTTTGAATTCTAACCCAGTATTTATAATTAGCCAGCTAATATATAATTATTCAATGAATCCAGACAGATGGTCCTTCGCTTAGCTGCTCGTTAATTCGATTCTTATATTAGTTGTGGGATATTTGTATTCGTTTAAAATCTATTTTAAATTATTTGTCTTGATATAATTAACTATCATGCACAAAAGTGAAGGCAAAATGTTTATTTGTATATGATCCATTTGTTCTGTTTGTGCTTCTTTAAGAATGTAATTCTATTTTCAAATATTTGGGATTATGACATAATTAATTAACGTGATTTAATGCCAAATATAATGTAAGTAATTATTGACTTTTTTAACATTCATTAACCTATCTCATTTTAGCAAGAATATGATTCGTATTTTTTATTATTATTTTTTTTACAATGAAACCATTTTTAAAAAATAAAAGTAATTTTTTTTGTCATTAGTTTTGATTTTTTTAATAAAAATTATCGTTTTTGTAATGAATTTATTTTTGAAACATTCGTACTAAAAATTTATTTTCTGTAATTCATTTTTTTATAAATTAAATATTTTTTACTTATTTATAAAAAAAAACTATTTTATTTTAGGGTCATATTTTTAAATATAGATTTTTTTTTATATTAAGAGATGTAGGATTTTTATCATTAAAGAAAACATTTTAAACATTTGGAAAAATAATTGTTTATTTATCTGGTTAAATTTTTTATTTAATCTTTTTAGCCAATAAAAAGCTGCGTTTTTAGCTATTGAAGATATTTTTCTAAACACAATAATAATGATTAACTATTTTATTTCTGGCAATTTTTTTCTTGAAAAAAAATCTAAATTTTTAATTAATGGAAACATATTTTTTAGACATTCGAAAAATAATTTACATGCTTATCTCTTTTAAATTTTATTTTTAAACTTTGAAGAGATAATTGTTTTTAAATGTGCTTATAACACATTGAATTCAATTCTCTTTTAAATAAAAACAAATTAAACTACTTCCCGGATCCGAAAGTTAGCAAAAAAATTTTACTAGCTCATGTGTTTTCATTTATAAATTTATTCTAAGTATAAATTGAATTCCTTTAATTCTTATAGAAACTTTATTTTCTTCACCTTCACACTTTATCATATCATAGACTATAATTAAACTATTCATATTATAAATTTTTATTGTATCCCTAGTTTGTATACTATAACAGTATTATTTGTTAATATTATACATTTGTATAGTTATTATTAAAGTTGTTAACTGTCTCTTATATTGTATGCTAGATCAATTTAAACATGAATTTCATCATTTCGCTACTTCATACTTTATTGATATAAACATGAAATAAATAATTGTCCATATTACAACGGGGGGTCTTTCGTGTTGAATGAAAATCATGAATAGGATCTCCAAACAGCGGCATTCTGCTACTGACGTAGCAGCATGCCCACTGCTATAACTGCACTGTTATTGATCATCAGAACCAGTTGCATCTGAATAAGAACTTTAGTTTGTTATTCTGAAAAAGGGATTTTAAGAATTCTGTAAATTAAATAGAGTATTTGAGAAGAGAGAGAGAGAGAGCGTATAGTAAAATCGGGTTATTATTGTGCACATTTCTGTTACCATGACCAAAGCTTGTCACCGATTATTTTACTAAATCCCCCAGAGATACATGTGAAATCGCCAAATTTTATGCGAATGATCTTTAGCCAATTTAATTACGTTAAAATGTTTATGGGATTGATATGAAAATGTAGAACTTTCTTTATGAGGAATTTTTTAATATTTAAGTGAGAATTATTTTCAAATATAAAAATTTCCAACAGATACAGAGATTTTGGAAATATTCGATTATTGTCCCTGATAACAAGATCTGGTTTGGTTGTCGCTCAACGGTCATTTTTTGCTGACGAGGGCAAATTAGACCGGGACCTACGGCTTAAAGTGGATTTCGAACCACTATAAATATTCATGCCCAAGGTGGGATACGAATCCATGAACTGTTGAACCGAAGGCATGAGTCTGATAACAAGAAAGTTCCCATCGTTGTTTCTTTTGACGAACAGAATTTTGTTATCCACAGATAAAAAAAAAAGCATTCTGTATATAATTTATATAAATTTTTATAGTGAATAAATAAACTGTATGTGAGAAATATTGTACTGGAAACATTAACTAACAGAGTTCACATTACAATTCTTTTCATTATTTGATTTACAAATCGACCATAATAATGTTTGAAAATTATTGCAAATTTTTGTCCATAGTTAAGAAAAAGTTTTTTTTATAGTTTTCTGTCTAATCTTAACTAATTTAAGAGTATTTAACCAGTTTAAATTTATTTTATATCAATTTTTTTATATTTCATTTTCTAAATGTTCTCTATTTTTGTAAATAGAACAGAGAAAAGTTTAAAAATATTCGTTCTACTTCTGTTTTTGTGCACGTAACGTGTAGTCGAAACGATATTCTGTGTAGTGTTTCCGGTGTGTTCATGCCATTTTAAAGTCGAATTATTTTTATTTAAATAGTTTAAAGAATATTATTTTATTTGGCTTTTATATGAATTTTCAAGGATTTGAATTTCGTATTACTAATGAATGACAATTTTTGTTCGATTTTTGATTTAACGTTTTGTAGATATACATTTTCAACGCAATTTTAAATTAATAATTTTTATTAAATTAGAAATAATTGCAACTTTTTTTTACAAAATATACGATTAATAAATGTAAATGAATAAATGAAAATATAATAGCCAAGTAATACATATCATTTGGTTTCTATATTTATTTTCACCAATTTTGATTACTCCATAACGTTTATTACTATACATCGATTATTTTTGCTCTATATTTTATACGTTTCATCATATTGATAGTTTGCAAGCGGCACTTTTACCTTCGCTCAAAGCTCTAGGAACATAAGCAATTTTATTGTAGCAAATAAAATCGAGCTATTTATCTTGATTTAAATATACTTAATTATTATTTGTTTATCAAATGAAGCTGCTACTCACTCAAGATAAAGTTATATCACAAAATATACTTTACCATCTGTTTTACCCAAATTATTAAACATGTATTTTATATTGTTATATGCAATCGAAACCAGTGCCCTTAAATGCTTCGAAGATTATTGTTGAAAAACGGAATACTAAGAACGCAGCATAGGATTATCCCAACATTTCAAATCCACTCACTCTTTCCATTTAATGACTGGTACTTTGGGAATCGTTATTCTCTGTGTGGATTTCATAGTATAAATAAGGGTAATCTCCTTTATTATCCGTTACATCGGCGTTTTTCCTTAGGGTCCACGTATTGCAACTGTTTGCGAACTGGGCAAGCTAACTGTACGTGTTGGGCATTTATTATTGGATATTAGAAGTGATAGTGAGTGTTCTTTCCGTTTTTCTTTATCAAGAATTCGAATTCTCTAATTCTGTATAAAGTTTTATTTTGGATTTATTTTTAATGCGTTAGTATTTTTTTACTAAGACTTTCCTAAAAAGACCCATTATCATAGTATAATGGATTATAAATGGTTCTTTTCGGTTTAATTGCTAACTAACTTCGGAAACTAAGTATTTATATAATTTTTTTTTCATTTTTACTAAACATATCAGTTGTATCTAAAATCAATAAGTTACAATTTTTCTTCCATTAAAGAAATGAATTATATCTTATGATAAGATAACATAGCTAAAATTAATTTATAATAATATTTTTACATTGAGAAAGAACGAAATCATTAATCTTTTTCGTTGAATTCATTTTTAAAACGTTACTTTTTTTTCTTATCAAGATTGACGTGTGTGAAATAAATTAGTGAAGATCTAGCTATAAGCTATAGCTATGTTTTATTTTACAAATAATAAATTGAGAGCTATACTGAAAAATTCATACGAGTAGCATTAAATATTTTGCAGGAAAAATCACATATTTGCAAAAATATCGTTCTTAATTATTCTAAAATTTATTTTTCTTCATGTTTTTTACCACCTCCTTACCAACCGCTACTTACTAGTCTGTACGTACTTTAGTTTCTTATCTGAATCAAGTATCTTTTCACTAAGACGTAAAATATATTAAAATGTATTTTAAAACATTTATTATTTTCAAGATTGAAGCATGATGGGTTAGTTCTTTAATGGTTTGGAACTTCCTTTTAAAAGGCTTTGGAGTAAATCCCGTTTTCATCTTGCATGGACAGATGTGTAGCACTGACAATCTTTTGGCTTACCACCTGCTTTCTAAGATTGAGTCACTGTTTCAATCTGGGGGTTTCATTTATCAAGAGACTTGTTCCCAGATTCATCGCTGTCAAACTATTCTGCCATAATGTCTTAACAATTTCACATCATCCGTGGCTTGCCCAATCATATGATTTAAACTTCATAGAACCCTTGTTTGTTTCGGTTGAAAGAGCTAGATCCCGTTGTCCTCTTCACACATATCGTTGGAAATCATATCAGATTCTGCATAAGGAATGGTTGTTTTATCCTCAATAGAGCTGACTTAAGTCGGATCAACTCCAGAAGGTTGTGGACCACCAGAAAATCGATGGTAGTAAGAGGATCTGATGTTATACCTGTCTTTGTAAGTCCAACGCAATTCAATATGTGATCTAGTAAAGCTGGAGAGTCGCAGCATTTTCTACAAGTGCAGTAGATCTTTGTGCCTCGTTCAAGTGATAAACATTTTAGGTAGCCAATTGAGAGTCTGACAAAGCAGTCGGGAGCTTCGGTTGCATTTGGTCTCCAGAAGAGCACCAGGGGAAGTTCCAATGTACCAATGGTACACAAGAGAAATTCGCCAGAGTAAAGAATGGTACAACCAGCTTACAGAACTTGTAGCTATCTATTTCAGAGAAGATTCAAGTGATTTAATTGCTGGAGGTGTTCCCGCACCTTATCAGATGCAAATATTTCCTTTCGTTGATGTCTTTTTGATTAGGTGTCTTATATACTATTTTGAACAACCACCGTACACTAAAATTTTAGTACTTTGGAATTTCTTCCTATCAAAATGCTTTAACCTGACTGACCCTGTTGTATATATAGCTCAATAGTTCATGAGCTTTCGTTTTTGTAACGGACCTTTCATATTTGTAAACGGTTCAAAATCTATTTTTAAGTTATGATTACCGAATAAGCTTTCATGCTCAAAAAGTGACCATAGCACGATAAATCAATCTTTCCAAAAATAAACATTTGATGAATAACAGTATTATCCTTAGGTATGTTTTACCATCAAAAAGTATTTGTCGCCAGCTTTTTATTATCAGCTGCACCAAATCCTGTGATAAAGGATGGGTCTGACTCTAGTTAACAGTTCTTGTTTTACTTGTCTGAAAAAAGTTCATCTTCTGGGAAGGGTCAATTATATTTTGCTAGTCGTTCATTTATGGTCGGAAGCGAACGTTTTCGAAGTCAAAAGTAGATCGAGCTCTCCCTCCCTATTAAAACACTTTTCGCCACTCCTACAACATTTTTTTGATGACTTCACACACCCAGGGTGCAGCTTCAGTGAGTGATACATTCAGTGTTGTCCTTCTTTTTGGGTTCTTTGTCTAAAGGTACTCTCTTTAAAACAACTTCTGACCCATGATGGGTCACTTGTAGTATTCTTCGTAATGTTTCTTCTCACTTGGTAGTATTTCTTTTGTGAGTTTTTGAAAATATTTATTTTCGTCTTGTTATGTTAATGATATATGTGCGTTTTAGTTCATGGAATTAGATTATTTTTCTGTGGAGAAATTGATTTTGTACTCTTTTCTAAAAGAAATTTTCTGCCGTGTCACTGAAGATACTGCAATATAAAATTGAAACATCAGCTTGAAGGTGCAAAAAAAAAAGCTTTGTTATTATTGTATTTCTAAAGAATATCCAAATATCTGAAATGGCAAAATTTTAGAATATGTTAATCAAATAATTGTTGTCGAAAGAATATTTTCTAAATCTTATTATATTAGCCACCAAATTACCAAAGACTGGCATACATTTGAGGTAAACAGTTTATCAAAACTGGCATATATTTGAGGTAAAAAGTTTATCAAATTATTTATAGAATCTCACTATGTTTTTATAAAGCTAAAATGATAAGTCAATATGACAAATTTTCGATCATTCTTGATATGTTTATTTAAATGACTTAAATATTAAATGTGTGTAAGCACTTTTTGCCTTGTGACTGGGAATTATTTTATCTGTGCTTTTCTATCCCACCAGACTCTTGGTGATCATTTTCTGGCTATACTTTACAGATTTTGACGACAAATAGCATGGTGTAAATGTTTTGATAATCTCGTGTAAATTTGAACCACTTTGTTATCACAGCTGGGATATTTTTTGTCAAATATAAATGCTGTTGAGACGTAATCGATTGATAAAAGATCATTTATCGCTCTTTTTAAAGTTCAAGATTAATTTCTTAATCATAATAAAAGTCTGTATTAGTATATTAAAATGACACAATGAGCTTTAGGAGATGAGATTTAGTATACATTCTCTCTCTGGCACGTTTGGATAATTTCTAATCTTGTTCAATTGAGTTCCGCACTCGTGAACTCGCATGAATATCAAAGGAAAGACGTAGGAGCACAGCATTTAACTTGTACAAGTCCTGTCAATTCCATAACTACAGAACCGAACTGGCAGTTGATCGATTTGCGCTCTAGTCTTATGTCACAAAAATTCTAGGGTCTATCCTAAAGCCGGTAGTGATTCAAATCCCTGTTGAATAAGAACTCGTGCGCAAAATTTGTCTCTGAAAGGAAGAATAAAATTTAAGTTTGTACATGTTTTCCTCTGGCCAACAAAAGGAGTTCATGATCTAATCAGATCTCGTACTCATAAAATGACCGTTGATTGATACAAACAAACTGGCGACAAAAATCATCAAGTTTTATTATCCGGACTCCTGACACCGTATCATAGCCGATGCCAGCTCGCGCTTTGGCCTTCACTTCAACTGTCGTAGATTCGACTCTCACATCGGGCTTGGACTTGTGTAATAGCTCAGATTTTATTTTAAATTGTAGGTCTAAGCCTGAACTTAGCCTCGTATAACAGTTACGGAACAAGAAAACAAAACCATATCATGCATAACGAAGGAAAAATGTATCGCACTCTGATCAAAAGATTAAAATTTTACCCCGCTTACAGTTAAGGACCAAATTTACATCCATTTAAAGTTTTCAAATATTATAGCCCCCCCCCTGACAGTAAATATTGTTAAGCATTTAACTTGGCAATAAAAACCGATTGATCAGAAATGATGAACTCCACATTTGCAGGAATGATTGGCGTGCGAAAAGATGATCATTTCACTTGAAACTTCGCATTTTGCTCGCCAGTCCTGCAGAAGGAAGGACAGGCGGCATTTACTTTCATTCCAGCCTGGTACCTGGCGGAAGCGTGGGAACCCCACGAGAAACCATCCTCAGAAAATTGATATTTTTACTCCCTTCGAAATTGGGTGCTCTCATTGATCACGCTGCCTTGCGTTTGGATTCGTGCGGCCAATCAGCGCCGCCACTCGGACCTCGCTGGAGTTTACTGCGTGCGGTATTGGGAGCAGCAGATTCGTGGGAACCGAGCTCAGAATTCTGTTTTCCATCTTTAAGCAATAATTCGAAGTGATGAAAAACTGGTTTTCTCAGATGACTACAGCTATTTTAAGTTGAAAATGTTGGATTTTTTTTTATTGTTGTGGATGGATGATTCACACAAGTACGAATTGTCAACTGTTATAAATAGCAGAGTTACACTGGAGAAAATTCAGAAAAAATAAATATATAATTTGTTTTTTAGATATGTTTTCTTTTTGCATTACGTGAAGATGTATTTCATTTTTTTGTTTAGATGTTTTCTTCAAAGTCCTTAATTTTATTTATCGCACTTTAAATAGGTTATGAATTTTCTTTCAGTTCGATTCTGTGTGACCGCTTTAACCAGATTGCACTTATTTTTACTTTACTTTAGCCAACGCCAGTTCATGGCCTTTCGGAAATTTGACGCCGAGCCTCCCAATAACGGCTGACGACATCGTCAGCTGGATGTTGGGCAACTGCAGAGCAATGCTTTAGATGGTCGACATCTATCCTAGAATGGCAACAGAGTGGGCAGGCTTCATCAGCAGCCATGCCAAGCCGGTGTGGGTGGACGCCCAGAAAGTTGTGTCCAGTAGTAAGGCGAAAGAGGGCAACAGCCTCGGCTCTCTCCAGGTGACTTGGGATCGGGAGAGTGGCGATTGTTTCCCATCGCTTCCCAATACTCTCTTCTCTTAGGGCCGCATTAGAGGACTTGTTGATGTAGGTATTCATAATTGTCTTAGCTCTACTAAGGGTCAGAGGAAATTCTGTGGGAGCACTATCTGCCCCAAGTTTGGCCTTTTTGTCATTTTTCGTTCCCATGGATTCCGACGTGGCTTGGAATCCACTGGAGAGTTACAATCCAGCACAGTAAAATGAGCTCCGCTAGTTTTAAACGGCACTGGATAGTTCGAAGGCAGTCATTTGTGCTAGTGTTACTTAGAGCCAAAACTGCTGCCTGGGAATCGACAAGGAAGGCAACTTTTTCAGGGGCCAGGCCAAAAGCAAGTAGTTGATTTGTAGCCTCGTGGACTGCAGCAACTTCTCCGTCGTAGTTCGTGGCATATTTTCCCCTCGGCCAATGAATCTTCGAATAGCCGGCAGTACCAACCCGCGCCTGTTGTTAAGATCTCATGAGTGGTTAGAAAACTGATTTTATATCTTTCCAATCAAAGACTGGTAGGATATTTGCATGACAACCCACACACGCTGCCCTTTTGTGTGTTTTATTTTATTGTAATTCAATGTTTCTTGTGTTCAACAGTTCGTGGGTTCGATTCCCATTTCAAGCTTGGATGTTTGATTTGAATTTGAATTTCAAGCTGTGGGTTTTGAATCCCCTTTAATATGTAGGTTTCCTATCTGATTGCTCATAAAATGGTCGTCGAGCAGTAATCAGACTGAACCTGCGATTGAAGATGTAAAGTTTGAAGAAGTGAATCTCAACTCAAATGTCAGATAAGTTCCTTATTTGAAATAAATTTATAAATATAAAAAATCCATGAGAAAACATAGTTTCATGAACATTTAAATTTATTGAAAATATGAAGACAATCATTTCATATTTCACATTGAATGGATAAATTAACTTTTTAACAAAAAAGGATTAAGTCTTGGCAATTATTATATTTACTAAATTTTGAAGAAGTATAATATACTTCTAAATTTTTTCATGCATACTATAACAAAGGTCACATTTACAGTACAGTAAATTATAAAGTCTTAGTCTTATATATATATTATATATATATATATTATAATTTTTATGTTGGTTGTGTGCAAATAAAAATAATATTTTTTATAATTAGAGTGTGTTGCATCTAGTTTCGTATCTGATATTTTCTATAAAAACTTTATAAAATTATTGGTCGAATTGATATCCTGGAACTTATATTCCTGGGTTGCATGTTTGTAGAAGTATAAAAAGTTCAATCGAATTCTGTATGTTGCGTAGCATGGGAATTATATTTCCAATTTATTTATTATTTGAATTATATAAATATGTTAAGTAATTTTAATCTGACTCATGATCTTGTACGCTGCCTTAGGTCTTCTTTCTCCGATTTATTGATGTACATTTTTCGCCTAATCTATTTAACTATAGAATTTGTGATATAAATAATGTGAAATTTATTTTGTGCATGGATCCACTTACGTCATCCTTTTCAGTTGTTCTTAAAAGAGCCACTCTGTTGGGAAATGAAATTTGGATATTTGCTACTGCTCTGGTACCTTTCAACAATAGCTGATTCTTCTCTCGCGGTTAGAGAAGCTGCCTTATTTATTGAAAAATCCTCTATAACGAGTTGGAAATTTTTCTAGCAACACTCTTTCTACTCTGGTATATCAAAATGACAAAGTCAGATAAGAAAATATAAAGTTGAAAAATAAGGCTAGCAGTTAAAAATATGGTTTGACGTAATTATAGTGATTGACTGCATTTTAACGTGTCTTGGTATGTCTTCCCGCTTCTGTGAGTAAAATGCCTTAGATTAGAATTAGAACATTGTGAATGAATCCAGTCAACTTTCTAATGATTAACACTTTAGTTTTTAATTTAGCAGCGCATGTTCTCGAATTCAGCTTCGATGGTGGATGTTTGAAGTACTTAGAAATCTATTTAAATTGCATCGAATTAGCTTTTATGTGTTTAAAGCATTTGCATATAAAAAGTCGATAACGCGTTAATTGATTTTGCTTATGTTTATAAGAGTGTATGTCCCAGTTTATTGTTAGAACCGCATTAATATTGTCACCAGTGTTCTATATTGTATCAAATAAAAGTGTGTGGAATGAACATAATTGCTTGAATTTTTAATTCAGACCTGGAAATCAATATTTGATTGGATAAAAACATTTATATCTTCATTTTTTTAACATTTTTAAAAGCAAATGTGTTTTTTAAATTTTGAAAAAGGATTAGAATTTGTAAATTATGGAAGCACATTATATTATAGTTAAAAGTTTCATTTATTGCAACATCACATTTAAAGTGCCGTATAGGTGAAATGTTTATCTATGTGTGAGTAATAACTTCTAAATATCTCAAGCGTTTTTTATTACTCTATGTTACTTAATCTATCTAAAGAATTTGTAATCTGAAAATTTGGCGTTTTAGGTTTAAGTTAAGCAGTTTCCGAATTCGATACCCTCCTCGGATATTGATATTTCTTGTTGTTCAGAAACATTTTTTAAACTGTTTTCCCCTGTGTAATTAATCTTCGTGTGTGAAAAGTTATAGAATAACAAACGTGCCAACATTAAGTTAGCGACATATCAAAAATATTTCAGTAACTATTATAATTAGATTTAAATAATATATTTTTATCTTTCCTCTTTACGTTAAAAAAGTTTTTTCCTTAAAATTTTTCATTTAATGAGCTTATTGAGAAACATTTATGTGTCTTTATTGGAAGTTAAACGCAATATTATTTCTATGCATCGAATTATTTTAATGAGTGAAAGCACATATCAATACAATGAATTCAATTGAGAAATCACTCAACCATATGTATATTTCCTTTCCAACTCCAGAAACTCTAAATGATAATTTTTTTAAGGAAAATTTACAAGGAAATTGAAAAGGATTTTTTTTTGTCGGACGATCTTAAAAGAAACCTAGAACTTAAAGATAACGGTTTTTCGGAGCTCGCGCTGGATAATTTACCCCATTCTCAACCACTCTTAGAAAGTGAATCAACTTACATTTACGCTATCAGGAATACATTTGCAATCCAGAGAGTAGAAAATCATTCCGAATTGAATCGTGATTATCGTTTGCGTGGAAAAAAATTCGAAAAGAAAACGATTATAATCAAAATTCTACATTTCTGGCCTTAACCCATTTGCAGAATACGCGCGGGAAAAATAAGAAAGCGAAATTTTCTTCTCCTTTAACTACAAAAAAATAATAATAATAAATAAATAAATAAAATATAAAATAAAAACTTTGTGAAAGAGTAAAATAAACTATGCAAACTTTTGAATGGGGGGAAAAAAGGAAAAATGGAAAGGAATTACTTTACACAAAAAAATATTATCGTTTGATTTTTCTCGCTACTCTGTGTTTCAAGGCCATTGTGTAAGGAAGATGCATGAAAAGATAGGATGCCCATTCATCTCTTCCAAAGTGTGTGACGAAAACAAGCACCCCTTTTTCGAACAAAAAGCGGTCGCTAGAAAAGGAAGCTTTATATATCCTTGATGCACATAAAAGATGATATTTTTGCTTGGGCTTAATGAATTATGAAAGGCCCAGTCATTCTCTTAGTCTACTATGTTTCGAAACAAAAAATTCACGAGCGTCTTTTTATTATCTGAATATTTCACCTAGTGTTCTTTATATATGTTGTCCATTCATCAAAACTGAAGATTGTGAAATATAAATATTTGATTTCTGAATAAACAGTTCCTAGAAAGGAATGTAACTGGATTTTTCAGTTATTTTAAGAATAATTTGGTATTTTATTTTATATTGTAAATTTTTTCCTATGATTTACATATTTATTATTCATTTGGCATTCGTACAAAAATTAGAGTGAAATTTTTATAGTTCATTATAAATAAAATCTTTATTATTTCTGTTTTCCAAATTTTTGTCCAGGGTTGAACTGGCTGTACAGAATGGGTTATAATTTACATCAGGATGTTAGCAATTAGCTAACTTAAAAAATAAGTTATGATTCATTTTGAAAATTCGATTGCAACGTTTCTTATTTATTTTAACATGAATTAACACTGATATGAACGCTCTGCAAGTTGCTTATGGCTCGATGCAAACGGTTTTGTATCCATACACTTCCAGAAATTAAATGTGAGTTTCTTTCCCGCCTTTTAATATAATCACTGAAAATGATAAAAATAAGCTTTTAATATTTACTTTCTTGTCCAGCGGTTCAGTTAGATTATGCTGGTTTAAATCTTGAAAACGAAAAAAAGCAAGATACACTTGTTTTCAATTTTATACCTTTTACAGTTTTTAAAAATTATCGCAAAATGTTTTCAAAATACTTTTGCGCCAAATCATTATTAATTATTCATTGTTCAGTTGAGTGGATGGATTACATAAATATTCAAATTACAAGTACTATAAAATCAAATAGAATTAAATTTCAAAATGTTTTTTGCTGTTATTTATTTTAAAAAGTAAAAAAGAATAAAATTTTATTGAAATTTTCATTTTTTTTTAATTGGGTTAAAGAAATATAGAATGTTATTGAAAATTTTAAATGACCATCTTTGAACTGCGTTCTCGAATAGAATGGCATAAAATAAAGCATTCAATCAAATATTTTAATTAAACTAAAAATTGATCTTGATTGATTAAAAATTAATTTTATTGTAATTTTTCCTATTTTATATCATATTATTCAATTAACTATTCATATTAACTACCAAATTCTTTCCTAAACATTAAATTAATTATAATATGTTAGTTGTATTTTATGGAAGATTATTTATTGTATAATAATTTATAATAATAGTGAGAGAGGGAGAAAAATAATTAACTTTTAGATAAATTCTTTATCTAACAAATTAATCGTTATTGATCTTCAACCATTCTTTATCTTGAAAAGAACAAGTTTTTTTTATCTTAAAATTAACCAATATTTTTATTTGGAAAATAATGGAATTTTGTTATTTCAAAAATATCAGTTCTCTTCTTAACTAAATTTAAAACTGTTCTTATAATTTTAAATAACAGTTAAGAAAAGAGCAGTTATTTTTAAATAAAAAAAACTTTAAATTTCAAAACAAAAAATCTGTTATTTTCAAAATAAAAACAATTTGTTTATTATTTCATGAAAGTATTCTAATAAGTTTTTTTAGATTAAAAACTCTTTTTTTTAATCTAAAAAATTGATTCTTAACAGTTCAAAATAACAGTTAAGAATCGATTTACTAGATAAAAAAAAACTTTTAATCTAGAAAATCGATCGCAATGGAATTATTTTAAATAAAATAGATACCATTAACTGTCTACACATTTAGTTATTAAATAATTATTTGTTGTTGAATTTTTATAAATAAACCCTCTCGTTTGCTTCAAAAAATGTAACTCTTTAATGGCAGGTTGGTTCTTGAAACGTTTCAGTTCTCGTTTCACTGTTCATAAACGTCTTGTCGAAGAGGTTCTTATTGCTTTTGTGTTTATCGTCGGCCGTCTTTATGGCCGCAGTTTTCGTGCTTCCCAAGGCTATTAATAGAGCTTCTTAAAATATACAAAGAGAGGCTGTTTTTGTCCTTCCTTCAAAATCTGTATCAGAACTTGTTATTGAAAAGTGGAAATCTGTTAAATATATCGTTATATAATTTTTTTAATTCGTTATCCTTTACATTTTTATTGTTCTATAATTGTTGTACGCATCCAGCAAATATTTGTTATAAATTTCAAGACTTGTAATAAATCTGAATATTTCTTCTCAAATAGAAAACATATCGTAAAATATTTAAAAAATTTTTAACACGTTTTATGTTTTCGTTTCCTGGGTAGTATAACCTATATGCAGTGTAAGGCACTCTAAACAAGATCAAGTGTTTTTTATATTAATTGGCAGTATAAAACCGCCAATTAATATAAAGAAACACTTGATCTTGTTCAGAGTGCTTTACATTGCTTCTATCGCTTTAATTTTTCTTCTATTAATGCATCTGAACAACTGTTTCACGGTAGACCAGTTGCTCGAAAGACATGAGTTGGGGTTTGAAAGTGATCGGATAAAGGAAGCTTTCAAAACGTCTTCCGGCAGAAATGGAGGGCAGAATCGGGTCACTGTGCAAAAAATTTCACGGTCGTAAGTTAAGCCCTGAATACAGCTTCGCAATTACGTTTCAGTTTTTAAACATACCTGCTCAACGCTTTGTGAACATCAAAGGATTAAAAACAATTTGACTTAATACGATGTTCAGAATTAACTAACTAAATAATCGGATTTTGCGAACAAGTTTGTTATCTTTTTTGTAAGGAAATACGGATTTAGAAGTGTAAGATTTTAGACTATTATCTGATAAATGGATCATTTTCTAGGATTATTTTTAATTTTTGACTTTTTTTTAAAATTTAATTCATAATGATGAAATTTTGTGTGGAATAGATACCTCAAGTGCGACCCTTTCAGCTTGGTAGTTCATATTTATAAATTTAGGCTAGAGTTAAATTAGTTTATATTTAAAAAAGTGACTAAATCAAACCAAATCGAAATTAGGTTTGTGATTGTAAATGGGCTTTAGCTTTTAAACCCTAGCCTATAGCTTCTACGCCAAGGCCTTCTATGATACATTCTAGGTGGTAGCTGAATAATCAGCCTCTTAGCTTTTAGTTCAGCAGATCGTAGGTTTGATTTCCATTTCAGAGTGTGTACTTACTCGGATCTTGCTTAAATTGGAACTTCTGGTCAAATTAATCTCTGTGCGAGAAAAAACTGATCATAGCGCGACAAACTAAAGCAAACTTATATGACGTATATAGTAAATTGCTAATAACTAATTTTTTTTTAGAAAAATTAGTAAATATTGAATTTACTTTTTCTGGTACTGTGACTCACGTTTCATCTTTTTTGAAATCGAATGTAATATGTTGACTTCTCTACAGATGTTTTGCAGAAATGAACTCAGCCTCATCGTGGTAGGAGTATGTTCCTGGACGGAATGGGAGAAATACTTCGAGATCTTATACTTTTGGTAGGGCCACCCTAGGCGTGAAGGTCATTGCTCTATGTCCTTCTAAAGTTAGAAGGTAGACATGACTAAGTCAATCTTCTGCCTGTGGTTCCCCAAGTCCTCAGATCAATGAAAGCTGCTCAATTCCCAATGTCATGAGGCCTCCCTTATATATCTTCAGGGAGAGAGGAACTTTTAGGAAAATCAATAGTACAGGGCTGAACAGGCCTCCCCTGACCCTATTCTCTGGTCGATGGGTTTTACGGTTCCCGAGACTTTAAAGAACCCATACATGTTTTTAGATTTGTTAGAAATTTTTGGATTCATGAAGATAGTGTAACAACGCCTCACCAGGGATTTGAAACAGCTACCATAAAAACCGACTAATATAGTTAATTCATTGCCTTTTCTTATCTTTCATTTTTGTTGGGAGCGTTTATTGTGAAGAAGGCTTTAGCAATCTGCTTGGCGCTGCTATCGCTTACGTGACATGGCAGTACTCAATACCTTCATTTTAACACTGTCGATGCAAATTAACTCGCCAGCCGTACGCTGGAATTACAAAGAAAGGAGTATCTCAAAACAAATTACAAAGGAAAGAACAATGTTTCTTTGGTATCATATTTTAATTCCATGGCTAAGCTTTAATGCTTTTTTAACTTAACTTAATGATAACTTGCAAATGTCCATTGGTATTGGCTAAAAAATAAAAAGTTATCAGTTTCATCAAAATATTATTCCGCATAAATGGTGTTTTGGAGAGTTTCAGCATTTGTATAGCCCTCGTCACGTGCTAATCCCATCAAGTTACTTGATGTTCCTATTGAGTCATTCAAAACTTCCATTACCAGTTTGAAGTATAAAATTAATTTACAAAATATACATATACAGTAGAACTCCGATTATAGGAATCAATTGAGACCTGGCCCAGATTCAGATAACCAAGAATTTGGTTAATTGGATTTTTCGAAAAAGGGTCTATTTTAATTAGCTGTTCTCTGTATTTTATTTTAAATAACGAAAAATAATTTTTAATCACTTAAATGAAATAGCAAAACTTTTACATGTTAAAGTACTTACACACACAACACAAGTGCTGTACATTTATACTGTATGTATGCACAGTACTGTAGATTAAACTCATTGCTTCTTGAACATCTGGGTCAGAGGAAGCGTTTCACTGCCTTCGTCCGTTTTCGGACAGTTAAGTCGCGCATCCGCTTGACAGTGAGAAGTTATTTGTATGTGGTACCATTCAGGCTCTATCCAATTCAAAGCAATTTCAAAGCTGTCAAATGTTTTTCTAGCCGATGGTCCGGGATCAGCTTCAACTGTGGCGTTAAGGCCATCTTCCTGAACACTTTCAACTAGCTTACCATCATTTGCAGTTTGAAATCAAGGGTCAGATTCATAATTTATTCTCCTGTATGTTCAGTACTCACTTCTTCTAAATGCCCAGTATTTTTCAAACTAATACTTCTGAATGCCTCAAGTGGCACATCCTTCACAGCTTCTCCCTTCTCGTACCTCTCCTTTTATTGAGGTTTTTCTCATTTTCCTACTCTTCTTCATTATTTATTTTTCCAAAATTCTGAAAGAGATTTGGATAATCAGCTATTTAGTTAGTTAGAAGTCTACTGTCGTTTGAATACGGGTCTGTGCGCAAAATACAAACCATTAGATTGACTTTAAATGATTTACAATTCCGTGTGTAGTAAAGAAAATAACTTAAGATGCATATTCAATTGATTAGATAGTAATGAACTCTGATGTCCCTTATTGTTCAGGAGCCACGGGGAACCTGTTGCCTCAATATACATCAAAAAAATTTCTGTATTCTCTAGAACGTAAAGTAATCCAAGGTCAGGGTTGTTGCATAAAAAAATAAGCGCAATCAATATCAATCTCCCAGTGTTCCTTAAATAATTGATTGGAGAGCGCACAATCCAATAATGTTGCGAAACTTTGTTGTTATAGTGATGAATCGGAAATGAGAGGTAACGAAAATTGGCATAGTTGCCCTTTAAAGAACCAACGGAAAGAGTAATCACCACTCGAAATACTCGTTTCCACAATCGACACACCTGCTTAGGCATTTTTTTCTCTCAACAAAACGTTCTTTTTTTGTTCTCTTAAATATTCCATCACAATCCCAGAATGAAAATAATCTCCTCGATTCTAATCACGTTGGAATCTCATGCAGCACTTTTACTCAAATTCGCCTCCATATTCTACGGGACTGCCCTGCTTGGGCATTCGAGCGGCGGTCACAGTTAAAAAGAAAGAAAGAAAAAACGTCGTGGGCAGCCCACCTCGATGGTTGGTCGGACCCTCTCGATACGAAAACGATTCGGATTGACACGAGAAAAAGATATTAAAAAGAAATCCGCCGATTTTGACTGTCGGCACTCATGAGGGTCAAGATTTCCGAAAGTATATCGGTACTTAAGGATGGCTCAAACGTAGGCGCGGCAACTTGAATGAGCGTTGAACTCGCAGGGCGCGAATCGCTTTTGTCAGCACTTGAGATTTGGCAGGTCGCAATGTTATCTACATCTAGGAACTAGTTGTCGGGGCCTGCGCGTAGATCATATTTCAATGACATTTCCCTTGATTAATGTCTTCGTTTTATTTGTTTTTCATATGCATTTCTACCGTCGATGGAGCTCATTGTGGAAAGCCAGATTTTTTTGCGATTTCGCTCACGATAAATAGAGGGAAATTTGCTATAATGTTTCAGAATACTCCTACCTTTTAGACTATCTTTTTTTTAAAAAAAATTAATAGAAAAGCAACATTTAAGTATCTTTAAATTGGAGGGTCGCGTTCACATTCTCAGCCACTCTTTTAACAATATGAAAGGATGTTGTCCCATTACTTTCTGCGTGTATGCCTATTGAAATGATAACTTGGAAGTTTCCTGATTTTATTCCCTGAACTCCAATGGCTCAGTGGCTTCACACCGCTCCCCGTTAAGATCAGCAGAGTGAAGAATCTTTTGCCGTGGGCAGTGATTGAGAAGGTGACCACTCTGTAATCTCCCTCACTGGGTTGCTGGAGCTCCGAGGGTTGGGGACGTGTCCACGTTAATATGTTACGTCCAAAGTCCTTCCTCTGGTGTGGCGTGAGTGTGGAGATGAGGTTGCCAGCTCAGGTGTGTCCTCGTCACCTGACGAGGTTCAAAATGACGAGACATTTGTTAACCGGTGAGAATTTCAAACCCGGGTACAGTCCGGGATTCGCTCTCTCTGCTATGTATGTATACATGTAGCATTTCATTGATTAAAATATATTTCCTTTGTAAACTTTGCATTATTTCATACAATACCACTTCTGATTACAATTATGTTCCTAAAATGAAAATTAAATTCAAATTTTTAGAGTATTTATAGCTATATTAAGAGGTTCGTCCCTCTCAAGTCTTGCTGATTTCCTTAAAGTGGGCAGCGGGTGGAATGGGCGAAGCACATCGGAAATTTTCTTCCTGGTAGCCTCCGTAGGTTGGGGACGTGTCCATGTTCATCTATGACGCCCACTGTCCTTCCGCTGGTGTGGTGTGGATGTAGAGATGAAGCTAACAGCTCAAATGTGACTTCGCCGCAAATGATGCTTCAAAATGACGAAGTGCTTAGTGATGGGCGAGTATTCCAAGCCCGCTTAACTTGAGGTACAGTCCGGACCTCGCCTGCACCGCTACGTATGGATGATTTTTTTCCTTTGCCATACCTGGATCTAAGGCTCTAGATCCCTATTAAAAAAGGAAAACCCTTTATGTTCTCGGGATGCATAGATGCAGAAGTTATTCAAGTGCTTTGGTCGTTATGCAATCCGCTGCTTGGTATCAAATATTATGAATTCGTATTCTTTTAATAGCTTTATTTTTGTAGGACGGAGAGAGTATGAAAACAAAACTGCTAAGAATACGAATCCAAACTATTAAGAATTGAATTAATTTAGTGGGCCGCAAAAAACTAAATTTTGCCTGCTTTATCTATACTTAATTTGATTATGGGATTATTTATATTCTATAAATTAACTGGAATTTAAGTTTTCTATAGAGGTCTCTGTCAGTGCAAATTTTCTGTCTTTTGCAAAGAATGTCTTAATTTTATTGTAATGGTAAATTCATTCTGGAAAAAAAATTCGGTAGAGATTTCTTTATCAGCAACTTTGTTTTATGCGCTTAAATATAATAAAGATAAAAAATAATCTTTTAAAAAAAGCAGACGAATTAAAATATTCGTCTGTTTTTTTTAAAAGAAATATTAATTTTATTCTATTTGTTTAATACAATAAATTTATCGAAACTTGAATTTTTGATAGAAGTCTTCATAATTTGTTTAAAAAAAATTATTTTATGTATTTATTTTGCGCAAGTGGTTTTGAAATTACACTGTAAAGTTATAAATAAAAAGTAAAGCCACCGAGCTAAATTTTGCTTTAATTTATATTTAAATTCGATTCAGCGCGATTGTTCTTACAATAAATCTGACTGAAATTTAATATTTCGATGGAGATCAATAGAGATCATTGTCAGTCTTATCTTATGCGTAGGAGAATTTTATTTTGTTAAGAAGTGAGCTCACTGCGTAAAAGATAATTATCAAAAGAATAAAGTCACAGAATGAGGAGAGGAGCCGGTACATCAAAAAAAGAATCGAATGGAAAAGCTATTATTATCTACAAGAAACATCCCCCCGTGCTGTTTTTGTTGTTTCAGGCACCATCTGCTTGAAATTCTATATCCTAGACCTCATTATAAAGGATTCACATTGCTTATTAAGAACTTTCTCCTAAAAACATAAAAGAACCCTTTGTGGTGGAAATGAGACACCTCAAAACGGTCTCAAAATTAAAATGAGCCATGTGGCATACCAGTTCGCCAGATCATTATCGAATTACAAATTGACATCACATCGCCATTTGCAATACATGTCCTGGCGTACTATATTTCTACGCCGGCTCATATCCATAACAATGAAACGGCGGATCATTCTGCCCACCGCCTTGTCCAACGCGGAAGAACCTCTTCAGCAAAGATTATTCCAGCATCGTTAGACAGACCAGCCCAAAGTCTCAAGTGCAAATTATCAAAGTCATAAAGTTCGACTCGTGTTTTCCACAAAGGAATTACTGAAGAATAGAATTATCTTTTCTTAATCCGACGTTCGATTATTTTTCCGCACGTGACGCCTGGTTTAATCCGGTAAACACTCCACTATTGTTTTCGCGATTTGTTATGCTTTGTCGAGGGTAGTCCTGGCGATTAAGGAGCTGCTGGATATTCCGTTATGCCGAATCAGCAGCCATGATCACGTGATAAGATTATGAGGGGAAAATTAAATTTAGGGGAATTGTCATATACTTGTTTACATTCAACCTCAATTGAGAAGGGATCTTTTTTATTGTGTTGTTGTGTGGACATGTGCAATAAATACTGGCCGCAACCACCTTCCGTTTTTATTTCCGTGTTTTAATCTTGCAGTGGCCTGCTAGAAACGACCATCAACAAAAGAAGAATCTAGGATTATATCTGCAACTTTATTTTATGTTAGTAGTTTCCTCGTGCGATGGAATAAATTATGTTGTGTCATTGTGTACGCTCTTCATCATCTTCCTCTTATTTTTTTCAGATAACTTTATTGGAATTCATTTTTATTTAAAAAAAATATTGATTAATTAAAATTAAATTGGTTTGATACGTTGATAGTGGTTCTAAAGATTATTTCAAACAGCATAACAAATTTACTTAAAAATGTACGTGTATAATGTAAAATATGCAATATATCTTAAGATAATTTCAGTCTAATTTTATTCAAAATTACTCACAATTTAGTTCAAACCATTCAATATTTTTTTTCGATTCGTTGCGATAGTTTGAAAAATAGTTGGAAACGTTAATTCAAACAGAGCAACAAATTTACTTAAAATATATTTATGTAGGTCTATTAATTAAAATATTTAATTGTCTTAAGTCCTTTAAAATTTTATATGTAAAATGCTTTTAAATTAAGCTTTGTAAATTCAGAAGTCAGCACAAAGTCAGATTCGATTATATTATCCTTGTTATAAATAAAAACATCTTAAAAATATGATTATCTAAAGCTGTGTATAGAATGAAATAACTGTCTAATAATTCTGGGAAAAAAAGTCATAGGATGATACCGTATGCAGAAACAGGTCTTCTTTCTGTCATAATAAACATTCACATAAATTTCATCTAAATTTGTAATATTTCTGGATTACGCGCGTATATGACTATGCTAAATTTTGAATAATTTTAGGAAAACCTTTCAGAAATCATTAAAATACATACAATAAATACAGAAAGAATCATTTGAAAACATTTCTTATTTTTGCTGTGGGCACCGTCGCGTCTACTCTGGGGGCCCCATTTGTTTTATAAAAACAAACCTTCTATTCGATATAACAAACGATTCCATTTGACTGACAATGTAAAATAAATTTTTTGATTCGATTTTAAAAGTCTGTATGGGGGCAATTGCCTGTATGCCCCTGTCTTTAGTCAGGCTATGCTTTTTGCAGCATTTTGCTGTCTTTGTGTCAATGCTGTTTACCTGATGGCAACGAGCTGTGCTATTTTTCATTTGAAAACGAATTTACTTGCAAATAACAATCGCTGCACAAAATTCAAACATAGTATGTAAAAAGCTTTTTCTGACATGGAAATTTTAACTTGACAGAGACAAGTTTTGTGAAAGTACACCTCTCCCACAAACAAAAATGAAACAATCGGGTAAATTGATGTTATGGTTTCAAGAATATTAGGCGGTAAAGACTTATTCTCGGAAATTTCTACTCATTTCATTTTCCGTCTTGCCTTTTCTCAGAAAAGTATCGACCCAGATTTAAATTTTAATCTCTTCTTCCGTTTTCGATTTATTGGGTCACTGATGAAATAAATTTACGTCGCCAGATTTATAATAATTATTTTTTGAAGTAGTATTTAATAAATCAAAGTTTCCAGTATGCACCTGTAAGTTCTCAGTTAGAATCTCTAGCGCTTAATTCAACAATTTGTTGGTTTGAATCCCATCTTGAGTGTAGCATACGTTTTTCTCCAGTCAAAATGAGCAAAAAACGACTATCAAATCACAAACCAAAGAACCGTGATATATTTTTTCTGTACAAATACTGTTTTTGACAAGTTTACACTTTTGCAAATATTTAAAATTAAATCATGCGCATGCATTTTTCGATTCCACCACTTGTTAGAAAATGGGAGGATGGTGTTACAGTTCTCTCTTCCCTTCAATTAAAGTAAATGCTGGAGAATTTTCCGGGTTCCTCACTTCCGCCCTGGAAGCCAAATACATCCTGACATGTGTATTGAAGTCTTAGAATTGCTTCCATCTCTTAACTTCTTTAACGTGCTATCAAAACAAGATTACAGGTTCGGTGACATTTGAATAACAATACAATATATATTAGAGAAAAATTCAAAACCACAATTAAAAACTACCTGCGTAATCATATAGTTCTGTCAAGTAAGGATTACCTGTGAAATACACTAAAAGTAAACGGCATTTAAGAAACATCAGAGCGATTGAAATTAAAAGAGGGAATATATTTATACTTAGATATCGACGTGCCTATATAACAACTTGCAAATATACGATTTTTATTTGAGAAAAATAATCTGTTTAGCTTTAGCATAGAAAATTTTATTTCAATGTAATAACAATTTCACTAGTTATTTCATAATGCAAGAATTCCTAAAATTCATGGTGGATTTTCGAATCCTTGATTTTCTTACAGTTTTATTCGTTCTTGTGTTTTTTTATGTGTTTATGCGATAGTAAATGTTTGTCAAATTAAATTACAAATATTTTGTGACTTTATACTAATGGCTCTAATTTTATTTACTCTTGAATTTTTCCATGCACAAAATTTAAAAGTACTTTTTTCAATTTCCCCTAACATCCTTGCCTTCGGTTCAGCTGACCCCATGTTCCAATCTCTCTTTAGCCTTGAAGGCTTCAAGTGTGTGTGCGTGAGTGAATTGGTGTGTGTGGATACACTTTAATTTACCCTTCGTGCACAAAAATTACCATTGTGTGTATGACAAACCATACAAATTCCCCTTAACCACTTTATAATATTTTAGAGTTATGGCAAGAAATAAAAAATTTATTGTATAATTCTACAAGAGTTATGTAAGTGTGAACAATTTTAACATTATTGTTAAAATGCTAAACATTATGCGCAAAATCTATGAAGTTATAATAACTAATTTGTTTTTTGTTAATTGAAAGATAAATTGCTAAAATAGCTCTTTAAAATATAATGTTGACTAAAACTATAAAAATAAGAGGATTGTAAAAGTTAAAATTTTAGAAAGATGGTTTATAAACCTGAAGTAATAAAAATATTTATCTTTAAAATTTATTTTCACCGTGTTTATTAAAAATCAGCTTTAAACAACAATTTAATAGTTACATTTTTAATCTTAATTATTATTTTTGATTTAAATAGTTTGAATGACCGAACTCGCTTTAGCCGAGCTGGCAGCCGAATGGTTTGCGCTCTTGCCTTCGGTTCAACAGTTCGTGGGTTCGAATCTCACCTTGGGCATGGATGTTTGTAGTGGTTCGGAATCCACTTTAAGCCGTAAGTCCCGGTCTAATTAGCTCTTGTGTGCAAAGAATGACCGTTGAGCGACAAACCAAACCGATTCGCTTTATTCACTGTCAGTTTTTAAATTATATTAAAAAATTAAGTGTCATTAAATTAGAGAATTATCAGAATTATTTGCGGATTAAACTGTGAGATGTTGATTATGTATATTATCTTAAATATTTAATTTTCAAAAGCGCTAATATTTAATTTTAAAATAACAGTCTTAACTGCTAGAAAGTTCCATTTCATCAACGAATAAAAAGTTAATTGTTGTTTTATTTCTAAACATCTCTTTATCGAAAACAAGGCCAAACGACTTTTCATCCATTATGTCGCAACAACCTTAATTGTTAGTTTACACTGCAAATTTTCCTTTTTTTTTTTTTTTTTAAACAGTTTCTCGTGTTTCAAAATACGGCAATGTTTGTCAATAAACATTTCGACTTTTAATTTCCGCATGGCCGACTTCAATTTCTTTCTTCGAGATTATAAAAACAAAACGCGCCAAATTCACCTGTGCCCACTTTTTTGAAAGCGAGAGTGGCCTTTGGATCACCTGTTGACCGGCCTTTGGCGGTTTTTTTCCCAACAGTGATGGGTGTGCCTGATGTAACCGATAAGCGTATGTAATGACCAATAAAGGTGGCTTTCTGTCATTGAAAAATCTCCTTTTCTCTTTTGTTGCGAATATTTTGTTTCTGGAGAGGAATGCTTCCTGGTAAAGCTCAACCAAATGGAATTCCCCCGTACGTGCGGCTCCGTTTCAAGGGTAAATGCTTTGTAATTTTATCCTATTCGCCAGTGCGGACAGATTTTGGACGAAGACGTTAAAAATTCTGAATAATTGGTACTTGGATAGCTATATCCCGACTTCGTACCGTTAAAAGATTCTTAAAGATTTACGGTTGAAAAGGAAATTATTAAAAAATCGTAAATTTAAAATTAAATAAAATATTACAACTCAACTTAATTGCAAACATTACTCAACATTGAATTGATTTAAATATTTTAATAGTTATATCTGTTGTTATTTCTAATTCCATCTGATGTAGCATTGCTGCGTCAAATCCTCGAGCCCCTCAATCCTCACAAAATCGAGAAACAGCACGGAAATCCCAGACACAAAAGAAGGTGTTGAGGGGCACAACCTGGTCCACACCGTATTTACAACAAATAGGATAGAGCTTTTGTTTGCCATCAAATTTAAATACACGAGGAGGCCACCAGCAAACCTAATGCAGTTGGGCCGCTTTGGCCTGGTAGACTCGGAAGTCGTTCTCATTATCGGAAAATAAGGAGCTCGATTGAGACCTAAGATCCGTCGTGTTCGCTAATGGCGGCTGGGACACATTAAAACTGGGCGTGGTTGCATTATTCTCTAAGTGAAATGATACCTCTTGAGGTGGCAGGCTAAGTATTAGGGGTCTTCTGCTTTAAAATCGCGAAGACTACCACCCAGCTGCTTCTATCTAACTGGTAAAGCCCAACTCAGAGCTAGGTGCTGGGAAGGATGCTGGTGTAGCAACAAACCTAGTTTGGTCAGCTCTGGAACCCATGAGAACAATAAAAACCTTTCCGGATCAACATCCAGAGTGCCGATCAGCAGGTGGAATGCTCCAGGTACCTCTTTTTTCGAACAGAATGCAGTTCAGTGCATGTGAAGGCAGCAGAATCATTTGAAGATGAACTAGCAGCACCCCTTTTACCAAGGTTATCTACCCCTTCATTTCTATGGATATTAACATGAGAGGGTATCCATTGTAGATGTACGCAGGGGGGGGGGAGCAGTAAGTTTCACGAAACGATGAAGTATGGAGATCCCTACCATATGATCAACATGCGACAACATCATAATTGTATCGATTAATGTTTTGCTTTTCCTCCTTTTCTTAAATTTTGATGATTATATATCTCTGATCATAGTTTCTTTGCTCTTTTTTAGGAATGTATTTTCATACTCTCCAATAATAACTTAATTATAAAGATTGCCCTCTTTCTAAATATTTTAAAACAGTAGTGGAACACTGATATTTCGTTTAGTTAAGGCATCACCTTTTTTACTAGGAGGTTACGAGCTCGATCTGGAACCATCCAAATAGCTGGTTGAGCAAAACTCTGGCCGTAACGAGTTCATTGAGTTAAATTGGCCTCTTTGACTTTTGCGATATAAAAATTGGAATGAAAGGAGTTCTTCGCAGAATCGCTATGAATGTGTTCCCGAATGAGAAGTCAATGGTGAACAGTCTACGCGACGCTAGTTCGAAAGCTCGACTCTCTTCTCGGGTATAAAGGAAGTCTCTTTCTAACTTACTCTCGTCTTCAAAAAGTTATCATAGAGTGATCCACTACTTAATTTCACTATCCAGGAATCCTCTTTGAATTGCGTTTCAAGACATCAGCATTAACTCACTGCATAACTTCTTTCGATTTTTACTAGAACAGGTCAAAGGTTATATAAATAAAATAGCTGTCGACACTTCTACCAAATTTCAAATTTATTGGCGTGTTTCTTTTCTTCCCCCAATGCGAATTCTTTTTTCCATTTTATAAGAATACAGTTACGTTGCATGTGATAAAATCCGAATTCCTGACCAATTTTCTAAAATTATTAAAACCTTCAGACATTTGATGGATTCATTTTCTTAGAAGTTGCCTCGTTATTAAAGCGTTCACACAGTTGCATATATGTAAAACAATTATAACTGCATTACCTGTATTCGTGGTTGTCTCTAACCGCTTTGTTTGCAGATTTGTTTTCAGCAAAATAGTTTAATTTTTAAAAAAAACTATCGAATTATGATTCTTTAGCTCAGACTGTTTCTAAGAGTGCTTGATTCATCCACCTTGAATCAAAAATCTTAGTCTGAAAAAAAGTTTTATGTTTTATACCAGAATTTTGTGTGGTTTTATTATAGCTATATAAAAAAAAAGCTTTCAAATAAAACATTCCTGATAAAAATTGTTATTTTTAACTAATGGCCAACATTTTGTAAAAATGATTTATATACTTATAATTTTCCTTTGTGTTTCTTATTGAATGTATCGAAATTTGTTTAATATTTTCGCGTTTCGTTAACTTGTCACCGTCTTTTTTGTTTCTTGTAAAGAAAGACACTGTTCTTGACTTTCTACTATTATTGTTCCAGTATTATAGGTAAAAAAATTGTAACGCAAATTCCCGTTATTTTGTGAGAGAAATTAAAATTATTTAATAACCGTCTAAGTTATTACATTCATTTGCATTGTTTTAATAAACTTAGAATACTTTTAACATCCATCCTCTGTTTCACTTTTTATCATCCTTAATTATTCCTTGTAAAAACAGAAAATTAATTTTTCATTCATTGTTATTCTTATTGAAACAAAAAAAAAAAAAAAAAAAGAAGAACTCTTTCATTTTTCTTGCTTAAAGCGATATGATTGAAAAATTATTTTTTTAAATCGTGTGTGTGCGCGTCAATATACTTTCTTAGAGCCTACAGTTACAAGTAAGGTAGGAGAGAGTATTCGTCATGTAGAAGTAGCCACTAATTAGAAGACCGCCCCTCCCCCAAAAAAAAATTGACCCGCCAACCCAGAAATATTACTTTATTTAGAGGACATCGTGACAATGACCTTGTTAATGCGCTTTTAGAGAACACTATGAATCTTCGGTTTAATACAGATTCGAATCTATTATCTTCTGATAAAGAGAACCAACGTCCTACTATAAATATGTGTATACAGTTGATCTTAGATAATTTTGTTTTAATTAAAATGAAAACCATATATAAGGTTTGTGTTAATAATACAATGTATATTGGGTTTCGTATATATATATATATATATATATATATATATATATATATATATATATATATATATAAAGCATTCAAAGAGTACAGCGGTGCGAAGTGTTTCTCGTCAGGTTAATTCTGCGATACATTTGAGATGGTGTTGATCATCATCGGTTTTTTCTCTCACAATACTAAGCACAGAAGTCTAATTTAATTATTGTTAAAATTTTCGATATTATGAAAGCATCCTTTCTTCGCCTTGATTAGCTTCCAGCGACGGGGCAATTGTTCTGTCCTTCTCATGCCAATGTGGATATCCGCTTTAATTGAAAAAGTCATCAAGGCAATTGATGGACATCTTCTTGACGCAGGTCGTCGTACTTTTACGTCTCCCATTTCAATAAACTTGCGCCGCTTCCGATTTCTGATCCCGAATCGCTGCCGTTATGAGCATGTGAAGCCGCTCCAAGTGTCTTTTCCACGCAGGTCGTTATGTGCGAGTCACTGTAACCGGGAGATCTGTTTGTGTGGTTGCATATTTATAACAATTGTCGCATCGAAGGGTGATATGATTAACAGAATGCCTGCGTTATTTGTTGCCTGAATGCTGGGATACATTTTGCGTTGCATATCTTGTGTAAAAATGCAGTAGAGTTGTGAAGGTATGTGTTATTGTTAAAATTTATTACCTAATGATTGTCTGTAATAAGAGGATGCAATCCTTTATTTCGGAATACTATTGTACTGGTACATTTTTTTTCGAGCGGTAGGTGCTAACTCTTCGCCACAACAAAACTGGAAACTGCTATTCCTTTGTCGTTACGCAATGAACTCTGTGAAAGCATCCACATAGGCGAGTAGTCCCTCCACCACAAACCCGTTCATAGTGTGAGCCACATTCATTCATTCATCAAAAGAAAAGACGGAGAGAAATGTCCACGCTCGAACTGGGATTCGAACCCGGGACCAACAGCTTAGGAGTCAGGAAACCTAACCACTCGGTCATCGGCCTACATTGCACTAATATAATTTATGACTACTAAAAGAATAAAAATTGAATGTTCCTACTTTTTGACGTGATGTTGCAAATCACTACGAAAGATGGCTTAGATGTAATCCAGGATGCTAAATTTTGAGTTTGATGATTTTTTTTGGCGGATTTTCTTATGTATATGACAACTTGATTTTTATTACGTCATAGGTATAAAGACGAACTCGTTTTATTACGGCATAGATATAAAGACGAATTGGAAAGGTGATTGGGACGTTTACGTCATCGCAAGCGTCACAATATTTCATCTTGGCAACATTTCTTCATTGCCGAAAAGAGTGGCATCTGTGCGAAAATACACAGTTAAGGAGGCTGCGCTCTTGATTTGATCGAGATTAAAGACGCACTGCCTCCGGATAGAGTTTGGAATGTATACTTGGCTAGTATTTCCCACTTTGTGTGATGCGATACACATGTGTGACGCAGCGTATGTACTAGTGTGTAACGATAAAACTCGATTTTTTTTCAGCAGTACAACAGCCCATATGAGGGCCAAGACCTGCTGTGGCCATATCTTTTTTCTTGATAGAGGGCCTTGAGGTGCGAAACACGTTCCTAATCAGATGATCAGCCTAACGGGACACCTAATTACTGTTTAGTTCCCAAGCATGCTTGGTACTCATTTTTATCATTTCACTGTTTTTGTTGTTTAATGAACTGAAATTACATTAAATACTTTCATGAAAAGCAAATTCATTTATGTAAGCATTTAATTTACAGTATAGACTAATTAGAGCAATTTTATGTTGCATGTGAATCTTGTAAGGCACAAAATGTGACACGACGAAGAACCACGAGATGAGAAATGAAAAATTTTGGATTTGTTTTTAGATATTATCAAAAACTGATTTGCTTAAAGCGATATGATTGAAAAATAAAATAATTTTTCTACATATAATAATTGTTGGTGTTCCTATTTTTTACATAACACATGTGTGCAGCAATTAATTTCCTGACAGTTTTAAATATTGCGGAAATATTTTTCTTTTGATTCTACTTTATTGTTATTTCTAAGCGTTGAACTTACGTGTTGATGTTTTGTATTTATTATAATCGTAAACTGTTTTACGCACATTAAAAATTTCCAGAAATAAAATTCCAATTCCTTTTCAGCTTAGGTTACACATAATCCTTCATTACATATAATCCAATTTTTGGTATATTACTAGTTGAAGTCCGCGATATTGTCAATATAATTTTACTATTTTTTATAGATAGTTTACAAATTGGAATATTGGGGTCGTATTAAAATATTTCTAACTTACCTAGAATATCATCATATTTACAGCCTACTTACAGTTTACTTTGGACTGAAAGTAGTACAAAGCCTTTCAAATGCTCAATTTATACAAAAATGTAAACTGTAAATCAATGAGGTGTTTAACACTGACCAAATAGCTTTATGATTTTACTATTTTTATATGACAATAAGTTTATCATTTGAAAAATTCAAGCAACATTAAAAATTTTAACATTTCGAAAGTATCAGCGTAATTTCTATTCTATCTTTTACAAATATAAACATGTTAACAGCTAATATGGAAACAGCTAATGAAAACATTGTTATAAAAATAGTAGCGTAATTTTACTGTTTTTATCGTTTTTTATTACAGTAACATTATATAGAAGATCCAAGCAACAAGAAATTTCTAACACTGCGATAGTATCGGCCAAATTTCAATCCCTCAACAGTTCACGTTGTGCGAGACACAAACATTTCAAACATTCAGTTTAACTCACAAATATGTGAACCTGAAAATCCGTGTATAATTAACAAAATTACTCTTATGAAAATAATTGTTGTAATAAATTTTTTATTACAACGAGATTATCATAGGGAAGATCCACTAGAAAAATTTAAAAAACACTTCAAAAATGTCTGCCAACTTCCAATTCACTTTGGACTAGAAATGGTTCAAAGGCTTTTCAAGGACAAATTTAATTCATGAATGTAAACATGCAAATTATTGAATAATATAACGAAATCATTATAATAAAAATAGTTATTTTATTATTTGCATTGGGGAAGATACAGGAAAACCCTTAACACGTCGAAAGTATCAGCTTCTTTTCAATCATTGGCAATATTTTCGACTTTTTTCATCGTCAAACAATTCAAATACTGCTGACACTTAAAAAAAACTATATAAATGACGCAAAAATGACCTAAAACAGGAGAAAAAAACCAAACCGGGTAACAAAAAATCCAAAAAGTAACAAACATTCATATTGGCAACATCAAAGATATACCGGCAACATTATAACTTAAACAAAAGATGGCAGATTTGGCGATAAATCTCTTGATTATCATACTTATATATCAAGAGATCTCTCACCAAATCATATAAAATACTTATATTACTTGGGTATATAGTACTTACACCAAGAAGTAATATGTAAACCTTTAGAAAACTAACATCATTCAAAAATGCAAACATTTAAATGAAGGAACTGTTTTGCATAAACTTGCGATATTTCTCACGCCATTGGATGCAAACCACTTGCACTTACCATCAAAACTTTTTCATTCAGTGATCCACAAATCTAACAAAATGAATAATACGGCTTCATTAAATCGAATCTTTCGACAAAAAGTAATATTAATGGTCAACCGACTGAACAGAATGGCCCTATTAGAGTGTCCCGTTTTCCAAATCACATTTCGTCACAGATGTCGCCTAGCTGGTGGAAAGAAAAAAAAGGAATTAATCTAGGAAAAGGAGTTTTTTATTTTTTATTTGACAAGAGGGCGTTATAGCCAAGGGGCTCTTGTGAGCTTGTTCCACTTTAGAATTCATTTGTTTTCTCATGTGTCTTTTGCTAAGGTATCGAGTGAATTGTAACCAGTAGATTTTAGCCTCTGCGATGTACAAGAGTGAATTTGTTTTTTCTTAAAGGTGGAATATTTGACCTTAACGGTTGAACGAATTATTACGATAATAATGCACTGAAATTTTTCTTATTCTGTTGTAAAACATTTAAATTTCTTTTTACGGTAAAATTTCTAATAGTTTATAAAAAAACTGGAATTTATTTATCAAATCAATGATCGGCAATAGAGAATGGATTCATTTTTATTTGGAAAATATATATATATCACAAAAACAAAAATATTCTGCCACTCTTCATTTTTAAAAAGATAATAAATTTATTTGTGTAAACCGCGCATGTTAACTATCGAGTGTGTTTGTTTATGTGGAAGTTTGCTTGACACTGAAGAGTTTGAAAATTTTTCGAATAACTTAAGATTATTTGCATTTAATTTTACAAGAGAATCCCTAAATTTAAAAAAAAAATCAGCAAAATAGACTGTAAGTAATTAATAAGCGATTTTATGTTCTCATGAATTTTTAAATATTTCGCATACACATGCATTTCTTCAATAATAAACTTTTATGCACACATACTAAAGCATGAAAGTTTATTATTTGTTGGATTTGTTAGAACAAACTTGTCTAGTTCTCAACTGTAATATTAATAGTAATTTTCACCATCTTAGCTACAGCTGCTCATATTAATTTGATTTATTTATTGTTCTATGATTGCCTTTTGCACAAAAGAGCCAATTTGACAAAGATTTGAAGTTTAACATGGATTCTGAACCAAACGCAGCATATATGTCGAAGATCAACTGATCAAACCCACCAAGAACAATTGACGATATGCAACAACAATGATTTTTAAACTACCATCTCTGCTTGCTCTTGACAAAAGTTGCTGTTGAACAGAGGCAGTCAATATCAACAGAGAGCTTATAATTTTCTATAAATCTACATTTAATAATATTGGCCTTTGTTGCTTAAGATAGTTGATTAAATCTCTATAATCTACATTTATCAACATTGATCCTTTATTTAATCACAAAGGGTTTTGTTGATATACCTCATTGAATACTCTTGAACAGGTATAGTATGGAAACTGCATGAAACACAGATATCTGCTTTTTTATATCTAATTAAACATCGAAATAATACCATGGTGTATTCCAATACTTTATTAATAGTAGTATAGACAGTTATTTAAAATGTAAGGTTAGCAGAAATGATTCATTCTTTTTGGAAAACTACGTTTTCACAGTGTTACTCGTACACGCATGCGGAAAGAACCCAGACTCGCAAAGTGCGTGTTGTTGTTGTTGTTGTTATTTATGACACAAACCAAACTATGCGAAAAAAAATTAGAAGGATTCGTCTTTCATTTTAATGAGGGCACCACGAAGGTGAAAGTATGTCTTTTTGAGAAATACTTTCTAAGACTTTCTTGCTTTCTAGAATACTTTCTAAGATTTCTCCGATAGAAAGCACCCTCAGGTTTGACTTTGATCTCAAGGAGGAGGAAATTTTCTCCAGACCAGTACATTCATGGTAACTATTCAACGACCGACCACTGGACTTCCGATTCTACAGATTAAACGAGCACGAATATCGCATGTAATCAGTGGATCTTTGGTTGCATTGGGAATCGATCCCAGATCTTTCCATCGATCTTTTCCGGTCGGTATGCCAATTCCCTAGATTACCACGACCCACAAAGTGAGTGTTGTGTATTCAAGTTGACAAAACAAGTTCATACTTCTGATTCCTGAAACAGTAAGAGAGTACCTGCCGAAAATGGGTGAGGGAGTATGAAAAAAGTTTATATATATCTGAATGTGCTAACTTTATGTTACAGCTATTGCAAAGCATTTTCAGAAGAAAGTACTAAAAATAATCACCATATAAAAAAAGCCATTTTGTTGTGGTATCGGCAATTCAAACACGCTGGTTGGCTGCAAAATGTATGTAATAACTTCGATTATATTCTAGAAGAGTGTCTTGTACAAGACACAAGACCAACAAGAGTGTAATGGGTGTAGAAACTCTCTTGTTGAGTTAGTGATTCTTTTCAAACATCTTTTATGTACGTATGATATTTTGGAAAATATTGCCTTTTCAAAATGAAAACTATTTTTGAGATAAATCTTAAAAATAAAAACTAAATGTAAGCACTTATTAAGAATACTAATGCATTAACATAATATATTTAAAGTTGTCATGTGACAGATATCTTTTTGTTAAACTATTTTTATTTCACTTTCGCTTTACTGTCCCTTTTCCCCTCTGTCTGTATTGGATTCTTCATTTTAAAAACAAAGAGAATAAACTGCAAGGACTTCCATATTCCCGCACAGTTTCGCAAGTTCGAACAAAAGAAGCTATTGAGAAAACAAACAAAAAGCATGAAACTAAAAGTCGCCTAAATAATAATAACAACAATCGCGGAATAAAAGAAAAATAAGGAAACGATACTTTGTGTTTTTCTAATGGGCATTTGAGGCAATGGACCCGTTAAATCTCGAGAGAATGTAAAAGAAACCGCTGTGTTTACTTCCTTTTATTTATTTATTTATTTCTTCGATTGTCGAAATAGGTCGCCATTTTGCTTTTCACGTAAAGATTCTTTGCTTTTTTTTTTTTTTTTACACTCCTTTTATGTTTGTGCACTTGATTAGTGTAGGAATCTCTTGGGAGAATATGTGGTACGATTTAGCGAATGATGATACGATTAAGATTTTAAAAAATGTGTCCCGATATTACATCGGGTAATTTCGATGCCACACTTCAAAAGGAAAAAATCATTAATTTTTCACATTGTATCGAGAAAATATTTTTGATAGCGAAAGATTTTTTTTTCTTTCATTAAGAATCCAAAGAAATGTTTTTTTTTTTTTTTTTTTACACCATTCTCTTTAAAGAAATCTTTAGATTTGCTGGTTATTTCTGAAAATTAGTTTATTTTTCGATACGATTTTATTAAACTGGATGACACAGTACATAGGATTAACGGAAAATATTAACTATTTCCCCAATTTTATTTGTTTTTAAGCGCATATCCCAGTGAATCATTCAAATAAAACTTCAGTCTTAATTTGAATAGTCTTCGTTTGGTAAGTTTGGAAAATAGTATCTATGTAATGACATCAAAAATCGGGTTTTGTTTGAAAAATTCCTTCCGCCTCTTTAAAAATTTATATGCTAGAATTTTTTCTAATACCTGACTGCCCTTAGGCATTTACACTATTCAGCTCTACACGGCGAAGTGAGGGCATCCTTTATAGTGGGACACCCACTGCGTGTGCCATCTTTGACCCGAAAGTGAAGGGATAAAGAAAGACAAACAAAAAGAGAAAGAAACAACTATGCTCGAACTGGGATTCAAACCAGGGGAGACTAACTGCTTCGAAATTAGGGACGCCATCATCGGTCGGCTACATATGCTAGACCTTGTCTAATTGATTTATTAATTAGCTTTAATGTGACGTGAATATAAAAATATAGATAATTTTTTCGACAAAATTTTACTGATAACTTAATTTTGCTCGTCACTTAATGTCATGCAATCCGTTTCTTTTCAATGGCTATACAGTGCGCATTTCTATACACTTTTAAATAATTCTTATAATTATTAATAATATATATAATTATTTATTTTTTTATTCATATCAATTTTATTATTACAATCGATATGTAAGCTGAATGACTAAAGCTAAGCAATTCTGTAGATTTCAGTTCTGGGTTCGTCTCTCACATCAGGCTTGCCAAAACGACAACTAAATGGTTTTTCTCTTTCGTTCAACAGCACGTAGATACGATTACTACTTAGGGTGTAAATGTTTGCTGTGGTTCCATGTCTCTTTTAAAGTTTAATCCCAGAATAATTATCCCTCAAGGTCAAAAAGTGATTGCAAAACTACAAACAAATCAAACACATTTTGAATATTGATATTTTCAGTCCCTTGGAATCCATATTCAAGCATAACTCTTGATAGAATTGGCTCTTATATGGGAAAGAGATACAAACCCACCTACAACGTTGATGTTCCCAAATATTTGAAATGTATTCAAAGTAAGTCCTGGTTGAATTGCACGTCATGTGCAAAAAATTATCATAGAGCGACAAAATAAACCAAATCCACTTTAGACCTTGATTCTCCAAGTGGTTTGGAATCCATATTCAACAATAAGTCCTAGTTGAATTGGACTCCGTGTAAAAATATCAATCGTAGCGTGACAAATGCGCTAAATTTACGTTGCGATGATTTTTCTGGCAGTTTGGAATCCACTCTTAACAATAGGTGGTTGCATTTGACCTCCTGTGCAAAAATTGATTATAAAGCGATAAATAAACGCAACCCAACTGGAACATTGTTATTTTCAAAAGTTTGGAATCCACTTTTAACTGTAGATTCTGGTTGAATTTGTCCCTGTGTAAAAAGATTGATTGCAAAGTGATAAATAATTTAAACCCACCTGAAATTCAATGTTCCCAATCCATATTTAACAATAAGTTCCTGTTGAATTGAATGCGCGAAGATAAATCGCAGAGCGACAAACAAACCAAATCCATTTTCGACGTTTATATTACCAGTGGCTTAATCCACTTTCGATGGTATTCTCCATCATCATGTGCAGAAAACCTAGAACTACAATCAAGCAAAATCGCAATCTATTTTCTACAATTTTTTTATAAAATTTAGACTTATAAATTTAGGATTTCCCTTTTTATGCTAAACGACATGATGCAGTTTAGAGAGAATATGCGCAAAGTGATGCCTGTAATTATAGCTATATTGAATTTAGATTTAGACGCAAAAAGACATTATCCTTTATGATAGACGACGCTTTATGAAAATTTGTTATTTGCGATTGATTGGAAAAAAAGCGTCGGTTTTACAAAATGCTAATCATAAAGAAAAACATTTCCAGAATGATTAAAAAAAATAAAGTAATTTTTTTTTTTTTAATTTTATTTTGTGGCAGCGGTAACCTGGCTAGCTTGATCATCGTTCTCAATCAAAATTTAGTGATTTCAAATCTCGATTAAATTGAAGGTCCATCGTGTTCACTAATGGTGGCTGCGCCAAGTAAAATGTATATTATTGTTGCAATATCTTCCATGTAAAATGATACCTTTGTGGATCTTCTAGTTGGTTCCTGCTTCTAAATCATGAAGGCCTACGCACTTTAGGGGTCACATTTATTCCACAATATAAAAGTTTCATCGATTTCGCTTGTTGTATTGCTGAAAGTGGCCCGGCATTGAGAGAAAAAAAACGTTTCGCTTGCAATATTCTGTCAGAATTTGGGAATTGTTAATTCGACAGGTGAGCCGAATTCGATAATTCTGGATCAACGTGCACTGATACGATGTTTGTCATTAAAGTAATGAATGTAAGCTTGCCAACGATACTCTTATGTGAAAGTGGTATGAAAACCAAAAACTCAGCCCTCTATAATTAAATAAATAAATAAAAGATGAATTCTGCGTATTTTTTGCGTTGCATTTATTACTTTGTATGTTTAGAAACTTACGGGTTTTTCTCTAGCAATATGGGATGCAGAAAAATATCTGCCAAGCCATAGAGAAAACTATGTTAAGGAGTTCACAAAAAGAAAAGAAAGAAAGAAAAGTTTTCTGGCCTTATAAAGTTTATGGTATCAATGTAATAGATGCCTTAATCGCTTTATACTAATATAAGCTATTGCAAATATTATTTGTTGCATTTCATATTCATTGATTGAAAAACGAAATCGATGTGCTTCTTCCCACTTTTCTTGTGACTACATTGCATCATGAACCTTGAGAGATTGTATTTATGATTATGAGTATCTAATTTTTTCCGAGAACGAAATAAATTTATTAATTATCCATTAATTAATCTATTATTTAATATTTCCTTTTTTGTGTCTAAATCATCAATAATTTTTTGTATTCTTAAATTTTTTATTACTTTTTGTATTAAGATTTGATTTTACTGTCATTATTTTTTATTATCTTTTGTATATTATTTTTGTATTAAGAATTGTTTTAAAATATTTTATGTGAACGACTTAGTATACTTCAAGTTACAATTCCCTTTTAGCTGATTAAATTAGCAATCCTATTTACAATATTATGAATCAATATTTCCCATTTTTGTTAAAGAAGTTTCTACGATAGAAAAATATTTATTCGCTATAGGTCTCTGACTAAGTTTTGATGAATCTGAAAATCAATATTTTAGTTTAGAAGATTTATTTTAAATGCAATATATTTAAGTTCTTCCAAAAATATGAGAAGTTGAGATTATTAATGTGTTGATTTAAATGTGTGTTTGCCTTAAATGTGTATTCATGTTAATGCTCCATTACTTGTGAAACTTCTTAGAAATACGAAGATCATGAAACGATTCTTCGTCTCACCTCTTCAAGAATCCCTTTGTTTTCCTCAACCTATTTCTTCAAAAAAAGAAATTTAAATCCCAAAAAACACCATTTCTTTTATGCTTTTTGCTCTCTGTTCTTTTCCATTTATCAAAGTAAAAGTTTTTCTTCTGGAGTATTGTGTTCTTTTTGAGTCTCTAACGGTCTTAACAAAAATTGCTTTCTAAAAGTGTTGAGTTAAAATGATCATTCTTTTGACATCATTAATCTCTGGGTATGGTTTTTCAAAAGGCACCGGATTTCCTTTTGTCTTTTGAAATTTATTTCACATGTTTGACCTCGATACTTTGAAATAGAAAAATGTTTTTGATTGCTGGCAACACTGGGAACATTTTTCGTTTGCTCCTTTTGTTTCAATTACTTCGTCTGCGAATGAAAAGTGAAACCAACATGTTCGGCTATGGTGCACTTTTATCTTTGGAAATTTTACCAAACAAAGTATTCTTATCTTCATTTCAAGTCCTTTGTTGAAATGTAGAATCTGATGTTTATCTTTTATTTTCTACAAAATAAATCTTCCGTGTATTGTCTTTGGGAATTCGGAAGGAATTCTTTCATCTGCTTTTTTTCTGTTCTATCATCCACGAACTTAAATTGCAATTTTTTTTTAAATTTTAGATGAAAATTAAATATTAGATTTTTATTTTTTCTGAAATATTTATGATGAATATCCCATGTAAAATTAAAAAGTCAGAACTAAGCCTTTTTTCGATTTTTTTTTCCTTCAAATTTTACTTTCGAATATTTTTTCAGACGATATTTGATCTCGATGCTATTAATCAGGAAAATTTTTTGATTTCTGGCAACATTGGGAACATTTCTCGTATGCTACTTTTGTTTCATAATTGAAAAGTTACCTATGTAAGATAAGTGAAACTAATATGTTTGAATAGAAATTTGTACTGTAAAACTGTAATAGAAATTTCAAAAACAGAATATCTTTGTCTCATCTTCAAATCATTTGCTGAAAAGCAGGTTATCTTTTATCTCTTTATTTTATGTAAATTAATTCTTTCGTATTAAGTTTTACTATTAGGTAGGCTTTCATTTATATCTTCCTGTTATATCATTAACTGTTCTATCATCTGTTCTATCGTTATTTTAATTTTTACATGAAACTTGCATAGTTCTAAATCCTTTTGATTTTCATTTCATTTAGGATATTTACAGCAATTATTTCATCTAAAACTAATGTGTCAAAATTAAACCATTTCTTTTTGGAATTTAATATGCTTTATCAATTTTGTTTCGGTTAACTTTTCAAAAAAATCTATTCTATCACGTTCCAAAATGTCATCAAAATATATTAAAATTGTTTTTAATTCGAAAGAATTAAAAATATAAGCTGTATTTGAGCAAAAAATTATTTTTGGATAAAAAGAAAACATAAGAACTTGGTTGTTTTATTGAAAAATATGAGCATATCTGTTTCATTTCCAAGCAAATAAAAAATACCTGTAACAATGCACAATCAGTTTCTCTATAGCAATGAAATCCCTTCCGCTTTCTACATCACACACAATATAGTTATTTGCTGTTTATTATAAATCGGCGTACTTAACAGTCATAAGAAAATTATCCACTTTTTTGCCTTATTTGTATTTTTGTTGAAATTATTTTCTTGTACATGTTAGCATTATTGTACAAATCTAGTTTTATGAAACTAGTTTCGTACAATAATGCTAACATGTACAAAAAAAATATAGCTGTAGTAATTTCTAAATTCAGGTTTAATTATTTTCGGAAAATATTTCTTATACGAGGATCAGTCTGAAATTTTTGAGATACAACTAGGTTTTTAAACTTATACTTACAAAATTTTGGGGGTGTTCAAAGTAGTCCTCCAGCATTGCACTTTTGTTGACGAATTTTCCACAGATTAAATACCTCAAGCCATTCATTTCTTGGAATTCATGAAAAAAATGCTTTTATAGCCACATCAATCTCTTCTTCTGAATGAAAACGACGTCCACGTAAGTTCTTTTTTAGATTAAAGAATAACCAAAAGTGGCACATACCTATATCAAGTCAATATTGCAGATGTTCCATCACTTAAATTTGTTTTTGTTTAAGAAACTCAGCTGTTAATCCGACTGTATGTGAAGATGTTTTGACATTGTGAAGCATTAGTCCCCTAACATTCAGTTCTTGTAGAATTTCTGGAAGACATTTAGTGGTATACCAGTTTGCTGTTACTGTTGTCTTCTGTCCTTCCAGCTTGATGGCTTTGACCAATCCCGTACTTCTGAAGAAAACGGCATACATCACTTTTTTTCAGTGTGAGTTGTTTTTTCACTAATGTCGGCGTGGGATCATCTTCAAAGACCCATACTTTGCTTTCTTGACGTGCTGGTACGTCAAAAAACGGTATGTACGTTTCACCACCTGTTACAATTTTAGAAATGATGCGGTGGCCACCATCATTAATCAATTTAAGAGTTTCTTTACTGATTCTGACATGCTCCTCTTTTTGGTGCTCAGTTAGATTATGGGGAACCTAACCGCAAAATACTTTTTTCATATGTAATTCTTCATGAGAATGATTTTGTGTATGGCTGCGGATCTAATGCTAAGTTCCTTCTGTATCATTTGACAGGTACATCGATTATCATCAATTAACATATTTCGAATTTCAGACACATTATCCGGGATTACTGCAGACGGCGGCCTTCCTGTGTGTTCTTCATCCTGAAGAAAATCGCGACCTCTTCTAAATTCTCTAAGCCATCTGAATACAATAGCACCAGCTGGAGATTCATCACCAAAAGCTAATTGCAACCGTTGAAAGCATTCTTCTTGATTTAATCCTGCTTTAAAATCGTAGGAAATCATAGCACGAAAATGTTCTCGCGTCAACTCCATTTTCTCTTCTGTTTAAAATTTATTCTACGCTAACAAGTTGAAGTAGGTCAGTAAAAATTGTCTTCTGTGTTAAAATACTTTGTATTTTAAAATTAAACCGTTTTTCTTTTGAAAATTCTCATCTGCGCTTATCTCAAAAATTTTAGATTAAACCTCGTATACGAAAAATTTTACGCTTTGTTTTTAAATATAAATATTGGCGATAAAACCTAATTTCTGGTAACCTTGGTAGTTTTAGTGGTTTAAATAACGTGATTTTAGGGTTGCCATTTTGTTATTCACGTATTTGCGCCTATCTTGGTGTAAAAAAATCGCTAAAGAATCAGCGATACCAGTAAGCAAACTTTTACTATATAATAAGACTATTAAAAATTATTTCTTTCGGATGCTAAGAAATAATCGCATAAATTGTCACCAATTTAATTGAGGTAGTAGTAAATTTATTAAATTCCTCCTATTCTATTTTTTTATATTTGATTAAAGAAAAATTATGATTATTTTCCTTCTATTATTTTTAACTTTTGTTTATAAAGCTGAAAGTGAACAAACCTTATTTTGCTTGAATTATGCATGCTGAAGTTATTTGATTTTAATCTAAATATATATTTATTTTCGTTATACGTTTGAATAGAGATTACACTGTAAAAGCTTCTTTTATAATTCTTTTGAAGAGGAAAAATGTATTATTTATTATTGTTTCTATACTTGGAATGCTTTGGTTTTTATTCGAATGATATCAATGGCTACTGAATAATCCATCGAATTCTTTTGCAATTAAATTCCTTGACATCGCTGCACTGGCACCCTATATAATCAGTGATGCCAAAATCTCGGCTTCATTCGGTGCTGCATTTTTCAAGTCATTTTTCACACCGGTGATTTGAAAGCAGAAAATGGAGGCCACTTATTGGAAACTCTATTTTTGTCGCCTCTTTACATTTTGCTCTTATTGTTTTCTTATTTTTCAACTTTTGATGAGCTTGCTTATTCACGTCTTGTTTAACAATTTGGCTCCCTGGAGCGCGTACCTGTCATCGCCAAGGGGCGCCAAATCCAATTACTTAAGAAAAAAGTTAAACGGCCTTTGTGTAAATCAGAGGATTAGTATTCACCTGAATTTGATTTTCTGTTTATCACACCCTCTGATCCGGGTTATAGTGCCTTTTATTGCCTTTCTATCGAATTTATCTGAAAGTTATTGTTTTCCTATTTTATTTGCTCGTACTATATTGATTATATTAATATTGTATACTTTGTTTTTTATAGTGCATTGTTTATCATAGATATTGTGCTGATGAACCTTTCATTTAAGGATTTTTTACAATTTATTTGGTTAACTTTCTTTTTATTGGAAGAAGGAAATGGATTGTAATACACATACATTAAGAGATTAAGCTATATTATGTATTGACCTATATATAAAATATTATTTAAAGACACAAAATATACTTATTTAGAAACTAGTTTTCTTAGTGTATACCTTATTTCTTATACCCAATATTATTTATTAGCCAACATTATTGAATGAATAACATACCTTTATTAGGTGAATACACATAAAATATTCTATTCTTATACCATTTATAGGAGTTTTATTTTTTACAATGCTTAATGAATAATAGTAAATGAATTGTAAAAGTGGTTCCCACAGCATCGACATTTCTGAGCAGAGAAGAACCGTGTAAATTCTTCCTTAAAATGACATCTGAGGTCTGCTTAAGATGGAAAACCTGCGATCATTTTTCTCCTTTAGCACCTCTGAAAGTTTTACGAGCTGGATAAGCTCAAATATCACGGAATTGTGGGAAAGAAAGTATAAATAATTCCTTATTTCTCTTCCAATGTAGAGAAAAGTTAAACTTGTCTTAAAATAAATTAATAGATACACTGCATTTAAATTTGGAATGAATGTGCGTCGCTGTTAAAATCTTAAAAAAGAATAAAATTCGGAAAAAAATTATTTATTTTTTAACATCTGGCACTAATTGTGTTCAGCATACAATCACGCGCAAAAATGCAATGCACCTCCGTTACTGAAGCGAGCAGATTTCCGAAATAGTATGCATCGCGTCATAAACAACTTTACAGCTTGAATCAGAGTTCATTGCGATTTTTATCAATTACAAACGATGTAATTAAAACTTGGAAATGAAATTCAGTTTTTTTTATGTTAACCAGCGCGATCCACGTCCTGATACAAGTTTCATTATTATCAATTCAACTCGCATAAAAAAGAATAAGGAGATTTTTAATCGATTTCAATTTATTTAAAAATTTTGCTAATTTTACAAAAATGACTTACAAGCATTCGCAAAGTTAGGTATTGTATCATTTGACTTGTATTAAAATCCAATTACTTATTACAATCGAAGACCTGAAAAATATATAGCGTGTTTTCCGGTCTATAAAAAGCGCTCTTTTTTTATACATTTTTGAAGGATATGACTTCATTACTGTTCATTATTACGAATTATTTAACAAACATTATCTTAAGTATAAAGTAATGTAAATACAAAGTAATGAAAAAACCCAATCTGTCTCGAAAATGATACTTTTTAATCCTCTTCGTCAAACGTTAGGCACTTATCTCCAGAGAAAAATGAGGAGTCACTTCAGGCCTCCTCATACAATCAGTAGGTGGTGATTGGTTAATGAACATAATTCGTTAGGATTATATTCGCTATCCGAATTGCTCGTTAACCGATCATTGATTTACTATAGATATGTGTGTGAAATCGTTTAATTTGTTTTGGAGACCCTGAAAATTAAATTAATAAAAGTATTAATAAGTTTATTAGAAAATCTAATACATAGGTATTGTCTTGCATATTAATCGATCCTTTTTATTTTTAGTTTATTGGGCATTAAAGAATAGGTTCCATGCTGATTGTTTGTCTCTCTTTTCTAAGGCTTTCCGAAGGTGCTTTATGTCATTGTCGTTGTAAAAGTCCATAAACTTACTGATATCAGGTTGGATGGGGTGCCATTCTAAGACCACTGCTCTAACATCCTCCCACTTCTTCATCGAATGAACAAGGGACTCAAAATAAAATCGGTTAATCAAAACCGAAACTGGTGGTCTACTTTGGCTATAAATATTCTGTTGGAAAAAAATTTTCTGCGCAATGGAACTTTGAAGTTTAATAGGCAAGCAACGTGACTCAAGAGTGATGAAAAACGTTTTTTGGTCCGTTGGGTTTGGCAACCCTGCCCATCATGCTCCGAAAGCCGAGAAGTGTTCGTTAGAATTGTTTATCTGAATATGTGTTCGTTGTGTCCGAACACAAAAATCTTTAGTGAATGTTTTCGTTGTGCTATATATTCGTAGTCCGAACTGTTCCTTAACCGATCACCCACTGTATCATCCAGTGCGCCGAGCTGATAGCCGAATGATTATCGTCCTTTCCTTCCGTTCAACAGTTCGTGGGTTCGAATCCCATCTTGGGTTTGGGTGCTTATAGTGGTTTAAATCTACTTTAAGAAGTTAATTTTGGTCTAATTATCTCTCGTGTGCGAAAAATGTTTGCTCGACAAATAAAGCAAACCATCCACTCTTAAATGATTTAACAACTGTTTTGCACCGGTTCTTTACATGCGCTCTGCTATAGCTGGGCTGACATAGTTTTTGAGCTGGGAAGTGCCGACAAACTTAAGAAAATAACTTTCACACTTAAATGTCACTTACAAAAACTGGGAAGTTCAAACGAACCCAGCTGTGATCGTCGATGCATGCACATTTATTGCAATAATCACACATTTCGCAAGGAAACAAGAAAAAATCCCATCACTCCTAATCGAGAAAATTTCAGGAAATGAATGTCATCAGAAACTTGAGTATTGACGTATAAACTTACTTTCGAATAAAAAAAGGCTTCTTATACGTTACGTCGACAAGTACAGTGCATATGTGTTTATATTATATTATATTATATATATATATATATATATATATATATATATATATAGTAATCCCCTATTACACGATACTCTTATAACGTGATTTCATGTAACTCGTATGACACGTTTTTTCCCCCATAAAACGCGTGGTTATAATTCTGTACTGCGAAATTTATGATGATTTGTTCGGTTCACAATCCATTCCGCATACGTTTGCACATTGTGTCAATTGTATTCTTATAAAATCAGATTATATTATTGACCTTTGAACATTCTGTTGAAAAAAGATGTCGGTGGAACGTTATTTCGGACAGTTCCTACAGCGAATAAACATGTCATAAAACTGTTTTGGGAATTATTTGATTAATTTTAAATGGACTGTTTAATAGTTACATTGGTATAAGTTTTATAATTTAAAATGCTTTCCATTAAATTTGAATAAAGCGCATGCATTTCGGTCATAGCATAGTTTTTCCTTAATATTCGATGAAAACCTCTTTTAACGAGAAAAATTAAACGTGATCGGTACATAACGCGTTATCAAACGAGAGCGTTTTACGAAGATGCTCGTACATCGCGTTCTCCTGCAGTGCAGAACAGTGTTACTGTATATATGAATGTGAGTACGTATATGGTCATAATAAATTTTAATATAAAGTTGTAAATGTTATATCAATTAACACATACTATTTTGAGAACGTTTCTGCAAATGCGATGCTGTATTTGTAAAAGGTGTATCGTTCAGTAGTAATCTACTTCTTTTGTAACAATCCTCACTGTTCAGTCACTACGTCATTTAAAATGACATGCCAGATAGGAGAAGAAAAAGGGACTACTTTAGAAAAGATGCATTGTGTTCGCAGAAAGCGCTCTCTCTCCACTGACTCTCACCAAGTAATGATTCTGGTCTTCAAAGGCTTTTCCCTCCATTGTGACTTATAGGTGTGGTACTCATTGCTTCTGGCTTGGTGTCACGAAATGAAACTTTCTCCGAACAAAAATTCCTCCACCAGGAAGCGCTGGATGGTGTCATATCACATCGAATGCGGAAGAGTTCGCAGCAGCTATCATCGAAATTAAGTAATTCTCAGCCGCGCTTCCCAGCATGGCGACGCCTAACAGTATTAAGAGTTTGGAGGGATAATTTTAGAAAATGCATTTGTTGAGTCGCGCCCTGTTGGGTTTCTCATTTTTTTCCAACTCTTGCTTCTTCTCTCTCTCTCTCTCTCTCTCTCTTTTTTTTTTTTTTTTTTTTTTTTTTAGGTCGTAACCCTCTCGTTTCTCATCTTTTATTCATAAGTGGAGGAGGGTTCGAGATTTCTTGGTGGATAAAATGGTTCAAGGTTGGGTTTCAGTTGCGGCCACCTACGGAGCGAATACTTTTCCTACGTAAATTTGCTTTATTTGGAATGGTGCTCTGCAGGTTTGAACAAAAGCTTCTGTTGTGTTTGATCTCGTGTTTTATTCCTTCTTTATACAAATGATCTCTTTTTACACTTATTTAAAAGATCTAATAACGATTAAATTTGTTTCTAAATTACTTAATTTGAAGGAATTTCTGTAATCAATGGTTGGATTTGTTTTATAGCTTGAAGCATCTAAAATGTGCCCTTATCGTTTTAAAGTGACCGCCAATTCAGTACTACATTAGATATAATTTTTTTAAGAAAAATATATTTGATGTTTTCTCATTTGCTTACGTTTTTAATTTTTTCTTTTAAGTTTCATTATGTATTTTAATTTATATCTATAAAAGCTTCTACCAGTCATTAATATTATTCTAATTTTATCCGAAAGGAATTAGAGTTATAATCATTCATTTTAAATGAATACATCCAAAAAGTATTTTTAATGCCCGCCTCTTTGTTTATTCAACTCTATAAGGGATGAGGTGATGACATCTCATATAGTGAGGCGCCCAATTCATTTGCCGTCTTCAAATTCCATTTGTCTTCATCACCGAAAGTGAAGTGATGAAGAAAGACAAATAGAAAGAGAGAAATATACTTGCCCAAATCAGGAATCGGACCCAGGACCTACTGCTTCGAAGTTAGGGACGCTAACCTCTCCACCATTGGTCGGCTAGATAGTTAATTTATTCGGCTAGATGTTAATTTAGCTAGTTAATTTATTCATTAACTTTAATGTGTGACGTGAATATAAAAATATAGATAATTTTTTCGACAAAGTTTTACCGATAACTTAACTTTGTTCGTCACTTAATGTCAAGCAATGCGTTTCTTTTCAATAGCTATATAGTGCGCATTTCGATACACTTTTAAATAATACTTATAATTATTTATAATAAATATATAATAATGCATATAATTTTAAATTTTTTTACTCATATCAACTCTATTATTACAGTCAATACGTAAGTTGAATGACTAAAGCTAAGCAGTTCTGATGTTAGTTTATTGTTTTAAAAATTATATCACGCCCAATAAATTGCTTATTAAATTTAATTTCTATAAAATTGTGAAAGATTTAAAAAAAAAAAAAAAAAAAAAAAAAAAGTTTTTTTATATTTATATTAATTCTTACGCTTTTTTTTTTTTTTTTTTTTTTTTTTTTTTTTTTTTTTTTACACACTTAAAAAAATGAATAACCTATTGCTGTCATTTTGGAAAACAAAAGTAATTTAAAGGATACCTTGATTTTTATCAGTAAAATTTTTGTATAATATATAATTTTAGGTATAATTCTATATACTATTTAAATTTCTCAAAATAATCCTGAGAAGAAAATATATATCTTGATATTAAATAAATTAGTTGAAATTATCTTCAATATGAATTCAACTGTACAAAAACTCTTAACACATGATGCAAATGAACCGTGAAATTATAAAAATTAAAACAAAACTTTATTTCACTATGCAATAGCTTTTTTGTACCGCGTCTAGGTTGCATATTATTACGATTTTCATCGTGGCAACGAGGAATGATGTTCCAGAAATAAAGAAGATTAGTTTTCTTCGACCGAGCATTATACCCACAGTTCTTTTTGTCCCAACGGCTCTAGTTACAAAAGCTTGAAGCTTTACCACAGATTAAAGACATATGCATCTTTTCTATCATACAAAAATTAAACACAGCTTTCATAGCTGTTCTCTAAAACTCAGTTTTTACTTTGTTTTCCTCCAACTTGGTTGAGGGCGATATTAAATATTTCCTCGATATAGCCTCTGGAAGTTTCTAGAACATTGCTATAGAGAGTAACTCAGCTTCTGTTGGACCAATCGACACGAAACTACGCTTCATCACCACAAGTGCTTCTAACTTTCTTTAGTTTCTCAGCTCTGAAATTCGCTATTTACTTAGAATAAACTATTCAGACAACAATTTCGCAAATGAAATAATAGTTCATTAAAGCAAATAGTTAAACATTTATAAAAATATTTATACTATTTAGATTTTTCGTTGTTGTTGATACTTATTACAATTGGACAAGCTAGTTTTGTTATGCCATCGACTATGCGAATTTACCTCAGTAGGTTGCGTCTTTCGTTTAACAAGAGAACCACAAAGGTGAAAGTACGACTTTGCTCTAAACTCCTCCGATAGATTGTGCCACCAGAGGATTCACACTTTCAATTTTAAATTTTGGTCTGGAGGGGGGAATAAATTTTCTCCTGACCATTACATCCGTGGTAACTGCTCAACGACCGACCACAGGACTTTCGGTTCCACGGATTTAACGAGCACGTGTATCGCATGTACTCGTTGGGTCTTTGGCGGTATTGGAAATCGAACCCCACCCTTCCGGACGGAAGGCTTATGGCCTAATTACTAGGCTTCCACGGCCTATTATTTTTCGTAATAATATCAGTGATGAATACATCAGCATAAATTACTTCTTGTAAAATATTTTAAATAATTAAAGTGATTAAAAATCTTAAAATATCTGATAATTAAGTTGTCGTAAGTTTGTTCTTTTTTACCATGTAACAATGAAACTAGACAAGTCTAGATTTACTGCACATGGATTAAGTCCATGGAATTAAAAGATGAAAAAACGCAGCTATTTTTTTATTCCCCACTAACCATCGTGGAAGCGTGAGCATGAACTTTCGGTGTCTGCTTCATAATGATAAATGTCTTTATTCTTTCAATTTTTTAAAACGGCGGAAGGCCATTCAAATGCGCAATCATAAATTAACAAATGGACTTCACTGATAATTCTACAATATTACAACTTAAACTATTCATTACAACATAGTTAAAAAAATTATGTTGAAAAAACAGATTCTTTGAAGTTAACCTTCTGTATACGTTTCTTAATATTTAGCAAATTAGTCTGATTCCGTGCAACAGTTTATAAACTAGAGGTTCGTTTTCATTAGTAGACTTTTTTCATCTACTATATTTTGATTTCCCATTTTGTATTAGCCATCTATTATTTTCTGCTCCGTGGATAAGTAACCTGATCTCGTAACACAAAAAGGGTGGGTCGTGGCTTCTTTGGGAAACACGTTATCAAGCTTGTTAATCGAGTGTTATGCTGCTGTGCTTTTAACTCTACAGCCTTGAGTAGAAATGGAAATGTTAATGCTCATCAAACGAACCGTATCTCCCCACCTGTCGCCAATAACGGATTTTCGCGCCAAATGCTATTTCCTTGGATAATGACTGCTAAATTGCATTCGATGTCCCAAAGATAAAGATTCAAACCGCATGTTGAAACCGACTTTAGCAGACGGTTGCGGCTTACCTTGTTTAAAATTCTAAACTCGAACATTTGAAATTGTATTAGAACCATACGTGAAGAAGGGAGAACCCATGCTTCAACTATAAATTTCCTCTTTGGAAAACAGGGCGAGAGCTCTTTTCAACCGTCCCCCTACCTTCCCAAAATGCCTCTTTTTGGTTCAGCATTCAATTAACTCGATTTTCAAATGTGCCATAAATGCAAACACATTATCTTATGGCATAACAATCAGTATATTCTTGATAGCTTCAAATCTAACTGTAACTAAAAGTAAACACGATAAATAAAAGTGTAACGTATCTATAATTTATTTTGTACCATTAAATGGGAAAAATAAATTCACCTATTGTTTTGTATAAATAAAAATCTTCTTAACCATAAAATGGTTGTCTCTTTCGTTACAGTTGAGATTCTGAGTACGCTACTTTATTACGATTCCCATTGATCTTAAATATCCATGACGTCAAATAACGTTTCATCCACATCATATCACATTGAGACAACGTCGTACATCCGACTTGTGTCGCATTCTTCGAGCTGCGGCATACAAGACGAAGTTCATCATCGAATGGCTGAGAATAGAGTCGAAGTTCATTCTGTTAATAAAATGATTTCTTACATAAGGAACAGAACATCGGTTTGATGTTTTGCTCCTTATATAAGAAATCGTTTTCCATTGATTCAAGCTATTAACACATGGATAATTGAATAGCAAAAAAGCAAAATGATAAAGGCAAGACAAAACATCCATTTTAGACAAACATCCATCATCCATATTAGGCAAGACAAAACATCCACATTAGTTTATATCGGTAAGGACGATTTAAATTTTTTTAAATTTCATTAATTAATGGAATTTTAAGCTAATAATTGTGCACTGTATTTGTAAACAAACTCTTTTGAATCTTAAGATTTTTGCCTTGTTTCTGCCAACATTAAAAATTTTCTATTAATTAATATTGTGGAAATAACAAAAAGCAGATTTGTAAAACATAAGCTCAAAAAAATTCGTTAAATTTTTTAAAAGATTTTTATTATTTTTTATTTATTCCTCTCAAACTAAATAGCAGCATTATTTTCCTCTTTTATTGTGAATATTTTTTAGTGTTTTATGAAAAATTTCAAATATATTTATTTAAAAAAAAGCAGGTTAAAAATTGAAGGATATTTTAATTCAAAGGGAGAGAAACTAGTTTTAAAACCTTAATTCAAACAAACTAGTCTGAAAACCTCACCTTTTAATATCTATAAATTTTTATTGAAACAGTTTTAGCAGTTGAACTACTTATTTTTTGACATAGAAATGTGTTCACCGTTTCTTGTTCTAATAGGGTATCGCAATCGAAGATTCAGGTGATACAAAAATAAGTATCATGCCATGTTGTTATTCTAAAATTATAAACTTAAAAAAGCAAAATACTTATTGGGAATCGATAAAAATCTTACCATGTTATCGTGTAGTAAATAAAAATGAGAATTTATATACACAATTAATAATGCAATTTGTGTCAATAAGATAAAATTGAATATTATTTTTTTCCTAATAAATGAATTACATGCGTTGTTGTTTATCCTCCAAATGTCTGACGAAATTATATGTGTAAGCAATGACAATGAAATGGTGGGACAAATTTGTAAAACTTTTCGGCTATTGGAAAGGATCATGCCAGATGTTCCAAGAGTTATCAAATATAAACCTTGTGAAGTTTGTCGTCAAATAAATGTAAAAGAATTTTTTTGTTGTGAAAATACTACTTATGAAATCATTGGACTAAATTATGCAATCGTACTATATCAAATATGATGTATTTCAAATGTCATATATTTGATATATACTACTTCAAAGCAAATTTTTATAAATAAATGGAAATATATTTGATTTATTTATCCTTCTAAATTTTTATAATCGAAAGCGTAAATGCTGGATAAAATTGATTACATAACATACAATTAATGTTTTTCACATATTTACTGTAATTTTGAACTTGTGTATTCGGTATTGCTGTGTAGTTTTCAAAACGTTTTTATTTAGTTATGATTCTGTTTTAATGTATAATTTTTATACTATTACTTCCAACTAATTTACTAAGCAAGTGAAGTTATCGGTGTGTATTTAATCACGTCACATAGCATGACAGATTTATGAACGTTGCCACCGTAACCGTTCGTGTTGTAATGTGCAGCAGCTCCATTAATAGTACTACATAAGATGTAAAACTGAACATATAGCGTGCAGAACTTGGGTAGTGTTTGTGAGAAAGTAACGTTTCTTCCCCCTTTATAAAAATAAAATAGAAGCTAAAATATACCCGTGTAGTCTCTGTGATAACGGTAGTTGGCCATAAGAACAATCACTTCTGCGCAGACGTTATTATTACTTTGAGATTATTTATCGGCAACGGTTCGGTGATTTCCATCCACCTATTTTTGGTGTTTTTTGTTTAACAAAAGTGGGGTTGTAGACCTTTGACGATAAATGACGGTAATTTTCTTGGTAAATATTTTAGCTGAAAAAAAATGGATGGCTACTGATCTGTACTTAAAGCGTTAAACTGTCTATTTTCTATGTAATAATCCCTTTGTGTGGGTAATAAGATTATTATAAAATTAGAATAGATCTTATGCAGAGAGTGGGAATTCTTAGTTTTTTCCTTAAAACTGTTTTTCGATACATTGAAGGTTGCAGTTTTTGAAGAAATGCTGTAATTTTAAATGTGCGATAGTTTTAAAACATTTTCTTATATATATATATATATATATATATATATATATATATATATATATATATATATATATATATATATATATATATATATATATACGTCATCCACCATTTTCGCGAAAAAAAATATGTCACCAAATGTGGCAAATTGTAACCAATTTTTACAAAATTTGAATAAAAAGCACATTTATATTCTCATTGAAGAAAATTGGTAAAATATTCATGTTCTAATTTTTACCCATAAAGTTAAAACTTGTATAGCATATATATATATATATATATATATATAACGTGAATTCAACTGGAGTAAAAAATATAAAATATAAGTGGTAATTGAACAACATTTGGTTCCAAATGTCAATGTTAGATGACAATTTTTTCTACAAAATGGTCGACATAATACATAATGACCACGTTTGCTATTTATTTGAATAGTTGAATGTTAACTTTTGTGATTAGGTCTTCTTAATGAGATTAATATGTTTGATATTTTTTCTAAGTTGATTAATAAATTATCTTTTATGTAAATATATTTGGAATGTTGATACCAAAAAACATATTCCATTTTATGCATTTTATTTAGTACAAAACACACATTCAACACTTTTTAAATAAAATTGGAAAGATATTTTCTTAAAATTGGGTTCGTGTCGAAAGATTGAATTCGATTCCATATATTTTGCTGTTATACGTCTTCTGAAGATTTTACCATATCTAAAGACTGAAAAAATTGCAAATTCATGTTTCATTTTGTTTTAAAACCGATTAAATGGGTAAAATTTTGGTAAAAATTACATATATTTAAGGCATTAATAGCAATAAAGTATACAGAATACGTGTACAAATATAAATGTAATTGTATGTATTCTGTAAAATTATCCTTATTCAAAATGTTACATTCTAAAATTTTATTCACTTTTGAAAAGGTTCATTTTTAAAAGTGAATGAATAAATGTAATTTTGAAAATAATTTCACACTCGTTAGTTGCAATAGAGAAATATGTTACATTTACTAATTGCTATAAAGTATGTAACATTTAGAAGAAATATGTTAATGTCATAAATACTTTGCACAGTGAAATAGAAAATATTGCAATATGTGAGCTAAAATTAATTTAAAAAAATTCAATTGGAACAATCCTACAAACTTTTCTCTTTTCTTTTTCATTTAAAGCTTTTATAAATTTATCTTTATTTCTCGTGACATTCGGTTTCTTTGTTTAAATTTGATTATCTCAGTTCGAGGATGGAATTAATCTTCTGCTTCACAATATACTTGCCTATTCTATTAAATTTGCATCTTCTGAAAAAGCAGTCTCAGTTATTGGCGTCTATCTATTTACTCCCCCAGAGAAACACCATTAAGACACCATTTTACTCACCCTATTGTTCATCAGATTCTTGGGTTACTAGGTTAATTCATTCATCATTTTTTCCCAAATTACTTCTCTCTCCCATTCTTTACCAACAAAATTCTATTAAAATATATTCTTTTTCATTTGTATTTTTCCGATTTGCAACAATGGAAATTCGCCTTTTAAATAGCACACGATAAAATAGCATCGAATTCTAATTCTTTTAGAATTCATTTTGTGTTAGAATTTTTTTATATAACCCTTTCTCCTTCTTTGTTATTTTGCCTCTAGTTATGCTATAATTTAGTGGATCATCTTGCCAAGAACTATTTGAAAGGTGATAATCGATTTTAACGGACATTTTTGATTCGACACTTGACAAAAAGTGGCGCTGTAACAACTTAATGATGATTATTTCACGTTTGTGTTTGAATGATGGGCATTTTTTGTGTTGACCATTTTTTGTCGCAAGTTTTGCAATCGTGGGAAGAACAAATTAGGTTCTGTGAGTTGTTGTTCGTTACTTTTATGTTATAAGAGCTGTCTTGCAATTGTTCAAAAATAACAAAAATTCCTTTACTGGTATTTCAACCCTTGCATCTCTTTGTATTTATTTCCATTTTGTTCTCACCTAATTTTGATTAAATTGCTGTAATTCTTTTTCCTACACTATAAACTTTATTGTAATCTTACAATTGCATTGGATTGTTAAAGGTCTCGTTCCTCGTTCTTAACTGGAAATTGCACGCCAATCTTGTAAGTTTTGAAAAACTGATTATATTATTTTTTCGAATTTCTTCTTTTTTAACTTTATTACTTAATTTACAACCTCTAATATTTAAACATATTATTATAGTATAATGGCTTTTTCAATTATAAGCTATACATTTAACTATGACCAAACACTGTGCCTCATAAATTTTCTTATCCCATTATCTAAAATAAAAATTTCATTTTTTAATTTTAATAACCTCTCAAAAATTTATGATGAAATATTCTTGAGCATTTTTTAAGCAATAAATTTAAATTTCTCATTTCCTACAAATTACCTTAAAAACATTTTGAAAATATAGAGAATTTATTATAAGAATATCAAAAAAATTTTCCTCTTATATGAAAAAAAAATTTTTTTTTTTGTAAAATTTTAATTTGTAAATTAATTTATTTTTAAGTTAAACACATTTTTAAAAAAATTATTTAAAAATAATCAACTCTTTCACCTTTTTATTCAAGTTCAAATTATAGAATGATAATTTTTTTTATGTACCTATGTTCTTATCTGGAAATGAAACTAGCCTTGTTCAAAATACTTTTGTGAGAATATTGTATACTGGCGCCATCTAGCGAGAAATAATTATGCAAAGTTTATTTAATTGATTAATGTATTTAATTTTGAATATTTTTTCCTCACGTAAATTGATACTATATAATATTAATAAATTATTGTTGATTTGTAATGAAAATTATTAAAGTTTTTTAAAGTGAAAATGTAAGTTTACTATTTCCAACAATAATTTGTTTTTTGCTTCAATATGAGTATTTTTCTGTTTAAATTTCAATGTTAATTTTAATTTAATTCTACACTTAAATTTTAAGAATTTTTTCAAAATTTCTTAGTTTTTATGTAAAATACATATATTTCATGTTTTTTTTTTTTTCTCTTTTTTCATTCCAGGTAAGAAAATGCTGCATAATGTCAGAGACTAGTTGCGGTACTTTTATTTGTATGTATCATCTTGCATAAATGAATTTTTGATTATAATTCTCTTTGTTTTTGATATTTGTTCTAAATTATGCTTTACTGAGCTGTTTAATTTTCGTTAAAAAATTTCCTACCTAAAAAGTTAACTTGTTATGTTTCGCCATCTATCACTTAAAATATGAACTATTTTGAATTCTTTATCGATTCTTATGTGGTTTTAAATAATTTTCACCATTCGGAAAGGCTTGTTTTTATTTCCATTTGGGAAATAAAAATATAATAGTTTTATTAAAAACAAATTTACACTTTTATAGCTCATAAATGTATTTTAGTCTTTGTTTACTAAGGGAAATATTAAACTGAATTTTTTTTTAATGCAACTAAATTTTTACATTTTATATGTTGTCTCAAATATATTTGTTCAATTTATTCTATATTGTTTTCTACTTTTTATTTTTATTCTATTTTTTCCTCCTAAATTATTTGCCAGCAGCAAATTATAATTATTTTTTATATATTTAATTGATTAACATATTTTTGAGTTTAAATTATGAATAAATTCATATCACTATTGCCTCTAGACTTCTTATTAAATACAACTTGATTAAAATATTCCTGTATTTTCTGTGTCGTTAAATAAAATATCTAAAAGTTGCCCTGATATTAGATGATGGCAATATATATATATATATATATATATAATATATATATATATATATATTGGCATCATCTAATATCAGGGCAACTTTAATATATATATATATATATATATAAACGATTATTTACAAACGAGATATCCTCAAATATATTATCGAAATAAAGAAGAAAAATTTATTTAGATTTATCAGTGTTTGTGTTAATATATCTGATTTAACATAATACATTTTTATCTGACTTTAAGTTGACTGAGTATTTTAATTCAAAAGTAATTTTTATTCCATAAAAGATGTACTTAAGAATTCGTCTTCAATGCAGATATCTTTTCTTTGATACATTTACAGAATACACAGTGCACTTTTTTAATTTTTACATATCTTTAAAGCATTATTCTTAGTTGCATTATATGTTTAAAATATTCTAGGTTCTTAAATTAATTTTGAATAAATTTTATGTACATTTAGTCATATAAATCATTTTTTTTATTTAAAGAATTGCAAATAAAGATATATTTTTCGTTTCCAGTATGGAAATTGGCACTGATTTAGAAATTATTCTATGTAAACAAAATGATAAATGATTACGTATTTCTATTTATATTTAATTTCAAAATTAAAAAAAAATTTATAATTTGCTCTTCAGTTTTGAAATATGTATTTATATATATTTCTTTTTTTTTTTTTTTTTTTAATGTCATTATAAAGTATTAAAAAGAACGGAAAAAAATATTCAAAAATACTAATTTTTTCTTCAATATATATTTTTATCATAATATTTCAAAATATTAAGTGAAAGATATATTTACAAAAATAATTTTATCACTTTCTGTTTGATTCTATTAATAGAACAGTAGTAGTATTTTAGTCTTTATGACCTTCACCTTGAATCTAGAACAATGAAATTAAATATAAAAGAAAATCTTATCGTTCATAAATTATTTTTCCATGAGAGTTTCCCTGAAACATTCTTGTTAAGTTGAAATTCTTTCCTTATCTGGATTTCTTCATACTTTGATACGTATATCACTTCGTATACTTTGACATCTGTTCCTTATATCTTAGTTCACCATAAATCAAGTTTCAAAGCAAAACTAAAAAAAAATCATGATGACGTTATTCTTTTAAATTTAAGAATGGAACATAGATGGCGCAACAAGCGTTTACCTTGATTAATCTTTTTCTTTTGGATATTACTCATGGATTTTTTTGTAATATAAGAATATTTTCTTCATAAAAAGGTGCATAAATAATTCCATAAAATTAATAGTTTTTATTAAAAGATACTTATAACATACTTTTGCTGATTTTTATCATTTTTTAACAAAAAATCACATTACATTGTTTTGATCAGGCAAGTTTTTAAATTAATAAAGAATTCCGCCAACTATTTGTAAAATAAATAAGTTTTAAAAAATTTAAATTTTTAATGAATAACAATTATTTATTTATAAACTTATTGAAAATAATATTTCTTATTTTATAAAGCGGCAATAAAAGGATAAATATTTTATTATATCTCAGATAATCTGAGTTTGAAACCCTAAACTAATAACCTTCGCCAATAATTCATTGTTAAATGATATTCGAAAAATAAAAGAGGAACTAAAAAAGAGTGTTGGTAATAAACGAAATGAATCACCTTAAAATGAAACCTTTCGAAAATACAGAAATTAATGTGCATTTAAAGAGCCCTTTTTACTATAATAATTTAGGGGGTGTCCATCAACAGGTTGTTGTTGTTGCACCAGCATACTTCCCTGACCATCAACAGGTTAAAATATTGTTTTGTATAAAGGTAGTGAAAGTTATACTTCAACCTCTCTCTCCCACATCTTGACATGAACATTTAAAACACGTTTCAGGTAAATCAAAGCTTTCATAAAGTTAATTGAACGCCTGACAATTTACCCTTCGCGAGAATTTTACATAGAAGCCCCAAAACTCACTCCGAGAGTAAATGAAAGACGAAATATAATATCTATTCTCATTGGAACCTTTCGGAAAAGTGCCGCCTGATTCCTCTAATCTCTTAAGGCCATTTCTGTCATTAATAATTTATAAGTATGTGGTAGGTGAAATATGAATGTGTTTTTCAAATATTCAGTACACACTTTTTTTCACTGGAGAAAGCTTTATGCTGTTTGTGTATTTAAAATAACTATCTTATTCGTGCACTTGTCATACGTTAGGGAATAATTGGGTTCGATCCTAGCCGTTGTTGATCAATAAGAGGTGTGTACTAATCTCTTACTAATCCGGAATTAGCTATCTGTCGGGGTGATTGCTTGGGAGTTTTCCTGATATCTTTTCTTACGAGACGTAATTACCACCTGTTATCTAAAAAAATATTGCTAAATTCAGTAAATGGAGAATGTATAAATGCATTATTATGATGTAAAGCAATTACTTAAGATTACTATTCAAAAATAAAGCAATCCTTTTATTATTCAAAATTAGCAAACAATATTTAGATAATTTCGTATTGGTCTATGAAATAGATCGTAATATGGATTGAAGCCATCATTGAAGTAGCTTGTAATAACGAGTGAAAAATCTAATAATAAAGTCATTATGATTTTAATGAATTCCCAAGAATGCTATATATAATAAACATGGAAGTAACTGAAGGGATAAATAAGTGATATTACAATTCCATGCTCAATAATTCGGCAGATTGATACTAGTAATTTTTTTGCTTTTCATTGAAAAATACTATTCTTGATAGTCAAAAGATATTTTCACTGAGAAGTAACCAGTATAATAATCAGTAAACTTATTGCAAAATGTGCAATTTATCAACACTCTATGTTATACTGTATGTGAAAAAAATCATAAGCCTTTCCACTAAATCAAACATTGCCAACTTATCGGAATAGTGAATTTATTTATTTAATGAAGTGATTCATAAAAGATCGTGAATATTTTTGTCTGCAGGCATGTAGGAAAAATATTTACATAAATTTGAAAATTTCTGATTTTTTTTTCTTTTTTTAATTAGACCAAAGTTTAATTTTTTTAACGAAAAGAGTTCATAATTGAAATCATTACACTCTGTGGTTTTAAATATCACGAGGACTTTAGTGGGCTGTAAAAGTATAACATAAGTTATAGAAATGTGATGGCAACATGTGTACATTAGGAAAATAAATTAAAGTAACTACTTCTCTCTCTGAAGATCAAAAAGCTTTTTGTTGCTTCTTTAGTCCTACTTTTGTGTTATACACGCACGTGTATTTCAGAGGAAAAAAAGTTTAATTTATGATTTACATTTTATCTCTCTCTCTCTCTCTCTTGTATATATCAGAAATCAATGCAATCTATAAACTTTAAATTGTCTTGCGAAGTATTCTCTTCATATGAAGCATGTCTATTTTTAATCAATTTGAATAACATCTTTGCCTCTTAAACTTTTAAAAAGAAATGTTAATATGTATCTTTTAACAATAAATTAGACCATAATACGTCGATAATGTAAAATATGATTTGATATAAATTTTAAAAGTTTACTATTGTTACATTAAAAATATTACTGTATTTTTGGACATATATATATATATATATATATATATATATATATATATATATATATATATATATATATATATATATATATATATAACTTTTTTAAGATAGAAATCGATGCATCTTAGATTAATTTACTTGCTTGTTTAAAATAATTATTTTAATTTCCCAACTTAAAATATCATATTTTGTAGAAATGCCAGATTTAGGTTTTTTATTTATTATTTTAAACATGTAGAATAAAATTTCAATTTAGCTTGTAAGTATGAAAATAAATGGTTTTGAATACTTTTAAAAATTGTGATAGTTTTTTATTTATACATATTATTAAATGAATGGTATATTCTTTTAATAGCTGACATTTATCCCTATTAAGAATTACGAATATGGGTTAATTTCCGTAATTAACCTATATTCGTATAGAAAAAGGCTTATTTTTATGTGAAGTGTTTGTATGTATTATTTTTGTCTTTTTTTTATCATATAAGTTTAATTTTGTAAAAATAATTCATGTAATATCGTACATATAATCTCATAAATATCATTTCTTATGGTTTTCTTATAACTTGTTATTGAAAATTGGAAATTTTTTTATTTATTTTTTATTTTATAACTTTGGGTGTCAAAAGTTATAATTCTTATTTGTAACTACGTAAATAGTAGAATTATTATTAGAATATTATTGCTATATATATATATAAGATATATAAAACACGATGTCCATTATGTAACCACAATTCATATTTTTAATTAACATTTATTCTATATTCCTAATTAGATCTAGAGACATACAAATAGATACGAGTTAAATTCACCATTTTAAATAACTCCTGCTATATTTTAAATACATCGCTCCGATCGCAATTAAGTTCTTCATCTGCAAACGTGAATGCAAATTAGCCTCGAATTCGATGGAAAAAAAGTTCGCCAAACTTGCGCCAGAGAACCTCCCACTCCAGTGATTTTCGCGAGTGATTTATGGTTCCAATGCTTTCTGCAGTGCGAAACAAAAGACGTGTCAAGATCAGAGCTGCGAAGGAATAGGTGTGATATACCAAAAGGCACTCTGAGTGTCGCCATTAAACTTGGCTCATTTGCATGACTTATCGCCAAAAGAAGAGCGCTGCAAAATACCGTAGGTTAGCTATTACATAAGGGAAATGAGAAATTTATCTTGTTATTTATCATCCTGTGCCTCGGTAAAACTCGATTTACATCGCGGAGCTGGAAACTACTTCTCCTGCTCTCAGCGATATAAAATTGAGTCAGATTATCTGCAGATATTTTATCGCCAGCGTAGAAAGACACGAGTTTGAGAGTTGGTACAGGTATTTGAGTGACATTTCTAAATTTGATATCCTTGAAGGGGGGATAGTGTTGTTGAAAAAGAAATATTAAAATTATGTTTAAAATGACATAGAAATAAATTCCCATGAAATAAGTTCATGAATTTCGAATGGATAAATTGCTGAATTCAATTAATCAGTGTCGTTAGTTTCAAACATAAATTGTTGAAACGTATCCTTAATGACTGCGTTCTTAAAAATGACGAGCCAATTCCACAAAATCCTTCATTTAATTTGAAAAATGCTTTGGAAAGGGGTTGAAAGATTAATTTTTAGATTAACATTACTTAAATAGTTTGAGAATTAAACTGTAGAATATGGATTCTAATTGCTTAATTTTAAAATAAATTCAGAAATTAAACTTAGCAATGGATTTGAGTAGAATTAAAGAGAATTGAAAGTTCCGAAAAAGGTTTAAAAGTATTTTTTTTTAATTTTTATTTCTGTTTTTCTTCCTATTTTTCAAGTCAAAAGATTTCCAGTTTAAATTTGATATCTTAAACTATGTAGATGGAATACTTCCCACGCGTGCTCACTTTTCTTAGGATTGTTTCTAGGTAAGGTCAAAGGGTAAAAATAAAACTTCGTAAATATTAGACACCTTCGCTTTTTAGATAAAAATGCTTTATTTCTTCTGGGAAATGTATGGCCTGTCTTCCGTTGTATTGATTAGTGGTATCAGAAAACTAATGAACAAGGTATTGAGCTGATGTTTCCATTTATCTCTTTATGGCAGTATTTTGTTTTCTTTTATTAGAGAAACGAGCATATGAATTTGTTCATTCAATAGTGTACTACAAAATGATAGATAATTATCGCATAACTTGAAGCAATATTTTAATCATATAAATTTAAATTATTTGTGAATATTTTTTTTATAAATAAAAACTAAATATTTTCAATTGAAAACCTATTTTTTAAAAATATGTTCTCATCAAGAATTCTGCAGTTTCATGTTTCTTATATTTAGAACGAAAAGGAAAACCATGCTTTACGTTTTGATGAAACAACTTGAATTAATTTTATGATTAATACATTAAACTCAGTATTTATTGTATCGATTATGGACAGGAAGTAGTTTAAATAAATTTTCTATAAAACAAATTTGATATTTTAATATTAAATTTCTAAGTAAACTTAAGATTAAAGGTCGTCAGTGATATCTGTGCTGATTTTTTTTTTATTTAATATCATTTCATCGCCTGATTTAAACAAAAGTGAATCCCCTTAACTGCCATATGTTTAAATTAAAATTTTATACAAATTTTAATTTAAAAAGTAGTAAATAAATTAGAAAAAACAAATAAGTTTCATTGTATTAATATTGGAATATATTTTTTTGATAAAATTGAAATGAAATGTTAAATAGTAGTAAAATATGTATGCATATTGCTTTAGAAATACAGATAATGTGTTAAGTTCCGTCGACTTGGAAAGTTGGCGCACATTATGCCAAATGGGCACCAAATAAATTCATATTGTTCCTTCAAATATTTCATATTGTAAGATAAATGTGCATTAATCTCATTATTTTTTGACGATAATAATGTTACTTAAATAGAAAATCTGAGAAGAATAAATATATTGGTGACTAAACCGAATTCTGTTTCTTTTCAGATAGATCTCAAGTGTCTATTATTTTGCATTATGAAAGCAGATAAATAGCTTTAATATAAGGAAATTATTATTTAAAAAACACAAATGGCTTAGTTGGCAAAGATTTCTTGTTCTTACTATCTGTACATGAATCTAGTTTTGGAAGAATAGTTTATTCGAAACAGTATCTTTGCGCTTTATTTCAAAGTTCCAAAACAATTATCTGCGAGATTAGTTTACAATCCTGCATTTTCTCTCCTTTACTTTCTGGCAATTCGCTCGATGGCCAAATTTGAAATAAACCCGCCTGCTAAGATGTCAGTATGAGTAACATGACGTCACGACGACGTGATAATTCTGTCATCAAATTTTTAGCAACAATTAAGGAAAAGTCTATAATAATAGCTTGTGGAATAAATTTGCAATCATCAAGGCAATGAGTTGTGAAAATCTAATTGTGTTTCAAAAATTCTTTGAAATATTTTTGGTCAAAAATAATAATCTTCATTCTTATTTTACATAAAAATTTTGCTTTAATCTTTATCATCTGTGAAAACCGAAAGCACCTTGACATAACATCTAGGGATCCACACCACTTCTCTTCCCTGTTGAAGAAAAAAGAGTATCATATAAATACGAGGGGAGGTTGGAGGGGTACAGATCGCTCTATAACTTCTGTTTTGGCTTCCTAAGCCTACTTATACAGGATTATTATGCCTCTGCAGACACCAGTCTCACTATGAATGGTTAACCGATCATCTTATGAATCAATGCTTTGTTATTGGAGACCTCGAAATGAATGATTAGTTAATTGTTTGGGACGCTAGTCTTTTACAAATGTATCGATTGTCGTCTTAAGCCAAATCTGTGAAAATGTGTCTTCTTTCGTGATGCTTAGAAAAATTAGCATCTGTTATTTTGTTTGTGTTGATTTCCTCCAAGACCTACACATTGTTTTGAAATAGAAGGAGGAAATTTACTTTATTTAAATATTTTTCAATTTTCTCAGGCACTTTTTATCACAAATTAAGAAATCTTTACAGCAGTTTCCCATTTGAAAGAAAGAAGAAGCAATTTAAATTATTGAACTGCTTTAACATAAGCTACCAAAATTCTGTCAGTTACAGTTAAAAATTTTTTACTAACTTAAAATGGATTATTAAGAAACATGTTCCTAAAACTATCTAATATCTTAATTCTATTCTTGTTAGAATTATGTATTGTGAATTTATTTTTTCTGTTTTATGTATTGCATTTGCATACATCTACTGAGCATGAGAACATGCTCGCCTGTGACGTCACGAGTGCCAGATCCTCAACCCACCTTCAAGAATAAAACATAACATTCATTATTTACCGATGCTCTTTTTACATCGTATTTGCATTGTTTCTCGCTGCTCCCATGAATTAATTTGGCTCATCCCATTGTCTTGAAGGATGTTTCTGAAATATTTGCTCACTGCAGGCTCTGGCGGAATTCTCTGGAAGCTCCCTCCCGTGGCCTTACAAGGGCGCGTAGGTAACGTGTACTAGAGAACCTTCCTCTTTCTTTCTCTTCACTTCAATTCTTTAAATAAGCGCTTGAGTTCTTCAAAATCTACACGAAGCTTTATATTCAACTGAGGCAGAGCTTGCGTCATTAAATTTTCAGTATTTACATTTTTCTATGTTTTCCAGATAAAATAAATTTTTGCTGACATGTTTAAACTCGCTTTGCTTATGAAGTATCTCGATGACATCAAATCTCGTCTGTTAATTTATTAGTTATATTTTCAAAATCTGCATTGGGAAACGTAGGAAAAAAAATTAAGGTGTTGAAAAATAAGATTATTTTCATTTTACTTCGCTTTGATCAAAATATTGTCTTATACTACAAAACGGGTTCTCTTTCATCGGATCAGTTTCAAACAAATCAAATGATAAGGAGTAATACTTGATAATGGATTATAATAACGGAATTATTAAATGTTGAAATCAGAACCCCTTTCATCGACTTTCCAATGCCTTTTTTATCGGCGGCATATTAGGAGAACAGTTAACACATGCTACAAGGAACCAAAACAGTGATTTTTCAATAGTTGAAAAAACGGTGCAAGTAGATAAAATAATAATAAGAAGTGGAAAAGCAAACTATTTGTCAGAAAATAATAATCACAGAAAAGGATTTATTTTCAAAATTTTAGTTTAAAATGAGTGTTTAAAATTATTATCGAGCGTAAGGTGTCAGGTAGGAACTAGTCGCTAGTTCGTAAAAACGTAAACTAGAGTTTCGTAAAAACGAGCATTTACAGTATATAAAATGTATATATATTCTGGCCTTCATTTTAATAATACATTTTGTATGAATTTTCACTCCTATCCCGGATGTGTGGAAGAAATTGGAAATCCACTTAAAAATATCTCCGCGTCCCAATCAATGCCTTTTTTATCTGCGGCGTATTTGGAAAAAAGTAATCAAATACATGACAAAGTGCAAAAATAATGATTTTTTAATAGCTTAAAAAAAATAATACTCTATATTCTCGTTTTTACGAATTGTCAGGATCGCTAAAATAATTCGTAAAAAAAAGAAATTTTCAAAAAAAATTGAAAAATAATGTATTAGATTATTAAGATCTGATTTTTTTTTCTTTTTTACCAAACTATTTTTTCTTTGTAAACAAAATATTATTTATAATATTTTATAATATTAATAAAATAAAATAAAATAATATTATAGATTGCACTATAAGGAGCCTGTGCGAAATAAGATTTATCCGTATAGACAGCAGCAAAAAATATATCCGTCGAGAGGACGGATATATTTTTTGCTTCTGATCATAAGGATATTAATTCAGTCATATTGAATATATGATTGAATTATTTCAAGCATATTGATTGATTGAATGATTAATTCAATCACATGGATGGATTGAATTAAACCTCATGTTATAAAAGTAAGCATAATGACAAACAAATCATGAATAGCTTCTTTATAGGTTCTTAACTGCAGCTGCAATGCGGCATCCTGCAGCAATTTTTTTTTATCTAATTTTGAAACTTAATTTTACAAACTTTTCGACACATTTATCTTGTCATCTTTTCAATCACGATTTCTAAGTTATTTTATTTCAAAATAGATGATTTTTTTATGTGAAAAACTGCTTCTCATATTATCATTTGAACATACCTTAAAAAAGATTTGCGAACAACTAATATTTGATAATAAAAAGTGCTGTCTTTATTTTTAGTGATTTTTTTTAATTTAATCGCAATAGCTTTAAGCTTTCGTGCTTTTTTTTCAAGGATAAATATCTATCCATTTCTGTAGTTAAATATATTTAGTACTTGGGAGGAGGGCAATAATTAAATAAATAATAATTATTGGTAGATATAACTAAAACGATTTTTTTTTCCTTCATCGTCTCGAGATGCGAAATTGAATCACATGCATTCGAAAACTAAAGCTTTCTTATTTATGAATGAAGTGCAGTTCAAACGTTAATGATACGATCATTTATTTTACGTTTGAACTCAATGGAAGCTCAACTGGTATACATTTTTTTTGCTTGAAAAAAAGATTGAAATCCTATTTTTTCTTAATCTAAAAAGTACTTATTGGGAATTTCTCTAAAAATATTTCTCTTTAATGAGAGGTAATCAGGTCATTCCAGTCCCGGATTTCCCGTTGTGTGAAAGAAAATTTAAATCCTTAGATGAACTCGAAAGAAGAAGTAAATCTGAATGAGTGAAACTTATTGTTTTCGGCTTTATTATTGATCATTTTTTAGTATGTGTAGGAGTGAGTGGGTGTAAGCCAAAGAGATTTTTTATTTTATGCAATTAAATATTTATTTAGTTACTTGCATTTAATATTCGATACCATCTTTGGGACCAGTTTTCCAAAATTACTTATCTCTTATCATTTTTGTATTTATTATTTTATATAAAAATTTTCAAATATTTATAAAATTTTATTTTATATATAATTTAGAGCCTTATATATGAACTTATGTAATAAAATTAATACAGGATTAAATTTTAATTTTCGGTTAATTTCGTTTTTACGCCCCAATTGTATGATTGATCAGTAAAATTGTAACAGAGATTAAAAGGATAGTGAAGTAAATGATTCAGAATTTTTTTCTCCTTGAGAAAGATAAAATTAATGGAGATTGTCGCAAATAAAAATTAAATATAAACGACTCGTAAAAATTGTTGAAATAAAATTTTAAAAAATATGTAATTCATTTTTAAAAATGAATTCGCACTATAAAACACAAAAAATTGATTCACAATCACATTAAAGTTACAGCTTCATTTATTGAAAAAATAGAAATCGCGCTTTTTTTCAGAACATTCCTCATGTTAATTTAGCGCTTGAAATAGGCGCTGAATTGTTCGGCTGAGTAAGATATCGAATCTGCTTTCTTTCAAACACGAAATCGTAAAATGCAGATAAAAATATCCATACTTTTCCCTTGAATTCGATTCGAACTAGTATCTAAATGACTATTGCTCGTTTCCCACCTGAAGTGTGGATGTTTGTAGTGGCTCGGAATCCACTGAGAACTGCAGATCCCAGTTAAATCAACCCACGTGTGGAAAAAATAACCATAGATCGACAAATAGATCAAACCCCCTGCCAGCTGTACCATAAGTTAACTTTTACCATCTGTTAAGAAAAGGAAACACTAACCATTGTACCACAAAATATAGTTTTTAAATATAATTTATGATATTAATTCTTCATAATTAGAATATTTTATTTATATTACAGTTAACATTTAATTCTAATTATACATTTAACACCTTTAGTGTGTGTGTGTGTGAGTGAGTGATTCTTTGAGAATTTGATTACATTCTTGTAATAGGCAATTTTATAAATTACTTCAATTTAAAATAGTAATTTTGACGATAAAATCTGATGGTATTATACAGTTTTTTATATTTCTTATCCTCATAAAATAATACCTTATTAACAATAAAATTGCTATTGAATTTCGAACGTTTTAATTGATTAACATCAGTTTCATGACCATCGGTATCATTTTCCTTTTTTCTATCACTCGTTGACATGAGTATTGACAGAAGAATGTGGACAAGGATACATCGAACAAAAGAAGTCTCCGTAATAATTCCAAGAAAGCATCCCAACAATTGGCTGTGAGAATAAAAAACAATTGAGTTGTGGAGTACGAATTGGCTTCAAGGAAATCGCCGAGCATTTTACTGTGTCTTGTACCGATTACCCGAGGAACCAGTGTGAGATGGCTTCATTTCTCTGGTCCAACCAAATATCTGTCCAACCGGGAGAGTGGTAGTGAAGGTTTCCCCTCAAACGAGCCGTTTGTTTGCTCAGAAGTGCGAAAGCCTTTGGTATTTATTCCACTTTGGCATGCGAATAAAAGCTTAAGATAAAGGAAAACAATCCGATTATCTTTAATTTCTCGTTTGGCATTCTGTTGAATCGAGAAGGTTGAAGGCTAAAGCGCGATAGGTTTGCTGACTTCGTGCGATTGGGTTTGGCGTAATGAAACAAATTCCTCGCCATTTTTCTCCTTGTGGAATGTGTTTTGAATAATCGGATAATGTTGTCTATGCATTTGCCATTTTAAGTGAGATTAATTTTCAATTTACTTGAATGAGTGTGCGAATAAGTTATTAGAAGTGCTTTCACATTCTGTTTAAAGTCAACTATATGAATAATTAAGAATTTTATTTTTTGAAGGAACAAAATGCGGTACTTTTCTATTAACATGACCGGATTCAAATGTCACCAAACCCTCCCTATTTGAAATTTGGTAAAGAATTTAGAGTGTGTAAGAATAATCGACAAAATATTTAGGATATTCATGATAAAGATTCCAGTGAAATTAACTTTGTTGAACGCTACTCTCGAAACAAAATGGCGATTTTGTGTGAACCTTTTTGCTGATATTACAAAGTATTTGGTACTCTAATGAATATCACACTTAAGATGTTAATAATACAAGGTAATAATTCGATAAATTAACAGTGTAGCAATGTTTAAAAGTAAAAAAAAATTTTTTTTTTTAATTCTTTAAACATTATACATTTATTTAGTAAGTAAAAATATAAAAGTTTTTTCTTTCTTCATTGTATTTTTCACCCAATTTGGCATTCTAATTAAGAAAGGCACATTCCTAATTTAGAAGCTCAATTTCGTTGAAAATGTTGCTTAAAAATTTGGTTGCAAATTGCTATCTTTAATTCTATCATATCCAATTTCGGCAAATTTCGTTTTCAGAACATATTTCTTTCTTTGTCGATAAATCAGCTTCGACTACATAGATCACACTATTTATATTCATATTGTTATGGAAAACTATTTTTATATACTGTGAAGAGAAATTATAATTTTTTTCTTTTTGCACCTATATTAGGACAAATATATCTGAACCAGTGAATTTTTATTCTCACCCTTTGGTTTCCTCCTACTATATCATACGGAGGCATAATACTTTTTAGTTGTTGTTTTAATGTACATCGTCAGAAGTATTCGTAAATGTACCTTATAATTTTTAATCCCACTTGCGAGGGACCTCTGATGTGATACTTGCTGAACGGGCAGCCGAACAGTTGGCATTCTGATCTTTGATTCAACTGTGAATTCGATTCTTACCTCGATGTTGTATGTTCTAGTGTTTCCAAATCCTTTTTAAACTGTAGGTCGCAGTCTCATTAACCCTAGTATGCAAAAAATGGCAGATGAATGACAAGCAAACCATACCGAGCTGGTAGCCGAATGGTTTCTGTTGTTGCCATTTGTTCAACAGTTCTCGAGTTCGAATCCGAGCTCGATCTTGGATATCAGTAATGTTTTGGAATCCACTTTAAACTGTAGGTCCCTATCTAATTAGGCCTAGTATGCAAAAACTGACCGATGAATAACAAATAAACCAACCACGCCGAGCTGGTAGTCGAATAGTTTCCGCTGTTGCCTTCGGTTCAACAGTTTGTGGGTTCGAATCCCACTTCGGATTGAATGTTTGTATTAGCTAGAAATCCACTTTAAAATGTTGGTCCCTGTTTAATTTGCCCTCTTGTGCAGTAAAGATGGTTGAGCGCAAACAAACCAAATCTATCGAATATACTACTTACTAGTGGATTGTGCTTCTGTTGCTAGTTGTGGTATCCTGAAAAATTCTCAAGCACCCACCCACTACCTGCAACTTTGCTCAGCAATGGAAGGATTGAATCCGTAACCTTTCGCTTCCCACTAAGCCTAAATAGAATTATGATACTACTTAGTAGATAGCTTAACATCCAAAAGGCGTTGCAAGGCATTTTACTGTCCACTGAGTAAACTTCCTCCATAGGCAATGAGCCATATTCACGTATCATAGTGGGGGAAGCCAGGAAAACTTCCAAGCTCACACTTCGAAGTGCTCCAGTCGTTCGGCAGAGGCTGAGATCGCGCCCTTGCCTCTTACTGTTGTCGTGGCAAGCGGTACTAAAAAAACTTGGAGAAGCGTTTCTGCGCGTACTTGGAAGTGTTGAATTTTTACTGAACAGCTGAACTTGTCGCTTCCAGGATTGCGGAAGTTCTTATTTAGCAAAAAATTGTTCTCATTTTTGACCAAATCAAAAACCGCCGTATTAAAAGATCTCTGCATGTTAGATATGTGGATTGAAGAAGGTTATCCCGAGTTATTTTCATCCTAGTGCACGATTGTAAATTATGAAATATTTGGTGTTTGTAAACCAATATCAACATTCCATGATTTCTCATTTTACCATCACCAATTTGTTCTGCATCTAAAACTCACTGTACATTTTCATAACAAGGATTCTGCTGTCAGATTTAATGCTGGACCTTCACCGTGGAAATTTACTATAACTTACATTAATTAATGATGATTATAACTTTGATCACATGATGATTAAAACCTATTATTATGGAGACTATTTTATTCTGCTCATTGAAATACTGTTCTTAATGTTTTTGTATAATGCCCGGTCACTAGGATTTCAGTACAAGGAGCAGAAGGGATGGTACCTTATATAATGGAGCCCTCTGTGGATGGTGCCATCGCAGTCCTGAAAGTAGGTCTTCGTAATTTAGAAGCAGGGACCCTCAGAAATGGACTATTACTCCCCATGGATTTACTTTCACATGGAGGACATTGCGACTACGATATATCTAACATGCCCCTTAATAAACATGACGAATCTGTGATTCGGTCGGAATTAAGAGATCTATTTTGAGATAATAAAATTAATTATGAGATATATTTTAAAAATGCTATTTTCTTCGCCTCTAATTGTATAAATGTATTTTCTTATATTTTTAAATAATTTAAAGATTTACTTAAAATCTTTAAAGATTTAACCATTAAAGCGTGACATGAGCTCAAGAATTTCATTCGCTTAAAAAATGTTTGCCAGTGACCATGATTTAGATATTGATATTTCCCTTAAGATACTCTTATTAAATAACCAGCATGTTTACTGTTTTTCTGTGGCTTTCACTTGCAATAAACTTATTGTTCACTCTGTTTTCCCCTTGCAATAACTCCATTGTGCGATTGTTGCGCCAAAAAGTTATAAAAATGTTGGCAGCAATTTATGATCTTGGGCCAGCGCAAATGGTTCTTTCAAAAAGCTTCATTACGAGACTGACTTTACACGATGCATCCAAGATGGCCATTGTTTATTTAAGCCGTCGGATGATTTTTCCAGAAAATAAAACAAGGGGATGATAATCTGAGAGAAAGACATTCTGGCGAACATTCATCCATCTCATCAGTGAACTCTCCTCTTTATTGATCGCGTTATGTTCCATTTGTGCTTTGAATCGCATTTGGCGACAGAAAGGAAAAAAATTGTCACGACCTCGTTCTCTTCAGTCTTAGGCCTAATGAAAAGTACTTCCATGTCACTGAGGTGTTTGGTCTTCTTATGGGATGGGAAACTGCTCGGAAGCACGAAAACGTGTCCATTGTCCTCGCCATTTCGCTGGAAGTTTCCTTTCGTTTTTTGACGTGTCTCTGTCTCTCACCAACTAACGCTCGCCAAAAAAAAAAATTATAATAAAATGGCGAAAATGAAGGATTCTTTGTGGACAACATTGACCGAAATGTCTCCAACCTTTCCCTGAAATGGGAATTGGGTTCGATAGACCAAGAGTGTTCTTTTTTGTTATCTGTGATTTATCGCCAGAATTGTTTTCTCATTTTGTGGAGTGGTTTTGGCGAAATATTTCTTACTCAGTCTTTATTTTTGGCCCTGGTATTTTTTGTTTCTTATCGTTATTGCCAAATAAAATTTAAGAACAGTTTACTGACTACATAATTCTAATTTATAGATGAGCCATTCAAAATTTGGAGATCATTTTGAAAAAAAGGAATTACTTTAAAAATGATATTTTAAACAGTTTATATTTTTACTTTAAAGTAGAATCTTAATTTTTACTTAAATGTAAAATTGCAAATATTTGTTTTTGAAAGCATATTCAAAGACATAATCAGTTCAATATACGATAGATTTTATTTCTAGTCATTATAAATGTATAAATCTAGTCTATTTCATATTATCCAAAAAATTAAGGAGGAAATGAATGCTCTTAATTCCCTAAATTCCTATAAGCAGGTAAAAAGAAACAAATTTAGAACACTTTTGAAAACTCTTTTGCTGTTTTAATTTGACATGTAAGACATTATTTTGTAGTTTACAAAAATTGGATTTAAAAAAATCATTATTTTTAAACCGCATACCATAAATATTGAAGGTTGAAATTTAATATTCTATTATAGGCCAATATTTCACTACCCTATTTTCTATGACGCATTTTGATGTAATTCACGTACATGCTAAATTATTTTAAGATAATCTCGCTTCCTTGTTGAAAAAGAAAATGCGTCAGTTGTGCCACCACGATGACGTTTCTTGCATTTTTGATCGTGACGATTTCGAAAAGTATTGAGATCTATTTTAGAATCATTTGGTAATTATTCCTGCGAGTTTGAATAATTATATTTTATTTTAATGTTCTAAACAGAAATAAAAAATTAATTTTATTTTTTTCTTAAAATATTCTATTTATTTAAGCCAATTTATTCGAAATAGGTTTGTCAGAAGGGGATTATTTTAAGCAATTTATTGTATCTGGTAACGCAGTTTAATTTTACTTTTCGAATTGTTACGTTTTTGGGTCTGGCAACAAGACACTTGTATAAATACAGAAAATAAAATTCTAAACTCGAATTTTAGAGAATTAGAAACTTTAGTGTTTTTATTTAAATTGTGTGTTATAGCGAAAGTAATTTTTTATAGACATTTGATTTGTATTTTGGGTAATTTTGACGTCTGCTTTTAAGACAATGTTTTATTTGACCTCTTTCTAAGAACTTAAATCGGCTGCGACTTAAGTTAAATCACTATTCAGATGTAGAGAAAAATCTTAAATCTCGACAAAATCAATGTATAACACCGCTGTAGTTGTAATTTAATATTTATGAGATAATTGTTCAATTCATATATTTATAAAATAATAAACAGTTGATTTTATCGTACAAATCCACTTGACTGTTGAAATTTTTAAGATTTATTGTTGTTGCTGCACCAGCATGCTTCCCTGTCCCTAAAACTGAATTGCCTCTATCAGTTAAGATCATGGGTTCGCAAACTTTTTTTTTCTTGTGGACCATTTTCAAAATTTTACTATTTTTGGAAGACCCCTTGCTGCTACATTTCTACTATATTCCCAAAACTACTAAGATAAATCATCCTAAATTGGGTTAAGAAGAAAAAAAAGTATCACATTTTCTTGTGTCCCATTTATTAAAATAATACTTGTGGTTCTACAAAATTATAAACATTTATTAATACAAACAATCGACAATTGACAAAAAACCAACTATGAACTCTGAAATTTAAATCAGCAATAAAAAATAGTAATACGTTTTGTTCTTGGCATTCGTATTTATACTAATGTAGCACATCACAAGTCGCATTTCATCCCTTTGCAGCTCTAAACAAGTATCCTGGACGAGCGGGTGCACGGGCGGCACTTTTCGAGTCTCGACATGTGGTGTACACTTGTACTATTATCTATTGTTCTATTCAAAATTTGTGTTTGAACTCAGTCTGGAATATTTTTGTGTACCTACCTAGTAAGTGATGCAACGTGCCTATGTTGATAGGTAAATCAAAACCAAATTTTTTTTCTTTATTATGAAAACCAGAAAATTTTTCATGGACCCCCATTTACAACTTGTGAAGCCCTGTTTTCTTTTCAGTTCTACCTGAACCACTTTGGGAACCTATGGTTTAGATAGAAGCAGCCAGATAGAATCTTTGTTATTTTGAAGCAAAGACTAAGAAGACCCCAATACTTGGCCTGTGACCCCCAAAGATAATCATTTCACTTGGAGGACATTGCAGTCCCCCTCAGTTTTAACGTGCCTCAGCCGCATTTAGCGAACCTGACGGATTTTCAATTAATCCGGGATTCGTACTTACTATCCTCCGATTATGAGAACGAACCCCTAACCAACCAGACCATCAAGGTCACTTTTAACGAATCTGTATCACCTGGCGTCTAATAGGTCGTGAATTTAAGCTTCGTGTGGATACTTGTGTTGTGGTTTAGAATCGAATTTTAGTGGTTTGGAGCGCAAAATTTTACTGTGCAATTTCCTCGAATTTTTCCGAAACATATTTCAGTTGTATCATTCAAAATTCATAAGCCATTTTTTTCAATATTGTTTTAATGAATTTATAATATTTTAATGCATTTATAAGGAGCAAATATCTTAAAGCAAAAGATGCTTTTAAAGTGTAATGCTTTCCCAAAAACATAACCCTTCCCTTAAAAATTATTACGAAGTTTCACTCTTTTGATTGTGTATATATATATTTCTGTCTATCCTTGGTTGAAGTTGATTTCAATCATGTTAAAGCTCTATTCGCTTATAAAAAATGTAAATAAATAAAACTGAAATATATTAAACTAATAAATGATCTAAAACGAATAATGTCGATTAAATTAATTATCATATTATGAATCACCCAACAATTTCTTCCCTCTGGTTATCTGCTGGAAATATTATTTAAAAATTTATCCTAATTTTTTCCCCTATTACAAATAAATGTAAAATATAAAATTGTGCAGAATACAAAAAAAGAGATTAATATTGCAATTATTAATTTAGAATTGTATTAATTAAAAAGTTTAATTAGCTATAAAGTGGATGTTTTGTCTTATCCTTTTTTATTATGTTTTTTCTTCTGTTCTATTTCAACTTGCTAATGGCTTGAATCAATATAAAACGTCTTCTTTAAAACCGATTATGAGATTATGAAAACCGATTACCGAAACCGATTATGATGCCTTATAAAAAATCGATTTAATAAAGGAATAAATTTCGACCTATTCTAAGATATTCGATGGTGAACTTCACCTTGTTTACTGACGCTTGAAGATTTGTAGGCAGGTAGCAAATTCGTGGACAAGTCAGATTGATGACGCCGTCTCAATACGATGTCGTAAATAATTATGTATGACGTAGATAAAACGTCATCTGCCGTCATCAATATCATAAACCAATGAGAATCTCAACTGGAACGAAACAACCACTTTTTGGTTAAAAAAATATTAATAGATTTTACTCTTTGAAATATAATTTAGCCACTAAATATTATATTTGAACAGGTATAGCAATAAAATGAAAAATGTAATCTTGACGATTTGTAAAGTAATAAACCGTGAATTTGAAAATTTAAGTGTTGCATATAAAAAGTATATGCTGTTAACATTTTTAATGATGAAATATAAGCTGAAAAATGTTAAATTAAATCAAGCTTACACCTTTTTTTTTTTTTTTTTTTTTTTATTTTATCGATGAAATTTTTTCTTGAATGGTTTTCTTTTATCGATGTATAGAAATTTACCTTTTTCAAATTATATATATATATATATAATTATATTCGAAGGCTGAATAAATTTGTCTTGTCACTGAATTAAATGAATATGAGAAGAAAAAACTCGGCAATAATTGATATTACATTTGCTTTTTCCTCGAAATTTTTATTTATAATGTAGGAATTTCAACATTCCTTTATTGCGAATTCATTTTCACCACTTTTCACTTCAGCCACTGACGTCTTTACAGCCGTGAAAGTGCAATTTATGGTGTGAGAAAATCAAACTATGAAGAAATATAAGAATCCCGATAAATATCTGTGGGAGGGTAATTTGAAGACAAAAACGGAGGAGAAAGCTCTATTTTAATCTGCGTCCTTGCCTCGTATTGGTGTCACGGCGAGAGGTGATCGAACTTGAAAGAGTGTCACTTTTTTTAGATTTCTGTCGGCGTGGTTTCCATGGTGATTGTCTTTGAAACTCCGCCGCCTTATCTGATAGGTGTGATTACTTAATCCGCAGCAGAGGTCGACCTATTTTCTTTTAATAATAGTGTTTGAGAATTAATATGATCTGTTGATCTGTGAAACATGCTATTGCTACTGTAAATGGATTTCTCTTTGAAATAGATTAATTTAAAATTATTCTCGTGGAATGTGTATCATGAGGGATTGTTGTTTGCGTAACTTAATTTAATAAATGTTGAGTAAAGGTTTTAAAAACTGTTGCCAGATTCTGACTAAAGCAAAAGTATAGGGGGCAGTTGCCCTGGGCCCCAACATCAGTGAAATGCCCAAAATCAACTAAAAAGCTCATTGTGCGTTATCAATCGCTTAAAATCGTAAGCCAAATCGAATAGAAAGTTTGTTGTTGTGAAGCAGAGGGGGCCTCCAAAGAAGTTTTTGCCACCTGCCGTAAGTAGGCTTAGTCCGGCCCTGACTGTTGTAGCATTTTCTCATTGATTCTAAAAGTATCCAAAAGCTGATTTAGTATCTGTGGTTTCTACCTTTTACTGGGGTGTAGAAAAAGGGGAGAAGGTAATAGGTTAAATTACTGTGCAATATTTTTCCGGTTGCTTTTCTGATCATACATGTCATCCGTGACGTCCGCAGCCCTTCCACTGGTGTGGCGTGGATGCACAGAGGAGTAGTCCAGCTAAGATTTGACCTCGTCACCTAACTCTGTTCAGAATGACGAGGCACTTGGTGATGGTCGAGTTTATCAAACCCGTTAACTTAAGGATTCAGTCCGGGGCTCGTCTGCCCCACTGCTATGTATGTTAACCTGTCCACTCTACCTTTGTCTCCTGTCTCTTGCGGTTTCTAAAACCATTCTGTTTCAGAACTGGTATGTTACGTTAAGCCTCAGTGTTCTTTTTGTGGTTGCAGTCACAGGATTCATAAACATAACCGAAGCATTACACTAATGCACTACGAAATACACTAAATTCTTTAATTCTGTTCATCTCATTTTTGTCGATTGCGTAATTTCGCTAATGTTGATGGAGAGCAATCCCCTTTAGAAATCAGCTCTTAGCACTGCTGCCGTGTAATCACACGGTGACATTTTCAATGCCAGCTCCTAAGAGTTTGGTGGGGAACTCTGAAATCAAAAGAAAACCGCAAACTCCACGGCTCTCCTTTCAACTTATCTTTTTAGCTGCGGATGTGGCAACTCTGTTAAAAGACAATTAGATTTTTTGAAGTCCTACCTCGTGTGTCTTCCGGGAAAGTTTTCTATGAAAGTAAGTTTGAGTATGCATTTGTATTGTGAAGTAGGAAGTGCGGGATTAGTGTAACAATGGTTTGTTGAAATGTTCCATGAATTAACTTTTACTTTTAGACGTCAAGGAAAACTTTTTTTTTCTAATTACAGATTGAAATAAATAAGTGTTAAATAAAGTAGCTGTATGTTATATTTCAACTTAAAGAACTGACAGTAAAACTCAATTTCACAAAGTTCAGAAATTTTCAAAATGTATGGACTTCCATTCGCGCGCGCGCGCGTTATATTCATAATTTTATAATCATAGGAAATTCATATAAATTCTTATATTTTTGCACTTAAAACTCATTTTTAAACTGCACATATTTAACTCACATAAAAAATTCCATCACTATAAAAAAAATTACTTATTTATATTTTAAAAGTAATCTGGTCAAAGAGAGTTTAGAATAAATAGAAGCAAATAACTTACAATAATTTAAAATAAAAATTAGAAAAATATTAAAAAAGCAATTAAAAAATGAAAAAAAATTGAAATGCATATAATTAAAGATTTTACACACCCATCAAGAAAATGTTTTTACATTTGGCCATAAATTTGTCTTCAAAATTGAAAATTGTGCGTAATTGATGCCAATGGAAATCCGACTAGTGGTATTTCTAACCCTCAATAAATTTGCAAAGTGTAATGTTTATTTATTTGGTAATCCTAAAAAAATGTCAACCATTTTTAATTATCATTGAACAAAATCGTTTTCAGCTGAGAAATTGGCATTTTCTGTAGCAAATTCTAAGTATATCGCCAATCTAAACTTTTCTGAAAACTAAGTAAAATAATTAATTTTTATCAAAAACTAGTGTCAAATTATTTTATCCATCATAAGTATAAGTTTTAACTGTTCTCTTGTTTGCTAATTTTTTATTCTGTTTTCAAATCTGCATTGAATAATGTTATTAAAATATTCTAATATTGTTATATAAATTCAATCAAGGTTGTGAATACTTTTTCTGTAACTAGTAAATAATTTTCACTAGATTTCATTGTTAGTGTCCTTACAACTAATTACAAATGACCATTTCAAAAGCTCGTATTTCACATTGTTGCGTTCAAATTAACATTCCAATCGATTCTAATCTGATACTTTTTTTAGTTTGATCGTAATCGCCGCGAAATCCAACCCTTGTCGATACTCGCAGATGTATAAACATATTATTACGAATTGGGTCACCTACTGGCTTAATGCATTTGTCTTTGGTCATTCTTGCTTTGATTTCTAATTAAACCGGGTTGCGACGTGTAACTGGAGGATTTATAGTTTGCAGAGAATTATTATTATTTTTTTTGCAAAGAGTAGACGCTATTCATAAATAACATTTGTTGAAAATTGATTGCAATTTTCTTATGTGTTTTGGAGAAATTGCATCGATTGATCATCATACTAGGGTCATCACATTCTAACTAAGCTCGCATTTAATTTTTAGCTGTATTGAAAAAAATTGATATGATCACTTAAACTAATGTTTTTAATATTTTATTTAATGGTAGTTTATCGATAATTTTATTGATTTTATTTGGTCTCACACACACACACACATTTGAATTAAAAGAACTGAAGAAGATTTTTATTAATGATAGGAGAGGAGAGAGATTTCCATTGTCTAATTTAGTTTACATAAAAAAAATGTTTAAAATAATGTATGGTTTATATACATATATTTCTTTCAAATGAACTCTGTAATTGCACGAATTTTTAATTAGGCGTCTGTATTTATTTTTTCCGCTAATGGCTACTTTTCAGGACTCAATGCTTAATCGTCAGATATATTATGATGGCAAGCTAAGTTATTCTGAGCAATCCAGTATTTACCACATCGTTCTTACTCGAAGGTTCTATGTTTGGTAAAAAAGAAAATTATAAATTTCAGCTCTATGTGTATGTATGTTTGGTAAAAAAGAAAATTATAAATTTCAGCTCTATGTGTATGTATTTTGTGAAATTTATTCCCAAATTGATATTTGCAGTTAAATACTTCCAGAATTCTTAAATTTTGACCAAGAAGTCGTGAAAACTAACTTGCACTCTTAATGAAGCTGGATGTTATGAAAGATTTCGTTTTTTAGAATGTGCCAACATATTCGGACATGTCGGGAAAAAAATTAGAATGATTTTGAAAACTATTTTTAAGAAATCACAATTTTGCTAGCTGATTTAATTTTGCAAGAGTTTTTAATATGTATTTACTGTTAATTTGATGAACTTATAACAATGAATTTCTACCAAAATCAATTTTGAGCTAGAAAGTAAAATTTGAATCGTAGCCCTTAATGAACTAATAAAATACGTTAAATTTCATTTTTTAGAATACGTATTTTCTATCATTTTACTAAATGTAAGAAATATGGCGATAATTATTTTATAAAATTGGCTACAAATTTATTATATGTATCGTATAAGCATTTAAATGACACAGTCTTGATATCAGTTTCAATGACACAGCGAAACACCCAAGATTGCATGCAAATCCTTCTGTAGAATTGGCCAAAACAATCCCTGTTGTGTGACAGATAATGACAGTATTTCCTTAAAGATTACGGCCCAACAAATAGGATTAGCCTTGATTTCATTAGCTTCCTGGATAAGTGGACCTCTATTCGTTCGTTGTTGAGAAACCATCTTTGCAGAAGAATACGGCAGCCTACTTTTGTGTTTAAATTTATTATCCCTCCAAAACTGCTCCAGTGCCGTTTGGGCGAAATCCAGCCCTTTGAAAACAGTGTTTAAAAATGTAGTGGAAACAAATGACATTAGTTTTAAATTTCGTTGCAAAACATTGTTTCTTAAAGTTGTTTTATATATATTTTTTATTTTATAGAGAAATAATCATTGGTACTTATTAAAGGGGAAGCTTGTTAAAAATGTTACAAATAAAAGGTTGATAGTAGAAATAATTTTAAACTACCCACAACACAAATTAGCATGAATAGAAGCAGGACAGTTAAATTCGGAGAGGTTGGGCTTTAGCTGACGAAGTTCATAAAGTCTTGGTCCTCACTGAAAAGTTCTACTGCAAAGCAATAAGGAGCGCTAACTGAATGTTGGTAGAGGGGTAGATATTATCAAATTATCAAATCCTTAGATATTATCAAATCCCTGTTTTCATGAAAAAAATGTCTCCAGATGTTGCATATAGTTAATTTCATAGTAAAAAAATGAAATGGTAAATATTACGATGTACAAAACTTGTATTTTTTAACCATAAATTTATTTTTTCTTTCGTTCCAGTTGAGTTCTCGACTACGTCACGTTATTAAAATTCTCATTAGTTTATTCATGAAGTCAGAATTTATGTCACACGTAGTTAATGTCAATATTTTCTCGAGAAGGCATCGTAGATACAACTTGTTGACGAATTTGCTGCCTACATTCAAATCGTATTATTCGAGCTCCAGCAAATAGGGCGAAGTTCACCATCGAAAGTCTGAAAGTTCACCATTGAAAGTCTGAAAATAGTGTCGAAGCTCATTTTGTTAATAAAACGATTTAAAGATTAAAGCATCGGTTTGAGAAGCCGTTTTTCCATTGGTCCATTATCGCGTTGACGATAGAACAGAAGAAAAAAGCAAAATGAAAAAGTCGAAACATCTATTTTCTAATTAGTTCAATCGACAAGGACGATTTTAGTTTTTTTTTTTTTTAAATTTCATTAATTAATAGAATTCTAAATTAATAATTGCAATATTTGTAAACTATCTTTTTTAAATGTTGAGCATAATCCCTTTCTTCCGTCGTCATTAAATTTAACCATGAAGTGGTTGTTTCTTTCGTTCTTGTTGAGATCATGACTATGTCTCTTTATTTTTTTAAATTTCATTTATTTATTTTTGTCGTGTATGTGAGAAAAGACAAACAAGCACATATAGAGACCATTTATTAGTCATAGCTACAGACAGGAGCGTGCGCTGCTTTTTTTTTTTCTTTTCCGAAACGGTAATCCATTACAGTCCGAAAGCCGGACTTTTATACTAGTTTTATATCCTAGCCGTATTCGGGATTCGAACTTAAATTCTTTTTACAATTTACCCACTCACAGTGAGAACCGAGGGCCATAACCACCATACAGGTTGCGTTAATGATAACTGATTTGGTTTGCTTTCAAGCTATTTTAGGTAAAAAAAAATAATTAAAAAGTAAAATTATTGAAAAGTTAATTATTTTCACAAGTGACAAATTACTTAACTACAGAATTATCTTTAAATACTTTTTTGTACTTTTTGAAGTAACTATCAGACTAATACGCATTACTATTGTAAAATGTCAAATTTAAATAATATTTGCTTTATTAAACTAAACTTTATCTTTAAATAACGCATACCCCTTGTCGAAAAAAAATTACGTAAATAGTTTACATACTTCAGTATGTAAAATATATAAATTTGCATTGTTTAAAAGAAAGAAAGGCGAATTAAATCCATTTCTTAAAAAAAATTACTAAATGATATTTTGTTATTTAATAAAATATTACTTAAATTATTTTTAAAGTGCTTAAAAATTTAAAATATCATGTGTTTGTATAACATAAAATTATTTTTATGTTTATATAAACTAATTTTTTTTCATAAAGTAGTTTGTTAACAAATATTTATTTAAGAAATTACATCAATGTAGATAGTTTGCCTTATTGCCAATTATTAGGATGTCTTGCAAAATATTTTTTATTTATTTTTAGTGCTTCTTAATTTTTTTTTACAATATATTTACAAAACTCCATTTATTATTTGATATGAGAAACTTTTTAGAAATGAGAATCTTTCTGATAAAAGCCAATTAAATATTTTCTTTTCTTAACATGCCTAATGGCGCCAACTATCCTGTTTTTTGTTTGCCCTGATACTAATCTTTAAACTTTTCAAACTGAAAGTAATCCAAGGTAAACTACATTTTACAAATATCCAGTCAGGAGATAAAAATGATAAAACCAGAATTATTTGCTTTTAAATGGCATCATTAATATTCCAACAGATAAAACATTGCATTTCAATGTTTTCGGTATTACTTAATTTTATTTCTTTCAATTTTATTAAATTGAGGCTCACCAGCTAGCACTGGTTACCTTTTATCTTTTACGCTTAACTTGATAAGGAGCAGTATCGTCTGCTATCCGATATCTAGGTCGTCGGGTCGAGGAAGAACTGTGTCATTGACACATAGGGGTAGGGCGGGTGCTTCTGAAAAAGCTCTGTTTTCGAACAATTCCGTTTCATTAAGTTTGGCGAGAAAAATCAGTTTTTACCATTAATTCATGTTTGTCGCCTCCATTTTTTCTGTGTGCCCCTATTATTATTTTTTTCTTTCAAAAAACATTTTTACATGTTTATTATATTTATAAATGTCAATTCAAGATCTTTCTTTTTTTCTATTTGGATACAAAAAAAATTTTTAATGTAAATATGTGCAAAAATTTCATCAACAAAATTATTATTCTTAGTAGTAATTTATAAATTCAAAATTAATTTATTTTACTTAATTTTTATTACTTTTAATTTTTTTTAATTTATTTCCCTGAATTTATCTATTCTTTTATTAAAAATTTAATTTTTAATTATTAGTCTGCCCTTTTAAAACACAAGATTGATATATTTTGATTTATTGAATATTTTGGGCTGTTTTCTTCAGTGCCTAGTTTTTAAGCAAATTTAAGTAGAAATGCTGTAATTTAGCTATTAACAGCGGTTATCCAGAGTTTTGGCTTTTATATGATGCATAAACTAGGGAATTTATATACAATATGTGAACTTAAATATACCCCTGGCAACGATCTGTCTGGTGGTCAGCGTGCTGGATTCGAATCCTTTGTTTGAGCATTTATATACTTTCTTTCTCTCCTGCTTTTCCTTGTATGCATGGGTTGCGAATGATTGCCTACCCTATAAACATGCGGCATGCGTGTACTGAGGAAGTCGGATTAAGTACGGTACTGTTGGAAAAGGGGTGCAGCGCACCCCCTATTGGCAGCACAAGACAACAACATATCCCTGAGCAATAAATTAGAAACATTTAAATTTTTAGGAATGTAGTATACATTTTTTATGACACACGTAAATGACACCTCATTTAACATATTAGCATAAGTAAGGCGTGAAAGTACATTTTACGATGACTAAAGTAAAATGAAAGAAATGAGCAGGTCTTTCACTATGTGAAAAAAAGACTTATTGTTTGTGTTCGTTGAGCAAAACAGCAAATATTACTGAGTTTCTGAAATCTATCCTATCAAAAGATTTCCGAAGTTTGAATCAAAGCCTGAGTCCTAGTCTAAAAGAGATGCATGCAACTGTGGCTCGAACAAATTTTCGAAGAGCGTGATGAGCGACGTCTCCAACGAATTGTACTGCGAAATGGGTCTGGCTGCGTTTTAAATGACAACTAGTCATTTTTTCCCAAAAGGGGGGCTCTTCCCAATAGATTGCAGTGGACATTTCTGCAGAGTGGGTTGCCCGTGAGAAACCCACTCATTTCTGCCTGAAATTTAAAAAATGCTTTCGTAATACTGTCGGAAAGAAGACGCTGAATATCTGAGGATTGGTCATGTGGCCTAATGAATCGCATTACACCTTATTTTGTACTGGTGGAAAATATACCCATACACAAAGCCATGAATCTATCTTCCCTTATTCGCTCTATGCAAAAGTCTGGTGAGAATATCATGATATAGGGTTTGTTCTACCGCCGTGAAAATGAAGCCTCGAGAATAAACAAACAACCATAAAATATCTGCATGCACTGGATCTTGTTAGTGCACCCTAGGATGTTGTATTTCTGCTTTGTTGGTTACGGTTACCTCTCACCATAATGTGCAACGGACGTGTTCAAAATTGCGTGGCTGAACATCAGTCTGATTTCCAGCTACAGTTTTGGCCGCCGACGTGACCGGATCTTAATCCTGTCGAAAATATGTGGATGAACCGATCGTGCTCCCTTCTTCCATTTAATTTACAGGATCTAAAAAGCTGCATTCTCAATCTATGGTATTCTCTGAACTCCAGAAGCATGTAAATTCCATGTCCATATTAATGTGCGCTTTTATCGATGCTACATTTGGTCCCATAAAAATTGGTCTTGGGGCTTCTAATTCGTTAGTCAGTGTGTGTGTTATACATACATACATACATATATATTATATATGTATAATTTATGCATAATGAATTTCTACATAAAGCGTGAAATGGCAATTCTTGTCATATAGCCGAAAAAATGACTAACGTCGCAATTTTTCATTTCGTTTTGCGCACTCACTTTTGACTAAAGTTTGCTGCATGTGCAAAATCTATTAAAAGAAAGCAATTGACTAAAAATAGGAATGTCATGAGATAATAAAGGTAAATGCGAAACATTTTTTTTTTTCATTTGTTGTGCAAGATAATATTTTTCTTTAAACAGAAACCAATTGTGTTATTTATTGTATTGAAAGATAATATTATAGAATTACATTAGATATAAATAGCAATAAAAAAAATACATTATAAAAATCACAAATAAACATATTTAGTTGCAGATAGTAAGATAAGATTTTGTAGATGTAAAAGATAATAATTTTTATTACTGAAGATTATATTTCTTTTATAAATAGAAACTAATTATGTTATTTTAGTAACACCATATTCTATTTTTGAATGTTAGTCTTAGAATTTAATTGCATTTTCGTATATTGAACATAAAGTGTATTACATTTTTTGATAATTAATTAACACACATTATTGTATGGAATATTTAAACATATTATACAATAATGCGTGTTAACTAACATTATTCAATAAGGATGCAGATTATGCAATTTTAAACTTATTAATATAATACCAATTATATGATTATTATAACGCCAACTATGTAATTTTGAACTTATAATTTCAGTGCTTTTGAGTGTTTGAAAAAATTTCAATCGGGAATAATTTTTTTTATTAATCATAAATTCTAACCCAAGAACTTAAAATTCAAATTAGAATGAATTAACTTTGAAATTGATGAGAAAAGAAATAATCAAAATTTCGAGCTTTTTATTTGAAGGCCGCGGTGTCCTTGTTGGCGAAGGCATCATTCTCATGACCGGAAGGGGGTGAGTTCGAATCCCGACTTGACTGGAGATTCGTCGTCAAGGTGGCTGGGACATGCTCAGTAGATCACGGTTGCAATGTCCTTTTGATCTGTAGGTGCTTTCATTAATGGCAGTACTCCTCTGCTGTCATTAACGGGCCCAACTCTAGGCTAGGTACAGGTGCAATAGCTTTCACTTTAAGTTAGGAAGAGATCAGCATACTGATGCAAATTTCAATCTGCTTTTTGCAATTCTTAATTCACTCTCGGACAAAAATTCTTAAGCAAACACAGTAAGCATTTTAGAGTTCGGTGTAGAACGCGCTACCCCTTGGTGTGGCGATAAAATTTATCTTAGTTTGGCTTTTCTATAGCAACCATCTTTTTAGTCACATCTTGACGTCAAAAAATCGAAAGATATTTTTCCTGTGTGAATCGTATTCATCAAACTGCGCAGATTCTTTAATATCAAAATTCAAATCATATGCGAAAAAGTTTACATCCTTTAAAAAACAATTCAATTTTTTTTCGCGTTTTATATAAAATAATCCTGATTTTTATTGTCCTCCCATGATTTCCGAAAAGGTTTTCGTCTCTTGAAAACGATATCGCCGTTTCGCCTATTTTAATTACCGCTATCACCAACAGGAAGTGAGCTTTACATGAAAAAGCGCTTTAACTATTTCTTCCTCAAGGATTTTATTTATTTATTTATTTATTTATTTACCTTGTCTGCCACTCATCCCCTTCGGTATGTGTGCGGGAAGATAATATCCCCTCGTTCTCACCTACTTTTCATTTCAAGCCGTTAGGGCTCGTGGCATTCCAGTTTTGCGCCTGTTGTGTACTTTGCGGAATACATCCTTGTCGACAAAGTGACTTCTTCGCAGAAAGTGAAACATACATGAGGAAAACTTTTTCCCTTTCTTGATTCAACATGTGTGTGTATATTTATTCAACCGTTGAGCCTTAAGGGCCGCTTTTCCCGCACACTCCAACATCAACTCGAGCTAAGTAGGTAACGAAAATAAAAAGAACACTTTCCCTGTGTTTTTTATCATAATATTTCTCATCACTATTGCTGCAGGGATAACGATTTAATTAGTCAAAAAAAAAAAAAAAAAAAAAAAAAAACGAAAGCACAATATACTCGCTAAAAATATCTGAAAGTCTTGCTGCCTATTGTAGTGCCTTGGGATATATATATTTGTATGCAAACAAATGTGGCCTCTATTATTTCCAGTTTAATACTGTTTGAATTGTTATTCAGATTACCGTACTATCTTAAATAGTGTTTTGGTCGATGATTAGCCGGTCATAACCTCGCTTTACCACTCGTTAGGTCTGAGTTCAAATCCCGATTAAATATGTGAGACTTCTGATCGTATCTGATCGTATCTTCCATTACTTTCTAAAGATTTTATTGAATCAGACCATCGTCAGTTGTTCACTAATAATGATAAGTTCATGGTCGCAGTTTCCCTCCGCTAATGGGGCTTGATGAGGATTAGTTCACACAAATAAGCAGTCTTTAAACGTTCTTGATATCACTGGAGACTCGACTTTTATTGTTTGTAGTGATTCGGAACCCAGTTTAAAAAATCCATTTAAAAATTGTAGACTCGGATCTTATTAAATCTTGTCTGCTGTAAATGAACCCATTCAACCATTGATATAGTGAAAGAAACACGAGGTAAAAATTTAATAACCGTTCTGAAATTGGCTTGAATTGCATACTGATGTTGATTTATCGCTCAATAATCATTTTTCTGCACGAGGACTCATTACATTTGGATCTACGGCCTTAAGTGGATTCCGAAGCATTACGAATTTACAGACCCAAGGTGGGATTCAGACCCATGAACTGTTAAACCGAAGGCAAAATCGCTCTTCATTCGTCTTCTGTGCGTGCGTGCGTGACTTTATAAATGATAATATATCTAATTTCAATCAAATAAGTCATCCCATACCTGGTGTTAATCATCTAGTCATAAACCGAAAATGAGAGCCATACTTTATTAAAACTTTTAACTCGAGAAATCAATCCTTTTATGTGAAGTGGTGCTTAGTTTGTCCTCTAAAAATATCCCGAGGGAACCTTTTTAAACACTGCAACCGTTTCGTTTTCGTGCTTTTCACGGTTCACGGGGATCGCTCTCTTCCGGGGTTAGCCACTTAGAGGGCCACCCGTTGCCATAAACCGTTTCTTAAAAGAAGCGCGACCTTTATCCCGGTAGGGTGCTCTAGCCGTTTGACCCTTCCACGTTATCCCAACTCACAAGCGCGTTGCGAGAGAAGTTTTCCTCCTGCAGAATCACAGGTAATTGGAACGAAGTATCTCCGCGTCTTTTTGAGGAATGGGGCTGATTTTCCACATTTATTTTTTTCTTTTAATTTTCTTAATTTTTTGCGTCAATTATCTTCTTTTATTTATCTACATGAATAATATTTTAGATGTAGAATATGAAGCTGGGATAACCCGATATGGGAAAGCATGAGCTGACAGATTCTATGTTGATACGGTTAGAGATATACATTTTGGCGTAACATTCATGTAGTACCTATTGTTTCAGCTGTGTTTTTCGAAGTGGAAGGCACTGGGTTCGATTACAAATATTATTGAATAATATGTGTAGATTTTGCATTTCTACAGGCTCAATGCCTGTTTGGTTGTTTTACGAGTTTTCGAGGTTTTCTCCCTTGCGATATTTTCTTAGTATCTATAGAAAACCATCCCAAAAGCGAAATTCTTACCCATCCCCTTACAAAATTTAAACAGCTGCCTATGAAACTGTGCACTTCACACTGTCAATTATAGGTGCTTTTTAACCTTGTTGAACCATTCTTCATTGATGTGGAGAAAAAGAGGGCCAACTCTAGTGTCGAACTCGTCATTTAACTTTGTGATTTCAAATTACGAACCCTCTCATCCTGTACCTCTTAAGATATATCCTAGACAGAGTGATCAATTGCATTTCATGTCATTCTATAGTTTGTATATTTAGCTACATTATTGATTTAAAGTTTTTAAATAAACCTCAATGTTATTTTAACAACTTTCTGCCAATAATATGGAAAATATAGAAATTATTCTTTTTTTTCAGGTATTTTGCGTTGCATACTAAGTTAGACATCCGAGCTGACATCATCAAAGTTGCTTATCGCACAAAATATACATAGAACTAGATAGCGCATGTACTTATTTTATACAGTGATATAGCATTTGATTGGTTGCATCTATCAATCCGAAAAATCTTTGTCTTAACCACTTAGCCACTATAAGAAATTATTCTTCTTGTTAAATGTTACACGGGAGTAATGTATATATATACGAATTCATATATCTAGTTAAATTCGGAATCTGTTTTCAGTAACTCTCAGTTTCATACGTTTACATTGATGCACTATCTGTATGATCCTTGACAACGCGTAGAATGGTTGGCGTTAGTTGACTTCCTTGTCAAGGGTGTCAACTATAGCAAACCATTGTACCAACTGCGTAGTGTCAAGGATTATACAACCAGGCTAGTTGTATGATCATTGATAAAACGCAGTTACTTGGCAGCAAAATGGTTGGCGTTCTTGCCTTCGGTTTATTTCTTTATGGGCTCGAGTCACCACAACACGGGCCTGGATATTTGTAATGATTTGAAATCTACTTCAAACGATAAGGGCTCTGATAGCCTCACGTGAAGAGACTATTAATCGACGAACTTACCAAAGCAAGTCAAATCGATAAGGGGTCGTAAACAACCGACTGCTCAAAGGCCTTTTAATATTCATCACATACTGCTGTCTTCTGAGAGTGTCGTTCATCCATAATTTGAAATATTCGCGCATCACAAAGGAGGAAACTCGAAAACATTCCAAGTTGTCACCTTGATAGACATGCTAAAGTCGAAGAGGAACATCCATTTCCCGTTTTCGTTTTCCGACTGGTAATGAACCCATGATTTTTTCTCTAAATAGTTTTATCCAACCTCCAGGTCTTGATGAACCGTGCTTATGTTATCCCAATGAAAAATGTATTTTTCCATCCTTCATTGAAATACCTTTAGTCTATAAATATTTGACGAATCCTTATATAAAGGAATTCTATGTCGAAACTCCTATATTTCCTTATTATATGTGAAGTGCGCTGTTACTTTTTCTTTGCAGGTGTGCATATGAACGAAAAATATTCCGATTAATTGCATTTCTTAATACGCAAACAATTTTTTATTGAATATCCCAGGATTGAAATATTTGGTACCACTGAAATAATTTATGTATGGCTGTCTTTGTCGCATTGAGAGTGCAATGCAACTTTATTGATCGCAACGCGTCCGTTCACGTGATCGCGCAAAATGTAGTTTTATGTTTTGATGTTGAATTTCCATTTCATGAACTTTTACATCTGTTATTATTTCTAAGTATACTTAATAAGCAATATGCTCAATGGAAAAAGTTGGTTTTATAGTTCATATATATTTTATTATATTTTATATAGTCCATATATATTTTAATTAACAATATAGAGAATATTACATTACTTGTTTATAAAACTGAAATATTTTCTGAACAACCATATCATTAGACCAAGTGCCAGTTCATAAATCGTAGAAGGGCTGCTCTAGTTTTGTTATCTTTATCGCATTATTATGGTAGAGCTTCCTTTAGTGAAACATAATTCCTTAAAATAAATGCGTTACCAAATGTGTTTGACGAGTTCATTAACACGCTTTTCGGTTTTCTGAAATATTTTCCGATTTTATGTTAATTAGAAATGCTTAAAAGTATTTATAATTAAACTTTTTTTTATCACAGGAAGTGTCTTTGTGTCATTTTTTGCTCTAGATATTCACTTTAATTATTTTTAAAACATTTCAATTCCGTTTATCTGCTCTGGTTAAATTTGTATCATTAGCTGGATAAGGAGATCAGTACGCTAAACAATATCACTCTTTTTTTTAATTTATTCCCGCTTACAGTTAAGTGTATCGTGACGCTTCGCGTCATGGTTAAAACGGTCCTTGTCTCACGAGATTTTTTTAAATTTAAACAATCAAAGAATGCATCTAACATCTTATCTTCAAGCCCACAATTTGGCAAGTTATTTTCATGGTCTTGCAGTTGAGTTTAATTATGTTGGTCCAGTGTATCCCAGTGTGAAGCCGAGATTTCTGTCTAATAATAATTGTGGCTTTCAGATGAACAATTCGTGGGTTCGATTCACACATCGGACTGGAATATTTTTCGTGACTAGGAATCTACTTTAAATTGTAGGCTCTAGCCTAATTATATATCGCGGGCAAAAGTTGACTTGTGAGTAACAAGCAAATCAAATCTGCTATGAAATGTGTCTGGAAAGTAGCGGGTTCTCTATCTGACTCATCATAAAAACTTCGCTTTGAGGGGAGTTCATGCACGTGAAAAGATTCATAGGTTTATTCCATCTCCGTTTGTGTTGGGTAAGGGAGAGAAGCAGTTACCGACAGAGAGTGTCTGACCTTAATTCAAATTTATGTGATAGTTAATTGTGTTAAGCTCTGTAGATCCACATGGGAACATCACAGTATACTCCACTTTATTTAAGTATTTCGAAAAAATAATTGTAATCTATTTTGATATTGATTTCGCTCGCCTGAATTATGCTGTTCAATTCGAATTGGCAACGATTTGGAGTGATGTAAAGAAGAATTCTTGAGAGACAAAAATTATTGAAAAGAAATCGAAATGCTAACCATTTAACTAATTGGATTAACTTGTTTTCATAGCCACTTTGCGAATATCTTATAATGGAAAGTCTAATGACGCATTTTTCTGTAATTAGGAATTTAAAAACGATTGATGTTTTTTTTTCCCCCAAACACAGAGCGATTATTTTTTTCATACATTTCATTTTTCTACTTCTTTTGATTTTGATTTAAAGACCCTTTGCCTTAAACCGTGGATGCTTTAATTTTACAATTTTCAAACAAGTAAATGCGTTTGTAATGCATTCATTTTTCAATAACAAAGGGGAATCAGACTCGCCATGCATTAATGGAAAAGGATGCCATTTTTTAGGTTAGAATTTCCCGAGTTCTATTCCAGCAGTGGCGAATAACGAAGGTTTGGGTTTTTCATTTTCAATATCTACAGGAACATTTATTCATATGAATTCTTGAAAACTTCTTTGAATTTTGAGGTCGAGTGTGTTGTAAGGATTGTCAAAGTTCAGCATTGGTTTAGAGTGACGTAAATATACAAACATAAAAATTTACAAATTATGACTTGTAAATTTTTATGTTTGTATATTTGAAATACTATTGAACACTGCTAAGTATGCATTTATCTAAGTGGAAAGTCCCGGGTTCGATTTCAGTTGCTGTTGAATAACAGGAGAGGGGATTTTTCGTTTCTATTTTTTTCCTCACGTCCATTTATCTGGTAGGTGCTTAAAAGTTTCCTCCTTTATGGCTGTTAAAAACAGTCCACTATGTGTGAAACATTCTCCCCAATTCGATCTCTTTACATAAAAAGTTCCTTACAATAGCTTTCAGTCTATACCCTATGCAATGTCACATGATTACAAATTAGCTTAGTTTTATTTTAGGGTTTCATCCGCATTCTTGCCAGTGCCATAAAATCGAATCCAAGGCATGCACAACATCAGAAGGTGATATTTTGTTTTCGAAGGAAGAAAAAGAAAGCTAACCTCGTGTGTTGGAAAAAAAGATGTTCCAGTTACCTTTATCTCCTAATAAAGTATTAAAGATGCAGTAGCTTGAATTCTTTCCAAAGGTGGTCCCCCTCCTACGGTTCGCAGTGAACTCTGCAAACATCGTTCTTGGAGATCGCAAGGTCTTCCAGCAGTCTTGAACTTGGAAGGTATGCGTTTGCCTCCGAAGGTTATTGCGGTCGAAATGTGTTGCCCTCTCTTTGAGTTCAGGAGGGTGTTGAAAAATCAGGGAAGAAGTTACTGCGATTTTCATTTGGAAAATAAAATCATTTTAATGTTTGGAGCATTTGATGATGATGATTATCCACTTGATTTCTTTTGTGTGCGTGATACATGCTCTTCAGCTTACACATTAGGTTGTAATTGTGCATTGAATATTGTATTTCTGGTAGCAAATTTTCCTGTAGCCTAAAGCATACTATAAATTTTATCCTGAAAGATCATCAGGTTTTTTTATCATCAGTGTTTTTAAAAGGAGTAAAAGTATAAAAAATGACCATTAGAAAGAAATTGCCTTTTTTTCCATGCAGATTTTGTTGCTATGCTATTATTTTGTTTGAGCTTTTGGTAATACATAATATGGATAATTGTTATCGTCCTTCGTGCTTCCTTACTTCAGAGCGCTATTGTTGTATAATGTCAAAGCTCAGCCCTTAAAATATATCGTGTTATGAAAATAACAATTGATTCTTACGTATATGTCTATTCTTAAAAAGTATACTATATGGAATTAAAAGTTTGGTTACTATTATATTTTTACATTAAGATTTATCTAAAAACTAGATGAAACAAAATTAAAAGTAATTTTTAAGAAAAAAGTAGGCTCGAACATAGAGGCATAAACCTGCTTAAACATAAGTTTGTGCATTAAAATCCAAACATTTTTGTAAGGGGTCAATAAAACAGTTAACCAGTTGTCAGTGTGATATTTATTGATAATAGATCCTCGTTAGGTTATGATTCGAATATTTTTCTTAACATTAGTTTACCCATCGTTCTCATTCCACGCAAATCAGCAGTTACGAATTAGAAGTAAATTTTGTACGCACTGTTACTTTTCAGTTCAACAACCTGTTTCTTTACCACCCAAAATTGGATGATTGCAATGTATCGCGTGAAACACGAGGCGTTTAAAGACTCTGCAAACTGCCTACAGTTTCGACGATTCACATCCAGTCTTCCTGCTAAACCCGCCCACACTCGAGAGGTCACGGGGAAAATGACAATAGGAAGCTCAATTTGTACTCGGGATTTCAGCACACAAGCTGGAATAAACAATTTTTTTTAAATAAAAAAAATGAATTTATATCAACAAACACATCAACAATTTCCCTTTTAAATGAACGTCAACAAACAATGCATTATATCTGTTTCATGAGTGCAGTTAATACCCGGGTATTTATTCGTCGATAATTTTTCGAACGAATTTCGCAACAATAACAATTTCTCATCAAAGTAAATGCACTAAAGAAATATGTATGCAAAGGGTATGATATAAAATTCAAATGATAAAGTTTTTAAAAGTCAATATCTGATCTGAGTCACTGGCTCATTTGGAGCTGTTCTCTAGAGCTGAAACAGTTGTTAGTGTTGTGCTTCTTGGACCATCCCACCTGTTCACCAATTTTATCAGGGAAAGTGGCCTTGGGACGCCGTTACCTGGGGCTTTTCTTAATTGATCTTTACACAGGTCCAGTTTGAGTGTTACATTTTCTTAGAGTGATATGCCATGGAACTGATTTAGCAGTGCCAATAACGACAAAAGTCGATACATGTTTTAGTAATTGAGATAAAAAAAAAAAAAGAACTGTGTTCATAAAAAGGATATTTTGGCTTAGTGGTTAAGATTTATTTTACTCACAGCTGGTGTTTAATATATAAATGTTTTAGAGTTCATATTTTTATAATGCTTGAGTTTCCGATTCAGCATTGTGTCTTTAATACATAGCTCTCATCTTAACGTTCATAAAGAAGGGGTGGATCAATGTTTAAAAAAAATGATAATGGCGCCAATTAATATATGTTCGTGCGATTGAACCCGGAACCCGCTAAAAATAATTTTCGGGTTTATTGTCCATGAAACTGAAAAAATTTCATTTTATGAGTGAGAAAAAGGCTTAGAAAAGTGTTACTACACTTTTCTTAAAAAATATAACATTCAAAACATCATAATATTTATTGAGTGAGACTTCTTTTTCTAAAGAATATTTCGAGTATTTGCTCTTCTGAATAAAATTTAACTGGCAATAAATAAGAATTTGATATGCTTAAATAGTAAACTATTAAAGTAGTATTTTCACACTTAAAAAAATTACCGTTATTTTTGATAATTTCTAAATCATTAATTTTTTGTGCCACATTTTGTGATAATTTTATTGTTTGATGAACAAGGATTTAGAATTAGGAGAATTTGTATTCAATATTATATGAAAAATATATTACCATTATATATCTCTTTATTATATAATTAATAAATTCCCATTAGAGCTGTGATTGGCGAATTTACTTTGTTACGATGTTATTGTTTTTGGTAGATATATTGTGATCTATCCAATACCTTTGGTTCTAGTACAAAACTTTTGACTGAGCTAATATAAGCATGAAAAATCCTTTAATGAAAGCAGTATTATCATAATTACATGTTAAAGAATTGTTTTTTTTATAAAATAATGTTTACACACTTTTAAACTATTTTACTAAACTCTAATTAATTAATCTTTAAAATAAAACAAAATTAAAATCTTATTTCATTTTAATGTTTTAGAGAAGTATTTCTAAAAAAACACAATTAAAAAATGTTATACATTTATTATTATTTGAGATTTTAATGCTAAAGATTGATTAGATATAGAGTCAATTCTTAGCACTGATAATTCAAATATGCATATATTAAAAAAAATCTTGTATAAGTCAGCAGAAATTGTCTTAGAATACTGCCTCCTATTCTGTTTCAATTTAAAACACTGCGCAAGTATCCTTTTAAGTGTGACACAAGTTAGAAAGATATATATTAAAATTATCAATATACTGAGAAATTATCAATTCTGAAAATCATCAATACTGAGTTTTGTCAATACTGAAAATTGTGAAGAATGTTTTATTAAACCAAAAAATATGTTAAATTAGTTTAAAATCTTGTCCATCAAAAAGTACTTTTGGCATCAGTTTCATTTAGAAATCCTGTTTTTTACAATTTTATTTTCTTAAAAACCAATTTTCAGTCTATATTATATATATATATATATATATATATATATATATATATATATATATATATATATATATATATATATATATATAAAATGTTATGTGTAAATGTTTATACTTTTATGTTAATGTGCTTTCGACATATATTCCTCAAAATTCAGCTAATATTTAGAAGTAATTCGGTGTTCTTATATTTATTTTTTCATTAAGTTTATATTCTGTAGAAGAGCATAAGTTCTCTTTTTGAGAGTTAAATTTGGAAAGATAACTATATCTTAAGCAGACACACACACACATTATATATACTATTTTATTACAAATTATGCATTTTGTGTTTGCATGTCGTTAGAAACGAAGCATATATCATTAAGAAATCTGACTTAAGCGTATGAAACTATTTTAACAAAGAATTACCTGCTGGCGAAAATTGAGGTTTCTAAATATATTTCATTTATTGTTATTTTACTATATATAGTATTATTTCTATGAAAGGGAAAGTGATTAGCACAAATCATTTCAAAAGAATATGAAGCATTGTTCTAATTAAGTATTATAACAATTATTACTTATTAATAGTTATTTCCTTAGCACGCATGATACTCATTACTAATAGAGTTTCTGTTTGTCTGGTTAGAGACTGAAATCTCTGGGAAGGTATTATTTTTAATCCTCGTTATTTCTCAGTCAGGAGAACAGTTTTGCATTTTCACTCCTCCATCCATTTCCGATCGTTGCGATCTGTTCGTGTCGTTTTTTTCGAACTGAATTTATCCTTGTAGTAGTTTCTATCTCTTATTTTACTTGCTTTCGGAGACACTTTCCTGGTGAATCAGCTGAGTTGGACCGTGAGTCAACCAATTGTGAAACGTTTATCTGACTCAAATGTTTGTCAATACCGTGTTCCGGCTTTTTTCCTGGGAAATAAGTATTTGAATTATTTAAAGCAGTGTCATTCTAATTCTTTCAGGCTTAATTATGTGAATAAAATTACATTAAAAGGTTAAGAAAGTGAAAACCGCGTGGATATCGTGTATTAATTTTTTTAATAGAAAAGGTGGTGTATATACTATTTTAAAAAATTATGTTTTGATTTCGTATAGTAGAGTTATTTTAATTCTTTTATTTTCTGCAAGTAATAAAATAATAATTTTTCAATTGTGAAACACTAAATTTTATAGTAAGATAAGGAAAAATCAGAGTGTCCTTTAATCCGACTTTTCAAGAATTATATACAGCAAAATTTTTAGAACTTCAACTGGAATAGCGAATTTAAAAAAAAAAACATACAAAATATAAAAATCAACTCTCAGGACCCCACTTAGCCTAATTGGATCCCGAAAAAAAACTTCTTTGGGAGCCCTATGTTCACGAACTTTCTATTTGATTCACAACATTTGATTTACAACGTAAAATAAATCTTTATATTTGATTTGGGCCCCTTCTTATAAAGGCCAAAGCAACGACATAAGGCAACTGCCTGCTATGCCCTTTCTTTAGTCAGACTTTGTCAACTCTCTAGAATTTTTCAAATAGTTCACCTTGCTAATGATTTTGCGTTGCTGTACAAGGATACGACGAAAAAGGTATAAAAAAAAATTCTCGATTATAAAAGCGAATCAGTGTTTAAATTTTTAGAATCATTCTCTAATTTTGTTGACAATCATTTTATAATTCTTATCAGCAGTCATGCATAACTACCTGTTTTCCTATCAAGAAAACTAAAGAATTTTTTGACCTAGAAAGTCTGATTTATTTTTCTAACTTCTGCAACAGCTTATGCTTTACGACTTTCAGTTCTAGTTGATTCGTATATAAATTTGCCCCAAGTGTAGAAGAGTGCTTTGATTTGTTAATGTGGCAAAAACACAAGTATTATTTTAAACCTGCTTAAAAATATATTTAAACATGCTTTTTAAAAAAACAATTCGGCAAATAATTTACATTTCCCTTTTTTGGCTTTTTCAAATTTTCCTCTGGCATTTTCAGATTTACATTTTTGATTAATTATCCTTAATTGCCATAATTAAACGAAGATTGTCCATCTCAAATACTGACTTTCTACAATGGAAAGACCAAGGTTATATTCATTTGTAAAATCTTTTTGATATTTGCTTGTAAAAATTTTTAAAAAAATAACGCTTTTTATGAAAATGTTGAATATTTTTAGCTAACTTCAACTATCTATCACCCAAAAACTAATCTTACCTTGCATATGATATATTTTCTAAACTTTTTTTTTTTTTCATTTTTAAGTGCTCTCAAACTTGTGTGTTTTTTGTGTAGTATGACAATTTTCATCCAATTAGAGCATTATTGGCGAAATTATCAGTGAAAAATAAAATGTTATGACCTATCATTCAGTTAGTTTTTTTTTTTTTTTTCACATCGATTTTATTATATTACATTACATATGTATTGTGTTACCCAATTATGTTACATATGCATTGCTACACCAGTACAAACTAGACTAACATATCCAGTGCTTCCAAGTGCCAAGTTTAGTTCTGTTCTGTATAATTTTTCTCTATTCATTATATTTATTTTTCATTTCAAATTCTTGCATTATTTTCGTAAAATAATAAAAGTTCCATTTTGTCTCTGTGCGATTTGCATTGTCCTGGTATCGCTCTCCTGAATAAACCAACTTCGTTTTTTGATTTCGTTAAAAAAAAATTCCTAATTGTTTTAAGTTAGTTTCTGAGTGAGACTTATACGGTCTCTATTCATCGAGTAAAAATATACTTGTTACAAATACATTGCAAAAACAATTTTTTTAGCTGCACTCTTGTAGCTTTGTGTGTTTTTTTATACGTTTTCTTTTATGCTGTTCCCACCCAGCGCACAAAACATATTTGAGTGCACATTTAATTTCTTAATGGCATCTATAAATTTCATTTTCATGAAACTGCATTTGAGAATATAGGTTATCAATATATATTTCATTCATTCTATGTAAATATTGAAGTGTTCCTTAATACTTTCAAGGCATCTATAGTTGAGATATTATTTAAACTGTATCTTAATCTTATTAATTTCTGCATTGTTAAGGTTTTACTTGTTGTCATTCTTCCATGAAATTTATTCCATATTTCAGTGTGTCGTTTCTAAAATGACTTTCGAGAGGTATGGAGAATATCGTTTTGATTTCCCTCAAAATATCCGTGATTCATCACCCACTCATTTTTCTTTGATAATACTTTAAGTCTTTTCCTTATTAAATGTATAAAATGCTGAATAATCCGTGGGTCTTTTTTGTAATTTTTCCTAAACACATATTGTTAAGTTTCCTTTTTAATGATTCATCATTAACGTTTAACATTTTCTGCACTTTTTGTATAAAATTTCATGATTATACATTTAAGTAAAATTACGATTATTAAATTAATTTCTTAAGTGCATGATTTTTATCTTTTTTATTGGGTTCCTTTGACTATTACTAAGCAATAGTATTTTTAGGAGACAAGCACATATATACTATTTCTTTTAACTGAAGCCATTCGTTTTTGTTAAGTTTTCTTGGTTCTGATAAATATGATTATAATTATTTTGTTTAAAGCAATTTTATGCTTAGTTTATTTAAACAAGACATCTCTCATTTCATATAAAAATGATGATGCTGTAGTTGTTATTAAAAGTTTTGTTTAAAATTTTGCTATTTTAGGTGAACATTTTTTAATAAATGATGTGATATGTGACAGCTACAATTATCAATATGATTTATAAATTATAAATATTATCTCATCAGTCATTTTTAATAATTAATTTTTATTTTACCTACTATTTTTAAATCATTATAATAAAATTTGAAAAATTGTATACGAAACATTTTTTAATCAAATTATTTGCTATGTATCGGTTAATTGAGATACAATTTTTAGGATATTTTAACCTCTTCCATATTTATGGTTTTATTTTTTGTTTGCTTTTTATTTTCTACTATACTTTAAAAAAATATTTCCCGAGGCTTTAAACAGGAAATATAGACAATTTAATATTAGTGTTTTAAATTGTATGAGGTTGAATTACTTCTTGATATCTCGATGCGTTCAGCCCTCATTTCTAAGCTTCAGTGCTTTGGTTTTCAGTGGAATAGTTCGTGGGTTCGTCTCCTACATCGAGATGAAATATTTATAATGTTTCAAAATCCATTTTAAACAGTTATTCTCTGTGCAATTAGTTCTAGTATATAAAAAGTGGCAGTAAAGCCTAAACCGAACCAAAACAAAACCACTTTCTGGGCTTGTATTACAACAATTTTAATTCTAATTTCTTTAAAATTAAAACTATCGTGTAATACAGCTTCAACAAAAAATAGTAGCAAACCTTTGTGTTATTTTTGACATAATATAATCACAAAACTATAAGTAAAATTGTCATTTCCTTGGCATGAAATTCGTTCACAAATTGAAAAGTAGCTCGAAATTTTTTATACTTCCGCTTTCTATACTTTTCTCATTTAGGTGCATGCATATCAATAATGTAAAGGGAAGAAATTCATCTTTTAGCGGATCGCATTCATTGTAATGTTTGACTCTACGAAATACACCACTGAAAAAAAATATTTTTAAGAGCCTTAATTACATTGCTAAATATTTCCACCCATTGTAAAGAACTTCTTAAATATATGCCAGAAAAAAAGAGAGCGGGATATTCGCCTTAAAAAGGAAACAATCTCGGATATTATTGAATGGCCGTGTTGTCCCAGTTATAATTGTCGTTGTTAAGGCCCAATTATTGCTGATGTGTTAGTTATTTCCCCGTTTAATGATTACAGCTCACCACAATTGAGACAGAATGTGTTGAAGACAATTAATTTTTGAGGATTTCTTTCTGGTTGTTCTTCAGAAAAATCTATTAAGAACGCTAAATTATCCTACATTCAGTTCAGTGGCACGCGTTTGTTTAATGGAAGAAATTCAATTTCTTTTCTAGTGGGAAAAGAAACTAGTTTTCTTTGCTAATAGCTGTCATTAGATTCCTTTTAAATCCAGTAATTTTAAGAAAAATCATTTAAATTCTGTTTAACTGTGTATTACACTGCTTTTAAATATTAATGGATCCTTAAAAATTAGGGTTAATTTTTTGTGACGCTTAGGGGAATTCGAATGTAATATTTACTTCAAGTGTTGTTTTCCTGGGTATAAAAAGATTTTTATAATTATTTTCTGTATTTCGCGAAAGATTTCTTGAAAACAAGTCTTTCTAGTGGATTTCGGATCCAAAATCGACTGGCTAGAACTTTGACAGGTTTTTGTTCCTATAAAGGTTTCTGTATTTTGGAAAAACGTTCACACTAATTGATAGGGATTTCTTTTTTCCAAAAATAATCTTGTCGGTCATCCATGAGATTAACTCTTTGTGAGGTGTGTATTTTTCCACTGCCTAACCCGTTGTTTTTCTTGCACACTTTTATTTCAGTTCTCATTCCCTTGGACTTTCAAATGCTCCTAATTTTTCACCTTTTCCTAATGAATACTTAAAATTCATTCCTTAAGAAATAATAAAAAATTCAGATTGGTAAGAAATTTATCAAGAACTAATGTCTTTGTGCTGATCGAGTATCCTGTAACGATAACCCAGAAATAAAAAGATTAGCCCTTAGAAATACATCTCGCACTGATAACAAAAGAACGTTCTGTACCTCTCAGAGAGTTATAGAGTATTTTCTTGGTATAACTGATCCTTTGGTATTGCAGGTTAGAGAGTTAGAGAGTATTTTCTTGGTATAACTGATCCTTTGGTATTATTGGTTAGAGAGAGATATAGAACGTTCTCTTGGTATAACTGATCCTTTGATATTACAGGTTAGAGAGCTATAGAACATTCTCTTGGTATAACTGATCCTTTGATATTCTTGGTTAGAGAGCTATAGAACGTTATCTTGGTACAGTGAAAGTGAAATTATTTCAATATATCGTACTTTAAACTATAATTATATTTCTTTATAGCATCTGTTTAAACCGTATAATCGCGATATTTTTGGTTTTTATATATTTTCAGGGCTAATTGTAATGTTAGAAGAACTTTTTTTCTATTTATACTTCACAAAAGGATTCTTACATGAAATTATATTATTGAAACACATATTTATTTAAATATTTTAAATGCTAAAAAAGGTATCGTTTTTTAATTTATTGGTAAAAAAAACCTAAAATATTGAATAAAACTAATTTACAACAATACGCATTTTCACCATAAAATATACTTAATGCCAAATCCGAAAAAATATGCTCCAATAAATGAAAGTTTTGCAATAAAACAGCTATAATAAAAAGAAAAATCACTTTTATTAACACTATTTTTAAAAAATAGAATTTGAATTTCATGTGATTTTTCTATTATTCTTTTTTTCCTATATAGTTATAAAATTAGCTTTTGATTTATAATTTAATATAGAGATACATAAAAAGTGAATTGAGTATAAAAAAAATTAAGAAAAGACTCTTAACTGTTAACCACAATTCGGCTTAACAATTGCGGCTTACAAGGTACAATAAATTATCTTAATGCGGAAATGAGACAACTTATTTACCTGTAATAACAAAATTGCCGTATGCAAGAGCTTTCACATTAGCTAAGAATTGCGCGCGCGCAGTCGCTTTTACTTCGTGACGATAAGTAATGAGATGTGTCATGACTCAGAAAATGTCTTTTCCTTAATCACTGATTATGCTTTTTTCTTATATTTTGTACGTTCCGAATGCAATATGCCATACTGCAGTCGAAAACACTAGTTTGGTTTGTTTTTCGATGTACTGTTGCCTTCCCTGCATAACGATTAAATAAACCTGGAACTCGAGTTTTTCAAATGGATTCCGAACCACTACAAACATCCGCCAAATTCACGAGCGGCATTGATTTGCTCTGTTTATCGCTAAATGCTCATTTTTCCCCCACGATAGCTCTGCAAACAACCACACCCGAGATGCGAATCGAACCCACAAACTGTTGAAACCGAAGGCTTGAGTGCTAAACATACGATTGCCATCTCAACTTAAGCTGAAAACCAAAGACTAATCATTCAACTACCAACTGCGATGGAAAAATGTAAAAAAAATTACATTAATAAAATTATTTTATTAATATTTTGGTTATTATTTTTTGAATTACTATATTTGATAACATTTAAAGCCTTGATTAGATTTCAAACTGTAACACGAGAGGTTGTCAGGTATCAAACATTGCTAATTTTCCATTTCACCAGCGCAAATCGACTTTTGATAATACCACGCACATAAAAATTTAAATATATATTTTTTACACCTTCAGTTTAATTTACAAGCATCCAATTGGATTCGAACTCACCAATTGGTGTCGGTAGAACTATTCGATGTCTTTCATTTGTGCCGCTGGAAAGAGTAATAGGATTTTTTTAAAGTTAATAATGGCTTATTACGTTCTCCTGCAAACCACGTAAGCAATATAGTGGTTACTATCTCATGGTACATGTTGGCAATGGAATGGTTTATTTTCACTTTATCAATCCGTGGGTTCAATTCCTACCTCAGAAGTGGATATTTGAAGTGTATCAAATTCCCTTTGAACTAGAAGACTTTGTGTAGAACAGATTTTTTCGTACCATATTCTTAGGTGTCTAGATTTGTCCTACGACATCCTATTAGATTTACCTATTCTAGTCTATGACTTTTTGATGATGAATAACTCGTAGATCTCGTCTAACATAGAATGAACATGGAGGTTAGCGACAACAACAAAGACTATCTGCGGACGAGCAAGCAAATTAAATCACTTACTGCTCTCTGAAAGCAATGCTCAAAAACTAATTATAATAGATTTTACAGCGCATGTTTCATTAGTGTTCTTATTTTGTTATCAATTAATTTCTTATTTGTAAAAAATAATTGAATAAATTAAGAAAAGCATATTAAAAAAATCATTTGACTCAAACATTTTTATGTATGTAAAAGAAATAAAAAAATACTTTCCCCTGTGCTTTATGTATAAATGTGTCATTCATAATGTTCATATAGGAAAAATAGTTTGATATCGTTGAAATTTAGTTAAAAAAATATGATTGCATTTATTAATGTTAAATGTGTTTAGAGTAGAATGTTAAAACAATCTGATATACGTAATTTTTTAATATTTTAAATAATATGTAACAATTACGCATCGGTTTATAATAATTTTACTACATTTGTGGAGAATATTTGTTCACCTCGATTTATAGCACCAGTTGTTCTTGTTTTCATTATCTTTCATACACCCCCGAATTCAACCTTTGCATGTCATTGAAAAATTGTTACTTCTAGTAAGTCTGACTCATTTTCTTTAAAAGGAAAAAGGGGCAATTTAGATCTGGAAAAAAAGAGAAAGAAACGGTTTGTAATTAGCCGTATCGGAAATCATAGATTGTTGAAGGTCGTTCCGGGAAAACGTGTTTGCCCAATCCAATTGAGCAAGATTTTTGCTGCAAAGAATGCTAAAGTTTTTTTTTTCTTTGTTTTTATATATGAGATCAAGTCTGAAAAAAAATAACTGGGAAAATACCAATTTTAAAAGATGTTTGAGCAACTTTGTTTGAAAAGAGTTTTTCTTTTTCTTGATTTCAAGGACTATGGTTTAAACATTCTCACAACATTTTTTTAAAAAAAGAATAAAACATAATCGGTTACATAACATTTATCAATAACATTGTTTTTCTTTGAAGCAAAAATAAAAAACTAATCGAAAATTATTTTTAAATCTTTTCTTGACGAAAATAAAATAGTTTGTACCGCTAAATTTGACATCTGCAGTATTTTAAAAATTTAGGGCAATATTTTATTAAAAGATCCACTATAAATAATCTCATTTTATTTTATAAGTGATAAATCCTCCTAATATTAAAATTTATGAGCAGGATGCTTGAAAATGTTTGAAAATTATACAGATTCTCTTCCATTTTTAACCTTAACGGGTTTCGTGTTTGAATTTAGATGATTCCGGTTGAGCAAGCTGATTTTTAGACTGGTGTGAATTTTTCCTTGGATATTGTTTCTCAAAAAATAATTCAAGATTATTGTTACTTTTTAATTGTTTTTAACTAAATAATCATTCAATTGTTATTAGAAATAATTTACATTTAATTAATTTTAGAGTAATTATTTCTATAAAATAAGCATTTATTTTGTTTATTATGTGGTGTTTCTATATTTTAATTGATTTCAGTGATTACATTAATATTTGTCAATTTACAGACAATATTCTCAAGGTATAAAATAATTCTGAATATTGATTTTAATAATATTTCTTTGATTTAAATGCTGTGGACAGTATATATAAGTAATAATTAATCGTAAGTAATTAATTGTGTTGTTTAATTATATTAATATTGAGGCGCTACAAAGGAAACAGCCTAACATCACGAAATCGTTGTAAAGTTTTTAGGAAATTTGCAGTAGAATGCTTTTTTCTTCAGACTTTTCAGGGATAGTTGCTCATTTGCAAATAAGAAAACCCTAAAAACTTAAAAGTACTTTCTACGAAGAGATGCAGTAGCCATCATTTATGATAAGCAGTGGTAAATATTTGGTATTTGTAACTTATTGTGTTTATGTGAGGAAAGTTCTTTACGATTAGTTTATAATTATTTATACAAAGAGATTAGCTTTCATCTAGGTAATACACATAACGCATATTTTTACATCACAAAGTAACAGACATACTTAAATTAGACGAATATATTCTTATCAGTACCGTTAGAGGTCATAATCATCGACAAAATACTGTAAATAATCAATTGTGTAAAAAAATGCCTAATCTAAGATTGTAATAATCAGTTAAATAAAAGATTGTAGAGTCGAACAATCTAAACTTAACTCATTAATAGTTATACAGTAATGGATGTCAACCTTAAATGAAAAAAAGTAAATTTTTCATATAAATTTATTAAAAAATGGCTTTACGTACCTATTAAATAAGTGTTTGCAAATATGTAGAACTAGATTAAAAAAAAAGCTAAATTATTAATTTTGCACTTTGTAGTTTAAATTAAATTTTGCATAAATAATGTGATCAAAGGGTTAAATCTTCAGTATTGTTATTCAAATGGATTTATTTTGAATTTGTTTGATTTGTGTGTTTGTTGTGGTAGTAAATCCCATTTGACATTTATTTTTTAATTATGCTACTCAAAGTTATGCTAAGATTCTATCTTGAAAGTTTACTCTTTAATCAAATAACAACTTTTCTCTCTCTTCGGCTTCTAAATTCTGAAAAGTACGGTTTTTCCTCTACTTTTTTTTAATTTTATATATTGTTGTTGCCAACATTTACATAGAATAAGAAAACACATTTCCCATTTTTCTTAGTGAGTTGTGCAAAATAGTATCTAATATTTAGGAAATAAAAAAAATACTTGATAACACGTGATCGTCGTGACATAAGTCCGATTGGGGGCGGGACTTCGCATTCAAATGAGGAAGAACGAAAGAAAAAAAAAAGCTTTAGCGAGCACGCGCTCGGCGGAGAAAAACCGTGACTTGCTGGTTTCAACTTTTTTCCGAGCTAAACATTGCGCCAAAACCCTGTTTCATGTTCTATCAGACGGATTACTCGATGCCTGTTCCACCTGATAGATTTGTGTGACCTATCTTCGACGGCCTCATCGTAAACTTGTTACTCGAAGTCGAGGAATCGAAGTGTTCGAAACTGGCAGCAGTTGCTGCCTTGCCGGATGATTCAGCTGGTCGTGCATGGATTATTGTCGCTCTGTGACTCAATGCGTGTGTTTGTTTACCTTCAGAAGCAGATGCTGTGCACTGTGCTACTGTGTCAGTTTTTATTTTTTTAGAGTGGAGTGCATAAACATATGCCATTTTGTATGCTGCTCGCAAAATTGATGCTGCAGACGATAAATTTGGAATTATTATTTTTTGTCAGAAACAGCATTTCTAAAAAGCGATTAATTTATAAAAATTATTAGTTTTTATTTGAAGTTAAATTGATTAAACATCTCATAGACCAAACGATAATTTTAAATTGAAATTTTGGTTTAGAATCTATAATTTAATATTTTTAAATTTTTAATTATTTTATAATGTTAAGAAACTTAAATGAATTTTTTTTTAATTAATAAATTAAATGTATACCTGCTAATTAAAGAAAATTTTCCTTTTAACTGTTTGAGTTTTATAAGTTCCTTTTTTAGTGTGATTTATAATACGAATATTGATTAGATCTACGACTCTTGCTTATCTTCGCCTTTTGAGTGAGAATTTGAGATAAACGTGTTTACATTGTGTAAGCGGAAAATTTTTCTTGTGTTTATTCAAAAGGGAGAAGTTATTACAAAAACGGATATAACCCGGAACAGATCAAGATAGAATAATATCCTAATATTTACGCTGGTATGACTCGCTTTAAATATAGTATACAATGAGTAGGGCCAAATGTGATTCTACTTCTTCTAACCTGTGGTTCCAAGAGGATTACCGTAGCAGCTCTCAGTTCCGTTCCAAGCAAATGCCATTAGTAGTTGAATCCAGTAGTGTCTGGGATAGTGGTAAAACGGAACAATCGGACCGGTCCCAGTCCTCCAAGCTCAACAAATACAGCCTTGTGATTGTAGTTCCAGCTTCAGTGAGCGATCCCAAAGAAGATGCGAATAATTCACCATCACAAAATAGCAGTGTCATTATTCAAACTGATTCTGGGGTTGGGTCTATGACTCCATCGCCCCCTAAGACTCCAACTCCGGATTATGACTCCCTGGAAGATGATGCCGGATCTCCTACTCATACTGCTGTCACCAAGAAAGTCCATTTTTCCATAACGGAACCATCCTCACACTCCCAAAAACCTTCCACCAAATCTTCTTGGCGTGACTTGTTGGTGAGTGATGAGCATTTGGATTACCATTCGGATCACTTGACGTACTGTTATCGCCAAGAGTGGGTGAACGGTGATGCAAAATCGAAAGCGTTTTCGAAGCACCACTTGTCGACCACGATACTGCATGATTTGGAAAAGATATCCTCTCGGTCCAGACCCGAGACTAGGAAACGCAGTGGTATAAAACTTGTACGCAGAGCTAGTTCTTTGGATCGTTTTGCGGAACTGAGGTACAGCCATAGATGCCAGGATCGTACACCATTTTTATGCGATCCTGACCCTTTGAAAGAACCCGTTACAGTCACGACCAAAAAGAACGCTGGGAAGACTTATAAAAATAACAAGACATCAGAAAGGTAACGTTGAATTTATTTCCTCATTATTAAGTATTTTGTTTTAAAATGCTTAAGAATATAAAAATAATTCTGAAATTAACTCGTACGTTCCTTGATATGAATAATGTCAAATAATAATTTTGGATAACATGTTTTTGTTTCTTAGACAATTTGTTGTTTCATGGCAAATAAAAGTTTATGATAAGATTCCTTATCACTATTCCGAACATTAAATTTATGTAATGTAACATTGTTTGCTACTGTAAATATAATGCTTTAATCCAGTTCTAGAAATATCGAATAAGAAACCTTTTAAATATAAACTATAGACCATCCTAAATTAAAAATACTATCGGAATTTTTAAAATGTGTCACTTTCTTAATTTAGAAATAAAATTTTAAATTCTCTTTGCAAAGTCTGTCAAGACAGCTTCAGTTTTTAATGATTAACATATTTACTTGCTTCATTCGAAATTTTAAAATTAAGAAGTAATATTTACTTTTGAATTTGCGGTTCGAAAGCTATTTATTAAAGTACTATCGTATAGATAATTTGGTGAAATTTTGCTTTTATTAATAAAATTGATTTAAATAAAACAAGGAATAAGTTTTTCAATGAAACCAATTTTATTTCCAAATATAATAAAATATATAATCTTTAACAGTAATTTTTTGTTTGTATATCAAATAAACTTCCAAACTACAAGCTCAAAAATAACTTTATATTATTCATATTTGTACTAGATCCGTATTATTTTCAAATGTACTATTTAAGAGTTACTGTGCAAATATTTCAATTAGAATATTTTTTTATTCAATCGAATTTCAACAGGAAGTAAGATAAAAAAAAAATTTTCAATATTTTTCCATTGCGTTTCAAATTTTAATGATTTTAAATAACGAAAAATACAGTGGAACACGCGGATAATTTTTTCCCCTATTACAAAAAAACATAGCTAGAATATTATGTGTGCATTAAGTATGTGTGTTTTCTTTGAGAGTATATACCAATTACATCTATAAGAAACACTGAAATATTTTTTCTGTATTGTGTTTGAGGGATGTCAATTTTTTTTATGTGTGAGAGAGAATTTCCCTTATGTAATGAAAATAAAATTCTAATAAATCTTACAGAATAGTAGGTTTTTTTTTTTAAAAAAAATTTATGATTAGTCTCGTTTGAAGTACTTCCATTAATCATTAACTGTTGTTTTTAGCAGTTTGTTTAGTATATGACGAATTCAGTTTAGATAATTTAATGATTCAATCTGAAGTCATGGACATTCGGATTGAATCATTAAATTATAAACAATTTTCAACATTGCAAAAAGTATGACTTGTTTAATGATTTTAAGGTTTTATCACTATTCATAGTTTGAAGTTATAAATGTTGCATCTTTTGTGGTAAAAATTATGATAATCGAAAGAATAATTTCCTCTTATAGTGATTATTTCAATCCTATATGAAAGATGTTGTATTTATTATGTTTATGTTTAAATGAGATTGCTGTTGCTAAATTATACTTACAATGGAATGCTCGTCATCAAAATGTTTTTAGACTTAGGGCATTAGAAACTTTCCCATCAGGCAATGGTATAACTCAATGTATGTTATAAAGTTTTTGTAATCGTGATCAAAATGAGATGGATGCATGTGGCAAACGGACAAATAAATTTACGTATTTATATCGTAGATGTATGTATGTTCATGCATATTTACGTACATGAACGTTTATATAACCTTATTCTCGGCAAAATCATGAAGAGCATTTGGTATCGTGTAATACGTGCTCACGTGCACTTGCTTTTCCTGTTGTTGATTTTGAAGCGAACTAGTGATATTTTTGTGACGACTGATCAGTGTGTTGTGGTGATCACTAAAGTGCAATATTGATCAAGATCTGTGTTTTTGCAATTCAAACGCAGAAGCAGACGATAGGAAGCAGAAGTGCACCAGCAGCAATTTCATAATGAATTAGTTCTTTATATTGACATACCACCTCAGAAACAAGAATTTTTCAATCCTATCTGGCTTTTGATTATGTTTATCATTCCCACGAAAATAACTCATGACTGTTGTTAGTAAACATGTGAATTGCCACTAGTCAATTTCTTTCAATTCTATAATCGACATTCCAGACGCAAACAAGGCGTATTGACATAACAAGGCGTATTGATATTGGCTAGTATTGACATAAAACAACTTTTAACGTAGTTTAAATTTAGTCAAAAAAATTCAACTTTTAACACAGTCATTGCAAATCTATGCACAATCTAATGTCAGCAGTAATTCAGGTGCAGGGTAACCTCAGTTTCTCACCAATTTGGCGCGATATTGTTAGTGGTGTTGCTTAATTTCTGGTTGATCTATCGGTTTGGTTGGTTGGTTTGTCGCTCAACGGTCATTTTTTTCTCACAAGGACTAATTAGACCAGGACCCACGGTTTAAAGTGGATTCCAAACCACTACGAACATCCATGCCCAAGGTGGGATTCGAACTCACGAACTGTTGAACCGAAGACAAGAGGTTTGTCTATCGCGTTTCCAGCTCCATCCTGTTCCTTCAAACAAAACAAGCTTGGCTTGGTGAAAAAATCAACTTTTTTTCACCAATAGGCACTTTAAAGAATATTTTTTCCCAGATGCATCTTAAGATCCATCCTTGGAGTCTCCATACGTCGTAAGATTCATTCCAGTTACTGAGTCGACACCTGAACTTGTATTATGTGTTTTCTAGACTCTGCTATCGGAGAACAATTAGGCTTCAAGACTATTTTTGTCTTATTTTTTTTTTATTTATTTATTTTTTTAACAGAATTTGCAATTTGTGGGTATATCTAGTTTTTATAATGGTTTGAAATCTTAATTACTTAAAATATAGATTTCTGTCTAAATAATTACTCGTGTGCGAAAAATGACATCGACAAACTGAATTTCAGTTTGGATCCATATCTAAGGATGAGATTAACTGTATTGTCCTTTAATTGTGTGTGTCTTTAGTTCAACAGAATACAAATTCGACTTCTGTCTTAAACTTCATATCCGTAACTATTTAGAAACCGTTTCAAGTTGTAAATCCTAGTCTAATTTGCTTTCATGTAAAAAATAAAATCATTACACAGACATTTTTTCAAAAAAGAAAATTGTATGTGAAACTTAAGTATCTTTACCCAAAAAGGCTGAAATAGCCATACCGCTTTTTTAGTATTATTGTATCGAGAATTTTTAAGATGTAAAATCTTTCTATTCTGCTAAAATAACGAAAAATATGATGAAAAACATTATTTGTTTTAACTTAAAAGCATAAAAAATTTTTAAAAAAATATCGCTTTTACAAGCTGCAATTTTTTATTACAATTGTTTCATTGTGTATAGCTTAAGATTTTCAGAATACTGTATTATTAGGTGTTGTTCAAAGAACATTTTTGCTTGATTGCAAAAATCAAGCAAATAAAAAAATTCAAAAAAGCAAAAATTAATAAATTTTTAACATTAACTATTAACATTTTTGGTATATTAATTCAACAGAAAAAAGAATATGTAATCTTTATTTCTAAGATTAGACCTTTTTGCAGTAAAACAATTTAAGAATTATTTTTATTCCATTAAAATTTGCAACACTCGAACATCAAAAAGTGAATTTAACCACTGATTTTTCAGTGATTTACCTATCTCAATATATTCGAAATCACAATATTTTTGCTAAATAAAATGTTTGATTAAGAAAATAAAATAAATTTCCTAATCATTCTTATTTGAATATATAATTCATTTTACGTTGTTATTTTAAAACTCTTCTTGAAATAAATTAATTTTAATACAAAATCTGAAATACTTTTACTATTAACCCCTTGACTGACGAATTAAATGGAATTTGATGCGACAAAAAAAAACTATTTAATTTCGCTTAATTGAACTACACCATCAATTTACACCATCATCCCCACTTTCATATAATGCATCCGGCTTATACATGTTACGGGGATTATTTATAATCTTTACTAAACTCAAATATTGGCTAGTATAACATTCACCGTGCGAGACTTCTGCTAAACTGAACTCTTACTTTCAGTGTGCTTTTTTAAATGAGAATCGTCGAACGAGTGAAGCAACTATGTAATCTAATTGTAACTTGCACGGCGTCCGCCGAAAGAAGCGCTTGACGAGTCTGACTCGTCAAAGTCTGTGATGGCCCAGGAAATCAATGACGAGTCAGACTCGTCAAAGTCAGTCAAGGGGTTAAGCTTTAATATTAAGTAAAAGCTTTTACTTAATATTAAAGCCCAGCTATACATCAAATAAGGGTGAATTATACAAAACACATCAATATCAATCAAAACTTGCAACCATAACCGTACCCTTATGGTACAAAGTCCATCTAACCATATCCTGAATAAGTAATTATTTACCGAACAGAACTTTACACCAATTATTCTGTGTTAGAATATATCTTTACGTTTCTTATAAATGTACAAACAACTTAACTTGACTTTAATACCGCGTGAAATAAAATTTAAAAAAAACACACCTTACACCGCCCTTCTATTCAACGCTGATACAATCTGTTGTATCAACTTTTTACCTTTTTTCGCCAATCCCTGGGAGAGAATCATTAAGTTAGACCTGATCTCCACGCTCCAATTTCTCTTGCTTCTTCTCTAGGTCATGCTGGAAAAGGATTCGTTCTTTTATTTTTTTTATTTTTTTTAACTACTTCCTTCAATGTCTTCCTCAAAAATTTTCGTTTTCATCTTTTTTATTTTATTTCTGGCGTTATTTATAAAACGCGTAAACCGCCTCTCTGTCCTTCCATCAAGGTCCTCGACCTTATCCGGCTGCTTCCTCACTGCTGGGGGGGGACTTCCTTTTAAAGAGAAACGTTCGCTTTCACCTTTATTTATTTATTTAAAAAAAAAGAGAGATTACGATTAATTAATTGAAATCAAAGATTTGTTTTATACTGATTACTCCTCCGGCTTATGTAACTTTTGTGGCTATAGAAGCAATTATTTTTGTTTCTTGTAATGTAATTCTGATGGTTGGAGGACATTAAATATAATTAACAATATCGAATTATTAAACATCACTCAAAAGATGAGGTCAACAATTGAGCTGGCATTCATCACTTAAACCTTGTACAGAATACAATTGAAGTTGTTCTGTCCTGTGATTTAACACGCAATCATCAATGGGATAACCTTTAAATAAATTGAAGGTCAAATGTTATACCTTCTATGTGTTTTCCACTTTTTTTTATTTATAATTATTAAGTTTAAATATTGATTTTGAAACTACGCTTACTATGATAATTTAGATAAATCAGTTTTAAATTATTTATTATTTAGATTTATTTCTATTTTATCGATTCTTAAATCGTGCTAAATGTTTTTATTTTATGTTTATAACAGCTAGTAGGTTCGATTCAAACTTAGAGTAGGAATGTTTTTAATGGTTCGGAATATACTTTAAAAATTTTGGGTGCCGATCAAATTAGCTCCCGTTTGCAAAAAGTAACCAGAATTATAAATCAACCCAAAGTTTCTGCAACTAAGAAACTCTCTTTAATTTCATTAATTGAATGCTTCATTTACTATAAATCCATTAACTTTATAAAGAAGAAATTGGTGAAAATGATAAAATAGTATATATTGTTTTTAAAAATTAACTTCTTATTTGTTGTTTTGACGGTGTTTATACTTATAAGAGAAATTTATTCACTAAGGATATATATAGTTATAAAAAAAATTTATATACAATTTTAATATTAAAATTTAGCAAAACTCAGAAAAAGGGGAATTTGCAAGTGAAACATTCAATTATAAAGCGTTTTTGAATAATAAGAATACAAGATGTTTTCAATAGTATACAAATGTAGTTAAAGTATTAGAAATTATACTTAAATTGTGAAATATTTTCTGTCTTGTATTTTATAATTTTTTTCTGTATTAGAAATGTGTGCAAATTAACACAATAACATAAAACAAAAATTCGAAAGTGCAAGCCTTAAGCATAAAAAAATATTTATTTGTTTATAAATATCAAATATTTAATATTCTATTATAATTATTCATATCGTGTTTGAATTTGAAAAGGGGCATTTTTATTTAGTTCTACGGCCTTAAAAAGTTTGCTATTTCATTCTAATGTATTCAGAATGTTTCAATGTTTTATTTTTTGGAATATAAAACCTGTTGAAAGTTTTTGTTTACATTCTATATTTGACAAAATTGTTCCATTTAAAAACATGTCATAAGTCATTCGCGGAAACGTGCAAATTCAATTCTAAACAGGAAATTTTTCATGATATAAGTTGAAGTGAATACAAATTTCATGCATTAAAAGTTAAGATTACATATTTTAGAAAAATTAATTATAAATTTATAGTGAAATTTCTGAATTCAAATGTGTTTATTTTCTGCCAATTATCTACTCTAGCATGTGTGATTTCCCATTCCTCTCATCTCTTTTATAGTTGAAAGTAAGCCTTCGGCTACTGATAAAGCAATGTGCATCGGATTAATACACACATTGCCTTAATATTTGATGTCTATTCGGCTGTCTACTTCTTCATTTGATCGCAATTTTAAAATTAACAAATATAGTTTAAGTTATCCCTTATTGTGCAGCTCACCAAGACTTAATGGCCGGACTGGTTCTTCGGAATGAAAGATTACAAATTCGATTCCAACACTTGGTGATGAGTGGGTGCTTGGTAGTTTTCTCTTGTAACCGACGACCCATTATCTCTCTGCCGTAGGCTATCTGCTATGCACTGTTGCATTGACCAATAATTATATGCTAACAAATTCATCAATTTTGCTGAAGCCACAAAAAATATTATGATTAATAATATTAAAGTAAAAAGTGTGTGTGTTTTGTTTTGTTTCTCTCCTCTGAATAGAATAATTTGCCTTATTCGAACATAAAGTAATACAAATTATTCATTTATAAAAAGATAAAAAAAAAAAAGTTTATAATTATATAACTTTTTATTGCTGATAAAATGTTTATTTAATTTTGGATTTTGTACTCCCTATTCAACGGGACATGCGCAACATCGTTGCACACCTGTTGATTTCTCGCAGATGCGTTTTCTTCCATTTACTGTTTGTTTCACTTTTTCTCATGGAATGAATTTTCTAACTATTCATTATATTATTCCATATTTTACGAGTACTTTTTTACGAAGGTCAAATGTTTCGAAGCAGCTCTTCAATGGACATAAAACTTAGATTTTTTATTGCCCATTATTTATTTTTCTGCCCCTGAAATCGTCACGGGCTCTTATCGATAAATTAATCTCTGATCGTAGTATTTGAAGTGGTCGAAAAACAACGAAACCACTGCAGTACGTGTTGATTTTGAAATGCTTATATTTCCTTTCCTCAAAAGCTCAAAATAATCGTAAGAAAAAAGTATTTTACTTTTTTTAGGGATCTAATAAATGAAACTATTAAATAAACTTTTCCTTAATTTAATGTAATGTCTTCTATTTTTAACAGTAATTTTATCAACAATTTGAGATAAATGTATTTTCCCATCAAATTTTTAGTTAATTTCAAATTATTAATTTTTATCATTCAAAAAAATTCTTAAATTTTGAATTAATTATTTTATTTGTCTCCAAGTGGCAATGTACTCATTGTTTTCTAAGTGGACTTAATTATGTGTTACGATGCTCAAGAGCATAATTTAGCATAATTATGCTCTTGAGTTCGATCCCCACGTACAAGACCGGCATTTTTAATGGTTCATAATCTGTTTTTAGTAATGAGCTTCCATAGAACGAGCTTTAGAGGGTAAACAGGGACCATAGAGCCACAAAGAAATAAAAGTATTTGTGATTCAATTATTTGTGTATTAGCAGAGGTGTTTGTCCTTCAAAGAAACTCATTAATCAGTCAGTTATGTAAATTAATACCACATTAAACTTCTCAGCATAATTATGCTAAATTTCTTACTTAATAAATATCAAAAATACATTCATTCATTAAAGTTATGTATTTTAACGTTAATAGAAGATTTTTACAGTGTTAATTTCAAATATGTGAAAATAATTTACAATAAATAAACTTTATCTTGATTATTTTTAATTCTGCATAATATTGTACGATATTTAAAAAGTACCTGATGTCTAGTTAACGTATTAAATATAAATATAAAAAAATAAAATTTTAAAAATATATTGTGGAATTATTTTTATCCTTTAATTAATTGACAAAAAATAGTTTATGAATAAAACATAAATATCAACTACAACTTATGATTCAGAATTGTGCTTACAGGTTTTAAATGTAGAATTATTGTGAGTACAGAGAAGTTCATAAAGTTGCATGTACTATTTTTCATAAACAACTGTAACTGTATGCTCTGGCTGATCCTTCAAAGATTATTTTTAATGCCGTTGTTGTAAGCTGTGGGAATAATACACCTGAGTATCGCATTTATTTATTTTTTAATCTTTAGATTATTTTATCTTTCTTATGGCATTTTTACGAAAATCAGTGTTTCACTTGTTTTGTTTTTGTATATTCGCTTCATTTACTGATAATTTATACGTAATCCTCTGAATTGTAAATTGAATCCTTATATTTTATTAACAACAAATATTACCGACTCTCTAAATAAAAAAATTGCATTTGAATTACTAAATTGAATTATAAATTACTTAAATGAATTACCGAATCGAGAAGCAAACTATAATTTTCATCTCCATTTTAATACAAACTTTTTTATAGTAACAATGTTTTATATAAGGGGGAAAATATACGACCTTAGACTGTTTGAATAAAAATTCTAAATCGAAACAATCCAATTGAAAATATTTAATTATATATATTTATCGTTCCAGATAAAATAATATCGAGGTTGTTCTCTAAGTGTGACAAAAAAGAACATTTTGTCATTTACTCTTAAATACTACTTTCTCTAATGAATTCATTGCTTTGTTGGATATAATGACTTGGTAAATATTTGTTGTCTCTGCAATTAATTTCTCGACAGGTGGTTCTTAATTGTCTCGCGTTTAAAAAAATTCCTATTATGTTTTAACTTCCTGCTAGACAGTAAGTCAGATAATAGAGTTTTTTTCAAAGATTTCATGTCTTTTGTTAGATGGGAAAATGCATGTAAATACCACTACTTTCCTATGCTTTTAATAAAAGAATACGCGGTTCTTAAAACAGATTGTTTATTGTGTACATATATATTTTGCGACATCATGCAAATTCTCCTCTTAGCATGAAAACTATGCATCCTGCAATTTTTTATAGGATTTTGTTTTTTAAATTCATTCCAAAAGACAGCTCAATTCTTAAATTTCGATTTAGCAAGTTAGATATAAAATCTAAATTCCAAAATTCAAGTATTAATTATAACCTTTCACCTTACTCTTAAAGCTGTTTCTATTCTAATAAACTAATTTTGCTTTTATTTGAATTCCATATTGCAGTCGGGAGATGAATTCCATTTCTGGTAGCTGATTATTCCGCTTTGCAATTCAAATTTTGATTATCAAGCCAAAGACTTTTGTTTCTAATTGTGGGCGATACTAATAAAAGTAAAATATTTGTCTTTCTTGTGGAGTGTGTTTTGGTTAAGATTGAAGTATTATTTCATTTAAAAAATTCAATTCAGAATTTACCACTTCGATATACAATATTGAAATATTTGTAATTAGAGTTCTAGCGGATCCAAATTCTAATTCTTAACAAAGAATCCAAATGTCAAGTGATTCAGTTTTGTGCAATTTATAGTTGACGATTGGAACTTCTACAATATTATTTGTCCTTTCTAATTGTATTGGTTCACAAACCTTATAAATCCTCCTGGCAATTACTCTTCTGCTCTGATAGAACATCCTATTTCAACAACACATTGTTCATTAGTTTTAAATTTCACAATAAATTCTGGTAATTTAAGAACTAAATATCTATTTTATATGAAATGATGCACAAAAATTTAAATTTAATTATTATTTAGTTTTAAAATATTTCACTTTTTTACTATTATTGAATAATATCTTTATTAACTCTCATTTTATTTTCATTTATATCAATCTGTATTTCAAAAAAAAGTTAACGTTTTCCGATTGCTTGAAATGAAATGACATTCTGAATCTTGGCTTCTATTACCACTGTAAGTTTTGCTTTATGTTCTATATGGAATTTATTGTAGCTCTCTTATTTAAGAATTTTCCCATAATATTTAGGTCTTGTTGGTGCTATTTTATAGAAAGTATACTTACTTATATACAGTTGAATGTGCGATCTCTTTTATTCCGTGTATGCGCGCGCACATTTGATTCAAGTAAATTTACCTTTTTATATTTAATATTCTTAAATCACACGTTTTGTAATGAAAATAACTTATTCAAACTTGCATTGAAATTTTATTTTTATTATTCACTTACATTTTTGAAGTTTTTCCACTCTAAATCAACTTTTACTATTTGTTTTTTCTAATATAAATTTAACTTCGAAGTCGGAGCTTTTTTCACAGCGAAATGCATTATTTTTTAAATTGAACTTTTAAAAATATAAAAAGTCTCCTAGTAAAATCCCCTTTTGAATTTTTACAAAGTACTATTTAAAGCTTTTTTAATTGCAAAGATGTCAATACTTCAATTTTCAATGCTTCCTCAATTTTTAGAAATTTTATTGTTTCTAATTTGTCAAAGATCTTGTAGCATTTTAAGGTATTACATGTTTTATTATTTGCCGATTGATTTTTTTAAAAGGCAAAAATTACTGTATTAAAAATACCTGGTTAAAAAATTGCTTTGTTATTATAAAAAAACTTTAAAAACTAGTATGATCCATATTATTTTTTTCTATTTAAAATTGATTGTACTTTTGACTTGTATTAAATCAATTTAGGAAATTATTTCCATTTTATTTATAAAAAACAATTATAGTAAGTGATTATGATGGGAAATTTTGTCCCGCACATTGTTAGAATTTTATTTAATTGTGGATTTGCTATTATTCTTTTTGTTTAATGACTTAGATTTGTCTTGTCTTTACAAAAGTTGAATTTTTTTTCTACTTTTTGAAATTAAGATGTGGATGATTTTGCAGAAGTTTATTTTTTTATGCAATTTAATGTCATTTGTTTTGATTTGTTTTAAGTAAATTAAATATATAACTTTCTTCATTCTCCAATTCTAGTTTACCTAATTAATTAAATCCAGTGTCATATATATATATATATATATATATATATATATATATATATATATATATATATACTGCAAAAAAGTTTCTTTAAAATGATATTATTTTATTTTCCATTATAAATTCGTCATTTTAGTAAGTCACTCCATTTTCCTGAAAGGTTGACTTAGTTTATTTATATAGCGCCTTCCGTTTTCATAAATGTGCATTCAGTATTACAGAGAATTTAAAAATAAGAGTCAAGACAATTAGAGAGAGAGAGAGAGAGAGCGCAAAAAAACTCATTAAAATAACTTTATATTGCAATATTTGTATTAATTATTTTAATATTACTATCTCTCAAATCCTTTCTTGAATTATGTTAAGATACCTGTTTTTAATTAGAGAGAGAGAGTTATATACATATAGATATTATTAAATATATTATTATAAGATATAGAGATATTCTTCAGTACTTGACATAATTTTCGCAGGCTTTGTTTTCGTACAATACATTTTAATTCATACTGTTTAGTCTATTTATCTAAAAAAAATCTGTATTTCCTTTCCTATTCAATTAATAATTTAATAATTCGAAGTATTAATAGTTAAGCAGATATGAATTGATTTTTAACAATCGTAAGCTAGTAATTTATTTCTTTGTTAGTAAAGTTAGTTTATTATTAGCAATCGTTCGATTGTTAATAGATTAAAAAGCTTATTTTTTGTATGCAGTAACATTGAAATACTTTGTTGTGTAAAAAATATAAAACAATTGATTATATTTTTAATGGAAATATCAATGGCAACATCCTACTTGTTGTCATTCAGTTTTCACGCAATTTTTCTTTATAAATATGCTGATAATGAATTTTTGACAGAGTTTTCGAGAATGTCTTAAATATATAAATGCTTTACTCGATGAAATCGCTAAATATTTATGAGAAACCCACTTGTGGATATGCCGCGAATTCAGACAAATCCGGCTACTTTTATAAATATATAAAAAAGGAAAAATCTGTATAAATATTAGAGGATTTTTTTCCCTTTAACCTTTATTACAAACAGTATAATTACTTTGTATTGGGATGTTAGTTTTCTTGGAATCAAAAATATAAATCTCCTTTTGTTGAATCATAATGAAGCGCTGAAGAAAAGCAAGCCATGAATTGCTAAACATGTTTGCATTGTGAACTTCTCAAATGATGTCAGCCATTAAAAGTGTTGTGCCGCTCAAATGATGCTCGTTTTAATTGGTAACATTTTCCTCAAAATTGTCTTTTGAAGGTTTATAAGTGTCAAGAGATTTCACCCTTCGGTATTGGAAATAATGGAGCTGACCTCTCTTCTGTTCTCTCACTCTCTGGCAAACACTTCAAAAATTTCAGTTACGAAAATAACAGACCAAATTAGGAGAACATATCCCTAAATAAAAGATAATAGTGAAGTTATAAAAAGATTTCTTTTCATTGATTTGAGGATGTTTCCGTTAGAACCTGTTCTTTTATGCAGTTCATAGTAACCGTTACTTTTTCATGGGTATCAAGAAAAAATATATTAATTTGTATGAGTCGTAGATTTTTTTTATTGTTTTATCGCCAAATATTAATGAAATCAAATTTATTAATATTCAAATGAATGACATTACATACACTAATTATCGAAAGTGTTTTTATTAATTTCAAGAATTATTGCTTTCAAAGTATATAATCTATGTGAAGAAATATATTTTAATAGAGATATTTATTTTCATCATTAAATAATTATCTATTTAATAAATTTCGATTTTGATTGTAAATTAAATAACTGATCTAGCTATTAACAGCTATTAGTTTAATCTGTTCTTGTTTTTTTTTTTTTTTTTAATAAATAAAAGTATTTTTTAATCTTAAAATCAACTTTGCTTGTTATTTTGAATTTATGTAAACAAATTTGGGTTAATAGACAAATACTTTAAATGCATATGTAAATTATATTATTATTGTAAAAATATAAAATTGTTAATATATAATTTAAAACTTGCCACTTTTTTTTTTCAAGTTATAATCTCGATTATGTTACCCCTAATATTGAAAATTAATGGTGAAAAATTCCACCTATGAATTTTTTAAATTTATTCTCTCTTATTGAAAAAGGGAAAAATATATTTTCTAACTTTTTCAGAAAATAGAATTATGTTTTAACTATGTTCATTATTGATTAGTGAATAGATGTAAATATTTCAAATTTCCATAAAAGCTCATTTATCTAGAATAATTTTAAATATTTTGTATGGCATTTTAAAAATAAGAAACATAGTTGTGCTATAAGAAACTGTAACATTTCAATTTATCCTACGTAACAGAGGAAGAGCTAAGAATAATATGAATATGAGGGAAATTTTTAATGCTATGAATTATTCGAGAGCGTCTGCATCATAAACCAAAGGATTTTATTTCCAGCGTAAAATTCGTTGAGAAATGTAAACAAATCTGGCAGCTAGGACAACACTCGCAATCGGAGGCGTATTTCTGCGTCGCCTACGTCAACTTGCATTGCCAGGCAGCTGCTCGAGGCGCTCTAACGAAAACGATCATCTGGAGAAAGAAGCTCGACCGGAAAACTTACAATCAATGAGCCTAGATATTGTTTATGCGGGTCTCTGTAACCGTGACTCTCCGTATTTGACCTGTCAATCACCCACGATTTATGAGATCGCGGGGGAGATGAAGGTGAGGGGTTATCGGGAAGTGGAGTGAGCAGATCGCTCCTGAATCAGTAATCGATTTTGATTTCTGATAGCATCGATTTGTCATTCGATTTGCTGGCTTTGCGGTTTGCTGACTGTATCAAAAAACAGTGACAAATAAGATGGCTGCTTTAAAATAGCTTCTTGTTTCTTTTTATTTTATTCCATGAAATGGGTTTAACAAATATTCAAATTGATAAATGTTGACCTTTGTGTGACTTCAGTTGAGAATGGAGTTTTTCAGAGTGGGAGGTTCCGTGTTTGATCCCAGCCATTGTTAGACAGTGGGAGATGGGTGTTGTGTTTTAGTTTTCTACTTGCATAAGGTGCGTGTTTGAAAATTTTCCAATTTTTCTCCGTTGCAATACGTGAATATGGCCTGTTATCCATGAAAACTCGCCATAAAAGAATTCCAATGCCTGAAAAAAATTCACAACTTTTAGTTAATAGTTATGCATTATGTATCAATCTAATTTTTTATATTGAATGAAAGTTTGATGGGTATATTTGATGTTGAGGTTCGCAAAGAATATTTTCATTTATAGTGCATTAATAAGAAATATTGTACTCATCTTGTCAGTGCAATTTGCATTTGATCTCATTATGGCTAAGAGATCGTTTGCCTTTCAGACGAATGCCTGGCACTCTAGTCTTGAATAGAACATTCGGCTTTGGATCTTTGCAGTGGTACAGAATTCATTTCAAGCTAATGTAAATAATTATCGTATGCAGAACAATGATTTTTGAGAAATAAATCAAAATACCAGACCAGCATCTTTCGAAATGAAAGTTTGAAATATTGAATCCCGATACTGTATGAAGTACCATGATAACACAAATTGCTTGTGTTCTCCAGAATGAACCTTTCTCAAAGTGGATCTGCTTTTATGAGAATTTCGCTCAGAAATTCTTTATCAGATAACTTCGACTCAGATATATACAGCCAACCAGAATTCTTCATCGACATCAGTGGATTAACAGGCTTATACAATATATTTAATAGGCAAGTTTTCTGAAATAAGGTTTTCCTGTTAAGGATATTTTTTTGCCTCAGGTTAGAATTTAAATTTGTTTTTTTAGCCTCAGAAAGTGTTCTTGAAAAATACTTTATAATCAAAAGCTATGTCATAATTACTTGTAAATTAAACTTGTATCATAGCGATCTATTATAGGGTATTTTCTTTTTCTATGTTGTAAATAAATGTATTGTATAGAGTTATGTTTTATAGCAATTTTACTATAAAAGATGCCGAGATGGTAAATGAATGGTTAGCGTTTTGGTTTCAGCTCAGCTGTCCATATGTTCGATTCCAACCACGAGTTTGGATGCCTTACAGTGGTTTGAAGTCAACTTAAAAGTGTAGGCCCCAGTGGAAGTAATTCTCGTGTATAAAATGCGTGATCATAGAGCGACAAACTAACACCATAGTGGATTTTTCAAACTACTGTTATTTTTTACTTGGAATTACATTTTCTGATTTTTATTTTAAGTTGTAACTTATTTAAACATTTTATTATATATTTGTATTAACATAATTTCTATGTTGACGTAATTGAGTATTTTCAATTTATTTTTACGAGCGTAGATAAAAATGTTTCGGTATTTTTTTATTGTTGTGCGCTGCTTATGAATTGCCAAAAAAAGTGCCAACCGAAATAAATGACGAATGCTGAAAAGGATTCGTGGATGTCGTGACGTCCTTCCATTTTAACCGCTCAGTGTGCTTGCATTTGTGCAGGCGAAGGCGCGAATTCAAGGATTTCCGAAAATGCGAAATAAAAAGGAATGATTTAAAAGAGTTTTATTTTTGAAAAATAAAATTCATCATTCTCTCAATGACATTGCAAGGTAATTAAGAAGGCTCTTAAAACGAAAAGGAAAATTAAATTTCTGTCTAAATGCAACATTTTGTTGGATTTTTTGAAAAAAAATGTTGATTAAATATTTTTTTTTTTATTTAATAGCAAATTTCAGTAGACACATCTGTTCAAATTATATATATATATTATCTTTAAAATAACTATAAAGAATAGTAATACCTGTATGTATTTCATATATTACTATTCTTGGATTCGTCCCTAACCCAATACCCAAGAATGCAATCTACAACTGGGCCACGATTAGCCTTGATATAGCAAATTCAAAGTGGTTCGGAATCCACTTTAAACCCCTACTGAAGTAGTAACCGAGTGACTCTTGCCTTCGGTTCAACAGTTGTATGTTCGAATACCATCTTGGGCTGGAATGTTTGTAGTGGTTTGGAATCTACTTTAAATCGTAGGTCTCGTTTTAATTAGCCTTCGTGTGCAAAAAATAACCATGGAGTTACAAACTAAAAAATTGGTGCAGTTAATTTAAAATAGCGAAAGAAACTTTAACCTGTGAAAAGGGCTTTAAATTTATTATAATTGTACTGTCAATATTATGTCATCACATGCAAACATGTTTTCTGTATTGATGCAATTCAAGTGCTTAAAGTTTTCAACCCTTTACTTGAATCATTCAATTGTAGAAATCGCTTTAAGGTGATTACAAATACATTTTCTTCACACAGACCATCAACTTCGAACAAGCGTTTTGGAATGTGTTCAGTTCTAATAATTTTTTCAATTTCATGTTTTATTTCCGTGTTCTTATTCAGTGATTCTATTTTAAAATACTCCCCCACTTTTTGCTTCATTTGTCGCCTTCTCAAAAGCTCACCATTTCTTGGAAGGCCTCTTGCACAAAACCATTTCCCAACTTAATCAAGCGGCGACAACTTGTTTACTAGTCGTGGAACTACCAAATCCTGGTTTAGAAATTACAAAAACAAACATCCACTGCCCTTAACCAATTGAAGTGAGTCGAAAATTAAAAAGAAATCAACCAAATTCATTTTGCATCTTGCGTGTTCCTCGCCAACACCGATACCGCCATTTTAATCAAATCGGAAAAGACATGCAGTCACACATCATGTATTTTATGGGTTAAGTGATTCGGGCAGCGAACTACGACGTTCAGAGCTCATTTAACGTAGTCGTGCGCGCGCCCGAGTCGCTCTACGTGTCGAAAATAGTAATTTTTATTCGTTTTTAAGGACATAATCGGCGAGAAAGATGGGCCTCCTCTTGTAGAGCGGTTTATAAACACATTTTGTTGGCACTTCCGGGTGATTTTACGCCATATGGAAGCCAAGTGCAATTAAGTCACTCATAACGACTGTATGTGTCAGGTTTAATGGCAAGATCACCCCTTAAAAACGAATAACAGTCTTGTAAATTGGGAAAGCAACCTTGTGTGTTATAGTTGGGGAGGGTTCACCACGCGTGGCCGATTCGACTTCTATTCTGGGGTAGGGACGGTGAACTATGTTGCTGAGTTCGAACTCTAAAAGCTTGTGTCTTCGAGATACCCTTGTGCACGTTGGATAAGTATTACCATTGTCCTTAAGTTATATTTTTAATAAAGAATCCTAGTATAAAAATAACTATTAATATCTATGAGAATAAAATCTTTACTCTATCCAAAGTTAAATGGGGATGGACTGCATTAAATGAATGGAGTGAAACTTCCATCAGGATATTATTGTGTGGCTAATATAAAACTTGGCTCATTTCAAAATTTCGATTAGTATTGTTAATTTAAACAACAATAAAAGCCGCTTTAAACTCACTGTAAAGTTACTTATACCACGATGCACACTATTTAAAAAGAAGAGGATGCTGCTGTTAAATATAGATTGCATCGATTCCAAGGAAGCGAGAAAATATTTGACTTTCAGTCTACTCTTTCTACATTCCCACTGTGTAATTAAAAAAATTATTTTTTAAAAATTTTTATAAAATTTGTTTGTTTACTATGGCGAAGTGGTCGGTCGTTGAGGAGTTACTATGAGTGTGATCAGGTAAAAAAATTTCCTCTTTCATGTCAAAGTCGACATTGAGGGAGTGAATCCTATGGTGTTGTCATCTATTGGAGGAGTCTTGGCGCAAAGACGGCATCTTCGTAATGCTTTGGTTAAACGAAGGAAGCCCCTTACTAACTTAATTTCTCATAGCTAATGGCATAGCGATCTTGGCTTGTCCAAGTGTCATCAATAACAACAATATTTTATGGTAAAAGATAAAAATGTTTAAAGTGTTATAAAATATATTTTAAGAGTATTGTTTTTCTGCTTTTATAATGTGATGTACTAACAGTGCACTTGTTTAAAAAATATTTTGAGTGAAAAATTGGAAGAGATTTGTTTCTTATTTAATGGAGTAAATGATGATAGTTTGATTTTATTACACTTGTCGTCATTACTTTTTTCCCTAGTTGCTTACAATCCCTTCTTATATCTCAAAAATCTGTTCGATATAGGTATCTGGTACCACAAAGTGCGTATTTGGCGTTAAAAAGACTTAAAGTAACTTAGTATTCGTTCATAATTTATTTTAAAGAATACTGGGAGATCTCAATCGGAATAGTTTTTTTTAATTAAACGCTTAAATCTATTTAAAATGGAACAAATTCATAAAACACTGCTTTTTCTTGTAATTTATATTTAATTTTGTTTTCATAACAATTGCATTCTTTCGCTTCTTTCAATATATTTCGGATAAAGTTACAACCGAACTGGTTAGCGCCATGGCTATCATTTCAACAGTTCGTATGTACAATTCCCACGTCTGCCAAGGATATTTGTGATGATCCCAGAGGGTCGAATTAGCATTCATCACGCATAGAATGACAGTGAAAACAAATGAAACTGAATACAAATTTTTTTTATAATAAAAAACTAATAAATGGTAAAAAAAAAAAAAAACTAATAATGGTAAAGTAATTTTTCCTTTTATTATTGTTAATCTTGAAGTGGTTGTGTCTTTCCTATAATTGCAGTTCTGAGTACGACACTTATTATCATTCTTATTTGTTTAAAATTACATCAAATGACGATTCATCAACGTCGTGAAACCAACTTGTCGAAGAATTCGCTGTCTACCTTTCAATCACATTCTTCGAGAGGCAGCAAACAAAGCGATGTTCACCATCGAATTTTTGAGATTACTGTCAAATTTCATTTTGTTAATAAAATGATTTCTTGTATAAAGACCAAAGCATCGCGGTTTGAGAAGCATTTTTTCATTGATTCAAGCCATTAACACGTGGACAATGGAACAGTAAAAAAATCAAGATGAAAAAAGACAAAATATACTCTTTATGATTAATTTAAATCAGCAAGGAGGATTTAAATTTGTAAAATTAATAATCGTAGTATTTGTAAACAGTCTCTTTGGAATCCTGAGACTATTACCTTGCTTACGCCAACATTAAAAATTTTCTTATAGTTAATATTGCTGAAATTAATAAAAAGCAGATTTGTGTGTAAAACATAAATTCAAAAATTAATATTTTTAATTATTTATAAATTTTTTAATTAATTTTTTTATTATTTTCAAAAACTTAATCAATTTTTTAAGAATATGTACATAAATAAAGTATTAAAGTAAAGTATCTTATAGGATGTCATCCATTTGAAAATTTGAAGATTTTTTAAATATTTAAATTATGGCAATCGTTGAGAAAAAATCAGAAAATGAGCTCTTAAATACTGGATTATTGGAAATTAAGTTAAATATAGTTTTCCTGATGATTAACCCTCTTTCATGTTTGTCATTTCTTCCTCGTTCTTATTTTTTTCCTGATAACATTCTTAAATTATTGTTCTTCAACAAGTTGTCCTTCACTTCCATATTATTAAAATCTACCTGTACTTAGTGTAGGTGTATAGAACTGCAGTGTTTCGCATATTATAGTCTGCTATTTGAACTTTACATTTTTTTCCCCCTAAAAATAGGCTTTTAAGAAAACTTGCTTATTCATTTAATTCATTTGTCTTCAAAATAAACATAATTCTTTGATACTTTCATTCGTGATATTAAGCAAAATCTTTACGTCACACATTAAAATTATGTACTTTATGCATATATGTATATATATATATATATATATATATATATATATATATATATATATATATATATATATATATATATATATATAAATATATAATTTGTTATTGCATTTTAAAATCTTGTAAAAATATGTTGTGGTGAAAGGTATCTATCATAAAAAAATGTATTTTGAGCACTTTCCATTGTAAACTAGGACCGTAACTACTGAGAGATTTTGATGCTGAATCTGAAGTTCCGATTCCTTTTAAGTTAAACGATAAATCACTTCCGCTTTTATAATTAAATTTTAGGAAGAATAATTTTGTCACCTCATTAATTTCCCTGGCAATCATCTTGACTTTTCGACGCATTTTTTGGTGACAGTCCAGTGGTGCGTGTAATGTAACCCTTTTACCATACAAGTTTCGACCACCTGTTATAATCACTTCCGCTGTGGCCGCAGCTCGTTTAAGGTGACTTTGGCGACCTGATTTCTTTTTTTTCTTCCACCGTATCAATGAAGTCTCAATATCGATCTGGCTGGATAATTATACCCATTAGCTAACAGCATAATTTGCATACATTTCGCTGAAGAAAACGCTTTGAAATGTTCATTGTTAAGGTAGCGGTCATAACTGAGGTAACAAAAAAATAAACAAACAAACGATACGGTTACTTAATACAAGAACAAAACCGATGTGGAAGATATCTTTATTGACCTTAGTAATAAAATCTTTAAATGGCGTAGAGTAAGTTAGAAACGCGTATTCTATGGATGAAAATATCCTAGGATCGGTATACTAATAGAATTGATACACTAAAATGATTCCCTAACAACTTGTTTCTGTACCTACTGTTTCAATAAATAAATTAAAGTTAAGAAATAGTAAAGTACATTTAAAAAACTGGTTGGAAACTTTCTGGTTATATTATTACACATCATTTTTTTAAATTGATTGCCATTTTTAAAGTATAGGTATTTTTGCTTCGATTCAATCTATGCATTTAATTAAAAATTAGAAGAGTTGCAAATCTCTTATCAAATAACTAAACTGTAATGACACAGAATAACTGTTATTTTGAATAAATGATACTGAATACTTAAAATAATGTTTAATCAGGATAACTGTTATTTTGAATATTAAATGAATCGTCATTACTCTAGCATTAGAAAAATGTTATGTGTAAAAAGTTTCAATATGTCTTTAATTTCACTTATTTTCTTCATTTGAATTTTTTGTAACTAATACACAAAAATTTTATTTCAAATTGTAGTGTTATATTTAAAAATGTTCTATTTTTAAAATTGTGAATTCTAATCAGAGATTTATTGTTATGCATCTTAGTATTACAAGCCTATTTTTTGTTAGATGACGGGTATTCGATAATAAATTATCAATGTGTAATTCTTTTCTTTTTTTGAAAAACTTACATAAATGAAGCTTATTTTTTTCCGCAATCTAATGGCGTTTATTAGTTAACTTCCAAGTAACTATAGTACAGTAAAATTTTACACTAGAGGAATACATTTTTATATATTATATTTCTGTATGGTTTCGTAATTAGGAGTTAGTGAAAACAATAGTAAAAAAGAAAAAAAGGATATATATTAAAACAAAGGGGAAAAAATAACGAATTTTTTAATAAGTTTTTTGCTATTTTCCTATTTTATAATAGATTTTTATTTGATGTCTTAGGTGTGATTACTTTTATAATTTATTTTTTTACAAATTTGGAAACCTAATTGAATTTCTTTTATTTGATTATGATTTTAAAAAAATTTTGAACAAGATTATAACTGTACAATTTTTGTGGTATTTTATTTAAATAATTTATTTTTTAATTTAAGTGTACTCTTAAAAATAATTGTAAAATATATTTAAAATTTCGACTCGTTAGTGATTGAATGATATAAATACGATTTTTTGATTTCAGAAAGAAAATTTAAAAATCGAAAAACTATTTAATAAGTTTTCAGTTTTCAAATTTAAAAATTACTGAACTAGGTAAAACACGCGTTTTTTCCTTTCCTCTTTTTTAAAATTTTCTTTAAAATTAACGAAATAATTATAAATATCGATTTAAAAGTTATTTTATCCCCTCTAGTTATATAATAAAATGAATTATTTGGAATATTTATTTCTATATAAGTTTAATATTTGCATGATCTACTTTTAAAAAGGAAGAATAACTTTATATCATCAGCTGTATATTTCATTTGTTATTTCCATCATTTCGTTCCTATTTTAAAGCATTTTTACAAACCGAACTTCAATCGCACTATCTATAAATCGGAATGTTTAAATGAGGTATTCTGCGAGGAAGTGTTCTTTCTAAATATATTATCGGAGACATACGCCATTTGATTGACAATAGCTCCAAGAAAGGACGCTGTTTTTCTTGTCGAACCTATCATTCTAATCGAACCAACAATGGAAACGAATCCTGATTTTTTTTAAAGTGGCGACTGTCCCGAATGGCAACATGTCTCCAATTGTAATAATTGGGGTTAATTAGGCTTTGTGTAATACCCAAAGGGCCTTAGGCATTCTAGTATGTTTTCAGTACCACAATTCATGTTCATTTTCGATGCATTTATAAGGAAATGTGAGCGAACAAGAGTTAATTGCAATGATATCAGTCTTGATTGGCATTGTTGCTTTCAGGAAAGAAATTGTCTTCTACACTTTGGACCGCTGGGATGGTATTAATAATTTATTCCTGGAAAAAAATACTTATTTAAAAGAAATGGTAAATGCGAATAAATATAATAATCTGAGATGTATTGTTTTTCATGTCCAGTTCTTTCATTTGAAGGATTATTTTAAACATGTAAATGACGAATAATTTTCCACAAAAATTCCATGTAAAATTTTTATTGTGATAAATTTTAAAAGCGTACATCATTTTAAAAATTATGTAATGTGACATTTAAACGCCACGTTTTATGTATTATGTGAAAATGATGCCCTTCATTTATTTCATTTTCACTATTAAATTTTAATTATATTTATCAATTTGCTATACAGAATTGTACTATAAGTTTAAATTTTAAACTTATAGTACAATTCTGTATAGCATAAGTTTAAATTTTAAACTTATTTGTAAAGTATACATATTATTTCGTTGAAACATTTATAATAAATTCATGAAATAAACAATGTAAAAAAATGTCAGCGAATACGGTAGAAATCATATTGAAGCATTTTTAAACGTTTATTTAAATTTTGCTGCATTGTTACAGTATTATAATAAAAATGTGATATCAAGTTCTGAGTTCCCCATTTCTTTAGCGAAATACATTAATAGATGATTCTATGGTTCGGAGTAAAATATACAAATCAACCGTTTATTTTGTCTCTTGATTGCTTCATGTTTTCATATTTCTCGTATAAACTCTGAAATATCAAAATTTTAAAATGAAACAACCTCTTTTAAGTTAGCCAGAGATTAATATTTTGATTAATTCTCTTCCATATCACCGTTCTCAAATGAATCCTGTCAAAATATTCAGCGGGTAAGCAAATCAAGGATTTCATTTATACAGATGCAAAAAATGACAAAGAAAATCGTGTAGAGAAAAAGTATTTATATTTTATTATTTCAAGCTAAAATACATCCGAACGGTCTTTTTTTTTAAAAAAAAAAAATAAATAATAAAACATTTTTTTTTTTTTTTTTTTTTTTTTTTTTTCTTTTTTAAATTTGTGTTTTACAATTTATGGATTAAAAACTGTCTCGGCGACTCCTGGGAACAAAGGAAAAAATTTATTTGAAACACTGGATGATTAAAAATATCTACAAAGATTACAAATAACGGATAGGAGGAAACAATTCTCTATTGCCAACATTATTTTCCAATATTGTCACTTGAATTCAATTCGACTCTTACGAAGTTTCATTTCAAAATCGGCTGAACTCTTTTGGCTACGATTCAATTGAAAACTTTCGAAATAATTTCACTTCGACAGAAATGAAATTGTTTAGACGTTTTTACTTCATTTTATAGATTGTGCTGTAAAATAACCACTATATATATATAATTTTTTGTCGCAACGTATATTAAATTAATTGCAAAAATAAGGCAACTTGAATTGCATAAAACAAAAAAGATTTTCAAGAAATTAGAAAAACTTCTCTAATAAAAATAAGATATTATAACAAAAAATTAAAATGAATTCTCATTTTTTGTATGGTATTTTCAAATATATGTTTCGATAAATTTTATGATAATGTCATGTATGCTGGACGGAAATATTTAATAATTCTTCCCATTTACTTTCTCATAATTAGTTTGTGGCCCTGCCATTTAAATAGCTTTCTGATCTTCATTCAACTGCACCTGGGTTCGAAACCCACATGGAGCATGGATGTTCCTCGTGGCTTGGAGTTCCCATGAAACCCAATCCATTGGCCCTCGTGTGCAAAATGAAGCGGAGCTGAAAGCTGAAGAATTGCGGTCCTCTAATCTTCAGTTCGTAAATTTGATTTCCACTTCAACCGTTGTTCCTTTTTATTTAGTCTTGAAACTGTTGGGTCCTATTAAAAACATTGATATCAAAGGTACTAACCAAATAAAATTGATACTGTCAATATATTAATTTACATGTAAATTTAGTTTTCGAATCTTGTGGACATTTTAATGTCTTTTTCAAATATATCAATTCTTTACTTTCTATTAAAATAATTGTTATTTTAATAGAAAGTAAAGGCTGTATTCTTAATGGAATGGTCAGCGCACTGGTTTTCAATCACGAGCTCGCGTGTTCGAGATCAACATGGGCGGGGATATTCGTAATGCTTTGAAATTAGAGAGGGAGAGATTTTACTTATTCAATAACAATTATAATAATAATAATAGCCTTATATTGAAAAATCAAGTCGATGTTCCCAATAAAATGCGTAAATAAAATTTTCCCTTCTACAGCCGAGTTGCGAGCTGAATGATTAGAGTTCTGGCCGTCATTTCAATAGCTCGTAGGTTCGATTCCCACCTTAGTTCTGGGTATTAGTAGAGATTCAGAATGTAGTTTATACAGACACGCGCAAAGAATAAGCTTTGAGAGACAGCCTAAACCAAATCACTCAGAAGAGAGATGGATCATTCGATTTTTATAGCGATATTAGTAAAAAAAAATAACCTCAATAGATAAACCGAACATATTAATAACAAATAAAATATGTATAGATCTGAGTATAAGCTAGAACATCATTCTCATTATCGAACGCAGTGAGTTCGAATCCCGACTTAACCGAAGATCCGTCGTGATCGCATATTTCATGGTTTCCATGTCCACCAAGTAAAATCATAGCTCTGGAGTCATAGATTCTGCTTAATCTGTGCTTCTGAAAGACGAAAACTTCTCTTCCCCGGCCTTTCCATCTAAGAACCCAACTCAGGGTTATGTACAGGAGAGAACACGCTTATTAGAAAAAGAGAGAAATAGGAATTCACACCCAATCGATAAAATTTTGTTCGAGAATTCACATTAGATAAAATAAAAATTTACACCTCTGTACTGATTTTTGTAAATAACTCTTAAACATCCATTCAATATAATTATTCTTTATTTGTATTTTGCTTACGTAAAAATGAGTTTTTTAAATTTCGAAATAATTTCACTTTTATTGTGAGAGTGCGTTTTAATAATACACGTCTGACTGAAAAAAAAATCACGCCATTTTTAACGCATTTTAAATATTTTTAAGAAAATGACAAGAGCTGATAGTATATATCACCTGTTGTACTGACTTTTATTCATTGGACGAAATGAATATATATTAGAGTCTGTTTTCTTCAAATGTTTTGAAATACTGAAATTCTCTATGTGATATGCCTATTTCTTCGTATATGAATATATTAGATGCAGTCTTCATAATATTTTTAACAACTTGATTTCTAAATGGTTATTTTCGCTTTAAATATGTATATTCGTGTTAAATGGGTGCTTGTGCGTAGAGATCAGGATATCAGGAATGTCTCTAATCCTAAAATTATAAATGAATTTCTTCCTCGAAGACTGAGTCATCGAATTCACAGTTTACCTGAGAGCAAACTGCGTGATCCCGCCGCTCTTCATCTTCACTCGTTGCTTTCAACTCTTTTCCAAGGAAGAAAGCCTTGCATCACCAATCGATCCCATGCAAGAATCTCACCATCTGCAATTTTATGGTAGTTTATAAAAAAGAGATTGTTAGTTAAATTTTTCCGTTAAAGATTCGTATCATCAATTTTATCTATTTTTCCTTAAAGACTAATTCCCTTTTTACTCAGAAATGATGATTTTTAAATGATTGAGGATGATGATTTTTAATGATAGTTATTCTTCATCAATGACGTAATTACTTCGTGCATTAAATATTGACGCAGATGTCATTTTTGATTTTGTAAAAAGTATAAAATTAATATTAAACATTTATTTTTGCTACGAATTCCACATAAATTTTAATAAAAAACTTTAAATTAACCATAGTTAGAAAAAATAATTATATTTTGCAATATATTATTTTGCTTTTATTTGATATCTACCTTAAATATATGCTAAGTTCTCTTTAAATTATTAATAATTATTTTGTATTAAAAATGTGTACTTAAATTTAATAATTTTATTATTAAAGAATATATTAAAGTCTATTTTCTGGTAAGTGCAAAACAGAGATCATGTTTTTTTTTTTTTTTTTTTTTTTTTTTTTTTTTTAAAAATATATTAACTCTATATTTGAGGAATTCTGTTTTATTGTGAAATATATGAAATCAAAAGGCAAAACTAAAATCCTCTGTACTTAATACACTTCCTGATATTTTAAAATATATTTTCGTTTATAAGAGTTAATTAACTGAAATGAATTTCTTGTTTTAAATATTTTATTGCTCCTGGTTTTAATTTATTTGTCATGGAAAGCTTGTTATACAGTAATAGAATAAGAATAATCTTCTATGTTTTATATTTGTGCTGCCATCTATAGGACGTTTTAAGAACTAGTTAATATTTGTTGTTATTGAATACTCAAATTTAAAAATAATATTTTATCCTTTATTTTAATTTAATATCAAAATCAAAAAACTTTTATTGAAAGACTTTCTAATGGTTATTTTATTAACATTTGTGATTATAATTGATAATTGAGTTCATTATTTGGAATTACTTTTATTCGCCAAAATATTTTGAACTACGATTTTTTTTTAAATCGTATTTTTTCAATTGATACATTCTTGTATTTTCGAAATATTTTTTTTTCAGTCAATGCGAATTCTATTTTTGTATTAGATGATTTTTTACTGAAAAACTATCGTTTTAGATTCTAAATGTTTGATTTTTCTTCTCATCACTTTTATTTACAAATTATTTTGAAAACTTCATTTTTACATTTATTAAGTATAAAATTCAAATATTTTGTTATTTATTCTCTTTTCCATTTCTGAATAAAACATTTCGGTTAATGTTTAAGATTTTGTTAAATATTTATTCAATGTGAATTTCATGTTAATTTTTAATTAAGTTTTAAATAATATAAAAACACCTTATTTTAAATTTTAATATATTCATATATTTATTCTCTAAACGTGAACCTATGCATTGTTTTATTTACAAATCACCCTTGCGTAATGTTAGCAATCTGAATTTATGTTGTGTTCTCTTGAACTGTATTTATTTAGTATGTTTTGAAGTCACTAGATGGCAGCACCATTACTGTTTTTTGAGTCGTGTAAACTCGGAGTTTTAGAATAATTATTGTAACATAAACACAATTGATGAAAATTATTTATTCCATTTACTATTAAATTAAATATTTATTAAAATCTGTTAAATATATAGATCTCATTTATCTTGTGCATGTTATAAAATTTTCTAAACAATAAAAATGCAAAAATTATTCTAAATATTTTATATGGACATCATCTTCATTGTTTCTAGCTGTATAGACAGTTAAAAACATGAAAGAAATAATTTTTTAGGAAATGTATTTTTGTTGTTTTGTAATATTCTTTAGCAAAAATTATTAAAATATTGTGATTTTATGTGAAAATCATGTATCTTTCTTGGTCAATAGTTATACTTGAACTATATAATGGTGAGTTTTTTAATTTTTGCATTTATTCTTTTTATATTAAATTTTTATCTATAAATAACCTTGAATTTTTATTTCTCTAAACAAATAAATAGTAGTTTAAAGTCTATGATATATTCACAAAATGAAACAAAATAATGTGTACATTTTCTCGCTTTTGTTAATTATTTCATACAAATAAATTTATTCAAGAGCGATTAAACATTTATTTTACATTACTGTTTTAGACATTTTATAATTAGTTCTTCTTTTTTTATGTAAATCATTGATGTATAAAATTTTCAAAAGAAGCAATAAGTATGTTATTTTAATTATAATTTAAGTATTATGTCTGAGAATATTTTCTCTAAATAAATCATTCGCTACCCTAAATATTGATCAACCGACAACCTTTCCAATTGTGATCTTCTATAAAGAAAATTATAAGAATTGTTATAAATTTCCGAATTTTCCATTGCATAATTTAGTATGTAATTTTCCTCCATCTACTTATTTAATAATGAACGCTATCTTTTTGTCCATTTTAATTATAATTTAATATTTCAAAACATGAATGGAATTATTCAAAACATGCATTATCTTTATATTGAATTGCCGAGCTGAGAGCCGAATGGTTAGCGCTCTTGCCTTCGGTTCAACAGTTCGTGAGTTCGAGTCCAACCTTGGATATGGATGTTTGTATTGGTTCGGAATTCACTTTAAACTATAAGCTCCGGTCTAATGAGCCCTCGTATGCAAAAAATGACCGTTAAGTGACAAACAGACTTTATGTTGAATTAAATTTAATATTATAAGCAATGTATAACTCTGTAATCAATGTAAAAGATTAATATTTCAATAACTTTTTTTTAAGATAAAGTTAGAAATTAAATGCTATTTTCCTCAAATTATTTTGTCATTTGCAAATTTATTTTGCTTTTCGCCTCTAAGTTTTTAAATCTGAACTAAAAATATTGATTGAAATATGTTTTACTGTGCCTTCTGTTACTAACTACTGTTACTAACTTCCTTGTGTATTTATATCCTATAGCAAAAGAATTTAACTCATTCACAAAATTCCTTGAGAGTACAAGCATATACTCATGGTTTTATCGAAATATACTTGAAATCAAATATTGTGTGTCTTTTGCGAATTCCTTTATTTTGAGGTCCTTATAAAATATTTTCGTTAACCTTATATTAACTTTGCAAGAAAGAAAGATCTTTTTGTTAATTATATTGACATTTTCTTTGACATTTTGAATTTAGCAGTATTACTTCACAGATTTCGAAATTAGCTCATTATTCAATTAAACAAGAAAGAAAACTAAATTGGTTAGCGTAAATAAGGGTGTGGCGGCAAACTGTACCACTTGTCAAACGCCCCATCCCCTGGCAGTGGTGTGTATCGATTGGAGCGAGCCCCAAACTTCCTATTGGGCGTTGCCTTTCTTACATGGCTATCTTTCCCCTTTTGCACACATTCATCTTTAGGGATTTTCTGTTTTCAGTGGGGAGAATCAGGCTTATGCATTCGTAAAGATAGCTCTTAAGGCTGGGGTAGGTGCACTGCAAGGTCGGCATCGTCTTGCTCTCGAGTACTGGAGACTTTACTTCTCCCTGTTTTCTGGAATTCATTCCTTCCGGATTGCATGAAACAGTCGTAAAAATGTCTTTAGTTTTACGATTATGGGGACTTTTACTACATGGCCATGTTTGGGAGAGAGGAAAATAACATGCATAATCAAGATCTTTTTACTTAATATTTTATATGCATCTAGTTTTAAATTTAATTCCTTTTAAATATTTTTAACATTTTTGTTTTATTTATTTTTATATTTTTTAGAGGTAGGCCCAGTTTTACAAAAAATTCAACACAGGGCCCAATTTACCCTAATTAGGGTCCATGACAAAAATTTCTTTGGGGAGGGGGTGCCTGTGCTTCACGACAACAAACTTTCTATTCGATTCGGCAAACGATTCTATTCTAATGACCTCGTAAAATAAACTTTATATTCGATTTGGGGGCCTCTCTGATATAAAGGTGGGGCAACTGCCCCGTATCTCCCTGCGTTACTCAGACTCTGAATATATTTAATTCCCCTAAAACTTTGTTTCGAAACATTCCCTCGCCATTTTGAACCCTAAGAAAAAAAATTTTTTTCTTCCATTTTGTTCTGAAACTTTTTTTTATATAGTTTTTATTTTTTATGTAATAAATAATTAAACTAATTAATTGTAGTTATTTATTCATAATGCACAATTTGTTTATTTTTGTTTATAAGAATTAGATGGGACCTACATAGGGTTCAGAAAAAAATTCAATAAAACCCAGTAATAATAGTGGGCGCAGTTTCTTCATGTGTGTGAGACGGGACTTCTATTAAATATATTAGCCTAAAAAAAATTCTATAAACATTGCGCTGTATTTTCTTAAAAATGAATGTACCATTATTTATAATATAAAAAAATAATAATTAGCTTTCCATCGATGCAATTTGAAAAAATTGACTAGGGAAATAATCAGAAATGATACATAATTGTAAAGGGGGGGATTCCGTTTGGTTTACAAGAAAAGTGTAGAAGTGAAAATAACGAAATGAGTATTCAGGTCATATTTGTGGATAGCCCCTGTTCAGTTGTCGTTTGTGCCTTGCACAACTAGATTTTTACAATAAAAAACTAACATAATTATTTAATATTAAATGTATTGCATGAGTCACTGAAGTTTAAAATAATTATTTCATTTTGGAAAGAGTACGTTAAGGATGCATGGTGATTATATTTTTCTATTCGAAATAAATAAGTGTGAAATATCTTTACAATCCCCGAATAATATTCCTAAGACAGTATAAAGAAATATTCTGAGCTAAAAGTGTTTCTCAATACCGTTTACGTAACTAACACTAAGGGCGAAACAATTGGCATTTCAAGCACGTCGTGAGATCTTGAAAGGCATTATTTTAAAAAGATGACTCGCGTACTAAACGCCATGAAATGAAAATAATTATAGCTGAATATTGAAAGGGGAAGATGATGAGGCATCCAAATGACTCCAATGTCTACATTTCTTCTCGCTGTATATCGAAACTTTTGAATTTCCTTTTTAAAAAAATTACTGTACAGTTTAGTTTCTAAAAACGAATCGTAACTCCCTGAATTTCCTCACTCACATAATATTTCTTTGCATTCAATTATTTGACGATTCATAATAATATTCTATTCAATTAATTTTGCGTTAATATTAATTATTATTTATCCACCTGTATAAACAAATCGAATTCTATGTCTTGTCTAAGATGCCGTGCTTCAACCTTCGGTCTCTGCGAAGCAACCGAAAATGCTATGCTTTCATATTTTGTTGATGCTTGCTATGCTTTCATATTTTGGCCTGAAATGTTTTCTCTTTCTTTTATTCCATGTAAGTAAAATTTCCTATCATGCGCTATTGTCGTTACATAACGTCTGGTTGCTGGCATTTCCGCCTTTCGGCACTGCATGTGGCGGGAGGGCGCCTTGTCTATCAGTATAACATCATATCCCCGAAAGAGTGTCTTCGTCTTCGGCAAAAGAGCCCTAGAATTGGTCTGTCATACCCAGCGATATCATTTCACATGGATGGCATTGCTACCACGGTGAACTTAACATGTCCCGGCTGCCGTTCACGAACACGACATATTTTCGATTAGATCGGGATTCGAACTCACCGAATTTCGGTAACGAGAACGAATGCTCTAACAAATCAGACTACACAAAAATATTTATCGTTTAAATTACTCGAGCAAGTGTTAAATCAAGCTGGTAGCCTTCGGTTCAACAGTTATTGGATTCGATTCTTAGTTCAGACATGACCGTTTGGAATCCACTTTAAATTGTAAATTCCGATCCAGTTAGCCCTCATATTTAAAACGGGGTCAAACCAACATCGGTAAATTAATGTATAATAACCATGAATAACAAAAACTGTTGAATATTAAAAATTATTGCATATATATATATATATATATATATATATATATATATATATATATATATATATATATATATATATATATATATATATACTTTGTGCTGTAGCTTACATATTTTTTTTTATTTACGTCTCCATAAAAATTCTAAAATGGTGATTTGAGCTGTAATTAAAATGAACTTTATTCTTTAGTTTCAACTGATTTTAACAAACTCATTTGGGAATCCAGTGAATCTTGTGTCTTTATTGTATATTTAAAAGGAGTTATTTCAATTAAATAAACATAAATATTAACTGAAGTTCTTAAGGAATACTATCTTTCTATGCCCATCAAAGTATTTTTTTAACTTTTCAACGCCTTACTAGATAAAATTTCATCTAATCAAGAACATCTAGCTTGTTGTCGAGTGGTGAACGCTCTCGCCTTCAGTTTAACACATCGTAGGTTTGAATCCCACCTTCAACATGGATGTTTTTAGTGGTTCGGAATCCATTTAAACTATAACTGCGGGTTTAATTAGCCTTCGTGTGCAATAAATGATCGTTGAGCAACAGAATTCCAATTTTCCTGAATTCCAATTTGAGGAATAATTTACATATTAAAATTTATGCATGATAAAAATTTTCATTTCTTTAAAAGTCTTAGAAAGTGGGAATTTTTGCAAAATTTCTTGAAAAATACTATTCAAAACCAATAAATCATAGTTTATTTTTCATCCAATATAATTCAGTATGCAAACCAAGTTTTATCCATTCTATTCATCTATTTAATTTTTTTGCGCAAATTCCAAGTAATAAATCTCGCTCAATTTCAATTTTTTGAAACCTTGAAATTTTCATTTAAAATTACTCCAAGCTTTTGAACAATATCTCGATTTAAGAGTTCTGAAAGTCAATGTATTGATTTTTGAATATGGTGTTACCCAGTTAATGGGAAAAGGAAATGTGGCGCTCTCAAATTCCAAACTTGCGTGGTCTGAAGAAGATGTAGCATGGAAGGCCTAAAAAAATGAGTCTTTATTGATTTCATATCTGAACCAGTTAGTGTTTTCTAAAAGCCGAAAGGAACTTTTGAAATTTTTTTCCTTCTTTTTCAAACGACGTAATGATTTCGTGCAAAAGAAGCACTCTTTTGGTCCCAAACGAAGGCAATATTGACTTAAGAATCTTCATGATGAACCATTTCGCCAATTGGACTTCTTTCTTTTGCCTGCGTGGCGACATGTTAACTTATGTTTTGTTGTCGGGACGTCTTTCATTAAATACCGCCCACTTTTCTTTCCTCTTGTTAGCTTTTGGGCTGTAGCTTACATACAATTTTCTATAAGGTATTTCACTTTTATAATTAACAATGAGGAAAGAACACGTAGTATAAAGTCCTGTTTATTTTAAAGAAAACTATTAATGTTATAGTTGATGTTTTGCAATTTCCTGATGTAATAGCTTTTAGTTTTGTTTAATAAGAATTTTTTAATTACCTCCCGAACACTTGATACATTTCAAACCTATTTATTTTAAACATAACGTATTGTTTGAAAATCCACTACAAATTCTTACTGCTGACCTCAACACATGTTTACCAGAAAACAATGTTTGTGATACCTTATGCAAAATAATGTAAACAACGGTTCCTTCCGTGGTTTTGAAGCAATACCCATGATAAAAAGAGACGTGTATAAAAAATTGAATTAAATTGAATGCCGTCTTGTGGAACTCCTTCTGATAATGTTTATTTTGAATCTTTCTCTTATGCTAATGAAAAGTTTTTATAAGAATGTTTTACAGAATTGTCGAAAATATTTAAGGACATTATGATAACCATTAAGATTACAATTGAAGAAAAAAACTGGGGATTTATGTAATTTAAATGTTTTTTTTTTTACACATAAAAGTCAAATGAATCTACGTTTATATCTACTTGATTCAAATTTTTATTTAGAATTCGCAGAATTTTTATTAATGAAAACAATTGGTCAAATTTTTTTTTAATGTATCTTTTACGTGGGTACGGTTAATAGAATACGTTCAATATAGTTTATTTAATAAAAAGTGCAAATAACTCACACTTCGGAAAAATTAATAATTCTCTACATTTTTTAAATTGTTTTATTCATATGTATTAGATTTTTTGAAATAAATGAACGTATTTTCTTGCTTTATGCAAGTATATAAAATTCGAGATGATTAAAAAAATGTTTCACACACGCATTAAGATATGGCTTCAAAGTTAAGCATTGAAGAATGGGAATTTAGGGGGGGATGGGAATTTAGGAACAGATATGGCGCTTTAATTGAACCACCGTCGCCGCCATGGTTGAATATTAGCGTTGTTCCCTTAACGAAATATTGGTAATAGTTCATCAAAAATATTGTGTACGAAAGAGAACAAGAAAAAACTGGAAAACTTTCATAAAATATTATTTTATGCAAATTAAACAAAATAAAGGAAAAAAGGAACGCCAATAAAAATGTTAATTGTTCGAAAATGAGTTGGATTATTTTTATATGTTTGCCATAAAACGAAGGAAAATTATCTCATGTTTATTAATTTCAAGGAATTATCCCTAAAATTAGGTACACTTTTATTTTTGTTCGAGTTATTTGGAACTCGGAGAACTGAAAATCACATTTAAAAAAATCAAATCTATGTTTTTATTAGAGATACATGCTAATAAAATTATCTCATGGTATATTTATTCTCGGAAAAACAAATTCTTCCAAACGTATTGCTAACTCATGATTTTTCATTTAAGTGTTAATGGATTCGACTCCCACATTGGTTGTAAGTTTTTAATTTTCGGAATCCATTTTAAATTTTAGTTTCGAATGATTTAGTGTCATAAAATAAAATGAACACAAAGGCAATGACACAATCAACCAATGAACCAACAGGGAAAAAAATATTATTTTCCCCCGTTTAATAACAATAGAAAAGAAAGTTTTATTTCTTTGATTTAAATACTGCCCTTTCTTATGTATATTTTTTCGAATTTCATTACAATTCATATTTCGTACTGAGCTTCACGGGCCCCCATGACACTGTTACAAAAAGGAATTTGATCAAGTTGCTCTGCTATTCATTTTGCAAACTACTCTTTTAAAAAGTGGCTCGAAGCCATTTTACTCTATTAGATTCTCTCTCAACTGCTTAGTAAGTGGTCTATAAAAAAACAATGGTGGTTCGTGTTGTGCCAACTGACAACAACCACCTGCAAAATCGTTTATACACAAGGAAAAGTTCTTATGCATCTCGTGTTTGAAGTCGCAGTAAAACAGTTAAGTGCAGGCTACTATAAAATACATCTCTGAACCTTTTAGGATTCCGATCGTTTCCTGCGCGCCCGTGTTTCACCCTGAAAAGGTCTCCTCGCCATATTTTTCGTTAGGAAGTGAACACCAGGAAACTCTTGCTTTTATGTAGTAAAAATGGCTCCTTTCGCCCTACATTTCGGGAATCTGCACTTCCGCCGCCAAATTTGTCGTCATCAGAGAAAATGGAAACTCTGCTGAAATGGCACATTAAACGTTAGCATTCGCCACCCCCTCCCTTCTGTTGTCACGCCATGGTCGTTGCTGGCCTGACAGGTGGATTGAGGAGCCATCAATGAAAGGGGGTTTTATTTATAGGGGTGTGAAGGAGTTGTATATTGAGTCACAAAAATATAGTTTTCACGCAGTAAAGTAGGTTTGCCGCCAAATGTTTCGTCGTTAAAAAATGGAGGAATGTTTATTGACGCTAGTTTATAATTTGCTGAGAGCTGTGGACAATACTCGTCTTTAGAAAATATTGAAATACCGCGATATAGGAAAAAAAAGTAATAGGATTTACGCATGCTTGTTCAATAAAAAAAAAAAGCAGTGGATTTAAATTTATTTTCGACCGGTTATCAAATTTATTTTTATTTAAAATAAACTACTATGATTACTGATTTATCATGGTAAAATAAAAATCTCCAATTAATTAAAATTTTGATGTTTTATTTAATTATTTTTTAAAGTTTTATTTCTTTTCCTAAATTTAAAAAGAGCAATGAGTTATGGTGTTGAACTCTTATAAACAGTATTCCAGATTTCAAAATGTCGGCTGGTCTAAAACAAAATCACAACTTCATCAAATGTTAAATCTTCTAAAATTGTATTGCTGTTACTTCTCTTGTGGAAAAAAAGGAAGCTAAATAACTGTAAGTTTTGCTTTGAAAAAAATGGAATTCAAAATATATTTAAGAATTTAAAAAAATACTAATGATTTCTGTATTTGATTTTCAGCAATTTCTTTTTATTTATTTAAATAAAGAACTTTAAAAACTTTATATTTTGCTTCATTTAATTATTTTTATTTGGAAATTTATGTTGCTTTTGATTATCTTGTTAGTTTTCGAAAACTTAATTTCCCGGACTTTTTTTTCCTAATTTGATTTTTTTTTATGTTTTTTTTTTTTTTTTTTTTTTTTTTTTTTTTTTAAAGCTGACTATTATAATTTACGATAACTTCCTTTAAATTTATATTTAAAAGATTGTAAAAAAAATAATAATAAATGTTACTTTATTATACCAATGGGTGTATTCCAAGGTTTCATTCTTAGTAGAGGAATTGTTTTCCCCACGGTATTCTAACTGGTAGTTGAATAGCTACCGTTCAAGTTTTCACTTAAATAGTTTAGATGTTCGATTCCCACTTTAAATTGAGATTATTTGCTATTGCTAGGAATCCGCCTTAAAGTGTTCGCTCATCTTTAAAATAAATTATTCCTCGTATGCTGAAAATGAGCACACATGACAAGCTCGATTATGATTATGAAACCAAGAATGCTTAACAGTTTTAAATGCATTGACTAAATAATTCGTGAGACTAAAGTAAAGTACACAATAACAAAGTGACCGCCATTTGAAAACTTGAACTAAGATTACAGAATTAAGACTTTAAGTACGAAATTAAAGTATGAGGAAAAGCTCACTGTTTTAATAGTAATTCGTGAAATCGTTGGATGAAAAATATTTGGGAACGTTAGTAATCGAACAAACCGTAATCTAAGATTGCATTATGTGTATTTTACATGTTAAAAAAATCATAGTTTATTGCCATCAATAATGGGTTTATTTTCATTGTTTCATTAAATGTGGTGGAATTTAATTTCACTTTAGTGATTTCAGGAATTATGCTAGTTGTTAGATAATTTTTTATCGTAAAAAGTTTTAAAATGTTAAAAAGGGCTTAATACTTAATATAACTCGAAAGTATAAAAGACTTAAATAAATTATAATCATTTTAGTGATTAGTTAGACTTTTTCTGTTCAAAATTACTCGGAGGAGTAGTGATATTAGTAACCATTTTTAAAAAATTATGAGAAATAATCACACTTTAATTTCACTTTAGAATATTTTGAATACAAAATGAACAAAGTGTGAGGTATAAGCATTTCTATGCATTATTTAAAAAATTTTTTTAATAATTTGCAGTTTTTGTTTAACAAAAGCAAAGAATTGATATTATTTTTAAAAAAATGTTATTTGATAATATTTTTCTCTTTTTATTAATAAAGTGAGTAAAAAATCGTATTTGCTCTTTTATTGAAGAAGGAAATTTTCAGTGCTGCTATAATTCCTTGATGTTAAATGCTTCGCTATTCTCGATTGTAATTCCAAACACCTACAAAACGCTTTTTGCCCCTTTATCGTCTGCTCCTTTTCATTCCAGACGATAAAAATCGCATTTCAACTGCATCCCTTTCACATCCCTTTTTGTTTACGACTGCTTAGTAAAACTGCTAAATGAACCTGGCATTATCTTTTCTTTCCCTCACATCAACGCCCTCTGTGGACGATTAGCCTAAGCTTGCGCCATAACATAACCGTTCTCTCCGGCGACTGGCCACTCATGGAAATTTTTCACTGTCACCGCTAATTAAATGTTTTTTGTCTACACTGTTTTTACATACTGGGATTTTCCATTAGTTTAGGTGAGCATTTTTTTCTTTATAAAGTATTTTTTTCTGTCCATACAAGTTTAATTTTTTCATTAATTTTTACACTTTTTCATTGTTTTTATAGGTTGATTAAATTTTATAACATATTTGATCATAATTTTAAATGATAATTATTAACTAAATAATGTAATGTGTATTTTTTCCTAATTTGACTTATGGTAAGAAAATTTTTTAAAAAATTATTTTAACGTTTATTTAGATGAACTTCCCAAAATACGATTTAAAGTTTTGAAAAAATTTCGAGCTAATGTCTTAAGATTCACTAAAAAAAAAAAAAAAAAAAAAAAAAAAAGAAAAGAAAGAAAGAAAGAAAAAGAAAGAATAAGAAATATTATTTATTTAAAATTTATAATAAATATTTATAGTTATCTGATTACATTTAAAAATATTTGCTCAAAATATATTTTTCCATCAAAATTAAATGGTAAAAAATAAAATATGTTTTTACATTTAAAAATATTTTTTTCTGAATATGTTTCATTAAAGGTTGATTGAACTTAATGTTTTGTAAATAAATAGGCATGCATTACTCAACTCTAGATAAATTAACTTATTTGCTTAATTTAGTTAATTAAATTGTATATTATTTAATACAATAATATATAAAATTATTTGTCATTAAATTTTATTTATGCCATTACTAAAAATATAAGAAAATTAGAGAGAAGCATTAATTTGTACGCTATTTTCCAAGTTTCAGTTTAAGAGCTCGTTTAAATTATACTAAGATTGCAATATTAATTGATATCCGTATTTATTATATATGCTTTCCAGTTTTATAATTTTTTAAAAAACAATATTTCTTCCGTAAAAATATTAAAAAAATTTTTATAAAGATTCTATAAATAGAAAGTCCACATTATTTTTCTCTCGGAATTGTAAACGTTACATTTTATTCTCAATCGCATTCCTTTCTTTAAAATATATTTCTCATTCTTTTAATCCAGTAAGAATTGCTTTTAGTGGGTTAAGTGTTATTTTATCTCTTGAAATGTCAACTACTGAGTTTTTCCCATGTAGTAATCTATATTCTGGCGCCAGCGTGTCTCTTGTTTCACTTTTAAGCATTTTTCACTTAAAAATATTATATTTAAGTCTATAAAAAATTTTATCTAATGCTTCTATTTTCTTTTACTTTTTATTTTTTACTTTGTAAACATTAGACTAAATCTTAGCTCAGATTTTTCTGTATATGAAGCTGTAGTCAAAAAGTAAATAAATAAAAGTAATACTTTAATTTTTTGATTAATTTAATTTAATGGCAATAGTTTCTGTGTAATTTAGACGTCAACTCTTGGCATACATATCGTAGACATACGCATATATATTTTGAAAATATTTCAGTTATTTATCCCCTTTGTATAGGAGAAAAATTTTATTTGGAAAATTATATGCCTCGAGTCACTAAACACGTTTATTTGCTTTGCTGTTTTAAATTTTTACATTGATTAGGTTTTTATGAAGAAAAAAATAGGCGTCAAATATAACTACTTTCGGAAAAAGTAACTAAGACATGAAATTTTAAAATTTTATCCTCTTAAATTATGTTAAGCGTATTAGAGTTGCATTTACCGAAAGAATTATTGTCGCAACTGGAAAAACATAAATAAATTAAACCGCTCCAAACGCAAATAACTTGCGCATAAAAATATAGCAGATACAATTTTTTTTTTTTTTTTTTTTTTTTTGTGCGTGTGCATTTATTTGCTTGTACATCTGAGTCTATACAATTCAAGGTCAACCAATAATAGAACGTAATAGTTCTGTGTGTTAAGAAATTCACTTCATTTCAATATCGTTTCCTCCTCGATTTTTCCTCCTGGCGTCGTCAGAGTTTTAAAATTGTTTTTATGCTTTTAAAAATGTGAAAAGGATCTGCTTTCAGCTGAACCTGGATAAATCAAAACTGTTTCATTGTGAAATTCCCATTCAAAAAGAAAATTGCAATACCTCTGAGGAAAATAGATGACATTTGCTTTGTTATTTTTCCCGAATATTCAAAATGGTTATAAACTCATTGAGTGTTATTGCTAGTGTTAAGCTCGGATATAAAATAGCAGAGGAAAACATTTACATAAGATTAAAGGAAAAGAGAGGTATCACGCGCGGAATTTTTCTGTCTACTGTTATGTCGTACAAAAGCCGAATCATTAGGATTTATTTTTTCGTGTTTTATATGGAATTAAACGAATACTACGAATGTCAAATTACACTTCAAAAACCATTGGAGAAATTTTTGAAAGCACTCATTTCATAGGCAAATAGCATGAACGACGACGTTGCTATTATTACCAACATGGTTTTATCAAATTTTAGCAATGAATATTTGTTTTGTTTAAACACAACTATATGTAATTCAGGAAAAAAATTAATATTTTTTATAATAAAAAATAATTTAAGCATATAAAAAATTTTTAATTTAAGTACTGTGTAGTTTTTGAGTTGTTTCATGTTATTTAATTACATTTTTACTACAGCCAAATCATTTTAAGAATTTCGATACATTACATCATAAGAATCCTAAATGACATCTGAAATAATACTATAAAATACATACATAGTTTGTAGCCGATCTCCGGACTGTACTTTAACGGGTTTTGAATACTCGCCCATCACCAAGTAAATCGTCATTTTGAAACACGATCAGGTTATGAGGGCACACCTGAGTTAGCACCCGGATCTCCACATCCACGCCACACCAGCGGAAGGACTTCGAACTTCATAGATTAATGTAAACCTGTCCCCAACTCGCGGATTATGAAATAAATTTAATTTGAATGAAATTGAATTAAAAGTATTTTAATTTGTAAGAATGAGAACTGTAATTTAAAAAATGTCTCAATACGAGAGAATACAAGTATACTATCAAATAAAATATTCTTTATGCTATCAAAACTTTGAAGAAAATTAAACAAAATTGAAAATTTTTATTGCGTTATAATAGCAGGTCTTAATGAAATTATACATGCATTTTATCAACGTGAACAAAAACTCGTATTATAATATATGTATTAATATACATGTATTAATAGATATTAATACATACATTATAATACGAGTTTTTGTTCACGTATATTAATTGTTCGCGTGTATTAATGTTTATTAATACACATGTATTAATATACATACATTGAATGGTGAAAATTTAGGTTAATTGACATTTGCATGTGATAAAGGTTTTAAATTATTTATTTCTGAGAAAATGCATGCCATGATGTTCATTATAACGTTCAGAAATAAATAATATTTCATCAAAATATGTATTCAGAGCAAAATCGAAAATTCGGTTAATCGACAATCGCATGATCGAAGTTTTTGATTATTCATCTCTAAAAAAATCTTATGATGTGTTCATTCTTATGCATCTTCAAAATTGATGTATTCACATAAATATTATATATATATATGTATATATATATATAATATTACATAAATATTATATATATATATGTATATATATATATAATATTTATGTGAATACATCAATTTTGAAGATGATATATATATATATATATATATATGTATATGTATATTCATCAGATAATTAAATATTCAGTTAATTGACATTTGTTTGATTAAAGTTTAAAATTAATTATATCTGAGGAAAATTCATATCTTGTTGTTCATTCGAATGTTCAGAAGTAATTAATATAGTACATCAAAAATATGTATTTCTTGCAAAATCGAAAATTCGGTTAATCGACATTCGCATGATCAAGTTTATTCATCTCTGAAAAGAGAAAATCTTATCGTGATGCTCATTCCTGTTTCAGAACTAATAATATTCCTCAAGATCTTATCCTATGAGGCATGAATGAAGAATTTCTGCATTCGCATGGGGAAATGCAGAAGAAAATAAAAGGAGTCAAAATAGAAGAAAGGATAAAGGTCAAATCAGAATCATTCGAAGATATGTGCTTGGGGGAGGATGCACGGAGAATATCGAAAGAAATCAACTTTCGACGTCAAAGGGGGGTGCTGCCAGTTCAATATGGCTTCTTATCCTTCTGCATCCGAACAATTTGTTCTGGCTCGCGAACTTCAACTTTAATTTGGTCTCAGTTGTTGAGAAGGAAACCCTTAAAGCAACTAATTTCTTTCTTTCTCTCTCTCTCTCTCTCGCATTTATCGTTTTATTTTCTGAGGCCCTTTTGCAGCTCCACCGGCGAGAGAGAGAAGCGATCCTCGTCTCCATCCTCCGTCAGGGAAAATAAAACGTGAAAAATAAAATTAACCATCGCGAGAATAAGATCTGGGGTTTAGTGAAACGAAATGGGAAAGATTGCATTAACTTTGCGATTTTTTTTTTTTTTTAAAGAGATCTTGTTTGATAATTTATTTACGAAAATGTTTCCTCGTCCGCATTTTGCTCGAATGTTTAATCGTAATCGAATAGATTGCCTCTACTTTGCGATGGCTGATTCTCAAAAATAACATTGGTATAATCTTTCAGGCAGTGTATGAAATATTAAGAATAATCCACGTCAATTTTAAATAAGTTGTGGCAGCCTCGATTGTCACCCAAAGGTAATTGTTTCGATTTTGTCTCATCCAGACATACTGACATACTGCCTAGTTGTGGCACCTAATGGACACTCGATCATCAGCCGTTGTAAGGTAAGCATCCAATGCATGAGTCTCCTTTCTGAAGAACTTTTCATTGATGGAAACATGGAATGCTCCCAAGCACTCACTCCGACAAACGTGCCTGCAGAATGCAACATCCATCTCCGGTTGTTCAACAGTTTTTGGGATCGAATCCTGGACCTCATGCTCCACAGTGCCCTGTCCTACCACTAGGCCTCGATGAACCATAGCTATTCACAGGTAGATTTAACTCTATTGGTAGCTAAGCTCAGCTGATTCCTCTGTCTTCAATTCAGTAGCGTTTGGCTTCGATTCCCTCCATTAGTGTGTATGTTCTTAATGATTCACATCCAACTTAAAGGCAAGAGATGACGATAGATTTGCCATTGTGCGCAAGTGAAAGTAACTACAATGCAGGGGTGGCCAAACTCTTTGATTTTCCGAGCCAATTTTCAAAATTTGAAAATTTTTCAGGAGCTGCAATTAAATACGTATTTAAAATGTATGCAAAAAGGTATTAAATTTTTTTACAGAATTTATATTTATTGAAATCACAAATAAAAGTAAAAAAAAAAGTGTATAGTGTATTTAAATATTAAAAACTAAACACATTTATTTTACTACTCTTGATGATTCCTTAAAATTTGGTGACTCAGTGGTGACAGTAATTGTTTGAGATGTTGCTACTGATCGGTGTTTTGGATTTCCACGAATTTTAAAGTGGAATAAAATGATTCACGTAAGTACGTTCTTCCGACTACCGAAATATTTTCAAAAGCAGTGCTTTTTAATTCAGGATACTTCGATTCTGGTATAAGTTTCTAAACTTCAGTCATTGGCGTCGATTTATATTTTAATCGCCGAGCTTGATCTTCTCTCTAGTTCATTTGCCTAATTATGCATTACTGTTACTTCGAATCAAAATGTATCTGCAGGTGCTTTTTTGGACCAGACTGTCATGCCTTGTTCATTGAGGAGATCCGATGTGTCGTATATATCAAAAACAAGTTTTAGGCAAGATTCACTTGATTTGGTTTGATTTGCTTCTCGCTCTACCGACATTTTTTTACACGAGTGGACTCATTCGATGTCAAAACTAGAGTTTTAAAGTTAATTCCAAATTACCTTAAATCTCCCGGTGAGAACAGTTGAATAGAAGGCCAAAGAGCTGATGATCAGTGATTCCAACAAATAACTTGAATTATAATCATATAATATAGTAGATTGTATTTCTTTCGCTAAGTTCCGTTTAAATCATTTCACTTAATTTTATAATTTACACCTGACTTATATCTCATGTTTAACTTACCTGGGGATTTAGCAAGGAAAAACTTGTATCTAAGTTTCGGCACTCGATATTTATGAACTGAATAATGAGACATTAAATGATTGTAAAGGAAACAAGTATAGAACATACATATTTTTAATACACAATATGTCAAAATAAGCAAAACCACAAAAAATTAAAACGTTTCTTGACGTTTCAGTTCAAACGTGAAAACTTGAAGATCTGCACCTTAACACCAATGTGCAAATCACAAAATAATTTAACACCTGTTTCAATCTCAGATTAAAGCTTTGTGTATAAATCAGCAAAAAAACATTGTATGAGATATATAAAGCTTTAAAGTATTTTTATTTATAATATTAAATGCTGAAGCCAGAATTCCATTCATCCGAGTTCCAATGAATTACCGAAAGGTGACGTATTAAGAAAGGCGAAATCGAATTCGTTAAGGAGGGCAAATAGTATTTTTCAAAAATCATTAAAGATAGTAAATATTGTTTTTTTAGTGAGACTTGTAAATATAAAAAGAAGGGCTCTGTTGCCCTAAATACTCATTCTCCCTTCCCAGCAATAATAAACTTAGAAAACAATTTTAAAAAAGAGAAAAAGAAACACCCTTCTTTCTTGAAGCGAGAAAAGTTCCGGAGAGGTGTGCTACATCCCTTAAACTAATTTCATCGTGGTATAAGAAACTTTATTCAAATCAACGTCAATTATATTTTGAATTAACTGCCAATGCTGTCATCAATATTTCGAAAAGACTTTCAGTTTTTATTTTAAGTTAGCCAGGGGCGAACTTCCTGATATGTTTTCACTCCATTTTGTGCTGCAGCTCTTAATTCAACAAAATTTCGGCTTACAAACAGAATAAAGTTTTTATTTATGTGAATATTTCTCACTTTAAATATTTATTACACCAGAATGTTTATATCAAATAATCGGGGCTATAAATATTTCTTTGTATTCAATAGAAAAATGAAAACTTGTATTAGAAAAATTAACATAATAGCTACGTAACAATGGTTTTTTTTTTCCGAAATAATAACTGCTATCAGTGTTTTCTGCATTTTTATTTTTAGTTCATAGTGATTTAAATACGATTATTGCTTAACGCTTATTATACAGGCTTCTCTTATAAGAAGTCTAAAGCTGCATTATCATCCTCTCTCTTGCTTTAACTTTAACTTAGCAAAGAGAAAATGATTTTTTATAGAAATATTTCCTTTTGAATTTATTTCAGAAGTAGTATCCCTGCAGGCCGTTTTCAAGATTAAATTAATTTTAATGAAGGAAGAGTTTATTTTAGTTAATATTTTTCTTTACAACTTTTTCTCGTGTACTCTTCTCTTTGTCTGCTAGAATCATTCCAATTTTTTTTATTTTAAGAGAGCCATGCATTTCTTGAACATATCATTATTACTCTAAGAATAGCACTTTGACTTTTCTTTTGTACTTGTTAAATTCTTTTTTTTTCTCTCTCTCTCTCTCTCTCTTTTATTTCTTGCCCTTATTTTCTTTTGGCATCTTTATTAGCTTATTGTATTTTTTCCCCCTCCTACAAGAGTTTTTTTGCATCTCTTATAGAATTCTTAATTAAAAGAACTCCAGTATATATTCCACTAATGAATACTTTTTATGTATCTCTATTTTTTTCTCTTCCATTTTTTTTCCTCGTGTGTAACAAATGTTAATAATTCGTATTGCTGTAAAAAGAAATAGCAAATGGTAATTCTAAATAATTATTTATTTATTGTGATTCCACGGCTTGTTCTGGGAATTAATTTTTAAATTGCTTAACGTCGAATTCCTTTCATCCAGCTTGATTAGCAAAATATATTTGGATCAAAATTTTTCGAAAATGCTTTAGTTACACAGAAATTGTTAATAATATCAGTCATTATTTGAAATGACAGTTTAAAAAATAGGGTATGTGCATTTAATACAATTAAATTACTTTAAAATTAAAGTAAAATTAGAAAGAGAAATTGTAATTTTAATTAAAATAATTTTTGATTAATAAACATCATCATTCTGGAAATTATGCACATAATTATTTCTTATAAAAAACATTGAGTTAATTGTCGAATGGTTAGCTTTTAAGCTTTCATTATTCAACATCTTATAGATTCGATTCCCTCAGGCGATGAGTTGATAGTCTATTGATTATCCCTTTGGCTTTTGGTTCAACAGTTCATGGGTTCGAATCCTATCTCGGTCATGGGTGTTTGTAGTGGTTGGAAATCCATTTTTAACTGTAAATCTTGGTCTAATTAGTCCTCTTGTATCAAAAATGATTGTTGGTTTGTTTGTTTGTTTGCTTAATAATCTCTCCTTGAGCATCTAAAGTGGATGTTAAAATATCCACTTTTAACAACAGTTCCCGGTCAAATTAGCCTTCATACGCAAACTAATCTAGTGAAAATATAAGTTATCTTCTATGACACTTTAATATTTTTTTTTATTTTAATAATATTGGTGAGCATTCTACCTAATTTTTAGCAATTTAAAAATTCCATTTCTTTATAATTCTAATGTGCATTAACATTTGTCCTTTCATTTGAGAGTAGTGATTTATATGCTGTCAACACTAAACGTAACCTAACTATCCACAGTTTTACATCCATGCTGGTAGCCGAATGGTAATCACTCTGGCTTTAAATGCAATATTTCGTGGGTTTGATTCCTTCTTTGCACTTCTATGTTTGCAATGATTCGGGATCCATTCTAAACTGTCGAATTAGTCCTTTTCTGCAAAGTGACCGTTGAGGAATCAAGAAACCAAAATTTTAAATTATCTGCCTCCACGAATTTTTATCTGCGTATCAGTGGGGAGAAATCAAAATATATTTACTTGACGTCTAAACTTTCGCTTTTGTATGCATCGGATTATATTCTTGTAACAAACATTCGAGCGTCTTAAGAAAAATAGGTTCCTTAGCGCATGATTAAATAACAAGTATGTTTTGCTTCACTCATTTTTGTTACGTAAAAACATCAGTATAATTTACAAATTATTCGAGTAAACAGGATATGCGGTTAAAGAGCATATTATTTTACCGATAAATTTCAGATTTTTGTTTTTAAATTAATGTATACTTATCGATTTTAAGGAATTTATCTTGTAATGTGTGAAATATTTTAATGCGTTTAGAAAATGTATACTTTTAATGCATTATCTATTTTATTACTGAAATTTTTAACAGTAAATCCTTTATTTTCTTATATCTCTGCCTGCCACTACAAGGGACTTCGCTCATTCTTTAAATTAATTTGACAAATGAATGAATGCTGCATGTAACCTAAAAATGCTAGAAACTTTTTCAATCATTTTAAAAAAAATTCGTTCACTGTCTCATGATTTCTCCAAAGTTGAGCAAATTATTCTATTTCTTTAATAAAATATAACAAAATAATGAATTTATTTATGTACATAAATTTATTTACAAATAATAAATTTATAGTATTTAAATAAATAATAAATAGATTTATTAAGTATGTTTTTAATTTATTAAAATGAATAAATATTTATTTTAATAAATGAAAATTTATTTATTTATATCCTTGAAGAATAAATTGCAAAGCTTTGGAAAAAATATCCTTTTTTACATCTCGAAATAGTAGAACAGAATACTCCATTAAAGTCCGCTGAAGATTAACTTACATAGCATTTACTATCTTTTTTAGAAAACTTTAAAAGATATTGAATTGAAAATTTATGTATGTAAAGAAAATTCTATTATTTATTTAGAATATTTGAAATAAAAAATTAAATTTAGAAAATAGAAATTTGAATTTCACTTTTTACATAAATTTTATGTCATTCAAATTACATCAAAAATTATAATTTTTATAACTTAATTAAAAATATTTTTTATAATTCAAAAAAATACGATATAAATAAACAAAATGAATGTATTAATTCAATATAACTTTCAGTCACCAACACTTGATTAATGCATTTTGTTTGATTACGATTATAAATAATTCATATCGCATACCAATTTGATAAAAGTCATGTTTTAATCCGCATCACATAAAATCAATTTGGGATGGAATATAAATTTTTTGGTCAAAATCTCGTTCTATCTCCAGTTTTCATTCATTTTCTTGACTTTCATTTTTTTATGAGTTAAACACTTAATAAATATATCTTAGTGAGTATAACGACCGCTGAAAACATACCAAATGAAATGTATCGCTCCGGAACTTGAAATGTTTTCAAAAAATCTATATTTTTCATTTGCATCTCGATACCTTAAAGAGAGAAATTGACTTTTCTCACCACCTGCATACAAAAGTTTAATAAACCGTGAAATCTGCGAACTTTGCGATGGTAAGCATTTTTATAGTTCTCACGGAAGTAATGAGAAAATGCTTACCTAGGTTTTTCTTACTCTATCTCACCTTTTCATTTTCGAACTTTTCGACAAGACATCACTTTTGTCATATAGTTTGATTTAAAAAATAACTGCAAAAAAAGGAGAGAAAAATTCCGATGTTTCAAAATTGTTTACTTATATCTATATATTTCTCTTATTATATATGTATATTGTACCGAGCTTCGAGGTTCGTGTGGATTGAGAGTTGAATAAAGCACTTTTATTTTTATTATTATTTCACAAACTTTTATTTTTATTTATTTATTTATTTTGAATGAACACAAGACTTTTATTCGTAAAACTTCCACTAGAAATACCAGCTGTAATAATCACAATTATACAGCTACAATTCATCGGATACAATAAGTAACAACTTCCAATCGCAGGTCTCAAATACCTCAAGCAGAGAACAGCTTCTCTAAACTAGCAGTCACGACTAATCGTCTTCACAAAACTTAAACTAACTATGTCGGGCTGCGGTATCTATACCTGACTTGGCGGGGAAATCTACTAATTTCGCCAAGGTTCTGGAAGCTTCTAGGCTATCTCGCTAAATATTGGTCCTAGAGCTTAGGTGATGGATGTTTGCAGAAATATCTATTACTCGCCAAGTCGCCAAGTTTTCTCGCCAAAACATCGCCAAGTCACCAAATCATTAGAAAACCCGCTTTTAACGTATAGCATGTCTAAATACCACAATTTTTGCCCAAAATGTGAGTATTTCCGATCTGTCTGAGATATTTTAAGACATATACAATAATTATTTATAAATTTGTAACAATATATTATGTGTGTGATGTGCGAATCTTTCTTATATAATTATTATTTATTTATAGTTATCCTTTATAAACTAGAAATTAAGTTATGAATAAATATGTATGTATGTATTCGTAATGGGCTTATTTATGAAGTTTGGTAACTATTTCTGCAACTATATACACACATGTTGTCGTGTTAATAACTGAATGAGTAGAACTCGGGTCTTCAGTTCATTAGGTCATCAGTTTGAGTCCTAACTTGGGTGTGGATATTTGCTGTAATTTTGAATGGAATTTAAAATTTCGGGTCCCATATATCATCCCTCGTGTGCAGAAAGTGAGTGCGTAGCGGACAAAATAAACCAAATTATTTATTCTATAGTTTTAATTCATTGAGTAATATTATAAAATCCTTTTATCAGATTATTTCTCATGCGCAAAAAATTACCATAAACGGGTAAACGAAACAAACCAAAATAATTTAGTCTGTCTTTAATGGATGGAATATCTTATAGAAGATAATGTCCAAACATATTATCTTTTCTATCTAAGAGAAATTATTTGCCTTTTTAAACCAGTCCAACTGGTGCCTTCCATTGGTTATGAAACAAATCAGTACACCACTCGAGCATAAATTAATTGTTACGACCTTCAGAATCCTTAAATAATATGGTTAAATATTAAAAGATATTTGATTGAAGCGGGAGAATTAATTAATATGTGGTTTTCACTTTAAACCAAGGCTTTCACCGTTAATGCGTTTTTTGCATATAAATTCCTAATGTTCCAAACAAAACCACTTAAGCAATTTCAACGGACATTTAAGGTTCTAGAATTTTCTTTGGCTACGGCTTTCCAAAACTAAAATCTAGATTTTTACTTCAAATCTAAATCCATCATATTTTTTCTTCCTGCTTATAAAACCAACCCCCTCTTAAGTCTTTTATAATCTCTTTAAAGTTTTTGAGGGGAGGGAAAACATTTCGTTGCAGAGTTGGTCGCTTCTAGTTTAAACTTTTACATCAGTTTTAATGTCTTTAGGATTAGAGTTCTCCGGGCCTGGTTCTCTTTCGCCGTTAAATAAAATACAGCGAATTTATCATGTAACGATTATCGGAGAAATGTCTGGGAAAAAAATCAATATAGCTTATGTACTGGTATCTATTTTAAACTAGTTTAGTTTTTTAAAGTTGTTTTAATCATCAAAACCCTTTTCTCGTGACTCGATATTATCTTGTATACCAAACTGTTATTTCCTGAAGGGTGAAGAGATAATAATAAACTTATCTCACACGGAATGTTATAATTTAGATAAAGCTCTTAAAGAAATTCCAAATTACTTTTGTTTATAAGATCATTTTTAAATTCATTAGAGAAAGATAAAATTGTATATAATTAGGGATATTGATTCTACTTTAATGAGCAGAGCTGATAGTCTGATGGTTAGTGCTGTTTCCTTCGGTCAACAGTTCGTGAGTTTGAATCCCGCTTTAAACCGTAGGTCCCGGTATAATTAGCCTTCGGGTGCAAAAAATGAGTATTGAGTGCCAAAATAAACGAAATCATTTTAAGGAAGTCTTATTTTTTTTTAATTAAATTCGTGTTTATTAAATTAAGGTGACATGTAATAAAGATTAAAAGAAATTGGGAGTAACAGAGGACGCCGTGTTAAATTTAACATATTTACGATTCACAAGCTGAAAATTGTTATATTTAACGTAATAATAAACGTTTTTGCAAAAATTGAAATTGCCCAAAATAAAGAAAGTGGCTAAAAAAATAAAAAAGTACTAATGATACAATAAAATTGTATCTAAAATATATTAGTAAAATATAATCAATTATCTCTATTTTTAAGCAAAAATAGTCATTGAATATCAGAAAAAGTATTCCATCGGCAAATGTAATTTATTAATATTAAGAAATTTTTCTCCATTTCTATTTCAAGCTAAGCTGTCAGTTGAATAATGAGCACTGTGGACAGTTCGTGGGTTCGATTCTTTCTTCCAGCATGAGCATCACTAGTCGATCAGAATCACTTGGACCCTTTTGAATGAGCCGTCGTGTGCAGAAAATGATCTCAAAAGTGCGGGGAAAACTTTAGCTTTCATTTATTGAAATACTATATAAAAAAAATGCTTTCATTCATTGAAATACTAAAGAAGAGAAAATTTTAACTTCATTTAAGAAGATGTTTTATCGAGAACGTTAAAAATTACCTTTCAAATGGAAATAACGACACACAATGTAAGTTAAATTTTGATGTTGGACACAAAATCGTGTCAAATATCTTACCATGATTTTATACGCTGTCAAATCGAATTCATATAAATACCTGAAAATCATTGAAGCAGAATGCTGTAGCCATTTTTTTATTACGTGGCTTTGATTTAAGAGAAAAATGTGAAATATTGACAATAAGGAATGTTACAATCATTCGAGTGAAAACTTTTTTTTATACCACCATTTTTTGACGCATGCCAATTGCTTTTTCTAAGGACATGTATGTTCAATGCTTTATCATAAAATGTGCTGCTTTAATCAATTTTTCACAATTGCCTGAGTTGGCCTTGCCCTCTCTGACCAGTTCAATAGGTGAATCTTATTTCAATGGAATCTTTAGGGTGCAAACAAGAAATCAAATTTCAAATTGTGTGAAAAATTGCACTTGGCAGTTTTTTACTGCGTAAGTTTGAGTTAAAGTTTTTTTATGACATTCTTATTGCTCTCCAGGAAGGCAACTGCCGCGGTGAGCCATAACCAAATATAGAAGCCTGGAAGCTCACACAGTTACCTGGACATCACATAAACAGCCCCGCATTTCAAGAGAGACTGGAATCGAATTCAGAACAGCTATCTCATGATCATTCTGCCCATGAAGCTGCCAATCGAAGGTTTATCACTCTCGTCCTCGGTTCAATAGTTCATAGGTTCGAATCGCAGTTTGTCCATGAATGTTAGCTGTGATTCAGACTCCGCTTTAAACTGTGGATCCCGGTCATAATAAACCTTCTTGGTCGAAAAACAACCATTCAGCGACTAACAAAATACGCGTATATTAAAAGACAAATAGAATAATTTCGTACTTTTATAGATATATCAAAAAGGCGATGTACTAATTTTATTTATTTATTTCATTTCATATTTTGTTAAACATTATGTGTGTGATAGATAACTGGACTGTGCGTTTTAATTGAAAGGTAATATATGAATAAAGAAAATCACACACTCTCTGAATATTGAATGATAAATGTGATGTTGAAATTTGCTTTTATTGAAAAATTCATTTTACTTTCTTTTCTTTTATAGGTAAGACTCGTTTTATGTTCTCTTTTGCTGTGGTTTGGTAAGATGAATCATTCATATCTGTATTATTTGATTTAATTCATTTATAAAAGCTCAGATGCTTAATAGTCCTCCACTATGCAATGTAAAGCAAATAAACATCTTAATATTTTTAAAATTTAGCTATTGCATTCAAAAATATTTTGCTCGAGTATTTTTTAATTCATGTTATGAAAACTATCTTGCATAATAATGTGATTTAACTTGTTCTTCAATAACAATAGAAAATAATCAGATTGTTAAATAAAATTGACAAGGATAGCACTTCCATTGAAAGGTTGTATCTCTAATTTGATTGATTTTTATTGTAGAAATTATTTTGGGACATTTTCACCTTCATGTATTTTTTTAGTTTTAACGAACGTTGTTTATCAATATCGGGTTATTTTAAATATTTGTAGACAGCAAGACTTATGATAAATAGCTTTGAACAAAATTATATATTGTTGTATTTACCATGTTTTCAAATAGATTTATTATTAGGATTAAAAATATAAGCGATTATATTTGTACAACAAAAATGGCTGCAAAAGAGTCAATATCCTGTAAATCCTGTATCTCAAAAGAAAATTAAAAACTGACTTTTATAGGAAATTTATTTCGAATAAATCCTGCAAATTTTTTTAAAATAGTTTCTTGAATTCTACGTTCTCTGTTTTCCATTTTAGTTTTCAATTTATTATTATTTTTTTCGTTATAACAAACATATATTTTTACTAACCATACAATGTTTATTTTTCGTTCCAGTTGAGATCATGATTATGTCGCTTTATTTTAGTTCTCGTTAATTTAAAATATCCATGAGTCAGAATCCTACGTCACACAATTCATTACAATGTCATATTGAGACGGCGGCGTTAATCCGACTTGTTTGCTGCTTGCCTTCAAATCAAATTCTTCGAACGGCAGCAAACAAGGAGAAGTTCACCATCGAATGTCGTCGGCGATGAGAAAAAATCTATTTACGATTTTTAACAGTAATAAAGAAGTGTTTTTTTTTAATTATAATTGTGTTACCGTTTGTAAAAGTTTTCAAAATCCTGAAAATTTGTTGTTTTGAATAATTACTTCTCAAATTTTCAAATCTTTAGCGATATTGCTTTGAAAATTTACTGAAATTGTTATCTTTTCTAATTTGTGTCTTTGACCGATTGAAGTTTTCTTGGCTGGCTCTCCATCTCAGCAACATCTCTCTCATCCTTAAAGATTCTCATTCTTTTTGGATTTTATTTGAGAAACATTTTGTGCGTAATACATTGATTGTTACAAGTATATGAAACCATGTTTCCAGAAATCGTTTCGAATCGAATCGTTTTGAACCAAATGCCCTTAACAATAGTGAATTGATTTAACGACTGTCTTCAACTCTTTGGAATCGAAATAAAAATATTGTCGTAGTTTATTTTGTTAATAAAACGATATTTTTTCCATGCAAAGACCAAAGCATCAGTTCGAGAAGCAGCGTTGACAATAGAATAGAAGAAAAAGCAAAATGAAAAGGACGAGACAAAACATTCTCTTTATGATTAGTTTAAAACGCCAAGGACGATTTAATTATTTTTATTGAGATATTTGTACTACATAATAGGTTTATTTTCATCTACTTAGCTGTAATCTTATACTGCAGATAACTCAGATCATTATCAAATGAAAGATTATTCTCTTTATACCAACAATAATGTAGAAGTATAGAAATGTGGCTTATTTATTTACTTTTTATACCATTATCTTGAGCATTTGTGATAATAGCTATGTAGATTATAATGATGAGTTTAAAAGTAAATAATAGCATTATGTTCGTTTCGGTTCTTGAGTTGGAATCCCATCTTGGACGTGGATAGTAGTGGTATGGAATCCAATTTAATCCCTTTAACCACCTTAGGAACCGATCTGATGCAAAAAACAGTTGAGTGATAGACCAAACAAACCTTATAAATTTCTTGAATCCGTCTTATTTTATGAAAAGAATTAAGATAATGCATAGATAGCATAAGCATGATTAAGATGATAAAGGCGAAATCATACTTACATTAATTTATATACATAACTGAAATAAAATATAATATTTTTCGATGATTCTTCGTTGAGTCGGTGATACGTCTGTTAATATATTAATTAAATTGAGTTTTTATTTATTCTTTTCAAAATCATAAAATATATCAGCAAATGATAAAAATTTAATATTTCTGCAAATTCTTAAAATAACATAAAATTTAATTCTTCGCGTCTTTAATGTAATCTCAATCGGTTTTAAATTTATTTTCAAACCTTTCCCCTCGTTTTTAACTAATCAAATCCCCTTTAGCACTAACAAACAGGAACACATAGAGTTCATGATAAGAATTTATTTTAACCAAAATTTAATTACAACGCTTTCGAAGTTCTCGCTTTTATCTCCACACCATGGACGTTAATTTTCTTATTCGTGGACTCTTTTTTTTTCCTCCGCCCCCCCCCCCATTCAAGTAGCTCTTCCGTACAAAGAATGAATGGGTCTGCGAAGTTGCTTTTTATCTCTTTCTCCAGCCCTCTTTGAGAGCTTTTGAAAAATAAACTCTGGAAGATGGTGCTGACCTCTTCACTGGAACCGTAGCGTGAGTGCCCTTTAATGAGTGTTCTGGCAGCAATGGTAAAATTCCCGCGCCACATTATTGTGTTTTTCTACTACGGAAATTATTTCAAATGAAATATTTTTTAATTAAGTATTATTTATTAGAATTCTTGTATTAAATATTCGCATTGAATTCAAAATAATGTATCTAAAAATTCAAAAAAGTTTAATGGATCAACAAATTTTATTATTTCATTTATCGATTTTCATTTCCCAAAAGAATATTTTTTAATCTATTTTTTTACTTACATTAATGCCTTACATTTTTAATATTAAATATTAAAATGATCCAAGATAGAATTTGACCCCATTCATCTTTTCAGAGAGTTTTATGAAACATTTAAGAAAAATTATCCAATATACTGTAAAATGAAAAAAAAAAATTCGCGTCGGAAAATTACATATATATGTTGTAAAGTTCCTTATAAATTAGGTATTAAAAAAATTTTTTAGCCATGATTTTTAGTGATGTTTTTTATGAAATCATAACTAAGCAGTAAATTATAATTTATTTTCAATTAAAAATAAACATGTTTTCATTTTTTAAAGAAAGTTAAGTTAAAAAGAAATTATATATATATTCATCTGTTGAAAAAAAATTTTTTGGCATTTTAATTTTTCTTGCTGAATTTTTTATAAACTTATTTTGATAGCTTAACATGAATCCTAAACAATCATTTTAAACGTTAAAAATGACACTGCTCTCTTACTGTGAATTGTTTCTCCAAAATATGCAGATATTCGTTTTATTTATTTATTTTAATGAAATACTTCCTTGCATTAAAAAGTAGAATCACCTGGCAGAGATGTGTTTTATGACAGGGTGCTTTGAAATTCTGCCACACATTGCGGAAACAACTCCCATTCCTCCCCCTCTTCTGTTTCCACTCATAAAACAAAGTGGGGGGGAGGGAATAACACTTTTTCTGGAGCAACTTGATATATCTTTGCCTTTTGCATGTCATAACCGATATCTGACGTGCATGAATAGGTTCATTTAGCGGTGTGATTCTGCAGAAATTCCCTAAGCAAGACACGGCCTAGCTCGGTTCTTGGCCGTGTCAGGTACGCGATTGGCGAAGATGTTCGGCGAAATTAAACAACGTATCGATGTCTCAATCAAGATTCCGTTTTTCGTGACGGTCGCGTGGCCTGCGTTCCCAAACTGTTGAGCTGGATTAAGTCGGATGGAAGATGTACATTTTGATTGACGGCACCGTCTATGGATCCCGCCACTCTGAGAAGTGTGGCAACGACCGTCGGTTTAAGTACGGTTGCCTCAGGAAGATGCTGTCCTCCAGAAGCATTGTTTGGTAATGAATCTTTATAGAATTTTTCTGCCTATCTTCAGCATTCTAAACAAATTTTAATCGATTTCAATTAAATTCTAAAAAGATTTTTTTATCTTTGATTAAATGAAATGATTATTTAGAAAGTGATATTAAATATATTGACTATTCAATTAATCGAAATCGTTATGATGATGGACGCATACTAGTATTCATTATGTTATGGATTACGCGTAAATTCCTACAGCCTGTATCGTGATTATTTAATTTATTAATTCATAAAAGTTTTTTTCAGAGTTTCTGAACTAATAGTTGATGAGACGATGGTTGCTTGATTGGTTAGGCCTCGTTCTTGTTATTGGAATGTAGTGAATTCGAAACTCGGCTTAACCTTAGATTCGACATGTTCGCTCGTGGCGACTGGGGCACGTTAAAACTGGGCGTGGTCGCAATGTCCTCCAAGTGAAATGATACCTCTGAGGATGACAGGCCGAGTATTGGGGTCTTCTGCTTGGTCCTGCTTCAAAATCACAAGACTTCACCCGGTTCTATCGAACTGGTAGAGCCCGACTCAGATCTAGATACGGGAAAGCTTGCTAGTGCAACAACTAATTGTTGGTGCATAATGGACTTAAGTAAATTTTAGCGGTGTCTAGAATAATTAATTTATTAAGTAATAAAAAAGTATTTTTATAATTTTCGACACATAATAATATTTGGTGTTTTGCAGTTTTTGTAAATATTTATGGTCTATCATAATTAACTGATAAAAAATTGCTTTTAGAATACTGACACATACTAGCGTTCGATTTTTTGTAGATTTCGTGCATGCATGTGCTCTCAATTCTTATCAATTAATAAGATTTCCTAACACGTGCAGATACGAGATGCGTTTTGAGTTTCGTATATACGTTTGTGTGATCTCTTAATAAGTGTTATAATTTATTTTTAACAGAATTAATTAATTCTTTAGACTTATATAAGTACTATCTGTAATAAGTGGCACCTAAATGTAAAATGAAATGATTTTCGTTATATTGAATATTATGTAATGAGTAAATCAAATGATTAGAGTTAATATAATACAAATATTAAATTATATAAAAATAGCTCTATATAATTTTCAATATAAAACAAGTTTACATTTTAGATTTACTATTTTTAATATTTGTATATTATTTAATTATTACTTTTCGCAGCTTTTCAATAAGAAAAATGTGTAATTATATGTTTATTAATTTTTCACTATTCTTATGTGCCAAATTTTATGCAAATAAATTAGCTCATTTACCTTACATAATTTATAACAATCGTATTTATATGTAAACAAATAATTTATTTATAATTTTGTCAGAATTATGAATTAAAAAGTTTTTCAGACAGTTGAATAATAAAAAATTGAAAGGAACTATTTGTTCATTAAAAATTTGATTTCGTTGTAATTCTTTTCTGTGAAATTCTATCAAAACAGTGTTTAGCTACATATGATAATGTGTGCAGTTAATTAATAAAATAAAAAATTATTTGGAGATAAACTTCTATTTTTCCTATTGTTGTTATTTCTAATCCTAGCGTTGCTACATCATCTCCATTAAATCAAAAATGGATCCTTTTAAAATCTCGGGGACTCGGTAAAACCCACGCACCTAAGAATATGGTCAAGGGAGGCCTGTTCAACCCTGCACCAGCGACCACTGCGGAAAGTTCCTCTTTCTCTCTCTGCAGACTTTTCCTCGTAATTGTAATCAAATCTTCAAGCGTTTCTGTTCCCATCTAAATTATGAAGTTATTCAGTATATAATAAGAGAAAAAATTTGCGTGACAGAAAAGCAATTTAAAATTATTTATTTAATTTTTTTTTTTCAAATTTTTCCATGAATACTCCCAAGAATATCAAGTAATGTGCTTTGTTACTAACTCAGTCCTTCAAATAATCTTATTTTATTGTGTATATTAGCAGTGCAATGAAAAACGTTACTTAGTTTTCGAGGGAAAAATTGTAATTTGGAAAAATAACGATGCAATATCTTATCGACTGTTTTGCGTCGTGTAACGAGGTTTCACGCATAGATCGGTGGTATATTGAGAAAACCGGAAGCAAATTCGTTTCTATGGGGAAAAAAACAGAATTCTTTAAAAAAAATTTTTAAAATATTAAATGTTGTTATTTTAAAAAAAATACTCTGTCAATGTAGGAAGAGAGCTGACGCTTTGCATTTTTTCTTACCACTAGCGATTAGCGTAAATAACGATTTTAAAAGGGGAAAAGAACCACAAGCTTCCGTTCTTGAAGCGAGTAGAGTTCCAGAACGAAACCGATCTAGCAGCCGAATACTCTGGCCTTCGATTCAACAAACCGTGAGTTCGAAATCAAACTTAGATGTTTGTAGTGATTTCGAAGACACTTTAAACTGTATTTTCTAGCCTAGTTCTCGTGTGTAAAGAAAAGTGATCATTCAGCCAATAAGTAAATAAATAAGTTAAAGCAGCTCTAGATGGATGAGCATCGCAACGTTTACAGTGAAATCAAGTCAGTATTGACGATGATTGAAAGGAACTGTGACCAAGATTTAGAAATGAAAGGTAGCCTCTGTTTTAAATTGCCTTTGGACCAACATCACCCCCGTGTAAGTTTCTTACTATTCCATGTCCAGCCGTTCAAGAAGGGTACACACGCATTCTGAATACTCTCGACACTCCGTCCTATTTGAACACTGGAATGAAATGCCAGAAGGAATCCAACTTTTGTTTCAATGTTTTAATACTGAGAATTCTTACTCTTGATTCTTAAATTATAAGATCCCCATTCACAGTCCTATTTATTATTATTATTTGCACCTGGGGCTGTCAGCCCACGCCATCTATTAGCATTTCTGGGTAAGCTGGGAATTTAATTTCACCTTGAAAACCCTAAAGGGCTCGATCACGCGAGACCTTGGCACAGACGGAGGAAAAGGCAGTTTTTCTTTCATTTACTTTTTCCTTCCTAATCCTCATCGATACAGAATCTTAATTTTTCCATCCTGCGCATGCCCAAAGTGTTTTTGTAAGGTGAGCAAATGATAGTCCTTCAGGTGTTAAATGCTGCTCCTCCTTGACTCTCTTAATGGTTATTGGGTAAATAAATTTTCGAACTCCATCATTAAATTTAAATATAAGCAAGAAGATGGAACATAACCTCAACGGACGTGAGTTACTTACTTCCCGTAACTTCCGCCATTTTTTTTTCTCACATTGGAATGTTTATCTTTACCGTACATGTAACTCGCAGTTCGAATTTTTAACGGATGCCAGCGTTATTTTTCAGTACATCGTTTGTATTCTGTTATTTAGGCATGACATCCGTTTTGGTTTTGTGAGTTGTGCTACAAATTTATAGCAAATTTTTAATACAATTTTGCAAATTTATCAAAAAAAAATTAAAAATATTTAACCTATTTTGAATTTTTAATCTACAACTTTGGAAGTTTTATAATATTAAAAGAAAGCAAGGTTTTTATTTTATACATAAATATCAGATTCTATTTTCTTAAAATAGAGCCTTATTTCGAATAAAAGTATGGAATTGGATTTTTTTTTTTTCTTTCTTTATGTTTTCTGACGGCTGAACTTACATTTGAATGGTTAATACTCTCACTTTTTTTTTAATTCGGCAACTTTAACTTTCGACTTTTTTGATTATCTATATTTGTAATCCATTTTATACTATAATTCCTTGTCCATTTAACTCTCGTGGGCAAAAAGTGATAAAATCGTTAAAAAAAAAAAAAAAAAAAAAAAAAAAAAAACATTCATTTTTCGCTCTGTAATGTTTCAAATAAAAATATTCCATAAATATCAGATTTATCTATTATTATTTTACAAAAAATAATTCTAGAATTCTAAAATGTGCGCACCATATCAAATCACAAGTACTTTTGATATGATTCTGTTTTATTCCATGGACTCATTGTGTTTGTCTCCACCACTCTATCAGACCATTAATATAAGCAGATGCATTAACAATCTCTAAAGAATAAGATGCTGCCAAATTTTAGCATTTTTTACCATTTAAAAGCAGATTTTTATACTTAATAAAACGCAATAATAATTTACGAAACGTACTGTATTGAACTTATCTTAAGGCACAGTTAAGTTAGATAAAACCCGTGTGTGAGCGAGAAGTAGGTATAAGATGTACCATAAGATCGCATCTGTATAATATGTATACTTCTCCCAATTCCAGTTAAAATAATATTTTTTTAAATAGAAAGGTTGTTTTCTTTGGCTCTCGTCACCTACTCGCAAACACGTGCAAGTTCTTCGCATACCGCCCTTGAATTTCCTTTTTCTCAAGAGACCCTTTTCAAGCTCTCAGTGTGGGAGAACTTGAATAACTCGAGGTTTGCGAGAGAGTGAGCAATCGTTTCTATCCAGTTAGGTGGGCATTCGAATATCGCCAAATGATACCAACTGTTCCTGTTTCAAATGCTTGAAGTGTTTTAAGAATTTTTCCTAAAAAGGAAAATTACATACACAAGCAGAGATTATATTTCAATATGATAATTATATAAAATATTTAAAGCTTTTCGCTTTTGAAATAGGCTGTGGTGCCTGAATTTATTATACTTTAATTCAATTTCTTTTAAAAAAATCTGATTTAATAATACTGTGAAAATTTACTCTTGATTAAATGAAATATCAAATCTGGGATCAGCATTTGATAATACTTACTTTTTATGTGTTATTTTATAATTTTTTCCTATTTTCATTTTAATCTTCATTGTTTTCTATATTATATTTTTGCTTTACAAACAAGGAAAATGATTGAGCTCCATAGTTTTAAATTAAGTAATAATTAAAACATTCAGTTATATATAGTTTTATTATCATTATATATATTATATATATATATATGTGTGTGTGTGTGTGTGTGTGTGTGTGTGTGTGTGTGTGTGTGTGTGTGTGTGTGTGTGTGTGTGTGTGTGTGTGTGTGTGTGTGTGTGTGTGTGTGTGTGTGTGTGTGTGTGTGTGTGTGTGTGTGTGTTTGTTTGTTTGTTTGTTTGTTTGTTTGTTTGTTTGTTTGTTTGTTTGTTTGTTTGTTTGTTTGTTTTGTTTTGTTTTGTTTTGTTTTGTTTTGTTTTGTTTTGTTTTGTTTTGTCAAAGAACTAAAAAAAATACTCATTCAATTTTTTTTTTTAATTTAATTGAATACAATTTAGCGAATAAACCGAATTACGCGTTTCTAATATTGAAAAATATTTATCAATTGTTCTAAATGAATTATGTATGTATTTTTCTCAAAACTACCTTCGAAGTGTACCAGAGAAAAGTAATCTGAAAAATTATGATTGTTGAGTTATTTTTTGTTATCAAGAAGATTTTTAATTTATTGAAATTATAAACTGCATTGCATGTAAGTTTGCATGAGAATATAATCCAGTAATGGTGAAAAGAAAATTACAGACAAAAAAGAAAATCAAAGTAATTTGCAGATTTTGTGTAATCATTAAAAAAAAATTAATAATTTATTTTATTTTAAGAATTTTCTGTTTAAAATCTTCGAAAATGAATTGCTCTTTCACGCCTTTTTGAATTTTCGAATACCAATTCTCTTGGCTTTATGTGCTGTACTAGTGTGCTTGTTGTGTTTGTTGGCGAGCTGCATTTTTTCATGGTCCATCCAGTTTGTTGCTCTCCTTTGAGTGGATGCTGCCATTCCAGTGATGTTGACTTAGAACTTCCCTTTTCCGGAACAATAATCTCCATATTCCTGCCACGGTCGCCTGAAACAATCACTCGCCCAGAACGGCGCGAAATGGCTGAAAACTGGTTCTCCTTTTCTCCCATTTTTTAAAACACTTCTAATTTACTTCTTCCAGGTGATGGGTTTCTCTGCCGCTCGAACGTGCGCCTGTTTTCATCTCAACAGACCTACAAACTTTGTTTGCCTTTGGCGCGAAATGCAGGCATACACAAATAATTCACTCTTTTGGGGCATGGGTCCGCCAATCGGAAACACAGCTATTCTGTGAACTCCACTGTCAGTTTGTAACTGGATATTCTTCAGTTCGGTTTTTGTCAATTTTGAGAAAATAACAGTATTCTGAATAGTGGAATATCTTGCTGGAAACAGAATCGTTGGTAAATATCATCTGGTTTTGGAAAACAAATCGATTTACATTATCAGTAGGACGTGAACAAGAAAGTTTGAATAGAAACTTTTAATCGGAATATTCAAGGATACGATCAATACGTGACAGAGGTGGTGATTCGGGAAAAAAGTCACAAATTTAAATTTACGAGTTGTGAGAAGTGCTGTATAAACCATGAAAGCAGAAATTGCTCAAGTAGAGATGCACCTTATAATGTTTCATGTGGGAATTTCCCGCCTGAAGTAAGTGAAATTTCATAGATTTTTATTTCCTAATCAATATTGATTAAATTATGGTTTAAATTACGTTATCAGTTTCCGTGCATCGAAAAAATTCATTTATTAAAGTTTATAAATGGAAAAAGGCGTTCATTTAAATTTTATTTTTTTAAATATAATGTGTTACTTATTTCATTCCTGTGAGTTATATATAATTGAATTTGGTCGGAATAAATGCTATGCTTAAAGTGTCAAGAGATTTAGGAATTTTTAGACAAAGGATTCAGTTTGAATTATTGTGCAAAATTATTTTTAATGGCTCACTTTTTTCTTTTTGCGATTGTCATAAAATCCCCCTTCCCTTCAGATTTCAAGTTCAATCCTAGTCACTGTTGTCGGCAAGATGTTATGCTTCTGATTTCTGCGTTGAAGTGGATGCTTGAGAGTTTTCTCCATTGCAACACACTACTATAGCCGACTATCTTTGAAAAGTCAATATAAAATGACTATTCAAGTGCTATCAGCTGAGCTTTTCGCTCGCATACCAACAATTAATGTTTTGGTGTAACCTAGATTCGAGTCCCAAGTAAAACTAATAAATTTTTATCGATAATTACGTTTCTCATGCACTGTCTGAATTTTGTCTTTGACTGAATTTTATGCCAGATTTTCATATCGTCCATTGTTAACCAAATATTTAAAATTTAATTCTCATTCAAAAAATATTGACGCCAAATTTTGCTATTTTTCCCACAAAATACGCAAAATGCATTATTTATTTAACTTCAATTTTAATTAAAAATTGGCATTTTTTAACTAAGGGACAAATAACTTAGTGCGATTAATTTATATCCTAGCATCATATTGGATAATTTTAATCACTTTCTCCAGGAAGTTCTCCTCTATAGCTTAAATATCTCCAAAAGCTTACATAATGTCACAAACTCTAGTTAAAATCCTGTATGTTCCTAATGTTTCAAGGAGCGAGTTATTTGTTACCCGAAAACGGAGTAGATGTAGTATGCCCATTCATGAAACGGCCGCTGGAAGAGATAAACAATCGGTGCTACCAAAAAATATTAAAAAGAAAACCTCATTCTTTGCGAAGTCCATCCAGTCCTTTTTCCTGTGACGTCCACGCTGGTGCCATTAAGTCGCCGCGAGGGTGGTTCTGAAACTGACTTCCATTTCCGCATTATGCTCTTCCTTTCCTCTACTTCACCGGAAGAATCAACGGATTACTTCATACGAAAAAAATATGTGTTATCCATGATGTTGCTAGGGGATTTCTTCTGGGAAAGAGAAATTCCGTTCTGCAGCAACTTCAGAAGACATACCTTGCTGAAGTGGCGATAAAATTGCCTTGAGTTTTTTTCCCACCAATTTTGAAATAAGTGTAGGGAGATATTTTCTCCTGTTTCTCGAAATATTTCAGAAATGTGACTGTGACATGGACTTAATTATTATTCTGATTTGTCATTTGCTTTAATAGGGTAGAATTGTTAACAGCTTTCATAATTAAGCTAGTTCACGGCACCATTCTTTGAGTGTTATTTTTTAAATATTTTTAATGTTAAATTTCTGTATAAAAATACATATTGGTGTAGAAAAATATTAAAATTGACTTAAAAGCATAAAGTAATCAGTATATTTTAGTCGTAATTGAGTATTTTTTCTTAAAACTGTGCGTATTCCGTTTTAAAAATTTTTAATAACTCAAATGGAAGAGAATAGCAAAAATGTTTTACATTTTTAATTATAGAAACTTGATTAAACTTTAATAAGCTTTGGAAAAGATGCTGGGTGTGCTAGATTAATATTATACAGGTTTTAATCTGCCTTTGTCATTAAACGACTGACTATAGAAATTTTGTCACTTTTAAAATCCTATCGTATCATTGTTAAAATTACTGAATACGCGCTTGGATAAGAATAGAATACTAAAAAGGTTTACTTAAAAACATTTAAAAAGCTTTTATTTAGCGTGTGTGTGTGAGAGAGAGAGAGAGTGAGAATAATAATTTTATTAAATTAAATTGAATAAAATAAAGAACTATAAAATAGAAAATAAATAATTTACTTTTAAAGTTTAAGTTTATAATTTTTCACTTTTTTATAAAGCATTTCCAAGTGAATTCTTTCATTAAAAGTTAAAAGGGAAACTATTATACAAAGAAATGAGAAAATTAGGACAAATACAAAATACACTGTCGTCAAAGAAGTGAGACGGCTAAGTTAATAAAAAGTACGTTCTTTTTTTAATAAAGGAAAAAAAGTTTCTCTCTTATTTTCAATCCTTACTTTTTAAAGGTTCGCTTCGTTTTTATCAAATGCATTGAAATCCCTTCAAAAGTAATACCTTTTTATAACATATACGTGATTTTATTTATTTATTGTTAAAAAAATTTTTTTAAAACATAGTATTATTTTTTTTATTTGAATTGTCTTTAACCCTTTAAAAATTATGAGAAGTAATCAACTGATACTGAGGGATGACCCCATATTAAGTTGTCAGACATCATTAATTCATCGATAAATATTTATCAATTGTAATGTTCCATTCTTTAAAAAAACAGATTTTTTCAAACTGCCTTATCCCCTTCTTCCTAATAAAATTGTTTTCCAAATTGCATAGCAATGATTGTTTGCATCTCAATCAAAGGGGAAATTACTTGTTATTGTCGAATCGAATGGGCTCCGTGGCCACTACATCTACCGCTGTGGCGATTCTTCTTTCTTGCTTGCCCTTGAAGCACGGGTAAATCCTGGCACAGCAACAGGTTGGCAGGATTTCTATCTTAATAGCTATTTGGATCTCCTATTAAGATAAAGGACTGCTCTTAACGCTTGCGTTGACTTCGACACCGCCGTAAGTAACAGGTTTTATTTATTGAATGTGTGCAACAAGTGAACAATAACCTGGGGAGGGAGGGATCGCTCTCTTATTAGCAATCAATTGTTCGGGAATGTTCTGCTGATACCCTTTACGTAATTGTATGAAGGTCAATGTAATTGGGTTGAATATATTGGCAACCCTTGACAAGTTGCGGTTGATTCTCGCGCTTTTAAATGATTGCCTGCCTCATTGGATTGAAAGAATGCTTCTGCCTAACAGTCTCTCCATGGGTCCGCATTACAGTAATTTCAGTATTGCATGTGATGCATAAAAGTCATCTTGATATACAACATCGGGATATGTTGCTTTGTGATCGGGTATTTCTTTCTGAAATTGTATTCCCTTCCATACAAACGTTTATTTATCTTCAAAAATGTGCGCTAGTAATCGTGAAAAATATTAAAATGTGTTCATATAATAATATCCATACTTTTCAGTTTGAAGCATTTCTATTTAAATAATAACTAAATAGATGCAGATTATACTTTCACTATATTATGTAATTTCGAATTCCAGAGGTATAATTTTATGTGCTTTTCATAAATTTTTACATATCAATTAAAATATATTTTGTAAATTTGTTTTATAATTAAAAATATCGAAAAAAGTATTTTTCAATATTTTTAGTTAGTTTCATTAACAAATCTCAAATTCCTTTTTTTTTAGAAAAATTTAAAATGTTTCTTCCAAAGAATTGTTGCTGCCGAAATGTTATAGCGCTCCTGCCTTCGGTTCAACAGTTTTGTGGGCTTGAGTCCTGTCTTGGGCATATGGATGTCTGAAGTGGTTCGGAATCCAATCTGTGCTGTAGTTCTAATGACCGTTGAGCGACAAACAAAACAATCCAAAAGTACTGTTCTGATTATGTATGTTGATTTGTATAACAACGAAAATTTTCTTCCAAAGTGAAAAAAATGAAAGCGGTAAAAGATTCCCTTTTCGAGACAACGGTAGCATCACTTTCAGAAGCCTGTATATACGCACATCAACCTTAAATTTATTTCTGAGTTGATGGCTCAAGGGTTATTGTCTAATTAACAAATCGTGGCTTCGAATCCTCATTCAAATGCATGTTTGTAGCGTTCAGTATCTTGGGAATTCTACAGGTTCCTTTGGAATCAGCTTTCGTTTGTAAAAGAAAAAAATCTGACTGTTGATTTAAAAGCAAAATAAACGTAGAAACTATTTTATCAGCTGATGCTTTCATAGGTTTTTGTCAAGTCTTCATTTTTTGGATTTCAATGAAAAAATCGTATTGTTGCTTCAATTTAATAATGTTTAATTACTCTCGTGAAATTAATTTATTATGGATCAAATCTTCAAAATAGTTTATATTCATAGCCGCCCAACCTGTCCAATGGCCTCATTGCGGATAGGGAGGTCCTGAATTCGAATCACGCGATTCGGGCATTTATATAATTTCTTTTTCTCCTGTCTTTGTCCTTTCTTTGTATGTGTTGCGTATGGTTGCCTACCCTATAGAAGGGTACCTATAGCATGTGTATACTGAGAAATTTGGATTCCACTCCAAATGACGGTTTAGTTGGAAAAGGGGAGAAGCACACCCCATTATGCTAGCCTAGCTGCCATAAGACAACAACAGTTTATGTTCATTAGTTGCATACTTGGAGTAAATTAAACTCCTTTCATAAACTCTTCAAATTCTTAATTTTTTTTAAATTTTTATTTTATTTATTTTATTTTATATATATATATATATATATATATATATATATATATATATATATATATATATATATATATATATATATATATATATATATATATATTAAAATGTATTACATTTAAAAATTTGGTAAAATTATTTTTAGAGAAATTATTTTCAACATCCTTACAATAATGAAGTGCACTGTTCATCAAAATATTATATAATATGTTCTATTAATTAAAATATTCTAAAAAGAAACTTTTTTTTCCTTATATTCATTGGGGAAACCAGAAACGATCCATCAAAGTGTTGAAATATTCGAATAAATTTCACATAAAAATAGCTTAATTGATTTTTACTTTCCTTGACATAATACGATATTTATCCTTTAACAACAAGTCGTTGAGGCATTTATTTATTTCGAAAGGATTCCTTGTTCGTCGGATATTCCTGCCGGGCTTATCCATGACCAAAGGTGTGTCCACCGGGAGCAACTGATGGATGTTCTGTAGCTCGCCTCAGTCCCAAATTCGTTTTTCTGCTCTTCGCCGAGCAGTGGTAAAAAGTAGGTGAAAGTTCTCTTCGTTGTCCTTTTCCTATGTAGGCGATTACGAATGAGGTTACAGTTACCGAAGCTTCCATTTCGAACTGTTTTGAAAGTACTGCCCACTTGTTGGACACGCGAGATTCCTTGTGTCCCTTTCGCTTTCCGATGCGTTTCTGAGTGTGTATTGCTCCTTTAATAAATTTTCTTGTGTGTTTTGGCGGTGTTCGATGCTGAAGGGGTGTGAGCAAAGCGTGTCTTATATTTTAGCACATATATGGATAACGCCCACTCACAAGTATTGTTTTCCAGGAGTGACGTAACCCAACTAACTCCCTCTAACAGTGAGTAATGCAATTTTATTTTATTTTTTGTCAATGAGCTTTTAGTTAAAGCAATCTTTCTAGTATTATATAAAATTTATTTAACTATTTTCTTTAAAATGTAAGTGATTGTATGTATGTAAGAGAGCTGAATGTACCGATTGTGTTAAATGGGTTAATCAATCGTTAGACTTATCTCTTCAGAAAAAATTATTAATTTGCTGAGTTTTACAGCGCTGTTTTAGTAAATACTGAATTCCTGACACGGCTTAAGTCTATCTAGAATGCGCTCCAGTTAGGATTAGGAATGATTTAAATTATTAATAAACACTAATCAAAAGTTTCGAAATGTAGTTTAGCTTATATATGTCTTAAGTCAGTCATAGATCAACATCCTGATGTAACTTTCACTCCATTCTGCACAGAACCGAACTGGCATCTGAAAGGGTAGCAGCTAACCTTTCTTGGGTTCGCGATTCCCACCTCCAGCTTTTACATTTGGAATGGTTCGGAATCCACTTTAAACTGTAAGTTCAATCCTATTGATCTTAGTGTCGAAAACATGACCGTTGAGTGATGAACCAAACCTCTCTCAGTTAAAGAATTCAATGGACATTAGAATTTTTGGCACAGATGATTCAGGATGCCAAATTCTGAGTTTTGTTTGCATCATAGAACCTGGTTTTTGTTACATCATAGAAATGAAAACCTATAAGAATTATATAGAAAACTATATTTTGGTAATCCCATTAGTATTTATGCTATCGGGAAGCGTCACAGTATGTCATCTTGACAACACGAATACGTCGACAAAAAAAAATTTAGAATTTAGCATCCTAGATTATACGACATCTGAATTTTATTATAAAAATGGTATCAGTTATATTTTTCGCCTTTACCAGTGTCATAACAACTTGAATTTGTATTTTATATTTTAAAAAACTGACTAAAATTTATGGCATCATTTTCATAAACGTGGCCTCAAAATGAGAAACATGTTGTATTTCCTGAATTGAAACGTAATAATTTTCTTCAGACTGATTGTAATCGATTTTTCGCTTAAGAAATCGTTAGTCTTTAAATGCCACTTCCATCCTCCCCCACAGCTGCATGACGTCAAGTTACCTGTTCCAAAATGCGATCCCCTCCTCCGACAACCAATACAGACACGCACCATCCTTTCCGGGCGGATCGGACAGTAATGAAGGAAATATTATTCATGAGGGAAGAGCTTCACTGAGGTATGGGGATCACTGGCCCAATCACTTTTCTGTCAGAAAAAGCGAGAAAAATGTGGAGCTCCCGTTTCCCATTGTCCGAATGTTCTGGAATGCCTGCCTACCCTCGACACCGGTGTCCTCCTTCTGAAGTCAGCTATGACTGTCCCAGAGAATTATTCCGGAACTATTTTCGAAAACTCCCACTTCTCTCCGAAGCCCTCTTTCCAGAACGATAGAATTCGTGCCACGCTGTCTCTGGGAATTGAACATTTATATTCGTTAGGATTTGAATGCTTGTGTTTGGGATTTTTACTGGCGCTTAAGACATATTTAATGCATTCTGCTTGCAGATTTTTAAAGTATTCAAAATGTCGTTTTTAGAGATCTTAAAAAAGAAAAACACTTATTTTTCGCTAAACATTTTTTTTATGTAAGCCTTTCCAATGAAAACTTAAAAGTTATCTTCACTTCAAAAAAAAAAAAATATTAATCAATCGAATGTCCTTCACCATTCTAATTATTATTAATAGGAAAAGTTGCAATGGCATGATTACCCCTTAAATGATTGTTAATAACACATATATTAGGGGTATAAAAAGAAAGATTAGATTGTGTCCTTTTCATTGTGTGGACATCCTTAACTTAATAAATGAGTATCAACGCTCACTGCACAATCGCAGAGCTCCTGATGATAAAAACTAAGAGTAATGAGGCTCGTAAGTGGTCGGCTGCTCTCGACTGCAAGAGGCACTAATAATTCATCTCAATTCTCATTTCGAGACTTGATCTAATCTAAAATGCTTGTTTGCGAGAGTAGGTCGGAATTGCGCCTTTTTCCCTCCATATCAAATGCGTGCTTAATTATTCAATTAGGTTAGTTTTCCTGCCTTAAATTGCAAATGCGTTGAAATCTGGGAACATATGTGGAAAGAGATTTTTATCTGGCTGTGATTATTCAGTACATTTTCTGTTTAATTATATTAATGAGAACACATTTCTAATCGCATGGGTAAAATTGTTATCTATCTATAAATACAGATATAATTTTGATATAAAATATTTGCTTTAAACTTTTTTACTGATTTTTTTAGATACAAAAACGAGAGAGAACTCTTACAGAAATCGATAACAAGTCAAATCTGCTTCATTTTATTTTTGCGCAAACTTTTTAATTTTACGTACTTTTAGAATTACGTAAATTTAGGATAAATTTCAATATTTAACTCAGCTTTTGTAACATTTTTTTTACTAATTGCAGAAACAAATAATTTTGTTTATTTGTTGCTCCATCATAACATGTGATGGACAAAGATTCTTTCGAAATAGATCATTAGTTTAAATTGGATTCCGATTTGCTACAAGAAACTTATATATCTGAAGTGGGAATCGTACCCACGAACTATTGAACAGAAGACCAGAGTATTAATCATTCAGTTGCCAGCTCAGCAGGATTTTCAATAACCATAAATAATTATTTTATGTAATTTTTGTGCATATTAAGAGGTAAAAAGTATTTTTTAAAAATTGATATTCATATCCATTCTTTATTTAAAAAATTATATTAATTTTCTAAACATAAAATTGTGATAATTTTATGTTTAATCCTTCTAAAATCGTTGTAATTTTAACTTTGTAAATTCTGTAATTACTTATAATCATTATTTATCTTTCTAAAATTTTAAATATGCATTATATTCAAAATTTTTTCGTAATAATAAATGGTGATAAGTAATCAGAACAATTTAATTAAAAATTTCTTCAAGGAGTATTTTAATAAAAATGCTAAACAAGAAAAAGTGTTTTTTAAAAATTGATATTCATATCCATTCTTTATTTAAAAAATTATATTAATTTTCTAAACATAAAATTGTGATAATTTTATGTTTAGAAAATTAATTTTTATGAAAATTATGTTTTTAAATTTTTACTTATAAATACGCGATGAAAACGAAGAATCTTGTAATGTAAATTAACATAAATTAACTTTTTCAGTAATTAAAATTAGTTTTTATTGTTAAGCAGCTTATGTAATATTTTTTACCAATTACCTTTAATTATTTTGGCTTGTTTTACGATTTATTTCTTTTGCAACAAACCATACATCCAAAAAAAAAAAAAAATCAATGTTTAAAACTATCAAAACAAGTCGCCAATAAAGATTAAAAAGCATTGCAACCGACATTCATTACAAAATGGAGATTTTCGTAAATTACATTAGTTTTTTCTTAATGCATATACCATCTACACATTATGACGCGGAATTCAAAAATAATTCATCGGGGAAATTTAAGACATGGATACCGAGCATGCGTCTTCTGAAATCAAAGAACCCGGATGGTTTTCCTTGAATGAGATAAAACTTCTGAACTACACTGAATGGACCTTTCATAAATGAAGAAAAAAATGATTCATTGTTTTTAACTTGGTAATTTTAGAAATTAATCTCGCTTCAAGCTTCGATATATCTGTTGGAAGAGCGCAAATAATAGTTGTCTATTTCTGGCCGAAGAAATGATGAAGTGTATGAAAAACTTGCACTGTAAATTGTTTTAAACAGTGCAGCTGTATGCAATGATGTGTCTAGTATATCTATTTTCAGCTATTTAATGAATTAAAACGGTATGTGTTGTTTCAGCTTTTTTATTATAATATTTTTTAAAATCGTGGTTCTTTGTAGAGATAAAAACTTATCAATATGGAGAGCTCCAATCCAAGGAACTTAAAATATGAAAATTCATACAAATTTTGAAATTACTAATCGTGTTATTTTTAATATATGTTGCAATCACTGTTGTAATACATATTGTTTGATATTACTTCTAAATAGTTTTATTTGAAATCAAAAATATTCCATTAAAAAGGTTATTTAAATTTTTAAGTCTAATTTTTGACTTCTGAAAGTTTTTCTTAGGGATTTAAACTTAAATTCGGATCTAGTTAAATGTCCAGTTGACAGCCTAATATTGAATGTTTTAACCATTCATTCAGCAGTTCGTTAGTTCGAATCCCACCTTGGTCTTTGATATTTGTTGCGATTCAGAATCTCCTCGTTAAAGGGATACAAAACTTTAAAAGCGCAAAAACTTAACTTTAATGAAAAAGACAATTATAACTTTATAATGAGAAAATATTATAATTTTTTATTAAATATTTTAGTTTTATAATTCGTTCTGTGGTATATTTTTTAATATTTTAAAACTTATATTTTAAGTTTTATTATATTTTATTAATTATGATAAAACTTACATTTTTTTTAAAAAATGTATGTTTTTAAATCAAAAATTAATTTAATGAAAACATTCTTCGCGTCTCAAATTTTGTTGAAATTTGTTAAGAAATGTTTAACGTAGCTCTGCATACGATATACATCAAACTTAGTGTTCATCATTTTTTCATTTTTTAGAAAAAAGAAATTTTTCCACATTTCTCTTCTGCTTTATGAAAAATCAATTCTCAAAGAATTCTTTCCCGAAAATGCAATGATTTGCTGTATTTTTTTAAACTACTTTTTTTTTACTTTAAAAAAAAAACTGCAAAAATGCTTGACAACAATAAACTTTTAAACCGGAAAGAAGGGCTCAAAAAACACAAATAAAATTTGTTTGAGACATTTTAACTAGTATTTATTTTAACTGGAACTTTATGTTTCACATGTAAGCTAGTAAATTATTATTTGGAATACTTAAATAAAATTTAAGTAATACATTCGAAAATAACTGATTTATGAAAATTTTTGGGAATTTCAACGTTTCGTGTCCCTTTATAGGGTAGGTCCCGGTCTTGTTGTTTCATAGGTGGGGGGGGGGGTAGAAAAAACGCTCATTGATCGATACCATACTTGTTAAGCTGAAATGCCTCTTTTAAAATACGATGAGAGGGAGAGATATCGGGTTAGGAGTAGATAATCCCACTTGAAGAAATTAAATAAGCTTGCTAAAAATTAGCTGAATAGGATGCTAGAACTAAATAAGCCCAATCTCCCCTACTCGTTGTAACGCCTATTATAAAACAAATAATTATTTTAGCAATATAGGCTGTAGCATTATTCATGAGCTCTGCTTCCAAACATTCCTTTCAACTTTCCCTTTCTTTAATCATCTCGACAATGGATGTGAATCGTCGCTTCTGTTCTGCCTGTGTGAGATATTTGTTCGGTGATATGATATTCGGATCAAGGCCGGTCATCGCGGTTCCAGATGTGTTTGACAGTTAGCATTGAAAAAGCTCTAATTGGAACTCATCCTTGATCATTCATTCCGCCGGAAAAGGCTTTCTGCGTGCTTTGAACTCCGGCATCCTGTGTTCTCTTCAGCATATTTGTTTATTGTCACCTCCAAAGATACGCCTGTTTATTTCACATGATTTCTGGCAGCTAAATCTGGAACTTGAGCGCATTCCTACGAATTTATGAACTTGCAAGAATGAGGTGAAGGGCAGTGCGCTTAAAACTCTCCTTTAGTAAATATTTGCTGAATATGTTAGTCGCATTTAAAACTTTTAATTTACTCGATAATAATAAAGTCGATTAAAAACTATAAATGATTTGAAAATTTAGTATATTCTTTGGGAAGAAACGGTGGTCTGATTAATTAGGACATCATTATCGGAGACAGTGAGTTCAAATCTCGTCGTAACCAAATGTCACTGAATGTGTGTTGGAGCATGGTAAATGGATCGTAATGACAATGTCCTCCTAGTGAAATAATACTTCTGAGATTGCACGTCAAGTATTGAGGATCTTCTGCTTGGTTCTATCTCTATACGACGAACACTCCCACCTTACTGGTAGAATTCAGCACCTGTACAGGAAGTATGCCTGCGCAGACAGAAACATGGCCTTTGCGACAAACATGCCGCTAAGGCTTCCCAATTTGCATCCTCTGCTTCGATGTCCAAGTCTCAATCTTAAAAGAAACATGAGTGGTGGTGGGTAATATTTATTTCCATCGAGTTGAAAACTGATATCATGTGCATTCTAAAGATGATTTACGCACCAATGTTTAAGTGTAGTTTCTGTACGATGTAAATACACGAGTATTAAAGCTTACAAAATGCGACTTTGAAAGTTTAGTTTCGTCCAGTAATAAGGCCATGGTCTTTATGATGGAAGTTCCCTAGTTTGATCCCATCCTCAGTTGGACTATGAGCGGTGAATGATGCTTTTCTGCTTTCATCTTATACGTCTGTAGAAATAGCTGTCCCTGGATGACAGATGAATAGTTTGCTTTCTTGGCTTCGTTGGAACTGCACTTGAGATCGATTCCCACATCGGATTGAAAATGTTGTCATTCAAAATTCGCTTTGAACTTTATGCCGCGCTCTAATCAGCCTGTACTCGGGAACAAAAAAAAATTTATTTTGAAATAATAAGCAAACCAAATTGAGCCGATGAGTGAGTGCCGATGAGTTGCCTTACTTGCGAACATGTCCGTCTCACAGTATCAGAATTATGAGGAAAAATTATATTGGTACTGTGGCTCTGATCCTGGGGGATCTTTGAGTTTTGACGGTGAAAGACGTGATCAGATTGGTTTGTCCAGACTCAGATCCGGCCATCTTCGGACTCTACGGTTCTCCCTGGTCAAGCAAGTCTTTTCCACCTGCATTTTGTGCAATACTAACGAAGCCGGTTCCGAACACCTACTGCATTGGCTTTTCAAAGCGTGAACTTTTATACAGCCCTGGAGCTGTCCTCGATTCTTTGAAGGCGAAGGATGTCATGGACCTGGTCTGATTCAGACCAGGGGATAAGCAAGAAGAAGAAGGAGAAATTATTTTACTCAGTGTATTAACATCATTAAATAATATAGGTCTGTTCTCCCTACAAATTACATTTTCATAGTTTTCTTAATGCATTTGAATTCTGTTTGTAGTAAATGTGTCCGAAACTTTTACAAATTATTTATTTTTCATGGAAGATTAGATATTGCTAATCACAGTGGCTTTTTTATGAAATCATACTGACTTATTGAAAATTATGGAAACTAATTTAAATATAAAATATTAATGTCACTTATACTGAGAATTTACCTTTTTTAAAATTCAATTGTTCAAACTGTATTTTTTTTTACACTTTTTGCTATAGTATATTGAAAGCTTATATTGAAATTGTTTTAAGATTATTAATATTTCCTAAATTTGTGGTCAAAATGCAGGATTGAAAACTGAATTTTGAATTGAATTAAATAAAATGAGTGTAAGTAAACTCTGTAATGTTTTAACGATGGGATTACTCTGATAAATGTAATTATGTGATAAATTGATAAGTTTATAAAGCTATTTCGAATATTAATTGTTTCCAATCAGTGTTAAGTAATCAGTGAAGTTTGTACAAAATTATATTAATATATTTATAGAAATATTTTCTCCTTATAATGTCACGCTTTATCATCTATTAAGTAAAAATAAAATAACAAAATTAAAAAACGATACATTTTTTGGCAGAAAAGCTCGTTTTTTAGGTGTTTATTTTTTCCCTTAAACAAAAAATTTCGACGCACCATTAAAGTAAAATATATATATATATATACATTGAAAATCAAATAAGTAGTCCTCTTTCCTAGTTTTTTCTGATAACAGATATCTCACCAGGACTTAATGACACTTATAAGCATTGAGAACATGATTCGATAAAGGTAAATACTGTCATTTATATTTTTTCAGTAGCAATCACACCCTCATCAACCTATTATCACGATGGAAAAAATGGCCATCCAGTGATTTCATTTCCCTTGATCAAGTAAGAAACAATCTTCTGTGGGCATCTAAAAAAGTAGTCCTGATGGTCATGCTCTGCCGGTCACAACGAATGACCTTACTCGAGTGCAACGCTGACATTTCGGAGCCATGGGAAGCAGCGGTCCCATCTTCTCGGGAAATGTTGCCATACCCTTCTGTCACGACATGGGGCTCCCCCGTGGGTAATTCATTTCTTGGATCACACTCTGTGCCACCAGCTTATTATCAAGCTGCGGACACCTCGGCTAAAAATGTATGGACGCCTGTTGATGTGGGGCGCAAATTTTCAGATTAGGCACGGTCCGCTGACTCCCACTCTGGAATGTTGTAAGGTTTTCTTCGATGCGATGAGAGAGACTGGCATTGTTGGCGGTGGTTGGATGTGTTGCTCTTGACAGGCAGTGAGTAATTTTGAGTGGGGGACCCTTCATTACGTAGTTGGCTGCTTTGTCTGTTTTTCTTTATGAGATCATGATTTCGATATGTGGTGTTATAAGAAGATATCTAAAAAGAACTGTGTGATTCAGACTTATAATGTTAGACCAGTCATGCTGAATTGTAAGAACAATGTGTAGAAGAATTCATTACCATATTCTTCTCAAACTTATAACATTTCAACATGAAGTTTAATGAATTCTTATTTGCTATAATGGAGATTTTGTCATCAATTCGTTGTGTTTTTTTAAATCCGAAGTCTTCCAGATAGGAAGCAAAATGGATTAATATCATAAATTCCGTAATAGTTATTACATATTTTTCTTCAATGAAATAATATTTCTGTTTTAAGTATGGTCATTAATAGACATCTACCATTGTTAGAAAATACCATAAATGGGAAAATACAATAAGAAATTGTGTTGAATTTTTATCTCTATCTAAACCCGAATTCCGGAACTATTTGAATTATTATCGTTCTCTCCTTTAATTCAGAGGCTACTTTGTTTAACTCCCACTTCGCCGAATGGCTTTCTGTTTGATAGATCATGGGTTCGAATCCCATCTTGGAATTGATTGTGTTTAATGTTTTCATGTTAATTTAAAAAACTGTTGGTCTTGGTTTAATTTGGCCTCGTGCAAAAAAAAAGAGAGACAAACCAAATCATCAGCTCATCTCAGGCATGGGTGTTCGCAGTGGTTTGGAATTTCAAATTGTAGGCTCCTTTCAAATGTGGCCTCATGTTTAGATAGTTGCCTTAGCGACAGCAGGCCAAATCAAAAAACTACATCAATTTTATGAACTTAAATTTTAAAATATTGAATTTACATCACACGATGAATATTAATTTTCCTTATATTTATTTGATTAGTCTTTTAATAATGCTAATGAAATGACCACTTAATCAAAATATTTTAGTTAAAATAAATAAATTTAAAACTTTGTCTAATATATAATTGCATATTGTTAATCACATTCATTCTAGGCTTTTTTTATCTTGCCTCAAATATTCTTGTTTTAATTTCGTAAAAAAAAATGCTTATATACAGGAGGTCTGGTTGTAGAGAAACCGTTAATTGCTTTATATGGTGAGATTAAGGAAGTCAGGATGGTCCCATCCCTCGCATTAACATGAAGGCCGGGTAATTAGGAACGCAGAACATCATTACTAATTATGATTTTTAAAAAGTTTCTTAATGGTCATCGGCGCATCTAAACCATCGTGTTTGGGTGATCTACGCATATAATATGTTTTATAAATATGAAATGTTTTGATAATAGTGTATAGAGTACAATAATAATAATAATAGTGTACATTAGATGTTAACATAATTTTGATGCTCATGCGTCAATAATTATTGAACACTATTCAACTATATGGGAAATTTTGTCTGTGACCCTTAAATTATCCGCCACCTGTTGAAAAATTCGCAAACTACTGCTGTGAAATTTCCAATTAAAAACTTACTGTAAATTCGCTCTGGAGGTAAAAAGGCGCCCAGCTGTGTGATATTCAGGTATTTAAAGTTGGAACTTTTTTTTAGTGTCCAAAATGGATGTGTGTATGTAGTGTTTTTCCCACTGGATTGATTAAAACTCATGCCGGAAAATCGTGCGTGTGTGCATTGGTGCGCTATTTTCTAATTCAATAACTGTGTCTGATGTATGGTTTCACGCAGCGAAAACTCGGAAACTGCTTCTGACTCGTCAAATTGTTGTTTTTTTTCGTAAATGTTGCACTCAAGCGTGGATAATTACTATTTTTTAAAAAACACTCGTGTGTGTGTGCAAATTTCAAATAGGTCATGATTATTATTATTATTTTTCGAATAATTTTTTACGGATATTTTATTTTTTCGTAAAAATATTTTAAGCAAATTATTAAATTTACTTTAGAAATTATGATTCTCTTATGTAACTTTTGGTACTTCTTATACTCATTAAGAATAACAATCTCGTTTATTTTAAGTAATGTATCTAAAAAAACACATTTGTTTTAATTTTTTTTAAATCCAGGAAGTAATTAAGTTGCTAAAATTACTAAATTTTTGTTTAAATTTAAAAACATTTCGATAAATTCAATGTAAATATGCGAAATGTTTCATGAGCATCGGATTGTTCTCCCGAGTCGTAATGGACGCTTCCGCATTTTCTGCGAAGGATAACATCTGCCCAACATTTCATATACGGGTTTATAGGAATATTCTTCTCTGCAACACCGGTCGTTGTTGCAGAAAACATACTTGTACAGGCAACGTACACGTTTGGCAAAAATAATATTTAAGAGTGATTTCAGAATTAAAATATATGTTAAGAAAATAAAATTGTTTCATGTATTTAAATTATAAATTATTTTAGAAATAATTATTTATTTAGAGGATGATAGGTCTTTGTAACACACTTCATTTTTAAATCTTTTTTTTTTCTCTTGTATATATTTTCCGAAATGGCATTTTACATGAATAGATTAAATTATATTTAATTTCTTATAATTTTTCATCATCTAAATAGCATGCCTTTTTGTCTAATTACTAATGCTTAAACCAAATATCACATTTTTTTTTCAATTAAATTCTGACAAAGGAAAACCACACTCCCTTCTGTCAGATTGTGCATCATTTATCCTTGGAGACCCATGTATAACACTCTCTTCTCTGTGCGGTTTTTCTGCCCTTCCCAAAAAGTCCTCTTGATCTTCGACGGCTTCATCTTCGTAAAATTTCAGAGGGGGGTTCTATAAGAATATTTTTCAGATCCGGGATCTGTCGACTGATGCGTGCGTGCCTTCGAAGTCAAGGCGAAATTCTTGTGGTCGCAGCCTATTGGAAGTTCCCTTGCTGCGTGTATTCCTTCCTGAACGATAATAAATGTGAAAACATACGCATCCAATTCCTTCGTTGTTGAAAGACTTTTTTTCGTGAAGTGTAATGCATTGCTTCCTCCATAGTGCAGATAAATTTTATAGGGGGAGGCGGCCGAGGTGGCATAATTCCATGACCCTGAAGTTCCTCGTTTAGGCCGAAGCAAGAAAGGGGTGTATAGGAATTCAAAATTTAATAGTCCTTCTGTTGAAAACAGGTTCTTTTAGTGGACCTGATTCATGTACTCGTGCGCGATCCATGCTTTCTTACCTAACTATAATGGTTTTTCTCCTTCAATACCATTTCACATATAAAGGGGATTGTTTTTCGAAAACCGGAGTCACTCGAGTGACATGTGAAAGATGGTAAGTAGCATTGTTCACTTCAATTAGCACTATAATACATGGTTTGATGCTTGCTTTGCAATTACGATACATGAGTTATTTATTTATTTGACTAATGTTTAGCTATGGTAAACGAGCATTTGTTAATAATAATGTGTTTAAAAGCATATCTTTATTCTTACCTCAAGTATATTGTAATTCTTGGCTTAAATCAGAAAACATTGTTTACCAAAATTGTTCATTTGAACCAACAATATTAGTTATCAAAATCTGTCTATTTTAAGAGAATTTTTCATAGAAGTTTGTTTATTAAAGAGGACCGCGGGAGGGTTATTTTTTTGTAGTTAAATGTCATCGCTTGTCGTCATTTACTTCCCTTGCCCATTTTTTCTAAAATTATTGAAGTTTTCTTATTAAAACTAAAAATAGAAACAGATACGAGATTTCAATTGAATTTTGTTGCGAGAAAGCGTTTCTATTTTATCATTAGCATCTGCCGTAATTTGACGGTTATAATAATTCATCATCAAGTTATTTATCAAAAGTATAGCATTTCTTAGATGGTCAGTTTTGAAATATCAGAACATTTTCTTCCATTTTAAACTTCTGGCCAAGTGAATACAAATTGCTCATGCATATTCTGCTACCACCAAATGTATCGGGATACTAATTGTGATAACTATGGGCCTCAGATAACTGAAGACAGTGGAAAAAAATCCTTAAAAAAAGACTATGAGCCGATAAGAACTTACAAAAAGTGACACCTGTGAAAACATCATGCAGTGCTATGATCTATAGATCTCGCCACAATAGCTAATTGAAATATATGTGGACCCGAGATAAACACTTGATAACCAGGAAAGTGTTTGAAAAGACTGATAGTCATGAAAAGCGGCATTCACGAAAACATAATTGAACAAAATAATCATTCCAAGAGAGATATTTATTCTTATTTTGAAGCGCAAGCTATAGAATAATTAATTTATATTGAATAATTATTAGAATAATTAATTTATACTTTAAATTTTGTTTATATCATGTAAAATTCTCAAAAATATGTTCATGTTACAAACAAACAAAAAATACGATTATGTTTAATTTAAAAACAATTAACATTGTGATATTCACGTTATTTTAATCGCTCTTAAAGCTCAAGCTGATTGGCTTTCGTTGTATTTCGTCATCTTCCATCGTTAGTGCGTTATACTTTCATGAATCCCTATTTTTTCTAGTCGATTCCTTTCATGCAAATTTCCCCAGACTTCTAACAGGTTTTGTCATTAAGGCACTAGACGAACCCTTGCTTTCTGAGTCTAAAATGGATAATTTGAAAGAGAAATCTCTAAATAATTTCCTTGGCGCCGGACTGATTTTACTGCCGAAAATTACCCACTTCGTTGCCCAAAATGCCCATTTTGAGACGATGTTTTGTGGCATACGTGAATCGAACGAAATTCTTTGTAACTCTTGCTGGAAAAAAAAAATGTGAAACGTCTCGGTCTCGTGGTTTTGAGTGTCTCTGTCGTAGCGTAACGTCAACGTCCGCTCTTAAATGGAAGTGAGTGTTTTATTTTCATGGTATTATTTAAAACAGAAATAAGCAAGATGAGAAGTAAATAAAATAGAAATGTGTTTACATACAGTGGGAATACGTGTCAAGAATATGCTATATATAATAATAATCCAGTTTCGACAACCCTTAGGGGATTTCCCAGTTTGGGCAATGCTTGAGGCAAAAAAAAATTTTTTTAAGTAAATTTAACGCCATATCTCTTACATTATTACTGTAACATCGTTTGCCTATTTCGTTGACAAATGTAAATTACATCGTTGTCGTATTGTATTGTATTTTGGTCACAATTTTAACTAGTAAATCGTGTGCCTCTAAATTTAAAAGCAAAAGTTTACTAAATTATTTAATATTGCATAACATAAAGTTTTGTAGACTTAAATTGAATAATTATATAATATTGATATTTATGTGTGTGTATTTTAAATTCCTTCATGGAAAGTTCACATTAATTTCGTACTAATATTTTTATCAAGTTGATAAAGTGGCAATTTCTGTTTGAAAAATTTTAAGAATAAATTTAATAAGCTTATAAGGAACAGTATTCCTTAAGGGGAAAATAAAGTTCATTTATTTGTTTGTACAACGTATACATGAATAACAGAGATATATATGTGTGAAAATTTGATTGCCAACTTCAGAGAATGAGGAATTCTACTTAGCAAGAAATAATAGATGTTTGCCTTTTTTAAATTTTGTAGTAATATTTCCATCGTTATTGATGATTTTTTCCCCCTCCATTTGTGAAATCTTAAAATCTCAGCGTAAGTGAATAACAATTTTGAGAAAACTTCGTTCTCTCGTCGATAATAGCAGCTTAAAAATTTTTAATGTTTCGTTATATCAATTATCAAATCTCAAAGATATTATTGATAATGAAAGGATATGGGTAATTTTAATACACCTGTTTCAGTTTCTTAAAAATAGCAGATGTTTCCGAAAATGAGTTCCCCTCATTTTCTAGCTATGCTGAAAGAAAAAAAATATATCTGGTTGGATTGTGTTTCATCTTTTTCACCTGTCTAAGAATAATTTGCAGCCGAGGGTGATGCATTTTTCTTTTTCCTGCTAGCTTCCTTGTTCGCCTATACCTGGCCTAGATTCAACTAAGCTCTGTAATTTCTGGAAACGATGGAAACCTCTCTTTTTTACATCACGCCAGAATGCGCTGCACCAGCGCTTGGTTCATGTATTTTTTAATTAAATCGATGGAACGAATAAAAGACGGGCTGCCACTCTCTTATTAAATACGTTGAACTTTTTGACTTCGCCATTTATGTGTTTGTGTAATGAATTAATTTTGGCGTCTAAAGCGAGTTTTTTCAACACTCTGTCTAAAGTTATTTATATTCCAATCGCGTTTGTGTGCCTGAATGGTTGAAATTTGGTTTAGATCTCCTCCATTTCAGGGTTCGATTCTAGTATGCATGAAGTGAATGTTAAAGGGCAAACCAATTAAACCCAGTTTAGTCGTAACTATAGGTCTCATACTAATGAGCCTTGTATTTCTTTGCCTTATATAGTTGCAGAGAAGTAAATAACAGAATGAAGTATTTGTATAAATAAATTAGACTTTTCAACAGACAGAAACGTAATACAGCTAATGACTACTGCTTATTTTTTAAGTAATAATATAAAATTGAAGCGTATCATAAATATGAAAATCGCCATTCACCTTTGAATCAGGAACAAAGTTCTTACAAACTTAATTCAACTATAAAGAATTCCATTTAATTCCATTTTTTAAATTTTAAATATATTCTTAGTTGGTTAATGTGGTAATTACATTTTAAAAAAAATTTAAAATAAAACGATGTAAATTCACAAGAGTGGGAAAAACAATCATACTTATTTTGTACTTACTTTTTTATTTATATTTTATTTTTATATTTTCATTATTGTTTTATTTTTGTTAGGGATTTCAAAGAACCACTGGAAAATAGAAATTACTCAATAATTTTAGGTAGAAGAGGAAGAACACCTTTAAATAAAAATGTATTGAATTGAAATTCTAAACAGCTTTCTGATTCACAGAATTTAGTTTTCTTATGAAAGTCACTTTAAAAGCTTTTATAACTGTGAAATGGAATTTTAAAAAATATTTTCAATTATTTAACTTCTATGATAAAATAAATTAAATTTATTTGTAAGTAAAATTGAATAGCTGTCTCTGCCGAAATTACCATTTGTTTCTTCTAAAGGGAAAACACTTTACTGAAGATTACAAATTTGATTCGTGATGTTCTTCGAAGATTTAGACAATTGGAAAATTATTTTTGGAAAAGCACTTCGATTATTAATTTTTAACATTTTCTATTATAAACTCTGAAATACATATATTTTGTTATGTGATACTGCAGTAAAATTAAAATACTTAAATATTGTTATGAAAAATATTCTGTAAACTGTTTCGTAAATTAAAGACAATAATGCTTATTAAAAACGTAAAATTCCTTTTTAATGGTTATTATAGTAATTTATTGTAAAGTACGGTATAATTAAATTGTACCAAAAATATAATATTTCATTAATTTAAGGAAAGTAAACTGATTATTTTCCATCTTCTTTCTAATTCAAATGACAGCCGTTACAACTTTTCGACTTTTAGTGTTAATATTTATCAGTAGATGGCAGCACCAGAAAAATGTTCGTTTATGACGATACATTATCGCATTATTTATTTTGATTGTGCATTTATTAAATATGTTTCTCTGGTAAAAGAATTAAGTCTTCTGCCTATATCGTGCCATTATTCTTTCTTGTATTTATCACATACTAATTATGAAATTGTTAGTTATAGGATTAAATATAATAGTATTTTGTATAATCTCATACCGATTTCTTAGCTTTTCAAACCTAATTTAATAAGTTTAAAAGATCTGTAGCATGATTATGTGTGTATTAGAATAAAGGAAATGATTTAATTTTCACGGGGAATAATAATTGCAATAAATTTGCTTCTTTCTCCGTAAACATTTCAATCATTTATAAAAGAAAATTTCCATAAAAATCTGAAATTTTTAATTTTTTTGCTAACATATTGAGATTGAAAATATTAAGTAATGGCTGAAACCATATAATAAGTTTCTTATGCGCTGAAAGACGGGGAGGTGTTTTGATTCATTAAAGCATGATTATATAAAAATAAAAGATACGAATTTTTTAGAAGCTTCTTACTTTTGTATCGTGAAGCCTAGGTGTTCTGGTGGGAAAATGTGTCATTCTTAAAACTATGAGGTTGCTAGTTCAATACCTGAGAATGTTTCATTGGGTCCAACATCTCCCCGTTGATATGGCGTAGAAAGGAGGTTGCCCGCTCATATATGGAATTTGTCACCTTACCATGGCTCAAAATGATGACTTGATTGTCTGTTTTCCATCAAAAATAAACTTTCAGAAATATATTCCAATAACCAAAGTTTCTTATGTCTTTATTTTTGTATTCCTAAAGAGCGACTTTCAGATTGGCGAAAATTGTAACTAGTCATGATTCCAATATTTTGGCCTATCGGGTTTTAAATAACACTCTTTTGTCCGAGGATTGAGTCACCAATGCTAATGTGGCTTCTGAGACACCAGCTGCCGTCAAAACACTACAGTGGAGCCTCACTGGCTTCCGAAAATTCTCGGTAGGTGGCCACCGACAACTCTCCTTTGTGTTTTAAGCTGCAGAAGCACTGGTGATTGATAAATCTCGCCTTTGATTTTCCAGAGCCTAATTAGAATTTTCCCTATTGGCAGAAATTTTAGTGGATACTTACTTATTTGTAGAACCAAATGCGCCATCAATGATGTGATGGCAAGCTAGAGCTTGAATAATTAGAACTCTGGTTTTCGATTCGTGGGTTCAATTACCACCTCGAGAGTGGATCTTTGTAGCTGTTCGGAAATTAAATTGAAGGTCCCAATTAAATCAATCCGCATATGCAAAAAAAAAAAAAAAAAAAAAAAAAAAAAAGATCGTACAGCGACAAAGAAACCAGTAATGTAGATGCAGAGAAGGATGTCAGTTCAGGTGTCGGTTCGTCACCTTCATTGGGATTTAAAAATGAGATAGGCTTAATGAGGTGTTGTTTCGGAGCCTCTCTGCAATGGAATGCATATATTTTTATAAAGCTTCTCTCAATCTGTATACTCTGGACTTCAGTTTACTAGTTCACGGGTTCAGTTCTTACTTCGGACCATAAATGTTTTCCAGAACCCATTTTGAACCTTCAGAATTTTATGCAATAAGTCTTCTTACTCAAAAGGCGGTCGTAACGTGGCAGGTGAATTGCACAAAATCTTCTTTATCCCAAAATAAAATATGAATGCTTATTTATATATTTTTTTCTCATAAGGGTCGTTAATAAATTTAGAGTGAAGTTTTCTGATGTTCTAAGTCCTTAAATATGGCTATTACAATTTAGAACCTTAAATGTATGTAATAAACAGTAAATTTTATTAGATAATTTCTCGTGGTTGTAAATTTTGCTTCAAAATGATCCAATAATGGAACATCGTGAATTCGATACGCGTCAAAGAAATTTTTTTAACAAGTTAAAAATTCGTACCTGTTTTGGAATAGGCTTGTGCTGCCAATTAAAATGTGTATTGAATGAAATATAATTTTGCTTCCATTGGTTTTGTGAACTGTTTCAACATAATAAAACGTCTTGACGTCAAAGTTGCAATGGAAGGCAATGAACGATTCCTGCGTGTTTATTACCGTCATTTACGCGCCTGCCTTGGTGGGAAAAGTATTATGAAATAGTTAATAGAGCTCTAGGATACATATGCAGGCAGTCATTTAAATCATAAAAAATGTTTGTTTTTCTTTCATTATATTACTTGGGAATCTGACTCTCCATCTTTAATAGAATCCTTATAGTGTTTTTCTTGCCGAATGTTTCTCCAGAATTTAAAAGAGAACTGTTGAACGCGCAGAATGAAGCTGAACTGATATCGATCTCTAATTAATGGACAATAAATATTAAATTTCATTTCAATATTTTAGTTGCACATCATTTTTATCAATTTAAAACATAATTGATTTGTACTCAGTGTAAAGTTGCTTATGCCGCAATGTAATCTGTTTAAAGAAGGCAACATTCCGCCCTGGATTTTCCCACTCTTCAAGAAAAAAGTTTCTCTTCCTTTGAAAAATTGTCGCCCATTCTAGACTGCTGGAAGAAATATTTAAAACATCGAATCCAAACCATTTACTTTTATATTTCTTTATTATAATTTTTAAAAAATAATATTTTCAGTTTTTGAAAAAATACTTTTTTGGCCATAGCAGCGTATGTGTTTACGCTTTTCCCAATGCGTCATTGGTCTTAAATTCACCTGTGAAAAGAGTCCTGCCTTCAGTATTAAATGATTTCGTAACTAAAGGTAGTTTTCAAGCGTTATACGCCTTTCTCGATTTATTCTTAGCCTATCTATACTCGAAACCTCATTTTGTGGTGTGAAACATCGTTTTGAACAAAGTTAAATGTATGAAACTTTATTTTTCGATGTCGCAGTTTTCCCTCGAATGTTATATATACTTTTTTCATTAAAAACTATGGTACACGCCGGCTGCAGTTTCTTGAGCCGCTTTCTGAAACTGAGTTTAGAGATTTTGAAAAAAAAAATGAATATACATAATGAAATTAAAATAAATAATAAATACCTAAAAATAAAATGTGTTTCTAAGAATAGTGTTAAAACATTCGAAGTTTATAAACATTCAAAAACTCTATATTTTATAGTTATTAAAATATATATGAATTTGTATGTTTGTATTTTCTTATCGTGCGCGCGACCCTTAATCGATTTGCTAAGTTCATGTGCAAGCAATAGAATTAGTATTCTAACAAAATTTCTCATAAAAATAGGCATCCATTGCAGGAACTCTTTCCAAAGGGTGGCAGAGTCGGCAACCAAACACTCTGGTCTTCAGTTCAACAGTTCGTGGGCTTGGATCCCACCTCAGGGATGGATGTTTCTCATTGTTCAGAATGCACTTTAAACCGCAAGTTTCGGTCTAATTAGCTATCGCATTCAGTCTAATTAGCTATAAAAAATGACCGTATTGAGTGACAAACCAAACTTTCCAAAGTATGAACATCAGCGCTGTGATACTCACAAAGCTATTCTGATCATTTCTGAGACAATGGCCTATTTTACTTTTTTCAAAGTATTTTTTAAATTGTTTGATAACTGCTTTAAATTTAATTGATATTAAATATTTGCCTATTTTTCCCCTAATATGTTTTTATTTCACAAGAATATATAATTCGTTTTAATGGCATGAAGTAACTTTTCAAGCGTCTTATTTCTGAGTGATGGATTGATACGAGTTAAGTGGATAAAAACGACTGCTTTCGAAGAAGATTTTATTGGAAGGCATTAAAAAAATCCCGCAAATTGTGTACCTTCATATAAGCAAGTGCACTCAGAGCTCTTGGCATCAACATAAGTTTGTGGCAGGGGTGTGATAATACGGGTATTCAACTGACATCCTTCTTAAAATTACTTACTGAACAGATTTCGTCAGTGGAAACATTCGGCGGCGCACGCATGCGGTGTCAATGTATTAGTATTTCTTTTCATGGGTCGCGTGGCGGATTCTTAGTCCAACATCTGCTTTTCTTAAACAATTTTTTCTTTCCATGCCTCCCCCTTCTCAAAAGCGATTATTAAATCGACGCAGTCATGAAAAACCAGAAGGTTCACTTCTTTCCTTCGATCCGATCGTGCATCGCAGTCCTCTTGACCGTCCCTCCGCCGCTGCACCTTCTTCTGCAAGATGCTTTCTCGGCAGCAGCTGTTCTTCCTTGAATGGTGAAGGTCGTTCTTCGCTTTCTTCCCCCCCCCCTCCGACCCTCCCTGTATTTTTCAGAAGTAGCCTGTTGACGTTCTGCTCACGTCACTGCGATTTGCGGCAGGTATTTTTCCGGGTTCTATCTCTTTCATCCCCGAATTACGTTGGGGGGGGGGGGGAGGTTTCACAACGGGGCACTGCTTTGTTTGCTCAAACAACACATAACAATTTGTGAGTGCAAAAATTATTTTACATCGTAATTTAAGCACTTTTCGTTTCAAACATTTCACAAAAAGTTTATCTAATTGACTCACTTGCTAGCAAATTATACTTTTAGGAATTTTATTTCATGATTTTTTGTAATAATTTTCCAGGTGAATCATAATTTTTATAATATTTATTTTAAACCTGCTTTGTTTGCCCACTTGTATAAAGTCCAGCATGAAATTGAATGGGTTAGTCTCCTGGCTCAGTTCAGTGCTTGCGTTCGATTCTTACATACAGCAATAGCTCGGAATCCAGTTTAAATTTCAAATCGCAGTTGAATGAGGCCACATTGCTGTCTCAATGGTTTGTATTACGCGATAGAGCAATACCTGAAAACTTAAAATTCACAGACCAGGTGCCCCAACTCGTATTGCTATGTCTATCCCAGTGATTATCTCGCTGGCCTGCATTTCAATAATTCGTGGGTTCGATTTTCACTTCGGGCTTTGTATATAGTGATTCAAACTCCACTATTATACTAAATTTTAGATCTCGATCTAATTGGTTTCTCATATGCGACCAACACACAGTTGAATTAGTCCTTGTGTGCAATATATGTATTCATATTCGAACATGAATAAATGAGATATTTTCAAATTATTATTTTCCCCCTATTTATTGTATGGAGTCCTTACTGATAACAGTATAGAAGCTGAAGATTTGCGCTTTGAAAATGCCAGAAATCTAAATTTATGCCCTGTAAATTATGCATAGGCGCCTTGCAATTATATGTTTATTACAAATGGTTTTTCCTTTCTTATGTTATTTTAATGTGAGTTTCATATAAAAAATTTATGCATTTCTATTTCAATACACTATTTGATGCATATCTATGAACATTTTTTATTCCAAATTAAGGTGAAAAAATATGAAATTGTTAAAAGAGTAAATTGATCAAAATGCATTTTTAATTCTCTTATCCCATTCTTGACGCAAATCCCGTTTTGCGTAACACTGAATGAAATGGAAATCATTTCAAGTGATTTGACAGTTTTGAGGCATTACTTTATTTTCCTGGATGCCTTTGATATCAAAGAATTTTCCAAACTTGTTGAGTAACCGGTACTTGTAAAGCGATAGGAGGAAATTTCCAATTTACCTACTTTAGCTGGTGTCTCTTGATAGTCTGAGTTTCGAACTTCACATTTTTTCTAAACTGCTTAAATCGTGCTTCTGTTTCGTTTAATTTGAAAAAATATAGCTTGTAAATTTTAAAGTCTTAGTAAATTCCAGTTATATTCCTTCAGCAAAATATAAATATCTGTTAATTTTTTTACACTGAAAGTTAAAAGGAAAATTTGTAGTACTTGTCAATTTTTTTTAGAATTATAAAATAACATGAAGGTAGGAAATGAGACTTTTATATGTTAGCAATATTACTTAAACATCAACCCCTAATAGGAAGAAATTTCTGACCTTTTTTTCCCTTTACTTTTGCTACTTATATTGTTTTTTATTGATGTTCCAATAAGTATTTGATCGTATTTGCATGACACGTATAGGAAATTTCGCAATAGTGTAGTGAGATGAAGACTAAATTAAAAAATGTAACTGCTTAAATGAATTAATACTTCAAATGTTTTAAGAATGCCTTACAATTATTTGGAACTGATAGTTAAAAAAGCTTAAAATTGTCATTAAACATCGCTATGATTTCATGTTAAGCTTAGCTTTAAAACTGCATTTAGATAGATGCACTTTGCTAAGAATTGAACTCGTACTACTTTTCACTGAGCACTACAAAAATAAATTTAATAATTATCGTAAATAAACCGAAAACGAATTTTGGATAGGAATCTCTACACCAACAATTAGATTTATTTTAGACTCACAATCAACGTTTTTATTCTAATCGAACTAAAATAGCATATTAATGAGATTTTAATCAAACTACTGAATTTCCGCTGAATCTTGTTACAGAATATGGCTTCACCATTAAGCTAAAAGGAACACGTAACGCAACAAGTACCAGGAATTGCTTTTATCCTTACGAAATATCCATCTAGTGTTCCAGTGGCGGCGATGACTAATTTGATTCATCTCCCAGTAGCTCTATCAACCTGATTGGTTTCCGTAGATGAATTGATTTAGGTGTCGAGGTGAACGCTCACTGGGTTTTGGAGTTCTGCTCTCGCCAATTAAGTGACACGGGTGCCTTGACATTTATGTCCTCTTGCAGCAATTAATGAGTTCGTCCACATCAAGGAGGGCTGATGAAGCTGCGTCATCTGTGATGCACCGCTTGAGCAGTGACCCACGTCATCGCTGCCTGTAAATGTAACAGAGGAGAAAGTATGATCTGTAGCACACGATTTAATTCTCATTTTAATTGAAAAATGAAAATTTACCAAATGATCATTTGCTTGTTGAGATGGCAATCAGCTACAATAAAATTATAACTGAGCCATTTAATTTAACTGTTGTTAAAATATGTTACATAATCAAACAACTTTGTATTAGTGTGGTTTGAATTGAAATTATATATATATATATATATATATATATATATATATATATATATATATATATATATATATATATATATCCTCATTAAATACCTTTATTATCTTACTATTAGAGATAAAATTTTGAAAATTTTAATCCATGTAATAAATTTTTTTTATATCTAAATTATGTAATAGACTCGTAAATTAATAAGCTGAAATAATCTCACACACACAATTATTAAAATAATTGTATCATTTATGTTTTCTTTAAAATTATAACTTATTCCCTCAAAGGAGAACAACCCTAAAAGAAAGTGCAATAACATAATATATATATATATATATATAAACATGTCTGCAGAATTAGTTATTTTGTCATAAATTAATTCTCGAGTGTTTTTAATTCATAAATTTTATATTTATTTTAATGATTCGAATCTGAACAAAATACTATGATGTATCATTGAATAAAAAGTTCTTTAACAGTTTGTAAAAATTATTTTAATATTTAACTATTTTCTATGCTAATTTATATTTTCCACAAATCTACAACTCCGTTCGCCAGCTCTGTCACAGGATCTCATACTTATTTTTGGTTCCTTTTTTACATTTGTTTCCAAATATTTTTTCCTTTAATTTTTAATCGTTTGCGAATTAATTTTTTTATTGATTTTCTTTTTTGCCGAATAAATTTCTTTAATAATATTTAATTTCGTTTATAATCACTTGCGAATAAGATTTAATAAAATAAAATCTTTTCAATCAATCGTTATTATATATTTTGTTTAATAAAATTTTGACTTGATTGAGTTTATAATATTGGTAGCTTTTAAACATTTTTGTTTCTGAAGCTCAGTGGGGTAGACTGGTTAAAACCACTTTCAACGAATTAAATTTCCTCCTGCTGAGAAAGAACGGCAATTCGAGATTATATTTTCTATTTTATAAATGTTTTTTTCACAATTGAGGTACTATAGTCTTTCTGGTTTTCCTTCTTATAACTCGATGATAAGCATCTCTTCCGTGTGTCATTTGCAGTTGGTGTCCGAAGCTTTATACTGAAAGTAAGATTTTGATAAAGTTCAATGTATGTCTTATTTACACACAGGAAACGAAATTTTTCATCTTCCAATATTATCTGTGGAATGATAATTTAAAATTTCCAGTAAGATCGCACTTATCGAATAGAATCCTTATCACTATTGAACACTGGAAAAAGGGTTTGAATTTCTTTTAGTAAGTAATGGGTGCTTGACAAGTTGGCAACTGAATGGTTGGCGCTATCACCTACAATCGAATAGTATTTGCGATCGATTCCCTATCGCTGTCGTAGATATATATTCGTAATGGTTCGGAAATTTTTTTATTCCATAATTTCAATGGAATTAGCCAAGTTGGCATCTGAATTGTAGCGATTTCGCTTTCAATTCATTAGTAGTTATATTTGAAGGACTCATGATTATTTTTAGTTGTTCTGAATCCGAATCGAATTGTTGGCCCATTCCTTTTTAGCTCACGTATATAAGAAAGGTTTATTTATCTTTCTGAAGTAACTAACCCGATTGAATCGTCTTTTGTGCTTAATAAGTGATCATTACGGTAAACAAAATCATAAGCCTGAGGGATGTTTGAGAATCTTTCACATTTATTCATTTGAGATTCATGGGTATAATCTATGAAAATTTATCTGGAAGTCAAAATAAATTGTTATTTCAAAGAACCCTAAATCTTTCTCTCTTAAACTGCCCACTGCTGGACTGCAGATCTATTCTTGCTACCGCCTCTTCATTGAAAATTGTGTAAAAATTGCTTTCGTGCACTCACATCAGCTAAATTACCTCTCAAAGTGTCAACAAGAAGCTAACATAAGTTGTAATGAGATGTACAAATTTAGAAGGCAATCATTTCGGATAGTTTAACTTGCAAATAATTTTACTTTTGATATTGCTAATAAATGATAGTTTTTTTTTCTGTGCTCTCCAGTGTACTGACTTGCGTCAATAAAGCCAAAAGTCAGATTTTCTGTACAGTCTGTGGATTTCCAATTTGACCTCAAAAGACAAGTTGCAAGACAGCTGCTCCTCGCTCTCTCTGTGTTTGGCTTTTTCGTATCGTTCCCCGGGGCTAAAAACTTGTGGCGCATCGCATGTGCTTTTTTTTTTTTAAATATCAAATAAATAAGTGGGAAGAGGTCTGCTGCAGACGACGGACGGACACCTGGCGTGCCGCCTGGCGCGTGCGGAGCACTAGCCCCTGCTGCACTGAGTTTACGAGGATTTAGGCAGGTGGTGATCTGGACTTGGAATGCCTGTCGCGAGTTTTCTTTTCATTACCTGCCTTCGTTAGAGGAACCTTTCAGTCTGCTCTCGAAGCAGTTTCGTTTCGAACTTTAATCAGTTCCATCTGAGAATGCTAACAAACCTAATCAGCAAAAAAAAATGCCTCTTAATGAGATTGTTACGTTAACTTCTAGTAAAGTTTACTGTTAATTCGGTTATGTTAATTTTTTTTATGGAATGTGAAATCTTGAGTGGAGTTAAAACACAATCTAGAATATAATGATTTTGTTAAAATATCTTATATTTAAAGAACATCATTTGAATGATGTATTAAATTTTTAAAAAACATTTTAGATTTAATGTTTATTACAAGCTTATATTTTTTTATAATTTAAATTCAACAATAAGTAAAAAAAATTTTAATTGGAGTTGTTTTTTTCTAGATATTTTCGTTTCATTCTCGTTTAACGGGCTTATTTTTTGACAAAATAGGATTTTGAACCACTACAAATATCCTAACTCGTGCTGAGAATCGAACACGAGAACGCTTACCATACCCTTGCCAACTCGGGTACATTTTTACTTAAATTTCTTGACTTTAATTGCAAATACATTTATAGAAGTTAATATATTATGTTAATATAAATAAAGGAATATTATATATTTTAAAAAAATCTATTGCATTTATTATTTTTGCTTAGTTGCTAAATAAAACTATATATATATATATAGCTTGGATATTTGTATATATATATATATATATATATATAGCTTGGATATTTGTATATATATATATATATATATATATATATATATATATATATATATATATATATATGGTATGCATATGCAAAAATTCATCTGTGGTAGTTGGGAATGGTTAACATTTTTGCTTTGACGCATCAATTGGTGTGTTTGCTTTCTACGCCAGTCTTGGACATTTTATCAACGCGTAGGAAACAACTTAATGCAGTTGTAAGGAATTTTAGTAACCACCGCGTAATTGCCTGCATTTATGTGTCACAAGGGAGGAAACCGGGAAAACTTTCAATCCGACAGATGTATATGCTGAAGCGCAACATCTTGCTGTTTAGTAATGGCTGAAATTAAATCTGAGACTATGGCAAGTGTTGTCCTACCACTAGCCCTTGATGAGCTTGGATATTTGTAGAAAAATCTATTTTGACTTATAGGTCCTGGTATCATTGAGTAAACCAGAGCATCGATCAACAGATGCGAGTCAACAGTGTGAATGAACCTTGTGCCATAGTGTAAAGTGATGGTTGAATTAAAAGCAAATATCGTGTATCTGCAAGAAGTGTATAAATTCCTTGTTAACAGATAAATTATTTATCAATCTCTGTGGATAGATTCCTATTGAACTCTCTCTCTCTCTCATCTATTTCTTATAAGCTTTAAATGCACTGTCTTTTCACTCCCGTATGGGAAAATACTGCTTTTATGTTTTTGAGAATGTGTGATCGTCTAATTATCAACCCCCAAATTGTCTATGCAGAGGAACCCTTCCGCCACATGTAATTTATCCTTGAGTAGGTTTTTCATTTTTGCTCACAACCACCCATTCTGACTGAAAACTGAAAGTAACCTAATCCAATGTAATTATACTTCTGCTGCACACATGTTGACTCTCCATAAATAAACGTGTGCACGTCTGTCCGCCTCCACGTCACCTCCTGCTGCTTTGCTCCCCCTGCTATATCGAAGGCTGATAACGTTTCTAGAAATGACTCACGACGATCTTTGAATGATCCCATTCGAACCGAATGGATGAGGAATGCGTGTGAGAGAGATAAAAAACCTGAGAAAGTTTTTGAAAATGACTTGTATTCCATTTTACGCATCGCTTCTAGCAACTGTTAACTGTGTTGTTGAGTCGAAAATCCCTTTCACAGTGAATCAAAGCTTATTCTCGTGCCTGGTTGAGTAATGTTTTCAGTTCGAGTTTGGATAAGTAGTTATCAGATTGGTCTCTGTTTTAGCAGCTCCTAGGTTCGAATCCCACATCGGACTTGCATGTTAGTGGTTCGGAATCCACTTTTAAATATCTAATAAACGCTCGCGCGCAAAAAATAATCACAGTGCAGCAAACAAATCATCTCTGTTGTGCAGAATCGGAATCTACTTTAAATGGCAAGTTTTAGCTGCAATAACTTTGTATGCAAAATGAAAACTTTAATTCTTTAAACTAAACTAAACTAAATTTGTTTCATTCCTTTTTTATTGTAATAATGTTACTAACAGTAAAATTTGATTCTGACGTTTTGGAAATTTTTCGTTAAACTGAAATTTTTGTTGTATCAGATTTCGCACCCATTTGAAGACTATTTTTCACATTTCATACGTATAAATTTTTGGTATGAGAATTTTAATACCAATTTTCTTAAAATTTAAGCTATCGTAACAAACTTGGAAATTTTGTCGTCGTGTATTTTTTAATTTCAGTTTTTAAAGTATTAATTATATTACTTTAATTTTTACATTTCTCACTGTATGCGAAATTTTATGTTTAATTTCATCAGAAAAATATAAATAGTTTTAACTCTAATGGAATTAGGTGTGATCAAAGCCGTTCATACTAATTATTATTCTTAAGGAAAGACTTCAATATTCCCCATGTTCTATTACATTCTGATTCTTAAAAATCAGCAAAACCTATTCATTCGGAAAATACGAAGGTATTAAAAGTTAGGGCGATCAGAAATTTATTGTTTTATAATCCCATAGAATTATTTTAATATTATAAAAAATAACTGAAAATTTAAACTGATTTGAGATATTAAAATGTTATTTTTTTTCTAATTACATTTATTTTTTTTAATTCCAGTTTTAAAATTTTCATGCATTCTTTAGTAATGATGGTTTTATATTTCCTTACCATAAATGAATATATAATTAATAAATTATTTGACTATATAAATAAATTATAAATGATATTTTTCCTCCTTATATATAAATTAAAATATCGTTTTTGCCCCTTATTTTGTGCACCTCTCTCTCTGTCTTTCTCTTTTTTTTTTTTTTTTTTTTTTTTTTTAATCAATTATCTACGATTCATTTTTTAATCGTTACAAAAAAATGCCATCTTTTTTTGGGGGGGATGAGAAGAATACCCCAAGGCTGCTGGTCGTTTTTTATAATGTAAAAATTACATTCCTTCAGGGCATAAAAAATTTAAAGTAATAATTGGATCTCGCGCTTTACACCTGGCTCAATCTCTGCTTTCTCATTGGACCGGGACGGCACAGTAAAGCCTCTCTCCCATTGGTTGGCATCCGAAACACATACAAAAAGTGACAGAAGCGAGTGCTTTTGAAAAAGCCGGCCTACTCTGAACATCTGTTCTGGGTGCTGTTTTGAAATTTTAGATGATACTTGGTCTGAGGTTGGGGTGAAAGCTCTCTCCTGTTACACGGTGCAGGATTATTTTTAGGTGCGCTCCCTCTTAAGCGATGCGGTGACAGTGCATTCCATTAGTATTCGGAACTTATTGCAACTGTTCTAAATGATTATTTGCGTATCTGGTTTCTTATGCGGGTAAGTTACTGTTCCATAAAAATGCATGATTGGTTTCTCATTAGGATTTATTTTGGCAAAAATGCTTTCCATTTACTCTATTTGAAGCTTGTTTTTAAATGTTCTGTTCTTAAAATATTTGAATAAACTCAACATTAAAAGTTTCAATATGAGATCAATATTTGAAACTAATTTAAATTTGCAAGTTCAAAATTAGACAATATTATTTCATTGTTTGTTTTTGCCTTTTCCATTTTAAACATAAAATATTCTCTACATTTATTCCCACTAATTAGTCCTAATCAAAAAATATGATGTGCTTATAATTTATACTTTCTTTACTTACATTTGTAAATATTTTTGCTTTCAATAATTTGTCACATAATTTTTTTAATTATTTATTTAATAAATCAGTATGAAATATTATTTATTAAGAAACTTGCAATGATATATTTATTATCGGAATTCACAACTCGAAAACTTTCTTATTCACCATTTTTTAACAAATAATTTGTTTTCATGGAAAAAAATATTTTTTATTTACTTTTTTGTTTATGTTATATGTGACAAACTATACAATTAATTTAATCGCATATTCATTTTTGTTTTTAAAAATTGCTTCTCCGCATTTAAGTATAGTTAAAAGCAAACTTCCCATTTTTTTTTTTAATCTTTATTTTCAGTTTACTTTCAAATAAAAACAAAGCAAAAACAGCATTTAAATCTAGAGTTTCCTTTTTTCGCGTCAACAAAGACTTCTTTTGACATAATTGTTCTACTTACTAAAAATTTAGGTCGAAGTAGAAGCTAAGAAAAAATTTGTTTCGAACAGGAAACAAAAAATAGGGGTTTTTTTTTTTAATTTTATTTTATTTATTTATTTATTTTATTTTTTTATATTCGAGCAGTTACTCCTCAAAAATTTCTCGTGTCCATGTGCGATAAGTTGCTGATTTGCTACAAATGCGCTGTGCTATTTCGGATCTTAACAATTAATTCTGTGCTTTCCATATGCAATCCTACCACTAACCTATATATGTGAATTGCACCATTAACTTCGTTTATATAACTGATATTTTAAACATTTTTCAATGCGGCTATAAACTTCTAACTTCCTCAGTGTTACTAAAATAACGATTTCTGGGAACTCACAGGAAAAAAAAATCGGAAAAATAAAGAAAACTATAAGAATATATTTTGATTAAAACTGCTTGAAAGGTAACATGTTTTATAAAGAGAAGTTTATATTCATGAAAATATAGTTTTCTGAAATAAAGTTATGAATTTGACGCATACGAATTGTTCTTTTCTCTTCTGGGATGTTTTTGGCGAAATGAGTTCATTTTCCTTATCAATCCATAAAAAAAAAAAAATAGCACAGTCAAGAAACCAAAACTGTCTTTTGCGTTTAAGTTACTTTTTGATGGTGAACTTTTTTTTTTCCTAATCTACCTTTCTGAGTACTTTTGCAATAATAGTGCCCCTATAGAAAATCTTCGTGGGATGTACCTACGAACATGATTGCAAACCACATGTTTTATGTAATAATTTTTCTGCGAACAAAACAAAATGTATACATTTACTATGCGAAGACAGAACTATCATTAACAGCGAATTTCCTCCTTTCCTTTTTTCTGTTGCCATTCAACCTCCCTGTATTCTTTGGAAATGATTCCAGTATTGTGCACACAGTGAGGCAAACGAAAGTGCTTTCTTCACGGTTTCGGCTTCTCTTTGTCACTAGAGATACTCAGTGATTACACCTCACAAGATAGAAGATGGCTTTCTCACTCGTTTTCTTTTCATAATGTTTATTTTTTGCAAGACAATTTAATGAAAAGACTTTTAAACCAGAATAAATAAAAGTTCGTATGGATTTCGAAAGTATTTTAATGGTGAGCAAAGTGAAAGCACTTCTTAAAGTAATTTGTAAAAAAATAAAATCGCTGTGTTTATTTATGGCGTAAAATTTGCGTGTTATGAAGGTTCATTGCACTAAAAAATATTAGAATAAAATAAAACAATACATATTTTTAAAAAATTGTTTTAATGAAATCCTTGCAATTTTAAATAGTGTTTTAGTTTTTATTAAAGTGTTTAGAATTCTGATTTAAAAATGTTTTGCATATAAGTATTTATAATAAGCACAACTGTTATTCTTAATTATTTTTTCATCTTATCTATTTGTATTTACAGTAAGTACAATCATATTTCCTTCTTTTCTGTGCTCAAATATCTATAACATTTGAATCAAATCTATTAAATGGAACTTCTTGAGAGAGGGGGAAAAGGAGAAAAGAACTATGTGCCTAGGTTGCGTATACACTTATGTAGAGAGAAGTCCTTAAACGGAAAAAATAATTAGCAAATATCTATTTGCTCAAAAATGGCTACTAGTCTCCTTTAATTTCTTAAGGTTTTAAAATGTATATTATAGTCGCTGAATGATTTTTTTTAAAAAAATTTGTTCTCATAACCTTTTAATAAAATATTGTACCTTTGAAAAAGAAAACTGAACAAGATATTTTCGAAAATATTTAGTATATAAATCACCTGCATAAATGCTATATATTTACATTTAAGTTGAAAACCACACAATATTTCAATTTACTAAGAATCCTAGCCGGATCTGTTGCAATTCTGTTCGCTGAAATTCCTCCGTCACTCGCGCTCACTTAGTGTTGTACATGACGACTGGAATTCTTTCTAAAATCCACTTTACGCTTCGCTAACTTTCGCCTTTGTGTCTTACTGGCCCAGCTGTAACTTTTGTTTTTATTTAACGAGCCTGCTCTTTCATATTTCATTTAATGTTCGAAGTCGGCGTTCTGGTTCAGTACGTTTTTCCTCAGAGGTCAGTATTTATTACTTCCCAACCATAGATGCTCGTAATTTGTAAGATGGTGGTTCTTTTCAGTACTCTTCGTGTGTTTCCCCAATCCAAAAGGGGGAAAAAACCCATTGTTTGTGCGTATGACTGCCTTTATCTAAACTGTTAAATTTATGACTTGCGAAGAAAAATGACCGCGTGTTTCTTGACGTTGTAATGGAATCGATAGTATCTGCAATTTGAAATAAAATGATGGTGCTAGAAACCGCTCAAAGCCACATAGCCCGATTTTTAAATTCTTGAAGTATGAATAATAAAAGAAGAAAGCTTTAAATGTATTCAAATCGCCCCTATTCTAAAAACCAATTAAAATATTTATAGATTAGAGGTTCCAGTGGTCCAAAATAGAGCAGCGGTTTTTTGAATGGAAGGTTTCTGGTTCGATTCCATCTATTGTTAAATGAGGAAGATGAGTATTGGGAGTTTTCCGGTTTTCTACATGGCGATACGTGAATACGTTTTTTTATTAAATAAGTACACGTGAGTACTTATTTCTCTTTTCACACAATTTATGAAAAGTCAGTCAAGCAGTGGCACCCACTGCATACAAGGGCTTACAAATGTTGGATATTAAAATGGCTCCACCGTGTAAATTGGCTTCCAAAGTGATTATGTCCCATATTTATGTGATGCAATTCATTAATCTGAAAAATTCCGAGACCCCCCCCTCCCTTGACAGACACGCATACTGAAGCTTAACATTTATCTCCCTGTGTTCATCTGTGACAGGGATCAAACCTTGGATCTTCGATTCTGATCATGTAGAATATTTCTTGTAAACAAATTTTTGGAATTGAATCGAAATTTGTTTCTAATAGAGCACTTTTTATTAGTTTAAATCATGGAATTCATCTGGATTTTTCTCATTTTAATGAGCAGTAAAAAAAATTACCTTAAGACAAACAAAAAATTTCATTTAATGTAGAACGGTCTCAAAGATTCATTTGTGTAAATGATTTTAATAGTAACTCGACTAAATTATTTTGTTATTCTTTCATATTGTTATTAATCATCGAAACCATTCATAGTAACAAATTCACAAGGCATGCTTATATAAATACACTTTCTTGAATGAGTCATTTTATTTTTTATTTTCAACTTCCGTCTATTTACGCACGTCCTGTTTTTGAATTGACCGCCGTATCAATTTCGGAAATTGTTAAGTAACGACTTCCGAACCTTTCTTTGATGAAAAAATCCAATCCAATTCAAATCATAAATCAGCTTCGATTTTCCATTTGCACTGTTAACTTTCATGGCATTTAAAAATGTACGCAATTGTTTTTGTAGTTCGTTGAAAAACAGTAGACAAAAACTATTTTAAATGTTCCGACATGTAATCCAAAATTGTGAAAAGAAAAAAAAAACTGCCTGTTTAAAAAAAAATCTTCATGCAGAACTAAATGCCAAATATGAAAAGCGAAAGGTGATTATTTCGAAAACGTGGAATTTTTAATAAGCACAGCTTTAGATCAAGGCAGTTAAATTCAGGTTTCAAAAGGACAACTTCTGACGCAATATTTGATCAGATTCTGACGTCATCGTAAGATCGTGTTTTCTTTCCCTGAAATATTCATTTTGGATTCTTTTTCTTTACTGCAAATCAAATATCTAGAATTATTTTCTTCATTTGTTTTGATTTGGAAGATGAAGATGGGCATTTCGTCGTAAGTAAACGTGAAGTAAATAGCATTTGTATTTTGCTCTGTACTTTTTTGTTATTTGTAATTGTTTATTTCTTTAAAATATTTCTGCTGACTTCCAAACATAGAGGTTAAATAATTATTTTTGCATAAATAAGTGAAACTGATAAATTAAAAAATAAATTTTATTCCACTTATTTATTATTTATAACATATAAATGGAATAAAATTGTGTTGATTTGAATATATTGATATTTATTGAGTAAAAATTACAATTTTTCTCAATAAATACCAATATATTCAAATCAAAGAATACCAATTGTATCCTATTTTCTGTTCTGAAGATTTAACCATAAAATTAAAATTCCAGTTCTGTGTATTTTTAAAAATTTATAAATGTATTTAATTTATTACTTTGATTTACTTTCAGTAAGAATGAATCTTAAAAGTATTTTTAATAAAAATGATTTCTTGTTTTTAGTGTAATTAAATATTGTTCCATTCATCTACTTAAAGTTATCTGAGTATAGTTGTCTATCTGAGTTATAGACTTTTGTACTTTAAGCATGTCATTCTATAATGAAAATTTGTAAAATAAAATTTACTTTCTAAACATTGTTAAGTGTTAAAAACTAATAACACTAAGATTAATATTTTTTCATAAAATAGAAAAAAATTAAAAGCTTAATATTAGATTTCAAAATATGTAGTTTCAATATTTCTTTATCCTCGTAATATATTTATTTTGAATAAAAAAGTTTTTTTTTTTAAAAAAAAAGATTTATTTATAATGTATTTTTTTACAGTTCCTCCCTTAAGCCTGTGGAACGGGCTTCTTGTGGACCTGGTCCGCCAGTGAAACAACTACGATCCTATTCAGTAGAGAGTAACAGTAACTGCAATTTTACTCCCACACAACTTGGTCGAGCAAGACAGCGCTCTGTGAGCGGAAATGTTTCCAGCAAAAAGACTCCAGTGCGCCGTGTTGACGATGATGCTCTTAAGAGATCACGCCTTCACAATAGCCAGTATGTGTTTAAAATAGTATCTATGTATTTATATAATTTCAATTAATCATTTGACAAATGTTTAAAATTTGACTCTTCCAATTCTTACTCAGGTATGAACTTTCTCAAGACTTACTTGACAAGCAGGTAGAAATGCTGGAAAGGAAATATGGTGGAGTTTGTGCTCGCAAGGCAGCTCTGACTATCCAAAGAGCCTTCCGGAAATACACCATCATGAAGCGATTCCAAGATATAGCTAATGCTTCCAAAGGAGAGAAACGCCTGTCAAGGAGATTCCCAACTTTTGATATGGAAAACAAAGAATGGATAGTGCACAACAGCAATGGTACAGTATCCCGTTATCCACACTTCCAGCACCATCAGACATGTTACGATGGTGAAGTGAAAGTCTGTAATAATTTCCATGCCACTGTGAACTCTGATGCAGTTATGCAATCTCATTACAATGCTTTATATCGTGAACTTAATGAAACGCTGGACTCTGAGGACTGCTCTCGCTACATGAAGCCGTGCCGCACTCAGAGCTTTAGGGAAAGGCGAATAAAGTTTCAAGAAGGTTATGGGCAGGGTCCATACCTGGCTGAATTAAACAACAAAGAGTGTTATGAACAGTATCTTGGTAAACAAATTCCACTTCTAAATAGTGCATACTATCAAGATCCCTACCAATCATCTACACGTTCTCCTCCATCCTTCCCACGACATCCAGCGTGGACTGCAGTTCCCAGTGCTAATACTCAAAGAACTCATTGTTCATCTAATCAGTCTTCTACAGTTTTTGTTCATTCTAGTCCAAGTATTAAAGTACAGCATCCAGATAGCTTCCAACCAATGAGGGATTCTGTATCTTCAGAAGACAGTGCCCTAAGTTCGGTAATAGCAAATATTATTTATTATTTTATTTTAAATATTTTTTTACATAATGAGTACGTCTATTTATTGGTTTAACATATATTACTTAATTGTATATCTTCAATATTATTTTTAGTTTTTTATAGCAATTGGACAACTTTCCTGCAATCATGGTTTTAAAGTTTCTGCATATCAGAACATTCAAAATTTAATTTGGAATGAATTAAAAGCTTTTAAAGTTGCTTGACTGTCTCTGAAAATAAGAATCTGCTTGCTATTGTGACCTTTTCTTAGATTTAGTTATTGACAGTTAATAGCAGTGACAGCTTCTGTCTAGAATAAAGTGACACATATTTCTCAACAGTGTCAACTGTTAGTGCTTCTTGACAGATTTCCAGTCATAAGAGTTGCCTTTCTTCTATCCATATGTAAATGTGATAAAATCATTGATATTAAAATTGAATGTGTTGAATTGCATAGTTGAAAAAGTAGTAGCTTTGTTGAAAAAACTATGGCAGTCAAATGCCCCTCTTTACCTTGATGTCTATCTGCATCAAGAGAGTACAGTCATTAATTTTCTGGTATTTGGCTGGAGATAATCACACTGTTGATTTTGCAACTGAAAAACTGATGCTCTGTGAATGGTGAAACTTTTGTAACTCTGCTACACAGGCAAGCCGGTCTGCTGACTTCCTAGAATACCCCCTAAGTTCTCTGTTCCATTTTGCACCAATTGATCACAGATAATTTACTTAGCCATTATCCGACCAATTATTTTTTAAACCATTAGTAATAGATCTGATAATAGTTACGTGTGGATCTAAAGCATCATTTTCAGCTGTTGAATCAAAAATACTACTGTAAATCATTATTTTTCTTTTTCTTGATTTGTTGTCAACATATTTGTTTTAGGTGAAATTTTGATCAAGATATAAATTTAATAAGAGTATTTCTGTAAAACATTGAAATAAATAGAAATCTGTTTTCTATTTTGCATAAAATTGCATTTTTATTTCATGAAAAAATAATTTCATTTAATGTAAGCTACATGATCATTATTTAAGTACTTCATTTTTGTTATTTCATTCTTTTTGAAATTTGCATAGTATCTTACATTTTTTAATTATTTCAGTTGAGTGTAGATCCCAATGAAGTAGATTCAAATCTTCATAGAGGATCGTCTGCTAGGCATTCTCTTCAAATTAGTCCTTCCAAAATGCCAACCTCCAGTGTCCTCCAGAGGAATGCTGTCAGGGCAAGTGATGTTGCTCTCAGCAGACGTGTCGAGCAGAAGAAGGTGCCACCCCAGGTTCCTAAGCGGACATCCTCTATTCCAGGTCGAGAAGATAGCTCTGAATCTGTAGATGTGATATCAGAAAATAGTCAACAGTCAAGCTGTAAATCTTCAAATAAAACAGTAGAAGCATCTCCTGTTTGGAAAAGAAAATCTCTAGTATGAATTTTACATGTTTAACTGAAATTGTTTTTTCCCATGATATAGTAAATTATTTTATTTTTGCAATTATTTTTAATGATCATCTTCAGCCAAATCTTTCAACTATGTTGTTCTAAGTAATCTCCTTTTTTTAGGTCCTTGCTGAACAGACAATTAGTGTTGAAGATAAACGTCTGAGCAATATATCAGAAAACAGTGAAGATAGTATGGATAGTGGTGGAGGTTATTCTAACACTCCCCCTGCAGATATGAGTCATTCCTTTAATGTACACAACTATCCAGATGTCCGAACACCACATGAATTACCTGGTACACCTACAATCTATAAGGTACTATATTGTTTTAGGCTCTTTACAAAATGTCTATTTTTATATTAAAATGTATATTATAGTTTTATTATTTTAGACTTTGTAATAACAGAATTTCTTAAATCCAATAAAATTAGGATATATATATAATAATTATGGGGGATTTTGTTATTTAATTATGATAAGGTAATTAAAGTAATTAATTTTAAAGTAATTTTAATTATAATAAAAGATATTTTAAAGAAAATAAAATTTGAAGTTGAGAATTTTAGGAATATAATTTTTTACAGCTGTGTGCATAAGTTTTTTTTCATGTATGATTTTTGCCAAAAAAAATTATATAGCCATAACTAAAATCATAAAATTACCATTGGATTAATACAAATTTTATAAATTATTCTTATAAGTATTTTTTCTTAATAGTTAACTGAAATTCAGAGAAAAAGGCAGTATCGAGTTGGTCTGAATCTATTCAATAAAAAACCAGAACGAGGTATTCGCTACTTAATCCAACGAGGCTTTTTGGAAGCTTCTCCTCAGGCTGTTGCTAGATTTTTGTTGACAAGGAAAGGCCTCAGCAAGCAAATGATTGGTGAATATCTTGGAAATTTACAAAATAACTTCAATATGGCTGTCCTTGAGTAAGTATTGTGATAACTCATCTTTTAAAATTAATCTTTAAAAAACTTTTTTGCTCATATTTAGAGATAAATAAGATTAATACCGGCTTGAATCTTTACTCTGATTTATTCTACCATGATTGTGCTTAAACACTTACCTTTAGTCTATTTAAAGTGAACCACTACTACTCAAACGTGAAACATTTTTTAAGACACATATTAATATATATTATTTTTTTCCTAAATGAAAAAAAAATTAATCAAAATTATTTCTTAATGTTAGAATATACATGTTTTTAGATTTAAAAAATGTTTTTAACATGCTTTTACATGATGAACATATGTAAACTATATTCTATGATATATTGTATAATTCTTTATCAATTATATATTTCTTTTGTTGTATTTATTATAAAAATAAATAGAAAATCAGATGCTTTTAAGAATTATTTTACTGATGCTTGTTAGAATATGTACTATGATTAAACTTTTGATTTCACAGTTGTCTAACAATAATTATTTTTAACTTTACACATTACAATGTTTTTATCTTTAACTCTTTATTAGGTGCTTTGTTCAAGAATTAGACTTAGCAGGCATGCAAGTAGATGTAGCCCTTAGAAAATTTCAAACTTTCTTTCGAATGCCTGTAAGTGAATTTTTTTCAATTTAGATTGTTATTACTCATGTATTTTTGTAGTAGTTATCTGCATTCTGATTCCATCTTCCAGGGTGAAGCGCAGAAAATTGAAAGGCTGGTTGAAGTATTTAGTCACAGATACATTGAGTGCAATCATGATATAGCTTCTAAATTTCATAATGCAGATACAGTCTTTGTACTTGCTTTTGCCATAATCATGCTGAACACTGATCTTCATACTCCCAACATGAAAGCAGAGAAACGCATGAAAATTGAAGAATTTATCCGCAATCTTAGATGTAAGATTTCATTTATTTGTCCATTTTATATTGCCACCTGAGACATTTAATACTCTAAAAACTTGAAATTGATTTTTAATGTTATTTTAGAAATATATATTTATTAATTTTTTTATATAGAGAAAAATATATATACACACATATATAACTGTAACTATTATCTTGCATTAATTATCATAAATCAGTTTTCTAATAAATGCTTGAAATATTTTAAAAAATCTGTTTAGAAATATAAATGACTTATAATTACATTAACAACTCTAGAAATATAACATTTTTATTTACTATTTATATCATTTAATTATAGCATTTAAAAAACTTTTATTCTATAAATTTTCTTAATTATGAATTGTAGAAATTATTGTTTACATGAAGAATTCTGTATTTTTTTTCCATTTGCCAGGTACTAATTTAAATAAAATTTAATTTAATTTTTTATTTCTTATATTTTTTGCAATACTTAATGATTTCACTTTAATATTTGATATAAGTTAATGCATAAATATTATTAAAATGCATTATTATTAAATAATTAACATTATCGGAAAATGCATTATAAATTAGACTAATATATACTTTATATTCAATCATTATATCAAAATTAAGTAATGTAAACTTACAGCTATTGATGATGGGCATGATTTGGATCGAGATATGTTGGTTGGAATTTATGAAAGAATCAAAACAAATGAATTCAAAATGGGATCTGATCATGTCACTCAAGTTTTAAAAGTACAGCAAACAATTGTTGGCAAAAAACCAGTAAGTAGCTTATTTTTATGCATCTTCAATTTTTAAAACATTTTTGACCTTGATTTTTAAGTTGTCATTATTTTTAATAGCAGGATAATTTGGTTTGAAAATACCTTATTTTCAAATGATTGTATGAAAGATAGAGTATTACTTAAAATTGAATTTATTGTTATCTGTTTTTCAATAAGTAAAAAAATTTACAAGATTAAAATTAAAAAAAAAAAATTAATTTTGCAGTTATATTTAGGTGCAAACTTCTAATTGTGAAAATATGAATATTTTAATAAATAAATAAATACCACTTTCATTAATTTCTAATATTTATTTTCCTAGAATCTAGCTTTGCCCCATAGACGCCTTGTATGTTATTGTAGACTCTATGAAGTGTATGATGTCAGTAAGAAAGAGAGACCTGGTGTACATCAAAGAGAAGTGTTCCTATTTAATGATCTATTAATGGTAAAGATAGTTTAGTACCTAATATTGAGTAATGTATTCCAATTCACACAGTTAGTATTTCAAAGAAAGCTTCATTAACCATAGATATGTCCAAAAAGCTATTGTGAATGCTTAATTTTATTATCATTTCATACTTTACATAATATCTATCATTAGTGGCTACATTTTCATCAGATATTTTTAATTCAAATCTGATCTTGAAAAATTAAGATCAAAGAATTAAGAACAAGGGTACCTTGTTCTAACTTTTAGTGATTAAATTTAAAATAATTATAATGAAAAAACAAAAAAAATATTATTAAGTGCAGGTGTAAATATAATTAGCATTATTAATAACTTTTTACCTTATACAAGACCTATATCCCTTCCATAAAAGATACTGTAATTATTTACAATTTTTTTTACAATATACAAATATTAAATTATTTGCTATAAAGTGTCTTAAAAAATCTTGTAAAATATTTTAGTATGTAGCAATATACTAATATCTAGTTCTTATATGTGATAATATATGCAAAGTACTGAAAACTTCATTCTATCTTGAACATATTATAAAAATTCTCCTGTAAACGATAAAGATTCCATATTCTAAATACATTTTAGACTTTCTTACTTTATTAGCTCTTACAATAATTTTAATATTTTATTACATTTATATGAATTAGAGATTCATTATTAAATATTTACAAGATATTAATGCCTTTTCTTCACTTTTGCAGGTTACTAAAATTTTTAGCAAGAAAAAGAACAGTGTTACTTATACTTTCAGACAATCATTTCCCTTATGTGGTATGAGTGTAACCTTATTTGAAGCTCCTTGTAAGTGTATTTCAATTTTGACTTGTTCTATTAAATATTTAAGGCATTTTATTTGAAGAATCTAAATTATTTTAGATTAATTAGTTTAGTAATTATAATGAAAATATTTAATAAATCTTTGAGAAAACAGATTTGATTAAACTTGATTTAAGAGTTTGTTAATTTTAGAAATAATTTTGTCTAAATGTGTCGCTCTGTTTAATAAATGCAATTGCTTTACTTTCATGGTATTTATAAATCTTGCATTTTTATAGATTATCCACATGGAATTCGTCTTAGTCAAAGAGTAGATGATAAAGTGTTAATTACTTTTAATGCACGAAATGAACATGATCGGTCAAAATTTGTAGAAGATTTAAAAGAATCCATCTTAGAGGTAAGAGGAAGTTATTATTTTATACATTTAACTGAGAGATTTGTGTGAGTGAAAATATTTGCAATTCAATATTATAAATTGTGTCACGTCCTGCTTCCATTAAATTGTGCATTATTATAGATTATATTTTAATAATTTGTATTTTTTCCTCTCATAGAAATTATCAAAATATATTAGTTGTTACTTTTCATTTTTGAGTTTACAGTTATTCTTTTTTACTGGAATAAAATATAAAAATTTTACGTATACAAAATATTGGGTAGTTTGTCAGCAAGAATTTGTATTTTAAACTTTACATAATTTCTTATTTCAAAACTTGTAAATAAAAACAATTATATCTAATTACATAGAAGATTTTCGAATTGTTAATAAAAATTTGCTTCATGCCAGCAAATAATCATGAGGCAAATATTTAAACTGTGAATTTCACATTAGTTGATAAACATAATTTGTAATATGTTTTTACAATGTTATTTTTATCTCTTGTTGAACTTATGTGCACTTTTCTAGATGGATGAAATGGAAAATCTCCGAATTGAAGGTGAACTGGAAAAACAAAAAATGATGAGAGTAAGGGGTGCTGAAAACAGAGACTCTGGTGTAGCTGATATGGAAATTATCCCACAGCCTACAAAAGATGGCAAATTATCCCCTGAAAGTGCAGCATCTGCTAACTTGAAACGATCCGCTTTATCCAATTCTCTTTTGGATCTTCATGAGCAACGTGAGTATAACCTAAACAAATATTGCAAATGCAACATTTTCCATTTCTTCTTTATTTTCACCGTAATGGATATTATCATTAATGTATTGCTAGTTTTTACAACATTTTTTTTCCACTTTCAGAGATAAGTAAACCAGTTAGAAGAGGAAGTGCAGGCTCCTTGGACAGTGGAATGGTAAGCATTTAAATTTGCTTACAATTACATAAAAAATGCATGTCTATATTTATTGTAATTTTGATTTACTTAGTTTCAGAATTATTATTTACATCTGTTGAAACAACTTATAAATACTTCTCAGTGTTTTGTGAAATGGAAATCGTTGATTATAAATTTTGAGGCTATTCAAAACAAATTCTTGTAAAGTTCTGTTTGGAATCATCAACTTATTTATAAATGATGTACATATTTCAATAGGGATTCAATTCTTACAATATTATCAAAAAGATCATTTAACCAATATTTAAATTTATGGGAAAATCAATTGAAGTGAATATTTTTTTTTAACAAACTTAAGAATATATTTTTGACAAATCTTTTAAAATTTTGTAATTTTTTTTAGATTTTTAAACATTTCGATTTTTATCAATAAAACGCTTTTGTCTAAATAAATCAGTGTTCCATAATGCCTTATTTTTTGCCACTAAGAAAAAATATTAATTATTTTACTTTAAAAATTACTGAAAAATTAAGGGTTATTGAATTATATGTAACTTTTTCAGTTTTTTTTTTACCCATTTGTTTTCTTCTGTTCTAACAAAATTGATATCAAATGGTAATTATAAAAATTAATAGCGTTATAAAATAATTGGTCAGAATTTAAAAAAATTAATCCCTTTTTTAAAATAAATAGCATTTTTATTACAAGATTTATGTCTAGATTGTGTTACATTTATGTAGAACTAAAATGTTAATTTTTGCTTTACGAATTATTTATCTAATTTGATTTTTTGTAAATCAATACAAAAAGAGTAACAGACATTAAAATAAACAAAAAATTTTTGTAATTAAAACTGATTTATTATAATTAAAATGTAATCTAATTATAATAAATCAGTTATTTATTTTTGGTAATATTCTCTAATATATTCTTAGAAAAACATAGAATATTTTAAAGCTATTATAAAATGAAAATTTTAGAACTGAGTATTGTTAATAAGTAAAAGCTATGATATAGATCAGATTTATTTTCATTAAAATTAGTAATATTAAAAAACATATTCCAAATATCAAAAGAATTCATATCCTTATATTATAAAAGTATAATATGTGACTACTATTATTTAAAATACTAATGTTAAATTGTCTTAATTACATTCCGGTATATTTATGCTAATTAAAAATGATGTATTTTCATTCACAGAATAATATAAAGAAGTGAATAATTCATATTATAAAATATATATTTTTATAATCGTATAATATAGACTATTTTTCATATATACAAGAATAAATTTAACAAAATTATTTGTGATATTTAAATTATCTCTAGATTATTTTTATTAAATAATATAGAAAAAACTACAATATATTAATTGCTATTGTAAATTAGTTTTATCTATATCTTCTATTTTAATTCTATACATTTTTAATTCCAGTCAATATCTTTCCAGTCTTCTGCAGCCAGTAGTGTCAGCCACGATTCTTCTCCACAGATAGTCCATGCAAGCTCTACATCATCAGGTTCCGGCTCCAGTTTGGGCAGTACACGTAGTGGCCAGGATTCCGCATCTTCGGGAACCAAAGCATCCCCTGCTCAAGCAGGCTTCTTAGGAGGACTCTTCAGCAAGAAAGGAAAGAACACTAGTAAAAGCAATATGAGGAAGCCAGCAGAGACACCTGACCCTTAACCACAATATTTTTAATTTTCCCAAATTGGAATTGACAAGAAAACCTACAATTACTTATTGCAATTTATCAAACTAGCACATGACAGTTTACTTCATAGTGAATTAGCAATTTCTTTGCTATGACTCGCATATGACAAATCAAGCCAGGCTCCTTTCCTGTTCCTTTGGGGTGGAGCAGAAGAACCGCAATGACTCAGTGATTGAAAACTGTTCCGATCTTATCTGCATGTTATCACATAGCTTTATTATTCAATTATGTATGCCCACTGTGTGCATATGTAAACTGTGTATATAGTGTTTCTTCTGTAAGAACTGTGTAATATAGGCTAATGTATATAGTATTTAGTTAATATCTCATTTCTTTAACCAGACTTTGAGATTTTGTGTACAAATGAGAAGAAATGGAAAGATTTAATATATTAAGAGTGTATGATATTAAAAAATGAAGTTATATATATTATATTCAGAGTGCATAGTAGCAAAGAAATAGTGTATAAATAGACCAGCTCAAATTTAATACAAGATGAAATTTTATGTATTTGATAGTGAAATCTTGTCAAACTTTTTTTATTTGTGAAAAGTACTTATATCTAATATCTTTATACTATGTGTGTTTTTTTGACAGTTAGAAAAAAAATTATTAAAGTTGCTAAGTTTGTTCTTTTGAATATTTACAGAAAACACACAAGGCAATAAATTCTTATAATTGAAATTTTTTTAATAGTTGAATAATGAAATTTTTTTTATTTGTATTTTTAGTCTATTAAAACAATTATTGGTTTTATGGAAATTTTAATATGAAAAATGCTAGTTATTCTTTAATGTGATTGAGATTTACATATATTCAATTACTTTTGCATTGGAATCTTTATCAATGTATAAATTTAAACTGCTAAGTTAGTTTTACCTGCTGGCCAGTGTTTAACTAGACAAGTTTATATTTTTCTTTAAACTAATTATTAAAGTGCTTATTATGTGAATTCCTTGTAAATAAGCTGAATAAGTATCAAAAATTTTTATGCATAATTTAAATTAGATATCTCTTCTCAAATAATGTTTTATAATTTGTATTATTTTAAAAGAATAAATGTTTAATTATGTTGCAGACATAAATTTAAAATTGAATAGTTCCTTTACTGATTAAAATTATTAATTTTAAATAAATCAAAAGTGTTCTTTCTTATTCTTCAGCGCATTATCTATAGAATTTTGTATTTCTACTATTTTGTCTTTCTTAGTTTATGCTAACTGAATATTGTTTTGTTTTTATTATTTATACTAATATTTAATTTTTAAATAAAAATCTTTATTTTTAAAGTTAGATCATAAAGATTGCTTGTTATTGATTTTTAGAAGCGAAAATTTTTATTTATTATGTATTTAAAATTTCCACTGACAATGCCGACTGAGTGAAATATTCTGAATAAAAGATGTTTTCCATTAAATAAATTTGAATTTCCTAATGAAAAACTTTCTAGAAATTCATGTTTTAATTTATATTTTAATGTATTTAAACAAATTTGCTTTAATTGGGTCCAATGATTATGTTGTTTTGTTCATTTATTTCTGAAATCCTCTGCTTGATAAGCTAAATGAATTCTTTATTTATAAGATAAATTTCTAACTACTGTGAAACATTATATAATTATATCTTAGTAACAATATTAATTTATCTTAATGTACTTATAATACACACACACATGAGCCTGGAGCTTAACAAAAGAATAAAACACTTTTAAATGTATTCATGTGTATATTTTTTATGACTTCATGTAAAGCGTTTCATTGGTTTTCCACAAAACATTCAATACGCAAAAACATTTCTCATCTGAAATTGAATTTATTTCATATATATAATCAGTTGAGTTCTTTTTTTTGGATAAATTTATATACAATATAATATTTAATTTAACAAATATCGCAAGTTACTCTTATTCTTACACCAAAGAGGGTAATATCTCTTATTTCTGTAATATTTCGACTTAGACTAGTTTTTTTTTAAAGTCTAGGCGTTTAGCTGGCACTCACTACTTTTTTTGGTTAAGGAATTATGTTAAAATATTAAAGTTATAGAACTCAAAAATATAGATAAATCATTATCAGAAAATTTTAATTATTTAAAAAATATTATACAAAGAATGTGCATATAATATTGTGCTTCACTGAATAAAAATTTCCCAAAATTTAAAATAACTAAAGCAATCCTAAAAGATTTCCCATCAAGGATAAAGAATAAAATACTAAATCAAGAAGCATGAAAAATTTCAATCTTAAAGTATAAGACTGAAGAGTTTTTACATCAACATTGGATATGAAATTCCAATGTTGATGGACTTGAAATAAATTTAAGTACTTTTCCATTACCACCTTTCGGATCATAAGATCCTGAAGAAATAACATATTTCTTACAGAGAAGCAAAAATAATATAACGCAGATGCGGTGATTTTAATGTCTCTCTTCTCAACATTTTATTTTAAGTTAAATATATTTTTTATTTTATTTTTTTGCAAAAATTGATTGAAGAATGATAAATAAAATTAAACAAGAGCTAAATGCTTATGGGAGCAAAAGATTGCTTAGGTAAAAAGCATATAAATACAACAAAATTTAGTTTTGTTTCTTTAAAATAAAAGTTCTATTACATTATATCTACGCATTTGATCATTGAAACGATTGTTAAGCAATTTTCACCAGAAATAAACATGCGTGTATAATTAAGTTTTGTCAATAATTATTTAATTTATAAAATGTTTGTATTTTGAGTAGTTACTAAAAATGTAAGCCTTTTTAAGCAATACATGATGCAAATGGAATATTTTTGAGAGTAATTTACGATTTTCTTTCTTTACCGTTATGGCAATTATTGTGTAGAAGTATAAAGGAAAAGTAAGTTAACTGCATCAATCGTGCTCCAAGAATATAACACTTAAATTTCTAAATCATGGTATGGCTTGTTCAATATCTTTTAGCGGAATAGCTCTAGAAATCACACTGCTGGCACCCAAAATTCTACATTAATACCAAACATCACAGCAAATATATTTGGCAGATTATACGTCACATAAAGAACAGATGATTTAAATTACAACCTTTTGAGAAGTACGGATGACAAATTAATAGTTAATGTATCCTCCATTTCTGACTAAAACTGCTACCACCAACCTTGGCGTAGAATCAAAGCTTTTTAATGAATCTTTGGGGTATAGCACCCCATGTAGGTTCCACATATTGCTAAAATTAATCTGGTATAAAGTAGAAGGCAAAAATTGTAATTTCAGAAATTTCTAATCTATAAATTAATTCACAAATTGGGAAACTTGCAGATCTTTTCTAAATAACATAAAAAACAGCTATCCCAACGGGTTTATTACACGGCAAAATCAATACGTTAAATTAAAAATCATCAAATTTTTCTTTCAGAATATCCTCATAATTATAAACACTATTAGATTCTAAAATATCAAAAATTATAGACATGGTGTCAAATTAAACAGAAATATGGGTTATAAAAATAAACAAATATCCCAAAAAATACACAAAGTTATGCAGGTAAACCCTCAAGAAATTATTTAAAAGTTACTCCTACAAAGTAAAATAATTCATGAGAATATTATATATAATCAACAAAAAAAAACGTATTTTATATAGAGGACTACAATTATTCACCACAGATTAATATTACTAACTTGGAGCAGTTTCAAAACCAGTAAATAACAGAAAAATAAAACTTCTGATATCAACCAGATTTTAATGTAAACAGATATTGACTGTTTCAAGCTCTATTTTCCCAAAGAAATTCCCAGTTACTCACTTTGTAATCAAAATATATTTTATCAGCATCATGTTTTACTTTAGGGGATTTTAATAACCAACAAAAAAAGCAATGAAGAGGTAGATGTAATCCATTAACTGGACGTGACTTGATATCTTGCTTCAATGAACAGAACTTTTGTCTTTTGAACTTCAATACATATATCACTCAGATGATTCTAATCTTTAATAAGGCAGACTTAGCTTGATTTGACATGTTCAATAAATTTACTGCATATGTTTCCGAGGCGTAGCTTGTCCTTTTTTGGACGTTGTGCCAGAAACCCCAACCAATTAACCAGCTTATGTTTCCGATAATTCCTATGCCCCAGTGATCATGTCCCCATATTTATTGAAATTTAAATTAAATTTATCACTTTTTAAATAAGTTAAATCCAGTGGTGTTCAAAATATAGAGTTTTCAGATATCTCTAGAACTACTCTACCGATTTTAATGAAATTGGATATGTGCGTACGGATGTATTGCAATACAAGTAACCATGCATCAATTTTAAAACGCACGCATGTTTGTGTATAATACTCAATGGAGTCGGAAGGTATTCAACACACAGCTGTTGCAGAATAGAACAAGAAAATGACTTAATAGGGGTATGGTCCCTTCTTACAGAGATACACCTCCCAGTTTCATTTCATACTTTGAAATAAGGCAGTTTAATAAGGATACTAATAAGGCAAAAATACCTGTAACTAGTATTTTGTAATCAGTATTTTAATGTAACAACCTGTAATCAGTACTTTTTTTTCCAAATACTCAGTACTTCCAGTAACAAAGTATGCGCGAGTTCGAGTATCCTCAGACTTTTGAAGGAACAATGTACTTAACCAGTGTCAAAGACAAACCGAGTATGTGAGTAGGTGCTTGTTACAAAGTAATCAGCAAGTACGAGACTATGTGCTTGTTACATAGTAATCAGCTAGTTCATGAGTACGTGCTTGTTAAAAAGTAATGAGTATAATTACAGTGTATTTAACTGAATGTAACAAGTACAGAAGAGCCAATGACAGAGCGAGTACAAGTAACAATGTCATCGATGGATGTAACGGATGAATTATGAGATTGTGGTAGCTTCATAGTAGGGAGTCTGGGTGGGAGAAAGGAAATGACTGTTGCTTTAACTGGAAAACAGAAGAGGGATACTTGAGAAATGAAAGATCTCTTTGGGTTGAAGAGGAAGACATTATGAATTTTTATTGCGAAATACACTACTGGCCATTAAAATTGCTACACCAGGAAGAAATGCAGATAACAAAATGATATTTATTGGACAAATATATTATACTCGAAATAACAAGCGTTTAATTTTCAAACATTTTGGCTGGATCGATCCTGAGAAATCAGTACCCAGAACAACCACGTCTGGCAGTAATAACAGCAGTTATACGCCTGGGCATTGAGTCAAAAAGTGATTGGATTGCACGAACAGGTACAGATGCCCATGCAGCTTCAACACGATGCCACAGTTCATTAACTGTAGTGACTGGCGTTTGGTGACGAGCCAGTCGCTCGGCAACCATTGACCAGACGCTTTCTATTGGTGAAAGATCTGGAGAACGTGCTGGCCAGGGCAACAGCCGAACATGTTCCGTATCAAGGAAGGGCCGTACAATACCGGCAACATGCGGATGGGCATTATCCTGCTGAAACGTAGGGTTTCGCAGGGCTCGAATAAAGGGTAGAGCCACGGGTCGTAACACATCAGAAATGTAACGTGCACTGTTCAAAGCACCGTCAATGCGAACAAGAGGTGGCCGAGACATGTATTCAATGGCACCCCATACCATCACGCCAGGTGATGGGCCAGTATGACGGTGATGAATGCACGCTGCCAGTGTGCGTTCACCACAATGCCGCCAAACACGGATGCGATCATCATGATGCTGTACACAGAACCTGGATTCATCTGAAAAGATGACGTCTCGCCATTCGTGTGCCCAGGTTCGTCGTTGATCACACCATTGAAGGCGCTTATTTACTTAAACATTATTAATACAATTAATTGTAAAGCTACTTTATTTAACCATAAATTGGTTAAGTTTCAGAAAACTAAAACAAGATATGTGAGTTATTGCAATTTTAATTTTAGAAAAACTGGTTTACCTACTATGTAAAAATGTAAACAAATAAACGGCTTTTAAAATAAAAATTACTGTCTATTTATATTATACATAAATTTTTTTTACTATGTTTGTCTCGTTAATGTTTAATTATAGAATAATAAAGGAAATTAGATTTAAGTTGATTTTTTTTATTAATGTTGCTGTATATTTGTAAGCAAACTTATAATAAAACCTCTTTGTAACCTGCCATTAAACCTGCCACTTTACATTTCTTTGCAAAATATTTACCAATTGATTATAAAAATTCATTTATATAATTGCTTTACTAAATTCTATTAAAAAGTCTTAGTCTTACTAAATTCTATTAAAAAATTAAGCTGATTAGGTTGAAAAATTGGAATTATATTATCTCGTCTAATTTTATATCTTAATTAACATTGGATGTCTTTGAAAATTGCTATTGAATAATTGAAAAATTTACTTAGAACAGATATAAATTCTGAAAACAAATGTAAGTAACAAAATGTCATGGTTTTTATATTGAATGAAATACGTTTTAGAAAATTTAGAAAATTACAATTTTTTACAAAAAAAACTTTTTGTAGATAAATAACTTATATTTCTTTTCCTCATACTAGAAATTAAAGCATTACAGGAAAAACAAAAACTTGCAATTAATGAAATGTTGCACAAATAATATGAATTATTTCTTCTAGATCTTTTTATTAATATTTATGTGAAGGCTTATTTATAAATGATAATATAATTTAAATTAACAATTAATTATGTTAATTAATTTTATGGAGTAATATAAAATATTATTTATTTACTTATTTAGTTTTAATTAATTATTAATTTACTTATTAATTTATTTATAAAATGTAAAAACTTTGTCATTATATTTCAATCCGATAGATGACAGTACAAAAGAAATTGTAACAAGTATAAAATGTTATCGGTAAAATACTTATTACTTTAAAAGTAACTTTTAAAGTATACGTATTAAGTACAGGAAAAATAACAGGGTTCTCGAAGGCTGGTTTCAGTTGCCACCCAGAGCGTAAAAGGTTTGCTCTATAGGAATTGAAGTCTGGAGTGCACCACGTTGCTTGTGGATGGTGTTTCACTGGTGTTTGTTTTGTGGATCCTTGGTGAATGAAATACCAGCCAAACACGAAACAATCACGTGATTAAAAACGTCACTCCAAATATTGGCCAATGAAAGTTTATTTACAGTTTAGCTTGCATTATTGTTGTATTGCATATTTATTAATATTTTCATATTTGAAAACATAATCATCTATAAAACGCCAAGAAATATTGCATATAATACTTTGATTTAAATATCAGCAGCAAATATTATTGCTTAAGTATGTTTGGTCCATGGAAAATAAAGTGCTCATTTATAAAGCATATCTTCGACCACTTATTTCCTATGCCTGCCCTATCTGGGGTTACACCCATGACAGTAAAATTAAAAAACTGGAAACTCTCCAAAATAAACCCCTCAGAGGGGCAGTTTAGGCCCCCTGGTTCATTAAAAACCAAAAAATCAGACAAGAATTAAAAATCCCTACCCTGAGAGAATTCTTCGCGAAAATAATGTATAACGTGATTAAAAATAGTGATAAAACTAATAACGAAACAATAATTAGCCTTCCGTCTTATAATGACCTAAGTACCCATAATAGATTGCGTCCTCTCTCATTGCTCAGATATTGCCCAAAGTTTCCTTACCAACCACCATGAAATAAACTGTAAATAGAAAAAAATTATCTTTGATAACTACTTCTTTGTATGACTAAGACTACTAAAAAGATAAAAAGATTTTTTTTGTTACATCTCATTCTATATACGGAAAAAAATATTTAAAATAAAAATAATGATAAAAAATTCATAGATAAGTGTGCATACTAAATGTATATAAAAACAGATTTTTTTTTTCTAAATATACATGTATATGTAGATACATAAAATATATAAAAAAAAAAAAAGATAAAGATAAATATAATGTACTACAAACCAATTTATACCTTGTAAATATTATAGCGTGTATAAATTCTTATAAATACCTTTACTTGTTCTTATGTAAATATTCTTATTTCTCTATTCCTTAACTATTTCCTTTATTATTCTATTACTTTCATTTAATTTAAATATATAAATGATAAATTAATCAACAATAATTTTTTAAATTCTGAAATAAATTTTATGAAATAACCATAGTCCCGTCCATTAAAATTTCAAACTCATTTTAAGCCAATCAGATTCAAGTTATAGCTCACCAACCAAGAACCAGCTATCTAATGAGGGTAGAGGATCGCCAGATCCAGGGACCTCTGAAAACTGCCAGCCGGCAATCTCTTCAAGTATGTTTGGAAGAGGAAAGAAAGGAAGAACAAAATTTAAATAACATGAAATTTATTTCAGTTGTCCATGCAACTTATTTAAAATAAAGTTAATAACATTTCTTTGAAATGTATTTTTATAAAGTATATTTTATAAAAAAAATTTTTTCTACAACTACTTACACATTTACTTTACATTAAAAATCCTAATTTAAAAAATATTTACATTTTATTTCAGAGGCTGTTTCATAATATTAAAAAAAAAAAAAATACAAATAACTTTATCATATTAAAGCTCATGTATTTAATGCATTCATAAAAGTATTAGTAAATTAAAAATATATTATTTAAATTAGAGTTTCTGCAGTGTTTTAATTGCAGTTTAAATTAAAAATGCTTTATTCAGTTATTTTTTTTTAATTACTAAAAATACTCAAAATACTTTTTTTAATTTTAGAAAGCAATTTCAATGAGGAAGATTTAATTAAATGAAAGTAGTTTTAAAAATCTTGTGAAATTTTATCAGAGAATTGTTTTTGAAATTAAAATTAATTATTCCACTAAGATATTTATACAGTTGATTTTTTAAAAAAATTTACTAAAATAATTATCATCACGTAGGTTTCACAAGCACCTGCTATCTATTGAAGAATATATAATCGAATATAAATAAGTATATATTATAAAACAAAAAAAATTAAAACATATTGACCAGTTTAACTTGCTTTTAAAATATTGAATGATAAATTGTTCGATTTCTACAGAAAATTTGAATTCCATGTTCTTATATAAACAGCGCGAATCCTAGTAAATATACAATTGTCTCTCGGTTGTGGATGAAAAAATTAAACATGCTGAATACTTCGTTTGGTAGAAAGATCTGCCTCAATATGGTCATACGTGACGTCATTTCGTGGATGGCTGGTGGATGGCTTGTGGTCAGCTGGTAGTCATCCACCGTGTCCGGGTGACGGTGACTTTGGTTAATATCCTCTCTTTCTAGAAATTCATCGAACTGAAGAGTTCTGTATTGTTCGCGTTATCATCCATTAAAATGAACTCAACGCCAACTACGTTCTTAAAAAAGCGAATATAGGGTTTCAAGACACATCATTCTTATTGACCTCACGGCAGTCACGTTGCCTCTGTCAGTGAGATGAAGGGGTAGGCGGCCTTTTAGTATGATGCCTGACTATACCATTAAACTCCCCCCCCCGTCTAAATGGTCGATTTCGGAGACAATAAAGGGCAGTAGAGAGTCCCTGGTTCTCTCCATAAGAATGTAGGTAGGGATGTAAAATTCCCGGGAATTTCGAATTTGGGAAATAAACCGAGAATTTTAGGGAATATTGGGAATTTTGAGGGAATAAGCTCAACCAATAATCTTTAGTTTAATGCATTATTTTTGTCTTATATAAATGAAGAAAAGTAAAATAAACTACGGAATTATGTAAAATAAAATGTCTGTTCTGTCTGCTACTAAAAATTTAATTTCGTACTGAGAGAAACAAAAATACTTGATAAAATAATAGAATAATGAATTAATATTTAATAAAGAAAATATCAAGATTTATATTTCAGAACTGTCAAAATAAATATTGACATTTTCTTGTTTTCGTCATTATAAATTCCTAAATTCATACTGGGAAACAAAGAAAAAAAAATTCTGAACATTAATTTTCGAAGTTATTCTAAATTGCTCAATGACGCAAAATTATTTTCTTTTCCTGGAAAACTTTTCATTACCATAATGAGTTGCAGAAATTTTAAAATAAGTGGATTCTTTATTTATTTAAAAAAATATCTGACAAAAAAGACTTCAGAAATTTCTAAATCAGGTAAAAAACTTCAGAACTCTCAAAATGTTTAAAATTTTTCGAGAATTTTTAAAATTCCCAAGGGAGTATAAACCGGGTCTTCTCCTTTACAACATTAAATGTAGGGTGTGAGTCTGTGATTAAGATGAACCTGAACTACTCGGTTAAGAGAACCAACTACCCATTGGTCCTTATTCTAATTTCTAGCTTTAGAATGCGAATTTTGTAGTAAATAATTCGACTTTTTTTACATTAATTAGTCATTCTTTTTTTTAAGGGGCTTTAGAATTTTTATTCTGAATTACTAAGAGGTAGATATATTCTGAATAGAAATTAAATTTTAAGAAAAATCTCATTACTGAAAATGTCTTAAAAATTGCCAATCAACCGCAATGAAAAATTAATATATGTTTAATTTTAATTAAGTTAATTTTAATTAAGTAATACTATTGTTATTATTATTTTATTTATTTATTTGCTATAAAATTAAACGTATATATAGAATCAAGCTATAAATTGTTGTTATAACAAAGATTTATTACATTTTCGCTCATCATTTCCTACTATCGAACTTGTAACAAACAATTTTATTTGACATAACAACACAAATACAAAAATGCATATGTATTTCTTACATCTTTTTAAAGCGTTTAGTTTCTGCTCCTACTATTCTATAAAAATGAGAAATATACAATATGTAATAAAAAAATTTATGTAGGATAACAAACAAAAAAATAATGAAGTAGCACAAAATACATTCAAACTTCTATAAGTAAAATTGCAATTTTAGATATTGATCTTTTAAATACACCATTATTAGTTTTTAATTTTACCATTCTTACTAAATTATATTTACCATAATAAACTTTAATAATTCTGCCTACTTTCTATGAATAGATAGGCAATTTGTCCTCTTTGATGACAACTATGCCACCAATTTTAATGTTGTCTTTAATGATCATCCAGCGAGTACCCTAGTAGCAATTCAACACTGGGGTGGTGATTGGGTTAATGACTTGAACCGATGGAAACTCAGTGGTCCTTGTGCGGCAACAGTGCATGGAACAGAGGACTTTTTGTCACCTCAGCTGGAGAGCGGTTGCGGTGTCCCCACCCGTTCAGTTGAAGTCACGATGTGATGAGCTTATGGCGTATGGCCCGGTGAGTTTTTTTAAGATTCGATGAAATGGGAGTGAGTGCATCGGTGATACTATGCCATTCAATTTTGTATTTTACTCGTGTACCTGTGCTGTTTTCCGATTTAAATATCAAAAATACACTATCGTTAAAAATAATTTAATGATAGTGTATTTTTGATAATAAGCCAGACAATATTAAGGAAAACTTATTTTAAATATTCATATATTTATGTTTTAATAGATAAAAATACTTGTGTTGAAGGATTTTTTTTAATATAATTTTTTTAATATTTTATAAATTCAAAATGTAATAAATAATTTATATGGTACAATTATATAAGTGAAATTAATATGAAATGTATTTTACCTAATATCTAATATTTTTTCATTATAGGACATTTCAGTATTTTCAAGTTTTCATTACAGGACACAAAATTAGCATTCAATGGTTTCAGTTTTATAGATTTGCTTTTATTTTTCCACTAATACGAAAAATCCAATAAATGAGAATATTCATTAAGATTTTTTTTAAGTAAGTTCCAATTTTAGAAAAAAATAAATTAGCATATTGTTAATTATTATGATATTTGATTATTGTAAATACACGATCATTAATGATCGTGTATTTACAATAATCAAACTGATATCTTGAAAAATACAGAGGATCCATTTATGTTCGTTATGTGCTAGATGGTGCTATTCAATGTATATTTATTTTTACACTACTTATTTTTTAAAGTTAATAAGCGTTGCTATGACAATTGATAGCATCTGTTATCATGGCGGCTGTAGACAATCTGCTTAAAGGAATATTTGAATTTTAATTTTGTGTAAGTTATTTCATAAATTTAAATTTTATAATTTAAGATTTATTTATTGAATATCTTATAAAGCTGCAGTTTAAGGTGCTCTATTATTTTTTGGTTATATCTGTAAAAGAAGTGAAATGTAAACAAAGCATATGCTGTGAAGATTAAAAATAGTAAAAAATACAGTGTTGCAAAAATTTATACATATTTGCGTCACAGCGAATGGCAGAAAGAAAAGAATGCAATGATATCTCAGTATTATTTGCTATACCAAAGCTTTTGCTTATGAAATGACCCTGAATATTCCATATTTTTAAATTGGTGTATGTAAATGCCATTATTTAAAGCACTTAAACTTTATGATTTATTAATACTAAATCTTGATAAATTATTCATCTATGAACTTTAACTAGATATCCAATATAATTTTTCATTTATGTATGGTTTATTAGTTTTCTATGCATAATTTACAAAGCTGTGTTTATTTTTTATAAATATTTACTTGTCATATTCTTGTACTGGAAGATATGCTTGCTATTTGGTGATATGTTACATGACTATATCAATATGTATTATCCCAAAAACCATTTTCATCAAAAAATATGTTGCCAAATGTTGCTGTTTAATGCAAAAAATCTTTGCATAATTTTATGTAATTTTCAATTAATAGTGGATAACAAATCCCAAATTTTAATCATTTTTAAAATGAGAGTTTAAAAGTATAACAATTAACGTATAGTCTGTACTAAAACAAATAAATAAAAACTTATTTTTTAATTTATATTCCAATTTTTATATTAGCACACTTATAGAAAATATAATCATGTTTATCTGCATTATAAAAGTAAAAATATAAATCATGAAAACTAGCTTTGCTGTAGTAGTCACTAAATTGCAATATTTAGTAATAAATCTTAGTGATATTTTCTTAGGGATAATTGTTAATGGCTTATCATTAAAAAATATTTTATCACATTAGTCCAACTGTCATAATTCTTTTGGTGATCAAAATTAGGTGAGCAAGATTGCATAATCATTAGTTTTAATTTTTTATTGGCTAAAAAAATATTTTTTAAATCGACTAAAAATGCTTAGATAAATTTATTAATGGCAGTTAATAATAAAAATGTAACTAAAATTGCATAATATAAGAATTTTAAATGAAAAAAATCCAGGAAAATCATTTAAATTAATTCATAAAAATGAACAAATGTATGCATCTGCTTAGACATTGTTCTAAAATGTTTTTTGAAAAAAAGGTTAAACTTTCTTAAAAGTAACTTAAACAGTTTTAAATTTATTTAGGAGCTTTTCCCTAGTAACAGGCAAAGATAGCAAAACTTCTTCAATGTTGGTACTTACATATTATCCTGTCAACAATTTTCACCAAAAAAATGTTTGTAAATGTTTTAAATTAAGAAAATTTTTTTTTTCAAAATATGAAAGTCAGAACAATTATTTATGTCTTCATTGATATCAATGGATATAAACTTCATTTTTAAGTCATATTTAAATTTTTTAATCATACATTTAAAATTTACAAGAACTATTGGTAAAGAACATAAAACACAAGGTTAGATATTATACAAAGCATGAATGAGATCACTAAGCTGTAACATTTGGTTATAAATTGCAATATTTGTTGACATATTTTTTTTACAGAAGTAATCGATGGGATAAAATGTAAGTACTTAAATTTTTTTAAATTTTTATAACTTAATTTATTTCAATAAAATATTGTTTACTAAGAGAAAGCTTGTGATCTTTAAATATTTTTAAGCTGATGTTTTTTATTTTATTTTAATGTATAAAATAAAGTTGAAGCTCTTTTATTCTTTTTTTTTCCTCAAAATAATCAGATCAAACCAAAACACTCGTTACAAAGTTCTCTTGCTGATTTCTGAAAAGAGTATTAAGAATTAACTGATTTTTAATAAATGCTTAAGTTTTTATATTTTAATCACTATTATGAAATTTTTGAGAAAATTAATTCATAACTAAAAGATTTGCATAATTGTAATTAAAACTACAAAATTGATGGCAATATTTGAGTTTATATTAATTTTTTGCTTGAATATGATATTTTATTGAAAGAAGTTATTAAAGTCAATCAGAAAAATATTTATACAAATCAATTTAATTTCTTTAATTTTTTTTTTACATATACAGTAATTCACATATATTTAATTCTAAATGAACTTTCTTCCTCTTTTGTTTTCTAAAATCTTCTATAATTTATTGAAAACAAATATATTTCTAAATATATTAATATATTTATAATCCATTTTAATATCAAAGAATTTTCAAATCTTTTTAGATATTAAAAATCTGGCAGTTTCATTTTTGTTATTGAATTAGAAGCAAAATGATGGAAATTAATCTTAATCGTGTGGATTATCTACAGGTAATATGAAAACATTCTTACAAATAATAATTTCATAACTACGCTCTTATATTTTCAGACTTGCTGATTTACAGAAAATCATTATTTATTCACATAGATTGCCTCTAGAAAAATCTTAAACTATTTATTTAAGTCTAAATGTCATTACTAAGGCCATAGATATAATACCAAAATAACAAGAAAACATGTAAATTTTTAATTTTCTGTTTCAAAAATGTTTTCAAATATATTTAATGAAGAATATTTATTTGTTCAGTTTAAATATTCATTTTAAAACTGAAACCATATTTGTTGATAATAAAATAACCTCTATCATAAATTTTTACTTAAAAGCCGATGGAGTAACCTTCTAGAACTTAATATATTTTATTTCATATTTTTGTAAATTCACAAATTTGCATGACTGCCTTTAAATTACATTAATTAACATAAACAATTTTTATAATAACAAAGAGAACATAGCTTCATTTTTTTTAAAAAAAATATTTTCTTCATGGTATTATAAAAATTAATTTTAATATGCATTAATCTGTATACATAATTTTGTGATAGTTGCTTTGAACATTTTAAATCTTTTAATAGGATTCTATCTACTTCATGATGTTGGTTATTTTAGGACTAAAGTTGTATATTTCTTATTAATTACTCTTATAAATATAACTGCTGTTTTGATTAATTATATTGATTAAAAAGTTTAAAATTATCTTTCGTTCTGTTTAATTTTCCATTTTTTTAAAAATTTTAATGATAATCTTTTAACTCTAAAAATGATAAATTTATTTTGCAAAAATATGCATAAAATTCTGATCGATCATTTTAGCATTTTATTTCATCAGACTTGTTTCTCAGTTGTATATTTATGATGAAGAAAGGGAAAAAAGTTAATAAATCAAGAAAAGATTGTTACAATTTTAAATTTGCAATACCCTCTACTGAATAGTTAATGCTTTGACTTTTAGCTCAATAGCTTTTGAATTCGATTTCCATAACTAATATTCTTTGTAGTTCAGAATCCCTTTTAAACTGTTAGACCTATTTCAATTAACCTTTGTGTTCAAAAATTGACCATATAGCTTTAACCAAGCAAACTTTAAATTAAATTTTTTAAACTAAATTGTTTTCCTTTTTGATTTTAATTTTATGAGCAGTTGATGTATATGATTTTATTATTGGTATTAAGATCTTATTTAAAATGAAATACTGTTTGTTCTCAGTTGAACTTGTATATATTTATGCCTCTATATATGTATTATATTAATGCATGCATACTATACACATGTGTATTTATATATTAATAATTTGTGATGATTCATTGTTTTCAATTGTAAAAAGTTTTTATTATAATATTAAATTATGTTTTATATCTTATTAAATATAATGTAAGCAGATTTTCTATCAATTGTGTATTCATAAGATATTTATAAAGTTTGTAAAAATTTTGTTAATTGAAAATTCTAAATTATTTCCATAGCATTGTTAATATTGTATTTCTTTTATTATTTTTCTGTTTATTTATAAATAAATTTTTAATATTTTAAAATTTAAAATGTTTGCATTTGAAAAAAAGGAAACATTTTTAAACATTCATGTTTTCCATACTATATTTCATGTTGATTACATAATAACCATTATACTATAATTTTGTAAGATTTGTCAGTACTTTTTTTTTAACTCTAGAAATTTAAAATTTTATTTTGTAAGAATAAACTATCTGTCAATGAAAAATTTTAAATTAGGACAAATTTTTATTAATATAGTCCTTACAATTATTTATTCTCATTATAATTAGCTGTACCAACTACTTAAATCTGTCATCCATTGTTATAAATAAATCTAAATTTTATAGGTTGGTGTTACTTCACCTAAATCTACTAAGCTTCTCCCTTCTCTGGAAGAAAAAGGATGCCAAAGAGTATGTTTATTAATGATTTTCCAAATAACTGATCATTTTAATCTTAAAGCATATTAAAATGCATAACACATGCTTTTTAAATTCTATTGTTTTTTATTAAGTTAAATATTTTAAATATGTACATTTATTAAATCAATCTTATTACTTTAAATATACTTCAGCTATTTTCAGCTTTAAGAAAGCTTTTATGAATGCATTCTATTCATTTTGCTTTATACTGATATATGGGATTTACTATAAAAAGTATTTATCATATTAATTTGATTACTTTTTAAAAGGAATTTGAAAATATTAGAAAATGCTCTTTAAATTTTTAATTGGCATTATATATATATATATATATATATATATATATATATATATATATATATATATATATATATATAAGCATGCTTGGTACTCAGTTTATCAACACATTGAAAAGATAAAAGGCAGAGTCAACCTTGCTCAGCATGAAGATCGAACCTCAGACCTGTGCCTTAAGAGGGAGAATGCTACAACTAAATCAATAATTATATATATATATATATATATATATATATATATATATATATATATATATATATATATATATATATATATATATATAATTATTGATTAGTGTTTTAAGAGGAGAAATGCTACAACTAAATCAATAATTATATATATATATATATATAATTAGTTGTAGCATTTCTCCCTCTTAAGGCACAGGTCTGAGGTTCGATCTTCATGCTGAGCAAGGTTGACTCTGCCTTTTATCTTTTCAATGTGTTGATAAACTGAGTACCAAGCATGCTTGAGAACTAAACACTGGGTAAGGGTATGTTATGCATAAGGGTGGCTACCTAATCGTTACATGTTTTCCACCCCAAGGCCTCTCAAAAACAGAGATGGGCATGTCAACCTTGGCCTACATAAACTGCTGTTGGGGTTAAATGATTAAAAATGTTTAAATAAACAGTTTTTAGAAAATTATGATTTAGAGAATTATAATTTAGAGAATTGTTTGTTATAATAGGTTCTCTGTGTTGTAATAAAACTTGATAGTGACAGGTAATATATTCAGGGCAATTGTAATTGAAATACATATTCTTTCATGCTTATTGCAAATTATTGAGCTCAATTTTATATAGATAATAGTGATTTCTGAATTAATTTTAATTTTATTTCAAGTTTTTAGACATGTATGAATGTCTTACGATATTTAAACTCTGTCGCTTTTAAAATAATGTTTGTGATATTAATCATACTTGCTATAAACTAATGCAAAAATAATCTTATTGTTTTTTATAAAAAAATTTTTAGTATTCGTATTTCCCTAAAAAATATTCTATTTATTTAACTGTTAAATTATTATTATATCTTAAATTAAATAGCATTTATTCAAAAAATTTAGATGTGTATTGTAAATATTACTTGATATTATTCAGAAGCTATTAATTCAGTTATTCCATTTGCATAATATATCATTTATCAATTTCATAGATATGAATAAAAGATGTAAATGGCTGTGTATGATTGAATATTTTCTTTTTACTACAGGGAAAATTAAAAATTATATATTTTTGAATATATTAGTAAAAATAGAATCTTAATAGAATTATATGGGAAGAGCAAGTACATTGAAAGATTTTGTAAAACTATTTTATTTATGAAATATTTTTTATTATATTTATGTTATTTTTATTTGATAAATTGTTCCTCCTCCTACTTTTATTTAATAAAAATCAAATAAATATGAAGAGATTAATATTTTGATTTGATTTTTATCTTTCATTTTTTATATTATTATCTTTTTAAAGTATTAAATATTTTAGATGCTCTCTTTTCTGATATTTTTAATTATTTATTAATGAATATTTGAATAATTATATTTCTATCATTTGGTAACTTTTTTCACTATATTTTTTTTAAAAAAATTGTTTGTAGCTTTTATTATCTTTTTTTAAAATAGATTAAATAAGGAAATTAATATTTTTACTTTATTTTTTATTTTGTAACCTGTTAATTAAATTCTGATCATTAGGTTGCAGTTGCAGATCATTATGGTGTAGTTCAATGTTTCGGTTCAAAGAAGGGAGATATCCAAGTAAATGTCATATTAGTTTATATATATTTTTTATTTTATTGTAATATTCTATCCATTTAATTTTGAATATAGGCAACATAATATTTAGGAAATACAGTCAATGTTTAAGAATATCCCATGTAACACTAACTTAAATATTTTTCCAACGATGAAATGATGTTTGATAGTTTTTTAAATGTTTTGATTTTATGACTTAGTTATTATAATTGTAGTTAAAGAAGATTATTATCATATTTATAGTTATAATTAATTTCAAATTATTAAAATCTGCATGGTTAAGAAAACAATTGTTTGTATGGACTCAAAAAAAGATAACTATTTATTGTTCTTGAAATTCTCATTGGTATTTTTCTTATGAGTCAACATTTTTTAACAGAATGTTTTTAGAATTTTGATTTTTGTTGAGCATTTTAAAATTATTTATCATTTAGTAAAAGCTTTTTTTATATTTAATATTTATGTTTAAAGTAAAAAATAAAGTAAAAAATAAAATTTGAAAGGCCCAAAATTATTGCTATTTTTAAAGAGAGGCTATTTATGTTTACATTGAAATGAATTCTCCAGATGATTTACTCAATAAAATTAGAAAAATAATTGTAATATTGCTTTGGGAGAGCATTTCAATATGTGCTACAATAATTACAGGAATTATTTGTGAAATAAAATCAAAGTTTTATTTGAACAGTTTTGTTATACATTGGTACTCTGGTTAGTTATAATTGTTAAAGATATTTGTGCCAAAAAATAACATATGCTATGTAAATAAATTAATTAAATGGATTTTTTGATGTCATTGATAATTTATACAATAAAATTACATACTTTTGTAGAATTTAATTTTATTTTGTTTTCACACTAGTTTTAATTTAGACCTACAAGATTTTCGTGAATTTATTAAAATATTTCAAATTAATGTAAGTAAGCAATATTTAAATAAATGCTTTTAGACATAATAAATCAAAGCATTCTTTATAATTAGGCTGCCTATAAATTTAATGTGTTATGTTTTGTTACTAAATTATATTGACAATACATTAATTTTAGAAACATACTAATTTAGATATAAATTATAAAATTTTTTTGAATTTACATTTCCAATTAATCCAATATATAATTTTAGTTTAGTGCTTTTATTTTAGTAACTTTTTATTTTAATTAGGAACTTTTTATTTTAATTTATTCTCAAATAGATAAAATTACTGTCTATTTGCTAATAGAAAGTAGTTAATTTGCTTTTTCTACTGTATCTCACAATCAAACATCTATTGAATATGGGTTTTCTGTGAACAAAAATTTGATATTAGAAATTTAAGTAATCAATCTTGGTTAAGTGCATTATTGATGATCACATAGAAGATGTTAATAATTTAATAATTAGCATAAACCTATTTATTTTTTTACTGGTGACAGGCTTAAATTATATTTAAATGAATTAAAACAGCAAAAAAGAAGTATCTGATAACAGAAGGAAATAAAAAAGGACTTTTTGAAGAAATTGAGTTACTGAAACCCAAAAAAGATCATTTGGAAGATGACATAAATGAACTTGAAAAATCTACAATAGAGTATGTTGAAGAAGCTGAAAGAATTAGTAAATTAACACTTATTGTAAACTTAAACATGTGTCATTGTTGTTGTTTCAAAGAAGCAACAATTATTACTCAGTATTAATAATGAGGTGAAAGCAAAATTATTGGAAGTGGTAAGTTTTCTGTCAGCAATATTTTGCATACATGAATAATCAAGAAATGTGAAATTAACCATTATTTTATATAAAGTTTAATTCAGTAATATAAAGAATATCAATTATTTAAATAAAAAAATTTCTCTTATAGCTGTAAATTCATTGAAGGCTTTTGAAGTAATCATTAAATATAATTTTCACTTAAGTAAAAAAATAAATAAAATAAAACATCTCCTTCATTTTCTAAATGATTTATTTCTATTATTTATAAATATAATTGAAAAATGTTGCATGTACTTAATTATATGCATATTTGTTAAGAGCACTTTTTAAAATAAAAAAATTGCTTAATATGGATGTCAATATCTCCTGGAATTTGATTCTTAGAAATGGGTATGAACCCTGTAATTAATTACAAGCTTATTTCTTGTAAACTTATCCAAATAAATGCTTGTTTATTAAAAGCATATTTTTTGTTAATTTAATTCTAGTTCATAATCTTGTAGACATTTTTTAAAACATTACCTGGTCCCAAAATTATGAGGGTTGAACTTGGAGGAGCAATCGGCACCATCCGGGATAAGATATTTGTTGCTGCAGGAAGTGAAGTGAAAGGGTATACTAGAAAAGGAAAGCAGTTTTTGAGGTTTGATACCAACATGACTGAAGCAATAAAATCTATGTAAGTTTATTTGATGTATTTTATATCTTCTCATGCAGTAATCACTTTATTTAATACATATTTTTTAAACCTGAATTTAATTTGATTGAAACAGTTTAAGTTTTTATATGTTTTTAACTGGAAATAAGTAATTAAAAATACATATAAATTTATAAAGTAGTAATTGAATGTATTTCTATATTTACTTTTATGATAGATTTAAAAATTTATAGTTTTCTATATTAATATATTTGTTTCAGCATTTACTAAGAAATTATAAATGATATATTCTGCAATTAATGCATTGGTTGAGGCAAATTCTTATTTTATTTGAAACAATTTTTTTAAATAAACTTAAATTACATGATGAAATGTTCTTATTGAAGATGTACATGTAGCAACATTATAAAATCTTTATAAACATTTCTCTATACTGTTAAGGGATAAAAACCTTGCTTTTTTTAAGATTGTTCATTTACTTCTGTTGTTGTGTTGTCACTAATCTTGGAATTATCTAGTAGAGCTAGACGATCTTCATTAATCCAAAAATATCTAAAAAGTCTAAAAAAAAAGATGGAAATCTTGCAGAATCTTGTCCATGCTAAAATTTAGACACACCAAAATATCAGCAAGGAGAGGCATGTCAGCTGTGCACCAATATCAATCTGTGTATATTTTTTTAACCTGATTAAAAATGCGGGCTTTTGTGTGGCCACTCAAGAAATCCAAAAAAACTATTTGTAATTACAGTTCATTAAAGTGCTTTTGTAAACTTAGTTGAAATTTTTAATTATTGAGGACTTTTCTTCACTATTTCTAATTTATACCATTATTGTATAAAAAAATTTATTATTTTTAATTATATAATAATCTTTGTAATTATATTGTAATTTTTATTTCTAATTTATACCATTATATATATGATGTGAACAAATATTTTTAAGATGATAGTATTATAATATTTATAATTAATTACTATTAATTTAACTTTTAAATGAATTGAATTTGCTTTTTATAGATTTATTAGAAACCATAGCTTTATAAATAATAGAAATTTCAAAAAAGAGATAATTTATTTTAGCTTTAATCACAAAATATTTAAAAGTTTATAAATAATTATGCATCAATATATAGGAATTAAAATTTTTATTCATATAATATCATTAAATATCTGTTATTACATAAACTAGTTTAATCTTTAAGTGGATCTTTGGAATGTCAAAATAAATTATAACTTGATAATTTTACAAATATAAAATAATTTTACAAATATTGGTAATTTTACAAATATTAATAAATTAAACTTTCTTTACACAAAATTTTTATCAATATGAAATTTCTGCAAAAAACACTATCATCTTTAATAATTACTAGTGAAGGAGAAAAAATTCCTTTAATGGAAATTTGAATTTTCTGAATGTTTTATTGTAAACTGATAGTTTATTTAATTATAAATAATTTCGAAAATCATTCATTTTTTTCATTTATCAGTGTAGATATTAATCACGTTCTTGGGAAAAAGATAATAAATTAATATTTTATATTTTACAATTGAATTAACTTCTGTAATGTGAGTTAATTTCAAGCATAGATTTCCCTCCATCTGATTTTACCAGCATGATTTGATTAGTTAAACAAAATCATATTTGCCTTATTTTTCAAAATTTTAAAAATATGCTATTACTCCTTATGCATAAATGTTTATTAAGGGAAGAAAAATTTTTGATTTGAAAAAAATAAAAAAGAATTAAAACAAAAAAACTTTTAAATGTATTTTTAGACTTTTTTTCCTTACTTTGTTTATATGCTTTTATTTTTTTCTTATATTTTTGAATTGTATTTTATTACTTGTTTTCAAATGATATGAATATCTTTCATAATCATATCAGTGATGAAATAAGAAATAATTAAAGCCATATGTAAAATTTTTCATACATCTCACTATTAATCTGTTCTTACTAAAAAGAATTTTGAAGAATAAGGCAAATATGATTTTGTTTAATTAATCAAATTATGCTGGTAAAATCAGACGGAGGGAAATCTATGCTTGAAAGTAACTCACAATACAGGAGTCAATAAATTAATATTTTATATTTTACTATTGAACTATCTTTTATTGAACTTATTTATTATTGAAATTACATCTTAATGTGTTTTAATCACATAAAATATTTAAACTCTAAATCACTGCTTGATAAATTGTAAAATTTTAAAAGAACAATGTATATAATTTATTTTATAAAATTCTGTATTATTCAAGAATATTTAAAAACACTGTAAATTAACTTTCATTCTCAAAATCATATAATAATTTACATTTATTTGTATTTTTAAATCTTATTCAAGATCTATGTTATTTAACACTTAAGATTTAAATTATTTCTTGTGTTTTAATTTTTCATTCTCACTAAAAATATATTAAACAGTATGATGCTATTTTTTATAATTTTAGGCACATTAGTGGAAATGATCTCTTTGTTTGTGGAAATTTCATTTTTAATCACTATTATGAATGCCAAGATCATAATTACTATTTGTCTGTTGATAGTATCAATGACATGATTTGTCTTGATATGGACAAAGTAGGAACTATTGTACCTATTTTAGCTTGTCAAGACAGAATATTAAGAGTTTTGAAAGTAAGTTATCTAATTTTAATGGGGAACTGTTACTATTAATTTTTTATGTTTAAAGTTTTGTTACTGAGATTTAATTTTTATAACACATTCTTTATTTACTATTTTTAAACCTTGAAGAATTTTGAATTCTATTTTATCATCTACAAACTTAGTTTTAAATGTGTGTGTGTATGTATGTATACATTGAATTTAAATTCTTGATATTTGCAAAAAATTATATAAAAAATGGAAATTATATATTTTTAATAAAAATATAATAAAATAACCCAGGAAAATAAAAAATTGAAAATTAAAATGTACATGACCTGGAATATTTATTGTTAAGAGCAAACTGTTTCAATGAATTTTTTTATTTAATATCTGAAATTATACTTAATAAAATAACGTAATATCAGAGCATAAAATTAAGTAATGTCTTCGTTTGGTTTGGTGTCGTGCCCATTTGAAGTTAACTCAAATCATTCCATGTGCCAAAGTCACGGCCTTAGCAATGTGTACAATTTTATCATTATAGAGATTTCCCTGAAAGGGAAATTAAGTAATGTTTTATTTAACTATTATATTTAATATTTTTGTTCATTTTTATTAATTTATATTTAAAAAATATTTTAATTATGATAAAAAATGTGTAAAATTGTTATTAATTTTAGTACTAATATAAACTTTTTATAGGTATGTTAACTGAACTACTGTTTTCAATATGATAAAAAATATGTATTAAAAATCCAAAAAAGTCTAATTACTAATAGTAATTTAAATAACAGACTACAGATAATTAAAAAATATATTGGTAAAGAATTCTAATTTATATTTTGATTTAAGCAAATAATTTCACAATTTTGATAAGCTGCCAATTAAATAAATCAGTTTTCATAATTTCAAATTTTAAAATAAATGATGGTAGTTTATTTCTTTCAGATAATGTAGACTTTCTGTAGAATGCTTAAACCTTGAATTTTATGAATAAAAAATGTCAATTTGGCAGTTGTATTTCCCATTAAATGGAGAAAAATTATAATATTTTGGAATATTTTTTTGCAAAGTGGTTTAGACAATTTCATGATAGTTAAAAATGTAAACAGTTAATTTGACAAACTGTTAACAAAATGTAGAATAATAGTCTTTTATAGTCTTGCCTTTTTGTGGTCAAAATTTTTATTTACTTGACATTTAAAAATTCTTTTCAATTAATTATTTTAAAAAATAAAAGCAAAAAAATTAAAAGAAATCGCCTGGATAATTTTGGGCAAAATTAATGCGAGATCAACTTTAAACAAAATTATTCTACTGATGTCATCAAAATTTACTATGATAGATACAATTTTATGCATCGTTTTATTTTCTGAGTATCCTATGTTTATCTTTCATTTTTGAGCTAGTGTGAGATGTTAGATTCCACATATTGCTTATATATTTTGGGATAATAGGTTATTTTCCAAATGATTTGCATTATTAATCAAAAAATCTTTTTTAAAGTTTTTTTTTTTTTTTAAAGATCAATAAATGTACTTCTACCCTGTCTTCTGTTCAGTGTCTAGCATTCACTTACAAATAAGATAACATGTGTTATCAGGTTGTTATATTGTGATTTATTTTTATTTTAAATCTGATAACATTGGATTTTAACTGGTTTCTAAGACCATAGGTTAAAAAAAAAATGTCTATTAGCCATAATTATAGCATAAGTTCATTATGCCCATGTATTTGCATTGCTTTACATGGTCAAATGTGCTGTTATTGATCTCCCAAAAGTCTGTGTATGCAAAATTCAGAAAAATATAATTTGAGATATATGTTTTATTTATACTGTTTCAGCAAGCACACTTTTTGCATGCTTTATATTTAATAATAAATTCAAAGGGGAAATTTCATAAAAATTTAGCATAATATAGAGCAAACTCATATAAAAAGAAAACTACAGCCTTTATTTGAATTTCCTTTACTATTCTCACAATATTTTTTCCTATGTCAGTCAATGGCATTTATCTGCCATAAGACACCATAAGCTTACAAGAAGGCATAATTCACTTTGGGCCACGACGAACGCTGTTACTCATTTAGCACTACCCAGGAGGCACGTGTAGCTTAACCCCTTGACTGACGAATTAAATGGAATTTGATGCGACAAAAAAAAACTATTTAATTTCGCTTAATTGAACTACACCATCAATTTACACCATCATCCCCACTTTCATATAATGCATCTGGCTTATACATGTTACGGGGATTATTTATAATCTTTACTAAACTCAAATATTGGCTAGTATAACATTCACCATGCGAGACTTCTGCTAAACTGAACACTTACTTTCAGTGTGCTTTTTTAAATGAGAATCGTCGAACGAGTGAAGCAACTATGTAATCTAATTGTAACTTGCACGGCGTCCGCCGAAAGAAGCGCTTGACGAGTCTGACTCGTCAAAGTCTGTGATGGCCCAGGAAATCAATGACGAGTCAGACTCGTCAAAGTCAGTCAAGGGGTTAAAGCCTGCTGCAGACGTGAGCAACATTACCTCCCCTGAAATATGAAAAAAACAGTCTTTTTATATATTGGCAATTATTGTGCCTCAGTAATGAAGAATTCTTAAAGAAAATAAAAAATCACACTCAAGAAACATTTAATACTATATTCATTTTTATGATATAATAATTTCCTACTTCTTTCAAATGCATTCATGAATTTGACTTTTTGCAAAATTACCTTTCACAATGAATATATTTTGTTTATAAATCATAGTAATGAGAATCATAAATTATTAAATATGCCTTTATTAAAATTCATTTGAGAACAGCAAAATCATTTATTATATTTTTCAACTCTTTGTCATTTGAAAGTTTTTTGTTTAATATTTAGGAGTCCAATTGTCTTTATGAAGTTGAAGTACCAGGACCTCCCTCAACACTTGCTTTGTTTCAAAATGATGGAGGTAATGAATTTACCTGTATAAACTAAAGAGCTAAAGTATAAAGTACTTTATTCAATTTTATGTGTTTTATGTGATATATTGTATAGATGTGTTTAAAATGTTTAGAGATATTGTGGCTGAATGTTTGCATTGTTTTTTACTCATGAACAAAATTGTTTTATGATAAATTATTTAATTCTGCTTTATTATTATAACATTGTTCCCAATCACTTTCTTTTTTTTCCCTAATTATTTCTTAAACATAATTTATTGATATAATTTTTTATGTTTTTTTTTCCTTAAACATTTTTTTAATTTACTGACATTTTCTACAGGTGAAACTGGAGAAGATTTATTGTATGGAACAACAGATGGAAAAGTTGGTTTATTATCTATTGGCAGGTACTTATTTTTGTATTAAAAGTATATGAAAAAAAGAATTTCCTTATGCAAATCAAATAAGATTGAATCTTGTTGTTTTACTTTTGTTAATTATATATCTAAATTATTATGCTTTTATTTTTAGGTCAGCTTCTTCTCAAAAGTGGGAAATGCCAAATAATAAAAATAATGGAGGTGATTTTCTCATTATGTTTAATTATCTGATTTTTCATTAAATATTTTATTTTTAATTAAATTTATAAATAATTTGTGAATTATTAATTCTTTTGTATTAGTATTTATTATTTAAGAAAATCAGTTGTATTTTATTGCATTAAATGAACATGAAGAATGTTTGAAACTTTTTTATTATTATATTGTTTATCTCCAACTAACTGTTATCGCTCAATTTTTTTATAACTTTATTTTAAAATGTAGCATTTATTGATACTTATATCTCAAGTATTTGTAACTTGGTTTGAATAATATTGTGATTCAGAAACTACTTTGAACTATGAATCTAATTAAATTAATGTTCCTGCATAAAAATTATCTTAGAGTAACTAAATCAGACACTAAAAAATAAAAAACTCATTAAAGCAGATTTTTATTTCTTACTCTTAAATTAACCGAGCTAGCAATCAAATGGCTTATGTTCCGGACTTTGGTGTAATAATCTGTTGATTTAAGTTCCACCACAGAATTAAATGCTTCTAGTGGTTTGAACTGTAACTCTCCTTCTTATGGACCTTGTGTGAAAATGACCATTGATCGACAAAAACCAAATTACTCTTTATTTTAATGGCAAAAAAGCTTTGTATTTTAATAAAGTTAAAAAAACCCTGTGGTCATAATTTAACTGCTAAATTTTCATTGGAAAATATTTTTCAATTATGATTAAAAAATTATGATAAAAACTAAATTAAATTTTTATATCAGTTTGTAGCATGTCATTTTCATACGTTGAATGTTTCTATTATTTTGTAGTATTCAAGCAAACAATTTTTTTTAAGGTTTCTTGTTTCATTCTCAAAAGTATTATTATTGCATGGCATTAAAGGTCAAAGAAATAATAGATATAACTAAGAAAATTTTGAAATTAGTATAAGGAAAATTTTTATGCTGTTTCTTTTACAATTTTGAACAGTTGGAATTTCTATTTTATTTCCATCAAAAATTATTTCTAGATTATTTTATATTTGATTTTTCATTATTGAAACCATTTTACATCACTTTTTAATTAAATAATGGCAATTATTTAAAATACTTAAATTTTTAAATATTGCAAAAAATTGCCTTGATGTTTCTTTTAAATTTTTCAGAATCATTCATTTAGTAGCATAATTTTTTAAAATATTAAAATTATGTTAATTGATTAAATAAACATCTTATTCTTCATTACTTTATTTTATTCTTCAATATTTTTTATTTATATAACAAAATTCATATTAGTTATGATTGTATTGCTTGTCTGTTGAATATACTATTGAGATTTATTTCATGAATGTTAATTTTAGGCGTTATTTGTCTTGATAACTATGATATTACTGGAGATGGAATTAAAGATTTAATCATTGGACGAAGTGATGGCTTAATTGAAGTATATGGATATGATGAAGCTGAAAATCCAGTATTAAGATTTACCTATGTAAGCAAAATATTTCATATTATCTATAAACTGTAATAAATTTTTCAAGATGATTTAGTATTATTTATTTAAGATATTATGAAATATTTTAAGTAAATTGTAAAATAATACACAATCAAGTCATTTTGATGTAAACCATTATCAGATGGCTTATGTTATGAGCATTGTTTCTAATTTATAAAAGTTTTCCAAAACTAAAAAAGCTTTCTTTTCTGTTAATATATCATGAAAAAAAAAAAAAAAAAAACTGTAAATATTCACATATAATTCATTTTTTAAAAAATTCTTTTAATATAGTTTAGGTATTTTCTTGCCGAAAAATTTTAGTTTTCTATTTTGCTTTATAAGAAGTTACATAAGAGATTTGTAGTAAAGAGGGGCTTTGTAATTAATTTCATTTTATATAAATGTATTGCAATTTCCTTGACTTAAATCGAAGTTTTCCTTCTAATCAATTTTATTATTTTAAGTAATCTTGAAGGATAATTTAAATTATATTTTATTGTATTTTTGGGTTTTATTACTTTTGGTTTTAAGTTGTTGTTATAAATTAATCTAAACTAAATTTATTTATCTTGAATATTGAATATTTAAAATTAATGTTTGTAATTTTTCAAAGATGTTGGTAATTAATTGAGATATTTTCAAGTTTGATAGAGTATTATAAATTTATTGAAATTATATTTATTTTATAAATTGTTGTATCGTTTATTTTTTTTAAATTTATTGAACAAAAAAAAACTTATTTTTTTAAATAAAAATTATATTGAAGGTATTTCCAATGCAAATATAATTGTCATTTTATTTTTGAAGAATGTGAGCTGTAAACAAATATCCAAGAAATTCAGAAAACTGTAAAAAAAATTTTTTTACAAAAATAAGTAAACAAATTCTTATATTCAAACTGTCACTTATTCATAAAAGTGTTTCAAATCTTTTAATGACAAATTCAGATGCATACATCATGTTGAAATGAATCACAGCACTCTCTACAAGTGTTTTATTACAATGAATATCAAGTAATACTAATCAATTTGAAGTTTGAATTTTTTTGATAAGTATAATTTTATAAGTTGAATGCTCTGAAATTGAATGTCTTTTGTTAATAAGGATTAGTTATTACTATATTTATTTTTCTGTAACTGAGCATTATATCATACATATTCTAAAATGGTTAGTTAATGGTTATGTTTTAGCCCTTTTTAAAAAGTAAATCTTCTGATATTATTATACTAGAAGAGAAATATTGATTAACTCTCATAGGTCAAGAAGTTGTTTCTCATTGTTTTTGAAAGTTTGATTATATAAGTTGAAGTTATAAGTTTGGTTTAACTTTTTCTTTCACTTTTATCTGAGAAATAAATATTGAATTTTTTTAGTGTCATCATATTGTATAGCTGCTTAAGCCATTCATTGAATATAATCGATCTTACAAATTAATCTAGGTCATAAATTCTCCTGGAAGTTAATTTAAAAACTGTTAAAGATAGTTTTTTAATTAAAGGAAATGTATTTATGTGAATGTGAGGAAATTAGCAATAATTAATTTTTATTTACATGACCTGCCAAAAATGTAATATTTTCTGATACAAAAACTGGAGTTTACACTATGTGTAAAATAGATCAGTTTTTTACTCAATTAATACTCTCTCAAGGACTGTATAAAACACACACTTTATTTCTCCGACTCTCACATCGCTACTGCAGGTTTCTTTTTTATGATTCAAAGGGGGCGCTGCGCTCGCAGGAGCCAACATTCCGCCCAGCGTTGACATGGTACATTCCACAATTTGAAATCTCAAGAAAAATATTAACACACTATATAATATATGAGTACAATGATACACATTAATAATAAACTACACTAAATACATAATGATACACAGATATATTTGATAGAGTTCTCACTCCTTAATTAGACAATGGCAAAATGCAAATTTTATTAATGCTTCTTTTAAAAACTCCATTCTTCGTTTTAACTAAAACTACTCTCACCTTCTTATCCTTTCCTGGGAAAGTTTGCATTATTCTGCCCAATGGCCAGTTACAAACCTGTACATTATCTAATTTTAAAATCACCATAGTGCCAACTTGCACATTCTCTTCGGTGAGCCTCCACTTTGATCTTTTTTGTATTGCACTTAAATAATTGTTAGACCAATGCTTCCAAAATGTCTGCACTATCTTAGTTAATTTTTGCCATTGTTTTAATTTATTGTCATGTAAATTTAAAATGGTGGATTTTGCAATTACTGTGATAGGTCTGCCTATCAAAAGATGGCCAGGTGTCAAGACATCATAATCATTTAAGTCAGATGATAGGGGATGCAATGAGCAGGAATTAAGAATTGCCTCAATTTGATCAGTTACAATTAAGAATTCCTCAAAGGTTAGTTTTAAATTGCCTACTACTCTTTTAAGATGGTATTTGGCGGATTTGACACCTTTTACTCAATTTCTTTAATTCGGAGTTACTGCCAACAAAATTAGTAGCGTTATCAGAAAATATGTGAGCACTTTTCCCTCTTCTGCTAAAAAATCTCTTAAGTGTAGCTACAAAGGCATCACTAGAGAGGTCCTTTACCATCTCTAAATGACAAGCTTTAGTCACAAAACAAATGAAAATACACACATAAATTTTATTATACATTCCTTTTCTTTGATTGGGATATTTTATATAAAAAGGACCAAAAATATCTACACCTACACAATTGAATGGAAAGTTTGGGGTTACTCTCTCTTCAGGTAAATGTCCCATGAGCTGTTGAAAAGGTACAGGTTTTGCTTTAAAGCAAACAACATAATCGTGCACTAGTTTTCTACAAAGGTTACGTTCACTTAAAGGCCAAAACCTTCGTCTAATAAGAAACAATAGCCCTTGTGAGTCAGTATGTAAATAGTTCTTATGAAACATTTCAGCAATCATCATAGTCAATTTATGATTGGTAGGTAAAATTATACGAAAACTTTTATCAAAATTAAACTTACTGTTGGCTAGTCTTCCACCAACTCTTACAATACCCTTTCATCTAAAAATGCGTAAAGATTTTTTTAACTTACTATCTACAGGCACATTACTATCCTTCTGAAGGCCTGTAACTTCCCTTTTAAAACACTCTTGTTGAACTAATTTTACTAAGACAAATTCAGCATCTTTAATTTCCTTACATGGCTGGGGGCCAGTTACCTTTTGCTGTGATTTGCAATTACAAAGGAACCTGTAAAGATAAGCTAAAACACATAAAAGTTTAGTATAATTGTTAGCATTACTAAGTAACTCCTCAGTTAAACAATCAAAAGTCACTAAGAAAACAGGTCTCTTGAACCTTCGTTCACTCTTAACCAGTTCTGTATTAAAATATTCTAAGCCCTCGTTAATTAGCTATTCACAGTTAAGCGTCTCTACTTTCTCAATGATAAGTAGTGGTCCATGCCACCACAAAGAATTATTTCTCAGTTGTGCTGGATTGCAGCCACAAGAAACAATGTCTGCAGGATTTCACTCCGATGATATATGCCTCCATTGTAAGACATCTGTCAGAGCTTGTATTTTAGCCACTCTGGTAGCAACAAAGTTTTTCAATTCTGCTGGAGACTTCTGAATCCAGGACAAAACAATTTTGCTGTCCGAAAAATACCAATTTTGATCTACCTTAAGTTCCAGTGAAGTGCTAACATTTTTCATCAACTTAGATAGCAATACACCTGTACATAGAATCGAAAGTGTTTTGATTGGTGCAACTCTTCCCTTGCCGCACACTAGATGTGAAGTTACTTCGCCATTGGCTGATTCGCATCTTGGATAAACTGCTGCACCGTAATAGCCCTCTGATGCATCCGAGCATCCAGAGTTCAATTTTTACATTTTCTGGTAGCATACATCGATTTATTTTTATGCAGTTAATGTCACACAACCCATCAAAAATCTGTAACCATTCTTGTACGACATCTGATGGCAGTCTTTCATCCCAGTCTATTGATAACTTCCACTGACGTTGCATAAAAACCTTAGCCTTTGTAAGCACAAGTCCTATCAAACCAAATAGGTCAAAAATGTGGGCAATTATGGACAAAATTTTTCTCTTTGTAACCATAGAAGCATCTTTTTTGGGCACATTGTAGGAAAGCTCATCACTCTTGGCCTACTATAGCAACCCTAATGTTTTTGTTTGATCAAAACTATAGTCATTTGAATCGTCAGAAAATTCTCTTAACTCTGGACAGTTACTTTGCCATTTATGTAGTTCCATACCACAATTTTTAAATATTTGAGTTAATTCTTGCTTTAGACACTTTACACTTTCTAAATTGGACCCTCCACTCAATATGTCATCTATGTACATATCTTTCTGAACTACTTGAGAAGCCAATAAAAATTTCAGTTGTTCATCAGTACCTAACTGTTAAGACATCTCTGAGACAAATATAGAGCACTAGTGGTTCCATACATCACCTGTGGATAGTTGATATGTTTTAATATTCGCTTCCTTACTATCTTTCCATACAATTCTTTGTAAGTCTCTTTGTGCAGGATGAATCCAAATCGTTCTATACATTTTTTTAATGTTGGTAGTAAAAGCAAAAAGATGTTTTCTAAACCTCAATATTATAGCAAATAAATCATCTTGAATTACACCACCATTTAGCTGTATTTCCATACAGATGATTTAATGACTCACAAGTTGAAGTAATTTGTGAAGTGTTGAACACAACTCAACATTTCGTACTCGTTTTCTGTGGTCTATAAACAGCATGATGAGGTAAATAGTAGACTACTTCAGGTTCTTGCGTCATAGAAACTTCTTGCATATGATTCAAGCACTCATATTTACTCATAAATTGACGATATAATGCAAGAAGTTCTGGATTCTTTTCTAACTTTTATTCCACAAGGAATTTAATCTTTTGACTGCAATCTCTCTAGACTCTCCCTGTAATTTCGGATCTTTTTTAAATGGCATCTGTACCACAAATTTTCCTGATTTATCCCTTTTATGAATTTTTATAAAATGATTATTAGCTTCAATTCTCTCAGCAGTTTCAAATTTCTGTGTTTCTTCAATTTATTCTATTTCCCATAAACTCCGCATAATTTTGTTTAAGTCGGCACCCTCGTTTATAAGCCCACAGTGTACATTAGTCTCAGTTACTATTGGTACACTACCACTCACTACAAATCCGAATACTGTGTTTTGTAAAATTAATTTAGAATTAGTAAGGTAAATTCTCTCAAGTTTTAATAGTCAAGTTATAAAAATTCTCTGCTCCCAGAAATAAATCGATTGGACCTGGAACATTAAATCCTGAATCTGCTAACTTAATGTTTTTTAATTCCGGAATGCAAATATCAATTTGCCTTATAGGGGTCAAGTTTGTAACACTGGGAAAAACCAAAAATTCTAAATCTAATTTGAAATTTCTTATATCATTAACAATCGTAGCATAACTTCGATTTAATTGTCAGAGGCGTTCCATTTCAACCTGAAACTTCAATATTTATTTTTTCCTTTCTTAAATTAAACTCGTCAACGCAACTCTTACTCAAAAAATTAGCACTGGCTCCAACGTCTAATAAACCATGAACGCGTAAAACATTTCCCAAGTCATCGGTTAAAAACAAATAAAAGTGCTAAGTAGTACAGACTTTGAATTTGTTGACGAAGTATAACTAGTCGCCGCCAAGCAATTTTGATCCTGACCTCGTGGCTCTTGTTTATTGCTAGTAGGAACGAATTCTAAAGCTGTGGAGGAGGGGAAAGAACTCACTTTCGCATTGAGAGTATTTACATTCTCATTAGACACCGATAAACATTCTTGTTTTTTTTCTGACTGAAAGTGAAGTGTGACATGATGACGCCGCTTACAGATATTGCATGAATGTTTGGATTTACAAGTCGTTAATCTATGATTATTCCCTAAGCAATTAAAACAGAAGTGATTTGATTTTACAAACTCAATACACTCATTTACTGACATATTTTTATAATTAAGGCATTTATATATGGGGTTATTCTCATTACATGATAAAACACACTTATTATTTTCAACTTCCAAAAGGAAAATTCTCGACGTGTATTTTGACTTGGACAATTTATTAAACTTTGAGTTTTCCACCAAAGTCTTACCTCGAGAAATAAAATTTAAATCAATTTCTTTTCCTAAATCAGAGGGTTTAAACCATGTGTCAGCCTGTCTGATATTAATATGACACGTACTTCTCTATCTAAGGTCTGGCATATTTTATATGACACAATTAAATCATTGAGAGTTTCGAAATCTGTTACCTTCCTCAATTTTAAATAATATTCCCAGCTCTTCATTATGCAAATTGTACGTATATTTTATTTGGTTGGCGGTGGGCTTTCCTAAAATGTTCCAAACATGATTAAGGGGTAGGCTCAAATTCTCGAAGTACTATTGTTCTTACTTTAGAATACTCATTTAACTCGTCATCCTTTATGTAAGTTATCACATTAGTCATCCTTTCCCCTAGCAAATTTAACAAAATCTCCGCTTTGTATTTTTCAGTGACTTTTTTTGAAATAAAGGCCCTTTCTAAAAATACAAAAAAATAACTCCAACCCTCATGTCTCTTTGGAGTTTTAATAGTTAAAGTGCGGACACTTTTTATGAGAGAGTCTAAAGATTTAGTCTGATTATTTTCAACATCTGAATTTGACTTGGATTCCGCTTTCCATTTTCGTTCTTTCAAGTTTAATTTTTTCATATTCTAACTGTTGAAGTTCTTCAGATTTTCTCTGTTCGAGCTTAATTTTCTCTAACTCTAGTCATTCAACTCATCGGACTTTCGCTCTTCAATTATCGTATTTGCTAATTCTACAACAGAATCTTTCTCTGTCACATACTTCTGGTTTTGTTTTATAATACTGCTTAATTCTGAAACAGTCATTTTTTCATTGACATCTTCTCCTAACTCAATAGCAATTAATATCAAATCCTCTTTTTTTACGTCTTTAAGCATTTTGGATAGTTATTAATACTTCAATATATATATATATATATATATATATATATATATATATATATATATATATATATATATATATATATATATATATATATATATAAAGATCTATTCTTAGAACATGTAAATTATTCAATCACATACCTCAATTACGTTGACGATACTCAGCAGAGGCATAAATTATCACTCATAGCCATTATATAGATCCATAGGTTGCTGGTTTTCTCCAGCTCGATGGTCCAATGTAAAATAGCTCAGTTTTTAACTCAATTAATACTCACTCAAGGACTGTATAAAACCCACACTTTATTTCTCCGACTGTCACATCGCTACTGCCGGTTTCTTTTTTATGACTCAAAGGGAATAAAAAAGGGTTCGCTGCGCTCGCAGGCGCCAACACTATGTTAAGAAATAATTTATTGTGTTAAAATGGAATAATAAACAAAAATAATTTTAAAAGTATGGTATTCATACAGGTAAATATTGAAAGAACTGAATTTATTACATAAAAAGAACTTTCATAGATCTTATTATGGCTCAAGATTCATTTAAAATTGTAAGTATTGATTTATTAACCCTCATGTACAGAAAATTACCCTGTAGCACTGATAACTATGCCAAATGTTCACAAAAAGAACAAATTAAAAAACAATTGTTATAGGTATTATAGTATATTAACTTTAAGCTGTTGAATACAAAGAAATCTCTTAAATTGCTTTTTATGGCTCAATTATTGTAAGAATTTTTTTTAATTTTATGTAATATGCTATACAGATAAACCCCTAAAAACATGTCAACTATTTCAACAATAATTAGTCAATAAAAATAAAATATTTTTAAAATCTCTTTTATTAAAAAAAATAATTTTTTCTGAATTTGCTTAATTTTGTTCATATTATTCAGTGTTTAATGTACACTAAATTCTGTATTTGATATTAAATTTCAGATATCTCAGAAAGATATTTGTATTTACAAGAAATTCATGTCAACGAAAGTTAATTGCATTAGAGCACATATAAATAATTATAAATTCCTAAAGTTTTAATAAATTAAAATTTTATTTATAAATTTTAAATCGTATTCATTAAAACTTTTCAATGCATATTTGAAATATTTCATGATGTTCTGTATATTTTTAATGTATTAGTTTTTGCTAATATTTGAATAATCATATAATAATTAATTATACTAATTTGTGAAGATAATTGAACATGAAAAATGTGTCTATCCTATCATATGAAAAATTTAAAATTTCATATTTTTACTTATAAGATTTTTACTTATCAAATTCATATTTTCATATTTTTCTTATCAAATTTACTTAATAGCATCTTTATTTATGACATTAGTAATTAATATTTATCTATTATCTATAGAATTACAATCTGCTCCTATTTTAATTTTAGAATTGTGGAGAAAGTGTGACGTCTGTAAATGGTGGAGTTGTGGGAACTGCTGGTTATGATGAAATTTTAATAACTACCTACACTGGTAAGAACAAATTTACAAATGGCTTTAATTTATTAAAATAAGACCATGAAAACATAGATTTAAAAATAGCTGTTAGTAAAAGTTCTGAGTGTTATTTTTAAATCTTGAGTTTATAAATCATTGAAATATTTATTACTATCAATATTTCTTGCATTACAAATGTACATTTTAAAACAAATGTCATGAAATTTCTCATTTATATTTTTGATACCATAAATTGCATAGTTACAATTTTTTGTCTCATTAATTTATCTCGTAAATTTTCTTTTTATGAAATATTGGCATGTATTATCTCAAAACTATTTGACTGAGTGCTTATAATAAAATTATAAATTTACTGTTATCAATTCTTTCGAAACTTGGAAGATTATTTGAATTTCATAATCTTTCAGGTTGGATATTTGGTTTGTCTTCAGAACCAGCTGATAAACGACTTGATCCAAATTACCTCTTAATTTCTGAAGATGCAGCACAGAAAATATATAAACTTAGGTATAATTATTCATCGCATATTCAAGTTTTTACTGAAATTTTTACTTGCACTTTAAATTTCCTCAACATATGAGTATGTATTTCATGTAGTTTTCCCTATTTCTGTTTCATTCTGCAAAGAAATTTTTTGGCTGTCAAGTATAAAAATGCTGCTTTTTTGCTGCATTTATTAGATTTACAATCTTATTAGTCTTTATTTTAAATCTTGGTTTTTTTTTATTTTCTTTTGTTACTTTTATCCTTTAATTATTAATGAATCATCTTTCAGTTCTTGATTTTCATTATTGTAATGGCATTAGTTGATCATATAACATCTGCTTATGGCATATTCTATTTTAGTATTGTCTTAAGTTATAGATATTTTTAAAAAGTAATCATTACTTCTCAGTTCACAATTATTCTTCTCCCTGTACAATTACAATCAAATTTTGTTGTTTTGCTATCCATATTTATAAAAGTAAATTTTTATTTTATTAGAAATGATGAATCCATTGTTGTTAAATTAACTCACAGTGAGAATAAAGATTTTTATAAGCCACACGAATTTGCTTGCATTCAGTAATTCAGTAATTGTATTATGAAATCTAAAGTAATTATTTTTTTTATTATTTAAATTAGTTTTGATTGCTTAAAACATGAAAGAATTCATAAAGCAACTGCATTATAATCTCAATCTCTATGATACTTGTATTAGAATATATATATATATAAATTATTATTATTATTAACCCTTTCAGGTGCACTACCCTTTAAAGTTGAAATATTAACAAAAAATGTGTATGTTGTCTATTTAGGCCTATATGAGTATACCGTGAAAATTTTGTAAAGATTAAATGAACCATTTCAATTATGTGGATGTTCCATCTCAGGGAACACCGTGCTGCAAAAATCGTAAAAAGCAAGTATTGCAGTGAAGTCCATATACTCGTAAAATGTTTTTGCATATGAATTAAAAAAACAATGAATTACATCTGCGTAGCAGATTTAGTGTGATCAAGGTTGCATCACAAGAAAGCCTGCTACTTTATACCATAATAAAAATTAATATTTCTGTGTAATTTTTTTTAGTTATCCAAGTAAGGTTTTGTGGCTGCATAAAGGAGCCCAGTTGAAGTAAATCATCGCCATCATTTTCACTGGCATCCAACACAACATTATCAGACTGAGACTGATCAAGTAGCTTAAAAATATATTTCTCTCTATCACTATCCATATGTTCTGATTCACTAATAAAAGACTATTTTTGAAGCATTTTCATTGCTTCAGAAGGACTAATACCTCTATGTGCCATTTATTTGCAATTAACAAATTAAAAAAAATTAACTAGAAATTAAAATTAAATATGCAAAGAGTAAACAAAGAATATATAAATTAATATATATATATACACACAATATTATAAAATTAATAGCAGTGAAAAGAAAAATCAAAGGCATAAAAATAATGCTTCTCTAACTAAGGAGGATTTGAACTAACTGATGTAATCCTGTACCATGCTGAAGCTTCCTAATTCAAGAGGCCAATAAGGGTGTAGAAATATTATCCATATAAGTAATCCTTCTTTGCATATTTCTCAACATTAGTTTATTACACCCCAAAAGGGAGAAAAACAGTAAAAAATGTGAACACAGATGTTCCTCTCAGCATTGAGTTCAAGGCTAATCGCACTCTAAATCATGTAAAGGAAAAGTGCCATTGTGGTGCAGTGTTCCAGGTGATGGAACAGCTTGTTTTATTAAATAATTCTGAGTATACTTTATTTGTAAAAAATTTAAAGTAATATAAAATCAATAGTTCAAGGTACAGGCAACAAAATAACATAGAAATTTCTTTACTAACAATTATTTTGTATAAGGATAAATTCAAAAATATTCCTTCCATAAATAAAGGGATTTAGTTTAATCTGCTATAATTAAAAATTATTGATCGTGTAGTGCTGCCATCTATTATCAAAAAAGAAAGTTTAAAGAACATTTTATGCCAAATTTCAGCTTTTTATCATGAAATGCAATGATTCGGTAACAATTTAAAGTGTAATGTTGCATTCACTTGGAACACTGAACCGCAAAGGGTTAATTTAAATTAATGTAGTTTTCATAATGCATTGTATTTATTGTTTGCATTGCATGTGATACAGGTATTATTTTATGTGTATGTAATCATATATTATTGCATTTGCTTCTTTCTTAAAATAACACAAGCCTCAGTCTTTAAAAGTTGCAAGAAATATTTATAAATTGTATTTTTGAATATTTAAATAAACATATTTTATATAATATGTGTATTTTTTAAAAGGAGATTGTAATATAAAAGTATTAATTTATTTATAGACTGCCATATGCTTACGATATGCAATAAGACTCGCGTCTTTAATCAAGCATGATGTCTATTCTTCAACTGTTGATAATTTATTAAGATCCCATTCTTTAAATAATTATGTATTGTTTCACCTCAAATTATGTCATTTTATCCGAATTGGAAAAAGGTTATGATTAATTTCCTTTTTTAAAAAAATTCATTTCAACTGAGGTTAACATTTTTTTAACAGCTTTAACAAAATGTTCCTTTAACTTTCCAAGCATCTGCTATGTTTGTATACTCGCTGGATTTGTCTTTTCATATCCAAATATTCATTCTCTTAGCAGTTGAATTTTGCATTTGTTAGGCTCCCATAGTTAAGAATCGATTTATGAGGAATTATTTGTTTCCTACTTTATTTTTTCTATCTTTTGTAACTGTGATACTACCTTTATTCTCTTATTTATATTTATGGGAGTTGCGTAAAAATACAAGAGCAGAGATAAGTATAATATTTTGTATTTATATTGAGAATGTATATTTTATAATTATTAAATCAAGCAAGTAATGTATTACATTTTTATGAAGAATTAAATTGTCAGATGTAAAATATTTATTTTATAGATTATTATTTACCCAGAATATAAACAAAACATATTACCAACTGCTTGTAGATAAAGTCAATATGTAACTAAATTTTACTATTTTTAAAAAAACTTTAAATCAAGTTTTATTTTAATTTTCTACGAACAATAAAAAGGTTTTTCAATTGTACACAGGTCTAGCTTGCTATTGCATATTTTTTTAGGTGGTTTTAACTTTATTATTTCTTGCAGGCACTCTTTCTGGCATTTCTATACAGCATTATTCTCCTCACTTTCCTAAAGTGGTTGATCCTGATATTTATAAAAGAATAATGCACTTAAAGTATGCTGCTTTTGCACTTTTTGCTTCACATGCATGAAAATATTGTTTTATTTGCATTATTATATTGATTAAACACTTATTCTAATGAAAAAAATAGTTGGTAAAAGAAAATTATAAACATATTGAATTCTATTAATTTTGATATTGTTTATTGAAATAATTTGTTGATTTGTAACCATTTAAAAACACATGCTATCATGAATAATGTGTTTTGAATGTTTTATTCTGCATTAGTTGAGAATTTTCTTTTTAACTACTTCCATAACATAAAATTTCAGTTTGCATAAATTTTGTTTCATTTTTGTTGAAGATATATATTAGCAAAAAAGTTTCACACTCTGTATTTTATACTTTAAAATAATTGAATAAAATAAGAAATATATGATTATAAAGAATTAAATTTAAATGTAAGATATTTTAAAAAACATTTTTGCAAAAATTATTTTTTATAATTTTATGCTACATTAAATGCTTGTTTTTATGAGCTAGTGACTAATTCCTTCTCTGACACTACAGACATAATGATGACCTTAATTTCTTTTTTGTCAATTTTTATTTCTGACGAATAGTTTTCGTTGTTGTTTATTTTTATAATTTTTTACATTTTATAATAATAAGATATTTTTTCAATTTTTTTATATAATGTCTGAAAAGTTGATTCATTCGTGAACAATGAAGGGATATTTAAAGACATTCCAGGCATTTGATGAGAAAGAAATGTGAATTTTATTTATTGAATTAAGTGTTTATAAAACTAAATGGTTTCACATTAGGCTGATCTTTTAACACAAAACACTTACTCTTTAGTTCCCAAACATGCTTAGAACTCAGTATTTTTCAACTCACTGATGAGATGAAACCAAACAAAGGATGAAAAACTGAGTCGACCTTTCCCAGCCCATTTTTATTTTAGAATTTGCAAGTAATGTATTCAATTTTATTTAGACAATTGATGATTAATTTTGAAATAGTGTGTGAATATTTAAACTATGTCATATTCTCTGTGTAATTATAGATCAAAATTTTTATTTGGATCTATTTGCTTCCAAAAAATTTCTTAACTGTTGATAATGATAAGCTTTAGAGTAATCATTTATAAGTAAATCATTTAGTGATTTCTTTGTTAATTGAGGTTCCCAATAAAAGACTTTTTTTTTTTTTACTATACGTAACTTCTAAGTGGTAAGAGAGTTGCTAATTTTAAGAAAAGGAATCATTGTTTTTTTTATCAATAATTTATTAATTTGTAATTATAACACTAACTGTAGAAATTGCTAGATCTAAACTAACTGTATTTATACTGTGTACACCAAGTGTAGAATAATGGAAAAGTAAATAGCAAAATACATTTCAATAATACATTAGAACTGTGGCTCTGAAAGTATGAACTACAATTCATTTGAAGATCTCGGGCTGATTTTTTGTGAGTCATAAATTTTTTAAGTATGAAAATTGCTTTAAGTGCTGAGCATTTATGCCTTACAATGTCTTTTGAGGCCATCAGACAGTTCTCTATGCCGTGTTAAAAAGCCAAAATGGCTTTGCTGACTTCATAAAGAATTAGAAGCTGGTAACTAAAAAGCTATACAATTTAAGACCTATTCTTTCTTCCTTTACTTAATATTGTGTTTATTCCTTGTTTTTATTTATTTTTGAAATGAATAATTTAATAAAGATTTGCATAATCTGAAAAAAATTGAATATTTTATAATTATATATTATATATATTTATATTTTTAAATATACAAAACAAGTGTTTTGAAATCTAAAAACAGTTATAAGCAAGATATGTAATAAATTTTGAGTGCAACAAGTAAACATAAATAATAAGAAATAGACTGTCTGAAATTTATCTACATTATAAATGCTTAAAAAATACACAGTGCTGGTTATATGTTCTACTAATTTATTGACAATTTCTATTGAAGTCTTAAAAATGTAATTTCTTTTTATTCATTCTTGTTTTTATTTATTATAATTTTCAATACTGAAAATAAAATTTAATATGGACTGCTGCAATTAAAAAAAATTTGAGAAATAATTTTGGTAGTTATGGATTTAAATGTAATTAGCAATGAATATGAAAGTGTGTTATGTTTTTTATTATGTGCAGAAGAATCAAATTCTTGCTAACTTTGTTTAAATTTGTTGCATTTTAATCTTTCTATCCATTTTTCTTTCTCTAATTTATTGCTCCTTTTTTTAAAAATTTACTTTATCTTTGCAGATACTTTATCTTTCTATCTTGATTTTTTTTTTGTATATTACATAAAGTTTTAATGCTGTTAATCACTAAATTTAAGGTTATAAATTGTTTTTGCAATATCTATCATATTAATATCATTCAGCGGGTTGGTTGTGAGTTTATAGAGTAATATAAAATTAGGATATTTAAGACCAATTACTCTCATTTGCCATGATGACATCTACTTGGACAATAGCACGTGGTTCATAAACACTTTTTTTTATTGAAAGTTACAATAACAAAAAGCTAAGTCATAACTAGTGCAGTAGAAATTCAGTTATTAAAAAAACTAGTGCAGTCACTGACTTATTAAACAAAAGATAAAAATCTTAAAACTGTTTGATAGCTTAATTTAGTATTATTGAAATCGAGCACTTATATTGTATTATGCTATTAATATTGTTATGTAAAGTACTATTCTGTTATTTGCTTTGTACTTCACATGCACATCAAGAACTTTTCATCTCAAAATATGTTTAATTCAATTATAATGATTTCAGCCTTGGGCATAGTTCTCACCAATTGCCTTGAAAACTACAATTCCTCTTAGTATGTAGAAAATAATAATTTGACTGTCCACATTGTTATTGCAGTACGCTTAAACATGAGAGTTAAAAGCAATCACTCTGCATTTGTTTTTCAATTTTAGAGAAGAAGTTGAAGAATTACAGCACCAAGTTCAGAAAGAAAGAGAAAATTATCAGATGGCTGCACAGTCTGATATTGGTGGTGTTTCAGCTGTTCCTTATTTTAGTGTTAATGACATGTTCCAATTAAGTCATGAAGATGCTTCATATCTCTTAACATTAGAAGTTCAAACCGCTATTGATAATGTTCTTATTCAAGTATGTATTATACTTTTTAAGAAAATTGTTTCTATATCTATTGTTATGATTTATTTCGTGATATGCAGTAAAGTTATATTTTTTACATTTTTAGAGTGATGTTCCTGTTGATCTTCTTGATAGTGAAAGAAATTCTGCAGTCGTCAGTTATAGTTCCTGTGACCCTGAAGTATGTATTGAAGTATGAAACTAGATAAATGTTAATTATTTAAATTTTGTAATTTAAAGCAGTGCTGTTATAAATAACATTCAAAGGAAGAAGAATATTCATTGGTATATATTATGAAGATAAGTATAGTAAATAAAATGAGATTAAAGTTCATACGAATTGTTGGTTTATTTATTGTTGAATTTGAAGATATAATAAGAGAATTATTTAATTTTACACACTATCTAAAATTGCATTTCTCTCATTGTTTTCACTAAAAAAATTTTTTTTCCTAATCTAAGACATATTTGCATATGATTAATTTTTATGCTAGTTTAAATACATAATTTTAATATAACTTAACTATAATATTATCAAAGTTTACCAAGTTATAAAACATTTTACCATTTAAAGCTTAATTATGGTTAAAATGAAAGTAGTTATGCCAAGAAAGTCAAACTTTTTATTACAGATATTACAGCTTGACTTGTTTCATGGATTTTCTAATTTAAAATTATTACGTTTATATAATTGCACTACATATTCCTAGGTAAAGAAATTTTTTTATTGATTATTTGAAAAGGCATAAAGATCCTTGGTAGAAATCTGTATGCCTTTTTCTAATAATCAAGTAAAATCTTGAAATTTTTGATTTTGGAATCCATATTTTCTTATCTGCTCATTTTCATCTTATATTTCCATAAACTGCCTACAAGATTCTCTCAATACTGTTTTTACGTTTATTTTATCAATTTTTCCTGTATTCTTTTAGATTCCTTCAACAAAATTGTCATTACAAATATTTGACCTTCTGTCTTATAATGAAGTTATGAGCCTTTCAATATTAACTCATTTTTCTTTTGTTAATTTATCTTTTAGTCACTTTGCATCGGTATTTTGTATTGCTGTTTGCTATTGTTGCTTTCATATTATTTTCCACCTTTGCTTTTCTGACACGAGCAATCAAGTTACATTCCTTGTTTTCTGTTCTATTTGACTGCTTTTTAGGAATTTCTACACAATAATGATTGACTGATGACTGTATTTATTTATCTTAATATTTGCATTCTGTTTCCATTGTTTTATAAATGATTTCATAATATATATTCTTAGTACAAAAACTGTATTGTAATGAGCTCATTATAAGTTCTCTGATGTGGTGGGAAAAAAAAACTTTATGTGCCAAAAAATTAAACTTTCTCTTAAAATTGAAGCACATATCAATTAAATTACAATTTACCCCCAAAATTTGTTCTTCAAAATTCATACTTTGTCATAGTAATAATTGCATATATAATTGTGAATAGCTCTATTTTGAGTTGCTATTGTTTTATTTTGTAAGCTTAACAAAAGTATATATCTCTGGATGTTTGTGTTAAAAATTTCTTTAATTTCATTATAAGTGACAAAATTTATTCTTTTATATTAATTTCATTTTTTCATTTGTTGTAAAGTTTATTTAGCTGAACTTTTTATTTACTAAATAATAGTTTACATTTTCTCTGTTAAATGTCATGAGTATTAAAAAAGTACATTTATAGGAAGCAGTATTGAAAATCAAGAATCTCCAATGTATGTTACGATTGCAGAATATTTATAGTTCTTAAAATAAATAATTTTAAATATTTTATCTGATTAGTGTAAAAGAGTATCTTACATTAATAAAGTATCTTTTAAAACTTTAAATCTGAAGTAAAACTATTTTAAGTAGATTCTGCTATAAGCTTTTATTTTACCATGCAATTTTCTTTTCAGAGTGACGGAAATTTTCTTCTGGCAACATATAGGTGTCAAGCAAACACTACTAGATTGGAAGTCAAAATTCGTTCCATAGAGGGTCAATATGGAACTTTACAAGCTTATATTACACCTAGACTTCAACCAAAATGCTGTCAAATTAGGCAGTATCAAATAAAACCTTTATCACTGCATTGCAGAACTCATAGTTTTGATGAAAACAGGTGTGTATATTTTCAAAATACATTTGAATATTGACACTTTTAAATTTACAAACATTTTAATTTTGTTCATTTCATATTGACAGAAATGTATGTTTTTTGTTATTAGTAACAAAAATTTACTTAAAATTTTTATTGAAAAATCTTTCTTGAAAGTCTATTTTTTCTTATGCAGAATTTTCAAACTGACAAAGAATTTATTGAATTCTTTTGGTTCTGAAAAATGACAGTTATCTAGTTCGTCATTTTGGAATTATTCAAATTTGTAAAACAAAGTAGGAAATAACCAAAATTGAGGAGTAAGAAATAATTTTGTACATTTTAACTTTTTTAGAAATTTTATGCTAACCTTTTTTTAATGAATAAACAAATGAAATCATTTTCTTTATTTTATTATTAAATTACTTTGTTTTATTTTTATAAAATCATGCACAATTATTAAAATTATTTTTTATCTTGTTGTTTGAGATTTTGTGGTTTAAGATAGTAAAAAAAATTTGAATAACATTTTAAAGTTTCCTCTTTAATTTTAAAATTCCAAATATAATCTATTTTAATGCGTTTTTTCTCATCAATCGATATTCCAGAAGTTGCATTGTTTTATATTCATTTTAAAATGCAATTAAATATGCTTTTTACAAAAAATTACTTTTTAAGCCACTTTTAAATTTTTTAAAAGAAGAAAAATTATTGAATTTAATCTTAAGAGAAATTAGAAAATCATTTCCTTTCTGTAATATGAAAAAGACATTTAACTTTAGAATTGTTATAAAAGTTATGCATGGATGAATTTTAGATTTCTAATTAAAACAACTAAAAATAATATCATATTCCCTTGACTTAAATGATTCATTATTATATTTTTTCTGCTGTGTATTATTCTATTTATTAGAAATTCAAAAAATTCTTTGGGATAATTTTAAAATACAAATTCTGTTAATTGAATTCAACAGATTATTGAGATATTGAGTTCCACTGACTATTATCACTGACTATTGTGATAAATTCTGTTCAATGAATTTCAAAACTTAAGTTTTGATTTGAAAAACAGAAACCAGTATTTAAATAAATGAATAATTAATAAGATCTAACATTTTTTTCCTTTAGTAATTAATGTCTAGTTTTTCAAAAATCCAATCATTTCCTTTTTTGTTCTTCAATTTTAATTTTAAGATTTTCTGAAAATTCTTTATAGATTTGATAAGTTAAATGCTGATACATATTGCAAAGATAACATCTCTTTAATATTTATTGGTTTTATATTAAAATCTTTCAGCATTATTCATGTGTATTCAAAGTGCATTAATGTTAAATGACATTAAAAAAAAAAAAAAAAAAAAAAAAACAATTTCTGCAAAGAGTTTTTGATAAACATGTGAATCTCATAACTATCTATTAATCTCATAATAAATTCAAACTAGTGCATTTCGAAAGGCAATTTGACAATTCTTTACTGTGTAAAATTGATGCTTTTAAGAGTGAAGTTCACCAATTAAATTTTATCTGAAAATAACAATACATGTTTTTATAAACTTTTATAGTATTTTAAATGATAAATTGGTTATTTTTTAGAAATAAAATTACCATTAAATCACTTATATCTTTCAAATTTCATGGCCTATAAATTAAATGTGTCTACAGAAATTTTAATCACTTGTATGGTTTTCCTTTGTAGTATTTTTATAAAAGTTTTATAAATTTTGATGAATATCAATGTAATAATATTTGTAAATTTTAATTGAAATGTAATACTAAACAAATGCATGCTTAAAAGTGAGTCTTTTTATTTTTTTAATTATAAAAATTAATTACAAAATGCTTACTTAGTCATATACATTACGAAAAGTTCATGTGAACACATAATGTTATAAATACAGTTAAACACCTTTCACTCAATTTAATGTTAATTAAAAATTTTGAAAATACTTCCTTTAATATTTCTATTTTTATTTTATAAAACCAGGCCATTGAACACTTTAACTTTACGAGGGGATTTTACTCTTGCTGATATACACTCTTGGATTGTATTTTGCATGCCTGAAGTTCCTGACCGCTTGCCTCCTGGAGAATGTGCAACATTCTACTTTAAGTCCACATTTTTAGATACTGTATTATATTGCTTTTACAAGTAAGTATTATTTTATTAATTTTGTATGAATTAAGTATAAATATTTTCTTGATTTAAATGCATGAATTTTATTATATTTTTCTTAGGAAAGGTGAATCTGTTTTCAAATCAGATAACATATCTACAATTTCTATTTTGAAAGATGTGATATCTCGTGAAGCGACTAAGAAAAAAATAATGCTCGATATTTCTTTTGGTCAGTATGTTGAAATTTATATCCAATACCTTGATACATACAAAATTTATTATTTCCTATTAATTTATAATACTGGTTACTGAAGTTCAGGTATACAATGTAAATTGGTATAGTTAAAGGTAAAATTATAAAGTATACTGAAATCACTAAATTGTGTAAATTCAAATGATATTAATATCTTGATTAATATATTTTAAAGAAAATTTTTTAGATTCCATATTATGGCTGGATTAAATTGAAAAAAATCTATTTAGTAGAATTAAATACTGTAGTAAATATAACCAAATACGTATTTTAATAAATGAAAAATATTTAGTAATAAAATTCATTTTAGTAAAAATTATTGTATTTATTTTGCTTTACCATTTATATTTCATATTAATAATAAGCACTTATTCATAAAGTGTAAAAAATCTTGTTTATATTAGTTATATGTTAATATTTTTATGTAAACATAAAAATATTAATTATATATATTATAAACATTAAAATATTAGTTATGATTCATGTTATTAATATACAAGTATTGTTTCCTACAATAATTTCCTCTCTAAAATATTTACTTTTTATATTTTAATTAAATTATATTACTTATTAAATTAATTTTATTTAACTCTGTTAATCAATGTGTAAGCAACCTTTCGTAAAATGACAACAAATTTCTTACAGTTTCTATAAGTGATTTTCTAAGATATTGCATATATACAAGGAACTTTTTTAATGAATATTTATTACTGCAAAAATATCCTAACAAAATATTCTAGATATTTCTGCATTAAGGCTAAACTTGTGAGACATATTTTTAATTTGAAAACAGTATGTTGCCTAATTTGAAGAATCATACTCAACTATAATGATTCTGTTGAATTTACTTTGATACATTTCAAATTTATGCAGTTTGAAAAACAACTCATCATGATGATCATAGAATATATATCAAATTTATATCAATAGTCATAAAAGAATAAAACATTGCTTTAATCTGTAATTTTTTTTAAATATCATTCAAATATATTTTTCTTCATCAATAAGAGGAAGAGTTAAAATTTCTCTCTAAGTTATTTATAAAAACTAAAATTTAATGTAATGAAATTGCAAGCGAAAAATAATTTGATTGAAAATTTTACATGCATTTATTTAAAATGCAGAAATTTATATTTAGATTTCCTCCTTTAAGAAAAATTTAGTTATGATTTTGAATGAACTAAATTGTAATCCATACTGGATGATTAGTATTAATGTTTTATAAAGAAGTCAATTGATTATATTATGGAACACTGATAAAAGGTAATTACGTTATAATTTTTAATAGTCTTAGTATGCATAGACTTTTCTCCATGTATATATACAGGGCTAATAGCTGAATGATTAGTTGTTTGGTCTGCTGTTCACTTTCTGAATACCATTTCTGTCTCAAGTGCAGATGTTTGTACTAGTTTGGAATCAACTCTAAATTGTAGGTCTGTCCTATTAGTCCTTGTCTGAAAGAGCCTGTAGCTCAAAAAAATTAATGAAGTTACAAATGTACTTATATCAAGAATTAGTGGTGCTTCTTTCCTTATCATTTATTTGCACTATTGTTGTACATGTTTAGAATAATAAAAAAATTAATTTAAACAAAAAAATTTTCTCTTATTTTAATTAATTAGAATAAAATAAAAAGATATTTAATGTTATTGTAGTTTTATTTTTATTATAATTATTATGACATACCACTTTTTTTAAAATATTTAAATGATTTTTTTTTTCAGTATTCTAGCTTTGCATTGATTTTAAGGATTAGTTTTAAGAAATACGTGGATTTTAATTTATGCATTTCTTAAAACCAATCATTAAAATCAATGCGATTTATTTCATCAAACTAACAATTTGTGGATTGTTTCATATTAAATTCATTAGTTTATGTTTACAATAGTTAAAGTTATTCAAATATGCAAGTAAGGAGTGAAGAAGCAAAAAATATAAGTATTTATTTCAAAGAGAAATAATTATTACAATAAAAGTGGGAGGAACAAAGAAAGCAAATTTATAAAGTTTATATTTGTTCTTCCTTAGCATTAGAAAGCTTTTTTTATTTAATGGAATATGATGCATTTTTTAAATATATTTTTTCTTATATTTTTATTTTTTGTTCTTATTTTTTTTAAGCATCAGTGAAACTTTTGGTTTTAACAATATAATTATTTTGAATAAAATGAATTAATCTGTTAATTTGACCAAAAGATATGTCTGAAAATTATTAACAAAAAAATTAAAAAATAAGATTAATTTTGTCTTATACATGAATATATTACACTCATATGTGTGCGCTTTTGTGTTTTTTTTATTTTTTATATTTTTTTCATAATCATTTTGAAAATCAATAAAAAATTTCTCTCACTAGAAAGGATGTAAATGAAAAACGGCTATTTTTAAAACATTTTTAATAAGATATTAATAGACATTGACATTATCAGCATGATTATTAACTTATCTATCTTAACAGTATTATGCAGGAATACAACATACATGTAATTGTATATTCTTTTCCTGCAAAGTATTAAGATTGATACGTCAAGAATTTTTTTAAAAAATACTAAATTTTTTTTTTCCACATCACGGACTTTACTGCTTTGAAAGTTGTTGAATTAGAGAGTTAAGTAGTTTTTTTTTAGATAACTTACAAAAACAGATATTATAGTAGTTCTTCTATGTTATTTCTCAAATTTAAGTTAGTAAAACTTCAGGAAACTTTTTTTAAAATTTTATTATTATATATTAACACCTAATCAGTATGAAAAACTTATTTATAACTTCTGCTGAAAAACTATATCTATTATTTTGATAGTCAATAGCAATATTTTTCACTATTTTAATATTAAATATTTGCATTTTTACATTTCTTGAACTTTTAAATTTATAAGGTACTGACAAAATGATTTTTTTTATTTCTAAAAGTTGAGACATTATATTGAAACCTTAAAATATAGTTATGGTAATTATTTTGTTATATTTTTATTTAATATTTTATTAATGATTTTATAAATTTAATTACTGGATTATACTTCTTATGAAATATTTATCATGATTTATTATTTTATTCAGAAAATATTCAGTAAGTAAAATAATAAACATTTGATAGGTTATCCAAACTGAGTAAAAAAATGCACGAAGTACTTTTACAATCATCGAACAAAAGGTTACAAAATTTATTTGAATTGTTTCTTTATTATCATAAATTTTATTGAAGTTTCATAGTTATCATAAATTTTATGAGTTTTCCTTTGAAGAAAATAATCTTCTTTACAGATATCAATGATGAAAGTGTTCCTCATATGTTAAGATTCATTCATCCTAAATTGGAATATCAATTACTTTTAGCAAAAAAAGTACAAGTCATTGATGCTCTCAAGGTGATTTTTTAGTTTGCTTTTAGTAATATAATTTGTATTTTTTTTTATCACATGGTGAAGATTGTTCATTTTAAGGTATATTAATGACTTGTATGTGAAATTTTCCATAAACTATTTGGGCACAACTTTAAAGAAATTTTTTAATCAACAATTATTGTATACCTATTTCATCACATATTCTATAATGTAATTGGTGCATAGTATTTTATGAAAATTATAATCAAGTTAAGTTTTCACCGTAATTGTTTATTATTTTAAATATAAGCTTATTGTATTTAAGATAAGAAATGTTCTTAATAGAAACAATGTTTATATAATTTTAGCTCTAATGAAGTCAACAAAGTCAATTAGGATTAACCAAACTGCTCTCTTTCTCACCCTCTCTTTAAAAAAATAATTGTACTAAAATGCTTAAAAGATATAGTATATTTAACAAGCCACTGATATTTAATTCTTATTATAAAATTTTCAATAATTTTAAAAAATGAGCAAAAATATTTATAATGATATATTTTTAATAATCTTCATGTCTTGTTTACCATTATTTTTATCTACTCTTGATGAATTCTATTACCAAATAAGATTTGAAATAGATGAAAAATATTAACATAATTCATGCTTGTGTGTTTTTGTCCTTTTCCATGTTCAACATGTCCTTTTCCATAAATTATACATAAATTTTCTTCTATACATATGTAAATATAAAAACACAGATTTTATCTGTGAATGTAGGACAATAGCCATTTTGATTCACAATAAGATTTAGTTTTAAACTTCTGATGACAAATGTCAGTACTCTGTGCTTAAAAGTAAACATACCAGAGTTTATATTAATTTTATTAGTTTCTCTCTGCTAGCCATTGAAATGCATTGAGTTTATTTTGCTATATATTTCTATAGAAGATGTAATTTTATTTATAAATATCATCACACACATTACATATTTACTAGGTTTATCAATCTCTAGCTAATAAATTCCTAATCATATTTACTGTGGGAATTCCTAAGAATTTTGTTGTTAATAGTTATGCTTCATGAAATTAGCATTTTTATATTCTAATCGTTTGAAAGTATGTCATTTTGCGGCCCTAAAACATTTAAAATTATTTTTCTTCAATATTATCAGGAATTGTACTCGTAGACTTATTTTACTTCAAATTTCCATCTGAAGTGATTCCATTATTCGAATTTCAATCATTTTGATATCTTGGGAATCTATTTCAAGTATAGCTTGTTGTCTATATTCATATTGATTTAGAACAAAATACATTTTTCTTTTTCAAAACATAAAGCAATATTTTTAATAAAAGCTTGTAAATAATTTGTTTACTTAAAGGCAGTTTGTCATTCCAATTAACTGCTATTAATGTCATTTCTGAAATGCAGTTTTTCTTACTAGTATGAGCAAGTCATGTCTTTCCAGTAAACAAACATTATACCACCCATTTCTATTTAGTCAAATTTATTTCTTCATAGTATTGTACTTTGTCGAAATATTTTTATATGTCAAAAAAAGAAGAAAAAAGTTTTAAATATATATGCATTGTTTTTGAAATAAAAATGTTACAATTAATCTCTAATTCAGTTTTTGAAGGAATAGAATAATAACCTATTGCATTAGTATTCTTTTCCGAACCAAATTTCTCAGTAATTGTTAGAATATGTCATTTAAGGAGAATTAAAAATTTATTTAATATAAATTGTATTAACTGTATTTTTTATAATTTTAGGATTTAAAGGTACATGAGAGTGATTTAAGCTTTTTAGCTCCAGAATATCAAGAAATAATGAGTACTTCTGATTATTTGCAGTTAGAATACAAAAGACAACCTTGTCACCTTGAAAGACTTTTTGGTAAATCAAATTTTAATTGCTTAAATGTCATTCATTAAATTGTTCACTTTGTGCATAATTTTTTTTGTGTATTTTTTATTATTCTATGCTTGTCACTAATTAACAATAATTTTATTTTAAAAACTGTTAAAAATTATACTAATAAATAGTGGAACTATAAATTGCTAAATTATGCAACATGGAAAAAAAAAACAGACCTATCAGAGATCAATAGAGGCTGCATAATCTCTTGTTAGATTTTTTGCTAGTTTTTTTGAAAACTTGACATATTATATAATTTGATGTATTAGGAAAATTATGAATTGTTCACTGTTTCAGTGAACCTATAAAATTATGGTATCCTTTTAATTATTAAATGATTATCATTATGTTGAATATTATGATCAGTGAAAGATTATGCAATCATCTTGTCTCATTCCACTGCCAGAAATATTAACAAGTTCATCTGACTAGGTATTTTATTCTGTGTTCAGGGAATGATTTAGTAAATTTTTAGATGGATTATCCTATTGTATCTGATGAAGAGATCATAAAACTGAATGAAATTTAGAGGTCCTGAAAAATATTCTATAAACTAGATTTTGAACTACATGTTGAGAAATTAATTAAAAAATATTTGTTCTCTTAATAAACAAAAGTTTTCTTTGTTAGTGCATAAATTTAGACATTTATATGGTAGCAGCTTGTTGAACTGCTGTAATGGAAATGGATACTTGTAAAAAATGAAATTCAGTGCACTATTCTTTTGTATTTAATATTACTTTATGTATGAATTAAAAGTATATAAATCTATTAATCTATCTCTAATTCTTATAAAGTTGTATTGCCTAAAAGGAATCATTAGTGTTTTGTAGAAAAAGAAAGCTTAATTTATATTAGAAATATTCAGAAAATTTTCAATGATAATTAGTTTATATATATATATATATAGTGAAAATTTGGACATTTTATAATTAATAATTACTGAAAAATTTATGTCATGTGTGTGTGTGTGTGTGTGTAATATAAATATTATTATATTTAAAAAAATACTTATATTTTTTTAACAGTTGAAAAGCTTGCATTTTGTGAGATTCTCACAACAATTATTTATTACATGCTTTGGACAATTATGTGCAAATTACAATGATATGAAAGGTCATGATGCTAATTGCATGATACTAATGAGATCAAATAAAATTTTCAGCTTAATGTAGTCTCTTTTTTTATTTAAATAAAACTTTATCAATTTTTTTTAGTAAAATTTTATGACTTAATATTTTTTTGCCATATCAATACAGTGTCATGAAATTTTATTTAAATGAGCAATATTTTATTGTGAATATTGATGTTTATAATCTAGTACAAATTTCTGTGTTTCATTAAATGTCAAAATTGTGCTCCAAAAGAATAATTTTCATTTATCATTTATTAGGAATGATTACAGATCTTTTCATCGATGTTTACAAGTTCAAAGGGATGAATGTGAAATCAAAAGTGCCTTCGCTTCTACAAATTTTGAACAATTATGATCTTGAAACCTTAATTTCATTTTTTCAAACAAAATAAAGGTTTATTTCTCGATTGTCTGTTTTTATCATCTTGTAGGCTATGTTGTAAATTTAATATTGATCATCTGTAATCAAGTGATTATACATTAAAAATAAAGACCTTTAGACATTGATGATCTTACAAAGATTATTCTGTTGTGTTGATCATAATTTTGCATAGTGAATGAGTACAGCTGTTTTAAAAAATTGTATTGATGAAAACTATTTCTAGTTTTATTTAAAATTAACATTTTAATTTAAATCTGGTATTTTTTTTTTTATCTAAAGTGTCTTTGGAAAAAATTTCTCTTATAGTATGTAGGAAATAAAAAATCCTTTAGTTTATATATTTGTTACTTTTAAAGTAGCTAATTTACTTAGCAATAGATAAAGGGATGTATGAGTATTGTATATTTTACAATCCGTACACATTTTTGTTTTGTATATTTTTGTTATTTAATATTTTATTATGCCATCAGCAATTTAGCATTTTTATTTACACACATACCTAAACTGTAATTTTGTAATAACAAAAGAAGCAACTTATGCTGAATACTCTATATAAAATTTATTAAAATTAATCTGATTTTTTAGCTTTACCGTCTTTTATTAAGACTGGATTCAAAACAATGATTTTTCTAAGATCTAATAAAAAAGTTTTAATGATACAGCTTAATCCAGATTTTTTTTTAAATATTAAATTACAATAGCCGTATACTTAGAGAATTAGATGTAATCCCCCATTCTCGCATTTTCAAATAGTTCATGAGCAATTTTACAGAATTCCATATTTTTGTTTAATCATTATCCTTTATTTTATGATCAAACTTTTCCTTTTCGGAATGGTTGGTAAAATTAATGTTATTTTCTTATTGATGATTTATAAAGGAAAATTTAACTACTTTTATAAATCATCAATAAAGGTAGTTAAATTTAATAAAGGTTGTTTTGTAATTGAACAAAGCGAATTAATTTAATAAATTGTATAGTTTTAAATATTTTATTGACAGAAGTTCAAGTATATTTCTACCAATGATGAAAATGAAATATCAAGTTTTAAACATGCAAACTAAAAGGAAGCCTGATAGGATTAAATTAATTTTGCAGAAATAAAACTTGTATTGAACAAATTTTGTTTGCACTTGGGACAACCTAATAGTAACATATGACAATTTACTGACAAGTAAAACTCTAAAAGAAGGTAATTAAAATAGTGAAGTTTAGTGCATTGTTGAAAAAATTAGCAATTAAAAACAGTGGGATTTTAAATAATGATATATTTACTGTTTTATATGATTACTCAACATTTTTGTTTAAATTGACTTATATGGGGAAATATTTAGCTTAAAATTAAATGCAAATATATTTCTTTTAGATTTCCATAACAAATATTTTATTTAAATAAAATGAATATGTCATGGTTTGACTATAACCCTTCTCAGTTGATTAATTATTTATCATTTCAGAAAATTACATTAATATGTATTTTTTAGGCATCAAGAAAATCTAATTGCCTGTAAATTTACTATAGAAATTCTAGTTAGTAAGTAAAAAATCTGCTTGCTGACAAATTACAAATTTTGAGTGGAAATGAAAATTTTCGTCCTTCTTAATTTTTTTAAAGGAGCTGCGGTAATTAATTAGGGAATTATTTCATTTCTACTGTATAGAGAAATTATTTAAGACAGTATTTCACCCATTGTCAATGTCAGGAATATAATTTGATGTTATCATACTTAGAGTCTCACTTATATGGACAATCCTACACAGAACATTTAACTTCTAACCAGCGAAAATCACCTAAGCTTGAAAAATGATTTCATTCACTCAAGAGCTGCTTTACAAAGATTGACGAAATACGTGGTAAATTTCTCAAAAAATGCATTTTTTGAATTTACTTTTTCTTAATTTTTGATGGATTTAAATTTCATAGTTTGTTTTCTTAGTAGAAGATAATGTTTGAAGCTATATTTAAATAAAAATGTTAACTACAGTGTGTATAATTTCATTCCATTTAAGCCTTTGATTATGAGCATGTATCATAAATGTTAGAACTCTTCTATTTTAGATGATTTTATATTTAGTAAGAATTATAATATGCGTCACAAAGTGGAATCGCTATGAAATATAATTGGTAGTCCATCTATATAATACGAAATAAGCATGTGGATAGTTCATACCACAATTTGAAATGAATACATCATTGGTTGTTACAAAAGTTTAAAAGCTTTAGGGGCATCTTACAATATTTTTTTATATAGCGTCCACCTAATAGGGTGTTTCACCTTTTCAACACAAAAAGGGACGGAAGTGGTGGCGCTTTATGTGGTGGGGCACCCTGTGGGTGCGCCATCGCGGCTTCCAGAGTGGATGTGTTATCATAATTTGAAAGCAGGCATTAAGCAAAAGACCCCCAAACTTGCGCGCCACCCTAGAAGTATCATTTCACATGGAGGACATTATGACGACGACATATTTTACATGCCCCATCTGCCTTCAGCAAAGACGACGAATCTTCGATTGGGTTGAGATTCGAAATCATTACAGTGAGAAGAAACACTGTAGCCAACCATGCCACCGTGGCCTATCTTACAGTATTCATCAAGGACATACTATGTTTATCTTTAAAATAAGTTATTTGATTATATATTGTACTGAATGTACCAAATATATATATTAATACTGCTTAGTCCAAAATGATTTTTTTTGTTATTTTCAATTTAATTTCAACTACTATACTAAACCAAAAATAAAATTTAATTTAAATATTATACCCTCTGTTTAGTATATAGTAATTAGTAACTGAAATTTTCTGTTTCGGTTTCTCTTGTTCCAATAGATAGATATATCACTATAGATTCAATATTTCTGATTGATTAAATGTAAAATGCATTCTTATATTTGTATTCTAGATCTGCAATTCACACAATGTGTAACCTTAGTGTGTGCAAATAAATGTATCAACTTAAATCGCCACTTCATTTGATGAGAGATGAAATACATCACAGTGATTGACATGATGATGTCACGAGGCTCCGCCCTTTGTTATACGAATTAGTTTACCACACAGTTGAAATTTATACACTATTTCAACATTTAAATTGTGCTATCTACAGTATTCTTATTGTGATAAAAAAACAGATTACACTTTACGATGTTCGCTAGAAATAGCGGCAAAACACTTTGATATGAAAACTAAACATTCTTTTTTTAAACATTTACTAACACATTTGTTTTAAACATTTATTATTATTTTTAAGCATTTTATTTTCAAGAATTATCACAAAAATATTTTTGTACAGTTAGAATATTCATGCCATTGCAAAACATGAATTACAAAGTGGGCATTATTCTTCAATAACTGTATAGGCTTAAAATATGTAACATATGAAGCTACATATATTTGTCCTCATTCAAATAATTATTTATCATATAGTTATTTCTAAAAAAAGAGAATAAATTGCCACGAATTTGTGTTACATGCATGGGGAAACATATTTAAACATTAAGATTATAAAAAATAAAATAAGAAATGATTAAAATATTTTCGAAAATTAAAATTATCAGATCGTAATATTTTTTAAATTAATATTTAAAATTAAAAATCCTATTTTTTGTTAAATTTTAAGAAAAAAGCGAAAGAATGGCTTAAAAATATTACAGAAAATTTTAAACACATATTTCTTAGATTTAAAGTGTAAAAATTCAAGAAAGTCAGTCTTCTTTGAGAAAAAAGTAAAGTGTATCATGCATGTTTTTGAGCGGTGATCAAAATTTGTAGATACTTGGTTTGATTTTTCGCTCAATCGCCACTTTTTACATACAAAAGGTAAGTTTTATTTATTTTTAATTTTTCTCTGTGTTATGCTAGTTTTATTTTTTGCTCAGAGGAAGGTTAGCTTGACCAATGCTTATATTTTGAAGTGAACTGTGAGCTATTACAAACTATCTTATATTTTACAATGTGAGAATCGCAAACTTTTAATTTCAGCTGTTAGTTCGATTTCTTGAAGAGATTAATGTTTTTAATTCTATTCACTATCGAAGACTTATTTTATATCGATGCAGAAGATAGTGCAATTTAATTTTCATTCCAAGGAGATTAACAGCTTAAAATAATTTAAACTATTTTGTTTTGTTGTTATTGATGACACTTGAATAAGCCAAGTTCGTTCGCCAACAACTATACGAAATTGGGTTAGAAATGTTTCGTTTTATCAGAATACCATGAAGGTGAAAGTAATCTTCCGGTAAATGGCACCACCAGAGGATCCACTCCCTCAATTTTGATCTAGAAGTTGAGGAAATTTTCTCTAAGCCATTACAGCCATGGTAACTGCTCAACAACCGAGCACAGGACTTTCGATTCCACAGATTCAACGAGCACGAATATCGCATGTATTCAGTGGGTCTTTGGCGGCATTCGGAATTGAACCCAGCCCTTCTAATTATTAGGCTAACACGGTCTCCATCTTGTTTTAGAATCTGTAATGTGCATTTTCCCAATTATTTTTTTGTTCAGTGAAATTTTTTAATTTTTATCTCATTACTTTTATGTATAAAATTCTAAAAAATTTCGCTTTATATATATATATATATTGTAAGTAAAAGTAATATCTTGTATATATAAAAATGTAAAAATGCTTAAAGTTACTATAACTTTTATTGAAATTTTTTCAAGTTTTATTGAAACTTCTTAAAAATTACTTTATAAAATAATGGATATTTCTTCAATAGTTTGAATCTATCGGAAATTTTTGGAAAAAAAAAAATCCGAAGTTCTTAAAATTCAAGTTACATAAATTATGTCCTAAAATTAATTCATATTACACAAATTAATTCATATTGGTTAACATTATATAAGTAATGTTTCTCTGTTATCGTACGTATCTTCCGCTTTTTGCTTTATGTATTTTTGCTTACGTATTTTCCACTTTTTGCCCGATGTAATTATTCGCTGCTCTACCCCTATTATTAGTGCAGAGCTTTGATCATTCCTCAGACATAACTGGGGCAGCATTGATTCAAGTGCTTTTAACTTTTTTTTACTTCTTAACTAGCAGTACAATTTTGAGAACGTATCCAGTTTTTAATCAGTCTTTCACCTCACCTCCATTTTATCATGGGTAATGCATCTTCTCTGAAACCAAGTCGTTGAAATTGAGTTTTGCATTCCACTCTTATCGAAGTTGCTTTCTGCCGCTTGTATTTGGAATCAAAGAACGATAAAAGGAGTGTTGCCATAAATCTGATAAGATGAATTGGTGGGGAAATTCTTACTTTGCAAATAAAATGGAATTATCTTCAAAAGAAAACAGTCACACATTTTCACATGACTTAACTGTGGTAATATCTGTTTGTGATTTGATAGTAGCAGCCAATCCTATTTCGACATTTGACTGACTTTGTCGTTGCACATTCTTATTGGCTCAACTCTTCTCAAACAGAGATTTAAAATTAGGAATTTTCGAAGTGAATAATCTTTTGATATTCATCATCATATTATATCAAAGTTCTCCGATTGTAAAATTTTGCGGGCATAGGAATATCTTTGGTTTGAATTTTTTTTTCAATTGTTTATGATGTGAGTAGATTGTAATTAGCATAAGACTAGAATAAGACTATGTATTTCTGTTTCTAAAGCATTGACATGTCACGTGTTTAAGCAATGCTTAAAATATTTCCTTTTTTTACATTTTACTAGAAATTGAATTTCTTAAAATCATTTGCAAAAATCTTTCTTACAAAGAAATTTGAATTTTAAGACTAAACATAATAAAATATAGTGAGCAGATAAAATCATTTATGTGTATTATTATTTTGTACGTATGAAAAGTCGCTCATGGGTTTTATAGTAAATATTGATGTCTTAGAAATGTGACAAATATTTTTGAGTGAGCAAACGTTGCGTACAATGAAATTTGCATAGCGATTCTGTTTATAAAGGTGTTAAACAATACTTCCTTTATTTGCTATTGATTTAATCAGTGTATTTGAACATTGAAATGATAATCTCGTTTCTCATACATATACTTATAACCATATTTCTAATTCTTTAAAATTTTCGTAGCTCATATTTATCCATTTTCTTTACTTTAAGATACCAAATGGAAAATTTTATTTCAATTGTTTTTCACTTTCCTCACAATGCTCTATTTCAATGAGAATCAAACCCAACCAATGATCCAATGAGTCATAAGAAATATTTACACTGAAATCAAAAACACGAGGATTGGTAATCGAAATGGTCGCGGTTATATCTTGTCTATAACAGTCATTGTCCACCAGGTTTGGCAGAGATCGTCAAACAAAATCCGAAAAAAGGGGGGAATTGGAGAAACGATAGCCTTTGGTGTTTATTATCTTTGTCACACAAATAGGCAATCAGGCTTTGTCATAAACATTTGGTGTTTGAAACAAGTTTATAAGGTGTTAAAAAGCCTTGAATCACAACGGACCAGCGTAAAATATTTACATAAGAGAAGAAGTTTAAATAAATTTATTAATTGATACGGGTTAAATCATTGATGCTGAGATAAAAAAAGAAGATAAGTGATTTCCTTATCATTAATGATTACACATTTGGAAAGAAGGAAAATAATGAAGATGATATTGAGAAAAATAAAGTCCATAGATCAATTCTATTAATTTAAAAGCAAATTAAATGGAGATAATGATTGCTGCCCAGAGATGTGATCCCACGAAATAAGACAAAACTTAACCAATCCGTGGATCTATGATTGCAAAAAAAGAGCAAAGAAATTTGAATTTTTGATGGGCAACAATGATTTTAAAACAGCTTTTCTCTGTATGTGAACATCGTTGATTGAAACTAGGTAGAATATTAAGCTTAAAATAATAATTTATTGTAATTATAAGTATTCAGAATGCACATTCTAGTGCTACATATCATGTTTTGCTATAAATAAAAGCTATAAAATCAGAAGAGCACTATTTACATGATACTAAAATTACAGGAATAGAGTTATACAGTTAAGATTTACCCAATGTGACAATCATGGCCAAGAAAATTCAATGTTTCAAGACAATTTCAAGTGAAGAAAAATTGTCTGTTGATGATACCCTATTCAGAGATATCGATAAAATCTAGGCAGATTATTCTTCAGACAATGTGCATAATGCAAACAGAATTGTTTTGTATGATCAGCTCTTGCTGAACAAAACGAGGAAATTAAATGTAAAAAATGCAAATACAAAATAAATGAATCGAAAAGTGACTGTCAATTCTACTGCATGCAAACAGTATTGGAACTGACAAGTTAGTATCTTTGGTTTATTTAAAGTATGTAAAATCAAGCTGTCTTAAAAATGTTAATTTGCCAGTCACACAACTGCGAAGCAAATATAAACTGACAAGTTAGTATCTTTGGTTAATTTAAAGTATGTAAAATCAAGCTGTCTTAAAAATATTAATTTGCCAGTCACACAATTGCGAAGCAAATATAAACTGACAAGTTAGTATCTTTGGTTAATTTAAAGTATGTAAAACCAAGCTGTCTTAAAAATGTTAATTTGCCAGTCACACAATTGCGAAGCAAATATAAACTGACAAGTTAGTATCTTTGGTTAATTTAAAGTATGTAAAACCAAGCTGTCTTAAAAATATTAATTTGCCAGTCACACAATTGAGAAGCAAATATAAACTGACAAGTTAGTATCTTTGGTTAATTTAAAGTATGTAAAACCAAGCTGTCTTAAAAATGTTAATTTGCCAGTCACACAATTGAGAAGCAAATATAAACTGACAAGTTAGTATCTTTGGTTAATTTAAAGTATGTAAAACCAAGCTGTCTTAAAAATGTTAATTTGCCAGTCACACAATTGCGAAGCAAATATAAACTGACAAGTTAGTATCTTTGGTTAATTTAAAGTATGTAAAACCAAGCTGTCTTAAAAATGTTAGTTTGCCAGTCACACAATTGCGAAGCAAATATAAACTGACAAGTTAGTATCTTTGGTTAATTTAAAGTATGTAAAACCAAGCTGTCTTAAAAATATTAATTTGCCAGTCACACAATTGAGAAGCAAATATAAAATGTAGATGAGGAAAATATACTGTTAATAATAATTGGCAACTTGATATTTATAAAAGGATAAAGAAAAAAATAACAGAATTGCTTTCACTAAGAACGTTAACATTCTTCACAATGCCTTCCATTCTTAAAAAAATAAATAATTTGTTTTTTTCTAAACTGTACATAGATTTTGCGATCGATACATTAGGTATCATCAAAATTGTAAAAATATATCACCATCATACAGATTAATGTAAAATATTTTGAAATTGGATAACAAACTTCCAAATCATTATAAAATCTGAAAACATCCATGAGAATGGATTTCCGAAAATTGGAATTATTATGTCAAATAGTCCATGATTCAAAGCTACCGGAAGTTGGTTTTCAAAGAAAGGATTATTGCAAAAATTAATAATATATGCTATTTAAAAATTCGTGTGAAGAAGAAATGTTTGGTTCGCTTAAAAAATTTTTATTTGATTAAATAAATTCTTCCCATTTGCCTTTTCGGAACAACGAGTACTGGAATATTTTTTTAAATTTTAACAATTTTGCTTTAGTTTTTGGCCTATTTAATAATATAGAAAATATTGCAGACATAATTGATGGTCACCATTGCAATGGCACTATGGAACGTTTAATGGAATATTTTGACTCCAAATTAAGTGAAAATGATTAATTTAAAATAAAGTGTACGAATTTATGTATAAATGGCAAATAGTACCATAAAAAAACAATAAAATTAATAAATACATCAATTTCTAAGTAATTATTAAAATCAAATTGAAGAAGGGGGGCTAAAATTATCTATAACTATAAATTATTATATTTTCAAGCACACAAAATATTATTTCGATCGGTTTTACAATGTCTTTTGTCAAACATTCTAATGGAATAATGGTAATGATATATTTATTCTTCCTTACATTACCAATAAAAAGATGTAGAAGTATAAAAAAGAAACTCAAAATTATTTCTCGCAGTAAACAAATTGAAAATCAGGTATTCATATGTAAGTTAATATTAGTTTAAATTTGTTAGCGAGAGTAGATGAATAAATATTCTTTTCAAATATATATCTATACAAATTAAAATGCCTAAAAAGAGACGGTTGCATAATTTCTCTTAGGCAAGTGGTTGACTCGGTAAATGAATTTAACTATTAATGTTCCATCAGCATTAAGAAACATTCAATAAATTGAGAGTACACAAAAATACTTTTTATTCACTATAAGTTATTAACTAAAGGAATCAAATTAAAAGGAAGTATACTAAAGTGAAATTTAATTCAAGTTAGCTCTTTTATATATATAATGTTAAAGTAATTAGGTTTTTTTTTTTTTTTTCAATTATTTTTTAACTGTCATAAAAGTAAAATATCAAAATTATAAGATTTCATTTTGAATGCACTCCTTTTTAAAAATTTTATTTTACAAAAGATGTGGTGCATCATCAAAAATAAAATGTACGAAATCTCACGTGTCACACACACCGGAAAAGCTTGGGAAACAAGCTGGCACAAAGGAATGGGTTGACCCTATCCACGGAGTGTCACAGATCGCTGCTTTTTGGTGAAAAAGTGCGCAGCGGAGCAAGAACAGACTGAGTGCGAACAAACTCGAATACATTTCGCATGCACTCGCTGATGGTTACTTCCAAAATATGAGTAAAAGAAAAAAAAATCGAACGGAGCAGTTTTCTTAAATGATAGATAACTTCATATGAAACAAATAAATAATCTATTTTAAAAGAGGGGAAGAATAATGCTCATTTTTATATAAACATTTATTCAGTCATGTTTATGTAACTGCTTATTTAAAATAACTGTAATTGTTTCTCTAAAATAGCTATCAATTAAAAGTATGAAATTGCTTACAGTATTTAATATACAATATTTTTTATAATTAGATGTAGAAAATATTGCTAAAATATAATTCTATGAAACATATCTTAAGTACACCTAACTTATACATGTTTTGCACAAATCGATATCTCAATTAACTTAATGAATTTATCGATTTTAATTCTCTTTTAGACTGCAAATGTTATGGAGTTAATATTTTATTATAAACTGGATATTATAAGAACGTAATATAGATTGCCTAATTAGCCTTTATAAAAAATATCGAATTAGTGTTTATTTAATATTGTCAATTTATTAAAATTAAGTCAATTAGGTAATCATCGAAAAGTTCTTTAATTGAAATGAATTGCGTCTGGTTTTGATACAAGCGATTATTTGTTTTACTTTGAAATCAACCAATCAAAACACATTCGATATTTTTAGGCACACTAGATTTCAATGATGTATATTAGCTATTTTTAAAATTCTAAAACTAGCAATATTCTGTTCTCAAATGTGTTTTTAGCATGCTAAATAGAAATTAGCATCCAAATTTACAAGTACATGTACACATTTTTTTCTCATTTTTTTTCACTCTACATAATTTTTATCAACATAGTTTTACTATTATCTGATTCCTCCTTACATGGCTACTTATAGTTATGAAGTGCTAAGCACTGTATTTTATCCTAACTTAAATTCCACACATACAATGTGGCCTTTTATGAAAAGAATGAAGGAACGAGAATTATTTATGTAGACAAAACGTTTCACAAAGTGTAATAAGTATTTCTTTCTTGAAAATTTACTATTTCATGATGCTTCATGACCAGAAAACTAACGTGAAAGAAGTGTAAAACATTTGCATTTGTAATACATAAATTCGATCTATGTTTAATAAATGCTTACAAAATAGCTTCATGCTATAATTCTTAATTATAGTATGAAACGCATATATATAAGCCGCCAAACTGTTTGATTAATCACATATATATCAATGCAACCGATTCATTATTTAAAATAGTGATTCTGAAGATTTATAATAGATAATTATTGATCGAAGGAATGTATAGGTTAGTAGGTTACATAAATGCAGACAGATGTGTCTGGTTCAGTCTACTACTATTACTCAAGAATCAATTCTTTATTTCTAAAGAATGTATTTTTAAATCTTAAGAATGTTCCTTGTGCGTGAAAAAATTATTGTTTTTTTTCATACCTTCAATACGCTAAAGAGAAATTACTGTATCAGTTGCAGTCAAAATATTTTTTTAGAACATTTTTTAATTTCTTTCTACCTCCCACATTAGAAGGAAACAGAAAATTCGGACATGCGTATAAAGCATTTAAGGAAATAAATGAACGTTCTTAGAAGTAAGCAACAGTGCAAGATTTAGAAGCATTTTAAGGAAATTTGATTTAAATTTAAAGACTACTGATGATCCACTGTTTCTTTAGTGAGGCCATGTTATATATATATATATATATATATATATATATATATATATATATATATATATATATATATATATATATATATGCATGCTTCATTATACTTCCCCAAAAATACAGTTTGATTCTTCATTCATCTCGTGAATAATTCATATTGCCATTTTGTCCATCTAAATGAAACGTTTTTACTGGCTCCAGAACTAAGGCGTTACTCTCTCTGGAGAATACGCCTTAGTTTAATTTGTCATGCTATTAACACGCACTTATTTTTATTGCAAATGTGTCTTTTTTGTGTGATCTGCAATTATTGACTTAAATTTGGAGCCCCCATTTGAGATTTGTAAAATATTTTAAAATTCTACAAGTAATTGGAAAAATAAATTGGTAAGAATATGACTTATGTTGAATCTAAAAAGGAATAAATTTGAAAATCTTTATTTGAATTTACTTTTTTCTCTTTTTATTCTTTCTTAGATTATTTTTATTACAATACATACCATAATGCACCAATTTTTTTTAAAAATTATGTACTGAAATGCGTGATCATTTAATCTGCTTAACTTCCGTAGATATGTGCTGCTTTTAGAAAAGAGTTTCAGTTTTATCACTTTCAACCTGACACAATGTATTACTCTCTCGTTTACCAAACGTATACAATGAAAAATTGGGAACAATGTTTTATAGATAATGTAGATAGTATAGATAATTTATATATAACAACTTGAGCCCCCCCTCCCTCTCTACCAAACTGTTTTTGACTAATTGCTCATCAATCAATTTCTATGTTTTTATTGTATAAAATATTATAGAATACATTTTCAATTTATTAATATTCTTAATATTTTCTTTAAGAGGTTCAGTTGTTATGCATAGAATATTTAATTTATTTATGAAGAATAGTTAAAATGTGTAAGCAAAAAATATTATTTAGTTCATAAATTATTTTTCATCGTTGTATACATTTTGCATTAATCACATAGATGATGCTTTTATTTTTAATTGAAGTACTGATATACTTGAATACGTGTTAAAATATATGATAATATACTAAATTTAAAAAACAAATGATGGAAGAAAAGGAAAAAAGGCCCCAAAACATATATCTCTCACTTCAATCTGTGTTAGTAGAGAATCAGAATATTTTTAATAAACACTAATTTTAAATTATTCTTATTAAGAATATTAATTTGTGCTTACTTCGTTTTTTCCTCCATACTCTTAATAAAATAGCACAAAATTTTTCTATTAAAAAATCCACTATGAACTATGAAAGTTTACTTTTACTTTACTCAGAAAACTGAATTACTGCAAATTCCATAATGAAACATACACAGCAACTTTTCTTAACAATGTTTTTCTGCCTGTATCATGGAAAGGAGGGTAAGGGAGAGAAAAATCACTTTAAATCGCGTGACAGGATTTCCCGAAAAGCACAAAACGAAATTCAGGCCTAAAAATGCTAGACTTATATATTCCTACCTGCTAAATCCTTCATCTATTATAACGAGGAATGATCAATCTCTGCTTACCCTAATAATCACAAAATAGAAGACTTTAATATTTTTGATCAGTTATAAAATTTTTATATATGTGTGTGTATAATGATTATACATGTATGTAAATTAATTAAAATTAAATTAAGATTGTTTTTAGTCCATTACTTACCATACTTTGGTCCTTACAATGTGATGTTTATTCTTCATTTATTTTCCCTTTTGTTCCTATGCGCAAAAGATTTGCACTTTAATATTGAAATGAAAAGGTTAGTATAGTCATTGCTTTATGGTCACTTTTGCATTCTAGTGTTCATTTGATAACTATCTACAATTTAAAGCAAATTATGAATCATTGGAAATATGCGCGCTGTAGGTGAATCCACGCACTGCTGAAGTAAAAGCTGAATTGCTAATCATTCAGTAATTAGTTTTGTGCCAAAATAACAAATCTAATAGACTCAAATAAAAATAATTTTTTCTTATATTCTAATATTTCATATCGATCTTGCATCATGTTTATCTTATGACTGCAGACTGTTTTTCGTTTTGGAAAGTTTCTGGTTTCGATGAATATCGCGTTCTGCTTTCTGCGTGCTCATTGGCTGAAGTTGATGGGAGCTTTCTAAGTTTTGTGACACTTAAAAATGGTGCGCCATTTTTAAAAAGTCTTCATGGAAGTTGAATCTCTGTGGAGGATATAAAAAAGATCCAACAGATTTCATTTGTTAAGGTGTTTGCTTTAAGATGCCAAAGTACAACAATAAACTGCAATTCATAAATCTGGGTGTATCTGTTATGAATTTACAGTTTCAACCTGATATATTCATGATGTATTTAAAATATAAATTATTTCACTGAATAGGATTAATTTTGCTTAATATTATTAATTTAGAGGAAAAATATTATATTGTATACAAGTAAATTTTAGAAAATGAATGCATATATGTTTGATATGTAAATGATTATTTAATAAAGATGATGTTCTAGCAAGTAAATAACAAATGATTAAAATTAGAAAAAGAATTTTATAGCCTATCATTTGTAAGCAAGCCTTAAAGAATAAAATTAAATATTTTTTATTTGAACATAAATTTAATTTTACTTCTAGATTTATATTAATAATTTCATCTTTGAAAAGTGTGTATTATGTGCTTATACATTTTTTTGTTAAATGTCATATAAATATTTAATCATTAATTTTATTGTTAATTTTTAATGCAAAGTTATGTGGCAACATTTAAAAATATTTTATTGATGGAATGCGATATACGAAATGAAAAAAAAAATTTTTTTTTGTTAATTAAATAGTATTTGAAGTTTTATTCAGGCCTATAGTTTATTCAACAATGTCTTCTTTTTATTGTTATTACTTACTCGTAAAAATTTTTAAAAATATGAAGTCCTTTAAGATTTATAGAATAGTAACCTCTTTTTTGGGGAATTCCAAAACAAAAGATATTTTATTTATACTTAAGGATGAAACTGAATAGGTATTTATGTCCGTCTCAGTACAAAATAAACTGAAGTTGGTAGCTGAATGATTAATTCTCTAGCCATTAGCTAAGTCTGAGGACTCAACTACCATCTCGGGTGTGGATGTTCGTAGATGCTCGAAGTCTATATTAAACTGTGGTCTAAGATTTCGTGTAAAAAAAAGTGCCCGTACAATTTATCAAGGCAGACAAACAAACCCAAACAAATTATTACCTTATTATTATTATTCATTTTCTACGATTTATTTGTTTGTTTATGGTTATTTTTTTACCACAAAGGTTATTCAACCAATATCTACGATTTAAAATGGATTCTCAATGACTTAAAATATTCAATGGAAAATTTATAGACTTAAAAACTAAATCCAAAATGCTAATTGCTTAGCTATTAATTAGGCACACTAATTCCCCGAAGAGAATATGCTTACGCAATTATTATTTTAATAAGAACTTTTTTTTATCGTGTCAGAATACTTTTAAGCTATGAAATTTTAGAGTGACTTAATTGGTTTTTATAATCAGATTAATTTTATACGTAAGTCAATCATAGTTTCTTTTACATTTAGAGCACAATAATATATTTATGGTAGCATAAATACTAATATAATCACAAATAATTTTTTTATATTATCAAATAAATCATTACAAATGATAAAGTTCATTTTTTAAAAGTTCCAAACACACAAAAAATTTATCTTTTGTACAGTGTGAAAAGAAGTAAATGAATATAAATTCATACTACAAATGAATATATTTATACACTTCAGAGTGTGAATAAATTATCTTCTAAAATCATTGAAACTGATTCTGCCAACTTAATAGAAAAACCATTACAAAGTTTTTTTGCTAAACATTCAGATCCACGTTAATTGAAACAAAATTTGAAAAAGGAGTATTCATTCACTTGAATAAGGCTGTTTCGTTAAAAGCAAAGAACTCAGCTAAGGAACAAGTTCTGCCTTACAAATTGAAAACAAGATAACCTTTAATTGACCTTCAAATCTTCAAGATAACTTTACTTTGACCCTGGATCTGTAACGTTCCTTATATTACTCATACACAGGGTTTGATTACCTGTAACAAGTCCTGAAACCCAAGTCCAATTGCTATTGAGACTGCTCAAGATTACAGGTGGCATTTAAAAGCTTCATATGCGAAATTTGAGGTCGTAAATAAAATTGTTAAGATATAAATTTATATACCTTAAAGGAAAAAGTTAATATACATAAATTCATTCCTTAATAGTTTTTGTTCAGGCTACATAATATGAACATTTCACTCTTCCGAATTTCTTTTTCCGATTTTAAGGATTCATACACATTTGAAAATTGTTGAAAAATGGCCGAATTTTTTTGGATACATTTTTCCAACCTATAATTTTAAAATAATTTATTTTATAAATAAAAGCATGCAGATTGAATAAAATATTCTAATGAAATTTCACTCCGTTACTTTTTTTCCGAAAGGAACAAGACAGTTTTATACTCAGTTGTTCAACAATAGTTCTAAGAAATGTTTGTCCGAAATTTAGTGAACTAAAATATAGCTGATTTCTCTCTTGAAATCTCATGCGAAATGTTTTTTCTTCTCATGATACTTTAAAAACAAGAAGTAAATTGACTATTGAATTTTCGTTTTTTATTCAGTATTTTCGAAAATTTAGAATTTGGTTCACCTAATTGATTCTAATGCATCATTTTACAGGAACTTTTTCTCTCGGCCTAATCATGCGTAGTTTATTAATATATTAAATATAAAATCAAGTTAAAATAATATGTTAAAATGTGTTGAACTAATCAGAAATATTGTTCAAAAATCTACATGCAGACCATGAATCCAATAATTACCAAAAATTGTGTTCCAAAATCATTTAAATCTACACAAATGATTTAGACCTATAGCAGATGCTTCCCGAACACTCTCGATTTTACCAACTATGCGTTTATCCCTAACTTGATCATATACACTCAATAATAATTTTAATTATCAGTTACAAACTAAAATAGTGAAAAATCTCTTTCTTGAGAACACATTTTCTTACGCCTTTCTCATTTCCATTTATTTTTTATAATATTTTTTCCCATCTTTTTAATTTTATTGTTGAATAATTTCAACCATAGTTTTTATTTAAGAATTGTAAATCCTTCGAATTGTGCATAACTAATTGCACTGTTTGAAATAAATAATGAAATGATATGAAATGTGAAATAAATAATGGTTGAAATAACGAATTTTTTTAACCAACTGGCGTGAAATTTTTCCCGCCTAGCCTAATACTTCTTACAAATATGAATCAAAATGCAATCAATAGCTTCAAGGGAAAATATCGTAACGTACATTTGCAAAGTGTGATTTTAGCCTTATAAAACTTACACTCTAGGTATCAATTTATGTAATCTATGTTTGGAATGATATAGACAAAAATAATATCTAGTTTATCTTGAGATGCGTACTAAAGAAACCATCGTAACAGAAGAAAGGTGAAAACATTTTCTTAAAGACTTGTGTGAAGATGAGTAACTCATCCGTGAACTTCGACAAAGACTCCCACTATGGCACAAATGTCGTATAAACCAGGATGCCAAATTCTGGTGGTTAATGGTGGTGGTTCCACAAACATGGTGGTTTTTGGTGGATTTTCTTATGTTTTTGGCAACCTGGTTTTTATTATGTCATAGATATGGAGCCCAATAAATATTATGCAGAAAATTCTATTTTGGCAACCCTAGTATTAACGTCATCACTCACACAATACATCATCTTGGCAAAATTTTTTCATCGCCAATTAATTCAGAATTAGGAATCCTTTATTATACAGCATCTTTGCTCCCACTATTGTCCAAAATTTCCTTTTTGAATGTGGATTGAGATGTAATTTGCAAATAAGAAGTATCGAATGAACAAATGACTAAGAACATAAACAGGGAACAGATGCCGTATAATCCAGAATGCCAAATTCTGAGTTTGATGATTTTTTTTTGGCAGATTTTCTTATGTATGCGACAACCTGGTTTCTATTACGTCATTCATCTGAAGACCTATAAGAATTATGGAGAAAATTCTATTTTGGTAACCCTAGTATTTATACGTCATCTCGCATGTCAAAATACGTTATCTTGACACCATTTCTTCATCGCCAAAAAAGCTTAGAATTTAACATCCTGGATCTGTGGCGCAATCAGAATGAAAAATAATTTTCAGATATCAGATAAGAAGAAAACGACGTGGTGCTGAGACTGACTTCAAAACAAGTAAATTAACGTATAATAAGATAGATAGAATTTGAAAAAACAACAGTAAAACGCTTTGCTACGTTGAAAAAAATCGAAAAATGTGTTTTTAATAAAGAACTTTTGAATAAAAAAATGAAAACAAATATAAATGATTGTTTTTTACTGATTTTCGATTAACAAAATGAAATTAAGAAACTTTTAGGTATGAGAATGTTTTGGCATATTTTTTAAATTTAATATTTACTTCTCTAATTTTTATGAACTTTTAATTTTCCAAAAAACTTAGCCAGTTTTTGTGAATTCGTAAAAACGAGAGTCTAGTATAGGAAAATCTGCATGCAAGATCATACAAGAACACAAGGTTTGAAAATGCAGTCGAGATGCAGGACAAAACTACAAAGCTCGAAATTGAAATATGTTAACAGGACAAAAATAATAACGATTTATATGCAAAGATGTTTCACAATATTTTATTTCACAAGAAAGTCTTAAAACGGGTGTTCAAATTTGCTCCCAAGTAAGACCTTTCGCAAAGATGCCTGGTGTGTTGTCCATAACTCCACTAATAGCGATGATTACTGCTATCAAATACTTTCTTGATTTGGAGAGATGTTTCAAAAAATAAAAATATGTCTTGAATAAGATTTTCAAAATTTGATTTTAAAATTAATATGGATTCGTTTTCTATCGGGCATTATATCCACTTGGGTTGCGCATGCGACTATATGTTCTAATGTGATTCTTGTAAGTTTTGTTCTCCTGACTTGCAAGTAGAGTTTTTCATAGGTTTGAATCACCTTGCATGTATTTTTGAGTATCATAATATGATATTCAGAATTTCAAATGTTCACACCTGGTTTACGCAAAGAAAGGTGAAAAAGGTACTCTAGGACCTCGAAGGAGAGGTGTTCTAAAATATCTGTCAGGATAACTTTAAGTTAATATTACTTCAACAGTCGCTTATAGGTGTGTAAAAATGTCTTACATGAAGTACTACCATTACATGACAGGCTTAAGATGCCCTTACCGAATGCTGAGTGAATTCTAAATTCGCACTGATTGCTGTTGCTAGTTAAATTAGGACTAAGTTGACAGCTGAAAGGTTAGTGTTTTTGTCTTCCATTAACTGATGAGTATTCAGTTTCCATCTCGCACAAAGCAGTTTGCAGTGCCTCTGAAACAACATTAGATTGCAGATTTCAATTGAGTTAGCCCTCGTATGGAAAATGTGACCTTAGACTGACAAACCAATGAAATCAAATTATATAGAAGCTCATGAATAAATGCTTATTTAATCCAGATATGGATTTTTCTTGATCGTTTTCTGGTTTTATTTACATAATATCTGTCTTTGGAGGCCAATTTTTTAAATAACAGACATACTTGGAATATTTTTTCATTCTAAAATACAAAAATATATGTCAGAAAATTGCTCCAGTGAAAAAAATTCAATTCATAAACGTAAAATTGTGTGTAAATTATAATAAAACTACAAACTGAAGTAAGTTATGTAATTAAGAATAATGTAGTTATTTTAGGATTTCAATGTGCTTTCGGTTTTCTTATCAATAACAGATGAGATTGAAAAAAAATTTAATGTTGCAGAAAAAGTAAAGTAATTACTTATAAGAGTTTAGGTATAGAGGTTAAAACACACGCACACACACACACACACACATACACACATACACACACACACACACACATACACACACATACACACACACACATACACACACATACACACACACACATACACACACATACACACACACACATACACACACATACACACACACACATACACACACACACATACACACACACACATACTCTCTCTCTCTCTCTCTCTTTCTCTCTCTCTCTCTCTCCAGTGAATTTTATTCAAAAATTGGGCAAAGAAATGCACATGTTAAAATACAACATTCGATTTATGTATTAATGCGCAGCCAGTAATTTGTATTTAAAATTTAAAAATATGTCAGGTGAATTTTCTTGAACCAGTTGAGGGTGCTGAAATCATCTATGTGTTTTCAGGGTCATATGCTCTGCATCGCAACCAGCTCATGAAAAACTGTCTTCTAAATATGGGATAAAGGGAGAGAAATTCGATAAAATGCTAGAAGTATTTTAAATTATTTTTTAGCTGTAGAAGAACGTAGTGTAAAAATATATTTCTAACAGAATTATTTTATCAAAGTTTTAGTGTCAAGAATTCAATTGCCATCGAATGGCAACAAGAACAACAGAATGGGAATTAACCTCCAGTTACCATGAAAATATGTATGAAAATTCTGAACTTTCGAATTTAATGTGAAATTTTATGTTCTGACTTCATGAATAACTTTAAATAGTTCTTATGTTTCTCTGTATTATTGAGGATATCGGAATAAATATTTTTCAGCCTAACTGGCATATTTTCTTAGAAAGGCTTACAAATTCTAACTTATTTTAGAAAATGTAGCTTTTTGGAAGTTCTCGGTGAAAAATTTGAAAGTGAAGATAATGATTCTACTGAAAAGATAGAATTCTGCTACAGATTTAGACTTCGTAGATTATATAGGTGTGAAATGAATTTTTTGTGTAGCATCGAGTATTATAAAGGAAATGATAAACTAATATTTTTTCCCATGATTCATGTGATGAAAAAGATTTTGAAACAATAACTTTTTAATAGAAGAAAATTTAGGCATTGAGTTTAACAGCTTTTATCTTAAATATAAAAAATAAAATAAACTTAATAAAAATTCAAATTTTTAGGACTGGCGTATGCAAGGCATTAGTCTGAAGACTTAAAAGAAATTATCTACAAATATTGCAATTATTAATTTAGAATCCTATTAATTAATGAAATGTTTAAAAATTTATTGTCCTTGAGGATTTTAAGTAACTATAAATGTTTGGTTTTGTCTTTTTTTTTTGGTCTTTATATAAGAAATCGTGGCATTAGCAAAATGAACTTCAACGCTATTCTCAGACATTCGATGGTGAATATCCTGAGTACAGTTGTGATGTAGATGAAATGTTATCTGTTGTTATGGATAATTTAAACCCCCCTAAGTAGAATTGTAATGAAGTGGCGTAGTCATGACATGAGCTGAAATGGAATGAAAGAAAGAAACACTTTATAATAATAAAAAATAAAACTATATTATAATACTGTTTCAGGTTTAATTTTTTGATAACATGCAAAATCAGACAAATGAATTTCTTTAACCGTGAATTATTGTAAATGAAGAAATAAACTTTAGTTTTTGTATGCTATGTAACCGAAAAAGTTTCAACCGAAACTTACTTCCTTATCTTTTGTTTAATTCATACTTATGCAATGTTTTACCCTGCATTTGACACTATCTTAATATGCATTTAATCTGGTTTCAAATGATTATGAAATCACTCAGAAATGTTTTGAATATCTTTCATCAAATTCATTCAAAATTATTTAAAAGTATGCGCTGAAAAAACTTATACTCTTTTTATTTCTTTCAATGTTTCAAAGAAATATGGCAACGATTCAACTTACTTTTTACTAATGAACTATTTTATGGATTATACATAATATGTTGTGTGACAGTTAAAATCTAGAACAGGAGGATATCATTCATCGACAAGCGAAGAATTTTCAGCAAACTTTCGTAATATTGTTATTTCAAAAAACGCAAATTACAAATTTTTACAAGAAAGCTTTCTTTTTTATACATGCATTAATATTTAAGGAGGTTAAATTGGTTTTGGCTTATTTTGTAGCCTTATACCTTTTTGCACACAAAGGTTGTTCAACAAGGATCTATGGTTTAAAAGTAGTTTCCTGACCATTATGAAATCACTGCTCATGGGGTTTTAAGAATCATACCCATGAGTTTTTGAACAGAGAAAAAAAAAAAAAAAAAAAAAAGATTTATCTTGGTAATTTAATTTTCCAAAGGAATTTAATTCGCAAGAGAAACTTTACTCTTGCATTATTCTCCTCGGCAATCAGATTCAGGAGTATATATTCTACTATCTACATCTATACAAATGATCAAAGAAGAATGCACAGATATCCATACTTATGAGTAACAAACATTATAGGAAAACAGATACATTAAAAGAAATTATTGACAATATTTAATTTCAGTGCGCATCTAGTATATTCCTTACGGATCAAAACGCATTATAGCATTCTATTTACATTTTTCGCATGGGATCTCAACATGGCGTCATTACCTTCTCAGTTGATGAAGAGGGTTACATTATTATTATTTTGCTGATCGCTAGGATTTCCAACAAGCTATCTATTCAGTTGACTGTCAGTCAGATGTTAAAAAGTAATATATATTCAATGTGGCTGTAAGCTTACAAAAGTGATAGGATTAATTGTATGTTGTAAGGTTCTTTTGCTTTAAGCATATGCTGTCTGGGGAGCATGAAAAAAAATGGCTCTGTACTGAACTTTTTTTTTTTTTTTTACGAATGTGTTCATTTTGTGCTATCTAGGTCTTCAGTACTTCTCCCTAATACCCCCGCTTTTGCTAATCGCCGTAACGAGAAAGAAAAAAAGTGTAAATTATTATTATTAATATTTTATTTGCATCATGTATTGTTTAAAATTGCTTACATTTTCGGAAACAACTAAAAAATTACAGAAGCATTTTATTTACATTTTATAAACTAAGCAATTATCACTTGATGAAATTTATTTAAATGCCCATGTTTATTTCTGGCGGAAACTGTTTATCAATCGCATCGGTGATCGATTGGGTCAATATAATGTAATAGTACTTTTTTTTTCAATAAGGCAAAACTAAATTTTTTTGTATTTGACTGTCTCTTGCCTTAGGTGATTTGGGAGCGTTATGCTCCTTTCAACTGACAAATTTTTCACCAAGCAATCTTTTGCACCCACTAGCCTTAACTTTGTGTATCATTTAGCTTATTTACCATTGTTAATCACTTTTTAGTCAATTTTTGCCCCCCCCTGAAAAAAAATTGATTTAGAATATATTAAATTTGAAATTAAAATTTGGGCCAATAAAATCATTGTATCTACGTTATATAATTTTCGCTTCTCCGTAAAAAACCATGCTATTTCTTTAGGATCAAAAGGGGGGATTATAATGGAAAAGTACCAACATTTCTGATTTGACTTGATATTAGAGAACGTAGCGACACAGTAGATTCAGACGACTTCCCATGGAACCAGCAAAGTGGAACACAGCACTTGCCGCTGTGAGTAAGTGGGAAGGGGTCAACATTCTCGCTCACTGGCTTGCTAGAGCTCCACATTAATCTGTGACGTCCAGAGACGAACGGGGATGTAGAGAGAAGGGTGCCAGCTCAAATGTGACCTAATCACCTGCCCATGATTCAAAATGACGAGGTGCTTGATGATAGGCGAGTATTATAAGCCCGTTAAAAAGAGTCGAGAGTCTATTTGTTGTATAATTTTTCTGAAGTCAAACATGTTCAATACATATATTTAGTTTTTATATAAGGCGTATACCTTTAGGCATATATCTTTTTTGTTGTAAGTGGAGGTGGGCAATTTAAAATTGCTATTTTCCCCATATACAAAAGTTATCCAAAAATATGTTCCAATCATAGCTTTTAGATTCTCAGCAACGTGTTTTGATCCTGTGTAGTCCTCGGCAATTGAAGACAATAATACTTTTTACAGGTTTTCGTATCTGCATCAATGGTACATGGAACTTCCAATTCAGTAGGAGTTGAACATAATTTGTTCAGCGTACATGCAAATCAGACTAACCTTTCGTTGCATAAAATCTAATGAAAAAAGATCACCTGAAGTCATTTATTACTTTTCAAGTACGTCGACGTAGAAAAAATTTACTATGATATCTGCACACCATCAAAGACGTCTTAAGTTTCATCTAAATTCCTGATGAGTTGAACCATTTTGAAAAAGAAAACAAGATGGCGCTGTAAATTTGAATTTTCTTTAAATATTTTTAATCACTCTATTTAACTTCTGAATACTGGGGAATCGTCCTAGTATAGAAAGATTCTTTCTAAAGAATGCCGACTTATCTATCACAAGGATTCCAAGAAGGTCTGAGAGTCAACAATTAAGCAGCAGATAAAATTATGTAATTGAAATCGGGGGTTGCCTGGTAGGAACAAGTGTCATTTTCACTATAGGAATGTCATGAGTTGATTCCCGGTTATATGAAGATCCTATCTGTACACTGAAAGTGGCTGTGGCATGTTAAATAGGTCGTGGTCGCAGTGTCTTTCGAGTGAAATGATACCTCTGGGGTTGACTGGTCAAGTCTTGGGTATGGTATCTTTTGCTTAGTCCTTGCTTTTAAATTAAAAAGACTCAACCACACACACCTGCAAAGATTTTCATAGACTGAATTGATTCGTAAAAATGTTTTCTTTCATCAATGTAAGCTATGGATATATAATAAATCTCCAAAATTAATCACCATTTCTTACCTACCTACCTTTACCATGAAAGTAAATTCCTAGAATTTGAGTTTGAAAATTTAAACACTATTGGAGGTCAAGAGAGAGTTTCAAGAATATTTTTGTATAACTAATTCCTCGGTATTACAGCCCTGTTGGATCCCAAAGCATGGCTTTCCAATTTGTTATTTTCAAGCTGCTGATATCCTTTCAAAACTTTTCGCGAGCCATCTTTTCCTTAGTCTTCCTCACTTTCTTTAACTTTGACAATGACCTTTAAGTTTTTTTTTTTTTTTTTTGCCAGCTTGTCATTCATTTTCTCCACGTATCACAAGCATTGCCTTCTTTCTGATTTCCTATTAGTTTGTAAAATCTTTTTATTTACATAGTTTTTTTTTAAATTTTATTGTTATCTATAGTTACATAAGCAAAGCAAATTCTTCCATCAAGAATATTATCTCTCTCATCTGTATTGAAAACGACATGGTCGAGATTACTATTTCTATCTTCATGTAAAATAAAAATGGAAGAAAGGTTATCAAATAGATATAGCAGAGTAGCAAATGGAAAGTTGTCCACTTACAAAAATATGGGGGGGAACACTGTCTGACACTTTTATATCAATTTCAATGGCAATAGTGGGCATGACACAGAATAAAGAATGAATCATATAGTTCGTAACGTAAGACTCAATTCAATTTTCAGGAGTAATCTAATTTGAACTTTTTTTGATCGGTTTGCAATTGATTTTTTCTTAAATTACCTTCATTAAATTGAATAAATGCAAAAAATTGTTAGTTTGTCTTGTTTAGCTAGATTTTAGTAGAATGTTTAGCATTCTGATCTTAGATTCAACAGTTTGAGGATTCGATTCCCATTTCCATATCTGCTGACGTAGGTTGTAAATTATTGTAAATTGTACAATCTAATTTACCATCGCATGCAAAAAAATGATTGTTGAGTGATGAACAAACCGGTCCCTTTTTGTTCACGAGACCTAAATAAATAGGACTTACTGCTTAGAGACACTCCACTTGGGGTGGAGTGATTCAATTCATGAGCAGCTGAACTGACATCTCCACGAGAAAATATTCTCTATTGTGAACGAATATAATATACTGTCAGAACATTATGCTAAATTTCATATGAATACTTCATTTGCCTAACAAATTTACCGCATAAATAAATTGAAAAATTGATAAAAATAATAGATATTTTTTTACTAACATTATATTTATATGTGTTTTTAGTGGTGTTAATGTTTATTATACGAGAGAAATTTGTTCTGAATATGTAGAATTATATGCTATATACCATTTTGATATCATAATTTTGAGAAATTCAGAAATGGCGTTTGGCAACTGAAGCGTTTATATAATGCAAGAGGTTATTTTTAAAATAATATAATAATATTTAATCATATTATAAAAGTATAATGATTAAGTATGCTATAAAACATTCTATTTAATTCACTTTTGCTTTTCTAAACCTATACACTTTTGACCTGAACTGTAGTTAACCTTCTCTTTGATATCGACCAACATTCGTGTTCTTCTGTTCTTCGTTGGATTCGAATTTAGACTCCCCAGAAAGGAAAGCAAATTATATGCTATATACCATATTTAATATAAAAAATCTATGCAACAAAACACTCTTAATCAAGAATAGTGCAAATTAAATAAAATAAGAAAGAGAGAAATATTTAAATTTCTCTGATCGAGCACAACTGATATAAGCCTTTATTTGTAAACACAAAAAATTATATATATATATATATATATATATATATATATATATATATATATATATATATATATATATATATATATATATATATATATATATATATATATATATATATAGTGCTGAAAAAAGAAGCAGAAGGACACTATGATTTTTTCAAATAAGTGAAGAAATTTGAATTTTTAAAAAATAATTTCATTACAGAACTTTCAAAAACTTATTTACAATCAGATAACTATATATGTAACATGAAATGAAAAACTATTTGCTTATTACAATTAAAAATTAATTTCTTTCACATCATACTTGCTACTTCAGTGACTCTGTTTTCCATTGAATCATATGTCTTGAATTTTGATTTGACATAAATTGTCCGAAACACATTTCAAAGATTCCTATTGCTTGCCTCTGCCGTAATCACGTCGAACAGTGACTGACCATATATTTTAAACTATATTGAGATCTGTATTTTTAGCAGGCTATGACGAAACCATTATTTTCTTTAAACAAATTTTTAATGCCATTGGCCTTGTGAATGGATGCTTCATATTATTGAAAGATCCTATCTTTGTAGGATCTATCCTATCTTATATAGATCGTATCCTATCTTTGTAGGTAGTTGTAAAGTGTTCTTCCAGTTACATGTGTGCAGGTGGGTCTTGCGCTTTTCCAGTGCTTCTACGCGTTTTCTAAAGTTCTTTACAGATCTTTCCTTATTTATGTAGAGTGACTTTTTTTAAGTATGCCAATCTTTGCTTTCCTCTGACTCTTTAGATTTTTCAAGAAGTTAGAAACAGCGCTTAGACAGATGTGTAGGTGTTTTGTAATTTCTCTTACACTTTTTCCCACACGCCACAATTTGGCCTTTTTGAAATTCACTTACAGGTTTCCCCCTAAGTATTTTAACTGTCCAAAAATTTAAAAAAATATATCTTTTGAAAGAAACACATTTTAAAAGAACAAGGTTTTCAACATATTAAACTGCTGCAGATTCCAAAATAAGAATATTTTCTCAGGTTTCCTTCTACTTTTTTCACAGAATAATAATTCGTAAGTACAATTTCATAATATTTTCTTAATGTTAAACTAATTCACTGAAGATAAAAAAAAAGAAAAAAAAATTTGTTTAATAAAATAAAAAAGAAAAATAACATTAATTGCGCTAAAAAAAGCATAATTTATAAAATATGAGTGTTCTTTCTACTTTTTCCAGCAGTATATATATATATATATATATATATATATATATATATATATATATATATATATATATATATATATATATATATATATATATATATATATATATATATATATATATAATGCGTGACTGCTCTTAGCCCTTTGCAATATTCAGCTCTATAATGAACGAAGTGATGCCACCTGATATATTGGGGCACCCAATGGATGCGCCCGAAAGTGAAGGGATAAAGAAAGACCAACACAAAGACCTTCATGCCGGAACAGGATTCGACTCCGCGACCAACTGCTTCGAAGTAGTGGACACTAATCTCTCTCCGCCATCTGTCAGCGAGAAATATATATTCTGTAGCATATTTCCCTTAAAAAAATTACTAATAAAAAAATTAAGAAAAATGCTGAAATGTAGAACTATATTAGTAATAAACAGCAGTTCTACGGACAACAGCCTCTCCTAAAACAATCGGATTATCAGTCGCAAAAGTATGTAAAATTCCAGAGAAATTATGCAAATCAAAGGTGAAGGAAGCAAATACGAGCTCACGAGATCTTTCCCTGGCGTCGGCGAATTAGCAGGATTTAATTCTTCTCCTACACGCATTAGATAACATTATCTGTAATTGTCACATGCGTATCTGACAACCAGTTTAGTTGTTGACGGCGATTTCAGCCGGCACAGGAAACCGGTCGAGATAAATCAATCTCGCAGCGTTATTGACAGCGGTTGGAAATGGCGGAGGAAAACCCGATGCGCGAACAGAAATGTGGCAGGAAAAAATAAATTTTAAATTGAAATAAAGAAACTAATCTATTGTTTTGCAACACCGTGTCAGCTGTTGCTGCAAATATTAAATATATGTTAAACATATAATGGATAAAATAAACTAATATGAAATTACTATAAGGATAAATATAATAGTAAATATATCAAGCAACTTAAATTTTCCTTAAAATTTATTTTCACTTTTGTAAAAAAAAAATACAGTATTACTAGTAATCCGTTATTTACCATGATACCTAGATTTCGACCTTTTCTTGGAAAAATAAAAATATTAATTATTTTAAAATGAGATTCACTATTGTATAGCTCTATTCGAAACATTGCCATCACGAGGAAGGAATTCTTACATATACATCAGATTTAAAAAATCGAAAGAAATGTAAAAAACGTGCTTTCAAACTCTCTTCAATTCCTAAATCATTAAATAACGAAGTTGGGACTTCTTTCATCCCCAATTCATTGGTGAAGACGGGATTTATTTTCATTCCAATGTATTTATGATCGACGACGTATTGGAAAAACCGAAAACACATTTGCTGTAAAAACAATATTTAAAAGGAAATGAGTAAATTTCGTCATTTTTAAGGATATTGTGGGAATTTAAAAAGGAATAGAAATGGAATGACGTAAAAGTTTCTCCCCTTTTACTTTAGTTGTTATGTATAGATTACAATTTTAAAAGAAGGCACAGCACTCACCGCCATTCTTAAAACGAGCAGAAGTCCGGAACGATGTGCATCAACGCATAAGAAATTTTCAATTGAATCAATTAAAAACAATGTAATCGAAATTTCGAAATGAAGCCTATAAAGAAGAACATCGTGATATGTTTTCAGTCCACTCGGGGCAACTATTCTTAATTGAATCCGAGACAAACATTCGACCGAATTATTTGCTTAATAAGATATTGTTATGCAAATAAGTCTGAATCAGGAACACAAGGATTTTATTCTTACCTTTATCGCAACAAGACAAGGATTTTATTTGTATAAATAAGCTTATTGCAAAGTGAAAAATTAAAAATAGATTGTTTTCAAATGTATTTCTCATATAAGTTTAATTTGTTTCTTCTTTCATGCAATTGCTCTCACACAAATTCATCAAACATTTTTCTTACAAATTACAATGCCCAACATTAAAAAAGCAAAACCAAGAAGGAGTGACCAGAAAATTATGCAAATTTTAGGGTAGAGCATCTTACCGTGTTATCATAATGATGTGAAATGCGCAGCTCTCCAGCGCACGTAGGATAGGGTATAAGGCGAGGAACAGCAGAGTGCGTAATATTTGCGCTGTTATTGCTGATTGGAAAACATTCGTTGAAAGTTTGTTCTTGTCGCAAAGGATGGTTGTTAGTGTTGAGAATGCCAGGCTATAGTCGACGGAGTCAATTCCAGCAGACAGACGAGTTTATGAGGAGCATGGTGATCGGAATAAGAAGGAAAGGTTGGTCCTTATGGCAAATCGCAGCTGACACATACCTAGACGCGTCCACTGTGCACCAGCTAGTACGAAGATGATAGGAACAAGGAACTGTGGAACGTTTGCGGGAGTGCCAGTGCAGCTACAGTGATGTCAGCATGCGTGTATCAACGCGTCCGACGCAAGGTGGTGGTGGCCTCACAAAACACGTCTTCCATATCGAGCAGCTGCTAGTGGTCTGCGCTTATAACGTCCATTCAGAAGACTGCCACTGACCCCACAGCACAGACGCCAACATCTGGAATGGTGCCAGATTAGAGCGATCTGTGTGACGGAGTGGCACAGGATCGTCTTCTCAGATGAGTCACGATTTTGTTTTTTCAGTGTTAGTCGCCATGTATGATTGTGGCGTCGACGTGCAGACAGGTAGAATCCTGCATCAATTGGGGAACGTTTCCCCACGCGACAACGCCGCATCCTGGTTTTGGAGCGCCTTTACTCATGATTCCAGGTCACCTCTAGTTCGTATCCACGACATTATGACTGCCCAATGTTACGCGGATGATCTCCTGCGGCCCGTTACACTCCCCTACCTTCAGGGAGTGATTAATACCCTTCATCAGCAGGATAACGGAAAGAGACCGGGATGGTCCTAGGGTTGTGATCCTGGGGAGGAATTATGCTGAACGGGAGGACTGTCCTCCACTTTTTCGACAGGTCTGTAACCGGAGATCGCTATTGTAAAGAGGTGGTCCTTTCTCTTGTATATCTGTTCCCAGGTGCCTTTGGAGCAGACTTAGTTTCTTATGGCTGATAATGCGCATTCACACCAGACTCCTGCTGTTCACCAATGTTCTGGAAAGTAAAGATATCTCTTTAATGGATTGGGCAGTGCGCTCCTCTGGAACATGCCTGAGATGCTTTGGGGCCTCGAATACATCCTCCGGAAAACTTCAACAATCAGAAGAGATGCTGATGGTAGACTAGGTACTCTTATCTTAATAACTGTTTGACAATCTGCTACTGAGTATGAAGAGACGGCGAGAAGCAACCATTGCAGTAGAAGATGGACATTTCTCAATTCTAAAGGACATCTACTTACTCTTCCTCAAGAACAGACTATCATGTCAACGATATTATGAATTCAATAAAGTTTTTTTGTATTTGATTCAATATTATATTCATTTTTGTGCTTTCGTGGTCATTTAAATTTAAAGTGCTACCTCCCGCAGCCCATCTTGTATTGTAGTCAGCATGCCTTTCTGCGTATAGGAAGGATCCTGTGTTCGAATCCCTGTTCGGGCATGGATGTACTTTTTCTTTCTCCCATCTTTGTCCTTTCCTTGTATAAATAGGTTGTGAATGTTTGCCTACCCTATAAACGATACTTACGACATGTGTGTTCTGAGGAAGTTGGACTTCACACCAAATGACGGTTCAGTTGGAAAAGTGGAGAAACGCATTCCATACTGCTAGCCTAGCTGTTACAAGACAACTACATCAGCAACATACCATCTCCCATTTCTGAGTTTCATATCACTTGTCTAATTTCTCGGGGAGTTGTGAAAAAAACCAATTGTTTCAATTTTCTATGCAACAATACAGCTTTGCTTGATTTGACTAATAATTTGGATATCAACTGTTTTTGGATTCGATTCCTACATTGAGAATACAGTGTTCTCTCACCACTTCGCGCTTCATGTTTTGCGGCTTCAGAGCTTCGCGGGTTTTTCCAAAATATTCATCAAAAAATAAAAATGAAAAAATACATCCATGTCGGCAGCCACGTTGCGGAATGGAGCGCTGTCTCCTGTTGCTGCGCGAGAGAGAAGCATGTCAGACACAAAGAGAACAGTTGACTCAGAATACATACCACGGCCTCTCATAAAGGTGCGTGATTGGTTTCCATCGACCCATGAAAATGCATGGTGTGATGTGAGGCTGGCTCACATCATGAAGAATGAATGATTTGTCGACATGATAAAAGAAGTCATCAGCGCCCTTATTAAAAGGCGTGGCCTTATCCTGAGAAATCTGCAACAATTGTGTAACATAGCCAGAGCGGTGCAACAAGACATTGATGACAGTATGGTTCAAGCTGAAAGGACTCCTACCGGGAAGTCACTAGCGACAGAGAAGTGCATTTGCACTATGTACGTGCTCATGCTGGCACTTTCGGAAACGAAAGAGAAGATGAACTGGCCAAAGAGGCTACGAATTTGCCAGAGCCAACGCTGTACCTGTCACGGCAAAGGTCGCACCTAATTAAGGTGTTGCGTAAAGAAGCACTGCGTGTATGGCAGCTAAGATGGGAAAGAGAAGAAGTCGGTTGCCAGACCTCCAGAATCTTCGAAACAATCTCTGAGAAAAGAGTTTTTGGAAATGCTATCGCGTTGCCCAAATAGTGACAGGACACGGACGTGCTCCGGAATACCTTCATAAACGAGAGTATCCGATAAGTGAGTTATGTCGTTCGTGTAGTGTGGTGGAGGACTGTCTCCGTGCTGTCTTGTACCAGGACCTCGGATGAAAGGAGCAAGCAAAAGCGATAGCTTGAGTACCATCTTGGACCGGCGCAATTGGTCTATCTTGAAAAAGATAATGTCCATTGCGTCGGATGACTTTCTAATGATGGAATACCAGCGTGTCACCGACGATGGTCCGGTCGAGAACTGGGACATAGAGGAATAGTATAGGATTTGACGGTTCGTTAAGGTGAGGTAGCACAAATCTTCCACGAGATGTACTGTGTGCCAGTATAAGAGTGGGTGCCGGTTATACTTCTCGCCTCATCAAAGTATGATTCTGTGGCTTATCTACCAAGGCAGGTGGTGGCTGTTGGGCGGTAGATTTGAGTTCAAAATCTTCGATTTACAAGATATCAAAATTAGTTATAGAAGCCTCAGCTTCTGGCACTAACCCTCGCAAACTCGATTCCCTTCTGTTGAGTTCAGTTATTGCATTGATGGGGTTATGTCCTTATACAAAGGGGTTTTGAAGGAAAACAAAAAGCATTGACGAAACAACTACCAATCAGCATGTTTCTCCTAAATAGCATAAGGATTAGGACCTAATAGCATTAAAGACCCCGGCCCTACCGTCAGCGCCTCCAGCAGAAGAGTCTCTTGGAGTAAGCCTAAGCTTTCTACGAGTCAAGTGAGAGCCTCTTCTCCGCCACCAACACAAGACTCTTCGCCTCTCTCATACGAGGGTTGCTATTTATATTTCTGGCCTAATAATGAAAAAACAAATATGTAGGATCGAAATTGGTTTTATTGTTTTTCAAAATATTCTCCATGATGATCAATACACTTTTGCATGCGTTTGAACCAATTTTCAAAGCACTTTTTCCAGTCTGATTGAGGTAACTCCAAAACATGCGTTTTGAATGCATCAACCGCTTCTTCGTGGGTCGAAAATCGTTGTCCACGTAATTTATTTTTGATGTGTGGGAATAAGAAGAAGTCATTGGGTGCCAAATCAGGGCTGTACGGCGGATGACCCATCAGTTCGATCTTTCGCTCCGTCAGAAATGCCTTTGTTTGAGTCGACGTGTGAGAGCTCGCATTGTCATGATGAAGAATGATTCGCCTGTTCTTCTGCTTTTTTCGAATTTCTCCGATGACTTCTGGCAAACAAATGGTCGTGTACCATTCAGAATTGACCGTCCTGCGTTGCTCTAACGCCACTGTTGCCACATGACCGTTAATGCCGAAGAAACAGGCAATCATTTGTTTCGATGTGCTTCTTCCTCGAACAACTTTTGTTGGTTTTGCCTCGTCTTGGAAGACCCATACAGTTGATTGCTGTTTTGTTTCCGGCTCATATGCATAGATCCATGATTCGTCACCTGTGTAGATGTTATACACAGCCTTTGATGTACCTTGAATGTATTTTTCCAACATTTCCTTGCACCAATCGACACGAGCCTTTTTTTGAGTGTTTGTCAGATTATGCGGGATCCAACGCGAACAAATTTTTTTACGCTCAAATGTTCATGTAATATTTTATTGATGCTAGTCATACTAATGTCCAAAGACGCCTCTATCTCACGGTATGTCACATGATGATCTTGCTTTATCAGTTCACGCACAGCATTGATCTTTTCTGGCACAACAACGGATTTTGGACGACCTGCACGGGATTCGTTCTGGATCGAACATCGACCACGATTAAATTCGTTATACCAATTTTTTACAGTGCTGTAGGATGGCGCTTTATCGCTGTATAAAGAATTAAGTTCATCGAAGCACTCTTGTCTTGACAATCCACGTCGAAAGTTATGAAAAATAATGGCACGAAAATGTTCACGATTCAATTCCATTTTTTGACAGAGAAGAACTTTTCAATTTACTGTCAACAACACAAATAAAGCTATAATGGTAAATTGTCTGCTGAATTTATGTTTAAAAATATCAAACTTTCGATTAAAATCGTCTTCGGTCGCCTAGCAACACTTACTGTTGCCAAGGCCAGAAATATAAATAGCAACCCTCGTAAAAGCAATGTTGATTAATGTTTATTACCTTATAAGGTTTTGTAATTAACCTTATTGAATAGCACTGTCACTTTTAAGTAAATATGTATACTGTTGTAATTTTGTCTTCAATGTATAAAGTATAATTACTGTTTACATATTTAAAACATTCGTGTACCCGCAGACACGAATATTCCTAGGGCCAAATCCTACTTCGCGGTTTTTCAGCTTTCGCGGAAGGTTCTGGTAACCTCGAAAAACGAAGGATCACTGTAGTTCTTTATAAGGGTTTAAGGTCCAATTTAAACCTAAATTTCTTCCTGCTCAAAGAGTAACTTTAGAATATCCAGTCAACCTACTTGAAAGAACTAAAGATTTAAGCCAATAAGCTCATTGTACATGAAGTAATTATAGATTGACACCTTAGCCCATGGTGATATGGTTGATTAAAGCGTCGTTCTTAATCGGAGAATAGTGAATTCAAATCCCAACATAACCGATGATCTGATGTTTAGTAAAGGTGGCTCGGCACGTTAAACTGGTCATGGTCGCAATATTTTCCAAATGAAATGATTCTTCTCGAGGTGGTGGGTGAAGTCTGGGAGTCTCCTGTTTGGTTCATGTTTCTAAAGGACGGAAACCCACCTACACGTTAGCACTGGTTTGGAATCCATTTTGAATTGTAACTCCTGGTTTAGTAGCCTTCGTGTAGGGGGAAAATTATGACCACTGAGCGATAAGCAAACTTAAATCTAAGAGCAGCTTAAGATATTTTTTAAAACTTAGCATATCTGAATTTCAGAATGAATTTTAGTCAGATTGGGAGCCATATTTACTTGTAAGAGAAAAAAAAAAAAAACCCATGAAATTCCCAAACAGTCTCTCCGATTGACGTACATAAAAAAAAGCAGGAACGCAATATCATCTTCTTAGTGATTTATTCGTCGACAGCCAAATGGTTAATTCTCTGATCATCAATTCAACAACTCATGAGTTCGATTCTTTCATCAAGCATCCTCAGATGTGGATGTTTGAAGTTATTCAAATTTATTTTGATGTGGAGGTCCCAGTTAAATTAGCCATTGTGTATTAAAAAGGAATGAGAAACCGAATGTTTTGTGATCTGGAATTTAGTTCAAAATTTAGCGAATTCGATACCCACCTCCAGAAGGAATTTTTGGAGTGATTAAAAAACTACTTTAAGAGATTGGTCTCAGTCGATTTGATCTTCCTGTATAAAAGGGAATTAACATGCCAAATGATTAGGTCTCTATCCTTCAATTCAAGAAATCATCAGTTCGAATCTCATTGCATATGGCGATGCTGCTTGTGATGATTCATCTAATTTCAGCCATACATCCTTGTTGAAGCTTTTTTATAAGCAAAAGAAATTGACAAGATGAACGGTAGCTCTCAGGCCTACAACAGTTCCTGGATTCGATACCCACCTGGAACGTTTGTAGTGATACAGAATCTACTTTAAACTGCATTTCACAGTCTAGTTATTCTTTGTGTGAAAGAAAGGACGGACAAACCATCCTATTATTTAGTATTTCCCAGGATCGAATCTGAGATCTTTCAAATATAAATACTTGAATATATATATATATATATATATATATATATATATATATATATATATATATATATATATATATATATATATATATATATATATATATATAATACTATTCAAGTATATTACTATTCAAGACCTGCGAATACCGTAAAAGTGCATTTTCAGTATTTGAAGCATCCTCGCGCTACTGTTTCGTGAGAGAAGATTGTGTGCATGAACACCAAGAAGGCTCTGCCGATTCATGAAACTCGAATTGTTGGTGAGTCCCGTAAAGATCTACTGAATTCAGAGATCCTCTCAACTAAACTGACAACTTATCCTGTGTTAAGTTCGCCATTCCTCGCGGAGTCGATGAGGTTTCCGAGTGCGATGACCCTCTTAATCACTTTGAGAGACACTTGGTGAGAGTTGCGTCTCACAGACTAATCTCCCGTCTCATGGTATTAAAATATGCGGTGGGAAAAGATAAGCTTATAGTAATTAAGTTCTTCAATTCACTACGCTTCAAAATTCATAGCTGCGCAGGCGAGAAGAGAATGTTACCAAGTTTTGTTATAAATAATTCAGATTGGCTTACAGTGAATTTATGTAATGGCATATCGTTGTGAGAAATCGTGACGAAACCCTGAGGAACAAATTTTCGGATACAATTAGAAGAAACTCATTATTACCTTGTATCTACAACTTATATCTTTGTCCTGTGAATCAAATTTAGAGCCCCTGAATAAGAAAGCAAAACTCTGTGAACACTGTACTACGTAACTGTTTAGTTTGCTTCAGTTTGTATTTCGAAATAATCCCTTTTATTGACATAGAAATAGGGAAAGGTTTATACGGGACAAATTTTAAGGTAATCAACTATTAAACTTTTTAAAGAATATAATTTTTGTGAACTCCTTCATCATCTGCATTGGCTTCTGGAAAGGGTTCATCGTTATTATTAGTAACCATCAAGTAGTTGGTTCTTTCGTTCTACTTGAGATCATGATTACGTCCCTTTATTAGAATTCTCATGGGTTTAAAATAGCCATGTCGTCAGATAAGTTTTATCCACGTTATGCAAGCGGCAGCAAACGAGGCGTAATTCACCGTCGAATGTCTGAGTGTCGTCGGTGATAAGATAAAATCCATTCATGATTTTTAACTGTATTATAAGGAAGTATTTTTTTAATTATAATTGTTTCCATTCTTAAAAGTTTTCAAAATCATGAAAACTACCTGTTGTTCTAGCTAATTAGTTTTAAAATTTTCAAATCTTTAGCGACATTACTTTCAAAATTTTCTGAAACTGTTAAATTTTCTAATTTGTGTCTTTGATTTGCTCAGGTTTTCTTGCCTGCTCCTCCAGCTCACCAACTTCCTTTGTGTCATTTTACGCTCGCTTGGAATCCGTCCAAACTTTTTCCTTTATTTATTTTTTTATTATTATTTAATGAGCATTTTGAGTGTAAAACCAGTATCCGAAACCATAATTCCAAAAGTTGTTTCGAATCCCTTTGAGCCAAAAGGCCCAAAACAATAGTCGAATTGATTTGGACATGATATCCATATCGAGTAACGACTCTAGAGATTCAACTCATTGGAATCAAACTTGTCGGAATTCATTTTAATAAAACGATTTCTTTTGTAAGGATTGCTTTGAGAAGGCGTTTCCCATAGTATTCAAGCCTTTGACATATAGATAATAGAACAGCAGAAAAAGCAAAATGAAAACGACATGACAAAACATAAACTTTATGGTTAGTTTAAATGGGCACTAGGACAATTTAGATTTACTATTATCATTATTATTTTGTTCTTACTTAAATCCATGATTTTTTACATTTTATCACTATAAAAAAACACTTATCTGTGTGAAGAGAGAGAGAGAGAGAGAGAGTTTTATTTTTCTGTAATTTATAATCTCAATACATTATCTATCTTGACAAACAATCTTTATAATTGATATATGTGCCAACGATCTTTAAAATTTATTAATCGATTATGATTTATTTTGATAATTTGAATTTTGATGGAAAAGAACACGATTTATATTCATATATAGTGTCTTTGTTTGCTTTTCATTATGGGGAAAAAAGTTTGCTAATTTAACAAAAACCTACAGATGAAAGTAAATCCACACTATGATAAATACCTCCGTTCTAGATCTCACTGTGGCCCAATGGTATGGCATCATTCTATGGAGCATAAGGTCTCATGTTCTATCCCTGCCACTGTTAAACAATACGAGATAGATGTTACGATTCTGCTTGGAGCTCTGTCAGTGTGAGTGCTTGGGAGACTTCTAGCTTAAACTCTTATTGTTACTGGTTACTTAGAAAAACCAGAATGAACTAGACTGGAAAAATCCGCCTGCAGTTCTTACTTAACAGTGGCTTATGTTTTTCAAGATGCAGTATAAACTGTACATTCTATTGCTCATTATAAATGTACTCTGCTCTTCAGAGTATTAAGTCCCGGATTCGATTCCAGTCACTGTTGAAGATGAGGATATGGATGCTGCCCTTCTGCTTTAAGAGTACTTGTCTGTCAGTGTGAGAGCTTGGGAGTTTTCCTATGAAAAGCCCTTCTTCAAGGTATTTCGAGGTGGATACTTCAAATACCTTACAACAGCTTTAAGCTAAAAAGCTGTTTACCACGCAGTGTCCAAAATTACTTCAAATCATAATTTACTAATTTTTCAATATAAATTTTGTCACTGTATAACAGATATCCCGTTAAGATCAGCAAAGTGAACCATCATTTGCTGCGGTAGTGATTGGGAGGGTGACCACATACCTCCCTCACTGGGTGGCCGGATCTCCGGGAGTTGGGGATGTGTCTACGTTTATCTGTTACGCCCAAAGTCCTTCCGCTGGTGTGGCGGGCATGCATAAAAGAGAGTGCCAATTCAGGTAAGACCTTGTCACCTGACTGTGGTTCAAAATGACGTGTCACTTGATGATGGATGAGTATTCCAAGCCCGTTAATCTAAAGGTACGGTCCTCTATGTATGTATAACAGTTAGCCTAACGGCCCAAGGCTATAATAAGACATTTTAATATACATTGCGTACATTATTGTCAAGAAGGTTTTACGTAATTCATGGGAGATATTCAATTTTTACGTGGGAGAAAACCCGGAAACTCCCAAGCACCCACAATAAGGGCTGCGCATGCAGAAAGCAAAAGCGCAGCATCCATCTCCTGTTGTTTAAAAGTGGTTGGGATCGAACCAGTTAACTATGGCTTTGAATAATATTGATTTATCTTTAGGACAAGGCGGAAACATTTTAGTATACTTTTTATCAACATTTCCATCAATTTCGATCCAATTTGTCTGGCATCTCTTTCATACCATTGACAAATTTTGAAGTATTGGAAGATAAACGTGATAGATTCACCATCAAAAGCATAGCTAGATCAGGTAGCAAGTTCGATAAAAGACGCAATTGAAGACCATCATACTGAGAATAGCAATGGATGTGAAAAAATTCTGTAGGGTCCAATGTCCCAGCTACTTTAGTGTAGATTGAAGAATGAAGTGGAAGCTTTTGTGTGACTCAGTGAATCGTCGTTCAAAATTACAACGGGGTTGATTATGCTGACAGGCTTCCATCAGCAGAAACAACCAGCTGAACCATAACCCGAATTAAAGAATTTATTACAAATAATGTGTGTATAATACAGTAACTTAGCTGATTTTTACAAAAAAAATTACAAAGTATTCTTTATTTTAACAATTTTATTAATATGCCAATTAAAATGAGTAAACCAATTACACCAACTAAACTCTCGTGACGAGATACAACTTCAAAAAATTCTCGTGTGATGAATACTTGAAATCATTTGTAGGACCATCGTCGTCAGAGCGTGCTGCAGCTCTACCTATAACGCAGCAGAGTTGCATGCCAGCTCGGGGTGGGTTCTAGAGGTTTTCATGGTTTCCCTCTAGACTAGCGCAAATACGGCTCACCTTCCCACAAAGTCCCCCATGAGGGTAACTACTCCCCAGCCCGCACTTGTAAAGGTAATGCTCACTGTGTGGGCCTCACCTCGCGGTCGGGCTTTGTGTTGTCTTTTGTGCACAAATAAACGAGGAATGGTGTATACACGTTGGGTTGGTGGATAGGCTTGTCTGGTTTATTCCGAGGACGAGCAAAAAGACAATAGTTGACAGACCAGTATCGGTCAGACAGAGTGGTAACCCGTCTGCAATCAACTCGGCTACTGGATCAGCTCTCACTTTCCAGGCCCGGCAGGGGGGGGGGCTCCTTGCCTCTTCGTGATGGGGTTCACTACGCAGCGGACATGAACAGCCTTACACTCGCTACGCGAGTAGGCTGTCCGCCTGCGGCGTCGAAATCATTTGTAGGAATAACAACTTCAAATCTACTTATTATTGAATGGTAAAAATGAAATCTCAAGTTAAACAGTGACGACCATAAAAGAATACAAACACGAATTAGATAAATGGCTTATGTGTACAAGAACAGGAAGTTTTGACTTTCGGCGTAATGCAAATGAACAATTTTAAAATTATTGATCCAATCGATTTTGCTATAACCGCTCCAAGCTTTGGTGAGCGGAAAATCCAAGTAGACGCTCCAGAGGACGCGTTTACCATTCTTCAGTACAAAAGCATTTATCTTGAAGAAGCATGTTTTGCTCCCAAACGCGCATATTTCATTCCAGAGGGAAATCTCTAGTTTTACTTGCTCATTTCGTTAAAAATTGCGTACATTATTATTAGTGATTATATATATATGCATATGTGTGTGTGTATATATATGTAATATATTGGTTAAAGTAACGATATAATACTAAATTTATTAAAAAAATTAGACGTTTATATTAAGAACAAGACGAATCTTTTAGAAAAAAATTAGAATAATTATGGAATAAGTAAAAATGAAAATTAAAAACCGGATAACTGCGAAGAAAACAAAATTATTGAGAAAATGTGGAAACAAAACTTGTCTCTCCTCATCAGGGGGACATGGGATAAGGGGAAGTGTTCCCTTATCCCATGTCCCCCTGTGTTCCGTGACAAATTATCAAATTCATGTCAGATTTTCTTAAGAATAAATAATACTCGAATGAACTATTCTTCACGCTTGCGAGAGAAAAATAAACATCAATTATATACAAACTGAAATTAATAATTGACAATAAAAGTTACTCAAACGAAATAACAAAAAATATAACCGTAATTAGGTTGTAAAGTTTAAAAAATTTTATAAAAAAATATACGGATATTTATATATATTCCGTATATTTATAATTTTTTTTTTAAACTTTGCTACCTAATTACGGTTATATTTTTAGTTTTCCGTTTGAGTAACTCTCTCTCTCTCTATATATATATCTGTGTGTGCTTGTGTATGTGTATTTGTTTTTTGTATTTAATACTTTTTATTGTATACAACACCCCTTTTAGTAAATGATTGAGTTATACCACCCCTGTTTTAGAATTCCAAAATGTAACTGGCACTATGAAGATTACTAAACAGGATTGAGGAATCTCTCGAACTGACCAATGATGTCATCTCGCGCCACTGCTCTCAACGAATGAGTGAACAGTATGCTGCACTCCTCTGAGATGATTAAGTTTTCTCAGGGCTTTTCTTTTATTGTACCGACCAGAAGTGCTACAGAAGTCACGGTTAGTCTTCATACAATAAAGTTGTTCTTGTAATGATGAAATTTACTTTTGTAAATCAGCTTTTCAACGATGCTTCTTAATAAATAATAATTTCACCAAGACAAGGAAGTAACTACGTAATGCATCGCACACACACACACACACATATCTATATATGCATACGATTGCTTATTTTTCTATTTTTACAGGACATAACACCAATTGCCTTCTAATCTTAAATCTACACTACTGGCCATTAAAATTGCTACACCATGAAGAAATGCAGATAACAAAATGATATTTATTGGACAAATATATTATACTAGAAATAACAAGTGATTAAATTTTCAAAAAATTTGGCTGGATATAGATTCTGAGAAATCAGTACCCAGAACAACCACCTCTGGCAGTAATAACAGCAGTTATACGCCTGGGCATTGAGTCAAACAGGGATTCGATTGCATGTACAGGTGCAGATGCCCATGCAAATTCATCACAATGTCACAGTTCATCAACCGTAGTGACTGGCGTTTAGTGACGAGCCAGTCGCTCGGCAACCATTGACCAGACGTTTTCTAGTGGTGAAAGATCTGGAGAACGTGCTGGCCAGGGCAACAGCCGAACATGTTCCGTATCAAGGAAGGTCCGTACAATACCGGCAACATGCGGTCGGGCATTATCCTGCTGAAACGTAGGGTTTCGCAGAGATCGAATAAAGGGTAGAGCCACGGGTCGTAACACACCAGAAATGTAACGTGCACTGTTCAAAGCACCGTCAATGCGAACAAGAGGTGACCGAGACGTGTATCCAATGGCATCCCATACCATCACGCCAGGTGATAAGCCAGTATGACGATGACGAATGCCCGCTGCCAGTGTGCGTTCACCACGATGCCGCCAAACACGGATGCGACCATCATGATGCTGTACACAGAACCTGAATTCATCTGAAAAGATGACGTCTCGCCATTCGTGCGCCCAGGTTTGTCGTTGATCACACCATTGAAGGCGCTTTTGTCTATGTCGCAGCGTCAAGGGAAGCCGCAGCCATGGTCTCCGAGCTGAGAGTCCCTGCTGCTGCAAACGTCGTCGAACTGTTCGTGCAGACACTTGTCTTCCAAACGACCCCGTTTCTTGACTCACGGCTCGTGACGTGGTTGCACGATCCATTACGGCCATGCGGATAATATGCCTGTCTTCTCGGCTGCTAGTGATAGGTGGCCGTTGAGATCCCGCATGGCGTTTCGTATTACCGTCCTGAACCCATCGATTTCATATTCTGCTAACAGTCATTGGATCTCGACCGACGCGAGCAGCAATTCTGCGATAAGATAAACCGCAATCCCGGTATGCTACAATTCGACCTTTAAAGTCAGAAACGTGCTGGTACGCATTTCTCCTTCTACACGAGGCATCACAACAACTTTTCACGAGGCAACAACGTTCAAATGCAATTTGTGTATGAGGAACAAGCTGAACAAATTCCTCATTTAAACACAATGTAGGTGTCGCTACTGGTGCCTGCTTTGTCTGAATGCGCTGAAAAGCTAATCATTTGCATATCACAGCACCTTCTTCCTTTCACATAAATTTCACGTCTGTAGCATGTCGTCTTCTTGGTGTAGCAATTTTAATGGCCAGTAGTGTAGATCATTAGACGAAATTCACATTTGAGTGGATACATCTTCTTCTTTTTGAATATTCACTGCATACTGGTGAATCATGAGTATCAGGAGAATTTTCCTTGATGGATGTTCTTCTAGAACATTTTTTTAAATCAAGATGCATTTTTTATTAGACATTATTTATAAAATATTAAAAAAATAAAAAATAAAATTAAAAAAAATATTTTTTTGTGGCTTTAAAAGGAGGTCAACTAAACCATGAATTTCAGTTTCAAGAACTCTTCGAACCAGATAAAGTGGACACACTAACAAAATTATAGATGGCATGTTCTCTCTCATCATGGTGATTATCGGCTGACGCAAGTATTGAATCCGCTTCCATTCAAGCATGCACACAGAGCAATATAGGTGATCCCCCGACTGTACTGACCGGTCTTGACCGGTGACCGGTTTTGGAATACATCACCAGGTGCCTCGTCATTTTGAACGGTGGTCAGGAGACCGATGTCATACCGGAGCTGGCACCATCGTTTCCACGTCCACACCACATCAGCGGAAGAATTTTGTACGTCACAGATAAACGTAGACATGTCCTCTACCCAAGGAACACCAGCAAGCCAGTGAGGAAGAATGCGTAGTCACACTCCCAATTCTGCCCATGACAAATGATGCTTCATTTGCTGCATGCAAGGTGAATCTAAGATTGTATCATAAGGTTAAGTGTGGGAATACTCACACCCATCACCAAGTAACTTGTCATTTTGAATCACCGTCATGTGACGAGTTCATACCTAAGCTAGCACCTTCGTCTCCACGCCCACGCCACACCAGCGGAAAGAATTTGGATGTCACAGATTAACAATGACACGTCCCCTACCCACGGCTTCTTTTCGAGCTCAAGAGTGATACTACTTGTCTAAGAGGGCCGTGATGACCTGATTGGATAGGGCGTTGTTCTCATTATCGAAAGGTAGTGAGTTCGATTCCCAGCCGACTGAAGATCCGTTATGTTCGTTAATGGCAATTGGGGCACGTTAAAGCTGGGCGTGGTCACAATGTCCTCCAAGTGAAATGATATCTCTGGGGGTGGCACGCCAAGTATTTGAAATCTTCTGCTTAGTCTCTATTTCAAAATTATGAAGACTCCTCCCGGCTGCTTCTATCTAATTGGTAGAGCCCAATTCAGGGCTAGATTTAGGGAAGCATGATGGTGTAAAACAACTACCTGATAAGGCATTTACCTTCAACTTGGGATTAGGTTACGATGGAATGTTTCTGGCTATCTATTTCTGTTGACCAGAGCCACTAAACATAGCCAACTGCTTCGTCATTTTTTAATCCAAAGCCAAGTGACTCGATCGACACTTGAGCTAGCACTTTCTTCTTCATGCAACATCAATGCAGGGATATTGACTCTTACGGTATTTTCACATGTATGGTTTTTTTTTAACATCATGACCTTGGGCTGATTCATATACAGAATCAGCCCAAGGTTGATTCAAGCAAAACAGGTAGCCGAATTAATAGCAAGCAGACCTTCAGTTCATCTGTTCGTGAGTTCAATTTCCCCATAGAATTTGGATGCTTGCAATGGTTCAGAATCCATTTTAAGCTGTTCACCCTATTGTAATTAGTTTTCGTTAGCAGGAGGAAAAAATTCATTGAGAATTCATTCAAACAAATTTGAAATCGAATTTTCTCAAGATGTGTGCATAAAAATAAATACGCTGGTGCCTTACAACGATCTTGAGCAGTTTGGCTGCTAGTGGTGAGACAGCCAGTTTATTCAAGAAACTAATACTTCCCACACAGAAGATGTATAGCAGATTGCTGTTGATAATCTGAATAATGAGATAAGAAGATAATTTTCAAATATGAGCCTAAAGATATTACAACAATCAAATCAACCTTCTTTCTTTTCTTTTAGATTTCGATCCTGGAACGGCTGGATTGGAAATCGAAATAGTAATCACTCAACCGGCATAATCACAGGGAAAATGTATGAATGTTGATCTACAATTCCTTTCTTCCAACTCTATTTGGAAAAATTTCACATTTGTTTGACTCCCTTTTTCTGCCATCTGAAAAGTCGTTGAACACAGCCAATTTTAGATTTTGAATTATGATCAATGGATGAGGTCAGCTCCTGAGCTGGCACCTTCCTCTCCATACCAATGAAAAGACATTGTGACCGTGATTCATTTTATGCCATTAGGGAACATGCGGATCTTCGATTGGGTCAGGTATAGATCTCACCATCTCCGGGTCAAGTAAAAGACATCTTTCCAAACCGAGACACCACGGCGTTTTCTAAGTTTGGTTTGTTTTAATTTTTTTTCTTTCAACTTTCATTTTTTGCACACAAGGGCTAACTAGACAGGGACCTACGGCTTAAAGCGGATTCCGAACCAAGCGCAAACATCGAAGCCCAAGATGCGATAGCTTCTTCTAAATTTCTTTACCTTGCATTTCAATATTGCTTATGCACAATCCGTTTTCATTTGTTCTTTCGATTGAAAACCCTCTAAACTCAGCGTAATTTTGAATCACGATCAAGGGACGATGTTGGCATCTGAGCTGGCACCTTCCTTTCTACGTCACATCGACAACGGGAAATCGGACCCTACAGAACGTGCACAAATCCTTTCAACGCGGCGGCTGTGACAGATGCAGAAACCATCGTCTTCCGATCTCCAGAACGAAGCCTTTCTCCACCCGAAAAAAAGTGGCGTTGGATTTCAGTGAGTAAATCAATTAATGCGCGGAAAACGTAAGTACATAAAAATATCAGTCGCTAAAAGTACATATTTAATAGCACATCAATTCGTAAAATGCATTTTAGTTTATCTTTTTGTTGCTTGTATTTTGAGAGTATTTTATTATTTTGTGTTTACATTTTCTTTTTATTTATAACGAGTAAAAGTACCTGTTCTGTTTATAAAAATACTCGTAGAAAAAATTAACATCGAATAAGAAATATTCTAGAAGGTGTTATTTTATCGTTTAAACAAATAAAATACTAAGATTTTAATGATATCACTGTTTGATCTATAAATTTGCAAAAAACCATGTTTTATATGTCACAGGTTTATAATTTGCAATTGCTTAAATCTAATTTTAAATTAAGGCTAAAATATTCATTCAACTTCCACAAAGAGAGGTTGGCTGTTATTAAATATCATTCAACAACCTATGGTCAAATGCGATCTCTAGATCCTTAACAAAATTTTATTAACCTCACATTTGTATCGCTTTAAGACGAATCACAGAACAAGAAAAAATATTCCTTTTTTTCTTTATAAAAATGAATAATTTAAATAAAGAAAGGCAAGTAAACTAGAGATTATAAGTTTTGTCTTGTTAAGGTGATTCAGATTTACCTCAAGCAAAATTTTGCTGTTTGAATAATCTTATCTAAAATCTAATTAGCAAATAACAAATGTGATTCAATGGCCGATTCAATCACAGTTCTTATGTTGAAAATCAAGTATTTAACGAAACAAGTAAGTTCGCAAAATTTCACCACCTTTTTTTGTTGGTAGAAACTTGAAAAGAACTCCAGATAATAAGTTCGATTTTTCATAGGAAATAAATTTATTTCTGAGCTCATTTGACTAGTGATACACGGATTTTGAGCCACATAAAAATATACAAAATATTTTAGCAAAAGTTCTGTTCTATTTGAAGAATTGTCTGAAAATGCCCTTATGAAAACGACTGACTTAGGAAAGTCTGCTTCCATCTAGTTGTTCCAGATGAATTTTTATACTTAAAATTACACACTTTTTTCACTACACATTAATTTTTACTCTAAAACACAAAACGTGGGGCTATCTATTTAGAAGCACTTATGAATTTAAAAAATTCAAAGTTGAGATATCTGATAGATTATTACATGCAAAGGGCACTAAAGTTGTCAATGACTAGATTTGGACACTTTGTACTATTCTTGTTAATATTAATACTGCTATATATTCTCCGTTGTGTTCAAGATTCTCGGTCATCTTTTCAAGTGCATCTGATTTACTTGGAAAATTTCTGATTTCGGTTTAAGTTCTTTATGATCGGAAAAAATATCATACGATTCTTTTAAAATTAAACGGCATGGAATTTTTGAAATTCTTGTTTCTAATTTTAATTCTTATTTCTAAAATATTTAAAATTTATTAAACTGAAAGGGGTATTTAATTTTTTGTAAATCGGTTTGTATCCATTCTTAGATTTATTTGTCTATTAAAGAACATATTCTATGGTGAATAGTTTTAGCATGTATATAAAAATGGTATAAATATTCAACTGAAAGAATTTTTTTTTTCAAATTTTTTTGAAAAATGTTTTTTAATAAATTATTTTCTAATAATGGTTTGAAAACTAGCAGTTTGTTGTTTTTACAGAAAATCACTTTAAAATTAATAAATACTGTAATATATTAGCTGTAAAAATTATTATATATTTTTTAGTATTCACTATTAAAAAATGTATTATTTTAATTGAGATGCAACATACTATACAATTTTTTTGTATCGATATTTTGAATATGCTATATTTTTTCATCTTAAGCCATTTATCAAAAGTACTATTCTATTCAAGATTATAGAAGGTAAACTATTAATATTCATAATTAAAATTCATTTAGGTATCTTGACCTTTGACAACCCAGCCATTTCGGTCGGAAGCATTTTCTTATGAAGGTTGGGTCCCAATGATATATCTCATAAGTGAAAATTTCCTTCTTGAGTCGGAAAAAAGGGTATGGTTTCAATGTCTTCCGAGTGAAACGATGTCTCTAGTCGTGTAGGAGTCAATTTTTGAGGATCTTCTGCTTGGTCCTTGCTTCTAATTTACGATGAAAGGTACCTTTCCTCAGCAATTTCCACCTAATTGATAAGACCCACCTCTGGGTTTCTTGGCTAAGAGCAGAGAAATGATGTTGGTACTCAACCAACTTAAGAGGAATTAAATAATCATTTTGTTACTTAGCCTCATGAAAATTAAAATAACACGGTGATGCTAAATAATGTCCACTTGAGAAATTATTGATTTATGAATTTGAATAGTTTTATTTAAGAAGAGTCTATTGCTCATAAGTGTTGTTTCACACCCTCCACGTCCAGCTATTGCTAGATAATGTACTTGAGATTATGAACCCTCAAAGACTCCAAAAACATAGAATTTCTAATCAAGTCATCTCGAGAGAGTTGAAGACAGTCCAAACTGTGTTCTCTGAAGCGCACTTGTTGCACCTTGGAGAAATCTTCTGACTCCTAAGAAAACAAAGTAAGTCTCCTCAAGTGGCAAATCTGGAAAGAGCGGATCTTCTCGATCACAATTGAGGTCCAGAGAACCACACGGGCTAGTGTGTACCATTTTTTTATTGGAGGGATTTGCCATTTAATCTTGTTAAAATTCTGATTCCTGATTGCAGATATTTCGCAAAATATGTCTTGATAGGGACAGAATTCGGGATTTCTGAACCTCCCATTTTACCTGCAACATTATTTCCACAAATATGCGAGGCGTTGCAGATGTACAGTCTAAAAAAGAGAAATCTGTGTCCAGCGAGGAAATGTTACTAGCATCGCCCTTGTTGTCCGATAGAATCCAAATCCCAGCACAGAGTTTTCCCGCAAGTAAGCTCTCAAGTCTTACTTTAATGGCAATAAGTTCACTTCTAAAAATGGAGCGGAAGTCTGGATTTCTAACTTTTAATTGTTGATCTACCTCTGGGGTCATGATATAAATGCCGCTTCCTGATTGGTTATTCACACTTACATCCGTGTATAGTTTAATAGCATCCCTTGGTATATTACCAATGATCTCCAGAGCGAGCTGTTGGACTTAAATTTTAACAGGAAGTAAATGGAAAGATATTCTCGCTTGCATGAATCTCCTCGCTGGTAAACGAGTGTTAAGCGTTCTAACCTTTGGTTCAGCAGTTCATGCGTTCGAATCCCACTTTGGGATTAGATTTTTGAAGTGGTTCGGAATCTACTTTAAACCAAAGGTCTCCTCTTATTAGCCCTTACTTTCAAAAAAATGACCGTTGAGCGACAAACACACCAACCAATCACTACTATGAGTCATCATTACAAAAATTATTTTTTCCTTTGAATCCAAGGGGTGGTCAGTTTGCGTCCTGGCTTCGATTCCCAGTTCATGGATTCGATTATCGCTTTGGGTTCGGATGTTTGAAGTGGTTCGGATTCCATTTGAAAACTATAAATCCCAAGTCTAATGAGTCCTTAAGAGAAAAAAATCTGCGACTATTATGAGCGACATACAAATTAAACTATTCCATTGACCCATACGCGAGATCTCATTTCGTAACGCAAATCAGTGCTTTCAGCAACGTTAGTAAATAGTAAACACATTGTTAAAAAAAGTGTAAATAGTGATATTTTTTTTAGAATTGCGCAGTTTCCCCTGGAAACCGTGAACTGCTAATCATCATATGCATGGAGAATAAAAACAAATGGTAGATTTCGGCAAGTTAGCTGTGATTCTGTGCTTTAATAGAAGTTTGACTTGTGTAGGCAATGCCACAGTGGTTTGATTGGTTAGGGTATCCTTCTCATCACACGAAAGTAGTGAGTTCAATTCCGGTTAGATCTGTCTTTTCACTACAGGCAGAAGAGTAAGCTAAAGAGGTTGTGTAGGCGATGTCTTCCAAGTGAAATAATACCTTTGAGCAGCATTGGGGTGTCATCTGCTTGGACAAGGCTTCTAAATGACTCTCACCTGGCAGTACAGATAAGTATGCTGGTGAAATGACTTATGATGGCACATTAGACTTAAAAGAACGCAACTTTTAAGAGTAAGTACAGAAAAATCAAAGTATATTAGATATAAATTAGGTTTGTGGAAAAAATTTTCTTAAAACAGTTAAAATATTTTTAGTTTTGATAAAATAATTTAATAATTATATAATATACACTACTGGATATTAAAATTGCTGCACCAAGAAGGCGACAAGCTACAGACGTGAAATTTATACGAAAGGAAGAAGGTGCTGTGATATGCAAATGATTAGCTTTTCAGCGCATTCAGACAAAGCAGGCGCCAGTAGCGACACCTACATTGTGTTTAAATGAGGAAATTGTTCAGCCGGTTCCTCATACACAAATTGCATTTGAACGTTGTTGCCTGGTTAAACGTTGTTGTGATGCCTCGTGTAAGAAGGAGAAATGCGTACCAGCACGTTTATGACTTTGATAAAGGTCGAATTGTAGCGTACCGGGATTGCGGTTTATCTTATCGCAGTATTGCTGCTCGCGTCGGTCGAGATCCAATGACCGTTAGCAGAATATGAAATCGATGGGTTCAGGACGGTAATACGAAACGCCATGCGGGATCTCAACGGCCACCTATCACTAGCAGCCGAGAAGACAGGCATATTATCCGCATGGCCGTAATGGATCGTGCAACCACGTCACGAGCCGTGAGTCAAGAAACGGGGTCGTTTGGAAGACAAGTGTCTGCACGAACAGTTCGACGACGTTTGCAGCAGCATGGACTCTCAGCTCGGAGACCATGGCTGCGGCTTCCCTTGACGCTGCGACATAGACAAGAGCGCCTTCAATGGTATGATCAACGACGAACCTGGGCGCACGAATGGCGAGAGGTCATCTTTTCAGGTGAATCCAGGTTCTGTGTTCAGCATCATGATGGTCGCATCCGTGTTTGGCGGCATCATTGTGAACGCACACTGGCAGCGTGCATTCGTCATCGTCATACTGGCCCATCACCTGGCGTGATGGTATGGGGGTGCCATTGGATACACGTCTCGGTCACCTCTTTTTCGCATTGACGGTGCTTTGAATAGTGCGCGTTACATTTCTGGTGTGTTACGACCCGTGACTCTACCCTTTATTCGAGCTCTACGAAACCCTACGTTTCAGCAGGATAATGCCCGACCGCATGTTGCCGGTATTGTACGGACCTTCCTTGATACGGAACATATTCAGCTGTTGCACTGGCCAGCACGTTCTCCAGATCTTTCACCACTAGAAAACGTCTGGTCAATGGTTGCCGAGCGACTGGCTCGTCACCAAACGCCAGTCACTACGGTACATGAACTGTGGCATCGTGTTGAAGCTGCATGAGCATCTATACCTGTACATGCAATCCAATCTCTGTTTGACTCAATCCCCAGGCGTATAACTGCTGTTATTACTGCCAGAGGTGGTTGTTCTGGGTATTGATTTCTCAGGATCTATCCAGCTAAATTTTTTGAAAATTTAATCACTTGTCATTTAATCACTTGTCATTTAATCACTTGTTATTTAATCACTTGTTATCACTTGTTATTATTATATATTTGTCCAATAAATATCATTTTGTTATTTGCATTTCTTCATGGTGTAGCAATTTTAATGGCCAGTAGTGTATATAAACATATATTGGTTGTGTTAGAGACGGTATTTGGGTGAGCGCTTCATGAATATGTGAAGTTGTTTCTATTTCAAGGTACATGAATAAATTTAATCGCCTGTGTATGTGTGTGTGTTATCTTCAATATTAGAAAATTATCTTCCCTATTTATAAATTAGAAATACTTAAATTAGATCATTTTTTTTAATGATAGATAACTACCAAAAATCTTTTATTATTATATATTATAAGTAAAATATCAAAGAGTTATAATTCCCACAATATAATATTCAGATTTGGAAGCACTTTCATTATCTAGCGATGCAAATTTTATAGTTCGTAAGTTCGATTCCTCAATACATTTCTGGATCCAATTTGAGCTGTAGGGTCTGGTGCAATTATAATTTTTCGCACGAGGACTAATTACAATTTCCGTCATCACCTGTGTTATTATTGAAGATAACAACACAGGCGATGTTATTTCCGCATTAGAAAATACTATTACAATAATAGCAACTTTTTTTTTTCCGAACGTCAAGAAAGGTCATTCATTAATCGCTAAATATGCAGACTAATTCATTAAAAGAAATTTTAAACAAAATAATAACTTTTTAAAAATCTATATATTTTTATTCTAAATATAAATTTATTCTGTTGGAATTCTTTAGTCCAAATAGACATTAACCAGAAGGTCATTAAATTTAGGATATAATTTAATGTAAGAATATGAAATTTCTTTTTTTTTTTTATTTCCCATATAAAATATTAAATTCTTTTACAAGAGTATAATTTAATTCTGAAAAAAATTATCATAAAAAATGAGATTATTAAGTTTTATTTAAAATTATTTCTTAAAATCAGAATGACAAGTTATTAAAATTTAAAAGTGTAATAACTCCTATTTAAATTTAGAGGAATAGCTATTTTTAATTTGATTAGGCAATTTTTCTAAAGCTAAATTAAAGCATTTAATTTTTTTCAGAATTAAATTATTTGTTTTATCAATATTTAAAATTATAAAAAATAAATGGTTTCAATTTTCGTATTTTTAATCTTTTATATATTAATAGTCCTCGGTTTTTTACTCGATTTAAATAGTTTTATTTATTTTCTTATGATGCACAAAAAAATTATCAATTTTTATGGAGTTATTGGATTTGTTGAAAAACTTTTTTCTTCGAAAGAGGAAATGATTGTATTCAAGGATAAATTCGATTCTCTCTCTCTCTCTCTCACATATATATATAAACATTTTTTTATTTAAAAAATTATACTGGTTTAAAAAAAAAATCCCAATATTTTATTCTAAATGTTCTTTTAAACAAGTTTGTACAACTTATTTTATATAATTTATATTTTATAAGTTTTAATTTGTTAATAATTATAGCATTTCATGTAAAATTTTATTTATACACACACACACCTGATCTATTAAGTTAAAAATGCAGAATTAGCTTCATACTAGCAAATATTAACATTTTTAAGATATTTGTATAAAGTTCTTACTTCATTTATTTATAGAGACTAAATGAAAAAGTAATAAGATCAACTAATATCGTATAATATAGGGAAATTTCCTTCAATAAATTAATTGAACTCGAATGGTTCTTCAAAAACATTTTTTTTTTATTTCTAGCAAGAACTGTTATTTTTTTTCTGCATATTTGTAGGATATTTTTCTTGAAGTTAAGTGTACAAAATTTCAGTTTCAGGTACTTGTGATGTTTAATATGTATTTAGGAATTTTATGGAAATTTGGTCTACATTCTTTCTAAAGGATGTGTTTAATAATAATTTATCAAAAACTTGAAAACATGTATTTGATGCCAGCAAATCAAAATAGTTAATAAAATATAGGTGTGTTACAATTAAATAGTTTTTAATTAAAATATATTATATTTACTTGAAAACATATTCTCCTTATTTCTATAAGAAAAGAGATCTTTATTGACCGCAGTTTTTAAATTTAGAATACTTAAATTTATATGTCGTTGTTGATTTTATTCAAAGAAATTTTAATGAACATGTCCATTTTTTCTTAAGGCAAAAAATTTTTCACCATCATATCTAATTTAATAATGAGCAATCTGTTTGGTATTGATTTCAAATACTTTCCTCAATGAAAGGATAACTATCTGCTTAGAACTTTAAAGAAATCTATATTCTCACTAGATGGCAGCACTAATAAAATTTAATGACAGCTCGACTGCTTATTTGATGGCAAAACACTGCAGCATGAGAAATTTAATTTTTAATTACATTAATATTTATAAGAAACGCTATAAAATAATGCTTAAAATTTTTCTGTAAGTATTTTTATTTGAGTATTCCCAAATAATTTCATTGCTATGTAAATTTACATTCATAAATTGAGGGGGCATTGTTGACAGTTGGAAGAGTAGCATATGCTCCATGTGACATAAGCTCCGCCCATTGAATGGTGTGCTTTCATTTTATTGGTCCTGGCATCCTAACACATGCAAACATAATAACGTGGTTTTTACACTTTAGGCAGGTCACGAGTAATTTTGGATGTTTTGTAGATACTTCTGTTGATTTTTTGTTATCTTACATCAGACACAAGATATTAAATTAACGAAAAATCCATTTGAAACCTCTTTTACTTATTAATCAGCATTTTAAGTAGGAAGGGCCATTGATCCAGGTATTTGCAGTAAATAACAATTTTCGTCACGCTGCATGTACCTTTTTGTGTTGATAGTCGTTTTGTTCCAAACAACTAACCGTTCAGGCCTAAAACCATGCGATATTAACTGAATTGCAATCGTAGAACATCTTCTAGGCGTAGCTGGGCTTCCCATTAGTAAACACTATTCGATTACTCAACCTTTGCGTTTTAAAGGAACTAACGTCAATCACCGTTACCACGTGGTGCTTGTATTCTGCCTATTCTGGATGCGTGTGTTTTGATGTCATCCCGCCATCTTGAGATTGAAAATTCACAATGTGCATATTTATATTAAATTTTTATCGAATTTTAGGTGCGTAATAAAGATCCAAGGCAGTATTGATGTGTATCGGCAGCGTTGGGTGGCGATGAGCCTCGAAACTTTACTGGAAGCAGCAAAATATATAGAATACAAAGCCGAAGCTAAAGCACGTGGTGAGTATTAAATACGTAATCAATTTATTCAAATTATTTCTTTTCTAATATTCTGTGATCTGATAACCATTATTTTCCATACTAATGTGGTATAAATTGTTTTATTTGCTCTCCAAATTCGAAAAACTTCCATATCATCTTTCCCTGTTATTGACTTTTGCAAGGTTATTTGTAATGTATTCTGATTATGATTTAAACAGTATTTCCGGTGATTAAATATGATTATTAACCATTAAAAATACTTACAAACAGAACTCTTCTATTAATATTATATATTTATGCCTTAATTTATGACAACCTGCCACGCACAATTGTAACTCGAATGAAGAATTTCATTGTTATAGCCGTAGCTATGTGTTAAATTTTTGTCATTTTATGCGTTTATTTTAATATAATATACATTTCACACACGTGGTAGATCAAGTTGGCATATTTTGAAATTTTCTATTCGCTGAATTTGACCTTCCATTTATCAGTTTCTTATCAACTTCTAATGTATTCGAACATTTACAAGTGTTTACTCAAAATCTTTAAACCCGTCAACGTTTTTTTTTAGATAACTTTGTTTATTTTCTTATACCATTGTCGATTATGTTGATCAGATTTTTAAATGACATTTGTCAATTATTAAACATTTTTTTATTTAAAAAATTATACTGATTTAAAAAAAAAAATCCCAATATTTTATTCTAAATGTTCTTTTAAACAAGTTTGTACAACTTATTTTATATAATTTATATTTTATAAGTTTTAATTTGTTAATAATTATAGCATTTCATGTAAAATTTTATTTATAATATTCCTTGTACCAGCTTGCCTTTTTGTGTGATTTGAATTGTAATTTATTATTTTTTTAAGTTAATGCTATTGAATATATGTTAGTCTTACCTATTATAAATTAGCTTAAAATTCAGTTTTATATGAACGATTTCTTGTTTGTTATTTTACCTTAAATATGTATGTATGCATATACATAATGTTATTTCATTATTTATTTATATATATATATATATGCATTTGAATAATTAAGTTTAAAATAAAATTCCATATTTTAATTTGCATTTAAATGCTTTATCTTACTGAAAAATCTAATTTGCTTAGATTAGTAAATAATGCTTATGTATATCAATTCAAGTGTATCATTGTATTGATAATTTAAAATTGATTTTTCATGTACATAAATATAACTATATTGGTTTGTATTATTATATTTAATGGAAAAATACTGTACCATTTAATCAATTGCTATTTTTATGAAGTATAAATTTTGTTAGAAGTAAAATATCATTTATAATGTTTTCATATTACATTCATTTTATACACTTCTAAAATTTGTCTGTAAATAGAATGTTTGTAGAATTGGATAAGTTATTTTCACTGTCTGTAAAGGAAAGAATCTGCCATATTATAAATATTTAATCAAAAATGTCATAGAATAGCTGTAATTTAAATACTGAAGAATAATTGGAATTTGCCTTCTAGAAGTGTGAAGACGTTTCAAAAAGTATGACTTTTTCAAATGGGAAACATTTGTTTGGAATAGTGATTACATGTTATAACTTTCCTCTGTTTCTTGAATTTTTTTGCATTTTCAATAATTTAATTTTGTTTAGAGATAAATTTGAGAACTTTTAACTGAACTTTCCTTATAAAAAGTTTATAATTGAGTGCACCTTGATTTCTTATTTATTTATTTTTTTCCTAAGATGTGAATAACAAGATAGCTTCTATACAAAAGCTATATATATTGATGGGGTTAGAGCTACCAGGAATTAAATTACTACCAAATGAAGGGGTATCTGATTCCATATTGAACCTTGAATTCTAAAAGAAAAACTTCTATATGATTCAAAATTATTTTTTAAATCTATTTAAAATACAAGCAGTCAGATACTGTTGTTAAAATCATAAACTACAGTAGGCTATACAATGGCTCAGTAATTTGTTCTGATCTGACAATGCATATCCAGTAATGAAAAAAAGCTCATTTTTACTGATTCCATAGGAAATAGAAGATAAAGATCTGCAAAGCCTCACAATGGATTGGACCAGATGGCAACAACTATTTGAGCCTGTAACTGGTTGTAATGCTTTAAAAGAAAAGAATTAAAAAAGATATTAATATATTTTGATATACACTATATTTATTTATATTTAATCCATCAGTATATAAATAAAACATTCTGTTCATTTATTGTCATCATTTCTAGAAATTATAATTTTATATATTTCTATTTAATTAAATAAAAATAATCAGCATATGTTAAAGTATTTTTAAATGAACAATTTGATGTTGATATAATTAATTTTTTGACCTGTAAATAACACATTTGTAATTTTTTGCAGCTTGGAGTTTATAAATTTTCATTTGACCAATCTCTATTTTATTACTAGGAATTAAATGATTCATATCTGTTTTAAGAAATGAAGTGTAAGAAATTGATATAATGTACATTAAGTAGAACTTTATCTTGTATAATTGTTATCTTATTTTTAAGAAAATTTTTTTTGATTTTTTTTTTGCCAGATTTGACTCCTGAAAGACAAATGAAAAGAATGTTTTCTAATATTTTAAAAGTTATCTAATATAATTTTAAATTTTTTTCTAAGATGAAAAAGATTCAATATTTTAGTTAGAAATAAATATATTTCATTATTTTTTCTTCAGATATTATTTCTACTTTGAATTTTTAAGAAACAAAATCCTTAAAAAAATTTGGATGGTTCATTACGAAATTAGTTAAGACAGCTAAAAGCAAATTTTATTCAGTCTTCATACAATAGTATTACTTATATTTTTATTTGAGTGATTTTAAGCTGTGTTAATGCTAGCACATTTGTGTGAAGAATGCATTTGCTGTAATAGTATCTGATATGGAATATATAAAATCTTAATGTGTTTAATCTCTATATGCATATGTACAGGATGAATGAGAAGATTGATACCCTAAACTTTAAAAACTGATAATTATCAAAATTATATTTTTCTTTTGTGTTGAATATAAATTCAGTAATTTGTATATAGGTTTTATATACATAAAAAATTATACTTTTAACTTCATTGATTGTTTTAAAGAAATTTAGCTTTATAATTTCTAATTTAATGATTTCAAGATATATTTGGAATCTTGTAATCTATGTAAATATGAAATGAATCACACAGATTGTATACTTATGAAAATTACAAAAGTTACCTTAATTATAAATTCCAGCCAGATTTTGAAACCCACTGATGACTAAAAACTATTTCAAGTAAAGCAAATATAATTTACTAAGGTCTTTAATGTTCACTTCTTAGCTTGTTTTCCCATTCACCAGCCACTGAAACAAGCCTCTGTCAATTCTAAAGTTCAATCCAGTTAGAAATGCATTATTACCGCAAGTTGTATTTTATTATCTACCTTATTTGAAGAATGATTTACCTTGAACATTTCCTCCACGCAATTTTTTTCTTATTGTTAATTTGTGTGTGTGAATTTTTTTTTTATTATTATTCAAAAGCTTGGGGAAATCCTTGACAGAAAGATTTCATAAGCTCAGGACATATATACATATATATGCAAACATTTGTTTCTCTGCAAAGGAAAATATGTCATGCAGAATTAATTTATAAAATATTGCTATTACGATACAGAAAATCTTAGTCATAAGTTTGATCCAGAAACAATATTTACAAAAATTGGAAAAAAATTCTCAATTTATCTTTTCAAGATTTTCTAGTTATGTTGGTATAACATATATAGTAAATGTTATCATTAATGATCAAATGCTCTAGCAGTTACTAATTCTTTTTTTTTTTTTAATTTTAGGTGAAGAACCTCACGATTATTATACATATTTTAAACTTTGTGCAGCTAGTAAAGATGGCATATATCATCCCCCTCCTGTTGAATATGTCGCACCAAAGAAACAACCAATTGAATCGAATTCTTCTTACTCTTCAACAGAAGAGACTAAAGAGAAAAAAAGATCAAGTGCTGGGTCAACAAAAGACCATTCTCTTCAGGAACATACAGGGTGAATATTTTTAAAAAAATTAATTCTCTTAATATATTCTTTTCCAGCTATTTTGTTACTTATTTTCTACTAATACCGATATAAAAAAGAACTTCATTGCATTCCATAAATAGCTTAATTTTTTTCTTGACTAGATAATTCTTTTTGGAGAGCAAGCATATATAGATAGCTTAGAGCGATCATTTTTCATGATAAATTTGTGTTGCTGAATGATCAGTGCTCTAATTTTCAGTTTAATGACTCGAGTATTTGATTTTCATCTTGTATCTGAATGTTTTTTTCCATCAATTTTAGCTGTGGATCCAAAGTATGCATAAAAAGTGATTAAAATTATTTGCTGAATTTCTTATATAGAATTACTTTTGATTCAAATATAACCCACCAATTTAGTATCAAGAAAATTTAAAATAATTTGTACTTTTCAGTTTTTTAATCGTGAGTGATTTTAAATGTAGCTATTTTTGGAATATAAAATAGATAATTTTTTTTGGTTATAAATTTTAGATTATGCTGTTGCAATATTTGAAAGGAAAATTTTGCGAATTATTCATGGGGGTGTAGAGGAGAACAATAATTGTGGAGAAGGAGACTTAATTCTTAATCAAATAAGATATATTAACAACTTGATATTGTTAAATTAATAAAATTAAATAGAATGAGCTGGTTGGCTCATGTATTTTGAATGCATGATGGCAACACTATAAAAAGGTTCTGCATTTGAGACTTAACTGGAACTAGAAAGCAGTGAAGACCTCTGTTAAGATTGGTTGACTTCGTGGTGCCTGATTTTCCTACAGTCAAGGAGAAGAATTGGATGTGAAAGATTTTTCAAAGGTCATCAAGGAGAAATTTTGAGACAAATGCATTTGCTCACGTTGGGTTATCAGGCCAATTATGATATTTTAGATCAATTATATTTTACATTAAGGCTTATAACTATGATCTTCACTTGTAATTTTTTCTTCTGGGCACCAAAACATATGTTTTATTTGTAGATTTTATTGTTTAAAATATTAATTTTAATAGTTCCATTTCTTATTTAAATTTATAAGCATGTTCTGCCAGGGAGTTTACATCAAGCATCTCCTCCACTCTGTAGGGCGTTTGCACAAGGACCTTGTAATTTCACATCTTATTTTTTGTCTTTTTGAGGATTCACGACCTCCTGGACATGGCTAGCTTGCACCTAGACCTTGAATAATAAGCCACAACAACATACTTGGAGTGAACATAGGCAGCACATTGTCAAGTTATTTCAGTGATCTGTTCTTTTCAATCTCCTTTGGTTTACTGTTTTTTGTGCCTATTCTCCTTCATCTTGATTCCTTTCGTAAAAGTTGACTGTTACCTTGGAGTAGCTATCCCTGATCTATTTCAATTCACATCTCCTAGGGACAAAATTACTTATCTATTTTCAATGCTTAGAAATTCATGTCCATGGAAAGGAGAATCCTGTTAATTGTAGATTTGAAGCTACATTACTTTGCCTTCTGTTCAGCTAAATTGTGATTTTCTGCATATCTATTGGCCTCACAGATCAAACTATTGGTGCCTCTACTAGTTGATCCAAAGATTCTTTATTATATACACAGTGCATATTGAAACATCATATGAATCAGTCAAAAATATGTTCAAATTACAGTTATGATAATCTAACAAAATTTCTAATTTCATAAAATGAGAAACTGGCATATACCTTTTATTTTTAGTTAAAGTAGCAAATAATTTTTTATTTCAGAGATTACTTAAACAAAGGGGCTGAAACTAGATTCCAAAACCAATTAAATAACAGCCTTATTTTTTCTCCTTTATTTTCATCACATTGATTTTAATCAGTATAAGACAATGAAAATGAAAATTTTCTTTCTTTAAGGGAATATCTCTAACTGTACTAGGCTATTGTTAGTCTGGAAGATGGGTAGAGATTACACACCTAAAAGTGAAAAAATACATGTACTTACCATTAAGCCTCAAAACTAGACAGTTGGAAAAAAACATGCAAGATTTTTCTTCAGTAGAATAAGCACATAGTAAAGAATGCCAGAAAAGTGGAGCAAAAGAAAGGTATATTAAGAATACTAATTTTCAAAATACCTTCCAGTGTGTTATCTGAACGTCTACTCACAGACGTACAAAAATTTTATGAAAATACTTGTGTAAACTGAATATGTCATAATAAAAAGGATTATCACAGTTGGTGAGCTTCCACAGAGCTAGTAGTTGAAGCAGAAGCATTTTGTTTTATGAAAGCTCAAGAATCTTGTATGCTTTTTAAAAATTAAATACTACAACACAAGATCAGGTTCTTCATCTAAACTTGTTAACCTTCAAGCAAAGCGTTTTAGCTGATAGGAACTCATTCATTTTTCATATGTATGATTCACTAAAATGTCATGCTTATGTTGATATGCGTAAATGACTCTATTGAACTATCTGCTAGAGATCTTTTGATCATTTGTGTCGCTGTTAGCAAGGAAGCTTGTATGCTTGGTAATTGTTTGTATTGTATACTAATGGACAACAATGAACAATGTGATGTAACATTTTTACAGTGGGTAAATCCAAGTTTTGATGCTGCTTGTCCTAGTCCCACAAAACCCAACAAACCATTCACCCCTAATCATTCAGCACTCATTTCAGTGACTTTATCTATACCTGATTTCAAAACAACTTCTAGCAAAAATTAAAGTCTTGATAAAACACCATTATATTACAAAAACCCAACCAGAATATTCGAGAAAGCAGAACTAAAACCAAATGGATGCAATTTAATTTTTCAAAGAAATCCATGTTTGTTGTCTAAGATTCAATACAGCGATATCATTGAGAAAATAATATAAGATATATTCATCCTTTTATAGCTTATTTTCAGTTTACTGAAAGTCTTTTATATGTATGTTATTAATTATTCAGTATATGATATTATAACTGGAGCTTTTTTCCAAAGCCTTGTTATAACTGTCACAACTCCTGACTTAAAGAAAATGTGTTTCGATGTTGGTGGTTGGTCTCAGTACAAGATAAGAAAAACATTCTTTATCTAGCCCATCACAAAGAATTCAAAATGCATGTTGAGAGTCACTTTTATCTAGCTTTCATTGTAAGAGTTCATGTGATGACAGTGGAGATATTAAGATGTCAGCTTACATAAAACACCAATACAAGGATTAAATATTATTTCCACTTAATTTGTTTCATTATTTCAAAATTTAAAAAAATATTTAAAAATTATTTCTTTTACAAACTATTCATTCAAGAAAAAAAAGCTCTTTTTGGGAGGTTGCTGCTGTTGGGAGAAGGCAGAAAAAGTGATCACTGATTTATAATAATTAATGATTCTGCTGTTTTAGCATATACTCTAAATAGAAACATAATAAATCAAACTGAAATATCTGTAGTAATTAAAAAATTATGAAGTTCTTCAAATGTAGCTTGCATTTATGATAAGAAATGATTAGGAATTGTCTTAGAAAAATATATAGAAGATGTAAATGTTTTAACTACAGCTTATCCATCTTCATCATCTCTACAATAAATTCTACTGTCCCGAAAAAACTGATAAATATTTGATCCCATATAAGCCTTTCTTAGATACTCTACAAATGCTATCAATGCCAACATCTGCAGAACATATGTTTACTATATCTAATGCTACTGTAGAGAAATATATATGCTTATATTTACAATTCAGAACAAAGAAAGCAAAAATTAAAATTTTCTAACTTTATGGTTTTGTATAATTTGTTGTAATGTATACATTGGCTTTTAGTGCCCATGTATTGTAATCATATTTTTATCTGATTACATGTTATATTTAAAATCATTTCCATTAATTTATGTGACAAATTAATTATGCATTTTATTTATTTAATCAAAATGCAATTGTTTCAAATACTTTTTACATTCCGGTTTTGATCCAGAATATGATATAACTAGTAGTGACATTAATTTTTTTCTACTATAAAATGAAATAACAAATTTCTTAAATATATTGCTTACATTCATAGTAAATATTGTTAAATTTCTTCTGTTTTGTTAGCATTGAATTCAATAAGGCAATTGTGAGATGGTATGTATTTTTATAAAATGTTAAAGTGTTATTTATAATTGGATATTTGAGCCAATAATCAAAAGTAAATTCTTTTAAATAGTAAATATTTCATTATTTTAAGTTCACTGTGGATATCAAAACTTTATCCAATTTCCCTATATGAGAAAAATGGTTGCCAAGATAGTTGAAATTAAGTCTTTTATTCAAAAAATAATTTTTAAGAAGAAACATTTGCTTCTTCAATTCCATTCCTTTAGAAATAGCTCATAATTAGAGAAATCGCAAAATTAAAACTTTTCAGTATCAACTTCTGGGCTCACTACTTTTACTATTTTCTCTTTAAATATTTATATTCTGTTATTAAAAATAGTTTCCAAAGACACTTAGCATTTCTGTATTGTATCAGTGCAATTGTAAGTAAAAAATTATATATAAAGCCTTTTTTTTATGATTTCATACTCTTAGGTCACTTTGCAACAAATAAATTGAACTGGTCACTGAAGACCCAGATAATCATGCTTTTCTTCATTTGGCATCTTGGCATGAAATCAGTGATTTAATTTCAGGTTTTTGTTGGCTTGATTTAAAAAAACATTAAAAAAATTGTTGCTAACAGTATTTTTATAAAAATTTCTATTCAAATTTATTTAGGAATTAGACTATAATGTTAAAAATATATTTATCAAATTTATGCTACAAACTAAGAATAATATAAGGGAATTATTTTTTTAAAGACTATTTAATGTTTCCTCAAAATGCCCTGAAAAATCATAAGGAGGCTCTCAAACCATATTATTTGTATATACTTTATTTCAAGTGTGTCAATCATAATACTGAATGCATTTATTTAATGTTATAATTTATTTATTTTACTTAAATGAAGCATTTAAGCCAAAAAAGTTTTCAGTTTCTCTGGTCATGATGGAATAATGTTAAATTGGTCTAATTGTGTTGCATATTGTATATGGAAAACTGGTTTTACTTTTATGACTTCTAATAGGAATAATTTTTCCATATAAATAAATGGTTTCTTAGTATTATGTACAACTAATTATTTACTAATTAAAAACTGTTGATATTGCATTATTTTTCCAACCATATTATAAAAATATTGAAAACAAATATGAAGAAGAAAAACTTTAAAATTTATTAATTCATTAAAAGAGAATTTTATTCTGTTGAAGCATTTTTTAAAATTTAAATTTGTTTATTTCATTAAACAGTTTTCTTTCATATATACAAAATTATATAAATACTGTGTAAAAGTATTAAGATAATTCTTTAATATCTAAAATAAGAAACATTTATTTCTAAAAGAATCAATTATTCGTAAAATTTGAGTTTAGTAAATTATAAATGCCAGTCTAATGAGGCCTAGTGTACAAAAAATGACTGTTGAGCAACAAACATACCATATCTGAATTTAGTAAAGAATGTTATGAAATGGTCAAAGTTTTTTTCAAAACTGAAATGAAATATTTTAAAACTTAATTTTTAATATGTGTTTATTACAGTTATATATTTTTGATATATTTACAAAATTTAAAATTATTTTAAATAATATATGATTTTGAATTATAAATTTTAGAGTTTGAAAAGATAAATATTGAATAGAAATGCTTATTTACTGATTATCATAAATTTCATATTATATATGGAATATTGGAATATATATATATATATATATATATAGTAAAATCAGAATCATTCAATGTACAAAAAAGCACAATTTAAATTTGTGGTCATGGTTTTATTTCATTGTAGTTAGCAATATTAAAAAGTGAATTGTATACTTTCTTAATAAAGCAAAAATCTTTACAAATTTCATTAAATTATTTTTTTGTGAAATTTTATGGAGCAAAGGGGACTGTATTGGAGAAACAAACAGTTGCAATGATTGGGAACTTTATTTAACCTTTTGTTCTATGATTGATTTGTGTTTAAAAAACTGAGTCACAGTTGCATTTTGCATTGATTGTAAGTAAAAAATTATGTAATGAAATGTTATTAAATTCAACAAATTTTTATAACCATTTACACTCAAGATAAAAAAAGTATAAAGTAGTTTCATAAAGAAAACATCTGACTCAATATTCTTGTCTTTTATGTAAATTAAAATTTGCTAGTTGATATTAAAATGGGGTTTACATATCTACTACTAAACGAATGCTCTGTTTATTTAGAAAGATTTTATAAAGTATTTTATAAACATTCCCTAATAATACAGCTTTTATTCCTATTTTTTCCTAAGTCTTAATTCATTTATTCTTTTCTACTTTTCATGCATAGGTTTTAAATGCTATTTATACATTTTAATATTTCAGAAATACATTATAGTTTTATTTATTTTATTCCAAATTTAAAGTGAAATACTTTTTATTTCTGTTTGAATACTATATTTTTTTACCTTCCTGTCTGTTTTATTCAACAACATACTTAATATAGAGAAAGAAATAAGTGGTTTTTATTAAAATTCTTATAGAAACTTAGATTTTTATAAGAATTTTAAGTTTTACTTTTACCTTATACAATGGGAAACAGGTATGTAATATATATCTTGTTAATTCATGATAAAAACAAGTTATAAAAAAATTTATAATGTGCTTTTATCATGAATTAGCAAGATATAAAAATTATTTGACTTAATTTCGATGAAGTTGTCAAATTTTGTTTTAATTGTGATAAAATTTGACTGTTTTAAAAGTTTGCATTTCTTCCAATAAAACTATTAAAGTTAATAAACAATCTGTACATGTCTTTTACAAAATAAATAAAATGTCAAAGATTATAATATTAATGCAAAATAACCTTTTTCCCCATCTACATCATGTCACTTGTAAACTCTAATATTGTTATAATTAACATTAATTAAATGTTGTAAAAATTTTAAATTATAGAATATGTACAATGAAAACAATCTCTTTTAATATATTTCAAAATTTCAGCAATCTGCCAAACTTAATATCATTGTTGATTAATTCACAAATATCACTAAAATATCAAAACTGATTGAAAGTTTCCTTACCTTCTTTTATTAGCATTTTGATTGACCTCTTATTAATTTATATTATTTTTTACAGCTAAAGTAATTTAAATTATTAAAATTAGTTTATTTAAAGATACTATGTGGTTTATTGAAAAGTTGGTGTTAACTAATTTTTGTAACCAGTTTTTATGGTTTTTTTTTTTTTTTTTGCTTACAACTATATATTAATGCTACATCGTGTGCTTACATTAGTATCCTAGTTTTTTCCTACTTACCACATTGTAATATTTTTCCAGCCTACTTATCATTAAATTTATCTTACTCAGTATCTCTAATCACTAATTGGAAAATGACTAACTTGTTTACAGTACATACTGGTAAGTGATAAATAATTTTTTCTTTGTTTGGAACCAACTTTGATCCCTTAATCTTAACCATTTATAACTTCTAAATAATTCATGCAAAGCCTTGAATGGCTGATGCTTTTGCTTTCAGTTAATCAATTTGTGGGTTTGAATTCCACTTTGAGTTTAGATGCTTGTGGTTGTTTGGAGTCTACTTAAAATGGTAGACCCTGGTCTAATTGGTCCTTTTGTTCTGGAAATGATAATTGAGCAATAAACAAACAAACAAAAAAAGTAAAGCCTTTTTATTTATTACCTGTTTTAAAAGCAACCCTTATTACTAATAACACAAATTATCAATTCACAGACACTTTGTGGGTTCAATATCCACTTCTGATACTTATAAAAGTTCAGAATTCACTTTGAACTGTAGATTTAGATTTATTTAGTCCTTGTGTGCAAAATTGAAATGGGGCAGTAAACAAGTTGCATCAAACCTTTTCCCACAGAATGTTTTCAGTTTAGTCTATACTTACTCTGCCTGTTACAGAAATAAATTTTCTTTGATATTTTGTACTATTCATTTTTGTACTTTCAACAGACATTAGTATATATATTTATTTCTAGAAAAAAGCTGAATGAGAAGAGTGAAATCTTTACTTTTTTTGTTGCATTTGAAACTGATTTTACACTTGTTTCCATTCACTAAAAGCTTTGTAGTTCAATTAATAAATGTTTTATAATTACTCATATGAATCAGTTATTGAAGAATGATTTATCCAATTACATGCAATTGAATTGAAAAATATATAATTGCTTGAAATGATTTTCCAAACATTTAAAGTCTTTTAATGTGAGTATTAGATTTAAATTGTAATTGTTGGTAATTTTTTCAAGGTTTATAGTTTTAGAATAAAATGCTCAATTGTGTGTGGTACAAGTATATATTTTCAAACACATTCACTTCAAGAAAGTGGAAATTTTAAATTTAATTTGGTTATTCTTTCAAGTGAAAACAAAATTTTTTTAAAATTTTGAAAGAATTATGTTTTTTAATTTTTAGTGTAGAAGTGTAAAAATATCCTGCATAAATATAATGTTTGTGTTGATTTTTGTAAATTTTGCTAGCTACATTACAGGAAAAAAATCTTCTAAAATCATTGTGATTTATTACAATGACTTATAAATTTTATAAATTTTTGAAAGAAATGAAGCTTTCTGAAAAAATTAATTCTCTATTGTAAAGAGAGAAATTAAATTTTTATTTAAGTATTGATATTTTAAGCATATCTATTTTTTAAGTTAATGGATTGATAGTTATGGTATTCAATATCTATAAAAAAGGTTACATATATTTAAATCCAAAAGTTATATCAGCAAAACATTTGTTTATCAAAATTTCTTCTATCTGGGTACAAATTAATCCCTTGCATCCTATATTAAAAAATGTCAAAATATATTCTGCTTTAAATTTATAAATGTTAGCTTTAAAACAGTTATATATTATTAACAATTTATAATTTATTAAAAGAATTTTTTTTTAATTTTAAAATTTTTTTTAACTTACTTCAGAGTATTTACCTTAAATGTGGTCTCGTAAAGATAACAATTCAAAATTGTTTTGAAAAAGCTTAAGTTTTTAACTACATTAATTTTACATCTGTGTACAATGACATAAAGTTACATTAGTGTGATTTATTCAGGATAGAAAAATATTTGATGTATAAGTATGTTGTTTGTTTACTTCATATTATTTGGTTAAAAATGAGGATTTTTAAAATTAAATGAAATTTTCATGCTATTTGTGTGGTACCACAAATAAAATATGTGTGTTATAAGAGGTGCCCACCTTATCATGCTGGTGTGGTTTGTGTGTCCCAGTGATACTGAGGGCAATGCTCCCGGGATCAACTTCTGACAGATTCTCATGCCAAATATATGAAAAGGAACAACTTGGCCCTCTAGTTTGATGGTTATTTGTAAAGATAACAATTCCACCCTGCTATTATAAAGCCTTAAAAAATTCAGCAAGGTCAGATTGATAACTTGGCAACAATTGGTTAACAAATAGTGTACTTGAACATTTTATAAAAAATAATTGAAGACAAAGTCAAGGATTAGAAAAAGTGAAGCTGTTTAGCGAAATAGGCCATTATCCTTGATGGATTGTTGAACAGAAGAGAGTAGAAGTTAGAAAATGTGAAGCTCTGCTTTTACAGTTTTCAAACATAACTTAACAAAATTGTCTTAGTAATGGATCAACCAATAATGAGTAAACATATTTGAAAAAAGATTCTAATGAAAAACAGAAAACATTAATTCTAGTACTTTAAAAATTTATTCACACATCAAATGATTATTAAAGTATTTGAATAAAAATAACATGAATTTCTAAGCACACAAAAATTAGCTATTTTCCATTTCATTTATAGATGCAAAATATATACATATTGAGGAAAAAAATGTGAGACTGCGCAGTGAATTAAACTTTCTGTTTTTTAAGTTCTAAGAACAATAATCATAAATCTTTGAATTTTTTTGTTGTGCGTCCTAATCTGGTGCACCTGAGAAAGGAAAAATAAGCAGAAATAGAGAACATTTATTGACAAAGACAATGACTCCAAACAGGAAGAAGAGGGTTTGCTGCTTTCTTTCTAGAAACAAGGATCCATTTTAGGCAGAAAGTCCCAACTTTTTTCCCCAATTTTACATCCCAGATGTATTTAGGACTGGAATCCGAGCCATACAGACTGGGTGGTGAAAATTAGATTAAGCTCTTATAGTATTGTGTGTTTGTACTTCACACACAGCATCCATGTATATAATATGTTAAACATTTACTCTTGATTCACACATCTTCCTTTCAAGAGTGTTATAAATCTAATCTTTAATACTAGTGATTACAGTCTACATAGAATTGCTTCTTTTATAGCATAAATTATATTGCCATGTGGAATGTTAGAATTAAAATCCTTAAAACATTGTTTTTACCAAATATTTTTTTTCTAATCTTCATTATTGAAGATCTGTATTTTCCAATTTATTATTTTATAATTCCTTGTAAACATAAATATTTTTTTAAAATTTTAAGGATATTATAATGTTGAACTGGCAGCTGAGTGGTTAGCACACTGGCTTTTGATTAAGCCATGTGAATTCAATTCCCTTTTCATGCGTATAGTGGTTCAGATATATTCACTATAGATGCCTATAGTGGTTCAGAATCATTTTGAACTGTAGATCCTGGTCTAAATAACCCTTCTATGCAAACCATTGAGTTACAAATGAACTAGACCTTAAGATATTGATAAAAATGACTATCAGTCAGCAAATTCAATTAAATGAAAATAAAGCTATTGCTTGCAAACTTAATTTAATGGAGAAAAGAATGTCTTTATTTAGTGAGCTTTATTCAATGCTGAAAAGATTTAAATGATTATTGAACAAAAAATTCTAAATTTGGATTGTACTCATTTTTTAAAAAATTAATATGGCTGTTTTCAGTAGTGGTATGCTGCCTGTTATGGTTTTATATGCAGTATGATGACATAATGTCTATATTTTTAAAAAAATTTATCTTTGATTTACCTTCTTTTTTGATAAATCTTCGAGTGAGTCTTCAGTAAGATTTTATTTTCTGTTTATTTTTCTGTAAATCACACTTGCCTCTATAGAATTTTTTCTTCCTGAAAATCTAAGTTGATTTAATTTTGCTATTTTTTATTCAAAAGATATTTTGAACATTATTGTAATTTAAGCACATGTGCTTCTGATTCAATTGGGTATCATTTTGCTTTTAGTTTAACTATGTTTAATTTGCTGTAATAAATGAGTTGCAGGTTTAAAAAAATTTTTTTGAGGGTAATTTCTAAAATTCACTCCTATTTTTCAATTACGATATTCATGTTATAGAAACTTGTATGTATTTAAATTGTATTTTATCATGACAATCTTTACTTTTTTATGTACGATTTTTGAATTCTGCTTGAATGTATAGTTACAATTATGGTAAGGACCTCTCATTAATAAATGTGACTGTTTATTTATTTTTATTTATTTAGAGTTTGATAAATAGAACATCAATTTTGATAAATATCAAATAATTTCCTTTATTTTTAATTTTTTTCAAAAACAAATTGATTTTTCTGAGGTAGAAGACTAATATATTTATTGCTTTAAATTGTCTTCACATTATTGGATAAATATTTTAGGAATTAGACAATTTCACTTTTTCTTGAATCATAAAAAATGCCTTGTTTCTTAGTCAGGTGCTTCTACACTTTCAAGCTTATAAATAAACAAAGGTAGTATTGGTTGGATATTATAATGTTATATTGAGTTTAATTGTTTCCAGATTCAACAAAAATTGCATTTGTGATTTTTCTGGTTTTTTTTAGCTAAATTTTCTGTACCTTATTGATTTGATGATTTTTAGAAAATATTTCATGAAAAACTCCTAAAGGACTTTTAGGCCAACCAGGTATTTAATATTTTATCCAATTCCTCTAGGTGTATTGTAGTGGACAAAGCCAGTGTTGATGAATATTTGCATAGTTACTTGATGATGAGCACTGGAATGATATTAGATGCAGCAGATTATTTAAAATACAAGGAGGAAGCTAAAGAACGTGGTGAATCCCCTTGGGATTATTCTACGTATTCAAAATTGTATGCATCTAGTTCAGATGATTCTCTCAGTTCTCCTGTTAAATATATTTCATCAAAAAAGCAACCAATCAAAACAAATTCTTATAATTCAACAGAAGAAACTAAACGAAAAAAGAAATTTACTGAAGCTGTAGCAGGTCCTTCACATCAAAAACTTTCGGGGTGAATTTTCCTTCGAAACATTCTTTGCTAAATTATCTCTACTTTGTTATACTTCAACTAATCATCTAAAGTTTCTGACTTCATGAAATTTTGTTTTTTAATTTCTCTTATCAAATTTACAGTTTCTCAATTGGCTGTATCAGACGAAATAGAGAATGTGCTACAAGGTCTTTTTTTCAGCATTGAAAAGGGAATTGCTGACCAGCTTATATTACTAAAGTTATTTTACTCTTCATTTTATATTAGTTTTCCTAACTTTCAAAATATTAAAATTAGTTTCACTTTTAATAAGCCAACTGAATACAATTGTACTTATGACATTATTTTTAAGAGAAAATCTTAATGGTTTTATATTGTAATGTTGCTATTGAATATATAACATGTTTATTTCATTAGAAATATTGGTTATATTAATAGAAATAGTTGTTTTTATCTTAAAATTATACAGATTGTTACGCTTTTGAGTTTTTTTAATGCTTAATAATATTACACAACTTTTCTTTTTAATACCAAAAGAAACAGAAAAATTTTGTATACACTAGTATTATTTATTTTGTATATACTATTATTATACAAGAAAATTTCATTTTTTATTGCATTGAACTGTTTAATAAAGAAATCTGAATTTGTTTCCAATTTTTTTTTTAATCCCAGCATCTTTTTGTTGATATTTTGATGTATGGCTTTAGAATTTTTATACATACTTCTGTATATAACTTTACTATGATCGTATGTATAAGCAGTCTTTGCAGTTTACTGGTGATATGCACATAACAAATGCTTTAAAAAAAAAAAAAAATTGTGAAGCTTTCTTGTTAATAGAAAAATGCAAATTGTGTCCTTTTTCCGAACTGTCAGTAAAATATCTTTTATAGGTAACACTTTGAATGGGTGAATTAGCCGGATATTTACAATACACACTAATTTGTTTTCACACTTATTTTTAGTTTTCGTCGAATTGTAAATTAAGGTATATAAGCATTCTTATGTTAAAATAATACGAATTGAATTGTATTAAAAACAAATTTTTCTACAAAATTATTTGAAACCTGAGCAGTTTGGTATTTTTCTTAAATAGATAAATTAGTAACATTTATCTAATCAATTCATTTTAAAGAGACCATTAAACATGTTCTCCTTTTCAGTCTGATACAGCCATATGAATAATTAAATTTAAAATGAATTATGTATTATGTAATAATGATTACTTATTCAATTTTTGCCAATAATTCTTGCTAATATATAAAATTTTACTGCTCCATTCAATATTTATGTATCTTAAGTTGAATTGTTTTATAGTTTGTGTATCTTCTCAATGAATTTATGCACTCTTTATTTTATATTATGCAGTGGCATTGAAAGAGACGATAAATATATCTATCATTTAAGTTATCTATTTGCATTTCTAACTTGGTGAATATGGTTTTAATTAATAAACTACGAAATGGAATTTGAAAATTTTTCTAATTTTTATTTAATTATTTTTAATAATAATTATTTTAACTTATTAAATGAGTTGTATTTTTCTGCAGTACTAAGTAAGAATTAAAGATTAATTTTAAAGGAATAATTAAATCATAAATTTGAATGATAAAGTTTGATTTGGGTGAAGTCTTGAAAAATACATAGATTTCAGATTTTTTAGTCATCTATTAATAAAAAATATATCTAGGCAATTAATCTTTCTTTTTAAGTTGAGTTTACAAAGAAATCTGTTATTATAATGATAAAAATAAAATTTTTATATCAAATCTGCATCTAAAATTTTATATTCGTATCAATATCCCATTTTTAAAATCAGTTTTATTATTAAAGCATTAGCAGTGATATTATAGCATTCTTTCCTTCTGATTAAAGATTTTATTTTTGCATGTTCCAAAAAAGATCTTGTTCACTTCTTAGAGTAATTATTTGGTTTCAGAAAAAAATATACATTATACTAAATTGAAATAACTATAAAATGTAGGTAAAGCAAGCAGAGAATTACACTAATATTGCATTTTTAATTGTTAAAATACATAATTTCTTAAGATATGATTAATTTTTGAAAACTTTTTACACAAATAAACAAAAAATGAGTTTTGATTTAAAATTATATGTGAAAACAAAGATTGAAAATAGGTTGTAAGTATATATATAGTTGGTTCTATTTTAGCTATTGTAATAATAAGTACTTAAAAGATAATAGTAAATAGACAATTAAAATATGTGTTTCTTCTGAACAACCATAATTTCAAATAACAAATTTTATTGATTGAAAGGTAAAGTTTTCGTTTTAAACATTAAGTTGAAGTACTTCTTCTTTGTTGATTTTTTAATATGCAGATAACTTGGTATCATTTTCTTTGCAGACATTTGATTCTACTCTATTGATTTAAATAGTAATTTAATAATTATTTTTTATAATTTATTTTTGCATTAATAACTTGCCTTTTATGTATTGAAAATATTTCCACAATATTTATTCAAAGTTATCTGTAAAGAATAACTTCAGTAAGACTTATGCTAATCATTTCTCATTCAAGAATTTATTTTATTCTTTAAATAAATATTGATTCTATTTTTTATCATGTAGTGAATATGATAAAAATGGTCAAGAAAATTTTGATATAGAAAAACGAGTAAAAATTAATATCTTTAAATCAAGGAATTTGAATTATAAGTAAGTTCAATGTTTTATGTAATATTCAGATTTAAGTTCTTTCCCATTTAGAAATAAGCCTTTCTGTAACTGCATTTTGGTTGGAATCAAATGCTTCTACTATATATAGCAAATGTATTTATTCTACTAAAATTAATAATATTTCATTTAAGTTATTTGATAAGTTGCAATGGTTTTCCTTAAGTTATTAGGAATTTTTTTTATTTGGAAATTCGAGTTTATATATATTGTGTAGAAACAATTTAAAATTTAAACGAAGATTATTGTTCATATATTTAAAAATATACTAAGAATGTGTTATACATATGATAATATTAAAGAAAAAGGATATCATATGATGGTTGGAGGCATTTTTTAAGGATTAAAAAAATTAAATGAGTTTTTAATGATAGTCATTAGTCATAAAATAAAATGCAATGTTATCTATTTAAGTTAATAATTTTGGTCAAAGAACTGGTTTTGTCTAAGTATAACACTAACAAATATGAATTTCGATATTTTAAGCTGTATTGAAAATTCAACTTATTGTATTAAAATGTTATTTTTGCAAATTATATTTGTAAAGATATGATTTGTTTATTTTGTTTAAAACTGAGATTTGTTTATTTTGTTTTGTTTAGTAATTTAAATATTGAAAACTATCATTGGTCTTAAATTCTAAAATATTTTTCTTTAACTGATACAAATAGTCATATCATTTGTTAATAGTTCTCAAAAATTAAATCAAATTTTATTGTATGCCAGATATTTAAAACAAATTTTTCTGTATAAATTTAAAGAAGATTCCACATATTTTCTTTAAATTTATTCTCCAGGACCTTTTTTAAAATACCCTTATGGTATCAGTTAAAAAAATTTACAAATAAAATTATTTCTATTTGAATTTTTTAATTTAGAATCCTACATAAGACACAGCAAAGAATCAGTTTAAACCAGGTATTCGTAAAAAATAATTTCATGTGTTATTTGTTGTGATATTTGGTGTTGCTTGTAAGATTATTTCGAATTTAAAATACACAAGAAAAAAAAATTAGTTTTAAATGTTCCTGATACAAAAAATAAACATTTTCTCTAAGTTGTCTTCCTAAATGTATTTTATTTTTTGCTTTTATTTTCTTGAAATATTCAGAACAATATATTTAATATTGAAAAATATGAAGTCTAAAAATTACTAGATCAGCATGGTCAGCCAAGTTTTTATAAAGCTCACTGTTGGCTTCATAAAAATTTGGTGGACTGTAATAATCTTTATTGGAAAGAAGGTCGCTAATGTCTGTTTTGGAGGAAAAGAAAAAAAATATTATTGTGGCTAATTATTTTTGTGGATTTATTTTTAAAAGATGATTTCCCCCGGCTGTGAATAATTTTGCTTTAAATTGTGAAAAATATTTACCAAAATGTTTTACAAATGTTTATTGTTAAACTGTGCACCAGTAAAGTGAAGGTTCATGAAAATCTAAATAACATTTCATCTGATTTTCTTGAATTTTAGCTACATATAATAATTTGGTGTTTTTCTGCTTCAATTCATCTCATTTCAGTTTTTTTTTATTTTGGTTGCAAGAACTTTCTATAGGTAAAATAATTGAGTTGTAGCAAATTACATTTGCATAAACAATGTTTTCAGTTTTAACTTTTTTATTAAGAGTTATATATTTTTTGATAATAAATTGATATTAAACATTTGACCATGTCACTTAATTTCACTTGCAGCTATCAGTCAAAGTAACAATGCTCAATTCAAAATGAATGAACATAATACAGACAAAACAGTAATTTCTTTTTAGCAAACAAAAATCTTTGCAACTGAAGTTAAGAGGAATATACATACTTTGTTTCTAATGTATTTTTGTATTACAAAGTGATAAAAATGATCTTGCAAGTGGTTTTGGCATTGCAGTTGCTGAGGATGAGATTGTACATCAAACATGAAATTTTACATAACACAGCTGCCATTGAAATCTACAATTGTTTGCTTGGATTGAATCGCAAAAATTGGAAAACCTCAATAGACGACAAAGTATGAAATTTCTGAAGGACTCTGTGACAGAGTTATCAAGAGATATATCAGGAATTATTGGAAAACTCTGCCTTGTCATGAACGTCAATGCTCTGGATTTTGACTGAAGTTCTGGATTTAAAAAATTTCAATTTGGTTTTACACTATCAGATAGACAACAAAAATAAAAATGCTTAGATAATAGATCTTTGTTAAAATAATTTGTCATTGAAGTGTAACAATCCTTTTCCTTGTATTATTGTTACCAATAAAATATAGGAATCTTCCTTCACCTAAAATAAAATTTTCGTAAATTATAAAAAATTAACAAATATTAATATTATAATAAGTGAGGAGTTGATTGCAGTCATATTCACAATATGTAGAACAATTCATTGTTAAAGTAATCAAAAAATTACATTGACAAATGTATAAAAATCATTCTTTAACAATATATTATTGTTTAATAATGTAGAGTTTTTGTAAGAAAAATTGATTGTTTTGATATAAAAAAAATAAGTGTAAAATATGTCACTTAAAGTTGAATTATTAGTATTTATTGCTATGCATGGTGATTATGCAAAGAAAATGTAAGAAAAATGCTGTATAAAAATTAATGCACTGTACTCTTGAAAATGAGTCTTGGATTAAGAAGTTAAACCCAAATGAATAATTTGGGTTTAACAAAGTATGTATATTCCTCTTAACTTCAGTTGCAAAGATTTTTGTTTGCTAATAATAGAGAGTTTCTCGAAAAATTGAATATCACCATGTTTGCTTATATTTAAAAAGTGTAACGGTTTTGAAAGTAAATAATGTATGATTTGAATTGCTTCAAAATGTTTAATTCCTAACTCCATATCACTTATTCAGTATGAATGATATTGAGGAAACTTCTCAATATTTCATCTAAAAAATTTGGTCCTTAAAAATCCTTGTAAGCTTTATAATTCAAAACATAACACTTATGTGCATCCCAATAAATATTTTTTGTTTTGTATATTAATTTTCTCTTTTCAGTATCTTATTATATTTATAATATTTTAAAAAATTTTAACTTGTTTGTAAAAGGGAATCTAACTTTAAACTTTAAGTCATAACAATTTAAATAAATATTTAAAAATTTTTGAAAACTTTTATTTTACCTTTTTTAATTCTTCGATAATGTGTGTATACAAATAACAATAATATATGTATATTAATTCTTCAATAACATATGTATTTTGATGACTCTGTCAAATATAGTGGAACAATGATTCTTATGCATTACAACTAGTATTTATTGCTATAAATTACCAATAAAATAGTTATGTAAAACATTCATCATTTTCAGTTATCTCATATTGTGCGCATTTCATGTGTCTTGTTGCATTTCTGTCTTTTGTACCAATGTTATTATTATAAACCATTACTGGGGGAAATTAATGCGCCTAACATATGTTATCAGATTCGGCTGCTGGAAGATTTAATAGCTTAATTAATGTTATTTTATTATCATTTTAGAAATTCAGATAATGTATTGTAGAGGAAATTATTAGATTTGTATCCAAATCAGGAAATTTTCAATTTTATATTTTCTTCTAGAATCTTACGATAATTATATACTGAATTCATTAATAAATTTTTCCATGTTAGAGGTATGTAACATATCTATCTAATGTAATTTCAACCTGAACTGAATATAGTATTCTAAAACTTTTATTTTCATTCTAAGAAGTCAGTCCTTTTTTTCCCCTTCCATTTTATATTTAATTATTTTGTGTATATTTGTATTCAGTAAAATAGATTTAATTCCTATTTTTTCTCCTGCATTTGATTATTTCTATTCTTTATTATAGTACTGGAACCAGGGAAGTGCATAATAAACTGGAAAAAAACAGGTATATATTTTTCAATTTATAGTAATTTAAAAGTTGATTATTTTTTAAATATGTTGTCTAAATATTTCTTTTTGATTCAGTGATAGATTATGAAGTATAATATTTACTCTGCTATTTGGTTCATTAGTTTGTGGGCTCAAGTTCCACTTAAGGCATTGAACAAAGTTAATTAGTCAAATGGTTAGTGCTTTGTTTTTTGCTTCAGCAGTTTTTCCTTACCTTGGATGTGATATTTGTAGTGGTTAGGAATTCACTTTAAATTGTTGGATCCCATTCTGATTGGCCTTTGTGTATAAAAAATTACCATTGAGTGACAAAAACTAAACCATCTCCACTTGCTTGAACATGAGTGACTACTATGACTCATACAATATGTATATTGCCTATATGTAAAGAGCTTTAAAGTAGAGAAAAAAGTATTTTATACTGTCAAATACAAATGTGTGTATTAAAAAAAATGCAATATTAATAAATTGAACTGTGATTTGTTTGATTTTAAATCCATTTTTATCTTTAATTTAGTTTTAATTCTGTCAATGACTGCTAATCAATCAAAGTGCGCACATGACCACGAGGTTTAAAAAAGTAATCCACATACATCTTTGCCACTTTAATTTAGAATTTTTATTTTGTCAAAAATATCACCTTATTTTACAAATTGAATGCTCATAAAATGAATTGATATATAAATGTAATCTAATAGTAATGTAAAATTTGTATAACATTAATGTGAATTTCAATATTTTAATATAAATGCAGTATAGTGTTTTTTTTTTTTTTTTTGCAAATTATTATAAAATTCTAATTCTTCATAGATTTTACTTATAGATCTTAAAACACCAGTTTTCTCATCTTTTTTTTTTTTAAATAAACCATAGTTTACTCTTTATTTTTCTATGTATTATGTTTTAGATTTAATAGTTGTGGAAAGTTAATAAGATTTGATTTTCTTTATGTACTAAATTTAATTCTTGTGTATTGATTTATTATATCTTAATATTTGCTTGGCTTATATTAGACAATGATTGTTTTTCTCCATATTTTTATAAATTGCCATTTAAAGTTTTTACCAAATTGTTTGAAACAAATTAAATACTTATTTATAAAACTTATTTTTGTAAAAAATAATAATACTGAAAAATGAAAGGAAATTTAATTCCATGTTGATTATATCATTTTTCTTAAGTACTGAACTATTCCAAAACACTTCCTTATTAATTTCGGATCAATATAAATTTAATTTTCATTCCAAAATACTGAAATGAAAAAAAATTTAATAAACTCAATAATCTCTCTCTTTAATAAACTCCAAGGTTTTAATATTTTTCCCATTTAAAGGAACATAAAAAAAGAAATGCTTAAATTGAAATTGCATATTCCATATGACTTGTGTATTTTTCAAATTTTCTTATTAAACTGTTGGCTGACAGCTCAATGCAAATTTTCATTTCAACAATTTGTGTTTCTCATCTTAAGAAATTGATGTTTATTATCTAAAATTGAATTGAAATTGTATCATGCATTCAGTTATCATTTATTTCTGTATAAAGCAATATTGCTTCAGGTTCTTATAAGAAAACTGAATGATATTTTCTGTTGTATTTTGTACCTATTAGACACCTTTTTTTATTAGTTGAAAATTTTTGTACACTGAATTTGGTGTGTTTAAAATAAAAATCTGTATAACTTATTAGTTTAAGCAAAATGATAAAATGAGGATTGTGTGTTTATTCTATGCAGCTTATTAGAACTAGTTGCACAAAAAATTTTTTTAATGGAAAAATAATGGCTTATAATAAAAAATGATAAATTTTACATTAAAAAATATAACAAATTTTTAGGAAGTTCATAAAATTAAAGGCTTTAAAGTTAGTTTTTAAAGATGTGCCATTCTATCAAGTAAACTTTCTTGGTCTAATTATTAAAAGTTTTTCAGTAATTACAGCTAATTTATCTTACTGTTTAAGCTTATAAAATAAAGTGATGCAATAAAAATGTTTGAAAAAGTGTGTATGTAAATAATAGTTTGTATAATAAAACATTCTAAAATTTATCACATATATGCCGATTTATCTCTTCTAAAACTATGTCATTTAAAAAATTTTATTTCATAATATTTTAAAGCATTTGAAAATTAATAGGACTATTATTTTTAGAGCATAATCAAATTAAACAATTTTTCTATTTTAGTTATTTATCAATTTTTTTTCTTCCAAAACCAAAGGCGAGCTCATTTAAAAGAATGTTTTGAAGCATTAAAAAAGCAACTTCCAAATATGGATGATCGGAAGACATCGAATTTAAGTATACTGCGTGGTGCCATTCGATTTATACAGGTGAGATATGTTCAAATTACTTTTTTTTACTTGATTTATTATTTCTAATATTTTATTTTTGTATTTGATTTTGAATTAAAGCATAATTATAAAATCTATTGCATAGATTTTTCAGACCCACACAAACTGCAAGTTTCTAATAATAAACTAGCTTTTTGAAAAAAGAAAGGAATCGTCTAAATGAATATTTTTCATTAATAGTTTAATCAGTGTTGATTTCATGATAAGAAACTAAAATAATAGGAAACATTTTGGTTGCTCACAAAAGAAGTGTTACTTTATTGTTAAATTTTAAAATAGGCTTCCTTAATTGCAAATTTTAATCTTTTCCGCTCTTAATGTTTTGAAATAATCATAAGATGAATTGTAATATAATTTATTTTTAGATTCTTAAGCGAAAAGAAAGAGAATATGAACATGATATGGAACGTTTAGCTCGTGAAAAAATATCATTCCAACAAAAACTGTCTCTGTTGAAGAAAGAGCTGTCTTCACATCTAGATCATATGGAGGTGAACAGCTGTCCCGTACCTGAAGATGATAATGAAACAACTACTACTGCTTCTGGTGATTATTTCATAAATAAAAAATTTTCAGTCATAAAATTTGAAGCAATACTTGTGTTTACAATGACATGTATAAATACTACCTTCTCTCCTTTTTAATAGTTTTTTTCCTCTATTAAATTCAATGATGCATTTCACCAAATTCTTTGGTGAAATGCATGTACAAATGAAATCAGGTACAAATGTGTATCAAAATAATTCCTATAATAACTATGGTATTGGTTGAAGTTTAGAATCTAATGGACTGTGTATAACACTGATTATATATCCTCACCTAGAGGAAATGGTGAGAAGAATCTAATCAAAATAAATTACTAAATTATAGTTATTGATTGCATATTTAATGTTTTAAATTTGCTGCAATCATGTGATTTATTTAAAATGGACTGTTTATATTTTCAATAAAGTAGTGATGTTGGAAATAATTTTTAAAATAAATTTGCTTTATTTTTAAGTAGGAAATCTTTTGATAATCAAGAAACTTTCTGTACTTTTAATATATCAAGCTATGTGGAAGAAAGGAACAGATTTATATTTGTTTTCATTTTTTTTAAATTTAAATTTTAGGAAGATTTATAAGAAATGCTGCAAAATTTTTAAATAAGTCTTATTTCATTTAAAAATTCCAAATTTTAAAAATTAGCAAAATTGGTCTTTTACATTGCGTAAGTATATTTATAAAAATTTTCTTGATTTTAAATTAGAATGTGGAGCATTAAGTGACTTTGATGATGAGCCTCAAGAGCTGTCAGCTGTAACTTCAACTGCGAGCTCAGAATTCACAAATTCATCTTCATCTTCCACTGCCAGTACAGTTCTTGTTGGACCGCTCACTACAACTGCATCATCTGCTTCAGCTATAGGTGAATAATTATTCAGAAATTGATTTATATCACCTTGATATAACTGGCTTATTATAAAACTCTTAATTTGAAGAAATCATTCAAATGATTTATGTGTGAGCAATGTTTACTTCATATCATTGTGAGAGTTGTTCTTTAGTATTTCCTATCAATTAAATTTTGAGCTAATAACTTTTCATTTCTTTCACCTAAAATATATGAGGGGCTAAAATCAAACTAATTCAATCAATTAAATTTTTAAAAATATTGCATGGATTATCCAGAAGTTATTTGTATTTAAAAAAAAATTGTAAGAAGTGACTTGGATTTGAAAGGAAAATGTGTCAAAGCATTTGTTAAATCAGATAATTAAGGATTGACATTACATTTTTAACATTATTGGTTGATCAAGTGTTAGTATTAAAAATCTTTGATGTATTTGCCCAATTCTATGATGCAATTTAACATTATATTCTACATATACTGAATTGGTAGCTGAATGGTTATATATTGTTATGGAATATGTTATCAGTTTGAGTTTGATTACCTCCTCAACATGGAAACTTTAAACTCAACATTGTTATTGGGCAGACCACTTTAAATATAAGTCCTTTAAATCAGTCATATTGTAATATCTCATACTTAGCCCTTTTGATTTCGAATGCCTTCGATGGGGAAGGTGAGTATGGAGACGGTTGGTGCGAGGAGCAGGCGGAGAAGCTGTGTTTCGTTTTTGGATTGATACTGACTTTGTACGCTACGGCGGCGCTAGAGTTTTAGCAAACCCAAATATGATTCCTTTGTAAATTCTTTAGTTCTTTGTTAATTAAAAGTTTTATTTTCAAAATTTGGATTCAGTAGTTTGTTTCATAACAAACTTATGTTCTGTTGGCAACAGTTTTGGATGCTTTTATAATGCTTTGCATTAGCATCCACTGTGGAAATTAATTATGTGCACTATAGTGGTTAAGTGCTGAAATGTTGGAATACAGGTAGGCCATTTAGATCAATCCTTCTCTGGCTACTATTGAAAATAAATAGTTTGATATGCCATTTTTTATAAATTTATAGAATATTGAGTTCCAATCTTATTTACGGGGTTTTTCATGTTATATCAATTAATTTTGCTTATAAGTTTGTAAATGGTGTATTCCATTTTACAAAAGCTAGTTTCTGTATTTTGTGTATTCAAATTTACAGTGTTAATATTTTTATAAGAAAAGTATGTGTATCTTATTATAAATGTGTATTTCATAATTTTTATGTGGTTGATGTATTTCAATTCACGTAGGAATGTGTTAAAATAATTATGATGCTATAACTTTTTGTAAAATCGAAAGTACCCTTATATACATATTTTTTAAATGTTTCTCTTATATATAAAGTAGATTTTATGATAGGAATATACACTTTAGATAGGTTTTGATTTCGTTGTGGGAAAACGAAAGTATATTATTACAAATAGGTTTGAATTTAAAGTAATGCGAGATTTTTATTGATGTGTTTGATTGTTGTTTGCAATGTACCTAACTGATTTATTTGATATTTAAATCACATGTTTTTTTTTTTCTTCATTGTTAAGGATTTGAAAAGATGTATTCTTAATGTTTAAAATATCTTATGTTATTATCATTATTTGATGTCGTGTATGATTAACTAAGTTTATTGATTTGAAATCGAAAGCTGATTTCTGGTTTAGATTAGTTAAAGCTTTTCATAAGTATTGTTGCTATTACATATAAAAATATTGTAGTGTTCTGTATTTTGAATTTAAAGAATATGTATAACTTCATTTTCTGATTTAATACAGTAGTATCTTTATAAGAATATGATTTTATATAATTTATACATTTATATAATTTACATTTTTGATTAATGATTCAATTTATCTGAGTATCAAACATTAGCTTGGTAATAAAAACTTCAAATCGAGAGTAGAAGATTTAATATTAAACTTGTTCTTCTTATCAAAATAATTGATTTTCCATTTATACAGCATTTTTTGTATTACAGTATAGTTTGTTTTCATTTATTTTTTTAAAATGTTATTGATGTGTTTTATATTAGTAGTGTGTGGTAAATAATTTTAATAGTTATTTACGAAATTTTGCATATCTGTGGTGTAGTCTGTTTCTTTTTTCTCATTATTGCATCTTATCTGAAATAAAACGTTTAGTAAATAAAATGGCTTTTTTAGCACAGGGAGAAAAGAGAAATCAAAATGAAAATGAACACCCTATCCTGTTTCTGAGTAAAAAATTTTGAAAGTGTGAGAAAAATTATAGTACTATATAAAAGGAATGTGCATCAATAATTTTTGCTGTTACTAAATTAAAATATTATCTAAATGGTGAGCATAAATTTGTTATCGAAACTGATCACAACCCTTTAGTTTGGTTAAAACATCATACAGGATCTTATCCCAGACTTTTAAGGTGGGCTTTGGTACTTCAAATCCTAAATTTTGATATTGTTCACAGAAAGGGCAAATTATATCAGAATGCCGATAGTCTCAGCAGAATGCTGAATAACCAAATCTAATATTTTCTTTTTCTTTCTCAGATATTAAATTAAATGGAAATTGTTTATTTTGTGAATGTGTAGGGTTCTTTAATTTACAAACTTTAGTTATTTTATGTGCAAATTTTAATAGTACATAGGATTAAAATATTTTGAGTTTCTAAAATTACAGATGATTGTCTCTCTTCTTACTGATCATAAAGACAAAAATGGCAATTTTATTCAAAACTTGTCAAGCCTGTGCAGATGATAAATCTTCTGCATTTCACTGTGTATTTTGTAAACAATTTGGTGTAATAAATATGGGATTTTCTAGAGTTTTGATTCAATCCAGTTCACTTAAACATAAAAAAACTTAAAAGACAAGTTGCTTTATTTTATATTTTAAAACTACTACCTGACAAGTAAAAAGATAATTGAATTTTATATATCTTATTTATTAGGAAAAGAATATTATATATAGATATGCAGAGTCTGGTAAAATTTTTTAAATAGCTTTAAATTTTATTTGAGAAAATGCTTTAAATGATGAAAAGTTGTTCCAGTGCTTAATGGCTGACTATCAATTTGTATTTTCATAAAATGTTAATTTCTGAAATATAATGTATAACAATCTATTGACAACAATCCTAATTTAGTCAAATCCAGGATCATCTCTATATATCTTTTGTTTTATATAATAGATTAAAACTCCACGAGAAATTCCTCAAAGTTGCAATCACTCATGAAATGTGCAACTGTTTTGACATAAATATATTACATTTAAATATATAATTTTAGATATTATAATTACATTAGTATATCCAACTTTCCTGTGCATATGTTGCAAATTTCATGTACCATATTGTTTGATTGGTATTGGTGCTTCTTTTGCTATATTTTCTAACAAACTATATGTATAGGTATATAGAGTTAAGATTGTAGAGCTTAAGTATAATATGCAAATATGTGTTGATTTTTAAGGCATCTAAAATTTGTGTTACTAAAATGAATATTTTAATAAACAATACTTGTTACATTTTTTAAATATATTTTTTCAAAAAGTTTAATTTTTAGTTCAATTTTCAGGTAAAGACAAATTTACAATCAATATTTTAAATCCCAATTAATGAAGAACTTATAATTTTATTATATAAAACATAATCTAATAACTAAGATAAATAACTCCACTTTGTTAAATTTGGATTTAGCTGAAATTAAAATAGTCTATAGAAAATTATTATGCTATGATATAATAAATGAAGCATTTCTTTTATTTCATTTATATACAATATATTTATATTTTTTGTTAATGTTTAGTAATAAGGAAAATAGTTAAAAAAAATTTTTATACAAATCATTAATTTTAATACAGTTTTTTGGAAGGTAAATAATTTAAATTTTCTTCAATATTATCATAAAGATGTTTTAAATTTTTTCCATTATTTTTGTATCAAGTTTATTTTTCAAAACTGATAGAAATATAGTTACTGCTTAAAATATAGTTAAAATAATAATCAGATTATCCAAATTTATACTTTTTAAATTCAACTTTTTGCAGTATTATATATTTATATTTATAAAGTCATTAATATCCCCTTTGACCCAATATGAGTAATTAAATTTAATAAACATAGTGAGACTTTTACTTTTATGTGTTCATCTTAAAATTTTTTCATTTAATGTTGCTGGTAATAGTATCTAGAAAATCTTTGTGCTGGAAGAAAACTGTCTTATTAAATTTATTTTCTTTACTTTTTACTCATTTTATAAATTGTAAGTGTTTTATAAAGGTATTACTATTAATAAAATATATTCTAGATTTATTAATTAGATGCTTAGAGGCCACTAATATCTAAACATTTGCTTATCAAACTACTGTATGAATTGTGAAATAGCTTTTTCCAGGTAATGTGAATACTTTTGGTGTAATGGAAACATATATAAAGCTAAATTTTAGTGCATGTTCATTAAATTAAAAAAAAAAAAAAGAAAAAAACCTTTCTTATGAAAATGCATATACCAATTGAAAAGTTGTTATAATATTTCTTTTATGCTTTACTTATGGAGTATTTTTCTTTAAGCTCTGTCAAAACAAATGATCTCTGGTGCTCAAATGCCCACTTCCAATAAAGAAGCTGCTGTCACGCCTTCTAATTTATACTTGTCAACTTTGGAACCTGGTATGACTGTGGAGAGCAAGGCACCTCTGATATCATCTGTGCCCTCCTCTCCTGTTCACCTTCCAAACGAAAATTCTGCTCAAACAGCCAGGGTGAGTAGCAAACAGTGTGGTTATGCAAATACATTCTGCTTGTATGACTACATTCTGTATAAATAAATGGAAAGGAAACGAAAATTCGTTTGATGATACACAGATAAGTCTTTATTTAATATAGTTTATTCAAATGTTTGTACATGAATTGTATCATTCTGAATTTAATTTTTGTAAATCATGCTTAAAAAATGCATGCATATATGAGGCTATAAAGAAAGAATTGTTAAAATGTATCAATTTTTCTTGAAATAATGATTGGATTCTAAGAGTTTGTTTTAATTAGGTGTTTTCTACTGGAAATCTTCATGCAATGACGGGAATATTTGCCACTCCTCACGGTATGCAGGTTATTTCTCAACCATCAGGCATTAAAGTCATCACTGCACCGAATTCTATTATGGCTTCCACATCATCTGTTCAGCATATCTCGATGAACCACCACCAACACAACCAGATTCATGTTTTAACTCCCTCCTCCAGTGCATCCTTTGCTTCGTCCATTGGTGCCACGTCAGCCAAGCCATTTTGTGCTGATTCACTAGTCCAAGTAGCCTCAGGTGCAGCAAAAGGCATTTCAAAGCCACATCTAGTTTCACCTCTTGCCTTGGTTTCACCCCAAGGCATGGTTGGAATCAGCCATGGAACTCCAGGGAAATCTCTGCCGAGCACCAATCATAATCTCTCTGAATTGATGACGTCCTCTGCTGCTGTCTCCAGTACACTCAATCTGTCACAAAATTCAATGAAGGGTAGCTCTGTTTTATCAGGGAGCATGGCTATTGCAATGAAAAATAACTTGCCCAACAATTGTGCATCTTCTGGCAGCACATCTCAGTCTGGGATGATAGCTACTTTGCACATGAGCAAGCCACATTCACAAATCATACAGCCTTCTATAGCTTCGAGCATTATTACACAAGGAGGTACTGGATTTTTTTATATTTACTAAATAGCTTAATTACAATTTAAATGCATTTTTTTACAATAATTGTATTATTTTGGATTTTTATAACACAATAAATTTCCATTGTGCTTCAGACATTAATATGATTTTTAAATTGCATTTTAGGCTCTCAAGTTAATAATGGCACTCATCATGGTGTATCTCCAGGCTTGAAAAATTTGCCATCAAGTCCAGTTCGCAATCTTTCCCATATTACTGGAATAGCTCATGTTGTTTCTCAGTCATCAATAGCTGCTCCTGTGGGACAGCTTGTTCCACCGGGTAGTCATGTTTCTGCAGTTACTCCTCTTGTTGGTTCTGTGTCAGTTGTTTCGCATACAGGGACAGTTCACCAACAGTCACTTGGAAAAGTTCTTGCTTCTCCTGTCCTGAAATCTGTGAATCAAATTAATCCTATTCCTATAATACAGCAGCAGTTTCTCCAGCAAGTTCCTGTTGGCTCTGGTAATCAATCTATTGTGAAACCAGTTGTAGTTGTGAGCATGCCGAATGTTGTGCCAAGTGGAAACATGGCTTCATTGACTCCTACTTCTTTGGTAACTATGAGTGAATCAGCTGGTGTGCGTGGATCACTCACACAAAAATGAATGTTTTATAAATTGTCTTAAATTTTTATCACTTAAAAATTTCTGTAATAAAAAAATTATGAAACTCTTGTTGTTTCTATATTGAAAGTATGTTGAAAAGGGTAGTTTTCTTCACAAGATTTTTCATTGGTGGTGGGTGGGGGCTTTGTACATTTTTAATGTAGGAAATTAAGCTTTCATAAATTATTTGTTCATCAGTTTTAGTCATAAAAAGTATACAATATTTTAGCTATTGTAATAATTAAAGGTTTTTCTTTTACATAATGTAAGATTTTTAGTTTATTATGTTCAACTAGTTAAAAATTACTATATAATTTGTTTAAAATATATGTTAAGTGTATTTCATTTAAAATAAAACAGAATTGAAAATGCAATTTATGACAAATATTTCACTTTTTCCATTATTCTAAGTTGAATTGTTTTGTTAAAAACTTTAAAAAAAAAAAAAAAAAAAAAATCACATTGAAGACTTCTGGAAAATAAAGCTTTGGTGATGAGTTTAAAATAATTTGTGAACCTAAATTTAATTTGTTTCTGAATACAATATTTGTTTGCGTTCAAAATTTCAAAACCTCTAACTAAATAAATGAGAATATTTCTTACACATGTGATCAAGACTGAACTGTTAAGTTACTTACTGAAATGTCAAACATAATATTTTTATGTGCTTCCTTAAATGCAATAGTTCTATTTTTAACATTTTCCTTTTTAATGATTCTACCTGTTCTCACTCCTATTACTGTTTATCCTTGTCTGATTAACTCTAGTGAAAAAATGAAAAAAAAAACCCTCTTTTTTATTTAAATCTTGAAATTTGATGCAATTAGCTGTATTAGATATAACATATATATATATATATATATATATATATATATATATATATATATATATATATATATATATATATATATATATATATATATATATATATATATATATATATGATTCATTAACAGTGTTTTCAAATGGTATATTTTAGTTGAATAGAATAATAGTAAGTAAAAATAATATTCTATTGTAGTTTGCAAAATTCTTTTCATAAATTTATCAAATTTTATTTTTATTTTATCAATTTATTTGAGTCATACATAATTATTTTACTTATTTTGCTCAGTCTTGGTTACATTAAATTATATATCTATTCAGTATTGTTTTAAATTTTCATTATTAATCTTGCATATTTTCTTTGTATATAAGTGATGTATAAAATAATTTTTTTGAGCTTGTACAAATATATGTAATTATACTCATTAGCATTCCACTGAGCTTTTATAATATAATTATGCTTTTGAAATATTTTATTTGGAAAGTATTCAATTTATAAATGAAAAACTTGCATTATATTTTTTAAATCTAGTTTTAACACAAAGAAAATAACCAAATATATAAAATTAGTTCACTAATTAAATCACTTGTTTTAATGGATATATAAACAGTTTTTTAATTTATTCACTGTAGCTTTTCTGTGGTATGATTTGATAATTTTAATTACTTGCTCTTTTAAAATGGCTATGACTATGGGTGTGCTTAATTCTTTTACAATCCACACAAAAAAAATTTTTGTAAACTTTTTAGTTACAAAATTACTATGTAATTTAATTTAGATACTATTTTAAATATGAATTGATATTGTGTGTTATATGTTTTGCTTTGGTTTATGCAATAAAATGCATCGATATAAAATGATATTGTATGATATTTTGCTTCAAATTTATTTCTAATAAAACTAGGTGCTTGAGATTGTTTTTTTAATATTTTAAGTAAATTACAGTTTGTGACTGAGTTCAGTTATAGATACTAAGAATTGCAATATTTTTCACAAAAACTTTGAATCATTAAGTTTATTATTTCTATTAAAATGTAGACTTTTTGATCTTATATCCCCTAAATTCTGGCCAAATTTAAAATAGCAATAACAATTTGTAAATTAGAGATCTTCTATTGTTAAAATCTCTTGTAACAAGAAATCTTAAATCTAAAATGAATTTAAAAAGTCAAATTTTTGTAAACAATGTTTGTATTTCAGTTTTGACAGATATTGTTTCATAAAAATATAAGTTTACAAATGTATTATTTATATGCAGGGTCTTTAAAGCCAGTGTGTATAAGACTAGGATAGTCAACGATTTGCAAGACTTGCTCAATGTTATACTAATTAGGTGACCATTGTTTTTTTTAATGAAACAGACCTCTCTGATATTCAGTAATTTTCGATGAAAGTGAATATAAAATTATAAAATTTTCTTATTCTTTATGAATATGTTCAGAATTTGAAGCATTTCACTGACTAAACAAAACTTGTTGCTTACTTTGCTGATATTTGGATAGAATTGGCCTAACAATAAACTAATGCAATACCTTATCTGCCACAGCTTTTACTGCTATCCTTTCTGTTATGAAACACTTGTTTTATCCACATTTTTAACTTTTAGTATCAGTAGAATGAATGGATTCTACTCTAAAATTTCTAAAAAACTTTTGTTTAGTGCAATAAATGATTATAATTTGAATAAGGAATTTTCAAATTAAATTAAATTTTGACTTCCAGTAAATTTCATCTCTTGGTGTTAATACAAGTGGAAGTTGATTTCTATCATGCACAATTAAGCAATTCAACATTTTGATATCTTTTTTCCCATACTTTAGATAATCTATTTAAATTATTTTAAATTTTGTATATATAAATAATTTCCTAATTCCAACAAAAGAAAATTGTTTTTGTATCAATTGTTTCTTTAAATATTACAATTTTATATTAATTATTATAATTGCAGAGGATGTTATATTTAATAAGTTCTCTACAACAATTATAAAAATTCAGTAATTTTATATATTTTCTTTGATAAGTACAACATTTTCAAATTATTTGTTCCACTAATAGTATTATATATTGATTTACTGAAAAGATTTTATAAATGGCATAAAATTACTGTCATCTCTTTTCCTTTATATGTTAAGTTTCGGGGGTCACCAATTGATGTTTAATGAATATTATTTTCTGTGATAAATTCTTAGTGAAACCTATTCAATAATAGTGTATATATATTCTATAAATATGTGTGTAACATTCTATTTGTATAGAGTTGTCAAATTGTTGTTTTTCTGCATGTCTGAAACTTTTAAATAGATATGCTAGTGTGTCTTTTCTTAAAGTTGCACTTTATTAATGTGACATCTTTTGATGATACATTTTAGTATGGTGTAAGGTTAATCTTGGTGTTATTGTTGTTCTGTGTAAATATATTTCATAACTTATTGCTTTCCAGGTCTTTATTGGTATAAGAATATTAGTTTCCAAAGTGAAACTAATGAGTGTTTTTCATATTTAATGTTCTTCATGTAATTGCATCCATGAACATTAACTCCACTTTGATACCATCGTGATAAGAATCAAGTGAGTCGTGTTAAGAGTTCTGAATTGTTATTAGAAAACAAATTCAAAATTGTAAATAAAAAATGAAACGAAATGTCTTTCAGAACTGAGTTTTATGTGCGAGAAGACAAACAATACTGGACTGTTTTACTTGCTGTTTAATAGTGTAACATATTTATTTATTATAAAAATTGTATGCAACTTTCTCCAGACCTCTGAAAATCCCACCATAACACCATTTCAAGAAATTCATGTTTATATTTAAGTTTATTTAATGTATATTGTTGTGTCCTCCCCCCTTTTGGCACTTGCTAGAAGTTGTGAATTTACTGTTAGTGCTGAAATTGTACCTACTTATTCTATAGACTTGTAAATATCTCCACTTTTTGTGAGAAGCATGCAAGATTAGTGCATGCAGTACTGTATGATTGCACTTTAAAGAACAAAAATAAAGCTTTATATTTCAAACCCTACACATGCTTCATTTCTTTCTATTTAAAATGGATATTTGTTTATTTTAAATAAATGTTTCTGACTTATTAAAGTACAAAGGTATTTTAAGAGAAATCACCAAACAAAAAATATGGATTTGAGTGAGTAAGTTTTGTGAATTATCAGACTAAAATTCTTTTAGAATTAATATGTATATACTTTAGGAGACAATGGAAAATTATAAAAACATTTTAATGAATGCTTATTGCAAAGTTCACATTCAGTATTGAAAATCCTCGTACTGGTAAAGTGAGAGATTTACCGAATCAACAATAATTACACTGATCTGTCGGGGAAGGAAGTGGTGATACAATAAATCTCAGGATGCTTAAGACAGAACTACTTCGAATTAAATCATGGGTATGTTAAACCCCACAAAGTGTTCCCTCCTTATTGTGGTGATCCTGAGATACCTGTGCTAGCAGGAGCTTTGGCTCCTGAAAGGGGTATCCAAACCACACTTGACAAAGGGGAGACATCTGACGAAGAGGAATACTTTCGCCCTCCAGAATGGGTGTTGGATTAAGACTAGCACCCTATAAAAACCTATCGTTATGAGGCCTTAAAAAATTCATCAAACCCGGATTGATAACTTGAGGATAATGGGTAAGCGAATAGGGTGCATGAAAATTGGAACATGGAATATTTTGTGATTATATTGCTCTGGAGCAAAGACAGAATAGATATAAATTAGATCTGTATTGTGTTTGCTGTTCAGGAGGTTAGAGGGATGGAAACGCACAAGATGAAATGATCATGCAACTGGATTTGTTATTGAGGAATGACTGGGAGGAAACACTCTGGGTGTCTAGTCTGTCAATGTCAGAATTAACATCGGGAGATTAAGAGGAAAAATTTTAACGTATCTGATGCTAACACATGCACCTACAGAAGAATTTGACGAGGATGAGAAAGATAATTTGTCACTATGAAGAAAGAATGATGGCATACAAAGAAAAGATGTCAAGGTAGTATTGGGTGAATGTATCGCAAAAATTGGAAAAGATGGCATTAGAACTACAATTTGGAAGTTCAGTCAACGTGACTTGTGCAACAAAAATAGATTAAGGACAGCAGATTTTGCTAGAAATAATAAGAAAATTAGTTCGATCAGTTTCCGATACACAGAGGTACATCAATATACTTGGATATCCCCGGACAGCTGGACAAAAAAATATAGATTTATCATGTCATAATGGAAATAAGATGTGCATTAGATATTGTTGATGTCAGACTCAACAATATCTGATGTGTTTGACACACAAACCATTATCTTGCTATCGCCCAAAAAATAACCTAATTTAAATTAAAAATGGCAAAAAAAAGTTAACATAAAAGCTTTAGGTTGTGATTGTTAATGGAGGAAAAAAAATACACGATCTCACATTGATAAAGACTATTAGGGGATGGATCAAGAGAAAATAACTGGAAAAAATGTAGAAACATATAATACTGAAAACAGCAAAAAATGTCCAGAGAAAAAAGCATCACAAAATGATTAGTTCGATGATGAGAGTGCAATGGAAAAAAATTCTTTCGCATGTGGAACTAGACAAAACAAAAAGCTCTCTATAAAAGAGGAAGATCGTATCAAATGTATTGCTTTAAACAGAGCTTTAGAAAGAAAGAGCAGTGGAATGTGTTTCGAAATTATAAACGTCAAGACAGGATACCAACCGAAATAAACTTCTGTAAAATTAGAGACAAAGAAATGATCGGTGAAGAAAGCAAAATAAGTGAAAGATGGACAGAGTATTTTGAAGAGCTGCTAAATAAAGGAGATACAAAACTAATGAGATTGTGATTGATGACAGATTCTGTTAGCCTCCAACCTCTGAAGAAATAAAACAGGCTCTTAAAAAAATGAAGAGGCGCGAGAAAAAACTTGATTATACTGCCGAGCTGCTGAAATATGAAAGGGAAAACTTAAGGATGTTATATAACCTCTTTGGAAAGCATGTGAATTAAAGAATCAAAGCTGAATGAATGTCAGAGCGCAATTATGTGTACTATATATAAAAAGGTGATATATCGACTTGTGAAATATATCTATATATATAATCTTGAGTATTTCGTAAAGTATTCTCTAGAAGTGTGTTGCAAATAGATTACAACTTTATACCCAAAAAAATAATTCGTCATCATCAGTGTGGATTCAGAACTGGTAGGTTCAGTACGGACTAGAGATTTTTTTCAGTATTCGAAAAGAGTTCTACGAACAAAACGTCATATTATACTAACCTTTCATTAAGCTTAAGGAAGCATAGTGTGTAAATAAAAAAATTCTAATAATTCTTGAATGAATTTGGATACCAGAAAAATGTATAAAGCTTGTTAAAATGACTTTGTCAACCTGAGGAGCTAAAATACTAGGGAAGATTTCAAGAAATTTTAGAATTAAGACAAGGAGATGCAATGTCTGCAACACACTTTCTAACTTTTATTTGGAATATATTATAAGAAATGTTTACGCTAATCGAGGGGGCACAATAATGAACTAATCTTTGCATTTTGCGTCTTGATAGAGATGGAAAAAAAGGGGGTGATGTCTGGAACTAAAAAATGTACAATTGAAAACTACAAAGACCTAGAAAAGGAAGCAAAAAGACAATAGAACTTCTTCTTAAAGAGGGAAAACTAAATATAATGGATTGAGATCTGCTACATGTGCTGTAAGCACAGAGCTCGGTTTTGTAACAATGCCTGGATTTAAATATCTTAGTTTAATTATTACCGGAAAAATGAAATACTGAGACAAGGATTAACTTGGTTGCTGAAACAAATATTTTTTCAAGGAAACCACCTGTGCTCTCAAAGTTAATAACAAAACTATAATCAGACCTAATGCAGCAGGAACCTGGAATACTACTCGAAAGAAAATTAATTTTGAAAAAAACTTTTTAAGAAAAATATATGGACCAATTTGAGATGGAGATGAGGGAAGGTTAGGAGTAATTCAGAAATATGTAACTTCTATGAAGAAACGTGAGATATTGTAAATAGAAATAAAACGATGGGGCTTGGATATCTGGTGTGAGGAAAGAAAGAGCAGCAAATAAACTAGAGAAAGATCAGGGGAAAAAGGTTAGACATAACAAAAAGAAACTGCTGGATGAAGTGTTAGAGGATTTGAGAAAGAGAAAAATCAAAAATTTGAAGACAAAGTTCAAGGATCAGAAAAAGTGGAGAATTTTATCGAAAGAGGCTGAAATCCTGCGTGGATTGTACAGTGGAGTAGTACAAATTTACATTCCACATTTTTATATTTTACACTATCTCTGTTTCACTAAATAAAGTATGCTTTTCTATTAATTGTATTCCAATAAAATTAAAAATTAAATTTCGCTCTTTTCTCGCAAGAAACAATTCACTTAAGTGCGTTAAAATCATCCATTTCTATGTATGATTTTAGTGAAGTAAAGAAAAAGTCTTAGTTAAGTTAATATCTCTGAACAGTAGGTGCATTAAGTAATGCAGAAATTTTATTTATTTTAATATATGTGATATTATTATTATTTTTTTACTTTTAATAATTTTATATTGATACTGATATTTAGAATGTGGCAGGCACAATAATTATATTTATACGCTAAGTAGCTCATGTATTCAAAATTGGTAAGTAGTAAATATTTACTTGTTTTTTCACTTCACTTTTTCTTTGTAAATTTAATATGATGTAATTTTCATCATAAAGCAGTGGTTCGTAAAATCTTGCTAAACGTAAGAGTGTTACTTAAAATAAAAATTTGTCACAATTCAAAATAAAATCTGTTGTTATCAGTATATGAGCAACAAAATATAGACGAACTCATAAGGGTCCTCAAGATGATCGGCCCAGTTTTGGACAATCTTGTCCGAGTAATAACGGATCCAGATAACGCCACGATTAGTCAATATAGGGTCAAGGTATTTTGCTTCTGTGAAGACATCCGTCTCCAAACTTGACGGAAGAAGACAATCATACTCCAAACGTGCTGGACGAATAAGTGTGAAAGACGATTCATATTACTTTCTTCCATTTATTAATCGAACATGAGTGTGACATCACTGTAGACGATGTTTGGCATCTGTGACGAGTGATTTGGAATTGTTGCTCTGCCGTCAATGTTCAGATTATTAAGGTGCTTTCCAAGCAATCTTCGATTGATTCAGAGTCCAGAAGCTTGCTATCACTTCCGCTGCTGCGGTTAGCTTTTCAGACATTACAATCCGTCGCTTTACTCGAGTTTCTCTTTCCGTCCACTGTTGCTCTCCCGCTTGTCCATTTGCTCTCATGACATTAGACACTGAACCTCTAGAAATGCTTAAAACTTTGGACGTTTCCGTCACACTTGCACCAGCTGGGCGGGTCCCACGATTTGGTCCCTTTGAAAAATCAAAGGAACTTCATCGTATGTTTTTGAAAAAAATTCAAGACTTTGAGAATTTCTATAAGATTACAACAATACCACATATATACCCACAATGTAGCACCTTGAAGAAAGCAAACAAATCATGTTGGAGTTTACATCATTCATTTGAAAGAGTATGCACAAGATTGGTAATTATTGTGCCAACCCAAGGGTTATACAAATGAAGAAAGTCGAGCTGGTACTCGAGTGGTTAGCGCTCCTGCTTTCCACTCATCAGTTCGTGGGTTCGAATCTTAACATAGGTCTGGATGTTCGTAGTGATTCTGAATCCACATAGGTGCGTATCTAATTAGCTTTTACATGCAAAAGTGACCGCTGAGCGACAAATGAAGTATAAAGGGAGAAGATTATACCGGTTTAAATGCAAGTGGAATGGGTAAACGTTAATTTCTAGTAAACACACACACCTGTTTTTTGCATGTGTGCTTTACAGAAGATATCAAACTTCCTTGGAGAGAGTTTCTATGTTCGACCGAGGGGGGAAGTTAGCAGCCTATAGATACTTCTGATCATCATGTTTGACAAAATCAAGCAGCTGTGATGCAAGAGGGAACGGTGGATCGCTTTTACCCATCACTGTGCATGAGAGCATATTGAGGAAAGGGCACTGATGGATCATTCAACCAAAACTCAGCAGATTCAGACGTATACACATCTTACAGTGTCCCATCATATCCTTCGACATCATATGCAGCTGAATTGAATGTCAGTTAGGCGTCCATTATTTCTTTTATCTTTAACTCAAAAACTACAGTCATTTGTACTTCTTCTGGTACGATGAAAGATAAACACAAATAACAGATTGGAACGACATTGTCTTTACTAACGATTCCTACTTCTGCCTACCACTTGTCTACATCACTATGTATGCTTGAAATAACCGTGGGTTGGGGACGTTCAAAGTCCTTCAGCAGGTGTGGCGTGGATGTGGAGAAGATGCCAGCTTACGTGTGACCTCACCTGACTGTGGCTTAAAATGACGAGGGAGTATTATAAACATGTTAACTTTAAGGTACAATCCGGGGCTTGCTTGCATTTCTTTGTATGTTTGAAAGTAACCATGGGTTGGGGACGTGTCCACTTTAATATGTGACGTTCAAAGTCCTTTCGCATGTGTGGCGTGGATGGGGAGAGGTGGGTGCCAGCGCAGATGTGATCGCGCAGCCAGACAGTGACTTAAAATTGCGAGTCGCTTGTTGATGGACGAGAATTCCAAACCCGTTAATCTAACGGTACAATCAGAGTCTGGCCTGCACTGCTATGTATGTATGTATGTGTCGCCAATCACAAAAACAAGTGGTTCATATGCTTATAAAAGTTAGCCAGGATACGCAACTTCTTTATACACCAAATCAACTCTGGCCATGGTGGCCTGGTTAGTTGGGGCGTCGTTCTCATTATCGAAAGGTAGTGTATTCAAATCACGGCTGACCGAATTTCCATCATGTTCTCTTAAGGCGGCTGTGACATGTTAATACTGAGTGTGATCGCAGTGTCCTCCTAGTGAAATGATAGCTGTGAGTGGCAGGCCAAATATTAAGAGTCTTCTATTTGGTTCCGGCTTCAGAATTACGAAGACTACCCAGCTGCTTCAATCTAACTGGTATAGCCCAACTCAGGACTAGGTACAGACAAGCTTGCTGGTACATCAGATCACTTTGGCAATATGTGGAAACTGCATGGATGCTCAGTCACTTCCTACTACTTCCCGATGAGAACAGCAAAGTTATGTATCATTTGCCATGGGCAGTTATTGGGAGGATGACCACGAATTCTCCCTCACTGGGTTGTTGTAGCTCCATAGATTAGAAGTGTGCCTACGTTCATCTATGATGTCCAACATCCTTTCGCTGGTGTGGCGTGAATGTGAAGTGTACCAGCTCAGGTGTGACCTCATCACCTGATCGTACCACAAAATGATGAGGTGCTTGGAGACGGTTGAGTATTTTAAAATTCGTAAACCTTAATGAACAGTCCTGAGCTCGCATACTTTAACATTTACGTATGCATTAATTAAATGTGTGTGTGTGTGTGTGGCTCTCTATTTATTATGAATATTATGAAGTCTTAAAAGATATCTTTTAGTCGAATTTTGAAATTTGTAGAGCCTTTAACAAGAAAAACAGGTACAATTCTGTCAAGGAACAATTGACTTACATTTGCATGCCTTGCATTTCCTGTAATATTCAGCGTAAATGTGATTGGAATTATTTTCAGTTATATTATTCACTATATGGGAATAAACATGTCAGTACTGCTCACAAAAAACAAGATAGAATAAGTTGTATTTTTCAGCGTTTTCGCATTTTGGTTCAGACTAATTTTCTCATACAATTTGGACTGTCGATTACTTTGATTAGCTAAGAACAATTTTATCAGGCTTTAACCGATCTACAGTGTGAGGCTTATAACCATCGTATAGTCAACAGTTGGGAGTAAATTTAAGTATGCTGAAGTGTTGTATTTACTGGCTGGATAATTTTTAGAAATTAAACAACCCATTTTTTTCTTTCTGGCTGGAAGTCCTTTTTTTTATTATATTCTATAATCCCCCCCCCATATTGACGAATTGAGATGCCCTAACGTAGGACTTGAAGGAAACCGGTTTCGAAAAGCGAAAGCGAAGGGAGGAGAGAAGGGACTTGTCGGCGCCAGAAAAAAGGAGAAAAAAAAAGGCTGCAAGACTTCGACTCAAAAAGGAACCCTGTGAGTGTGTGATTCCAGCTTGACGCTTTAGTGGATTCGAGTGGCAGGAAAATTGAAATTTCCGGTTAATAAAAGCCTACATATTTTAAATATAATTAAAGTTTGAAGAAGAAGAAGAAGAAAAAGGCCAATGTAGTTTTATTCCGAAGAAACTGAAATTACGATCCAGATGAAGGAAGCCTCCTCGTACTAGCTATAAGCATGTTTTTGGAAGCCCTCTAAATAGGCCGGCCTAGTCACTGTTTGTACGTAAGTTAATGTTTTTTAAAAATGTTCTTCCAGCCAAGTGTGTACCACCTATTTTATAACTTTAAATAATAATACGAGTATAACTTTAAGCAATTTAGTATCATTATGAACTCCACGTGAATGCTGAATCGTGTTGGTAGCAAAGTTGTAATCTTGATATAATATAAGTGATTTATAAATAATTGAGTTATATGTGTTTAAATAGTTTTGTTACTTTATAAGTGAATAAAAAGAAATTTCTAATTATTAAAACAAAGCCAGTTTCTGCTTCTATTTTTCAGGATTGGATCTGGGTAGAAAAATAAATAAAATAATAAATACACAACGCAATTTTAAAAAAAATAATACCTTATTATAATTTAAAATATCATTTATAATTGTTATTCAATAACAGTAATCATATACGCAACAGAAGTGCATCTGATATAAACTGTTACAACACTACAGTGGATAAAATTACTATACGAACGTCTCCTATCACTTTATAGGGAAACAACTTTAAACAGTTGCCTGGATAATAAATTTTGATTTAGTTTTTGGTTAGTGATTTTTAAGGCAGAAACAAATAGACAGATTTTATGAATTTAGTTACCTTCTGAGATCTATGAAGAAGAATTGGCCATTCAATTCGAAGAAGTTATGCAACAAATGAAATAGTTGAATAAGGTACACAATCGAATGGAACAGTTAGAATCAGTTTTTAAAATAATACAACATAGTGACCTAATATATAAATTTGTAAATATTTTAAGTAAAGCTGTTAGGACTGCATTTTTTTGGATTTCAAGTGTAGTTCTTTCCTCTTGATGTTACCAATGAATATGGGCCAATAAGAGCTTTCAACGACTCATTATCATAATGAAATATTTTTTCATTATGATAATGATTACGAATGCCTTGTCATATCGCCAATGACAAAGCAGCAGAAAAGCATAAGTCTAGGGAGAGTTAGAATAATTTGACAAAAAATTTAAAGTACAAAATTTAGTATGAAAGTTACCAAATTTTCGAGAAAAATAGCCGTAACCAGAATTATACTGTGCATAAAAAAATTTATTTTTCAATTAAATAGTTTTTCAAATTTTATCAGTTTATCCTACATTTAAATGAAAATTACCTAAAAAGTAAATCATAAAGTGGGAGAACAAATTTTGTCTAATGTTAAAAAAAATGTTTTGAGAAAAAAATTACAATATTTTTAGCAAATTATTTTGTAATGAAAATTAGTCACATTGTAAATTTGCATAAAATGATCAACACATATTTGAAATGACATTTTTCAGTCTTGGGAATTTTTTAAAGCGGTATCTCTAAATATTTACTTAAACATCAGTTGTATGGTGTGCAACAGATATTGAATGTTTAGCATCATAAAATAATAATAATAACGCATAATTTTGGGAATATCTATATTAAATACAAAAACTAACAAATTGTAAAAAATTGATAGTTTTTTACAATTTTAGATTATCAAAAAGTGTTGTTACATACAAAAATATATTTAAATATTTACATACAGTTACTAAGAGTTGAAAAATAATAAATGTTCTCAATAGCACATGATTTGAAGAGAACTAGAAAAAGATAAATCCTAAAAAGTTCCATTCTCACTTAGAATGATTTCCAGCGTTTATTTTGATTCGCAGAAGAAATACAGCAACCCACAGCACAGAACAGCACAAATAAATCCCAGAGAAAAAGGAGCCCAAGCGGGATTTGGCGACATAAATTCAGAAAATAATGCTGGAATTATACTAGAACGTATCGCGAACATCATAAAAATCACTAAGAATAAGTCAAAGATAATCTTTTTAGTCAAATTTTGTGGATGTCGAGGAAATAATTCGTTTCTTTCCTCGAAACGGTTAGTATTTTGTGCTGGGTCTTCATTTATGCAATCCTCTGCCATCTTAGAGCCATCCTCTGAAGATATTTTTATTTCGTTTCCAGAACGTTTTACGGTTTCAAAATTATTTATTTTTGGAGGATTCAGTTGTGGAGTTGTTTGAAGGATATTTTCCGAATCCTGTATTAAGCGCCCAAGGATTGCCTCCGACGAGGTGTTGCAGGAATTTCCTTCAACATCTTCTTTGGAAAGCTTTCCATTAAATTCGGAAGTTCTGGAATTAATATTTAGAGCACCTGGAATGCCATGCTCAGCCTCAGGACCTTTCGTCATACCTGTAACTGCAGATACCTTTTGACTTTCTGCTGCATATTTTTTCTCAGAAATATTAAGTGGAGATGCTTCAACGCTTTCTGCAAAAGAGCCTCCACTCTCAAGATATTCACTGAGAGGTGCTCGTGAGACTCGAAAAATGAACGGGCAAGCAGATGAAAAGTTGTCTGTTCGGGATTCATTACGAATGTATTCGAAAGAATCAGGTATATCTTCACTTTCAGACAAGAATTCTGGAGAGCTACTTCTCCCGAAATCAGTTTCATCGCAATTATACATAATGGCTGCGTGTGAAATTTCTGAAAATAAAAACAACAGAATTAGTCATTTTGATATTTAAAATTTTCTTTAATAGCTGATACAATGTTATGGTGTAGAAAATTTCAAACTATATGTTTATAAATAAAAATTATATAGCTGTAAAAGTACATTTGTGTAATGCGCCCACCTGCGGTTGGTGAAAAATTACCAAGCGTTTTTTTAACATGTTTTATAATTTAATAAAAATTCACATTACTTTTTTTTAATTTATGAAAACATTTTATAAAAATGAGAGTTGATCATTACTTATATTCGTCATATTATGTTGTACTAGGGCAGTCATTTCGCGATCTCAAAGAACTTTCTGGTGGGGGATCAACGAAAGGGGATGCACGGAATGGCTTACCCGTTTCGAATCTTGCGGCATTAATTAAGAATATAAACCAGGAAGAACCATCAAATTTCAACGACCAAGCATTTTCTTCAGCCGTGGAAAAGGACGAAAGCTTGACAACTGGAATGTTAGCCGATAAATCAAATGTGGACCTTTCAACTATCGCTCGTCATTCAAAATGCTTAGAAATGTATGGAAAATGGTTGGATCGGTCCCCCACGAACTCAGCTAGAAAAATAAAGACGAATGTGTCCGAAATTTCCCGGAATTACAGCTACGAAACGAGCTAACTCCGTTCCTAAAGGACCTCGTCCCTGGGGATAAATCATGGATTCTCTTTGAAAACTTCACACGAATAAAGGTCTGCATTTCGCCATGTGTTTCACCCAAAAGAGTAACGAAGAAAATGCACAGTAAGAGGCCAGTGTGTTGTGCGAGTGTGTATGAGATGGGACACACACGGAATCATCTATTAAGAAACCACCATTCTTTGCCCGTGGAATCAACCTACTTCCAAGCAGATGGGACTATGCTCCACATTAATCACTGAAAAATGTTATAGTTAAAATTTTATGTTTCTTTTTTATAATAAATAGTTTTTAAGAAAGCCGGATGATATCGTTTAAAATCGCCTGATAATTTTGCCCCAACCCAAATTATCAGCGTTTACCAATAACACTAAAACTGTAGAGACGAGAGAATGCTTTCAAACTGTCCTTAGTATTGATGCACGTTAGTGTCTTCTAAGCAGGTTAGAGGTAAGTTCACATTAAACAGAGAAATTAGTGTTGATGACACACTGTTAGAAAAACTATAGGTGTTCTCATCAAAAGAGGACGGCATCGAAACAGGTTAAAAATATCTGCGTTCTTCCAAATAGAAGGAGAAGTTCAATTTCACCCACTTTAGAACAATGCGAAGCTGGTGAATAATGGAATTTAAACTTTCTATCTATACATTTATAGAGACTGTTTGAGTGTTTTATGGATTTTATCTTTGGTTAAACGTAAATACTTAAGAGAAAAATTCCTTTCAAAAGGCAATAGTATAAAAGATAAACTTTTAAATATAGTCTTAAAATAGCCTTCGGTCGTCATGCTGTTCACTGCAAGATCATTAATTAAGAAATATCTGGTAACTCAATACAGTTCCACCCCCCCGCGTCTAATAAAAATATTTCAAAACGGGATTTTTTCCCCCTATGAAAATAATATGAATCTTTTTTAAAGAACTTTTTTTAAATATACTAGCATTTTTCATTGCTCAATTTAGGTAAATTAGAAATATTTGTGGGATTCTAAATATTGCATTTATTTTGAAGAACAAATTACTCAAATATTCCTTGAAACATCTTAAGGTATTACATTCACAGCTGCATACTTTATATCAACTATTAAAAGTATCCCTCCCCCATGCAACACACTTTTAGGAACTATTTTTCTACCTTTTTGAAAAAATAAAAGAATAAGTATTTCTTTTCTTTTTGTTCCTTCTATCCTCTTACAATAAATAATAGGCAAATGTTACAGATTAATTCCTCCCTACAAAGGAGAAACATTTCATTTTACAGAAATAAAACATAATACACTTATCACAACAGATAAATACTGTAATAGTTCTCCTTAAAGTGCTTACTTAAATACAAATATGAAACTACTGAAATAATAAGAATGAGCACTAACTAATTTCCAACATGGTTTATATAATATATAGTGTAATGTCTTATAACCCCATTCACCATATCTTTATTTAAACTAATAATGAATAATAAATGAAATAAGTTTCTAAACATTTAAATAGTCCATGTGCCGAATTAAACTAACCATTAAGTGGATGTTTTGTCTTTTTTTCAATTTGCTTTTTCTCCTGTTCTATTGTCAACACGTTCAATTTTGGAAGCAATATCGCTAAAAATTTGAAAACTAATTATTTAGAACAACGAGTAATCTTCATGATTTCGAAAACTTTGACAAAAGGAAAAAAAAAAATTTTAGATACTTTTTTAATACAGTTAAAAATCATAAATGGATTTTTACGCATTGCCGACGACACTTCGATGGTGAACTTCGCCTTGTACACACTACCGCTCAAATGAATGCAATTGGAAGTCAGGCAGCCAATTCGTCGGCAAGTAGGATGTACGACGTCATCTCAATACGATGTGACATAGCTGAAATGTTATCTGACGTCATGGAAATTGTAAACTAATGAGAAATGAAATAAAGTGGAGTAGTAATCACGATTTCAACTGGAAAGAAAGTAGCAATCCCTTTATGGTCAATAAATTGTGAGATATTTATACAGATTCCTAATATATTAATTATATTCATAAAAAAGTGTTAACACATAGGGTGAGAAGATATTTTTAACTCTGATTCCTTCGATAAAGTAATTGGGAATTTCCTTACAATAATTTCTTCAAGATTGGTTTAAAGACGGGATATTCATAAAAATACGAATATATTGTTAACTTCGCACTGTTTAACGTATCTTTTCAAGACAAGATTTGTTTAACAAAATAATATAGAAAATCTACATACTTAAATTATACTATTTTTTAAATTCTCCCTTGTTTTGTACTGGATCAATTTTTTGGGACATACATAGCTGTAACAATTTAAATATCACCTAAAGAAAAATAATTTGGAGTAAAAAAGGTATGTTTTTTAAGAATTTTAAATCTCATGCAAATACATGTTTTGAAATATATAAATTTCACTTTCTTTGTACCTTAAAATCGTAATTGCTTTCTCTTATTGCTATTCAAAATTATCTATAATTTAATTTAGTTTTCTTTTTCAAGTACGTTTAACCAATTTTATTAAAATTTGACGCATGATGTATTTTATGGATAGTAAGTTTATTTCATTTTATGTATAAATTGCTTACAAAAATATTTCTGTGCAAAATTTGTTTTGTTTTCCTTTTAAATCATTCTTTTAAAATGATAAATTTAATATCTTAGATTGTTCTTTAATTTGGAAAATAAAATGCTTCATACTCATTACAAAAAAAGCTGTAGATAGGAAACATTTTGTGTATCAAATAAGTATTGGAAAATATAATTAATATTTAGGTGTTTAAAGAATAAGATGTATTATAAGTAAAATTACAATGTAAAAAATATTTGCTATTATCGTTTTTTATTACATATATTTAGATTTGATAAATTTAGATCAAAATTTTTTTTTTACACGCAGTTAAAATCCCTAAAGCTACTTAAATTCAAATTTGTATTCTAATAAAATATTTTTTTTAAACATTATAGTATTTTAATTTTGAAAAAAAAAAAATTAAACCTTGCTTTCTTTAAAGGGGAAAAAAAAAAAAAAAGATCAAATATTTAAGATTTAGAACATTTCCAATATTTAACAATGATGAAAACATAAAAATACTTTCTAAATCCGCATTAAATGAGCGCCGAAACTCCAAAACAGTTTTCCTGCTTCTCGTGATGACTCAATTCCTATCAACAGGACTTCCGTATATGCTCCAAGGTCATGGGGTCTAGATGCACTCCTATTTCGGGACCTGTGCATTTCTGTGTATGCATAATTACCATAGATACTAGTATCAGCAGATAGTCAGTTTTATTGATTTATGATGAATATGAATAATAACTGACTGTAGAATTGAAAGATAGGCACCTTTTTCAACCTACAGTCGAGAGGGTGTAATGGAGAATTTTTTTTCAAAACCTATATATCCTTATTTAATAACATCTCTGCCCATTCTCATTAGTTTCATCGTTTAATGCAAAAACTACATGATGGGATAAAACAAATGACCATCCATTTGCTACGTCACAATACCCGGTTTGCGCGTGGTGAACCGATTGGTTATACAAATTTACTGTAACCATGATATTGGAATGGGATAATACTAAACTAACAATTGGTCGGTAATAGAAATTAAAAAACAAATTTTTTTTTTTGGAAAAATAACTGTTGAATACAAAGCGCCACTGTATGGAATGAAGCTTTCTTGACTTCTCTAAATAATCATTTCTTACAGATTAATTGCATCTGGTTATGGACTGCAGAATTGCTTATCTCGTATCTTGTAGCACTAGTTCAACCAACTCAGTCTTCATATCAAACTGAACTGAAATTGAGGTACCGGGCAAATTAGCCTCATACACAAGGTTACAATAATAATTTAAAGTGAATTCTGAATCACTGCAGAGGGAAATTCGAGTTCACAAATCATTGAACTGAAGGTCATTTGAGTGTCAGCACGACCAACCATCATCACAAGACATTAAGATATGAAACATTTATTCAAAATTTCATCTAAGTCTCTGTGGAATATAATAAATTTAAAAAAATCTGATGGCGAAATATTCATTATAAAAATTTTTATATCTAATTTATTTGATCTAAAGAGAACATTAATTTGTAAAAGGGGAAATGTGATACTGGATTGATGAATTAGATGACGTGTGTGTGTTTGATACTCTAAAATAGAGCTCTTATTTTAAAATGTAAATTTACTTATGAATGTCTCATCTTTATCTGGTTATTTGATAAAGAGATAGTATTCATAAGTAAAATATCGATAGTTATATTATATAAAACCCTTACATTGCTTATCCGGAGTTAAATCGAGAACTCCTACTCGTAAAGGGAACAAGTACTAAGAGGTAGAAAAAATATGTATTTGGTATAAGATCCCCTTACTTCCTTCAACGTAATTTTCTTAATGAAAATATTTATTTTTCAGTTTTTGGGAATTCATTTTTTTAAGGCAAACACGTTTTCTTCAGTCCCAACATATATGGGTTTATCAAATAGTACTTTAGTTTTGTTCAATATGTATAGCGACCAAAGTTTCATCAAATATAGTTCTGCTTTAAAATTCGGCTTAGCTATAAGTTTTTCCGCTCTCTTGGAATCACACAGAAGTCTGATATCAAAGCGTTTCCTGATGTTCTCCATCGTCTTTCCGAATACGGAGTTGTTCATGAGTTTGTAAAAGTCTTTTTCGAAATCATTGGTTGCCCTGGTTCCCATGTGAGTGGTCAGGGTCTATATACTTCTGCAACCAATTGGACTGGTTGAATTCCAACACTCTGTGCACCTTTTTCAACTTTAGCTCCAGATACAAATTTTGTTTCAGAACCCTGTAATGGATGACATATCGCTCATTGTCATACAGGGCTGTTAGAAATTTAGACTGCTTCGAACCATCGGATATTCCGTTCTCAGGGGCTAATGGTAAGTCCGAGTGGAGATTATGCAAGTATTCAGGATAATGCAGATCACACTCTAGAATGTAGCCTTTATCCGCTATTTTGGTCACATCAATATCAGCATTCCCCTACTTGAAGGCGCCATATGGTAAGAATTGGCTCATTGCCCAACCATATAGGTTGTTGGCGTCGAGGTACATTAGATAATTAGGTCCTTTTGTTTTATTATAGTCCTTCATGTATTTATTATTAGCTTTCCAATATCTGTTACAGCATTGAGATACACCTCCTTTTGTGCCTTTTTCAAGCATAAGCACCTTTTCATAATTACTTAATAGCTCTAACACTACACCAGTGGACTTTAACATAGCATCCCAAGAGAGTCCACGTGCAGTGAAGTACCATGCAGGATCCAGTTTGTAGGTCTTAATGTAAACATCCCTAAAATGTTCTATAATGTCAGTCAAGATTAGTGCATCAGTTTTCACATATAAATCGGAATATTCGCCTATATTTTTGATGTTGAATGCATTCCAGACACTTTCTTGGCGTGTTCACAGTCCTCATGTGATATATGCAATCATTTTATTGTAAAAGTCCTTTTTTGATGATAGCTTGGTTTTTTCACATTTTTTCCAGGAATCCATATAATCGTACGAATATACACCTCTTCTGGTGACGAGATCTAGCTTGTTCTTTCACATTCTTCGCTAAACTGTCGAGGCTACTGGCCATGAATCGAAATGAATCGATAAATCTCAATTTTATTCCAGGGAGCTTGACTTTCTTTCCTTCACCAGTTTCTATCATTTTTGTCCTCACATCTTTGTTGAATGAGTATTTTTCTTTGGTGTTAGGTGTGACGTCAATGTCTCCATTATCACCCCGTAGTTCTTTTATAAACAGGTGTGCATCATATTCGGATAAATTATGGATAAAAACTGGGATAAAGGAAGGGTTTCGATAGTGTAGGTTATATAGATTGGGAGCCGGGCCCCTATAGTTTGATTCACATTTTGACGGATCAAGTAAATGGTCGTGATCTCTAACTTTTTCGTGGTCTGGATTTTCCTCGTTTGAATAAGGTGATGGCTCTGTTCTGATGTTCAACTCACAGATATGACATACATCAGTTCTCTGAAAGTGCTCTTCATCTTTAGCAGTCATCTTGATTGGTTGTTTCTAGTCATAAATTTCCTTTATCGTTAGGCCTCAGTCTTTAATGTATCATAAAATACTTTAGTGACATCAGGGCCTCTATAAATGATGGGTGCTTTGTAGTCTTCATGTTTATATTTGATATAAAGGCAAAAATTCATAGGCTCACGCTTTTGATATTTTTGCATGTACGATGAGCTTCCATCAAGTTGACAGGTATCCATCTTATTCGTTAAACATTCAAAATCTGCATTTATCGTGAAAGGTACTCATAATGATTTGTGATAATTTTTGAACTTTAAAGAATCACCTTTTGTAGGCATTGCTATTTTAACAGCCTTATTTTTCTTACAATCCGTTTCATGTTTCCGCAGATCTTCCTCAAAATGATAAAATAACAGGCACCTTTCACATGGATATACTCTTTTGTCATGTTTACTTAATAGAGCACTTATTAAATTTGACAAGTCCTTTATCCAACAGTAATGGCTGCCTCCTTTTTCATTTTTTATGTAAAGCAAATTAACATGTCTCAACCTTACTTTTAGTTATCCTCAAGGGGTATATGTCTTTGCTTTTAGTCTCGTATGAATATACATTAACTGATATACTATTCATATTTTCAAACCTTTCGAGTGTTCTATCTTCCATTTTTACAGGAAATTCAATACCTTCAAACTTTAGCTCATTTTTATAAAGTTTATATTTGGTGACTCTTTGGGTATCTTTTCTCGTTGGGGGCAGTGCAGAGAGTATTGCCCACATGAAACACTTCTCATCCTCATTTTGTATGTTTATGACTGCTTTTTTAGCTTTAATCACTTTTGGTAAATCAATGTAGGATGAGCTCTCAGTGGGTTAAACTTATTGAATCTCACCTCAATGCTTTTAATTCCCACAAGCATCCAACCTGAACCCCTTGCTACAAACTCCTCCATTTCTATCAATAACTTTTGAATAACCGATCTGTAATAGGCAACCAAATCAGTTGATTCTAAAATGACCTCATTTTCCGTTTTGAAGTTTTTCTCCATTTCTTCCATATTTCCCTTTTAGATAATCACAGAGAAATTGAAAATTAACCTTCAAACCATGCAGCCTCTTCAAGTGTTTAGTGATGAGTCCCCGGACTACTGATGAAACATCGTTATAAATAAAAGTCTTTGGGAAGCGTCAGATTGTGCTCGTTTTGGATGTCATACGTCTTCAAACGAGATTTATAGGCCGTCTCAACTTCATGGTGGGTATATAGCTTTCTACCCCGCATATCTGAAAACAGGTCAGAATCGAAGTGACGGTTGTACAATGTGCTCTCAATGTATGCTATGATGTCTGCTTTCCTGCCCAATTTGGAATAGCCTCTAATACTATGCGTCCGACAAAATTCATGTAGTCGGTTAATGGTCATGTGATACAGGCTCTGCATATTGTCAAAATCATTCTCCTGGCAGGCTTTCTTAGGCATATAGTCTTGATGAGTTTTTGTTCAAGTGCTTATTTTTGCTAGGTTTCTTATACAACTTACTTCAACACCTGATTTTAAGTTCTCTTTTCGTCTTGGACTTTCTGAACAAGTCATTATGGAAACTGGAAAAGCCATTATGATATTCAATGAGCTCAATCAGATCCGATTTTTTAAGCTTCGAGTATCCTCGAATATTATTTTACCGACAGTGGTCTTACAACTGCCGAATGGTTTTAGATTCCATCTTTATTATATCTTTATATATATCTCGTTTCTTTAAATGCTTAAAATATTGAGAGGGTCTCCTTCAATTTTAAAAGACATTTTAATGGTACCATTAAAACGCAACCTTTCACTTCCAAACTGAATAAATTAAATTATTCGCTTTTCATTGTTTATGGTATTCAGTGCTCTTATCAACTCTTCTTCATCAATGGTCGAACCATCTAATGAAATCTTGCATGATTTAAAGAGGACTCCTTTTTTCTTCAATTCATCTCTAACAAAGAGAGTTTTTGAGTTGGGGTGGCAGGGGAGATCCTGTAGAATAGAGACTTCTGTATACAAAGAGCGTTGGTGTTTCAACGCACCTCTAGAATGAACGTCTTGAGCTCTTGTTGAGTAGTAGGGATAGGTTTCATCGTTGCGTTTAATAAGAATAAATCGTTCTTGCTTATCTTTTATCGAACGTTCAGTTTGTTTCCAGTAATAACACTTTTACCTCTAAGTTGACAGAGTTTTGTTGCTATAAAGCATCCTGTGTTCTTATCAATAACCAACTTAAATTCGCCAAATAACCCATAGTAAAAGTTATCCTTGATTTGCTCATAACATACATCGATCAAAGATTTATTTCCGCTCAATACCTGATTTATATACTAAATGTATTTCTTTAAATGCTTAAAATATTAAAGAGTTAAATTTAAAAGAAGTTAAAAGGAATACTTTTAATAATAAAGGTCAGGCGAAATGAAGGAAGTGATGGGAATATTAAGACGCTTTGGTCTAGACAACAAAGTGTCTTCAAACATCTTGATGCAAGAGTGTGAGCACAAATTTATAACAAGAGTTTTACGTTTGTATGATATGTCATGAAGAGCTGAGATGCAATCCTAATAAACGTCCTCTAGATGGAAAGCAGTTATATTTGATGATGAAGATGCAACAGAGGAATGAAAGCAGAGTAAAAATTCTTACTAAATGGTTAAATGGGCTTAATATCACCTTAGAAGATGTGATTTTGGTTGAATTTTTAATTTTATCCATAAATATGAAGAATTGTTTCCAGAACGGAAAACTTAATCAGCAAAGAATACATTTTTTATTTCATCTGTTATTAAAAGAGATTTTCAGGTACCGCTTAAGTTACCTAAAATGAAGAAAACGCTTGATCAGAATGAAAAAAATCAGTCGAACTGCCTTCGAAGCTTTAAACTGGAGTTTTTATTAGCTTTATTCTGCTATTAAAAATTAACTAAATCTTTCTTATCTATCCAGCTACTCTCTGGATAACCTAACCATTTTACCAGATATTTATTTCCCACCTTTTTGAGAATTTTTTCGATTTTGTACACATTGTCCTTCTTATCATACCTTACCAGCTCATTTTCACAAAAGGTTCCTTTTACATGTTCATTGTTTAAATCCTTTATTCTATAAGTGACTGGATAATACTTCAGAGATGACAAATATTTCTTCTGTAAAGGTTGCTTGATAACCTCTTTTGAAAGTTTTATCTATTGATACTCTGACTTTATCTTCTACTTGGTATTTGGGCTTATGAATGACTTTTTCTTTGAACAAATTGCAACAGACTTCACCACTGTTTTCTTCTAGACAGGCCTCAACTGGCGTCATCTTTATACTTCTGTGATAAGAGTTGTTATAATTTTTCACAAAGTGATCCAATACATCTATATATCTATTGGTATTGTTAGCCGCTAAATATGTTTAGAGTTCTGTTGAATCGTTTCACCACGGAGCATTTGATTTCAATGTTTTCAGTAGCGAACCAGTGGATATTGTTTTCTTTAAACAGAAGCTGTGTCTCTTTGTTAATGAACTCGGTCCTTTGTCAGTCTGGATTTTAAGAGGAACTCTCGCTTTAAATATCTTCTTAAATGCCTTAGTCATTTCTTCTCCTGTTTTTCTACGAATGGGTACAGCCCACCCATATTTGCTGCTGAAAATGTCTATGACTGTTAACAAGTAGTTGTAGCCATCATTAGATTTTGAAAATGGCTCTAAAAATAACAAATCTGCTTGCCATTCGTCATCAATGTGTGACACATAAATTCTCCTTCTTTTAAACTTACTGATGAGTGGTTTATGTTTTGTGTAAACATCTTGTTGATGTAAGAAATCTGAGACTTTTTTTCGACTTAAACCTGTTTTTCTACTGAGCTCCTTTATACCGCAATATCCAGTCTCTGGATAGTAATAAACTTTTTTGGGGTCCTCAGTCACCCCTTTAGCGGTAAAAAACGACTCTTTTTAGAACCACAATCCATGCAGATTCCTTTCATCATAGGTCTGCCGTTTTTAGAGGTAGTGTGCTGTACGTCTTTAGTCTCACAGTGTGGGTTTTACATTTTAAGCAGTATATTTTTGAGCCCATTCCAAATGTCTCCTTTGCTTTGATAATTGGTTTCACAACAGCTCTATCTAACCTTTCACGGAGAGTTGGATTAGGAACACCCTCAAGTTCTTTTATCATGTCTGAGTCGCACACCTTGTTTCTTGTTTCGGTATCTTTGTGTTTTAGGTAACACACATCATGTTTATAAGCAGCTTCATCGACTCTATTAACGGGCTTACTCAATTCTTTGTATGTCAAATCAGGGTTTAATCTAGTTTTGCTTTAGAGCAATTGAGTTCCTGGCCCTGTAAATTGGTGACCAGGCAGTTGCATTTCGAACGGTAAATTATTAATTGCAGAGTTAATAACTCCTTTTCCTTTCTTCATTTATTTATATGAAAAAATTATTTACTCATATATTCATAGCCGTTCAGTTAGGTTTGTTTCATTTAATTTTCTCTGGGTAAGTAGACTGAATTGTTGATAAAATCATCCACTTTACTGTGCACCTCTTCTTCTGATAATGTATTTGATTTGAAAGAATTCAACAGTTGTTTATAAAACTTGTATGATTGCTTATACTTTTCGTTCCTTTCCACGGTATTCAGGGACTTTTCGATAACTTCAACTATACCGGCCCTTAAGCTCAGAGCGGCTAAGAGTACCATCGCAAAAGCGGATAAACCCAATGAACTGCAGAGGAACTTTATAATGGATAACGAAACCTGTATCTTATGATAATGGTGGTAGCTCTGTCTATACACGTAAATTTTCTCTCGTAAGTATTCTTCCATCTTTATTTATAGGGATGAAATATTTTTTCCGATATCTCAAAGCAGGAGTGGCTAAAAAAAATCAAATCGTTGCTTTATGCACTTTCTATATAGTTTGCTGAACTCTTCCTCTGTCAGGCTTCCGTCTATTTCTCTTATAATCTGATTAACATCTTTATGCTGAAGTTTAAAAAATATAAAGTAATTGCTGTTTTTCCTGATGTCAATGGGCGTCTTGTAACAATTTTCAGATAGGTAAATGATTGATGCATTTTTCTTTCTGCCTCTGATGAAAAAATCTTCTATGTTCTTCTGATCCTTGTCAGTCACGCAGTCATCAAAGACAACAACATTTTTATAAGGCAGGTCTCCATCATCCACTGTTATAAGCTCTTTTGTATCATTGGAGAATAAAGTACCCTTCTTGCCGAATCTTTCATACAATTCCAGCATAATTTTCTTCCCATTTTTAGGACACTTTATCATTTCAATGTCCACGCCATCGAACATAGAATAGTTTTCTTTAAGCTTACTGTACCTATGCTTCGTATATATCTTTAGCACAGACTAATAAATTATCAAACTCTAGATTTTCACAAATAAAATTCATCAGTAAATTTGTTTTGCCGGAATCTGAGGGCCCCGTTATGAGAAAACGAAAAGGGTGCTTTGGTAACAACCAGTGTTGATTTGCATCGATTAGTTCTTCTGCTTCTGTGTAATCTTTAATTGGAATCATCTTTATTTAATGTTGAAAAAATTTGCTTTCAGTAAAACATAATTTGCTTCTAGTAAAAAATAATTTGCTTCCAGTAAAAAATAATTTGATTAATAATAAATGAATGCTTTACAAAAAGAGAAAAATAAGAAGCTAAGAGAAGAGGTCAAGAATAACCTGAAAGTGTTCAAGATTCAGGTGGAGATTAGAAACAACGAACAAAATTTTGAACAAAATTTAGGTTTGTAGAAAACATTGTCTGAATTTCACTAGCCTGTAACCGAGAAACTTCAGCAACAAGATCTATGTCTTTACTAGAAAAGAACATTTTAAGGCTATAAAAGACGCTGTTGATAAGATTCCTCTTGCGATTGAATCACATCCAACGACTCCAGATATCTTCTATTTTGATAAAGATTTGGATATAGAAATTTTAGAGAAAAATAATTTTCCAAGACCCTCAAAACTCTACAATGAATCCAAGGATGTTTTGTAGCTTCTAACAAAATATTGATAGCTTCTAACAAAACATCCTTGGATGTTTTGTTAGAAGCTATCAATAGAGTAAAAAGTACTTACTTAAAATTTGCTCGTCAAAAAGGAAACGTTATGAGTTAGATTGCTCGAATGTCTAAAAAAAATGAGGAAAGAGAAGATATACTATTATCTAAAGCTGATTATTTAAGGGAACATATGATTACATTAGAGGATTATCGGAGCGACTGAGGGACTTACAAAGAATGGAAATATACCTAGGTAAAGGGATAGAAGATAAACTGGATATTTTGGCTCAATTCACCGATAAAGTATGCAAGGGATCTAAGAGTAAAAAGTTACATGCTCAAATCGTTGATTTACTGAATGAATTATTAAGAGAAGGAACTCTAAACAACGAGCAAGTAAAATAATACTATAAAAATTTCTTATTAAATAAATGAGTAACTACGTAAAAACCAAAATACATCTAAGCGATCATCAGATTGCTAAATTAAAATCTGCATATCAGAAAGGAGAAGTTTCCTTACAAATAGATAGGACAAAACCATTTAACCATATTACTTACTAAACCATTTAACCATATTACTTAACTCAAACACAACTGACTCAAATCGGGAAGGGAAAGAGAATTACAATTAGAAAGACGCAGCTCAAGAAAACAGGCGGCTTTCTAGCTCCCTTTTTACCCGTATTAATTGCCGGAGCTAAGGCGCTGGCTTTAGGTGCCGCAAGTGGGGCAGCTGGATGGGGAGCAAAGAAAGCTTTGGATAAAATTTCAGAATCGGGTTGTGCTGGGAAAAAAAAAAAAAAAAAAAAAAAAAAAAAAAAGACCCGTGGAAAGGGTGTCTATCAAAACTGGAAATATCCATCGAAGTAATTGAAGACAATATGAAGCAAGGAAAAGGGTTTAGGGATGATGAAACGGTGATGATGAAACGGTTTGATGAAACGATGATGATGAAACGGTTTGATGAAACGATGATGATGAAACGGTTTGATGAAACGATGATGATGAAACGGTTTGATGAAACGATGAAACGGTTTGAGATGAAGATGAAAGGGTCTAAAAAGATGAAACGGTTTGAGAACGGTATTATTAATTTGCACATAGCTACGGGACCTGGTACACACTGGGTGTGTTACTATAACGACCCTAATAACGATTTCGTCGAGTACTTTGATCCATTTGGAGAACATGTTTACAAAATTCTTACCAGTATAAAGAAATATCTACAAAGTTCTAGGGAAAAAATAGGGTATAACTCAAGCTTTTTACAACACCCAGCCTCTGTCAAATGTGGCTACTTTTGCATGAAATATATTAATGAAAGAAACAAAGGTAAATCTGTTGAAGATGTCTTATATTCCTTTACACAAGAACCTAATGACTATAATGAAAAAATGTTCGCTATAAATAAATGGTGTTATTAATATTGGATTCGAAAAACTCTGAAATGTCAGAATACTTTACAATTGAATATTCCAGGCCATTTAGGTTTAAGCATATCGCTCTTCAGTCCTTTTTAATGTACGTTTCTTGGGATAATATCAAAGATGAGATCTTTTCATACTATGATGGCCATCAGTGGTTATATCTATCGCTCCCAGATGGAAATTATACTGTTAAAGGGTTGAACCGTTGCATGCTGAAATTTTTTGGGAACGATCCGCCAATTCTATTTGGTATAGTTGAGGAACGACAAAGAATAGCCATCAAGTTAAAAGATGGACATAATATCTATTTAACAAAATGCAAAAACCTGCATAAACTGTTAGGGTTCGAACCTAAAATATTTGAAGAGTCTGAACAAATAGGAAAATACATTGGCGACTTATCCGGTGGGAATGATAACATTTATTTACATTGCGATGTCGCAGAGGGAGCCACATCAACGGCTTTCACCTTTTAAACGTTATCTATTCCTTTATGAACGTTAATCGTCCAGGCAGTCAAATCATAACATCATTTGAAAAACCTCTATTCTTTCCTATTCGGATGGAGAGTGTTCACAGAATCAGAATGAGAATAACGAACCATAGAGGTGATTTAATTCCCCTCAATAAGCAAGAAGTACAATACAATTTTATTGCCCTCTGAATAAAGAAATGAATAAACATAGACTTCGAAGGAAGAGTAGGAAGACAATGAAGAGGGTTCTTTTCAGATGCCCTTACTTTTTTACAGGATCTCTCTGCATTAGAAGGTAAGGCCAAACAGTTTGTCCACGATAAGTTGAACGAAATATTTTCAAAGAATGAAAAAACATGGAGCTGGACTTAATTTTCTGTGAATTTTGATTTAATAGCAGTAGAGCTATTAAATTAAGAAGTGTTTTGCGTCTATAGTAATTAAGAAAAGTAGCAAAAAAATAGTTTTTATAATAAATGAATAAAATATTTGATTTAAACACACAACACCGATTATTATTACGATGATGACATTGAAAGTCTCGAGTATAGAGAAGTGAGGCATGAAAATAGCGATAATTCTACTGAGAATGGCACTTACCATTTCTTTATACAAGACACTAACTCAAATATCTTATATTCTAATGGATATTTACAACAAAAGCTAAAAATTGTTAACAGTAATGGAACGGCAATAGCGGATGATAATGTAGCTCTCGTGAATGGAGGTGGTTTAATAAACGCCAACAGATTTACATTAGGCAACACTGAAATCGAAACCAACATTATTTATTCTACTCTCATGCGACATGTGTTAGGTCTAATTCGCTTCACAACGGACTATTCTACTTCGGAAGCTACCAATATGCTCTTCTACGTAGATACGTCGGACATAGCGGACAGAAAACCCTTGAAATATGATGGGACTTTGGTAGACGCAACTAAAGTAACTGAATTTTTCAAAAAATTAGGAACTAACGACGAGTATAATCAAGGATTCAAAGAGAGATGTAAATTTACTCAAAATAGCAAAAATGTCACCATATGGATCCTATTAAAATACGTGTTTGATTTCTTCAATAAATACAAAAGGTCATCAGAGGATTTCCAAGTCAAGTTTGAGTGTCAAAGAAATCATAGTCAGAACATGCTGTGTATAGATGTGCAAAATAAGGACTACAAAGTTGTTGTGGAAGATTTATCACTTTGGCTTCCTTATGTTAGATTTAAGAATTCAGCAGCTGCAAAATTTAATGAGTTAAGATTATCAGATAAGCAAGCCACTGGAAATAAACTGGATCCAACACAACATTGTAAAGTCGAATATTTTCTTAAAGAATTCAAGTGGGTCTTATTCCATAAACGCTTATTCAGATGAAGTATTGTCCTTGTACATTATACCACAATACACTGAAGGATATGAAAATTCAAAACAGAACAACATGTTATTCGACAACTTAGATATGATGGAATGTTGGCTGATGGTTAATAATGTAAGGGTTCCAACTGTTAGTTATATGATGGACTTTGAGAAAGGGGATTACAATCGGCTATACACAGCTCTTTTGGAATCTGAACTCAACATCATTACACCAGAAACAGGGTGCATAGTCAATTATTCCAATTTTAGTAAATTATATCCAATCATTTGCTTCAACCTGGCTCACCATGAAAATTATACAGACACGAATAACCTGACTATAGAGTTCAACTGGAGATAAAGAAACAACACCGCCAAGAATTATGTCTTCTATTTCATCTTATGAGAACGCAAGAAATGCTACTTAAACATAAAGATGTAAATGGTACTGAATTTTAATTTTAATAGTCGAAAGACTATTGAAATTGTTCATATTAAAATAAAGAAATGGCAGCATATTATCCGCTTTCTGAGGAGAAACTTAAAGAAGAACCACCTAGTATTTTAGGAATAGGGTTTGAACTGACACATGATGGCAATTATGATATGGAAGAAAAGATATTAAGAAATGCTGGAAAACTCTTGGAAAATAATGACGTAACCACAAAATTTTACGTAGACAGATTTAGGAAGAATCTGAGGTCATCCATTCGAGATTTGTCCAACAAAAGTTTAGTTCTTTCAGAAAATGATCAACAATATGATGCAAAAGGAAAAAGAAATAGCAATATTTTAAATCCGGTTGAGCAAACTGATTCTGCAACTAGGAATTATGTAGATATAGTAGTTGACCAGTTGTGTGTGTGTGCGAAACATAAGTTTACTACACCTCAAGGAAATTTTGATACGAAAGGCAAAACAATAAATAATGTGAAGGATCCGGAATCTGAGATAAACGTTGTAAATAGACGATATTTTGAAAATAATGCCTTGACGTTCCATGAAGGTGTTTACTATGCTCACAATGAAGGAATTGCAGGTGTCAAAAAACCTCAGTATGAAACGGATTGTGCTAATAAATATTATGTTGATACTAATGCTTTGATTTTAAAAGATGATTGTTATGATGCTAACAATAAAGTAGTGTCAAATGTGAAAGAACTTGTAAAGGTAAACGATGTAGTTACTAAAAAATATCTTGATTATTACTGTATTCTATGGAATAAAATTAATAAAAACTATTATGCTCACAACCAAAGAATTTCAGGTGTGAAAAGACTTCAATATGATACAGATTGTGATAGTAAATATTATGTTGATACTAAGACATTCTGTGCCTCTACAGATCGAGGAGTACTATTATTGGTAATGGTTTCAAGAGTTTCCCATTCAATAGATTTACTTCAAAACTCTTAGACTCAAACATAAAATTACACACGATGTATGTGTATGAAAGTAACAATGTGTGTATGAAAGTAACAATTTTCTTAGCCTGTGATAACATGAATGAGAAACCAAAGATACGATTAGAAAAAGGTAAAGATGTCCTTCTCGATAATCTCTCTCTCGATAAATATGAAGATATAATAAATATGAAGAATCAATCATTTCATTTATGTATGGGAAACAAAATGATGTTTTAACCTTATCAGTACTGACAGGAGGACAATGTAAGTTGAAGCCCTATGTGGCAACTATATGTCTATAGGTGGCGCTGTATACGAATATTTGTGTACTAAAAGAATAAGATTATGCACCTAGCGAGGTAGCTGTTTGTTCTACGTCCTGTCTTGTTTCGTATTGTCCCGTTTATGTACTATGTTTAATAAAGAAAAAACCTGCTCAAGGTAAGCTTATCTAGAATTTGAATTGATTTATTATTAAGATCATTTAATAAATATGATAAAATTGAGAGGTTTAATAGAGAAATATTTCCCCTTATTTAAACATTGAAAAATTAGAATTTTTTTAACTCCATAAATAAATGGAGAAACTTAATTCTGTACGTATTATAACTTATGAAGAGTTGGACCAGGCTTATCTGATTTCTGATATCGCAGTGCATACTGATAAAATTTTAATTCGCTTGGAGAATGGTTCCTTCATTCACGACTAACCAACATCCATTTTATAGTTAGTTTTGGTTAACCTTTTCGTCCCGGCGGTACAACTGTTGTACCACGAAAACGAGTGTCTCAGAGGACGGCTGTGGTACAACAGTTGTACCATGGAATTTTTCCCCCTTTCAAGCGCCTGACTTTTTCCCGCTCAAGTTTTACGGGGCAGTTGAGTGCGCTTTAATTGCTGCTCTTTTGTGTGTGAAAGTCGTAAAATTTGGGGACTTCTTTGAGTGGAGAATTTTGGCGAAAAACGATATTATTGGCTCCTCTTTTTAAAAGGAAAGCATTTTCATCCTCACTTTAAAAAATTTTTTCATTACAATCAGTTACTTTTTTCGTCAGTAGAAAAAATATTTTGATGGCTTCACGTCGTAAAGGATTGACTGATGAAGAAATTAAAAATTTATTGGAAGAATTAGAAGAAGACAATTTTGCAGACAGTGATTCTGATTTCTGTGATGAATCTGAATGCAAGGATATTAGTTTTTTTGATGGCAATAATCATGCAAATTCCTCTGTATCATTTGATTTTGATTGACGTAAGGCAAAAGCAGATGATAATCCTATCATTTTTAAATTTACGGGAATTACGGTATTTCTGAGCGAATAAAGGATTTAGTTGAGGAGCACGAATTTTTTTTATTTATTTTTTTCAGAAGAAATTTTAAACTTTATTGCAGATGAAACAAATAGATATGCTTCCCAAATATTAGAGTTACATCCAGAAAGTAATAAAAGAAAACATGGGACAAAGTGGACTGATATTGATGTAGAAGAATTTAAAAAAATCTTAGGACTTATTCTTTTAATGGGCCATATGGATAAAGATAACATCAAAGATTATTGGTCGACAGATGAATTGATTGAAACTCCTGTTTTTAGAAAAAATATGTCCCACGATAGATTTTTTAATGTATTGATATTTTTACATTTTACAGACAATAAGAAAAAACCAAAACTAGATGAAGAATACGACAGATTATAGAAATTACGAAAGATTTTTGATTTTTTTTAATAAATCTTTAAGGAGCACTATCATCCGTCTGTAAACTTGCAATTGATGAAGTCATTATAAAATTCAAAGGAAGAGTGATATTCAAGCAATATATTCCTACTACACATACACACTATACAGAACTACATATAAAGAATATTTTTATTTTTAATTATATTAATGGTTTTTCTTTAATTACCAATTTCATATTTATGAGAGTCTGAGATTTTATATATTGTATTTTATGATTTTTAACTATCAGTAAATTGGTATGCTGCTTCTGCATTGGTTAACTATTTCTGAATTACATAATAAAACCTGGAAAATTAGCATTTGTCCTTACATTTTTGACAATTATAATCCCTGTAAATAGGACTATTTTTGGTCTAACCCTGACCAAAATTACTGGTTTTGAGATTGATATTTCAAAAGTTAAAATAAGAAAATATTATAAGGGAATGTTAAAAGTTTCTCATAATAATTTACACTTGAGAAAGTATGTGTTAGGAAATTCCCAATTCAAATATTTAAGAGTCTTCGAAACATTTTCATTAAGAAACGGTATTCATGTAATATAAGAGCTATTTTCACATTCTAAATTTTTAGATGGACTAATGAAATACATTTTTTACAAAGAAATAGTTTTGATTTAGTGTTAGAAATATGCTCTTCAATGTGAAATATATTTTATTCATTAGTCCAATGCACTATTGAATAAAGAGTACTAAACGTCACTTTTTTTTATGTACACAAATATCGGAATAGATGCTAGACATGTTTCTTGGTTTCTTCGTTTCGACGTACTGTTTATGGAAAACATCCCAGGAGCACATTGCATTTTTTAATCTCACAAAATAACATGTAGGTAGAAATAAAATAAACATAAAAATGAAAATACTTTCAATCATAAATTGAGATGCGGTACATATATAAAAAAGTTGCCTTTTAGTTGTGTCAATCTTTCTTCTACGTAATTTTAATTTCTGTATAAAATTAAACTAATCACGGTTTTGGTTTTTTAAAAATAATTTAAGCATAGTTTTATAAAAGCTAAAAATACTGAAAAGAATTTATTCCCAATATAAAGCTAATGCTTTTTTGCTACGATTCTAATAAGAATTTTATAAAAATATTTTCTGTGACTGATACGAGTATATTTTGGAATGTATTATTTTTGAATGAACATTTTCAAATTCTCAGTTATTGAGAAATGAACCGAGTATTACTATTTATTGTATGACACAAATGTAATTTAATTAAACAATCAACCTAAATTCTACATATAAAGGAGAAACTCAAGATTCGTCTGGCTACCTTCATTGTGCAAAACGTTTTATACTTAGCTGCAGAAACATGCAGAAAGAAAATTCCATTTTTAAGCTTTTTCTCTAAAATGAAGGATGTAAAAAGCATATATTTTAATCCATTCAATATAGAAATTTGTTATAAATAAAAATACTTAAATCAAAAGAAAATTGAAACCATTTCTGTATTTAACACACAGATTACTTTTAATCTTTTTCAAATGCAACTCCAGAAATTTGCTTGTACTTACTCATAAAAGGAAATATTTGTTAAAAATATCTTTATTTATTTACATATTTTAATATTAGGCAGGTTGTTTTTAGGAATGTTTTGAAATATTCAGTTAGTTTATTGCTTATCAATTTTTATTATAACTAATTACAAATTCATTAAGAAGTTTGTAATTATTTTAAATAATTATTTCTGAAAATTCTCTGTAATAAATTAATATACACCATATTGTTTTTAAAACAGACTAAGTTTGTTTAAGAAATGCATGCATATAATCTTCAAATTCTTATAACATTTCTTAATGTGGTATATAAAACAACAATTAGAAAAAAATCGATAGCTTGTCGATAAGTACAGTATTTATGGTAAACGCATTTACAATTTCATTAGAATTATGGCAGACCTAGCGCGGCGTATCTCCCTCAAAAGTTAAAGATTCGTCACGGTGAAACCTGGGGCACTTAAATGGGAGGAAAATGACCCTCTCCTTTCGGTCAAGGGGGTAGGAAATGTCATCTTCTCGCGCCGTCCTAGGAGCAGTTTTTTGAAACGATGACGCCGGACTCAAAAGGTTAATCTGTGGTTCGGATACCCCTTTTTCGCCAAATGGATGATAGACGCGGAAGGCGTGGTACCTGACTATTTCATCCTAAATGCACTCCTTGTGGCAATCCTGTCTTTTTTGTTAAACAATTATGTGTGCATTTTTTGTTACACAATTCGTAAAAAAACCATTGTCTTTGTTTTTGTTACCTTACCGACAGCGAAATTCGTAAAAACACGGATTTCGGTTTCGTCGCCATAGAAACGCCATTTTTGCGTAGTGTTTCTCTGAGCATTCAACTCCGCGAGACAACACGCAAAAACTCGCCAGTTGGCGACTTTTTGAAAATGTGCCAAGCAGGGGACCCAAAGCACATTTTCACCTTAGTTTAAATCGGCAAGGATGATATAAAATTTTAAAAATTTCATTAATTATTAGAATTCTAAATTAATAATTGCAATATTTGTAAGCAATCTCTTTTGTATTTTAAGACTATTGCCTTGCTTACACAAACATTAAAAACTTTTTTTTTTAATTAATATTGCTGAAATAATAAAAAGCAGATTTGTAAAACATGCACTCAAAAAGTTTGTTGAATTTTTGTAAATTAATTTTTATACCAATTAATTAAATTATTTTTTCGCCAAGTGCCTGAGACAGGCGTTTTGGAAATTGATTGGCAATCCAAAAAGGGTGCCAATCGGAGTGGAATTGGTGTGGAAAATGTCGGGAGTTTCAACCCAACTAAACACTGAAATAAGAATAGTTACGCAAACGGCGGGAGAATATCACGATATAAAATTACTAAAATGAAAAAACATATAACAATCATTATAAGCGTTCCATTAAAATTGCTAAGAGTAACATTAAATTAGAATAGTAATTGTCTTTGAAATAGAATGATACAAATCAATATTACATAAAAGTAAATTTTATGATTTCACTAAAATACTTTTTACACTATAAATTAAATTCAAAATTAATATTTATATATCTGGTAAAACATTTTTTATAAATTCAGTGATTTTAAATAGAATGATACAAATCAATATTACATTAAAAAATTGTAGTTTAGTTTCAAACAATTCCTTAAAATTAAAAATTTTACAAATTAAGCAAACAGATCTGAAATAAATTAAAAAATATAATGCAGAAAATAATTGGAATTAAATCTTACCTTCATTTTTCTATCCATTGAATCAGCAAATTCTATTTCCGCACCACATTTACAACATAAATAATTTTTGGAAATTAAACCAACATTCATACACCACATAATAACTTCTTTCTCACTTTTATCACTCAAATGAAATATATCTCGCAAATTCATAGCCTGCATCTCAAAGCTCGATTGATTTTGAACAATAGAAACAACAAGTAAGTAATAACGCGACGAGTAACTAATACCATGCCTTGCTAAATGAAAATGGCGAAATTTTCACATTCACTCGAAAAATTCACGTGTACGCAAGCTTTTCCCACGTTTTGTAGTTGATAATTGATGGATGACCTTTATCACCCAAACAAAATAGATCTCGCGAATTCATCATGGAAAATCCGGGGATATATTCACGGAGAAACACATTTGGCGACTAATCATTTTTGGTGAATTTTTGGCGATGTATACAAGAACTAGATTTGGCGACTTTTCGCGCTTCGCGACATAGGACATTGGCGAGATTTCGCGCTCCGCAATGTGAGAGCGTAATACTCAGTTTAGCCACATTTTAGCCAATATTGCTGAAATAATAAAAAGCTGATTTGTAAAACCTGCACTCAAAAAGTTAGTTGAATTTTTGTAAATTAAATTTTATACCAATTTTATATTCATTTTTTATAATTTAACAATAATAGAAGAAGGACTAACTAAGTTCACTGCCGATTTAATCACAGTTGAATCAGGAGAGTTCTTTAATGGCAATGATAACGGAAATTCAGCTAGAGCGATTGTCAGAATGTCGAAATTGATAGCCAACAGATGCTGGCCACGAAATAATTTTAAAATAATTCTGGTTAAACCTAGAATGTTTTTTCATTATTGTGGTAATTTATGACTTTTATGTCATTGGGTTAAGTAAAATGAAAAGATTAACTCACATTTCATTTCTGCGAGATTCTCAAAAAACAGAAAGCCGTTTTCAAGGGGGGGGGGGGCGATTGCAGCTATGCTACTGCCATTAAGACAACAAATAGTCATTTTCAGTCTTTCATAATGATTCAGATATTTCTTTCGATAATAAATCGTTACCAATACTTTAAATTAAAAAAAAAAATTGGGTAACAAAAATGTACAGACGATTAAAGAAAAAGAAAATAATAATTATTTTACATCTCCTATAGCTAAGAAAGAGTACGATTTTAGAACTGATACTGAACGTTCGATTTTATCATAGTTAAACTGCGCATAATAAAAGTTCGATTTTGTTTTGCTTAAATTCATTTGTCAATGGAGGCTTACAAACTTTCAAGACTTCTTTCAATGTGCAGGGTTCCACTTAGCGGAATTGGAAACAGGGGCAAAAACTCTTTTGGGGTCCCGATTACAACCAAATAGAAGGTGACAGCGTAATAAACCTTCTGCTTGATTTGGGGGCCCCTCTTATATGAGAGCCAACAGTCCCCGCTTCAGCCAGACTCTATCCACGGGACAGTGAGGACGCTATTGATCAATGGTAAGAAAATTTTCTTTGGAATAAAAAGTCCAGAATCCTCTCCCAGATGCTGTTCGACAATAGGAGCTGAGGATTGCTTTCTTTCTGTTTCCTGCATACGTATCTGTCGGGAAGCGCCTATAAAAATATTTCGGCTCTCCCCCGTTTGCAAAAAGTATATAAGATTTAATATCTATGGAAAGTTTTTTTGAAAAGCGATAATGCGTGTCAAATATTAAAAAGGATTCATTTGTTAGATGTCCACTTCGAAATGTCTAAAATATGAACACAATTTTCTATTTAAAATATTCGTGCCCGACATAACGTATAAATTTTTTTCATATCAAATTTCAATCGCCTCGTTTTATACAATTTGACGATGAGTTTATCGGTGACAATTTGGGGATTGTTTTATACTATTTAACTATATTATTGCTGACATAAGAATTTCATAATCTAAAAAAGCTATTCACGGTGACGTATAACATCTTTTGTTGCTTGTGTCAAAATGGAAATAAATATCGATAATAGACTAGTAGAACTTTATGATGCAGGAGTAATTCATATTTTTTTTAAATTCCCAAAATATTAATTCAAGTTTTTCTAGCTCTAACTTGTTAAAGATTATTTTCATTTTAAAATGATGGTATTGAAATTAATCACTTTTTGTTATTATTGCAGAATGATACTCAGTTATCATATGATAAGCAATTAAAAACTGATACAAGAAAACTCAAGGCAAAAGATGGCTAGATAAGCGAAAATATTTTAATTGAATATTGTTGAAAATTTCGGTGAAACAAATGCTCCAGTATTTTTATTCCATACCATTATTGGTCCTACAGACCTAAACATCTTTTTTAAGACCTTTTCACCCGAATTTGTTATTTGCCTTTCGGTCCTAACTAATAATTCTCTCAATTTTGGGTTTTCCTCTGCCACTTTTCCCCGAGAATTCTTTTTGTTTCCAGACCCCATTGGATTCTTCCAATTTCGGAAATATATCTGTTTAATGTCACAACTATACATTTATTTATTTATTTTGATTATCTCATCACCATTTTTCAAATAGGATTTCGAAAACATTTTCATACTTAGAAATTCTTTTAACCACACCTTTTCAAAGTCTACGCTGCAAATCCAGGCAGAACAATATACCTCATAATGGCTCTTTGCATATGATACTGATCATCAGAATATTGAGGTCATGATAATAATTATGATAATATCATTCAAGGGCTTATGCCAATAGAGTGAGTATTAAAAGGAATCAAATGAAAACAACTGAACTCGTTTACCTTTCTAAAAGTATTTAAATGCAAAAATGTTGCGTGCTATTTATCATTGTAAAATATAAAAGTATTATTCTGTTTCCACAAGCCCTTTCGTTGTAAAAATAAGGCTGGATTTTTTTTCAATTATTTCTCGGCATTTATATTTGATTTGGAAATATAAAGGCCACGAATATATTAGCCTGAATGATTTAGAAATATGAATGGCCGAAAGACACCTCTGTGGATGTTAAAGATTAAAGCTAAAAAATTTCAAAACCAGTTTTATAAACTTGTAACAGAACTCCTGTATACAACGTCTATTGAAAATAAGAATTTAGTAGACTTCAATAATAAACCACTTTTCTTTATAACTTCCGGTTTGTAACTTCCTGTTTCGGTTTCGAAAAGATGACGGATTTTAAATTTCTGTAACTTAATTTCTATTTATTATACATAAGGTTCACTCAACTTTAAAAGAATCAACTTTCAAGAGTTTTTTTAAGAGTTAAATCTAAAATTTCCAGAAGATAGTGACATTCATGTTTAATTTTTTTTTTATTTTACTTGAAAAATTGTTCTAACTAAACATGCATATAATTATGCATATGCAACATTTTTCATTGTATTTATAAATAATAGAAATAAATTATTACAAAAGTTAATGGGAATATTTTTTAAGAATTATATTTAATGATTAATTCAAGTCTTCAATGAATTTATAGCTATAACAAAATTCTTTTAAATATAATCAATATTCTTTATATTACTGAATTATGCACTGTATAAAATACTGACTGAACTGGATCATCGTGAATTAGATTTTCATTTTTTCAACAGTTTTGAATGGTTTTTTAAAATAGATCGTATTACCAGAGTGGTAGCATTAAGAGCTAATTTTAAATTTAGTTTAGGAGTCGCATCAAAATTCCAGGAAAATAAAGGCCTTAAAATTTTTTTCAAATTTCATGAGTTGCATAGAATTGTACGAACTTTTCCGGGTTCGTACAAATCTCCAAGAATCAAAATCCAGGAGTTTTCCAAGAGGTATCGACATTTATGTTAAAATTTTATTTTATTAATTGTTCACTAAACACATGAATATAATTATGTTTATGCAACATTTTTCAACGACATTTGTAAATAACAGAAATAAAATAATTGAAAAAAAAATTTCTTATTTAAGAATATTTCAAAAGTTTTCAATAAATTTAAAGGCATAATAGAATATATTTCTATATAAATCCTCCCACACACATAATATTCTTTACATTACTCAATTATATATTGTATAAAATAATTGATTTTAGAGATTTTTAACATCTTCATTAGATTATTATCAATTAATTTGTTGAGTATTTTAAAACATGCATAACATCCTCTTTTCAAATAAATATACGTAATATATATTCAAAACAATTTATAAATACTCTTACCCAGTTTTCTGGATGACTTTTTTTCCTAATCATTATGAATAACTGAGTTGGATCATCATGAGGCGAATGTAGCTTTTATTTTAGGCCAGTAGCAAACGAATTGGCCGGAAAAGCAGTGACGTCAGAAAATGTCACAAAACAGAGCAACAATTTATGTATTCCAGAAAGTTAAAGATATCTGGCAAGGTGTCGTCGCTAAAGCCAATTATTTATTTTTTTCTCATGTATCAAGAGAGGAAAAACTCTCTTGGAAATAATGTTTGCGATTAGCTTCATCAATATTTTTAAGATGAAGATTAATTCTTGATAAATCTTAAGAAAGGTCATTAAAATAATTTTTGAATATTATCTTTTTACAATTACTTACTAATAACTATAAAAAAATAAAATCCATTGCTTTATTAAATTTTGGAAAGTTTATTCATGTTATGAAATTATGTAGATGGAAGGCATTTGTAGGACTCAAATTATTGAGATAAATAAAAAAATGCTTTACTCAAGAAAATAAGCAGTGTTTTGTGAAAATTTTGAGAAATCTGCGACAAAATTATAACCTATATTATTGATAAATATGGATTTTTTTTTATGAAAAGGAAATATATTCAAATCAAAAAATCCAATTTTTCTTGTATTTTAATGCACTTTTAAACTAATCTAGATAAAAAGCCTAGAACATATTCTGCATTTACACACTTTATTTAATATTGTTGAGAAAACGAATTCTTGAGTTTAAAGTACATATAATTAAAAAAAATTGTTATGTATTATACATTGCAGAGGTTTCTTTAGGTGTTACAATTCTTTTTGGAAGTAGAAGTAATTAAAGTAATATTTATTAATAATTCATGTTTACATTGTGCGCATGTATATATGTATGTATATATAACTGTTATTCCAGAATTACTTTAGATTTTTAAAAACTAAAGAATATATTACAATATTTTTTGTTTCCATAAAATAATTTAAATAAAAAATATTTAAATATTTTTTAATTTTGTTGATAGTTAGTTTGCATTTTACTTAAAGAATTATTAGTTTCTATAAAAATGTAATGCAATGCTGTAATTCAAAGGGTTTGACTTAATTTAGAATATTAAATGTTAATAAAATATAGACCAGTTTTATTAAATAATTATAATTTTCAATATTCTCAAAAAAATTATCAAAATGTCGTTGTCAAACATTTAGGACTAATACTCAATTGTATTTTTAGACAATTTTATTGAAAATTTTAAAATTAAAAAACATTTACCTCAAAAATAAATAAAAATCACAATATATTCTAACAAAAAAATAAAAGCATCAAGGTGTGAAAAAATCTTAAGAGTAATTCATGATTTTCAAGGGCCTTGAAATAATTTTTTTGGATTCGGGGAGTTGTAGGAGCCCAGGCTGCCTTCGCAGTGCTTAACTCCTTACCACAAAGCCACCGTGATTCATATTTCTTTTCTTTTCTTTTTTTTTTTTTTTTTTTTTTTTTTACTTAATCTAATAGCATTTCTCAACTATTCAAATGATTATTTTTTAACAGCATTATTTATTGCATAAATTTTATCAACACATACAGTACTTGAAATTGGACACTAAGTAGGAATGATTTTGGACAAAGTTGACAAGCTTAACACAGGATATCCAGATCTTTTTGCTGTTAAATGAATTTACAAGCGAATAAATAATTTTTTTCTATATAAAATGAAAGAATACTCACGGATTTTTTTTTTTTGCATATTTTAAATTACTTAATACACTTTTCTATAAAAGTACAAAGTGATATTATGGTACAAAGTGATTAATCTAGAGATGAGCAAAGCAAATAAATTAAGATAAGAATATAATAATTGATGAAAAAAAATGAAGAAAATGACGGTTATACCATATCCTCATTAAAAGTAAAAAATGATGTCAATGATCTTTTCTTTTGATTTCTCTCTATTCATTAGTAGAAAGGATTTCATCATATTAATGACAGGTGAATAAAGGCAATTGAAGCTGAATCATTCTTTAAGATTAACAGTCTACATTTAAGAATAGTAAAAATGCTTAAATAACTTTTAGCATTAACTAATGCATCTTGAAGCTAACTCGAACAATAAGAATAAAATTATAAATCTCAGCACAGAAAACAACTCAGTCTGGATTTTAGCAAAACAGCTAAGCAATAAAAAACAAATTAATTCATACATTGAAGGACCTAATGGACCTGTCTACTCTATCCATGAAAAGTTAGATATTTTTGCCAAATCTCTCTACAACCAATTCCAACCAAACAAAAATATTAACTTAAATTTTATAAACTTGTGTTATAATAAATAGTTCTTTCATTGCATAGATTTATAGAATAGTATAGCTATCGAATGCTAGACTTTATTCGTGATTATTATGTAAATTCACTGTTTTCGCTGGAATAAAGAATTCTTTTCAGAATAAAAAATGGAATTTAAGAGAAAATATATTTTTATATAAATGTGTACTTTAATTTTTAATAATCTAATAAATTTTACGTACCAGAATAAATTATCGGTATAAGTTCAGTATCCCCATATATGATTTCTCACCAAATCTGGCGCCGTTTGTTTTGATCGTAGTATTGCCGATTTCAGTTTTTGTTTTTATTGTAGTGTTGCCAAATTCAGTTTTTGTTACTATTTTTTTTTCTAGTATTCGTTTTCCTCGTGTTTTACATAATTTTTACGTTATAAATGTGTTTTTTTAGTGGCAACAGCTATTTAAGTTTCACTTCGAGTTTCTTTGTTCTACGTTTTTTTTTTTGGAATTGGAAGCCATTTATCTTCTCTCTGCTGTTGATGCAACTAGGGGTTTTCCCTCAGTTGTGTTTAGTTGTCGCCAGCGTCCAATCTTCGTAAATTTTTCTTTTTCACCATTTCTTTTACATTATTTAGTTTTATTTGGTTTATTTATTATACATATATTTTTGTTTATTCATATATTTTCTTTTATATTTTTAAAATCGTAAACTGTTTTTTTTTTCCTTATGCTTATTGTGTTAATAAACGCGCGCTTAGCTTGGCGACGAAAAAAATTCGCCGCGTTCGCCAACGTATGGGGATACTAAACTAGTTCCTAATTTATTTCACTGCAATAAAAAAATATAGTAAATCAAGATAATCTTTTGAAATTCATAAAGAGTATGATTTTACATAGAAATTAAATAATTACAGTTGTGAAATAGCTTTTTTACCTCTAATTGAAAGAAATATCTGCAATAAAACAATTTAATTTACAATAATATAGGGACTGATGCAAAAATAATACAATTATAAGCGCATTTTACATTACATCAAGCTAAAAAAAAAAAAAAAAAATACTAAACGTTTAATTGAAAGTGAACAGAAATAATTTGAAACCGAGTAAAAAAATTTGTAAAATCTGTGACAAATCCTTATTATAAAAATGGTTGTGTTTCTAATTTAAAAAAATAATTTATATTTAGATCATTAAATCGTCTCATAATAAATTATTATAATAAAATAATTATAAAATAATTTTTCTATTTAAATTTTTTAAATTGAAATAATTAAATTTATTACTATAATTAATATTTATTATCAAAAACTTGATTACCTATAAAACTATTCAGACTTGGTGTTCTAAAGTCCTAAAATGTTGTAAATTGTTACATTTTAACTCTTGAAAATATAATTAGTTTTTGTATTATAAAAAAATAAAATCTCTTATCAATAGTTTTTATTTGAATTACTGCAAGCAGATTATATATATAAGAAATGAAGCATTCACAAATAAATAATGTGAACTTTTTTTTAAATTTTTTCTTTAAAATACATGTTATTATAAAATGGTATCAAAACATATATTTTGTAAGGAAAATATTTTTTCTGATTTACGTGTACACTGGAGGGAAGGAGCGAATTATCAACTAAAGGACGTTTCTACCTTTCCCATAGCAACAAGCGACTTATTTCTACAGGCTACATATTTTCGAAATAAGCAAGCATAAAAATTTTATCAACACATACAGTACTTAAAAGTGGAATCTTCAGTTAAAGAATTGCTATATGTATATAAATAATAAGAACATAAAAAAAAGGTAGAATCTGGAAAATAAATGAGGATTCGTCTTGATCCAGAACAAACAATGAAATTCTACAAAGTATATTAATACGCAAAACTATTTGTTTTATGAAAAGCATTTCAAATAAATCCTATTCTTAACAAGCAATATAAAATGAAAGTAATACTCACAATATATTACAAAAAAGGATTTTGCAACTGGCTCTGTTGTTGTCAACTGGTGCAGAAGTTCAGCTGTTTTCCTCACTCCACTCCGAAGTTCAGAAAAAGCACCGGTATCTCGGGGCAAAGAGCAATCATGCTCAGAAAGAAAATGAGTAGATGTAGTAAAACTGGTATTTTACCCCTAGAAAACGAGGGGTGTTTGGGGGAAGACAATAGACCCCCAGAATACATTCCAAGGGGTGTTGGAACGGAGTCTGCTACAGAAGTAAATGGAATAAAGATAAAAAAAAAAAAAAAAAAAAAAAAAAAAGCAGAGAAAAAGGGTTTGGTGAATGACATTTCAAGGTCGCGATAATTTTCCATAGTGCACCCTTTCTTCAAGTGGGAGTGTTTCGACTTTAGCTGATGACAAGAATCTAAAATTAGCCATCTTCGAACATTATTTTTTTTTATACAAAAAACCCAATTGCAATGCAGTATTTTATTTCGAATTCTTCTAAATCCCAAATATTTAAATGTTTTAATACGTTATTTTTCGCTAAAATAATATTTCTGATAACCAATAAAAATCACCCCCACATTAACGCTTTAAATTCTTAACTAACATAACATTCATTATCATAATCGTAAGTATATTTAAAGTAAATAAATAAAAATATTTGTAATTTTAATAAAGAAATGCATTGTTATTATTAATATGTAATTTCATACCATAATTACGCGGAAGTTTTTTGAGTCAGTCGTTATAATTCTGAGACTACTATATATGTAAACGTGGTTAAATGTCATTGGTGGAGACCAGTTATTTTCAATACGATTAACATTGTAAAATTTCAGATACGTCACATTTCTGTAAAATTTTATATTTTCTTTCTGGCTCTGGTTTTATAATATTTTTATTAAGTTAACTTTTATATGGTTTACTTATTTTTATTATTAATAAAATTATGTATACCAATCCATATTCATATTACTAAATTTATTAATTGTGATAAAATTATGTAATTTTATTAACCTCATCATTTATACATACAAATATTAGTATAAAAGTTAACAATAAATTAACAATTTTAAAAATTTAAAATAATTTTTTATGCAAATAATTTACATTTCTGTTATACTTTACGAGATCTTCGTAAATCGTCATTTCCGTAAAATTACATTATTTTTTTTTTAAATAATGCTTACACAATATTAAACATGATTTCAAGTCTTCCTCATTCATAACAATTTCATTAAGTTATAATTTCAAACCTCCCTCAACGAAAAAATAATATAATTGCAAGCATTTGTGATATTTTAGTAGTAATCAGCAAACACAAGTTGTAAATCTGAATCACGCTATTTTGCATTGAATAATTTCCGATTCCTGTTAAAAAGTTAATTCATATACGCCACCTGGTACAAAATATTTGTAAACTGATGCAAACACGTGCTGTCAAACGCGTTGTTGTTACACAAATTGCTGAAAAAGCGTTATGCAGTTATTTGCTGCACAATTGGAATTTCTCGTATATCGTAAGACATAACCGTAGGTTATATCAGAGAAATATCCGATTCACACTTTCAGTAAGCTGAAGTATATAAAATAAAACTAGCTATATTTTGATATAACATATATTAACGAAATACATTAGTAATAGCTATGATTCAACCCTTTGGAAGTTATTATTTATTTCGCTGGTTTTCTTATTATTCAATTTTCATTTTGGTTTCTATAAATAAATTAATATATTTCATTTCTATGAAAAGCACATTCATAGAAATGAAATGATTTTTAAGTTCTAAAAGGCTTTTAATATTTAGCTGAATTTTTATATTTTGTTATTCAAACTTTAATTATACTTATGATTGAAAAGGTTTGAGATTCGAAGGGTTGGAGTATTCCTTAGGTATTCGATAAAATGCGAACCCTCTCACTCACTCACACAACACAGCGCATATTGTTTGACGAAAAATGAGGCTTTCAGATCCGGATATTCGAAACTCTTAATCAAAACAAATATATTTACATGCACTCTCGATTCGTAATTTAAAATTGATCAATATTTCGTTTCAAATGCTTTTCAACAGCAATTTTTAAGGAATTCAATGAAATTACTTTTAAATATATAATTTAACATCTTTAATTGGTTTCACACACAATTATGAGATAAATTTTATTCTATAAATGTAACGAACATAAGAAAAACAATTATTATTTTTCTTACACTAATATGAAAACGTGTAACAGAATTATGTGAAAATGTACAAAAATGCAAAATAAATAATATTAAAAAAATATAAATAAGAGAATAATAAAGATTTAAATAATGTGAAAAATGAAAGTTGATTAATAAATTTTGAAAAGTAATATTACAGCCAAAGGCAGAATATTGATTAAAAAACTGCTAGACACAAGAAATGCACTAGTAAATTATAGCACACCAGTGTAATTTTAAAATAATAAATTTTTTTATTGGTGAAAAAATATATTTAGAGTATTCTTTCAAAGAAACAAAATAGATGCTCATGCAGTAAGTATGTAAATAATTAAATGAAATTATAGAATGTATTCGCTCACCATCTTATAGGAACATTAAAATGATCAACAATATATTTTATTCGTAGATATAGTTGTAGCTAAGGCATTGTATAAAACAATAATATTTAAATATGTTGTCACACAAGTTTAAAAAACAGAAGATCTTAATAAAAATTTATCATTCCTGTACAGAGTTTGGTATAATTTTAAATGTAATCTGAAGGGCATTTTTAAAGGTAATAGTATGTTCACAACAATTACCATTACGCATTACAAAACATATTTATGCGTTTATTTAAGAATCAATTTTATGATATCTTAATTATTTATGTAGAAATTTTGAATATAAGTAATAAAAATCAAAATAATTAATAAATATACACTTTTTAAGAAACTTAAATTGGCGTTTTAAAATCTTTTACTTTATTTAAAATATTGTGTTACATCTCAAGTTAGAGTTAAAAAAATTAAGAATATATTTAGTGTTCAAATATTATCATTAATAAAAGATATGAGACAAACAAGAGATATTCTACCAATTTAAAAAGATAATTTGCCTATAGATTAATAAGCCAAGTGAATCTCTATTAAACTCTACTTAATTTTTTAAATATATAATCTAACATTTCATATAAGTCAATAATTTTTTTTGCAGAAGATTCTTGATTCAGTAATTTTCTTAACTTCATGTTTTAAGCCAGAGGACATTTTTTCAAATTATTTCACAATTTAACATTCAATTCTTCTCTCCTTCCAGATCAAAGTCAAATTTGAGGGAGTATATCCTCTGTTGGTGTTATCTATCAGAGGAGTTTAGAGCAAAGTTGTATTTTCACCTTTGTGGTGCTCTGGTTAAACGAAAGAAGCATCCTACTGACTTATATTTGCATAGTCAACGGTATAGTCAGCTTGGATTATCCAAGTGTCATAACTAACACAACAATGCACATTCAATTCTTACATTACACTTCATGATTCATATATTCTGATCATCCAAGTTCACATTCAATATATAACATTTTTTAATTCCTTACAATTAGAACGATTAGTAGCTTCATAAGATTGGAACAATTGTGTGTAATTCTTAAAAATCCACTTTTATTAAATTTAATTAAAAAATGTCACTTTTTGAAATATTCTATTCTTTATAAAATATCCCATCAGCAAGGATTGCTTTAATATGATATGAACTTTAAAGCTTATTAACAAAAAAAAAAAAAAAAAAAATTGCCTAGCTTTTCATAAATATAAATGAAAAATATTTTATGACACAAGCAATAACAGAAATACTGCAGATCGATAGTAAATTGTAACTAATAAAATTAATTATTTGTAAATATAATTGTAATGTATTGAAAAAAAAATCAGACGAGTTTATTTAAATACCTTTATAACAAATTTATAATTTCTCTATCAGTGATTACTCTATGAAAATCAAATATTTGTATACAACAATAACCTACATACATTGAGTTAATAATTCAAGAAAATATTGCTTTTTTTTTTAAGTTTAATACTTTGTAAACTTGTTTGGAGTTTACACTTTAAATAAAACAATAAATGCAACATTAAAATACATTAATATATTCAATAAATTTAAAAATCAAAATTTTCATAATATATTCCAATACCATAATATAGTTGAAATAAAAAACAATAAGGAAATATAGTATAAAAAATATGATACTTTTATACCCAATAAATATTTAAAGAAATCAAAAACTCCTCAAAAATTTATTATTTCTACTCTTAATACCAGTATGACAGCAAATTATGTGCAAGACATTCAAATATTAATCATTAATCATTTTTATTCAAGATTGGCTTTTCTATCTTCCACACAATTTTGCATATATCTCATACTTATTATTACAGTTGTGTTAAAACTAATTGAGTGATTGTTTGAAAACCCATTAAATTACATTTTGATTTTTATTTTATTCAAATACTCAAGGAGATTGTATTACCTACAAAATTGCATATTCCAAGAATTTATTTCAAAAAATTATTTTGCATCTTTGATGAGAAAAAATGGCATATTCTTCATTTTTATAATGTAAGAAGTTCTAATGCATATTTAAAATTAAACTACAATTAGAATAAAACATTTCAGTGAATTATTCTATGGCTATAATATTGGCATTGAAACAAGATAGTTTATTATTTTTATTTTTTATTATTTAAATTAAAAAATTACTGTTATTTCAATATTAAAAAGGTGATAAACTTGATCATACTTATTTTTTCAATTCAAATTTAAATTATAAGTAGATTAATTCTCATTTGTATTAAACAATATGTACATACAATTTTTGATTGAAAATTAATTTATTTTTACTTAATATATTTATTTTTACTAAGCTAAATATAATCACTTTTCTGATAAATATGATTTCAAAATTTCAATAAAAATTTCTTCTTTAGATTTTTTATAAAAGTAAAATTAAATAAATTTAACACTGCAAATGCAAAATTTTTCAAAGTTAGTATCTGCAACAAATTATAGATATTAACACATTTTATTCATAATATATATATACTAATAATAGGTGAATAGTACAAAAAGTTAAAAATATATTTTCTTCTTTTAACTAAAACTTGGTAAATAACTTTATTATCAAAGATAATATTTATTTTTTCCAGAAGACTCTTAGCATAATTAACAGATATAACAAGTAATGATTAATAATACAGTTCAAATATATTTTAATATATTGCTTTCAAAATAAATTTTATTTAAAACACCTTTTTCTATTTTTGCAATTTTCAAAAATTTTAAAAATTATTGAATCAGAAAATTTTTAGCTTTGAAATTTGCATATTCTCAGTGGCTATAAAAATAAATAATGAAATATAACAATTTTTGAATTATAACAGAAATTCAAATAAAAAAAAAACTATAAAATTCAAGATATAAAACTTCAAATGTGCAGGTTTATTGTTGATTTGAGATGTAATATCTTCAAAGTTAATTTAGTAATTAATTTTCATTAATGATTTTGTCATAATTTAACTGTATACTTTCATTTATATTGTGTTATCATGTGAAAAAATTAAAAAGGATAGATAGGAATTACTAGAATATGGACTAATTTTCAAATGATATAGTTTTTACATTATTTATTGGAAAAAAAAATAATGATTTTAAAATCAAATGGGGCTTCAACTGATAATGGTTTCAAAAGTGAAATAGTAAAACAAATTACTTAGAAATACAAATCCATATAGTTTCTGTTTTAAAATAATAAAGTAATAAATAATATTTTTAAACAAAAAATAATGAAGTAATTCTTTTGTGGTGCTGAAAAAAATCATGTTTTTTCAACAATCAAATTTTATAACACATCAAAACTTTATTATAATAAATTTTATAAGACTGATAAATAAATTTAATTGAAAAACGATTACTATTGACATGTCACACATGTTTATATATAAGCAATTTAAAGGTACAGTTACAAATACATTGCATTAGTTTTAAAGAAAGATATTTAAAATAATTTCAAAAGAATAGTAAGCATATTTAAAAAGTTTGAAAAGAAAAATAAATAAAAAAGATCATAGGGAAAAATCAACTTTATGTATATCATTGCTGGAAAATTCCCTTTATTTGTTTGTACTGGAAAATGTACCATAAAATAATAAAGCACATTTATTTAAAAAAATACATTTTCCTGCATATTTGTTTGAAATGTAAAAAAAGCATTTACTTTACTATACATAAATTTAAAAACTTTTGATCATATATTTTTAAACTGCCAAAAAGATGGAAACTGTTATAAGGATTTTTAAGTGCCCACTAAGCATTCACCTTTTAAGAGGCCATATTCAGATGTTGCAAGAGAGAAACACAGAAAACTCCCAAGCATCAATTTCGAAAAACATGCCAAAAAGAGAAGTGCAAGAGAGTCTCTTGTTGCTCAACAATAACTGCGAATGAACTAGTCCTGCCACAAAAGAGCCCCACCTCTAACTTTTGACTAATGAAGAATTTAAACTAGAAATAAATCAAAAATAAAGAATAGTGAGTCACATAAGAATAATACAGCAATAAAACTAAATTAAGCTTTAAACTGAAAACTTCTATTTTAAAAATCAAAAATACAATGAATCTTTTTATATAAAATTCTTTTATTATAAGAAAATTCTATAATAAATATTAAATACATGATATTCATTAATTACTCAAACTATGAATTAATTAAATACTTAGTATTTGAATGCATCTTTCAAAATTTTTGATGGATTGTAATCTTTAATATCAAATTTAGAAAACTATAATCAAAAATTTCCTGTCATATGATACAATTTGAATCAAATCCACTAGAAAAAATATAATAGATTTTCTCGCAATATTCAATAACTAATTTTTTTTTGTTAATATACATTATGAAATAATAAAAATATCCTCACTTACATAAAAGAATGCATTTAGTGATAAATTTGTGCATTTTAAATACTTTTTTGAGCTAAAATATATTTTTTGAGTAAAACATAACATATTTTATAAATACAAGTTAAATAATTAAATAATGTTCTAATAAAATCAATCCATGAATATAAATAACTTCAAAAAATATTCTTATTGAAAGCAAAATCACATTAAAAATATTTAAACTTATATCTAGAAATTTAAAAACTTCTACATTAAAGATTGAATGAAAAAAAATCTAGTATTTTGCCTGTTTCTGATTTTTAATTAATTAAATTTTTGGGGTATACACTTCCCCCTACTTCCTTTTAAAATATTATGTGCTGTATGTCGTTACTTTCTTTCTCTTTAAAAGTCCTTTGTTTAGGTGAAATAAAATGGATTTAACATGAAAAAGTGCTGCTATTTCTCCCTTCAAAATATCACACCAAAAGAATTTTGACACATAATCATCTGGCATCTTTTCTGGAAACTCTTATACATTCAAAAACTTAAACTATTTACCTTAGTTTTTAATCGTTAAATCATTGAATAAAAAACATATATAATAAGAAATTTAAAAATAATAATTTTTTAAAAATACAATTTAAGAATTTTTAACATTAGTTAAAAATATTTTTCTTAACAAGCTCTAATGTCTAAACAAGACAAATTATCACATACAGTTTAAATTGAAAGTACAATACTTAGTAAGCATAACTTTTTATCATTTATTGCAGAATATTAATAGCATCATTATAAAACATTCTATGTACTATAATTTTTGCTTTAGTTATAATTACACAGCAATTTAAATTTCATATAAGTTACTAAAATTATTATTTTAAATATTACAAAAATCAAAACCAGAACAACATTGTAACAACAATTCTGCTAATTATGACAAAACTGTTTTACACAAGCTTATTCCATAAATAAAATAATGAACTGCATGATTGAAATACATAATTAGCAATTTTACAGAATACTAAATTTCAAATATTTGATTTTTATAACATTTTTTAAAATTTTGTTACAATTAGGTATTATATTGCTCAAAGAAAATATTTTTTTACAGATTAAAAAAACAATCAGTATAAAGAATTATACTGAGATTAGAAATCAAATTAAAGTTTAATATTTGCCAATTTTAATTTAACCTATAATAAACATCAATTAGATGTTAATTGATTTTAATATTACATAATATATACTCCTTCAATTACAATATTAGTCTTATTAAATTAAGAAAAACTTAAGGACATGTATTTTTCTTATTCATTTATAGTCAATTTAAATACAATATATGAAAATTATTAACATTTTTCACAATTATTAGGGTGCATTTTTTTCAATCAGCTTGTTGATAAGTGATTCACAATTTTGGGATCTGCAAGAATGCTTAACTAAATATAGGGATTTTGTATTAGGCTAACCTACTAACTACATATGATTCACATTCCAAGGCCCAGGGTCATGAAAACAGATAATGGCACGGTAAGCTTTGGTCCCCACATGGGCTGTTGTGTCACTGAGTTTGAGTTAACACACAAATATATATATATATATATATATATATATATATATATATATATATATATATATATATATATATATTTGCCCACTATGCAATGCCTTTGACATGTCTGGTGTCTGGAGATCTGGATTTGTTCTGTATTTAGTGACGTAGCAACAGTCAATTCTGCTAAAAAAATTTTCACTTTGTTTGTCTGTCAGAACTTGGTAGCCCATCTCAGACTAATGGCAGTCATTCCAAGGTCTGGCATAGGTTAATATATCAATTACAATTTTAGTCTAATTAAACAAATATAGATTTGGTTTAAGAATTTAAAAGTGTTTTTTCTTCCCTCAATGCACAATTTTTTTACTATCCCATGGTGACCCAAATTTTAAAATTTAAAACATGAATCAAATCAATATTTAGCTTCCAAATACATTTTGCTTGATGTTGTTTACACACGTTATAAAGCTAATGGAATCTTTTTTAAGAAAATAAATAAATAACATAAGACTATTAACCTTATGAAATATTTGATGTGTTATGCATGATAAAGCACAAATTAAATCAAATGATAAAATAATACAAAAATATATGAAAAATCCAATATTTAAAAAACATCAACAGTCAAAAAATATGAGTGAACTTAATACTTAAATTGCAAAGATTAATTATAAATTTTTCAATTCAATAAAATTGTATTACTATAATAAAGTAACAACTCAATATAAATTATCATAGTTTTACATTTTATAAATAAAATATAAATATTCAGGATTGTGTGTTTGGTTAAAATATTTTCCTTTTAAATATTTTTAGACATTATATATATATTACTTAAGAAATGAAAGATTGTGTGCAAATTACAAACACAAGACTAATGATGTTTTTTTTTCAAATTAGTAAAACATTTAAAAATTAGAAATTTAACTCATTAAAAAAAATCAATGCAATTTTTATATAAGTGTATATGGTATATGATATTTTAATTAATTGACAAAATCAAATAATTAGTTCTTTTATGTTTTACAACCTTTTATATTTGAAAACAAATGTTTCTTCATAATCATTACTTTTAAGGAATCACAGCTATAATGCATAACATAAAAATAAAGACTTTTAATATCATAAAATAGTAAACCCATTAAAAAAGCATTATAAAAAAAAAAAAAAAAAAAAATTCTATATGTATCACATAAAATATTCTACATAACAAATAGTTTTGAATTTTTATATGAACAATCTTAATATTTTTTGAATAATAAAGTTATAAAATGTCCCAGATATAAAATTTTAAATTAAAAAAAAGGACTATTTATTTGATAGTTGACTATATTGGAAATTATATAAGAAGTTATTAAAACAATATATATATATATATATATATATATATATATATATATATATATATATATATATATATATATAGATATATATATTTATATATATGTATATATATATATATATATATATATTACATAATAAAAGAATGCCGTAACATATTTCATATACAATGTTGGAAAATTTTAAAATGAAATATTTTAGTCTTGCTTTGAAAATCACATAAACACTAATGAATTAAAAAATTATGTAGGAAAAATTCTATTTTGCTACACACATATTACTTACAATTGATTGCAATAGAAAACATTAATGAGAAATGCTTCATTTTTAAATAATATCCTCACATATTTGAATACTCGTATTCTTCTTCAGTAAAATATAACATAATAGTTAAAGTAATTTGATTAATGTTTAACTACATTAGACATTACGTTTATTTATGGCACTGCTTTTGTGAAGCAGAAGAGAAATTATTCTGAAATCAAATGCAGTAAATTAATTGGTTGAATCTTATATAACTTGGATAGTAGAGTTTTGACAATGGATAATCTGGATATTGTAGGACATTTTCTGGGAGGAGAGAAAATGTGACTAACACAAACACAGCCAATCAGCAATCTAGTTTAAAATAAAAATTTTAATAAAAGCTTAAAGAACAAGTTGGACTTTTTGAAGGTGTACGTGCTCCTGGACCTGGTCCAGTACTGCTAACCTCAGGGGTTAGCAACAACAACAGAACAGGCTTCACATAAAATGTCAATAAGTAAGAAAAAAAAAATGCAGTGATTTTGCAAAGTTAAAATATCAGTAAGAAATAATTTGATTAAAATTAAACCTTAACTCAAAATTTAAAATTTTTTTTTAAAAAATATATCTGAAAATTATTAAATGAAGATATTTTTATATAAATGGTAGAGAAGCCATTAAAATCAAATTTAACAGTAATGAATTAATTTAATAATTTTTTTATAATAAGCAATATTTAACAGATGAAAACATTTAATAATTTTAAACATTTATAGTAGCAATGAATGTCTGTCAATATTTGGATATGTGTAAAAATAAAATAAGTTTATAATAAAAGTTTCAAAACTAGTTTTTTTTATTAAATCTTTTAATTGAGAAACTTATATAAAAATAAATTAAACATTAATATGTTTGCTCAAAAATATAAAGTAAAAAAATATATATACTTTAACAGATGATGATTTCAAAGCACATGCCTCTTAATAAGGGAATATACCAAAGGGAATCTGACCTATCTATTAAATATACAATTTTAAAACAGGAAACATAATTGACAATGTTTTATTGTATACCAATTAATTTTAAAAACTTTAATATTAGTGCATAATCAAAATATTTTTCTTTTATCTTGGAATATAGTAAGTAAAGTTTCCTTTATACAAATGCCTGTATCATTTGATAGCCAAAGAGTCCTGTTTCTAAACCTAGAATGATAGCAGATATATTAATTAATTCCTCAAACATGAAAAAATTTCCTCACATAAAATTGCTTTTATGAAAGTGAATTATAAAAATATGTACTTTGATATTCAGTTAAACAAAAGATTAATCATTAATAGATATTTATGAAACAAGTCATTTAACACAAAAGTACTTTTAATATAAAGATGTCTTTTAAATTTAAAAATTAGAATGAGCTATATTTTTAGATGACTTGTTGATTTTATTAGTATTGTAAATAACTGAAATAATGTACTCAAACTATGCATAGAAAAATAGTTTCTCAAGATCTAAGAAAATTAATAATTTACACACATTTCATTATATATATAAACACAATCAATAACATAAATTTTGATCATATTCCAAAAATCAAATCTCTAACAAATTCTATTCAAAACTGCACTCTAGAATGGTTTAGTTTAAAAAGCAGTTTTTTAAAGAAAACTTTTTAAAAATTAATAAAACCAATCATTGTCTGTAAAAATGTGCATATAGGAATACATAACAATATCAGAAGTTGCTAAATACAAGTAACTTAGTGATAGTTAACACAATGATTAAAGAAAGGTATTCAAAAAGTTAATTTATACTGGGATCACTTTAAAAAGTATTCATAAGAATACTGCTTATCCTGTAAATGAATAAATTGTATACTTGTTTTTGTACTTAATTTTTTTTTGTTTTAAGCATTAATAAATACGTGTTTTGTTGATCATTCAAAGGTCATTATTTGTACAAAAGGTTAATAGATCATTATTAATACTGAACAAGTTTTTATTTTTTAAAATATAATTATTTAAATAAAAGTACTATTATAAAAAATGCTAAATTTTAGGAGTAATAAACATGTAGATTACAACATAGGAATGGAGCCTTACAATTGTTCAACCTACACTGATGTGATCAAAATTAGTGTATTTCAGAGGCCCTTGAAACTTTTACTTTATGATTTTTACATTAGTTTGAAACTGCGATATAAAAAAATGTAATTTTATTTCTGAAGCGACCAGTTTCTCGTGAGTGCATGTAGCTAGTGAAAGGTATGGATGGTGGTGATAAAATGAATTTGCGTTTTTTTTATTATTAGGAGCATGAGTAAAATACAATTTATTAATTAAATGAGTACTTTTACTTAATGTATTATTCAGTTGAAATTGCTATAGATTGTAATAATTTATTATGCATAGTTTAGAAATATTTGACACATGTGTATCTTTGTGAATTTTAATCTTTGTTAATTAGAAATAGTTTTCATAAAATTTTTGTTATTTGTATTACTGACCTGAATTTCTGTTATTTGCTTTAGCACTTGGTCGTTCTCCATGCGAGATGGCATTACAACAGATGTTATCTTTAAGGTGGGTGCCACTGCTAAGGTTCAATAGAAACCAGAGTTTTTAAAAACTAATAATACTTACTTGGTGTTTTTGTATAAAAAGCATTTTTAAACTGTTTATGTTCTTTTGATTAAACAAAAAAAAAAAAAAAAAAAAATAAAAAATTATGTGTATTTTATTAACTAAGGTTAAGTTGCAGTATTTTTAGAGTTATTTTATATTTATTTTGTTACATGGGGGGGCAATCTTTGCAAAATCTGAAATTAAAAATAGTATAAGATAAATATATTCAAAGTTTGAGATTGAGTATGGTAGGGATTTTGAAAACTGGATACTGCACAAAAAGATATAATTTAGAAATAGTTATGCAGTGTTAGGAGCAAAAACTGAAAATTGTGCCAAACCAATGCTGCTTCTAGGATTTTACAAAAAAAAAAAAAAATTTGTTTGAAAATTAATTTTAACTGAGATATTTAGAGAAGTGTTTTTCTCATACATAAATACTAATTTTTTCTACCTTGAATATCTTGCACTATATTAAATTTATAATAACCTCTGGTTTCCATTCACATTTAGATAAAGCATAATACAATATGTAAGAGTGAGAAAAAGTATTAAGGATAAATCAGATTTTATGATACACTTCTAATCATTTCCTTACCTTCTACATCATATGCCATAGATCACAGTTATGATTTGTCTGTAGTTAAAATTGATAACTATCTTAAAAAATTATAATGAATAAGCTTTAATATTTTCAAACTAGTTAAAGTAGGCACTAATAAATAAAATTTACCTAATTAGTTTACCATTCATATGAAGAATGAGTTGGAATTAGATGATGAGGATATTAAAAGCTCTACCAAAGCAAGAGTCAGAGAACCCAGTGAACAGACTGCAAAAACTTGGCATTAGATAGAGAATCTAGAATATTAGGAATGTCGGTAACATCGATGTAAATGACTACAAAGTGTAATCAAGTATTAAAAAATATCAAAGCTTAAAAATATATACAGAATTAAACATGAAAATATTTTAGTTTTAAATTATATAAGTATCGGAACTACTTCAGTATCCCCATATATTGGTGAATGCAGCAAATTTTTTTCGTCGCCAAAGTAAGCGTGCCAAGCTAACACAGGAAATTTCCAGAAGTTTGATCGAAAAATAAGCATTTTAGAAAATTAAAATAGGGAAATAAATATAAATGATGGACTTACTTGATATGAAGTTTAGCTGATATGCCGATTGGCATGTTTATTTCGACATTTTTTCGTTGTCACCAGTGTCACATTTCAGTTTTTTTTTTAAAAGGCATGCAAAAAATATTTTTCTAAATATTTACGCTTTATAAAATTTAAAAAAAGCAAAAAAAAAGGCATGCAAAAAATATTTTTCTAAATATATACACTTTATAAATTTTAAGATAAGCATGCAAAAAATATTTTTTTAAATATATACACTTTTAAAGTAAATAAATATAAAACACTATTACAATAAAGAATATACATTCAGAATTTGAATAAAATAATTACACCTTCTGCGAAATTTGGTACTCATCCCAATTAATTCCCGAAACGATTTCAACAAACTTCTTAAAACAATTTTCATTTGCAGCTATGCAAGCTTTATGAAACATATACATTGCAAGGTAAAATTTAAAATTTGTAATTATTTATTGTATTTAACAAAAATGTAAAAGATAATAAATTAAATTAATAAGATAATAAATATATATAATAAATAAACCAAATAAAATGAAATAATGTAAAAGAAATTGTAAAAAAGAAGAATTTACGATGATTAGATGCTGGTGGCAACGAAGCCCAACTGAGGGAAAATCCCTTCCAATTCCAATAGAATCGTGGAACAAAGAATGTTCTAGAACAATGAAAGTCAAAGTAAAATTTAAATAGCTGTAAAATTTATGTAAAACACAATAAAAATTAATAGTGGCAACAAAAAAAAAAAAAAAAAAAGAAATAGTAACTAAAACTGAATTTGGCAACACTACAATAAAAACAAAAGCTGAAATTGGCAACACTACAAAGTAAACAAAGGGCGCCAGATTTGGCGAGAAATCATATATCGGGATACTGAACTTGTACCTAAGTATCTCATAGAATATGACTTTTTTCAAGTTCCACTTCAACAAAATTAATCTGTTTAATTTCACTATTCTTGTATAGAAAGCAAACATGGAAGATTATATGTGAAACTAATTTATGTATGTAATTCCATAAATATTTACTGAAATTTTAAAAATAAAGAACCTTGTCAATGAATTTTCAAACTGTGCTAAATGTGGTATCTTTATTTTTATACAGCAAGCTTAAATAACTTCAATGATACATTATTCATATTAGATTATATTTTGTGTTAAACTAATGTGAAATTAGCATGAAACTGGAGTTTTCCAAATACTGAAAAAAGACCATTTTATTTTTATAAAAATATAATATTTTATAAACACAAAATATCATTGTCTCTTTTTTGCAATGTAGTCATTCTCAACCAATGAAACAATATTTTAGGAAACAGTTAAGCAAATATAACATGACAAGTTTAAATTAATACATTTCAATGCTAAGAAATAGTAAAAATAATGCACAAGTAGCAGAATTCAACTTATTAAACCAGAACGATTAGAGATGAGTATGTATTTTGAAAATGACAAAGAAAAAAAAATAATAGGCTGAGTAAGATGCATTGTGAAGAGACAAAAATCCATTTACCAAATTGAAAAATAATTCATAATAACTATCATTAGCACAATGGATTTTCTGAAACATAAGTAGAAAAATAACTTTAGTCCCTATTTCTGATATTGCAATACTGTTAATAATTATTAGGACTGCTAAAAATTATTAAGACTATGAAATAATGAACATTCTATTTTGATTGATAAAAAGGATGGGACAAAATTTAAAAAAAGGGAGACGTTTTAATACAGAAATCATTAAGAGATTCATATTTACTCATTTTGAAACATGGGTTCAGAGGTTACTAAAAAGGAGGGGGCAACGATAAATCAAGAAATGAAATATACAAAAAAGCATTGATAATTGTATATGAGACTATATAATGACAAGGCCAAAGGTGGGAAGGAATAATTTGATTTCATTTTGAAATCAATTTTTAATCCTTTTTTTTATCACAATGATTCACTTTGCTTCATCAAACAAAACATATTAATGAAGATTTTTGTTTTTTTGTAATAATAACCTTTCTTGGAATGATTCATAAAATGCCAATTATATATGATTGAAAAAGTATGCAAATGTCTGAAAAATAAACACTTCTTGATATTTTACACATCTTCACGAGAGAAACAAAAAAAAAAAAAAGTTTTTTTTCTTGTGCCAGCTAGGCTGACAATATGGGGTGTTCTGCTCTGCTTTTTCATACTGAATCATATTTGGTGTGGAGTCTGACTGTTTCAGTACACACATGCCATAAGGACCTGTTTATAGAGTAGGCAACTATTAACACCTCACTCATACACAGAAAGGACAAAGACAGGATAGACAGAGAGAGAAAATATATCCACGCCCGAACCAGGATTTGAACTCAGGCACTCTGACTACTAGACAGGGAGGTTGGCAGAATCATATGTTAATTTATACATTCAGGAAATAAACTGAAATCTATTGCAAATAGATATTGATTAAAAATATATAGTTTAAATTGCTCGCATGTAACACTGAAAATTATCCAAATATAATAGGGAGGGCAGGGTACATTTTTCTGGCAAATACCAGCAACAAAGTACTTTACCAATATGAATAAAATATTAAGCAAACTTCATACTTTATATGTCTGCTTTATCTATTTGCCCCAAAACATGTGATAAAAAATATAAATCAATATCTACATATTAAATATAAACTAAATGAAAAGCTTACAGAAGAAGAACATTAAACTATATTTATTATCAATGGTATAAAAGTTACAACTTTTGTATAAATGTTTAAACTTTCTATTGAATGCCCAAAAAACAGTAAAATGAGTCCATAAACATAAAAAGTTCTTTACTTTCAAGTTCAGTTTCACAGCACAATGTGTATCAGTTTTAATGAAGAAATATGATTAAGTAGAATATTTTATAACGACTTGATAAATGTAAAAGTGATAACACATCATGGTCACAAAAATATCACAATGAAACTTTTATAACCAACTGCCTAACAGTTAGCCACCTATTGCATATTTAAATCATTACGAGCTGTGAAATATTTTTGCTACATTTATCCTACCTCTAGCATATTTGTCCAAATTTTAAAATAAAACTAATAAATGACATTTAAATTATTGAATTACATTACATTATAAATCATATTTTCAAATAGAGTAATTTCAAGATAGAATAATTTTTTGCATAATACATTTTTAAATTACACCAAAACAAATAAACATTAGGAATTTATCACAAAATTTCAACTTAATATAAAGTTGAAATTTTTGCTTTAGATTTCCTACCTGCAAGCAAAATAACAGGAATTAAATGTAAAATAAATAGTTCTCCAGTATATAAAATCATATTTTATAAAAGTAAAGTTCTTCAATTTATTCACAATTTTAAATAAATATATACAAAAATAATTCTTTGTTGAAATAATATATTGTAAAATTAATGAATTAGAAACTTTCCAAAGCTCAATTTCATCATTTGATGACTATGTATACAAAACTTTATTATTTTTTTGATTCAGTATAATTTTACTATAATTTCTTAATCACAGGAATAATATAATTGCTTCCTATGTTAATAAATTAATTTAATGAATATGCACATTTCCTTTTTTAATATTCATATTCAATAGTAACTCAACAAAAAAGATGCCAATATTAAATCTTGGCAATAACGAAGATTCATGTAAAAGAAAAGTATACAAACATCACATAATCATCAAATTACAAAAAATATAAAGTTCTAGGTTTTCTGCTTAGTACTGTGCATTGTCCAAATTCCTGATTTATATTTCAACCATATCATCACTAAATCTAATCCCATCTGCAACCAACTCCAAAAAGGGACTAGTTTAGAGCCTTCTATTTCTGTCCAGTTCACCGCCACTTCCTTAATAGCCATGTTACATTTTTCTGCTAAATACAACAGTTCGACATCAAATGCCCAACGTTCCACGTGGAGAACAGGAAAAAGAATCGTTGCCGCTTCGCGAGTGAACATTTTGAAACCACACTGCGTGTCACGAACGTTTCGTACAGCAAAAAGCCACACCAAGAAGTGAAATCCATACATTAGAATCGTACGGAATAATGATCGAGATGCGATTGCTTCTTTCTCCAAGTGAGCCCTAGACCCGATAACGATGGAATAGATATTTTCAGTTGTAGACGATCGCATTTCTTTCTCCAATTTTCCAAAATCACAGAATTGTGTAGCGCCATCCGCATCAGCGAATAGCAAATACCTTCCTTTGGCACTCATCATGCCAAGTCTGACAGCACCACCTTTCCCTCGATTTTTCACAAGAGTTAAAACTTTACATTTTTCGGAACCGAACGTTTTACTATATGCATAAGCAACTTTAGATGTATGATCGGAACTTCCGTCATCTACTATGATAACTTCGTAAGAAAATTGCATATCTTCTTCGGCACGGCGTTCCAGGAAATCCATACATTCATCTAGCATTCGTGGTAAACGTTCCTCTTCATTATAAGCAGGAATGATCACAGAGAGATACAAAGAATAGTCATCAAAAAGTCCAGGAAATGGTTTTTTAGTAGGGGGATCGGTAGAAAAATCGAGATAATATTTCTCCTCATCAAAACGAAGGATGTCCGGTATTCTTAAGTTGTTCTTTAATAAGCAAAACGCGACAAAAATAATTATTATGCAGCTTAATAAAATATATAAAAGACTTGAAAAGTTCCAAAACATTTTAAGATATCCACACTCTTGAAAGTATTCCTTACAAACGAATAACTTTGTTTACAGTGACTATGCTGAGTGCTGACGAATCGGCCACAGAAACAGTTATTGAGTAATCGACACAGTCACAGTGAGTAATAAGTTTTTATGGTTGATATACTAAATAAAATATTGAGGTCTGAGCAATAACCGCAGAGAAAGGCGTTGACTGTGACTTTTGAAAGATACGAAGATTTAATAACATCGGACATATGATAAAATGTTATTGAATATAATTTTAAAATTAGTATCTCTAGAAAACATATATTTGAATCAATCTTTAATTACTGCAATTTTTTGGTGCTTTTTTAAAAAATAACTCAGGCCTACAAAGAAAAAAATTTTTTTTGGTGCTTAGGATTTTAGAGCAGATTTTAACTATATTTTTATTGCTGAATCTAAATATGAAAGCAGTTTTTCTGTATCAGCTCTAAATTTTTAGATAAATTCACTTATCTATCAATGCTTTTTTTCTATTTAGTACTTTCAAGTACAAGTGTTGTAAAATTTATACAGGAAAAGATTCTTGTATATTTGCTCTATTGTCAGTCTTCTTTTGTAACCAATTGAATTTAAAATAATAATATTTAGGAAATAAACTAATTATTATTTTTAAAAATTATTATTTTAATTCATTTATTATAAAAAGAAGACAAACAATATGAGATATATAACTGATTAGTTTACAAATTCTTAATAAATGGGATTGAATCCTACTTATTAGTGCTATCCAGTTAGTTCCATAGAAATCCGATAGATGGGGATGTCTGTCCACTATCTGAAGTGACCTTGAAAGCTTCAACCGCAGTTGAGAGTTGAAAATAGTTCGTGAATTCCGGCGGTGCAGATAGATAGAAGTTAGCGTCATACGAAATTTCCCTTTAGTAACGAGTTGTTAAAAAGTAAATCTAAGTATTTGTGTAGTTGAATAGAAATAAAAAGAGTTCAAGTAGAAGAAGCTGTGTACATCATCCTGATATTTTTTGCTACATATGCGGAGAATACACGCTACTGGAAAACAGAAAATCTATTAGTGACTTTGTAAAGAGGGCTTATCTTGGATATTTTGGTGTTAAACTTGGTGATCAGGATAAAACCTGGGCACCACATATTGTCTGTAAAACTTGTACAGAGCATTTACGACAGTGGACTACCGGGAAAAGGAAAAGCCTGAAATTCGGTGTACCAATGGTTTGGAGAGAACCAAAAAATCAATTTGATGACTGTTATTTCTGCCTAGTAAATATTACTGGAATCAATCGAAAGAACCGTAATAAGTGGACTTATCCAGATTTAGTCTCTGCAAGACGCCCTATCCCTCACTCAGAAGAAGTGCCAATTCCAACTTTTCACCAGCTACCAGAACTCTGTGAGGACGCTTATTGTCTCGCTGATCAGAATTCTGATACTACTGAAGGTGACAGTGATTTTGAAACGATATCATCAATTCCTCAATGTTTCAACCAAGATGAGTTAAATGACCTCACTAGAGATCTCAATCTGTCGAATAAAGTTTCTGAATTACTGGCTTCCAGGTTGAAGGAAAAAAATTTACTTGAACCAGGAACGAAAATTACATTCTATCGCACAAGGGAGAAAGGTCTGCTACCTTTTTTCTCTGAAGAACAAAATCTTGTATTTTGTCATGCTGTTAGAGAACTCCTGGTAAAAATGGGTCTTCCTGAATATTTTCCAGATGATTAGCGCCTATTTATTGACAGCTCAAAGCGAAGTTTGAAATGTGTTCTTCTGCATAATGGGAACAAATATGGCTCAATACCAATTGCTTACTCAACGAAAATGAAAGAGCAATATGACACCATAGCTTTGGTCTTGGAAAAAATAAAGTATCGTGAACACCAATGGGTGATTTGTGTAGACTTAAAAATGGTAAACTTTCTCCTTGGACAGCAAAGTGGCCACACAAAATATCCTTGTTTCTTGTGCCTCTGGGATAGCAGAGACAAAACGCAACACTGGGTTAGAAAAGAGTGGCCTAGGAGAGAAAACATGGGTGTTGGTGAAAAGAATATCATCAACGATCCCTTAGTTCCACGAGAGAAAATCATCTTTCCACCACTGCATATCAAGCTGGGTCTAATGAAGCAGTTTGTAAAGGCTCTTGATAAGAATGGATCATGCATTGCATATATAGGGAAAAAAATGCCTCAGCTGAGTATGGAAAAATTAAAGCAGGAATATTTGATGGCCCACAAATAAGACAGCTGAATAAAGACCCTGACTTCGTAAATGCAATGAATGAGATTGAACAAAAAGCCTGGAATTCATTTGTTTCAGTTGTCCAAAATTTTCTGGGTAAACACAAAGCTGAAAACTATGTTGAATTAGTCAATGAAATGCTGAATAATTTCAGATCCCTTGGGTGTAACATGAGCATTAAGGTGCACTATTTACATAGCCACTTAGACCGTTTTCCTGATAATTTAGGAGACATTAGTGAGGAGCAAGGTGAAAGATTTCACCAAGATATAAAATGTATGGAGGATCGCTATCAAGGAAGATGGGATACTCACATGATGGCAGATTACTGCTGGACTTTAAAACGGAATTGTTCCAAAATACATTCAAGAATGTCACGCAAAAGAAGTTTCCGAAATGTTCAGTGAGTAATTTGTTTAAATCATGACTTTTTCTGTTTTCTTTTGTATTTAATAAGCAATATCTATGTAATACAATAAAAATTCCCTGTTTAATTTGTTTGTTTAAACCATGGTTTTTCTTTTAAAATAGTGTAATGCATGATTCATTAAAATGTTGATACCTTAAAAATTCAAGCTGATAGGCAAAAATTAATGGCATATTTGGATTCAGCGCATCGAATTCATACAAAATCACCTCCAAAATCTTTGGCACCAAAACCTCTGTTGACCAGTGTAATCGGCTTATAATCTTTTATCAAAATAAGTAAAAAAGGCAGCTTTTACTTTAATAAGAATAAATAATTAGAAAAAATAACTCATGATAACTGCTAATAAAATAATAAATTATAAAAAATAGGAAGCGCATTGCTTGTGTTACAGACCAATAATAAGAAAAACTACCGACTCCCATACACCAAGAGCAGAAAAAACAACAAAATTTGATTAATCTGTGGTTTGGGTATTCCTTTCTCGCCAAATGGGCAATAGATGTGCCAAACGTGGTAACCCTGGGTATTTCATCCTAAATACATTCCTTGTAGAAAAAAATGCTCTTCTTGTGTCAAAAAATACACTAGAATATGGAGAAAATATGATAATGTTTCTCCATATTCTAGTGTATTTTTTGTTATACAATTAGTAAAAAAAACCATTGTTTTTGTTTTCCTTGCCATACCAACGGTGAAATTCGTTAAAAACATGGATTTTGGTTTCGTCGCCATAGAAACTCCGTTTTTGCCTAGTGTCTCGCGGAGCATTCAACTCCGCAAGATAAAACGCAAAAATGCGCCAAGCAGGGGATGCAAAGCACATTTTCACCCACAATTTTGTGAAAAATTGGGACCTTAAAAGTAAGGCGAATCCACTGGTCTCTCTGCTGGAATGTTTACTTGTCTATGTTTAGAATATATTTTCGGAAAAAAATTCTTCACTTTAAGGGCATGGCATAAAATGCATAATTAGTAAATTAACTTGAATTTTTTCAATTTTTAGAATTTTTTATTCTACTAAAATATTTAAAACTTGCTGTATTACAGTATGCTCAACTGGATCTTTATTTAAAACGGGGGGAATTAAAAGAATGGAATAAGAATGAAAACCTTTCACAATAACCACAGTATGCGCAGGAATTTTACATTTAATCTAGCATAAATGTAAATCCAGTTATTGAATATAAGTATTTCTATTTCTAGAGACACCGTGGAGAGAGGAAACTGAACAGCTGTGTTATGCACTCACTGGTCCTATACCGAGTATTATGGAATAGGGCGACAGTATGGCTATCAGTTTATACTTTAGAGAAGAACAAAGTAAAAATAAATAAATAAATAGTAATATAAAAAAGCAAAATTCCACTTTACCCCTTCCGCTTTGAAAATAAAACTTCAGATATTCTTTTTCAAAAAGACGATGCATTTAAAATTCCTGTAACTTAATTTCTATTTGACATATAATAAAACGGAAAACTATTTGATAAATTGGAAAATTCTGAGTACAATAAAAAAAATAAAAACTTGAAGAAATCGAGCATTAATTTTTCAATGTTAGCGGATACCTTAAAAAACAATTTATGCTACGTCAACAACTTATAAGCAATATATTTAATACATAAATATACATTCAATGTAACATAAAGAATTTAAAAATATTTAACATTCACATGAAATTTGAAAGTTGTAGCGCACATTTTACTTGAACGTTAAATTATTTTTTAATTCTATATTATTTTCAGATTTATGTTTTTGTTGTTTTTACGTATGCTTTTGCAAATTACACCAAATGGTGAAAAGAATTATGCTAATCCAAATATTTTTAATTGGTTTAAATTTCTCTTTATTTTTGGGTTATTATAATTAGCTTCCATTATTAGATTTAAGTTTTTGTTGAATTCTAGAAATAAATACCTTACTCTTCAATTGTAAAATAAGTTACGGTTCTCGGCTTAGTGACACTGTCGTCGCATCTATCTATTTGGTCTAATTTTGAGCAATGTGTACTTGCCGATTTGGCCATTTACCTTCATTTTGAAAAATGGTTGTAGACCTAATGCTCACCTCTCATTTTCCTAATTTATTCCATGCCTAAATGATGTGGAGTGTTCCATAATTGGTGTGTTGCCTGCTCTTCCATTGATGTAGTACAATGTTTTCATGTATTTAGCATTGCAAATCAATTTAAGAGACTCTCTGAAGTAAAAAGAATATGAAGCCTATAATCTATTATTTTGGCTTTGTAAAAATTATCCTTTAAATATTCTATGTTTTGAAGAAAGAATACTTTAATGAACAATTTATAGGGAATATATCCCAATTTATAGGGAATATATCCGCCAGTAAGTTTGCTCAGAATTTACGCTAAATGTAATAATATATATATATATATATATATATATATATATATATATATATATATATATATATATATATATATATATATATATATATATATATATATATATATATATATATATATATATATATATATATATATATATATATATATATAACGGTGTAAAACCCAAGGACATAACAAAATTGCTTATTGATCAAATGATGAGATTAAATAGAGAGATGGGGTTTGTGATGGTTATTTGGAATTAGTTCTTACATTAATTTTCTTCTTTCAATTTTTCGAACGCGTATAGTCTTTATATTGGACTGATATTATTATTTCTCTTCATTTGTCACAGAATTAAAACATAATTTCCTTATCAAAATGTATGTTTTTATTGAAATTTTTAGAACATTATCAATTATTTTTTAGAAAATGATAGTCTCGTTTTTATATTTTAAAATATTATGGAAATATTTAAGAACAAATATCTGCATTTATGAAAAGTCTAATCTGCTATTCTAATTAATTTTTAAACAATATTTTCCTTTTCTATATTTTTAAACTTATTAATTTTCTGGAAGTAAAAGGAAGCCTTTTCCGGTAAAATATGAAAGAAATTGAATGATAAGAAATTTGCTATGTCATTAGTTCTCAATAAGGATACACAAATGTATTTAAATCTTTATAATCGGGGTGAAATAAGATAAAATAAAATTATTAATTTTTATTTTATTGCACACCGATAATAAGGATTTAAATATGTTTGTGTCTGGTTACCCAGAAATAATGATATTGCTGAATTTCTTATCATTCAATTTCATTCATATTTTATCAGAAAGGATTCCTTTTTTATCTCCCAAAATAATCTTTATAGAAGTTCTTGTTGAGCTCTCTCTTCATTGTTATACAGCTTGTTGAACAGAAAACATGGGATCGATAATAGCTACACCTCTCACTATCATCATTACTGCTCTATCTATTAGGCCTTCCGGTAATCAGTTTTTGCAAGTATTCAATTTTCATATTTTAAATTTTATATATAATATATAAGTATTTCATCTATAAGTACAAAATTTCATCGAGTTTAATTCATTAATATTTTGTTTTGTATCATGTTGATCTCTGAAATTTTTTTTTCTATGTTTTATTATAAACTACAAATTATCATGTGAATTTGCAATCATTTTAATTTAAAAGAAAATTTCCATATTTCATTTTAAAAGTTTTAAGAAAATTTTAAAAATTATTAAATGTTCTTTGGTAACAAGCAAAAAACGAAGAAGTTAAAAATAAATATTTTTCTGTTTGAGTATGAGAACTAATGAAGAATGTGGTTTTATTTTGAGAAATTTATTTAAAAATAATAATATTTGCCAGTTCTTCACATTTAATTAACTGTAATAAAAAATATATATATTTTAAATTATAATATAATGATTTTGTAATTCCTTGAAAAAAGCTTCCTAAGTTTACTTCCTAAAATTAAAATTACCCATGAAATAAAATATATATATTTCTCATATTATTTTGGGCATAATAACGTCATAATCAAGCATGCCATTCACAAGCATTTCATTTTAATAAGATAGAATGGAACGTTTAATTATGCCCAAAACAAAGTAGGGATAACATTTTATTACATTATCGATCATTTTTAGCTTATAATCTATAATTTGTAGTCTAACTTAATAAGATTTTTTGAGGGAAATGATTTCATTTTCATAAATTATAATAAAAATGGAAGCCATTTATAAATATTAATTACTTTTAGATTTCTTTAGAAAGTTGGTGAGACATTTCATATCAGCTTTTTAGGATTAGAAACCTTAAATGAACTTCTTTTTATTTCTTTCTATACTTTCATTTCATATTTAAAGTAAAATCATTCACTTAAAATATCTGTAAGAAAAAAATCACAAAATCATTTCGGAAAAGTAGAGAAAATATTTCTTGAAAATTTCTAAAATTTTCAAGAAATTTAAAGAGTTTGAAAATAAGATTTTCTGAATATGTCTTTTGGGAATTATGGAATAGGATTATTTTCTATTATTTAGTCAATACTTTGAAATATATTCTTTAATTATTTGTTTTTAATCTCAAATTACTTGGTACCAAGGTGTTTTCCTAGCGAATATTTTTTAAGTAATTTTTCTCCTACTACTCTTTTAAAATACGCTTATGATGAATTATAATTTGATGTTATAAAAAATCAAATTGATTTGAATCAATAAATGTAACTGGTTTGAAGTTTCTTCATCTCTGAAACCGCACTCAAGTATCACAAGGGTGAAAACCCAAAAAATTCTCAAGCACCCACCCCTATGGGTTTCAGTAAAAAAACACATTTATGAGCATTGTATGTCTTAGTCCCATGAGGGGTGGCTGAGTTTAGTTTAGCTTGAATGCATCGTAATTATATGCTTTCCCAATATTTTTCTTGATGAGTTTTTCGATAATAGTATAAAAGTTTATTTTACATTAGAAATTTACAATTTGCTGTTGGCACCTTTTTCCGCATACAGTTCTTACACCACGATGCAAAGACAATAAATATTTTCAATATTGAAAGAAGTGGAATATTGATAAACATTTTGCTTTTTTCGCATAATTGAACCCTGACAATCATCTAAATATGCCACTTTTCAGCCATTATTTGAATGTAATCCAGACAAAAATGTTGTAAGTGAGTAAATATAGAATAAAATAGGTAATCCAATGATCATTAAGCGTAAACTTTTTTATTTAAAAAACTTATACAAACTATTCATAACTTTTCATTTTAATATCTCATTTGAATACAACTACGATTTCCACATTTTTTTATTCTACAATTTGCTGGAGAAAATGGTCAAACTATGTTTAGGATAAAAAAGAAAAACATGATACTCTGGTATTATTTTATTGCAGCGTTATGCATCTTATTTAAACCAATAAAATTAAGACCGAAATTTATTTAAATGCAATCATTGTCTTCAAACGTATTTCAAAATGGAAAATTTTCAATAGTAATGTTTTGCCTAATTGATATCTTTTTCCGTATTTCACATTGGGGAATTTTTAATAACTATATTTTTCTTAAGGAGATAAATTCACAATTATATTAGGTTTAGCTATGCTACACAAAAATATACGAAGAAATTACTTAATATATATTTTTAAATATTTATTTCGGAGTCTCTAAAAATTGTTTTAGTGCGGGAAATTTTCTCGCTTCTAAGGACACGTCTTTGAATAAAAATTTTCTTTTCATAAAAAAAGTACCACGCGACTGAGTTACATAAAGTGAAGAACAATGAAAGTTTCAGTTCTCCTGCATAAATATATTATCTGTTCTGATTTAATAGTTCGATAATTGAAAAATAATCGAGATCGGATTCGATAAAGATTGGAGTGGAATATACTCAATTTGCGCGCATGCTTTCACGGCAAGCAACTAAAAGATCATCAAAATTATTGGTGACAGTTTAGCAACTGTAATGAATAGCAAATCTTTCTTCCCATTTAATTTTCTATTAAAGTGATATCGCTCAGCACCGTAATAAGCGTGCAAAATATTTCAAAGTACATTCTTTGAAATATTATTAATTTTTTGATGGAGATATAGCTGTATTTAAAAATACTAAAAGCTGTTCAACACATCCAGATTATACCTTCACGCCAGTGATTTTTTTTCAATTTTTAAGAAATGGTTTGTCTATCCCTCTCTCATCAGTTTTTATCAACAGGGACTCACTTCACAAGGACCTGTGGCTTAAAGTGGATTCCACAAGAAATTTTTCTGTCTCAGACAAGAACTGAATTCTTGAGTAGAGCTGCAACCGTTCAGTAGATAGCTTGTATACACGCTATATCGCACATTGTGTTGAAGTTAAATGAATTGTTCAGCTACATGAAGCTGCAATTTTTAAATCCAGCGATTAATTGTTAAATCTTTTTTTAAATTCATGTTCATATCAAGAAATATATAAATGTTAGATCAAAATGTTATCACTCTTTTTATTTCCTTTCAAAAATTGACCACATTTTTTTTAGCACTGATTCAATATAGTTAAAAAATTTTTTTGAGTCCCTGTTTTATTTTCTAATTGGGATAAATTAATCAATGATTAATAATGATTAAATAAAATAAATTATTTTTACATTGCATTTTTTAAAATTATAGTATAACTACATAAAAAATTAAAAATATAATAAAGCAATATTTAAATTAAAATGATTTATTTTTATATTTAATACTATAATTTTATTATTAATTATTATTTTTTACATATATATATATATATATATATATATATATATATATATATATATATATATATATATACAAGGGTTACTCTGAAATTTTTGAGATACGCACAGACGAAAATTAACAAAATAAAAATAACGGTTTAATTTTAAAATACAAAGTATTTTAACACAGAAGACGATTTTTTACTGACTTACTTCAAATTGTTTAGCGTAGAATAAATTTTAAACAGAAGAGTAAATGGAGTAGACGGGAGAACATTTTCGCGCTATGATTTTCTATGATTTTAAAGCTGGATTAAATCAAGAAGAATGCGTTCAACGGTTGCAATTAGCATTTGGTGATTAATCTCCAGCTCGTGCTACTGTATTCAGATGGTTTAGAGAATTTAGAAGAAGTCGCAATTTTCTTCAGGATGAAGAACACACAGGAAGGCCGCTGTCGGCAGGAATCCCGGATAATGTGTCTACCATACGAAAAATGTTTATGGATGATAATCACTGTACCTATCAAATGATACAGAAGGAACTTAACATTGGATCCGCAGCCATACACAAAATCATTCATGAAGAATTACATATGAAAAAAGTAGTTTGCCGTTGGGTTCCCCATAATCTAACTGAGCACCAAAAATAAGAGCTTGTCAGAATCAGTAAAGAAACTCTTAAATTGCGAAATGATGGTGGTCACCGCATCATTTCTAAAATTACAAAAGGTGATGAAACGTACGTACCATTTTTTGAGGTTCCAACTCGTCAAGAAAGCAAAGTATGGGTCTTTGAAGATGATCCCCCGCCGACAATAATGAAAGAACAACGTGCACTGAAAAAAGTGATGTATGCCATTTTCTTCAGAAGTACGGGGTTGGTCAAAGACATCGAGTTGGATGGGTACCAAGACAGTAACAGCAAACTGGTATACCACTAAATGTCTTCCAGAAATTCTACAAGAACTGAATGTTAGGGGACTAATGCTTCACAATGAGAATGCATCTTCACATTCACCCGGATTAACAGCTGAGTTTCTTAAACAAAAACAAATTAAAGTGATCGAACATCCACCGTATTCACCTGATCTAGCTATGTGCGATTTCTGGTTATTCTTTAATCTAAAAAAGAACTTTACGTGAACTTCGTTTTCATTCAGAAGAAGATATTGATGTGGCTATAAATGCATTATTTTCATCTATTCCAAGAAATGAATGGCTTGAGGCATTTAATCTGTGGAAAATTCGTCTACAAAAGTGCATTGATGCTGGAGAAGACTAATTTGAACACACCTAAAAGTTTGTAAGTATAACTTTAAAAACCTAGTTGTATCTCAAAAATTTCAGAGTAATCTTCGTATATAAGATAAAACATGAAACAAGAAATATAAAATTGGAAAAATACTAAAATATACGATACAAATGATAAGAAGAAGGCATAGGGACCACGTTTTCATCAGGAGGGAGATGGCCAACTATGCCAAATGAACACTCTTTTCTAACTTGCACGGAGAACAAATGTTGAAATAGGTTCGAGCGATTCCCCCGAAGGGTGTTCGTATTAAAAGAAAAAAAATCAATCATACAATTAGTTCAAAAAATATAAATATACATGCAGAAGTAGTGAGTTGTGAGTATTTTTTCTTTTGTGAAAGAAAAAATATTCCTTATTGTCTCAAACTAATTGCATGAAGTAGATTTTTCTCTCGCTCCTTCCGAAAGCATTTTTTTTTGCCAGTTTCATCAGTCTCAATTCAATTTCAGTGAAAAGATTAACATTTCTTCGCAAAATATTTCTTTTAAACCAACTGAGGATTTTCTTTAATATTAACGTGACAACGGAAAAATCTTTTCTTTCTCTAGGCAACACACTTTACTTTTAAATACACTATTTTTACAGAACTAAAACATATAATTGATTTTTATTGTGTATTGAGTTCTGAAACGTCCGTTGTGCGGCTCCTAGGATAGTTGAATCGGTATTCTAGAATTGAGTACATAAAATCATTCGTGATGTCCGTATGATTTAATATTCCCAAATGAACACCCTCTTCTCAATGGAAATTCTCAGGTCTGTTTAAGATTCCAATGAAACGAAGGGATATGGATGTAGACCATGGTTTTCGTAGTGGAAATTCTCAGATTTTTTAAAGAGTCTAATCAAAAAATTGAAATGAACACACATTCTGGAGTGGAAATTCTCAGGTTTGCTTAAGATTCCAATCAAATAATTGATAAAAGCATAAATCTTTGGAGTGGAAATTCTCAGGTTTGTTTAAGATTTCAATAAAAAAAAATTGAAATGAAATACTTTTTAAAGTGGAAATTCTCACATTTTTTTAAGAGTCTAATCAAAAATCTGAAATGAACACACAGTTTGGAGTGGAAATGAACAGGTTTGCTTAAGATTCTAATAAAAAAATTGAAATGAACACACATTTTGAGTGGAAATTCTCAAATTTGCTTAAGATTCCAATTAAAAAATTGAAATCAACATACTTTTTGGAGTGGAAAGTCTCAGGTTGTCCGGAAAATGGATCGTTGCATTTTTGCTTGCGCATTTGTAGGGATGGGAGTTTGTCAATTTTACTTCTTTATAGTTTGTGAAAAATTGTTTACTTCTCAGGGAAACTCGTGTTGATGTTTGTTTAAGTACCTTATGTTAACATTTATAAATTAAGTTTCTCACAACATGGTACCAAAATCATTAAAATGCAATAATTTTGAGAAGTAACTTTTTCATCTCTAATATATTAATTTGTTAGACTTTGATTTTATATTGACTTATTGGCCATGTATTGCTTACAAATCTTAATCAAAACTTCAGCAAAATGAGCGATAGACAATAAATTCTAATGATTCTATTTTCAGAATCAGTTTACAAATTATAAATTTTATCTCGAATTCAAGGATATCTTGTATTCTACATGTTTAGCATTTTCAATTTTGTCTCAGACTTAATAAGAATAAAGAAATATACTAATAAAATATTCAGTAGCATATATGGGATATACTAATAAGTAAAGTAGACAAAAGCACAGAAAAAATATCATAAGTAAACTCTATCACACATACATATTTTTAACTATAGCTTTTGTTATAAGTTATTCAAAAAATATGATGCCTTCCAAATTACGCGATATAAGATTTTTTAAATTTGTTTAAATTACAATTTTTTGCACGAAATATCCATTAAAAGCACTTCATTTTTTTCAGATATTGTGTTCTGGCTGAAATGGATCGTTTCTTATATTTTCATTCAAATGTCCAGGAGATCGATGAAAAGACGATTCGATTTATACGACATGAGCGTCGATCATGATCCAGTTAAGACGAATTTCATCTCTCCTCCTGAAGAAATAACCATAGAATCGCCGTTGGATGAATTTAAGCTGTACACAGTAAGTTAAACGTGCTATACATATGTGGATCACTAACTATGTATATAGCTTCATGAAGAATTGCGCATGCTATATTAAATTGTACAACAGACACTTGATAATATGTTGCGTTGCCGTCTATCATATTAATGTTAAGATTTTATTACATTAGATCATACTGTAAGTCTCAATCAGCCAGTATAGTGCAGCTATAGATTTCTTGAAAATTAAAAATGTTTCTTAAATGAAAAGCTATGTAAGGACACTTATTCCAACAGTTAGCCGTGGGTTCGTAGATGTAAATTTACGGTAGCTTGTTTAAAGTTGAAAGGCTGTAATTCATTTGAGAGGAAACTGAAATATTCATATGTGTTACATGACAATAAATCAATATTTCGCGTAAAGTGGTATGTGAAAAAGTCAGTTGTGTATGCAGTAAGTTTTACGCAGGGTTATATGAGCTCCAAATGGTTACTGATAGAAACTGTTTAGGATTTGGAATGATTATTTTTCAACCCAAACGTTGTTTTGTGGTTTTCAGAGCACAAAAGTTTGCGTTTTGTTGGATGTTATGTTGACGGAACACCTGATCGTTAACATTCTGTTTGACATATTGAGGGAGAATAATCAATTAATAGATTTAGTTCGTTCGCTTAGCATTTGTCATACTTTATTTTCTTATAACGTAAAACTGATTGCAAACACATGAAGCTAGTATCACATTGAGTATCACTCTGACAAAAAATTGATACACAGCACTTGTTGCCAAAAGGAATTGATGAGTGATCTGTGGCAGCAGGGAACTTTATAAAATATTTGCACCAACTCTACACAAAAATCTGTACACTAACAGATTGAGTGCTCTATTAGTAAAATCAAGAGGGGTTGAGTTTGAGATATGTCCGCAGGCTTGGACTGAGTCTGACTGGGACAAAGTTAGGGTATTTGTTCTAATGTTCTAATACCCAAACGTTTACGATTGTGAAAAGTGCAAGAATTAACACAATATATATATATATATATATATATATATATATATATATATATATATATATATATATATATATATATATATATATATATATATATATATATATATATATATATGTTCCAGAATAATACCGAATATTAAGTATTCCAAAATAGAAGCATCATGTTTGAATAGAGTGAATAGAGATCTTATTGGGAATCATCAGACAATGCACTGATATCCATACCCTAAAGGGGGAAGTCCTTACTACTGTTGTACTTTATATGACGCAGCTGTTGGCCTTGCTTTTGTCATAATAGACGATAGTGGCCGTCTCATTAGTGTTGCCCTTGATAATCAAAATATGAAGAGGGAAAGAGGATTATGCATAAGAAGAGTTAGTGAACAGATTCAAATCCATTGGAAACCTATACGATTCCCTCGACAGTGTAGTGTCACACTTGTTCAAAAAGCAATCACTATCACACAAGAATCTGCTCTACAGAAAGAATGATAACAAATTAAAAGTAGGATCAAACACTGTGAACTTTATATGGAGGTTAAGAGGTCTCATTTTTTTTCTTTTTCTTTTAAGTGCATTTCGTTAAAGGTCTTATTATGTGAAATATTATATTATTTCTCATGTTTATATGTATTTTATAAATAAACATATTTGCTTTGGATAGTATTCTTAAATATTTGAATTTATTTTTGCACAGTTTAATTTTTGAATTTTGTAAGTTATATTTAGATAATTCTGCTTTTTTCTGCTTCCGAATTTGGTGAATTACTGAACTGTTTCTTCTAATTGTACATTGGTGTTTCATTTTGCGCGCGCACACACGCACGCACATACGCACACACGCACGCACATACGCACACACGCACGCACATACGCACACACGCACGCACATACGCACACACGCACGCACATACGCACACACGCACGCACATACGCACACACGCACGCACATACGCACACACGCACGCACATACGCACACACGCACGCACATACGCACAAACGCACGCACATACGCACACACGCACGCACATACGCACACACGCACGCACACACGCACACACGCACGCACATACGCACGCACGCACGCACAAACGCACGCACGCACGCACGCACATACGCACGCACGCACGCACATACGCACGCACGCACGCACGCACATACGCACGCACGCACGCACATACGCACGCACGCACGCACATACGCACGCACATACGCACGCACATACGCACGCACATACGCACGCACATACGCACGCACGTACGCACGCACATACGCACGCACATACGCACGCACATACGCACGCACAAACGCACGCACATACGCACGCACGCACGCACGCACAAACGCACGCACGCACGCACGCACAAACGCACGCACGCACGCACGCACATACGCACGCACGCACGCACGCACCTACGCACGCACGCACGCACATACGCACGCACGCACATACGCACACACGCACGCACATACACACACGCACGCACATACACACACGCACGCACATACACACACGCACGCACATACACACACACGCACGCACATACACACACACGCACGCACATACACACACTCGCATGCACATACACATACACGCACGCACATACACACACTCGCATGCACATACACATACACGCACGCACATACACACACAGAAATATTATATGTAATACAAGATTAGGAGGAAGAGTAATCAAAAAACAAAGCACATAACTCAAAAGAATAGCACACAACTGACTTAGGGCAAACGCAATTATAAATATTATTACCAGAATATTCTTCATAAGTATAATTTCCAGAATATGTATTATTACAAGTTCAAAACTTTTTGAACTCGAAGTAAATATTAGAAATACAAATATTATATGGAAAACATGAATAAATACAAATGAAATTGAAATTTAATTTAATTAACAGAGCAAAATGGAAAACCGAATAAATACCAATATGGCAAGCTGTGTCAGGGGTGTTGATAGCTGCTTTAGTTTCTTTATTTGATCCACGATGATCTCTTCTGGAGGTAATTAGAGTTGGTTAGTTAGTAGAATGGTCATTTTCTTATATACTAGGGCTAATTGGATCTACAGTTTTAAATGAATTCCAAATAATAAAAATTTTAAAACTCAAGTAGGGTAAATTTGCCGGTTTTAGAACAGCGGCAGCACCGGCAACACGGCGGCACGGTCAAGTTGAGTTTAGTAGTTTTTCTCCTTCTGCTGGGTTTAGCTGTTTTTTTCTTGCTGTTGAGTTTAGTTGCTTTCTTTCCGCTGATGAGTTTTGGTTTCGATTTTCTTGTTTTTTAAGTTTTGGTTTTGATTTCTTTGATAGATTTGGGTTGTAATGCATCTTGCTGCTACACCGAGCAGTTGGTTTCGCTTTCCTTTAAGGAGCTGAAGTGAACTGATTTGAAAGATTTTTATATTTAGAATTTCTGTGCGTTTGGTGGCAACAGTGAAGTTTACATTTTGGATATAGCAACACTATACATTGTCTGAAACATGAAATAAGTTCTAAATATTTTTAGAGTTAGTGCTACCATCTAGTGCCAAAATTACGAACTTGATACAATTTAACAAAATTAGAAGAAAAAAATAATAACAACGACGGATTATAGGATTGAACTCACAAAGTTAAAAAGTATTCGTGGATCAACGATTTATTTTCATGCTTTAAACCGTTGATCCACGAATACTTGACCATCCTGTAGAATGAATGGTTATTCAACCAGTCCCAATGTAATAAAAACTCCTTAGGAAGTCAATTAGCGGCGGCATACTTAATGAGTATTTTATTTCAAAACGATTATCATCTTAATTTTGTTAAATAGAATAAGTGAGCAACATTATCGTGATTCTAATTGCATATAAGTTACATTTACGGAATGCATTTATTTTAAATAATCCTGATTTTTGTCCTAAAATGTGCATTCACTTCAGTTTCTTTCTCTATGAGAGCTGAGAAGTACTCTTACTGGATTCCTATTTGGTAATGGAAATTTATTTAAGAATAAGTGGCAACATGTCCACCGAAACAAAGTCAAACAGGTTTTACCTTGTGAATGCATGCTTACTTTGAATCTTTTTTTACATTTAATATTCTTGTGATGTTTAGTCAAAACGCTTTCTCTCTAGTTCAGATTTTCTAGTCAAGAGATCCACCAGTATATAAATTAAAAGATATTTTAAATGAACCTATTAAAGGTACATTTTATGAAAAAGAATTGCAAAAGGTATTTAATTCGGGATATTACCCAGTAGACAAAAATTATTAAGAAAAAAACAATTAAGGGTAAAACATTTTACTGCGTCAAGTTCTTAGGTTATGATGAAAAGTTTAATGATTGGGTTTCCGATATAAAATTTTCAATAAATAGTTAGAGTACATTGTAGCAATTTCATTTCTTAAGATGTCTTTCTACGTGACTTTACCTTCTGATAGCTCTCTGAAATATTTCCCAGAAAACAAATTATCTCATTTTATAACTCAACTGCCAACATTGATTGATTTGAAAGGAGAGTGGGAAGTAGGATTATCGGAAATTATTTATCCACACTCTTGGCTAAATATTAATGAACACAATAATACTTTTAAATATGGTATTGGAGATGGAAAGTTGATAAGACTAAAAATTGAAACACGATATTATGAAACTGTAATTGATATTATCTCAGCTATTCAATGGATTTTGGTGAAACACCCAAATATGTTTACATTGAATTACAACAAATCAACAAAAAGAGTTGAAATAAATGCCGTTCAAGGAACTGCTCTACAATTGGAAAAACTAACTTCAATTTTTGGATTCAATTACAACACAGTCATTGAAGGAAGCATGAAAGGAGAATTGGTCGCTGATGCTGCTTCTGAATTTTCATTTTTCTACGTATATAGCGATATTGTAACCCCACAAATCATTGGTGATACACAAGCTCCTCTTTTGAGAATTTTAAGAGTCAAAGGACAAGATGGAGATGTCATTAGTCAGCATTATGACAGACCCTTATACATGCCTGTCATCAAACAAACTTTTCAAACAATTGAAATTGAGTTGAGGTTGAACTCGGGCAATTTTGTACCATTTGAAAGAGGAAAGGTTATCGTAGTGCTACATTTTCGAATGAGACAAATATTATAAAAACAAAACTTTCGCTAAAATCCATCATTACTTCTTTAGACGTGGAAATGAAAGTACTATATGTTTGCTGCTCCAAAAGGCTTGAAGAACATTACACTTCTCAAATTGGTTCTGGTTTACCTCATTATCAGGGTGCTCCTTTTCAAAGAGGGTATGGAATTGGTAAAATTTTTCGTCGTTCATTTAGAGCTGCATTGCCTTATTTGGTAGCTGGAGGAAAAGAAGTAGGCCAAGAGGCTTTGGCAACAGGTACTCGTGTGGCTGCAGATGTATTATCTGGAGAAGATTTGAAGGCATCAGCTAAAAAACGAGTTAAAGAAAGTGGGCACAATCTAGCCAAGAGGGCAATAAAAAAATACAGACTATGATTGGATCTGGAAACTATAAAAGAAAACGTAAAAAGGATAAAAGTTTCATTCCATCAAAAATTCGAAAGGTAAAAGAACACGACCTTTTTTGATCCGTGATGGCTTACGTTTTAAAAGGATCACCAAAGTGTGTTAAATCAGAATTAGAATTATTTCATTTACCTGCTACGCAAACTGTTATTCAAAGTGGACAATGGGTTGAGTTTCATCCTTTATCTAACGTTTTTGATGGTGGTCCAGTTGAATTTCGTATATATGGAAGTGGTGAAGAGTATATTGACCTCAGTCACACGCAACTTCATGTGGTGGCTAAAATTGTGAAATCAGAAAATAGTCCATTGAGCGCGACTGACTCAATAGGACCTGTCAATTTATTTTTGCATTCACTGTTTTCTCAAGTAGATGTCTCTCTAAATGATAGAATCATATCAAATTCGAGCAATACCTACCCATATAGAGCCTATATAGAAACATTATGCAATCATGGATATGATAGTAAGTCTTCCCAATTAACTGCTGAACTTTTCTACAAAGATTCTGAAGACGGACTTAAGAAAAGATCGGATTTCTTCAAACTTAGTGCTCCTGTGGATATGATTGGATGCATACATGGTGATTTTTTTCATCAAAATCGACTGTTATTAAACATGATCGATTTAAATATTAAATTGATACGGAGTAAACCTGAGTTCTGTTTAATAGGAGAAGCAGGACATAAAGTAATATTGGATAAAATTTCCTTGTTAGTAAGAAAAGTTCGCGTTAGTCCTGGTGTCATATTGGGGCATGGAAAAGCTTTGGAAAAAAGCAATGCTGTATATCCGATCAATCGCGTCATCTGCAAAGTATATTCCATTCCCAAGGGAAATATGTCTTTTGCTCAAGACAGTGTTTTTCGTGGTCAAATGCCAAAACGAATAATCATAGGATGTGTTGCTAACGATACTTATCATGGAACATTTAAAAAAAAATCCTTTCAGATTTACTCATTTTAATTTAAATTTCATTGGATCATATATTGATGAACAACCAGTTCCCCACAATCCGCTGGAGTTAAATTTCTCTCAAAATCAATACATTCGAGCTTATCAAAATTTATTTATAAACACTCAAGAAATGAGGCCTGACAAAGGCAATTGTATATCGAGAGAAGGTTATTTAGATGGTAACGTTTTATTCGCATATGATTTATCACCTGATTTATGTCATTCCGATCACTTTAATTTGATTAGACATAATAATATGAGATTGGAAATGAAATTTGAAAAAGCTTTAGATGAAACCGTTAGCGTTATTTTATTCGCAGAGTTTGAAAACATCATGGAAATAACGATGTTAAGAGATATTTTATACGATTTCGGAAATTGAAACAATAAATGGAAAAAAAATTCATGATATTTTGTCACAAGATCCTTTTACTGCGGGAAAATTTCAAGAAGTATTTGCAAGCGATACGATACCTTTTTTGAAAAGAAATCAAGCTGTTGTCGTTAATACTGATCATTCTTCCCAGCCAGTAACTCACTGGATAGCATTGTACAAAAATGAAGATGAGAGATTAGAATTCTTCGATTCTTATGGCCAGTCTCCAGAGTTTTATGATTTTGAACTGCCAAATGTATGCTGGAATACAATCTGCTTTCAAAGCATTACTTCAAATGTGTGTGGAGCTTACTGTATCTATTTTGTGTACAAAAGATGTCAAAGTTTTTCAATGTGTTCTATCATTAACAATTTATGTAATAATAAAATTAATGAGTTTAAAATATATCAATTTGTTAAAAAGAAATTTGGTGTAAGAATGCTTTTCAGAAAATAAACTGATTTATGAAATTTTAAAAATTATTTTCCCCTTTATTTTATATTTTCGTATTGCATTAATATTTCCTTCTCCGTATAGACATATAAATTAACATTGAAGAAAGCAAATCAATTCATTTACTATGGAGCTACCATCCATGAAACATCTCTTTACATGTGTTATAGCCTGGAAGTTATTTTAGTTTATTATTTTAGTTATTTAGTTATTTTAGTTATTTTATTTTAGTTAGTTTTTCTACTGGAAGTTATTTTGTCTAAAAACTTCTCGAAGAAAAAATTATCAGACCGTTTCCGAAATCTATTATTTGATCTTATGGTACTTATCAATCACTTTTTCAGAAAATGAAACACGTTACATTTCAAGGAGGACTACCATCTAATATTAACTCAATCAGGAATGCTGTCATAATAATTGATGATTTAATGGAAGAATTGGGAAATAATTCCAAATTAACTCAATTGTTTGTAAAAGGCAGTCATCACAGAAATATTTCAGTGGTTTTCATTGTACAAAATGTTTTTAATAAAGGGCGAGGAATGAGAACAATTTCATTAAATTCACATCATCTTATGTTTAAAAATCTAAGAGATCAAAGTCAGATTCTACATTTAGGTAGACAACTATATCCAAGCAAATTAAAGTATTTTCAAGAAGTTTACCAAGATGCAACATCCAAACCATATGGGTATCTCTTTATTGATTTAAAACCAGACACAGATGACAGTTTGCGCTTGTGCAATGGCATTTTCCCAAATGAAAAAATGTATGAATATCAACCACTTTGCGCTTAATATATATAAGAATGAAAGAAAATTAATCAATCATTTGAAATTAGAATGTCTTCGAGAGAGCGACAAAATATTGACTGTCTTAAATTCCTACTTAAATCAAAATCAAAGAAAAAATTTTTGAAATCTTGTCCTAATAGAACAATAAAATCAATCTGTGAGTGTGCATTGAACTTGTTAAAAGGGAATATTCCAATTTCAAATTTCCGAAAGCTAAAATTAGCTTCCTACAAGAAAAGTTTAAGGAAATTGGCCGACTAAAAAGTGCCTTTATTTGAAAAGAGATCCGTACTTGTTCAAAGAGGGGAAGGTTTCTTGAGTATTTTGTTACCTGCTGCGATTACCGCACTTACTTCCATCATTCATGGAATACAGTAAGAAACTCATACTTGTACCTGAGGACAGACTTCTCAATACAGTTACAGAATATTTGAGTGGAATAGATAAAAATATGCATGATATATTGATGAAAAAAAATTTAACGGAAGATGAAAAAGCAACACTTTATTTACAAATATTACAAAAATACATAACTTTTCCATCATTCTTTGAAAATAATTCTAAAAGAAATGAAAATAAATTAAAAAATAATCCTGAAATAAATTCTGACGAAATTATCCCCACAAACTCAGAAAAAGGAGAAGATTTACAAAGTCAAGGAAAAGAAGATTATTTTCAACCAAAATTAGAATTTGAAGAAAACCAAAATCATGCAGAAGTAAATTTAAGGAAAATTTTTTCTTTACGATATCAAAGTTTAGCTCAAAAAATTATTCGTTTTCTGGAAAATAATAAAACAATACTATCTTGGACACCTGAAGGTGAATTGGTATACAAGAAAGCAGTAATTCCTGAAACAAATATAATTTTTCTAATAGATAATATGCTTAGAAATAAAAAGAAGAACCCTCCAGGACAAGAAATATTTTTTAAAGCCGTAAAGGAGATGAACATCCCTGAACAATATGTTATAAATCGAAAAATGTTAAAAATGTTAAAACGAAATAATAAACCTATGATTTTCGCTAAAAAAATAATGTATGGTTTAAATACTAATAATAAATATTGTCAATTATTTTTGTATTAAAAAATAATAAAATGATTATGAATAAAAATAAAATGATACCTACTTTTAAAATGACGAATACAAATATTTACTCATGAAAAAATTCGTATACAAGAATATTTCATTATTTTTCAATGTAAAATAATACAAATTTAATGATGATTGATTTTTTTTTACCCATATCAAGATTTATAATATGAAAGTTGTACACTTTAATTCTAAAACTACAAAGAGCAAATTTTTATTCTAATAATCTTTCAACATTGTATTAATGTCTAAGAATATATCCTAAATTCAACGCGAGAGGGAAAAAAAAACATTATTTAGGCATCGAAAAAGAATAACGATAGCAAATGAGAAAATACGACTCTAGAAAGAACGTAATACTTCACTGATTTCATGTTTTGTAGCGCATGGGCAAAAGAGTGGGGATTAACAAAGCACCTTTAAAAATGTTGCTAAGTTACAAGAAGGTTATAGAATACATCAAAGTCATTGGAAAACATCACCGATTTGATAAAGATGAGCACTTCTTTTAAGCATTTTTTTCTTCAAAAGTACAGACGCAGTTGTACTATTCACTGGTGAAATATATCAAAGTGACTACAGGAATTGTCATCTTCATTCACGATTTGATATGGTTGCGCAGTTCCCAAAAGAATAAGGATTAACAACGTATCTTAAAAAATGTCGGTAACCACTAAGAACATTATCCAATGTATCAAAGTCACTGGAAGAAATGGCGGTTCTATTACCGATTTGATAAGCATGAGCATTTCTTTCAAACACTTTTTCTAAAAAAAGAAATATTGGTTTCAACAATACTATTCAGAAGCGATAATACGATTCACATAATACAATTCAAAGTCTTTCTAAGGAGAGGTGACTCTTATTCCCGATTTGAATGAAATTGACATTTCAATAAGATAAAAACATACCATTCTACTTTCTCGTAAGAATCGGCAAGTATCAAGAAAAGTAAATTGAAAGATAAAATATAGTAACGTCACAGAAAGAAAGAAAAGTATTATTCACGACTTGAATAGTAAGAACATTTGCATGGAACGTACACGAGAGAAAAATGTTCACTTTGAAGAGCCATTTAGATAGAGAACAGAAAAATAAATGTGAATGCCAGAGAGATTGAATGATCTTTGTACCCCAACAAATAACGAATTGTGCTACATTTTGGTAAAACCGTATATAAGAGAGCGTATACGCAGCACCATCTTCACTATCGACTGGAAGGCACAAGTGTTGCTGTCGTGTGAGAATATCTCTCCACTTACCCATCTGTCCAGCTGATATAGTTAGATTGTATTTTCATTACTGAAACTGATAATTTTCAAAATGTGTTTTAAATGTTTTTCTTCTAATTCTACTTTAAATCGACATATTCTCGAAACTCACGAAAAGCGGCGAATTCATAGTTGCATTCAATGTAATAAAATTTTTGCTAGGAAAAGTGATTTACATCGACATTTGAATTCTGTCCATAGTGAAAAGAAATGGAGATGTGATAAATATGAAAAATTATTTTCTCGACTAGTTGTCTAGACATCGGAAAAATGTAAACTGTAAGCGAAAATTAGAACAAACTGAAAACTGCAGTAAGAAAGTAAGAAGTGATTCAAATTCAGGAGCCACAGAGAGTTCCAATTCTGATGATGCAACGCTTCAAATGAATCAACAACCATCGATCTCAAAAGTAAATGACTAAGATTCAGCAAAAAACAGGCTCTAGTTCTGATAATTCAGTGGCAGGACGGAAATTCTTTGATATCGGTACACCTGCACCATCGACTTCAGCAATCAACACATCTCGCTTTGAAAAGAAAATGCTTTCTAAAATTGGAGAAGGTTCACTTGGGAAGCCAGAAGAGAAAGAAAGTGCCTTCAAAAGAAGATATAAAACCTTTATTTTGAAAAATGATGAAGGGAGTTTCGGAGTTGAAGAGTTTATCGTTCTGAAAAAAAGATGAAGCATTCAACATCATTCAAAATGAACTGAGTATTCAAAATGGGTTAAAAGTTAGTATGATAATGCATTGTTCATACAAAAAAAGACACTGAAATTGGTGAGAAGACGAAGAGGGTTGTATTCAAGACTCCAAATAAAATTATCCTGCCCGCAACTGATGTTTATCTCACTTATGAAGAAATGAACGAGAAAATACTGAAAGAAAGTGTAGATTTTCAGGAGAAAGATTCCGGTTGGAGCCTGGATGAAGTAAAGGAACTGGAAATTCGGACGAATTTATATTCTCCATTAAAAGAATCAACGTACGTTGATTTGCCCTTAGAAATAAGAGCAAAACATGCTGTTGTGAATGTTAAAAACAGCGACAATTGTTGCTTCAAATGGGCTATTCTTTCGGCCATCTTCCCTGCTGAACGTGCAGTAAACAGAGTTCAAAACTATAAAGACTTTGAAAACCGTTTGAATTTCGAGGGTATATCTTGGCCTACCCCCTTATCCGACATCAGAACATTTTGTAAGAAAAATGATGTATCTATTAATGTGTATTCATACGAAAAAGATTTAAATATATTTCCGATATATGTAACGGATTCAATTCAAAGTCAACATGTTGACTTGCTCTACATAGCAAATGAGAGCAGTTGTGGCCATTACTGCTGGATTAAGAACCTCTCTCGTCTTGTAAGCAATCAACACTCAAAAAATGAACATACGAAATTTATATGTAGGCGTTGTCTGCAAATTGTTTTCCAAAGAAGATGATTTGAGTCGCCATCACGAGTTATGTGATGAAAATGCTCCAGCAAGAGTAGAAATGCCATCTGAAAAAAGTAAGTACCTTTCATTCAAAAATTTCTAACATTTTTTGAGAATTCCCTTTGTCGCTTATGTTGACTTCGAGTGCATTACTCAAAAAACCCAGACTTGTTATCCAAAGCCCGAATCCTCTTTCTCAAATATTTATCAAAGGCATTTACCAATAAGTTTTTGTATTTATATTTGTTACGACGGAGGTTTTTATAAAGATCCAATACTATATAGGGGAGAAAATGCAGCTAAAATATTTTTAGAAATGATAAAAAAAGAATCATTAGATATAGAAAAAATGTACAATAACCCTAAGCCTCTACAAAATCTCAGTGAAATCGAACAAATGGAATTTGATAAAACCGAGAATTGTTATGTTTGTAAACGCGTTTTCACACTTCCACTAATTTTAAAGTTAGAGATCATAACCATGTTACGCAAAAACTTAATGGTGCATGCTGTAATCGCTGTAATTTAGCAATGAAAATGCCAAAAATTTTACCCGTTTTTTTTCACAACTTATCAGGTTACGATGCACATATTTTTATTAAAGAACTAGATTATGACAATAAACAAATATTTTTAATTCCAAACACGGAAGAAAAATACATTTCTTTTAACAAAAATGTTTCAAATAAATTTCAAATTCGCCTTCTGGATACGATGAAGTTTATGCCGGTAAGTTTGGAAAAACTAATTAAAACTCTTAATGAAAATCAATTCAGGCACATGAGAAAACATTTTGATTAAAAAAATATTAGTTTACTTTTGAGGAAGGGGGATTTTCCCTATGATTATTTTGACGATTTTAAAAAATGTGATGAGAAATATTTACCACCCAGGGAAAAATTCTACAACGAATTAAATGAAAAAGAAATCAGTGAAGATGACTATCAACATGTATTAAATGTTTTTGAAGCATTTAACATTAAAAATATAGGCGAATACTGTGACCTGTACTTAAAAACAGATGTAATTTTGTTGGCAGACCTCTTCGAAAACTTTCGTAGCATCTGTTTAGAAACTTATTCATTAGATCCCTGTTGGTATTATACATCGCCGGCCTTATCATGGGACGCTATGTTATTACATACTAAAATAGAATTAGAATTATTCACTGATTATGAGATGATTTTGTTTATTGAAAGAGGTATTCGGGGAGGAATAAGTCAATGTGCAAACAGGTATTCCGTTGCAAATAATAAATATATGTCTTCATATAATCCATTTAATGAGTCAAAGTATCTAGTTTACCTTGATGCTAATAATTTGTACGGATGGGCGATGAGTAATGTACTTCCTCTTAATGATTTTAAATGGCGAACCGATAAGAATATCGATGTAACAAAAATAGACGATGATTCAGAATATGGATACGTATTTGAAGTTGATTTAGATTATTCAGATGATCTTCATGATGATCACTCGGATTTCCCTCTCGCGTCTGAAAATAAAGTGCCTCCGAATTGTAAGGAAAAGCCACTTTTAACTACCTTAGAACCTAAGCAAAAATATATAGTTTATTATAAGACGCTAAAATTGTACTTAAAATTAGGGCTAAAACGTACTCGCATATATCGCATATTTCAATTTAAACAATCAGCGTGGCTTCGATCTTATATCGATTTAAATACTAATTTGAGAACTAATGCGAGAAATGAATTCCATAAAGAATTTTATAAATTAATGAATAATTGCATATTTGGCAAATGCTTAGAATCCACAAGAAATCGTATAGACGTGCGTTTATGCACTTCAGCAGAACAAGCACGTAAATTAATTTCAAAACCTAGTTTTAGCCATCGAACGATATTTACAGAAAATTTAATGGCGGTACACATGAAAAAAGTTAAAGTTAAATTTTTTAAACCCATTCACGTAGGAATGGTTATTTTAGATATTTCAAAATATTTAATGTATTCTTTTCACTATGATCAAATGAAAAATAAATATAAAGAAAATATTCGCTTAATGTATACTGATACGGACTCTTTTATTTACGAAATTAAATGCGCAGATTTCTATGCAGATGTCAAACAAAACATTTCTTTATACGATACATCAGATTATGATATTAATAATGTTTATAATATACTCTTAGTGAATAGAAAAGTAATTGGGAAAATGAAAAACGAAAATAGAGGAGAAATAATGACAGAATTCGTAGGATTAAAATCTAAAATGTATGAAAGAACGGAACGAATAAAACACCACAGAACGGAAAAAAAAATCAGAAAAGCAACTAAAGGGAATTAAAAAACAAACACTTAAAAATAAAATAAGATTTGAAGACTACAAACAATGTTTATTTGAAAGAAAAAATTATCTGCTGAAATGAATTTAATAAGATCTAAATCTCATGAGTTAGTTTCTATATTAAACAGAATAAACTAGCTTTGTCTTTTAATGATGAAAAGCGTCATATAAATGAAGATGGTATTTCTACTCTTGCTTTTGGACATTATTCTTTAAGAGAAATTGATTAAAATTATATGTTTTTTAACCTTATTTCTAAAATTAAAAATTTTATTGTAAGAAATTTTTGTAGACTGTAATGTGTTCTTTATCATAAATGAACAATTTTGGAACATGTATTGTACATGTGTTTTAATACATGGAAATTAATTTAGACTGTACTGTAAGAAATTTTGTAAATTGTTACATGTGCTTTATCATAAATTATAAATCTTGAAAATGTATTGAATATGTGCATTAACAGATCAAAATAAATTTATTTGGATTGAAATAAAATGTTTGCTTACTTGTTTATATATATATATATATATATATATATATAAACATAAAAGATAAATACATTATAATGAAATATCATTATATGAAAAATTATGCTAAATATTTAATAATAAAAATAAACACAAAATTTTCGAACATCAACATTTATTGAAAAATAAGAGAATACAAAATAAAAGAATATTATTCATTCAAAATTAGTTTTTCAATAATTTCAAACATTTCTTTAACATCTAAAGATTCAAAGAAATCAAAATCAATTACTATTCTCTTAAAATTAGGATAATTCAAGTTAGATTTCACAAAATCAGTTGCGATTTCTTTCCATCTAATCGCATATAAAGCCTGATGAAAGTACGAAGAATATTTATCCAGTGAAGTTAAAGTCATACATTCATGATTGATGTTAGAAACTAGTTTGCTTTTACATGCAGTACAATCAATAATGTCAGATATTATTGTTAAAAAGTGCTTTTTCAAGCATTTGCACAAAACCAGTTTTAGATCATCAATTCCTTTTTGATTGTCTGGATCATCGTTAAAACTTCTCATGTCAAGGACTGGCATCTTCATAATTTCCAAGTGTACAAAATGACGTAAGGTATAATTTATTAGATTTTCTTTTAGAATCACTTCAATATCTTCATTGGAATCTGTAAACTTATCAATATGAGATTGGTTTAGCTGGATATGATTAGGTATAAATTGAAGAGAATTGTCCTTTCTTTTGTAGATTCGTTGCACAATAACACCACACTTTTCACCAAGTTTCGACAAAAACACCTCATTTTCAATCAAGGTTGTGGCTCCATCTTTATTCTTTTTAGAAGTTAAAAATAATCTCAAACGTGCTCTCAATGCAGCAGTGTGAGGGAAATTCAGTATGAGGGAAATGCCTTCTTTAGTTGGAAGTAAATATCCTGTAGAATTTTCAATATATTTTCGTATATGCACTTTAGTTGATCCATTAAAAGAATTCACTACAGCAAATACACTATCTCCCAGATGAAAAAAGTTTTTAGGATAGGACTTTGAAGGTACAAATGAAGATGTCTTAGTAATATCACCAGTATAAAAATCAAAACGAAATTTCTTTGAAGGATTTGGCATTTTTAAGAATATTTTGAATAAATTGAGTTCTTAGAAAAGAATAGGTCTAAGATGTAGAAAATACTTTGTACGATAAACGTGCAACCGACACTGTGCAAGCAAGCGTTCACAAGGTAAAACCTATTTGACTTTGTTTCGGTGGACATGTTGCCTCTTATTCTTAAATAAATTTCCATTACCAAATAGGAATCCAGTAAGAGTACTTCTCAGCTCTCATAGAAAAAGAAACTGAAGTGAATGCACATGTTAGAAAAAAATGAGGTTTATTTAAAATAAATGCATTCTGAAAATGTAACTTATATGCAATTAAAATCACGATAATGTTGCACACTTATTCTATTTAATAAAATTAAGACGATAATCACATTTTGAAATAAAATACTCATTAAGTATGTCGCCGGTGCCGCCGCTAATTGACTTCCTGGGGAGTTTTTATTACATTGGGACTGGTTGAATAACCATTCATTCTACAGGATGGTCAAGTATTCGTGAATCAACGGCTTAAAGCAGGAAAATAAATCGTTGATCCACGAATACTTATTAACTTTGTGAGTTCGATCCTATAATCCGTCGTTGTTATTATTTTTTTTTTCTAATTTTGTTAAATTGCATCAAGTTCGTAATTTTGGCACTAGATGGCAGCACTAACTTTAAAAATATTTAGAACATATTTCATGTTTTAGACAATGCATAGTGTTGCCATATCCAAATTGTAAACTTCACTGTTGCCACCAAATCCACAGAAATTCTAAATATAAAAATCTTTCAAATCAGTTCACTTTAGCTCCTTAAAGGAAAGCGAAACCAACTGCTCGGTGTAGCAGCAAGATGCATTACAACCCAAATCTATCAAAGAAATCAAAACCAAAACTAAAAAGAAAAAAAATCAAAACCAAAACTCATCAACAGATAGAAACAACTAAACTCAACAGCAGGAAAAAAACAGCTAAACCCATCAGCAGGAGGGAAACAACTATACTCAACTCGATTGTGCCGCTTGTATTGCCGTGCCGCCGCTGTTCTAGAACCGGCAAATGTACCCTACTAACTCAAGGTCAGATTCGAATCCATGAACTGTCGAACCGAAGCTAAGAGTGCTGACCATTCGTCAGCCAGCTCCGCTGAATTGGTATTTGAGTGACTAGCGCTCTTATCTGCAGTTCTCGTGACGTGACTTCTCAAGTTTAGTTATTTGTATTACTATTGTATCCACATTAAACTACAGATTATAGTTGAATTAGTAATGTATTTTAAATAATATACCAGTGAAATTTGATACCAAATAAACTCAGCATTTTATTATAGAGCTATTAGTAAAGTCTAGTTAAATATAGTTGATTATAAGTCTTATTTTCTTACATATATTATTTCATATTTGGTGTAGAATCGAGTACCACTTGGTTTGGTGATGCATTTTGGCGATAAACTTTAATTTCTGATAATCCTAGTAACCCCACTTTGTATAGTTTTTGTGTAGCAGCCATTTTTAGTCTCATCTTGAAGTAAAAAAATCGCCAAAGAATTAAGCAGTACCCGATTGTAAACTTTTGCTGCCATTTCTAACCTTCGACTAAACTTTTAGAGAGCAGATGAAGTCTTCTTCTACGGCGTGAACTCGAAGTCCGAATGTTTCGTTGCCAGAGTTGCCAGAGGGGTCAACCACTCGGCGGAGGCATGGATCTGCCTGAAGTTGAGCAGCGGCAAAACGTACGAGTTGCAGGAGACCGCCGGTTACCAGCAGTCTTGCAGTGTAGAGAGGGCCTTCACGTGCGGTGGACTTCAAATGCATCTCACGGTGCCCATGAGGAGATGGAGGATTTTCTTCAACGGGTTACTAAGGTAAGGAAATCACAAGTGCATTTTTGAATCAAACACAGTTGGAACAAATAATTTATAACTGCTTAATCAGCGTACCTCTTTTAAATTAAAATCCAATTCCATTATAAGTGCATATAAATTGATATTATCATTCTTTTGTTCTTATTCAAATTTTTACCAGTGCCTTTTCAGAATTGTATCCCAGACCATAGGCAATATATCGCAATGCAACATTAGAATTTTGAAAATAAACCAGATACGTTTTTAAATCTTAATACGCAAAGATAAATGCATTAAATTAAATTGTTTTGGAAGGAAAAAGTTAGGTATAAAATGTTGTTGCTCTTTATCCTTTCTTGTTTGTTAATTGGCTAGATCAAATCCATGAGACTCTGAACAAACAAAAAGTCCAAAACAAGAAGAGGACTTCGAGACAAGTCCTCTTTCTCGAGCTCTAAGCAGGAAAGTAGATGACCAGGAGGAAAATAACATTAAATGTAGGAAAAATGAACTCCGTATTCTAAGGTAAAAAAATACATATTAAAGATAAATGTTTCCTTAATTAATGATATATAAATAACATATAAACTTCAAATATAAATAATAAAATGATAAATATTTATTATCTACATATACTTTTATGTAATTCTCATTTTCCGCATATTAAAATTTATCATAGATATCCAAATTCTGAGACCGAATATATACATACACTGGAGTGAAAAACTGAAGAAATGGGTGTTTTTTTTTTTTTTTTGGAACAACTCCATAAAAATCCTCTGAGAGACAGTATGTTATATTTAAACGATGATCCATGTATAATTGCCCTCAAAATGAATGCAATACTTACATATGTCAAGGAATCAAGAAAAGTCTTTGTTGAACTCATAGCATCGTTTAACATGTGATCGTTTGTCAAAAAGGAAGAGCAAGCAATACTCTTCAGTATATTATTTGCCATCCCTTTACTGGAATAGTTAATTTACTCCGTCTCTGCACACTCAACACCAGATTTCCCAACAGTTCTTCATATAAGAGTGCCCATTCATCAACCAGCACCTGCTTCAGTTGTTGTGTGCTCTTCGGAGGTTGTAATTGTGAAACAAAATGTCTCTCCAAAGCATCCCAAACATGTTCTACGGGAATTAAAATCAGGAGAGTACGCTGGCTACCACATTCGTACAATATCTTCCTTTTCCAAAAAATGCTGAAAAGAAGGAGTGTGGTATCACTATATATAATCGTACATATAAACGTAGTCTGCTCCAAAGGCACTTCGGAACAAGAGGCACGTGGGGAAGGATCAAATCTTTACAACAGCCGCTTGCAGGCCTTCTCTCGGAAATGTAGGGCTCAGTTTGCCCGTTGAGCAACTGGCTTTGAGAATCACTTATGACGCTAAAACGACTCTTAAATGTAAAAAGGCGACTCAACTGAAATATCCAGTATTTGTACACCACGCTTAACGGTGGCGGCAAGGGCTCTTTCAAAGGGACGCAGTGTTCAAGACAGTGGCTGAATTGGTAACCTTGGTGAAGACGTTTGGACATAATAAGCTGAGACACTTGTCATCACGTTGCTATGCACAATAAGGAGCAAAGGTGTTTGCTCACTAATTTTGTGTTCTTTTCCCTGGGAGCACGATACATCAGATATTCAATGCAATTGTTTCTCTGGGGTGGCCATCGCCAACTTCTTTAACAGCTGTATCGAAGAATTTCAAGGCTTTATAAGCGCAGGAAACAACACTTTTGTTGATTCCAGCTCTTCAGCCAAACAGGTCACAATATGCCTTTCATCCAGCTTTCTGATCATTTTTCAACGTGTGAAGTGTCCTATAGTGATTTCTTCAAACCGTATCTCAGGAGAAAATTTACTTGCGTTTGTAGCGAAAGTCGTTAGCGCCTTCCCTTTATTGTAATCTTGAGATGCGCACTCCGACATCAAGTATTTTGGATATGGTCACGTCGCATATGACATTTTGTTCGGACATTTACAAACGCAAAACCTTTCTACTGAACTGTGAGTTTATTATACTGATTTCAAGAACCCCTTTTCTGTAATTTTATAGCCATCTATTTAAAATTTTACATTGTTTTAACATAAGTAAAATTACAGGTTTGCACGTAAATGTGTGTTTCTTACAAACAAGTCTAAAAAAGTCACTGAATTTTGTAGAATGGTGCTTTATAAGTAAAATTTTTATTAACTTTAATCTAATTTTAATAATGTGGTTACTATGCCAATAATTATACTTTATATTGCAGTTTACCGTTGAAGAAAATCAAAACGAGAAATGTTTGGAAAAGCGAAATGTAAACATCCTTTAGAAATAAGTGTTTGTTCACACTTCTCATTTCTTATTAAAACAATTTTTCTTTTCATATTTAAAACAAAAATGGTGCAAGTATTGGATAAATAATAATAATAATAATAATAATTACATGATTTTGTACAATTTATGAATCATCTGTATCCTTTTAACTAACACAATTTTAATTTACTGAAATAATATTATGTTAATACACTTAGCAACTTTGGAGAAGTAAAATGAGAAATGCACTTAGAAATATGATCAGATCCATTTTATCATTCAGTGTGCTTCAAAGATTGACTCCTAAGATCAAGAAGCCTGAATGTATGAACCGATTTTGTAATAACTTATCACAGCAGTCACACTTCAGAACAATTGCGAATCGCTTAAATCTCTCCAAAATATCTCAACAAAACAAGCAATAGCACGTATTTATTTCATATTTTCCTTATATTGTTGGACTATTGATAAGAATCAGATACCTCTATCGCTTCAGCATTTTGTGAGAAATGCTCTTGAATACAATGAAACACCAGCTCCATGTACTTGGATCACCTATTCTGTTTATTGAATTTAATGAGACCCTTTACACTATTGAATATATTTGACATCACCTTGAAGGGTCCTTCTGGGTTCTTATAAATTGGACGCAAGAACTGAACTGAAGATTTCCGTCCTACCGAGTCTTGCACTTCGACACAGTCTGACGACTTTCAAGCCACCTTCCTCCAACAGAAGTTTTTGTAAATAGCGGGTCGTATTCACGTATCTCAAGTGAGAAAACCAGGAAAATTCCATAGACATGTTTGCTGGAGGCAGAAGCGTAAAAACCACTTCTCGTTATTCAATTGTAGGTTGGATCGAACCTTTCACTCTCAAGAGCTCTCGATAGAAGGTGTCACAAGGGGTAGTAAAATTTAGTATGGAAATGAAATATAATAATGAAAAATCAAGGTGATTATTAATCACATTTAATTATGGGCTTTAGATTTAAAGAGTAGAACGGATTTAGGTATATAAGAAAGCTTCGGGGGGGGGGTTCATTGGAGTTGCAATTTTCAACTGCAATTTTAAAATACATCCAATTTTCACTGATTCAAGAAACTAGATGTTTGAAATGTTTTCAGATATTTTTATAGATGATCTTTTTTATAGTAGTAAGCGTAGTTTTTTCAGATTTAACAAATGTTATAGAAAGCGTTTTTGTCTAAATCAAAATTTCTATCTTATTTATGTTCGTTAAAATTGAGCCGCCGGCACACAAGTTGTACTCAGTTTTTGGGTATTAAATGCAGAAAGCATTGAATATTAAAATAAATTTGATTAATTTTAGTTGAATTATTTTCTTTTAGGGAAAAAGATTCTGAAGAAACAAACTCTGAAGAAAAAATGGTTTACGCAAAATTCGCTTTTATGTAAGTAAACTTGTTTTGTGACATTAAAATTTATTATGTAAAACAGTGTGTAACATTAATCACCGTTATGATGAATATATTTTTATTAATAAGACGCGGGCTTTGATCCTTGTATTATTTTATAAGAAATATGGACCACAAATTTTATGATATTATAGAAATCTTCCATCGGAATTTTTGCAGAACTAATAGTATTTTTTTTATAAATGCATTTTACTAGTGATGTCTAATTAAATAATTGAGTTTTATTTGTTTCTGCATATCATCCTTCTTACATTTAAGATAAAAGTGTACAAATATTAATATTCAAATCTTTAAGAAGAGTTTACTTGAAAATTTCTTTTTCGCTCTAAAGATGAAATAATTATTTTCTTAGTTATAAATTACTATAGCATTATTCACTCTGTAAATTAATATAGAGTCATTATAAATTAGAGAGAACCTTGTGCTGAAGAGAACTATTTATTTTATACATAGACTGCTTTGCTTAAAAATAGGCTACATTACGATTCTAAAATTCTTTTTAATTCCACAATTACAATCAGGATTACGAACTTAAAATTTTATGTTTGAAACAAATTTTAAAAAAAATTAAAACCTGTAACTTACTATCCTTTAATGTAATTATTTTTCTATAGTTATAAAAGATATTTTTAAAGCTATTTAATAAACAGAGGAATGTTTTGAGACTTTCCGTTGCAACTAGATCAAAACATTTGATATCTGCAATCATTTAATAAAACATTTAATATTAGCTCTAGCAAAGTGAAGAAACATTTATCGAAGGCAGCGATTGGAAGAGTGGCCACATTCTCCCTTACTAGGTTGATGGAATTTCGCGGCTTGAGTATAAGTATTTGTTAATCTGTGGCGTCTTTCCGCTGGTGTGGACGTAGAGAGGAGGGTTCCAGATCAGGTTTCAATCACTTATTCTGACCGTGGTTCGAAATTATGAAGCTCCCGATGATAGGCGAAAATTCTAAACCTGTTAATCTTAGATATATACCAGGGCTAACTTGATCCACGATGCATGTATTTCAAAGTAATGGGTGGCAGTCAGGTACCGAGACAGATAATAAACTGCTCGAAAACGCATGCATTTTCCAAAGTACTTCACCATTAGCTTAGCTCGCATTGAGTAAGATTGAGCTTTTTCACAAAACTCGTCAAAAATTGAGAGCATTGTTTTGGTGGAACCAACAATAAGCTAGCTCCCAGAAACTAGATCTTCGCAATTTAGATGCAAAGACTAACTGCTAGAACTGTCTTGCACTCAAACGCATCATTTTTTGAGGACATTACGACGACGATTTATTTTACATTTCTCAGTCGTCACTAGTGAATTCTGGACTGAGTCAGTTATGAAACCCATCACCCCCTGCGAATGAGTGTGGTGCCTTTCTCAATCGGATCACCATGCTCCATTTTCAAATCTAACGATGCATTTGAAATATCCACGTTTTCAAGGCAAAAAAAAAAGTTTTCGTGAAATCATTTTTTTATATCGCTTTTTTTTAATATCTTTTATGAAAAGAAAACACTTAGGAATTAAATTTCAATGTTATTGTAAATGTAAAGAACTAATGAAAATTTTTTTCGCTAACACTTAAAAAGCTATCTCATTGAAAATATTGATTATGAATACAAGCAAAAATAGTGTATGAAAATCAGACGACCACAAATGTTTTTGCTTAGAAACATTTTTTATTACAGACTATACTAAAGTACTATCTATTTTATATAATTTGAACTTGTTTGTTCTCGTTTGTTAAGATAAAAAATGTAGTATCTGAATCTAATTTTTAAATATTATTAAATAATTCAGAAATATAACTACTAATTTAAACTTTATTCTTTAATATTACATTTGGAAATACAATTTATAATGTTGTGATAATTTGTGAGATTTAACTTTTTTTAGAAAGTTCATTTTTATATTTACATATATTGACTACTCGGAAAAATAACGAAAAAAAAAGAAGTTTAAATGCACTATATTAATTTATTTTGAATTTTTAGATCTATTTCTTTGCAGATGGAAAGCATCTTCTGAAGCATTTGATTTTACTTGCGACGTGAATGCTAGCGCGTTGGCGACGGGATTGGCGAAAGCTAAGTGGGAAGATTTTACGCCACCATTAGAAAAGTAATTAGATAATTTTTTTTTATAACGGTATACATTGAAATTATATTCACGAGTAACGAACTGAATATTTTTCAGAGTTAGCAAGTCTATGAATTTCTATGCTCAAAGCGGAGTCATCACCGGCACAATAAGTATAGAAGGAAGTAAAAATGAGCAAGAGCTGTATTTGTTTGGCGAAAGAGTTCGATTTATAGGTAATTTTTAAACATATATTGTATTTCATTGCGTTATTGTGTTAAAGATATTTGGTATGAATATGTGTTTTCAATTTGCTGAATATAACAATCTTTTTCTATTGCACACCAAAAAATCTTTTTCCATTGCACACCAAAAAAATATCCCTAATCTTCAATTTTATATCAGAATGTTTACAGCTTTTAAGAAAAAATTTAAAGTACTTTAAAAACTGCTTTATAAATGCAAGTCATTATTTGTCATATTTTTTGATGGCCGATTCATTGATATTAAATGAAAAAAATATTTAAGTGATGTTTAAATAAAGACTATATAATATCAAATTATCTAATGTACTATATTTTAAGGAAAATATTATATGATTGTATAAAAATATGTTCACAGAATGATTTTTTTTTTTTTGCACATAAAATTTATATTTTTAGGAGACAAAGATATAGTAAAGAAGGCAGAATTCCATCATATATTAGGCCAAATATTTAAGGTATGTTATTCTTGTACAGACTTTGTATTCTGTATGAGGTGCTTGCATATTGACACTTGAATTGGCTGAGAAAATATTTCGATATTTTTCAGAATGGTAGTTTCATTCATCTTTCTGAAGTGTCCATCGAAAACATAATTCATAAGTAAGTTTTATAGTTACTACAGAAAATTTTTTCCAAATTAATATACTTCGCTTACAATTATTAATTTTATAAATTGGTTACTTTTTATTATTAATTAAATTCAGTGTTATTTTAATAGCTCTTGTTTTTCTTATTAAACCTATAAAATAGCATTAAAAATTAATACATATGTATGTAATAAACTATCATTTCGACTTAATGTATAGTTACATCGTTGAAACAAATCGGAAATTTAATAATTCAAATCTGAAATTTTAAAACAGTATTTATTTAAAAATTAATGTTATAATGAATATTGTAACAGCGATCTTAGACTAACGCTGTTACAATATTCGTTAGAGCATTAAATTCTTATAACTGGTGTTGCAATGTCCTTTATAACATTCATTTAAACAGACAACAGAGTGAAGCTGGATTTTATTGTCAATGGACTTGTTTTCTAGATATATTGTTCTGTATTCTATTTTTTGTAATTTCCAAATATAACTCCAACATTTTAGACCTAGGTATTTTCTTGCATTTTTCTATTGCTTAAGGTATTAAAAATCATTACAAATTTAGTTCAAGATCTGTGCTTTTTTCATTTATCACTAACATATTATATTTTGTATAAAATATTTCTTATTTGGGTACATTTTTTTTCATACTCTCAACGGACAATCCAGTCACATTAAGATGACCACTACGTATTTTCTACGTTAACCAATCACAGAAGGCATGTGTCATCACTTTATGTACGCAGTCGACCGTATGTAGAGAGAGTGTGAGGGTCTTGGAATGCATAGCAGTCGTTGGCATAATACAGAAACAGAGCGATTTATCCGACGTCTAAAAGGGCATGATTATTGGCTTTCGGGCCAAAGATGGAAACATTTTCGAAGTGTTAAGTTTGTGAACTGTTCACCTGCAGCTGCGGTAAAAGTGTATTGTGCATGGTAAAATGACACTGCCCAAGGACGAGTGACGTGACAAATGTGCTACACCATGTTCTATAAATGACGGAGGTGAATGACTACTGCTTAAATGCACTAGGGTGAATAAACGTATTATCGTTGAACGAGTGATTGCCCAGATGAGCGAAAGAACTTCCAAAAGTGTCTCCCAAATTGTCGCTCAGCGACTGTGTTTAGAGTTTCAAAGCAGACACTTACATATGCTGACTGCTGTTCATTGGCGACGAAGGGGGGGGAATTTTCATATGAGTACCGCAAATGGACGTCCAGCCGCCCACCCTGTCTGGTTGTCAGAGTGCCTGACATGGTTTCGAGTCCCGGTTCGAGTAGGGGTGTACTTTCTTTCTCTCTCTCTCTCTCCTGTCTTTGTTCTTTCCTTGTATGAATGGGTTGCGAATGATTGTTTACTCTATAAACGGGTATCTATGACATGTGTGTATTAAGGAAGTCGGTCTCCACACCAAATTACGGCTCAGTTGGAAAAGTAGAATAGCGTACATTATATTTGCTAGAGTAGCTGGTACAAGACAATAACACAACAACAAATGAACGTCCACTGAGTGGCAACATATAAGGTTATTCGATGAATCACATTTTGTGCTCCATCAGACAGATAGACCTTGGCTTATACGACGCGAAACCTCTGAAAGCAAATACTTTTCAATTTGCCAGAACGATCCAGGCTGGAGCAATATGATTTGGTGAATGTTTTCCTGACATTCTCTAAATTCACTCATACTTATGGAAGGCATGATGGATCAATACCGGTATGCATCTGACCTTGTGAATCATGTTCACTCTTATATGAGCAGTTTTTTCATTATGATGATGGCATCTACCAGCAAAACAATGCAAGGTGTCTTACATCTGGCACAGTGTGCGGGAGGAGTTTTGAAAAACACCAGGATGAGTTTAATGTTCTCCCCTAGTCAGAAAGTCCCCAGACATAAACCCTATTGAGAATCTGAGTGACCATCTCAATCCGGTTGTTTGAGGCATGGACCACGTAATCTAGCGTATATGGTCACGGCACTGTTATCAGCATGGCTCAACATCGTAATGGAAACTTTCAGGAGGCCTTTTCGGTTCTGTGCGAGACGTACAGGAAGCTGTACGTCTCGCAGTATCTGTATCGCTCTGAGAAAAGTGGTTATACTGGCTTTTGACTGGTGGTCACAATAATATAACTGCACTGCCTATAATACATTCTTCTTAAAATTCTGTTTCAGAAATTATATATATATATATATATATATATATATATATATATATATATATATATATATATATATATATATATATATATATATATATATATATATATGAAATTTCTGAAACAGAATTTTTATAATTAATATTTCCTAATAATGTCTTAAGCTAGCATTACGAATGTGTACTTCTTATATTTTAACTAACAGAAAATAAAGATATGCTGTTTATTAAAAAGTACTACATAACTTAAAATTTCTTTTAGGTTAACTTTTGGATTTGTAGTTCAACCTACAGGCGAAATTACAGTTATAACTGACTCACATTTTGAATTTGGAAGCTCAAGAGCTAAAAACAAATCAAATGGTTTGATAACCACGTTCAACACGAAAAGTAAGTATTTAAAATTCATGAAATTATAAATACTCATTATCATGTAAGATGTCCGTTTAAGAGGATTCAGGCCCTTTTAATTTTTGAAATCCAGCAGCTATCATCTTAAATATCTTCCATCTGAGACATTCAATTTCTGTTAGGAGATTGCTGAATTGTATATTTTCATACATCTTATATTTTGTGCGACCCACCTACGGTCAACTATAGAGAGATATCCTATAATAAGTGAACCAAGTTATAGAAGACACTCAAAAGAAGTCTACAAATAACTGTCGAAAAGCGTGAATGTAGTGCAGAATTATATCCTGTTCATATTAATGATGTACGAATTTGTAAAGAAAAGTTGACTCACGATTTTTAAATGTGTGATATTTTTAAAAGTGGTACGCATCGCTTTTACCAGAAAGAAGGCATTTTCATTTCCTTTCTTTTTATATGGAATTTAATACTATAAACCAAAGATAATTATTGGATCCGTTGTTGGTAGCATTTTTACGATTTACTTCGATCGACAAAGAGGATATGATCATCCAGAAATAAAAAAGATTATTATTTTTCAAGCAAATACTTCATTCTCAGTTCTCTCAGTCATATGACCACAGTTATTTCTTTTTGAATCTTTTACTTAGGTTAGATTCACAGTTTCTGTTAATTAGAAATGAAACGCAGGAACTTTCAGAGCTGATGGAGCTCAGGCGCCTCACTCCTAATTTCACTTTCAACTTCCACATTTCTTGAAACAGTATTTATTTACAAAAAAGCATTCCTTTGTATTAACCTATTAATGCGGTAAAGCCTTATAATTATTTCTTTTTTATATTTCGTTTAGTTTTTTTTTAACACTGTTTCTTGAAATTAAAATTAAAGAGGATCATAAAAACGTTAGGAGATGAAATTGCTAGGATATTGATGAACTTACTGATGTTTCATTATGTCTAAATGTCATTTTTTTTAAGACTATAGGAGTCGATTATTATCAAAAATTAGATTGTTTAAAAAAGGCTGCATCAAAATCTAATATGAGACATATCAAGAAAGTTGCTTGAAGACATAAAAAGGACACAAAATGCCCCATTACATAAAATCGAAAAATTATTTAATTAATGAAAACAACGAAAATACGTTTGAAGTGGCAAGCAATAAAAATGCCACAGTAATGAATATAAATAATACTTAAATTGCATCATTTATAAAGGCAGTACAATGTTCTAAAGTAATGAAAAGAAATCCAAGAAATCGAATGGAAGAAATTGTGTCAATGAAAATTTTGAGTTTCCTTGAAAAAGCAAAAGCAGCGATCAAGCATAGGTTAGTGACATTTCCAGATTAGCAATCAAAACAACATGATTCACTCACAAGCAACATGCTTTGCAAATTCAATGAAAGATATCTAAGGAAATGAGTGAGACATGCCATTCGTGTCTAATGGATTACCTTAAATATTCATGTTGCTTATCTTTGTTCTCCCCTCTGTTCTACTTTTAATTTTTTGAATATCTTTTGTTTCAATACACTTGAAATAATTCCTTGTCTGTTATATACTTGTATAGACTCAGGAAGATCTCATAATAATGATTGTGATTTCTTCGCAAGATTATATATATACGTTATCTTTAAACACTTCTGATCACAATTTTTTTCAAAGATCTCTGAAATTTCAAATTTGTATAACTCCTGCAAATAATTTCTCTTCATCTTCAAATTCTCTCTGTCAAAAATGTTTTCCATTTTGCCATCTCAGGCGATAAAATTACCAAATGGTAGTACCAGCTACAAAAAAAAAAATTAGTTCCTGTTTCTTGAAAAAAATATAAACAATATTAAATTGCTTATGCTTCTTAAGGAAATTTTTTTACAACAGATACTTTTTTTTAGAATAAAACTAATTGTTAAATTTTTTTAATTCTGTTTTGAGTAAGATTTCTCTCCATACAACTCAGTGTGTTGTGTTTGCGCTAATGAAATGAAATAGCACTGCTTCTTCTATTCATATTTGATTTTTTCCTCTCATTCGGCATAACTTTTTCCTTAAGAGTTTTAGAGATTTTTACTGACAAAACTATGATACAAAAAACGTATCTATAACATTTCCCACCTCTTGATATCCACTCCAAATTTTTCACTACTTCAAGAGAATTTCCGATTCAGATATAAATTTGAAAAATTACTTTAATTAACCAGAATAAAATAAACTGTAACTAGAAATATTTAAAATTTTATCTCTAATCTGGTAAACATAGCCATTTTAAATAAAATCTGTAATTTGGAAGTAAAAGATCTTTTTTTTTCTTCAGGTTTTAGCTACTGTTTGACAAGAAACAGGGAGATTCAACTTTTGGGGGAAGAAAGTGTGGCGAAACAGACCTCAATTGCTGCCATAAATTTTGACCTGAATTGCTATAAAGGGACGGGACTTGTAATTAAAGGGTTTGTAAAGTTACATATATCTGATGTTATAAAAAATGCAGTTTAATTTAATGAGGTTTCATTACCTTAATTTTATTTATTTATATTGAAATTTGCTTTTTTATGCCTCGATTAATTTCTTATTTTAAAGATTAGTTTTAAATATTCTATCTTAAAATAATCACTAGTAAAACAGTGCATTTTATTTCAGGAAGCGATCAGAGACCAGTCAAATACATTCAGCTGCGAATCCTAAGCTCAAAAATGTTTCAGGTAAATAAATAAATATTTTCCAATAGAGACTGAGATTAGTAAAGTGAAATAAATCACACATTAGGTGTGATTTCATTCAAGACCAAAAAAAATGTCGCCAAGCTTACATAATTGTTCATAATGAATAAGTTTTTAAAAAATATCTAAATGCTGAAATAAGCAAACTAATGTCAATTAATCATAAGAATACGAGCAAAATTAAGATATTCATAGCTTAAAACATGTTAAAAGAATAGGAAAATCATATTCCAATGGAATCGCGGAAAAGATTGAATGTAAACACATATTTCAAAGCATAAGTTAGTAATGGAAATATAAAATTTACATTACGATGAAAAAAACAAATAATTAACTACAATGAAAATGCAAATGATAATTAAATTTTTGAATTGATTTTTTTCCTATCTTTGACAATAATCATCTGATAATGATTTATATCAGGAAAAAGAAATGAGGATGATTTAATATCTGAATGAACGTGAACAAACAAAAATAAATAAACTTATTAATTTCGAACAATAAAGTTCCTAACCTTTATTGAATGAATAGATACACCTATGTTCATTATATATCCTAAACAGAATTTACAATAAAAATTATGTAATTAAAAAAAACATTGCAAAAATCAATCTAAATGGCTGACAAAACGAAAAACACCTATTCCAATTTTAACGAAGGAAAAATAAAAAAAATTTAATGGCAAAGAGATAATAAAACATGAAAGCTGAATGCAGAGAAAAGAAAATTTTGTTGAAAAATCCATTAAATTTATTCTTTACAAGAATTCGAAGGAAAACGAAAAAATTAAAACGAAATGTTCGAAAATTCTCGCATTGTAATACAGAAATCCCCCTATAACACGGTGCTCTTATAACGCGCGTTTTCATATGACGCGATTTTCTGGGTCCCTCGTATAAGCACATGTTTTCCCCCTATAATGCATTGATTCCCTACGTTGTACTTCTGTACTGCAAAATGTATAATGATTTGTACAGTTCACAATTCATTTTGCATACATTTGCACACTATGCCCCTATTGTGTTCTTATAAAATTAAATTAAATTATTGACCATTTGAACATTTTGTTGAAAAATGATGCCAGTGGAACATTATTTCAGATATCTCCATGCGAATACAGTGAATAAACATGACATAAAATGTTTTTGGAATTATTTTATTATTTGAAATTAACTTTTTTTGTTACATCAGCTACATTTTATTAGTTTGATTTTAATCAAACACACACATTTCGTGCATAGCATAGTTTTTCCTACATACTCGATTTAAATTTCCTTTAACGAGAAAAGTTTAGTGTGAGTCACATTTGTACATAACGCGTTATACGGGGTCCTACAAGGTCAAATGAACGCGTTCTGTGAGAATGGTCACACAACGCGTTTTCCTATGACGCATATCTAATGTACCGTCTTATTACTTTACTAGGTTTGTTAACATATCATTCGAGAGTAGTTAGAAATGATCAGGTTGTCAAGAGAACAGGAAAATCCCCCAGAAGATTCTCCAAATTCAGAATTTTAATTGTAATATTACATGCAACTGTACCTTCGAATAATATTAAGAAACTAAAGTTATCATTATATTTAAAACTTAATTCAATTCCAATGCGTAATATTGAAATAACTACAGTAAAACTGCGCGTGTTGAGTTTGATAAGAATCATCAAAAAATGTGAAAGACTGAATGACAAGAGTTGATTGCTTTGATGACACCACAATGAGTAAAAATGAAAGTACACCACTAAGCTTTAATGCTAGTGATGTTAGTGATGCAGTGAAGAAAGTGAAGGCACAGAAAAATATGAAGTGTGTCTTGAAGAATGGACGACAATTTCGTAGTTTACAATTCACCCTAGTTTATCCACCGAGCTGAGCTTGACTGTTTCAGTTTACCGAAATAGAAAATTATCAAATCTGCAATATGTTCTTTTGATGAAAATTAAAGGATTTCTCGTTCCCGTAGTATCTCGGCATCTTACAACGCTTATTGTGTCATCGATTAGTTCTGGACTGTTTCCTCAATCATAAGACGTCAGTATCATGCCACTGGGTTTTGTTACAATATAACCACAGACAGACAACGAGAAGGAGAAGCCCTGGTCTATATACAGTATAACGACAAGAATCAATAAGTGTCGATCGTGGTTGAACATTATGTTATGTTGTTTGAGTCTCCACAGTTGAATCCTTCTCTCATACGGGCTGTCATTTCTAAAACGGAAGATCGATCTCGGGCAGAATGCGACCCTTCCTCAATCTGTCATCATCAGGATTGGAAACAATAACAACTTGAAACTGTAAAAATAAAGCGTTTGGTCATTAGATTAGAAATAATAATCTGGCAGCGTGCCACACTTCAATAGGGCCATATCCTCAAAATAATTTGGAATTACAAAATATTTGAATACTATATTTAGAAAAAATTTAGAATAAGTAAAAAATTCCTTTCAACAAGAGATTTGTCTTATGACTTCTTTTACAACCTTACTGATTTACTGATATAAAGACATAATTTTTTAATTTCGGTAATCCACGTTGTAGTTGATAGGTGTACAAATATAGTGTATAAATTTGTTAGTGGTTTGCATTTTCATTACCAAAATAATCAAATCATGCTTCGAATTTTCTTGGTTAATAATCTGCCCACTAATTTTTCATTGCGAAAATATTTGGCAAGAAATGCTTAAAAGGTTTTCTATTTACATTCTCATGTAATGAAAAGCAATAGAAATTCAAATTTTTTTAATGAGATACTTCTAAGTTACAACTAGTGCCATTTCAATGAAAAGATGCATTATTCTACCGACAGCGTCAAAAATGTAAATAGATTTTACAGACTTATTTCTCACACATTTTTGAAAAACCACTATTTTCACAGAATAAGTGTTATTTTTAGACATTTTCATCAAGGAGCTGTTTCTTTATCCACAATAAACTGGCCTCTTCTGGAACAATCTGGTTAATATTGATACTAATAATATATTATGACTGAATCATGAGAAGCAGAATTATGACTTTCATCCAATAAACATAAATTTAAGTATTACTTTACAATTCTTTTTCAAATATTTCTGTAAATATAAAATTAAACAATCTAAAATACACATTATGATTATTATACCAACTGATGTTTTTTCCATACAACCTTATTCTGATTTAAAAACAAAACAGAACGCGTTTATCATTTTCATATTTTCAGTTAATTCCATTTGCATGACTCAGTTTTTAAGTATGATTTTATGTAACTAGTTTTCAAGTATGATCATTGATGAAAAAAATAGAATTTTTTTACTATTATATATAAGTACACAATGACATTTAATTCAGATAATAGAATAGTTTCTTTAACTTGTATTAAGAAATGGAATTGAATTTTCAGCTTCCCCCTTCGTTGTAAGTTTCTTAGAAGAAATGTGTCAGGAATCTAGTTTAACTGGAGGTAAAGGATCTTCACTCGGTACGCTAACCCAGCTGAGCAAAGAGCTTAAGAATGTAAGTCTATTTATCATGGCTGCATTTATCAGTACTGCATTAATTATTTTTAGTTCTATGATTTAAAATGAATGGTGATCAATTAGAAAAAGTGTATCGTGGTTTTCTTTATTATTACTAAACATGGCGGGTATGACAACTATTTTAACATTGAAGTATAAATTGTTTGAATCTTGTTTTCTAATTAAAGTATTATTTAAACATGTGATAATTTTATTTTAGAAAAACATAACATAAAAAAAATTTTTATATTATCATTTCTTAAAGCAAATGTTAAAAGTGTTCGTCACCATTTTGATTGTAAATATGAACATTTTGAGTCCAGAGTTTGACATTCTTCTCAGCATTATTAGTGTTATTGAAAATATTTCCTCTGTTATAATTTGTTTTAATTCATCGGTATTTGCAAACCTTTTCTAAAAACCTATCTTATAGGTAATCCATAAAAATTCTAATGGGGTGATTTTTGTGGCCAGAGGCCTGCTAAACGGTCATCAAACAATACCTTAAGTGCTTACATTGTTATGTTTAGTGTGAGTGAAGTGACTCTGTCTTTCTGAAATTACCAGTAACAATTCTGAATCTCCGTGAAACAACAAACGTTTGAAATGTATCAAGATAGAATTCGTAATGGATGGTTTTTGTAAACATCTAACGATACATTTTCTTTAAAATCACAATATTGGTTCATATGCAGTCTATTTTATAGTTACCACTCACAAGCTTACGAAATGAATTTTAAAAAACGAAAGTTGAAACCGTTGAAGTAAATAGAAGATTTTCTGGAACCTTTTGCGCAGAATCAGATTAAAAATTACAATCTACACACATACGAATTTTTTCGAGCATAAATGAAAATTTTGCTTAAAACATATTTTTATTTTCGCATTTAGAAAGAAAGAAAAAAAATGACCTTATTCATTATATTAAATACACACTGGTGTTTAAAATTAAGAAAACTTGGATATTTCACGTAATTTCTTGAAAAGAACTGAACGAAATTTAAAACACTACTTCGAGACAAAGATAGAAGTCATGTACGTTAAATAAGTAATGGTACACGTATGTGAGGGCAGAGCCAGTAGAGGAACAGTCTTTATAAGCGCGCGTCATAAAGCATGCATTTCGTTCGCAAGCACATCTCACCAAGCTTCTTGGTGTTTTCGTGAACAATCGATTGAATTCAAACTATAACAGTAACAATGAGTAATCGCCAATGTTTAGATGATCGAATGAATTAGCGATTTGTGGAGAGACTCAAAAGAGATCAGTCTCAAGTCTAGATTTGTAGAGAGTTCAATTTAAAGCCCAGAATCGTGTGTAAATACGGAAAAAAGTTCCAGGACTCCGGGTCTATTGAGAGAAAGCGTGGGCAAGGTTTTCCAATAGCCACGACGGCCGCCAATGATCGTAATTTGTTTGTTTTAGCGAGTCTTAACAGGGCTTTTACAACTTCTCAGTTCTCTCGTGACTTGTATACGGTCACAGAAGCCTGAGTTCCAAGGGTGGTTGTTTCTAGTAGACTTCATAAGACAGCGTGGTTTACAAGAAGACCTGAGATTGCATTCCACTCACTTCTGCGAGCAGAAGAATCTGCTTGGCACGGTCTAGAGATCATAGAGATTGGAGTATGGATCAATGAGTAAGCTTTACCAATGAGTCCCTGTTTAGCCAAACCACAGATTCACGCATAGTGTTCATGTAAAATGAACCAAGAGTCCGTTACCTGCCCCCCACAAAATCGATCATTATAGTGGTGGAAGTTTAATGGTATAGTCAGGCATCATACTAAATAGACGCATACCCCTTCATGCTTTTAACAGAGACATTGAGATATAAGGATGAGGTCTTGAAACCCTATGTACGCCATTTCAGGGACGAAGTTGGGGCTGAATTAACTTTAATGGACCATTACATGAAGCCCCATACAGCACGTTTTGGTCGATTAATTTTTAGAAAGTGAGAATATTCTCCGGAGTGATTGGCTAAGCAAATCTCCAGTATTCAACAATATAGAACATGTCTAGCATTCTCTAGGAGGTCAGTTGCAACTCTCAACCCCCTTTCGAAAACCATCCAGGACCCCAAAAGAGCGTTGATGAACGAGTGTAACCAGTTGCCACATTAAATCATAAACTTATTTATTTCAAGTAAGAAATCCCACTGCAAAGTCTGTGTATCTGTGACAAGGGACCATACCCCTTATCAGTCCATTTCTTTGTTCAATTCTGTAACCACGGTTGTATTCCTTCCGATTCCAAAGAGTATTACGCACGATCATGCGTTTGTCTTACAACTATTGCATGTTATTTGTATTTTAAAGTATCAATGTAGGTACGTATCAAATTTCATTAAAATCGGCCAATAATTTTAAAGATAATTGTACAAAATTCTCTTAATTTTGAACTCCAGTATATTAAATAAGTGATAATGTTTGAAAGGTTTCCTTAAAATTTATTTCAGTTTCAAGTTCCAAATGGAATTGTAGTTACAACAAAGGCCTATGACTTATTCATCACAAATGATACCAAGAAGGAAATAAAGAATTTAGAAAATATTCTTTAGTAAGTTCTTTATAGAATATATTTTTCTATTTACAGGACATTCCACAATAATCTTGGGTCAAGTATAAAACTCGCTATCACGGGAACAACGATTTTCCCCATTAGGCCATCATGGTCCTTTAACCAGTAGTATCTAACTCGTAAACAATTATTGATATATAGTGTGAGGAGTTTGGTATAATAAAATATTAATAAAAAATCGTACATTAGGAAATCATCGAAAAATAAAAACGAATATTTAAACGAACTCTTACCTTAATTTTATGAATTTTAAATAGCACTTATATAATTCATTAATAATATAAAAATCATTAGAGTGAATAGGAGTTAAAATCTTTAAAAATAAAAATTAATTTAATTTAAACTCATTCCATAAGCATCACTGAAGCTCCATAAGCATCACTGAAGAACGAAGTATCACTGAAGCTCCATAAGCATCACTGAAGAACGAAGTATCACTGAAGCTCCATAAGCATCACTGAAGAACATGGAAAATATTGTTTTTGAAAATACATTAACACTCCGGTAAAAATTTACAAATGAGTAACTTTTGATTCTTTGGCGATTTTTTGATGCCAAGATAAGCTCCAAGATGTTACTAACATAATGTCCAATAAGATGTTCCAAGATGTTACTAACATATACAAAAGCTATATAAAGATAGGACTACCAGGATTACCATAAAGTTCATCACTAAAATGTATTGCCAAACCAAGTGATACCCGATTCTATACCCAATCCTGGTACTTCTCATATATCAACTGATTTTACTCCAAATCAGCTTCACATTGGAGGTACTTTATCTTTATTTTTTAATGCATTAAAAACAGTTGCTGAACTTACTCTGATAGATAAATTTCAGTATTTAATGAAAGCTCTTAATGATCTCAAACAAGCTTATTCTAAAATTTATTTTTCTTTAGAAAAAAAAACATGCAAAATTTCTGATCATTTCAAAATTAAGGCAACTTAATGTTGATTATATTGTTTACATAAAATCCAAACATACATTTAAAACACATTTTCCAAGCTTTACTCTGTTATGGGTAGGGTTGAGTTGTGGCCTGCAGTTTTGGAGCTCTTTGCTAAAGTTGCTTATAGCTCACATTGAGGAGAAAAGAAGCACAAATAGTTGATTGATTGGTATTGTATTGTTGGATTTATGCTTATATATTGTTGATTTTTCATGGCCGTATTTGATAAAAAGTCACCTGATCTAAATTAGCACTCAGCAGACAGGTTTCATGGGATTTGAACATCTTCGATAAGCAAAGACAAAAGTTCTCCAATGATAGATAAGCACTAGATGACGTTTTTATGACGTATTATCATTATATCAAAATCTGTAAGTTTTTTTTCATGAATTCGCATAAAGTTTAAGTCTTCACTTTTGGATTTGCGGACAGTTCAAACATCCAAGAAAATGATAAAGCTCCAATTCCCAAGGATTTACGGAGATCATTTCTCGGGTCATTATATAAAGGATAAGATAATAGAATATGATCGATTGTTTCAGGCTTTTCACACAGACAACAGTCTGTGGGGGACATGTGGAATCTATATAGAACAGATTTTGTAGGATAGGTTTGGGTATGGACCCTAGATAGCAATATATCTTCTAAACGAGATTGGGAATAGAGTAAGTGTTTTTTGCTTATGAGTATCAAGTGTGAGAAATTGGAAGCTTATTTGCTATTTTCCCACTTGTTCAATATTTTAAGCTGGAATGTACTTTTTATGTAATGTCCAATCTTCGGGAGATATAGATTTCAGAGTGTGAAAATAAGGGGTGAAAATTGCGGATTTTGCTATAGAATCCACTATCTCATTTCCATGGATTCCCGAATGTCCCTGGATCCAAATTAATTGTATCTCTTGACAAGTTCGCACTGCTAATAAAATTTTTTCTTTTATTTTTTGAATGATAACAGAGATGTTTGATTACAAATAGATAAAGAATTGAGACATGAATATGAATCAGTGAAGATTACATATCTTTCTGCCTGTACACAAATTTTAGATATAACAGTAAGCAAAGCTATTGCCTCTGTGGTAAATATTGAGTTTAGAGAGTTTATTTTACCTGATATCGATATATATTGGTTTTAGAATTGAAAATTGCAATTCCCAGGTTTGAGCCTCGTTTTGAAGCGTTGGTAAAAATTGTAACATAGTATTATTAAATAGAGTTATAATATTCATTAAAACTATTACAAATAATATTTTTGGGTATATTTTTCGACTGGAAAGGCAAATCCAAGTATTTGATTATTATGTGGATTTATTTCAATTCTGTTCGGAGGAATTAAAATTGGGACTTTTAATAATTGGTCGATTTGAATTCCTTGAGAAAACCAGTCTTTTGCTCTGATAGCCAGAGTTTGGCCACTATTCATGAGATTGAATGAAATTTTATTCCACCAAATAGAGCACAAGGAGATAGTTTCCATCTGCAAATGTTTCGCACATAGAATCTTAAGAGCAGGATCTCTTGCCTTGTTGATAAAGGAAGAACTCCGGCTTCTTGAAGAAGAATTGGGATGGGTGTCCATTTAGGAAGCTCTGTAGCAATTCTCATAGGGGCGAGATATGGAGTCTCTAGGATTCTTAGGTCTGATTTACTGGCAGTGACAAATATATGACATCCATAATCCAACCTACTGACAATATAAGACTGGGCAATTTTTATTAGGTGAAATGTTCGTGTATCCCACCTATTGCTAGCAATTGCTTTCAGAGCATTCAACTTCTTTACAGTGGCTTTTCTCTTTTATATGAAATGATTCCGGAAAGTCAAGTTATGTGAAAAATACATACTTATATTTTTCACATAACTTGTATATGCTGATTCCATCGAATAGGTTACTGATTAATATATAAATTGAATTTGGGCTGTTTCCTCTTTGTCAAGAAATTAATGATTGAACATTTTTGAGGATCCACCATGAGTTTCTATTGTTGGCAGCTCTCTTGTAGTTTGATAAGAGCATTTGTCATTGATTTCTAATTTTTCTAGGTTTGTAGATTTATAGAGGAATATTATGTCGTCCGCATAAATATAGCACTCAATGACACCGAGAATTACTCGTATTTCATAAATGTCTGCCATAACTATAATAAAAAGGAAAGGAGATAATACACTTCCTTGAGGGACACTCCTTTGGAAGGACATTTGTCTGATACCTCACCCCTCCATTTAACTTAGAAACTTCAATTTATGATGAACTTGTGAATCCATAGTGCTGCATTACCTTTAATATTTGCATTTAATAGCTTTAAAATTAGGTCATCCTGCCATATTGAATCATAAGCTTTTACAATGTCTACAGTGACACACACTATAACCTTTTTGGAAGATCGAGCAGATATAATTGAATGATGGATCATCCTCTATATGGCAAAAATTCGTCGTGATTGAGGATCGGTGATGAATATGTATGGTTGGTGAGCCGTTTTATAATCATGCGCTTTACAATGAGCACTAGTAAGAGAAGTAGTTCGGTAGGATTTGATATCGTCAGAGCTTTTCCCTGCTTTTAGAATGGGGATAACGATAGATTTTTTCCATATCTCTGGAACTATTCCTGTTATCCATGATTTATTTATAATATATAGGCGACATTTAAGATTATTATGCCTTGAAGTATCTTTGCCGAGATTTTGTCCGGACCATTTGATGTGTTTCTGCATTGGGTAATTGCCTGTCAATGAGAAAGGTTGATTTTATGAAAAACTTGAAGTCTGTGCTGAAATCTAGTGGTATTTCTTCAGAAATAGGATGTGTAGAGTAATAGTTTGCAAAAAAATTTGCTTGAGAGGCAGCGTCAGTTATTGCTCTGGATCCTTCCATTATATATAGATATGAGTGTGTGCATATGGATACTCTGTTTTGAAGACTTTTTAGAATATGGTAAATATATTTGGACTGTCCGGCAGATGACACAGTTTTCTCCCAGAAACAGGGAGACATGGATAATATGTAGGAGGGGAGTTCGGCTGCAATCTTCTTATATTGTATCCATGCGTTCACTTTACAAGACATTTTGGCTATACGCCAGAGTCTTCTTTTTTGTCCTAATAGATAGCTACATTTTGAATTCCACCAAGGAGGGTAGGATTTATACGGGAACTTTTGCCATTTTAAAAATTTAGTTAAATTATGTTGACAGATATCACTAAATTGGTTAAAAGTTTCTAATTTGTTATTTAACTCCTGGTTAAATGAAGTAAAAAAGTCAGTCCACAGAATCCTTGCTTACCATTGTGGGTTTTTACCATTGATAGAAATAATCGTCTTCATAGGTACATGATAGGTACCAAATACCATGATAGGTACTTCATAGGTACCAAACGAATCTGGATGGATATTGATAGTACACAAATGAAAGATATCTGATGAGACTATGCAGTAATCAATAAGAGAGTGATGTGGACCAAAATGCGTCGGAACTTTAGTATTCAAGAGGCAAAAGTTACTTTCTTGTATCGAATCATAGAACTCAAGGCTTTGGGGAGATTTGGATAGACTCCCGAAATCGGTATGTCAAACTGAAAGTCTCCAAGAATAATGAAAACGATCTGATACTTTGGATTATATTGTTTAAGCGATCGCTTGAAAATATTCCAGTAGGGATTTATTCATTTATTATGAAAAAAGTTAAAGAAGAAAGTGATACTTTTACAACCAAAAGTTCTCGACCTTCATCTGAAATACGTGTTGGGTTGGATATTTTAGTTGGTTATGATTTATATAGGGCAATTAGGAGACCTCCTCCCCGACCACGATCTCTGTCACTCTGAAATATAATTTTATTGGTTCAAAAGAAAGAGTCTTGTTTTTTTCAGAAAAGATTCCTGAATAGCAGTAACACTTGTTGAAGTAAAATAAGAGAACTTAAAATATGGGCACTTGTTATAAATATTTCTAGCATTCCAGGATAGAACAGAAAACTTATTATGCATGAAGATATAGGACAATGAAATAAAAACAGACAGAAAATTTGAAAGGGCCTCAAAGTAGTACCAGTGTATTTGTGCTATGGAGGGCTATTCTCCATGGCTAAGCATTCACTTATTGTTTGACTGACTTTAAAGGTTAATCCGAAATTAAAATCCTTAGATATTTCTGGAATTAAATTAGTATTTGAATCATTTTTATTTTTCGAAGATCTTAGCCCAGAACTTTTTCAGGTAGATTTTCTTTTAGGGGATTCAGGCTGTTCCTGTGCTTTTAATGCAAATGTTTCAGTTGTCTTATTTATTAACGAGAACATTTTTGTCATCATTTCATCCTGTCCAGTTTGTAGAGTTAGTAATTGGCCTCGGAAGATGCAGTCAATTTCGATAATATGTTATTATATGATTCTGTCACTCTGGATACTGCTTTATTGACACCTTCTTCAATTTCTCTCTTATTAATCCCACTAGGTTGTGCTGAACGAATAATTCCAGTGAAAGAATCTTTAGGTTACTTGAACTGTCACCTCACCTCGGTGAATGATAAATGGTTTTCTGCTTTGAACTTTAGAAATCTTTTTTCTTCAAGACGAGATCGGCACGGTAAATAATCAGTTAAATGATTGCCTTTGCAGTTTACACATGTAATTGTATTAGAAGAGCATGTTTTGTGTTCATGTGCCGAGCCGCATTGTTTGCATATTGAAATTTGCATTTTGTATTGCTTAGTGGGATGGGAGAATTTACAGCATGTGCCACATTAGCGAACTTTATCAACGAAAAGCCTAATTTTTAATCGCAAATAGAATAAACTAATTTCTTTTGGAATATCGAAGCCGTAAAGGGTGATAAGTATATTTTCAGAAAGCTCGGTTGATCCTTTCTTAGTGAAACATCTTATGTTTGATACTATTAACTCGTTTAATTTAATTTCCTCCGCGATCAAGTTTAAATCTAAGTCTATTGGGATGTTCGTTAATAGAAATTTTTATGTAAAGCTCTCTTTGAATTTGCGGGGTTTCTGGAACTCCAAGAATACGTCAGATAAAATTAATCTCTGTGGCAGTTTCTGGGTTATTTGTTTTAATTAATATTTTCCCATAACGAGTAAATATGACTTCGGTTATACCGTTTGGATTCGTGATAATCTGATTTAGTTCAGTTTTTAAATGAAAGGGGCGTTTCGGAATTCCTTCTTTGTCATTTTCGGGGCATAGGAAAATCAAAAAAATTTCATACCGCATTCAGATGTTAATAATATAGTAAGTGAAAGTTCATCGTCGAAATCTAGTGTATTTGAAGAAGTTATTTTTGCTGTGCGTGGTGAACAGTCTATGAATGTCACGTCAGCCTTCATTTCATTCACTTTTGGAGAGTATCATAATATGAAAACAAAATATTTCTCAAATCTAAAGAGCTAAAGTATATATATAAATATTTTTATCAATAGTACTCATTTAACTCAATTGGAAAGAACTGTAATAGGCGTACTCTTAACACCAGGATTAATTTCAATAGAAATATAAAGAAATATTATACTTAGAATAGGAAAAACAGCAATAAAGCCCCCCCCCCCTAAAAAAACATCAGAATTCTAAATTCTCACAAACTTTTCGCCTTAATTTCAAAGACAACCATTCCATGAAAAGCGAAACACAAATTCATAGAATTTTAAATTAATAAGTCCAATATTTGCAAACAATCTCGAAATCTGTTATTTCCAAAGTCAATGATGGCAGTTATACTGTTAAACTATTTAATAATCCTACCACTCTCAACCATTTAAAATTGATATGAAAATTGACATTTTTTTGTGGAAAAATCATTTATTTATGGACATCGGAGAAAATGTACTGGTTGAGAGAGACAAATCTTTCATATCTATACATTTTTAGAGTTTTAGTTTTATATTTTCATTAATTTTAGAGTTGTTCTTGAGTGATGTTGATGGAGTTAAATTTACAATTTTTATTGCTACAGATTTTAAATTTCTTATTCATTCTGATATTTCTTTTAAATTTTTTTAGTTATTCCGATTTTATTTTTTAATAATCTTCCAAAATATGAGTTTTTTATTAGTCTTTAATCAAATCAATCCCCTAACATACGTCTCGTTGCCTGCTTCTCAAACATTTCTGGGAGTAGAAAGTCCAAAATAAAAGTAAAACTTACAAAATGATTACAGTAACAGTCATGAAGATGAGGATAAAAATAGATCTAAAGACAGAAGGAGAGAGAGAGAGAGGAGAAAGATGCACGAAACAAGGCGGTCAACAAAGAAAAATTGCGAATATATAAAAAATATGTAATCATATCACATGTAGTTTACTAGTAACTACGTGGTACCACCATCATTCCTTTTCCTGAAAAAAAATATTTCCACAAATGTTGCATTTCATTGCCAAATATTTAAATTTATTTTCAGTTTTTATACCATTTTTGAATTTTGTATGTATCAATTTTAATGCCGTATTACTTTGTACTATTTTAAAATAAATTTCAATGCTAGCATGATTACAGAAAACAATCATAAATTTGAAACGCTCATTCTTTAAAAGTCAATAATAATAATCTGGATTACATAGAAGGAGGCGAAACTTTTTTTCGTAAAGTTGCAACGTTAGTCGATAAACTATTGAAAGAAAATAGTGAACGGAATGAATACCGAGACTATTTATTTTTCATTTTACTTGACTTTATTTTATAAAACAATTTTTCTCCAATTTTTTCAGTGGAAACATTGAGGGTGATGTAAAAGCAGCTTGTGAAAAGTAGGTTATTTCACATAGTTTTGTAAACAACAGAAAAAACAGACTTCTGTAGTCAACTTCTTCAGAGTAACTGCTGTACGTTTTTTACAGAGTTATGGCCGAGGTTATAAAATCGAATATTCCGGATCAAGTACTTCACAGCGTTGTGAATGAGCTGCAGAAAAATTTTCCTGATAAAGACATTATGAAATTTGCAGTGAGATCTTCAGCAACAGGTATGAAAAACTTTTTTACGAACATTCAGAATAGAATCATTTATTCGTAATTTAAATATAATATTGATCTCTCATTGAAAAATAAAAAGAAAACACCCTTCCTTAAGTTAACAAAAAATATTGAAACCAATTTAACTTTACCAAAGAAATTATTTCGAAATAATCGTCTGAAATTCAGAAATCTGAATTTGATTTGTATTAAATTTTTAATTAGATATTTTCTGTTATCTTTACTATTGATTTTTCTTATAATAACTTCCAATTATATATATATATATATATATATATATATATATATATATATATATATATATATATATATATATAATTTATATACACACAGTCATCATGTGCTTAATTAATTTATGAATTAAATTCTTTGATACTGGTTCATACATAATAGCCCATTGGTAAGAAAGATTTCTACAGAATTTAAATTTTTGGTTTATTTCCTATCATTGTCGTATAATAGAAAACAGAATTTGTATTTTTTTCCGTGGAAGTCCAGGTAAATACAGGAGAATTTTTGGCATTTCTTCATTGTAGTTCATTGGTAAAACGAAGATTGCGGCAGGAAACTACTTCTTAAGAATATAAAACAGTATGTTTGGCTCAGAAAAATATTAAAATGATAATCAAGATTCGTTGTTGTTGTGTTGTTGTTACTTATGACTCTTGGACAAGCCAAATTCGCTCTGCCGACGGCTGTGCGAACTTAAGTCAGTAAGGAGCGTCTTTCATTTAACCAAAGCACCCCAAAGATGAAAGTACGACTTTTCTCTCAACTTCTACGATAGATGACAGCACCAGAGAATCCACTCAATTTTGACACTGGGGGAGGAAATTTTCTCCAGACTGTTACACCCATGCTCAACGACCAACCACAGGACTTTCGATTCCACAGATTTAATGAGCAGTATATCACACGTACTGGATGGGTCATTGGGAATCGAACATCGCGCTTCTGGACAGAAGGCAGATCCCATAACCACTAGGGCCTTATTTTTAAGATTCAGTTCCTATTAAATAATGTAGAATGAAAACCTTTTTAATATACAGACAACCAGTCACCATATTGACAGTTTTTTTTCATTAATATTATTTTAAATTGAACTTTGAATATTGAAATTCTTACGGGATCAATGTAGGCAAATAACAAATTCATTAGTTTATTTTCTGAATATTCAAACCATTATCGTAAATATTGCTTTCCGAATTGATTTTAAATAAATTTTATGTTACTGTTCAAATACTATTAATATGCATCATTGTGGGGAAAAATATTTCATTTCAGCTGAAGTATAATTTGTTTTAGACTTTGAAAAAATAAAACATTAGATATTATTAATTGCGTGTAATGTATTCATTTTGTTATTTTCTTGCTTTTTACCTCTCATTTGCTTAGTATTGGTTGAATATTATTACTTATTGCAGATTTCTTGACAATTCTTACTTCTCTCTCTCCACCTGTATATATATATATATATATATATATATATATATATATATATATATATATATATACTTAGTTTTGTGCTTTAAAATTTTGTTGATAGATATTACAGTGACAGTAGTTAATTAGGTAAGATTTATTGTTTAAAATATGATAATGAACAAAAATTTAAATATATTTGTATCTTTCTCGTCTATAATTTTATGTGTAAGGTTTTTATAATTTCAGAATATTTATTGATTTATTTTTTGTTAAAAATTCAGAATTAGGGTTAAGTAATTAAAAAAAATGTTGACATAATGAAACAATTTTTATAAATTTTTTTAGCATTTACATTTAATTTAGAATATTGTTGATGTGACATGCTTTTCCAAAGGTTAAAGTAAAAAAGTATATAAAAGTGACCTAAAAGGCTAAAAGGATCATTTTATTTTTGGAATTTGAACTATAAGGAAAAATTAGGGAAAATTTGAAGCATTTTACCACAACAACCTGTATTTAGCCCTGTGTTGGAATCTACCAGTTAGTGGAAGTAAGAGTCTTCGTCATTTAAATGCAGTTATTAAGAAAAAGACCTCGTAATTCGTGGCCCAGTCACTCCTAAGGGTATCATTTCACTTAGAAGACATTGTGATCATAACCTATTGAATGCAGCGCAGTCACCTTTAGTAAATAAAACGAGTCCTCTGTAATGTTGGTATTCGAACTCAGTACCTTCCGACAAAGAGAACAATGTACTAACTCATCAGACCACTTGGATTCGTACAGTTTACTTTTTTTTTAATATGAGAAACAGAGTATTTCGACTTTTGACACAAAATAGAAGTATGTTATTTTTAAAATAATGATTTGGGCAAACACAATATACCAAGTTAATCACACACGCGCACAATAAGCAAGCATTAGAAAGTAACAATAATTAGTACACAAAAGTACATATTTAAATAAAACCATTTGGAATTTCTTAAGAGTCCTCTTTCTTCAAGTCAATATGAAGATGACAAACGCTTAAACAAAGAAATTGATCATTTCCCTATTCATGTCTTCGCATCATGTTTATATATTTGATTACAGTGATAGTAAATGATTGAATAACATTATTCATTAATTGTTACACTCAATGCTCGAATTACCTTTATTATTGAAAAGTATATCTTTTTGGTAATTCAATTTTCACCTCTATTTCCAGATATAATGTATGCCTTAAATGATATGCACTTTGCCGAATAAAGTCCCGTCTCATTTCTCTTAATTTCGGGGTGCTGACAATTTTAATCTTAAAAATGTGTCGAAGGATTAGAAAACGACAATACGTGCATTGAGACGAGAAGACTTGAAGCATGTCTAGCTACAAAGTTCGTAACTTAGTAGTTCTAGCGTTAAAATAAGGCACTTACAATCCCGCTTTTAATAATCGCAGTAACGGAAAAAGGTCATAAATTATAATAATAAATATTCCATTTGCATCATATACTGCTTAAAAATGTTCACGTTAAAAAAAAAAAAACTACTGAAAAGAATATGCAAACATTTACACTTTAAAAACTAAACAATAACCACCTGCTAAAACTTATTTAAACGCCAATCTTTATTTCTGACGAAAACAGTTTAGCAATCACATCGGTGATCGATTGTATGAGTATAGTAACTTTTTTTTATCAATGAGGCAAAATTAAATTTTGCAGTACTTAGCTATTTTTTTTACCCCTGGTGATTTTTGACAATAATGCTTCTTTTAAGCGAGATAATTATCGCCAAGCAATCTTTTTCACCAACAAGCTTTAGCTTTGTTTAAAATTTAAGTTTTACCATTGTGTTAATCACTTTTTAGACCATTTTTGCATAAGAAAATTTTATATATTAAAAATAAATATGAAAATAGTATATATAAAATTTAAAATGAAATTTTGAGCCGATAAAATCTTCGTATCTACGTTATATAAATTTTGTTTCTCTGTAAAAACATGCTATTTCTTTAGGATTCGAAGCAGTATAATGGAAAAGCACCAAAAATAATTACATGGGAGAAAATCTATGACAAAGATGTGTAGCAGCAGTTAAATTTAATATCAAATGACATCTTGTGCACAGGAATGCTCAGAAAAGAACAAGCCCACCTTGTGCATTGGTGTTTGCATTAATTCTAATACAGTTTCAGCTAGAAACGGGCGGTAGATAGAAATCAGTAGTCTCTAACTATAAATATAGTTAGGAACTAACATAGAACGCTAAACAGCATTCTACGTAAGATTGCAAGCTGTACATTTTACACGAATTGTTCTCCCTTCCGAGCAGCTGCGTGATGTGAGCCTGTTAGAATCTGCACAGAAGTCAGTGCTCTTGATAAACTCCTTGTTGTTAACAATTTTTATGACAAGGTATTGCTTGATGCTAAAGTTTTGCTGCTCTACAACTTCGAAATTAATTTCTTTCTCATATTTTGCAGTCTTCAAAATAGAACCGCTAAATTTCTCATTTTATAGCTAGAATGTAGCTTGCCGTCTCGATTTGCAAGGTATTGCCCTTTTTTCTGTAATTCGACACCACTTCTGATGATCGAAGGTATCAGCGTTCGAAAATTAAGCAGATGAGACAGTACTTTATTAAGTAATTTATGTGTAGCCATGGATTTAGAATCTCTCAGACATGTAAAAGAAATTTGTCATCATTTACGTAAAGTGTCGCATTAACAAAAGAAGAGTCCTGAATAAGAATCTTATTACTAATGTTTCCCGACATACTATGTAAAATTGAAATAACTGTTTCAGTATTCCAAAATATGTTATCATAAAGTGATTAAGCGAGAGAAATGATTAAACAAGTGTGAAAAACTGGAAAGATTAACTGTCAAATGTTCGTTTTCAGGAGAAGACACAGAGCAGATGTCAGCAGCAGGACAAATGGACACTTTCTTGGGAGTGTCTGGATTACGTGATGTATGGCTTACTATTGACTACATTTATTTTTAAGTTCTATGCTTTAAACTATTATAACACCATTGACATGTATGATTATTATGCATTACAACATTAACATTTTAAATAATTATACATGTATTAATTACATAAATTATTGCTGAATTTAAATAACGATATTACTCATTACCAAAAATGATTTATTTCTGCAACTAAATTAAATTTAAATGCAATAATAGAGAATTATATGTAAGTTATATATTAAAGAATTTATCTACTCAAAAATTAATAAATTAATATTAACCTGAAACAAATTTTCTTTGACTTTATAACGAAAGGCATTTTACAAATGTGAAGGAAACTCTTAGATAAATTTTTAATAACTGTTGTGACATCTAGAAGAAGTCTCTATTAAATACATATAAGGATATTTACCAAAACGTTTTTACGTGGTAAACAGAATAAATGAAAATTTGTCTCATTTTCAAACTTTGTAAGACAATGTAACAAACAATGTAAGACATAGGATAAATTGAATTTAGTTAGCTGCAGCAAATTAAATTTAGTTTTGAGTTCAATGTCCGACAAAGTGGAAAAGAATGATCGACATCCATCAAGGGCGTTGTCTCGAGGAGAGTCATGTCTCAACAACGACATTTCATTGAATTAGAAATTTGAAGAGTTGTTGGTTTGTTAGAGAGGGTCCACACACACAAACTGAAGTGGAAGAAGCACTGAAATCGCCCAAAACGTGAATTTCTAAGATCTGGAACGGTATTTTAGGGACAAGAAATCCAGAGTAAAAGAGTAGCATACAACAGTGCTTAATGGAGTTCGATATATTCAGTTTTCAGACTGTGAAATATGCATGCCACTCTTTTTCAACTCCTTTTCTCGGCTACTCGCACCATAGTTTCGATGTAAACTATACAAAACTGTCGCTGTATGCTCGAAGACCAAAAGTATTTGTTAGGTGAACAGCAATGAAACTGAGCAAAGTGAGAGAGTAACAGAATATGTGAAATAGAAGAGAAATGAATGGTACAGTATTTTCTCTGACGGACCCCGTTTTCTTTTTCAATCTCTAATTTTAAATTTATATACCTTGGAGGCCAGGCGACATTAGAAACAATACCATGTTCGAACTAAGCAATGCCAGATTCGGAGGGAGTGAATGGAGTGATCCTCTGTGATGGCAGCTTCATTGACAGGCATACCAAACTCCATATCATTTAAAATGGAAGTTTTATCGATCAGCAACATTAAGACAAGATTTTCACGCCTATTTCCTCTTGACATTCATTGGTCTAATTGAAGATGAATTCATGTTGATAGACTATGATTACAAGTCACATCACGCTCACTTGACGAATGATTTCCTTTCCGAAAAAGAAATTGCACTCACGAAGTAGAAAACATGTTCTCTAGACATAAATCCGATAAAACATGTTTGGGACATTCTAGGTACACGAGTTGTTGAATGCCTGACGCGCTCATGCATTTTGCAAGAAATGGAAAGAAATCCCGCAGTTTTTTATTGATTTCATGTCTCAAAAATGCTCAATGTTGCTGTTCGAGGAAACCATATCACTTGCGATAAACTATTTCCCTTTAAGGAAGAAACATTATTATTTTACTTTCATATCCGAAAATTCTGTTTTAACTTTTTATCCAAATCTCAATAAAAAGCATGTTTTTCTGTCATACATTTTTATTCCGCACATAATTTACCAAATGTACTGATCATGTGTTTCTCTCTTAAGAAAATTCCCTTGCCCCATAACTCATCCACAACTTCAAAGCCCTTTAATTATTTTGAACTGTATATTAATGATAAAAATAATATTCATCTATTGGAAAACAATGCACCTTTTAAGATACTTTGTTGTATCAACTCAGCTAAAGGAATGTAAAGTAAATTATGTTTATTATTATTTTATGCCAACACTTAGTCAATCGTTGCCGGGCAAGTCACAAGCCATCTGATTAATAGCGTTGAAGAACTATAACATAGTGATAAAACTGCATGGTTTGTTGTATCCATACGTACCATCTAATCTATGTCAAATTTTATACCCATCAAAGTGATGACTTCCATTCAAAATTTTCAAAATCTATATCCTAAATTTTGAGAAAATTTAATGAATTGTTTTTTGTTTATAAAGTATGTATACTATAAATGTCATGTTTTTGTTTTTATTTCATCCTGGTTATTGCAGGGTTTATAAATTATAATTTGGGGAATGGTGTGCAAAAAAATTGAAATTTACTTTAAAAGTCGGAGAATGCTGGCAAATATTTAAATGGAAAATTATTTTATTCTTTCAAAGAATTCTGGTAAATTTTAATTGAAAACATAAGTCAAACGTAAGTTCTTAATAATGAAAATTAAAAAAATATTTAATTTTGTAATTTCAAGTTTAATTGTGAAAACATTTTAATCGACTGATTAGAAGTACGCAAAGTATTTCGTTAATTTAGATATGAATAATTAGATTAATTAACTGTTCATGTAACCATTCTGGTAAATTTATCGTGCAATTTATAATTAAAAATATTGATAAATAAAATGATAAGGAAATTTTAAGCAAATATTTAATTTAATACTTGACTGAAATATCCTTTATAGTCATGTTATTTAATACATTTCGACACAAGAAAATAAAATATTTCTTTGATCTAATTTAAAATTCCATTCAGTTTTTGAAACAAATACACAAAAGATTTATTTTGCGTATGTATATATATATATAACAAATAAATATTTTTGTTTATCTATTTTATAAAAGATTTTATCTGCCATAAAGAAATGTTGGGCTTCGCAGTTCAGTTTCATATCTGTTCAGTATAAAAAGTAAGTAGAATATTATGAAATATTTGCACAAGTATTTTTTAATAAACAAAAATTAAAAAGGTTTTTGCAGCCAACCTAAGAATTTATTCTGTTTGAACTAATGCTATAGCTTAGTTGGATATTACGTATATTAAAAAAGAAATAATAGGAATCGTAGAGAAGAAAATATAATTATATTGATTCATTATAATCTAACTGGAATTTTATGTTTAAATTTAAATATACAATAACATAAATAAAATATATAGATAATTGAAAAATGTTGGCAGAAAATAAAAATACATTTATAAGCAAAATATTCGTAAATATTCTCTACTTTACGTCTTGCATTATAAATTATTATAAAATAATTAAAATAAAACCTAAAAATGTAAGCATAGTGACGTAAATTTAGGGATATCTGTTTTGGAAATTACAAATTTGTTGATAAATCAACGAAAATATATAAATGGCGTTTTTTTTATTTTCTGCTAATTCTTTACAAGCACAATAGACCTTTACACAGACAGATACAAAATTGTATCTGTCTCTTTAACGTTCTTTTTCCTTTCAATGGACCAAAGATAGTTCTGAGGTTTTTTCTTGTTAACGTATCTAGTGATCGTTATGTATTTTTATTAATTTAAGACCTCTTTTACTTTATGCTAAAGAAACTTTTCTTTAGCATAAAGTAAAAGAGGTCTTATAAGCGTCTCACAATTTTTAATTTAATTTTGTGGCTGGTAGGCTTAGGTCTTAATTGCGTTTTCAGTGCAAAACAGTATTTATTAGCTATTTTAGATCTGTTATCAATTTCTTATTTTCATTTTAGTTCTGTTATCAATTTCTTCTTTAAGTTTATTTTCATTATTAATTATTTTGCCAAGGTAATGTAAATTCATTAAATTTTCCCAATGTGTAACCATTAATGAATAATTTTCAACAAAGGATGAGATTTTCATGAATTTGGTTTTACCATCATTGAAAGAAAGGCCTATTTTTGTGGCGAAAGATTCAAGTGCTGTAGAAGCCCCTTTCACAGCTTTTTCTGACTTTCTAAATGTCAATGTCATGTGCATAAGCCAAAATTTTCAGATATCTATTGTCTCCTTCAGTATAATCCACTGTCTCTAATGCACTTTTCCACTGCTAAATTGAATAGCAAGAATGTAAGGCAATCTCCTTTACGTAAGCCTCTTTCTGCTGCAAAGGGTTCATAGAAAAGGTTATAAATTTTAATCTAAGGTCTCACTTTACCAAGGATTTCTTTAGTTAAATTAATCAGCTTAGTGTGTATTTTAAACTCTATCATTATATTTTAAAGCAGAAAAATTATCTGTTATAAACTGCTGTTGAAAATAATTCGATATAACCGATAGCGTTGTTAAATTAAAATATATGAAACTTTGTGCAATGTGAAACAGTTATTTCTATATGCAGGTTAGCGACATTATCAAGGTCTATCTTTCTTGTTCTTTGATCAAATCACTTTTGCACAAAAAGAAAGTGGATATTGCGCGAATACTTTTTGGATGCACACCTGTTGCGGTGTGCAGTAGGGAATTTTTCGAGTTTCAGATAATTGAATACATGCAAATACAATGCAGCGTAAAATCGTGGATGTGAACATAGGTGATTGGTGACTTTTTCACTCCCTTCAGTTAATGGCCTGTAGTAGCAGGATCCTGCTCAAAAAGAAAAATCCCGACTGCAATCTAATCATTGATGAACAAAACAAGATAAATTTTGCGCGAAGACTTCTGGCTGCACACCTGTTGGGGCATGCAATTGGGAATTTTTCGAATTTCCTAATATTCCTTCGAATACATGGAAATATAAAGCAAAGTGAAACTGTGGATGTGAACATAGGCTATTTGGGATTAGACATTTTCGATCCCTAGAATTAGTGGAATGTCTTTTCATGATTAAGGAGTGCGATCTCAACAACTCAACCATTGTCTAACAGTGTAAAAAGAATGTTATGCTATATTTATGCTGAGGTTTCTATTCGAGAAGATTTAGTAAATTCTCCATTATGACACTTGAATTAAACAAGCAAACTATAATTATGAAACGTTTTATTAAACATATATACCATTGATTTTTGAAGATTACAGAGAATATTATGAGATTATATCATGCGTAATGTCAAAAATAATGGAGAGAAATGATGTTTTCAGTCGTATTCAAATTATTTGTTGATATAGAAAAATTATTGTAATAGTCGACAAATTTAGTGTCATATAGCAAAATCATATTGGGCATTCCATTGATAAATTTTCAAATTATGAAAATAGGATAGTAATTCTTTTTTTTTTTATTGGTCCGAAATTCTTCCATACAAATGACATTTTACTTTGAGTGGGTCACAGCAGTTGTTTTCTGATAACGCAGAAACATACCCATGAATTTCACCCCACATTCCCATTTTTTCAAACATATAACATAAAAGGATAATTTTTTATACAATTGTCAACTTACTCACACATGACCGTTTCATTTTTCTCAAATTTATTACTGAATCTAAATCTTAGTCTATTTTGAATTTGGTGACAGCCATCATTATATTTTGACGAGTATATGTCACATTTAAAAATATAGCTTTATTAAAAAATAGAGAGAGAGAGAAAAAAATTATAATTTATAAGTCAAATTAATTTTTAATTTAATTTTGTTGAGGTATATAATTTTAAGTTTCATAATTCTTTGCTGCTATTGATTTATTTAAGAAAGTTATGCTATTTAAAAAGTTCAAAATTTATAAGATGCGATACTGTTTTTAATTAATTGCAGAGAATTAAAAATATCTCGTTAATTGCAGACAGTACGGACAGATCATAAACTCTCCTATGGCGGTGGTCATACAGCGAATGATTCCGTGCGAAGCGGCCGGCGTCTTGTTCACATGCGATCCCTTGACTGGAAATACGACGCTCATGAGCATAACTGCCAATTATGGACTTGGCGAAGTAAGCAATATTTAAAAGTTTTGTTAATGTTCATTTATTATTACACACGTTTGTTTAATGAAAATAAAAAAAATTTGTGAAAAAAAGGTACTTAAAATTTTTATGGAAAACAAGAATTTGATATTCCATGGTATCGATGGAAGTATAATAACGGATAACAAACATTTCCTTTAAGTTTGACCAAATAAGATGTTGTAATCAATCTATTTCTTCCAACTATCTTGTGCGCGATTCAAGCCTTTATGCTGAGTGGGGTAATGTTTTAACGAACCCAAATTTTTTGGAATCCTATTCTTAAACATCCGTGATTCTACAACGCCTCTATTAACACAAGGTAGAGATTGTGTTGAAGTAGTGGAATCGGGGTCGCTGTCAAGGTTGTGGTAGATGAACTTAACCACAGCCTTAAGGACTACTTGGAATTCCGTATCCAGGTGAAGAATTTATTGAGCGTGGCATTTGAGGAGAACCACTCTAAGCGTTATCAAATCAATGTAACATTATCGCATTACATGGAAACTAAATCTTTTGATGCTTTTTCATCTATTTTACTGAAATCAACGCAATATAGAAATAGGATTGTAATAAAAATTATTTTGATGTTTAACAAGAGATGGTTCTCACACGAAAGGGTAAGACAATTATTGAAGAACTTGAACCATAACTATGAGCCATAACTTGACAATTATGATCCACTTAACAGATCAGCGTGGCCCCACATGTGGATCAAAGTTATTATATTTTTCCTCCTTAATAAAACGAGTATATTTTGAAATGAAGACCACTTGTTTTGATAATAAATTTCAAAATGGATTAATACTCTACAGCTAATTTTTCTCAAGAGCGCTAATTTAATTGAGACCCATAGAAGGTAAACATCTATTCCTGAAGTGATAATTAAACTTATAAACATTCGAGTGAATCGCCAGGGCACTAGATATTCATTTGATTTCTCGGCCTTTTGATTGTGAGGGACACAGTAAAGGCAAATAAATACTTAAGAAGTATTTAGATTAATACATTTTTCCACTATCCATTGGTTCATTTGCATATCCTACTTATACATATATGCATACATCTGGTTCATCCACTGGTTCATTTGCAATCAACATAAATGATAGAGCAAAATTTTAACTGTCGAAGATGATAAAAATTGTGTTCTTTGTGATAAATAAGGTATTGCATTTTAAAGTTTTTATGTCCAAATACTTTAAAATGATTTATTTCCGTAATACACATTCACCTGCAATGAAAGCTAATTTGTATTTGTTTTCAAATATTGTTTCATAGTTTATTCACATACGCGTCACGTGAATACATAATTTATTTTTTTTATTAACACTGTACTCCTTCACGTTTTCTTCAGTCTGTAGTTTCTGCTTCAGAAGAACCTGATACATTGGAAATTAAACGAGGCTATAAGAATGAGTTATCCATAAGTAAGAAAATAATTGGAGCGAAACATCGAAGAATTATGCAAGGTAATAAAAGGAAAATTATATATATATATATATATATATATATATATATATATATATGTGTGTGTGTGTGTGTGTGTGTGTGTGTGTGTGTCTGTGTGTATACATTTTTTTCATTTGAAATAATTTGATACAAATTTATAGAATAAGATGGAAAATATTTGATCTGATTACTGATTTCTTAAGTTTATTTGATATTCATTTGATACAAAATTGTAATACATAATTTTACTATCTGTAAAGTGAGTTTTAATCAGAAATTCTCAAAATTAAATTTATAAAATATGTCTTACTTACACACTAAACAAGTACTATAAACAATTATAAAATTAGATATATAGATATTATTATTAATTTTAAACTATAATTTTAAAATAAAACGAGTCAAATATATAGTTGCAACACTCAAATCAGTTGTATAAAAATTTTGCTACAGAGTTACCATATTTTGTGGCTTTATATTCAAAGATTAAGCAATTTAAACGAAATAAAAAATAAAATAATTTTATTAATCATAATAATGGCGCATGTCGTTGTGTTGTTAAAGATGAGGAAAAGCTATACAATTCCCAATGAAGTCAACAGATTAATTTATAACATAGAAATTATTTCTGACAATTCATTAATTATTGAAATTGATTTATGAATTCAATGAAATAAAAGACGAGGAAGGAACGCACGAAGAAGATATCTCGGAGGAGGAGCGGCAGATCTGCTGCATTTCGGATGAGAAAGCTCTTCAGCTAGCAGATATTGCAGTGCAAGTGAGACATGATTTCATAATATCTCTACATTTTTTAAGACGATGATTTTTTTTGTACACTTATTACTGTTGACGACTTTTTTAAAAAATATAATCGGTTATGTTTTCTGCATTTTTTTTATAGATTGAGAAACGTTACAGATCTCAAAGAGATATTGAATGGGGTTTCTGGAAAAACAAATTGTACATTTTTCAAGTGAGATTGATTTTTTTGATAACTATACACAAACACATTTAATTTTTATATAAATTTTTTTTAAATTTATTTTTATAAAATACCATTTTCATTTAAAAGAAGAACATTGAATTTTACTCAAATATGATTATAAAATAAAAGTATTCAAAAATATTTTTATAACAAGAGGAAAGAAAATAAAAAAAGTGAGAGTTTTTTCTATTATGAGAGCTAGCAAATTATGATTATATCTTTGTGCAGGTGATAAATTTGTTAAAATGAAAAATATTTTATTAATTTTATTATATTACATTATTATTTTCGATTATACTTTTACAAGAATTCATCTAAATACAAAGATACAAATTTAGCACAACTGTCTAAGAATTTATTACAGTATAAATGATTGAAATTATTTTCATTTATTATCTACAAATGAATAAATCAGCAATATGATAATTCTTCCGGTATATAATTATCATTTTAATACAATTGTTATACTTAAGTTACAACAAGAAAATAGTTGTTTTGGAATAAGAGTTTACAAATAATGTTATTTCATTGTCAAAAACATATAAGTTAGTGTATATATATATATATATATATATATATATATATATATATATATATATATATATATATATATATATATATATAGTAAAATATTAAAATATTTATAAATTAATGGAATGTGAATAATTAAGACATCTATTATACTTAAATTATGACATAAATATAAAATATAAGACTTTGTAAAATATTAAAAATATTCTGCTGATGACAATCCAGTAAATAAACAACCAAAGCATTTTAATTGGGAGGAAACATTAAATCTCCATCGCAAATAACTATAAATTAAATACCTTATTTATTATTGGCAACAAGATGAAAGAAATAGTTTTTCTGGAGTAAGCACTGACAAACGATGTTGTTTCTCAGCAGAAGACATGAACTAATGCATTGAAGTATTAAAATAAATGGCATGATTTATTTTCAAAGTTTATTGAAGAACCCATCTCAATTTAAATGTAGTGGATTACTTTGAAATGCTGCCTGTAAACATGGTGTTTCAATGGAAAACTTCAAACACTCCTTGCGATAATGTCTTATGCATATACAGTTGGTTGTTTCGTTTCTGTGTGTGATAAAACGTTTTATATAACTTTCTCTATCTCATCTTGATTGTGTTCCTTCACATCCCTTTATCAAATTTGAGTAGTATTTCCAATCTTGCTTTCCTGTCAGGTTATGTTTGTGGTTCTCATTGTTCTCTTTTCTCAACGTTTCCAAGCAGAATTCTGGAGCACTTTTACACGAACTATCAATAATGATCCAGGAATCCGACAATAGTTGAAATTCATTTCTATTTTCAATCAATACTTGCAAACTGCACTAGTTCCCAAAAATTTTGAAATAAAAATGAAAAATATTAAAATGGGAAGCATAACTTGTTCTGATATTACGTACCAATTTTATATTTGAAAATGCGGCCATTTCTACTCGTATTTAGTTTCTCAAAAATTTGCCTATCATTGTAACAATTCTTTGAATAAAAACAATTCTAGTTAGTTTTAAAAATTACTTGTTTCAATGTTCGCAATGATAAAACTTATTTTATGTTTAAGAATAGTCACAAAATTATTCAAAAAGATTAAACATAATTCTTCACAATAAAGTCGGGGGCACATCTCAATTCAATATCTGAAAAAAAATTTTTTTTTTTATTTTTCTTATGAGATTACTTTATAAGATTATTAAAGTTTACTTGCTTTTATCAGTATATAACAAATAAAGCTTTATAACAAATATGGTTTTATAATTTAGTCTAATAATGGAGGCTGGAGTTAAACTGAATTTTCCGTAATTAGTTAAATGCTCTTGTCATTAGTTCATTAACTTTCTCGTCATTAAATTCATTGCTATCATTAAATGCTTTTTTTTACTGCATCATAGTAACTGATTTCTTTTTCAAAAAAAAAAATTAATAAAATAGCTTCGTTACATTTTTAATTAATGTAATGACATTTTGATATGTAGCAATTAAAAAAATTTATGATGGAGAACAGAAATGTTTCACGTATGCGTGTTCTTTCGAAAATTTTCAATTTCATTCTACTTTAACTCAGTGGGTGTTAAAAATATATTATTGTAATTTAGAACATTTCTTATTGTTTATGTTTTAAAGGATTTTATTATCATCCCTGTTAGATTTTCTAAACATTTATGAGATTAAATTTTTTAAGTTATCAATTTTTATTTGTCGAAAATCCCATTAATTTCAGTCTCGTCCAGTCACCAGTGGTTCCGGAGAGACTGATTTTGAGATAGAGCACGAATTTGATGCGCCCATGCGAATTGAAAATGAATATTTTACAGTCGCCAACGTCGGGTAAGGATTAATTGTAAGAGATACGTAATTATCTATGAATATACATTCAGTTATGATTTCCGAAAGGTTTGAATTTGCTTTCTTAACCCATATTGTGTAAAAATTATAACTTTTTGTGCCTAAATGTTCATGTCTACACGATAATTACGTGATTTTGCGAAAAAAAATAAGACACATTTTTTAATCCTAGTCTTAATTATCAATCGAATAATATGTGACTCTGAAGCAAAAAATAGTTTTTTATTTTGATGCTTTTAGAAACGAATCATTCGTTTCATTGATTGATAAATAAAAGACTGGCGAAATGTGAAGTAATGTTCAGTTAAAATGATGATATTAAGGAAATTTTTTATAATTCTCCATAAGCTAAATAACAGGTTTAAACAATTGTAATAACCTCATGGGTTATCTGCATTTATCTTTGGAGCTAACCATTCGGCTGCCAGCTCAACTTAATTGATCAGAGCAAACATGTCAAACCACAATAAAGAACTCCTTGATTATATAACGATGGATATAAAGAATTGAAACAGCGTGAATGGTGTGTTCGATTGCCGCAAGGAAGAAATCCAATGCAGGATTGAAGAGCTGCGAATTAAGCATTCAGTTTCCAGCTGCTCGGCTTTCGGGCTAAATAAAAGCCGAAAAAGTAGTGCTTGAGGTTCAATGCTTTTGTAGTATTGTCCTTTCGGTCTCATTTTGCAAAAAGTAACCGTAGAATGATACGGTCTAATTATGCTAAAAACGATTATGGAGCGATAAACAAACCAAACGTGGAGCGAAAGTCATAGCATGCACATAATGAGAATCAAACCCATTGATAGTTGAACTGAGAGTCAAAACACGAATTATTTAGTTCACCTCTACACTTTTTAAGCAACATAACAAAACAGAATATGAAAACACTTTCCTTTAAAAAAATTTTATTACCGATTTCTCTTTACGAGAGAATTGAAGTGTTTGATAAGCATGTGATACAGAATTTTACTGTAGTTGAGATTTCTTTCGGTATTGCATAAGAAATGATAGCAAGTATAGATAAAAATCAGAATTAACTAGCTAATAGAGTATTTTCAAATAATGGAGAAAATAGCTTGAAAAAAATGTTTTATTTACGAATGCATTTTTACCATACACTGAACCGTGTAATATTTTCTTTTAACTTTTCAGGGAAGTTATGCCAGGAGCTCTCTCCCCATTAACAATTGATGCTATTTTTAAGCACATTCGCTTATCCTTTCAGGTAAGAAGATATTATATATATATATATCATGCATGTAATATTAAGTATTATTCATAAGAATTTAGAGTTTTGAAAAGATTCATAATTTAGAAAATAAATAAAATTTTATTTTAGCTAAATTTTAATGATAGCTCAGCCAAATCTTAAGTTTCTGCTTCTGTCAGTTGTACAGAGTAAGTTAATATAGCTGCCTTTTTCATGCTCGCTAAGATGATCGATGTTAGCTTTCTTACATTGTAAAAAGTGAATAAGCAAAACATAATAGTAAAGAAAAATGTGGAGACACTTAATATTAAGAATACGTTCACGTAATGCGAGCGGCAGCAAACAAGGCGAAGTTCACCATCAAATGTTTGAGTGTCGTCAGCAATGAGAAGAAATCAATTCATGATTTTTACAGTAATAAGGAAGTATTTCTTTTTTATTATAATTGCTTCTATTCGTAAAAGTTTTCATAATCATGAAAAGTATCTGCTGTTCTAAATAATTAGTTTTCAAATCTTTAGCGATATTGCTTTCAAAATTTTCTGAAATACACCTTTTCTAAATAGTGTCTGTGACCGGCTGAAGTTTTCTTGGATGGCTCTCCGGCTCACCAACTTCCCTCTTGCCCCGTCTCACCAATATCGATTTTGCCATTTTTCATATTCTCTTAAAATCCATTAAAATTTCTTAATTTTTTAAAAATTTATTATTTCATGTACTTTTTGTGCGCAAAACCTTTATTGTTACAAGTATCCTAAATCAGGATTTCAGAAGTTGTTTCCAATCCTTTTGAGCCATAAGGCCCTTAACAATAGTCGAATTGATTTGGACATGACACCCGTACCGAGTAATGATTCTATGGCTACAACTCGCTGGAATCAAAATTAAAATATAGAGTCGGAGTTCATTTTGTTAATAAAACGATTTCTTACATAAAGACCAAAGCATAGGTGTAGAGGCTGCTTTCCGTTGATTCACAAGCCATCTGCAGGCTGACAATAGAACAGAAGGAAAAGCAAAATGATGAAGGGGGAAAAAAAACACTTTACGGTTAATTTAAACCAGCAAGGAAGATTTAAATATTTTTTCTTTCTTTAGAAGATTGTTTTTCAAAATTTGTTTGTTTTTGTTAGTATATAACTAATTAGGTTTTTACAAATAAATTCATTAAATATTCATTTTTAAGAAAGCTTGTGACAAAATTTCTTAATCTTTTTCAATAATTGAGATATTTTTAAATTGTTTACGGTCATAAATAACTCACAAGTAAAGTATATTTTCAAAATTTGATTTTTTCTTATTTATTATTAAAAAATTATATTATTTTCTTAACTTGAAAAACTATTTACTACCATTTATTATTTCTTTGTAACAATTTACCGTTTATTATTCATAAATAACAAATAATCAAGTAATTATTGATTCTTTTTATATATTTTTGATTTTAGCTCAAAATTCGAAAACAAATGCCTCAGTTTTTCTGATAAGGATTTTTTTAGACTTATTTTACATCAGAAACTCTATTTTAATTAATCTTGAAAACGAAAATAAGGTTTAATATTTTTGAAATGTGACTGAACCAAATGTCTAGATGTTGTTAACCTGTGCGGAAGTCAACTATTTTTACACAATTAAATCTTCGGTTGTCATCTTTGTAAAAAGAAAAAAATTGTTCTCACCCTACTAAACTGATTTACGTAGCTTTAAACTTGACAGTGAGTGGCAGTTTTATAAATGTCTAAAATAGTTTCCATAAATTTTTCTTTATATTCTCTTTTTTTTGGGCACATTACGACTATTGCTCCCACTTTCTATTAATTAATCTTATGACTGTCAATATATTTGATAGATTACTATATTTATATAGATTACTAAAAAGTAATTCTTGACAAAATTTAAGAAATCATAAAAATAAACAAAGAAATTATAAAATAATCTTAAAAATAATTTATAGAATTAAGCATGTATATATTGTTAGAACAATGTATATAATGACAGAGATGAGCTTTAGAGAGATAACATTATCTGAAGAAATATAAAATCTTAATGATTGTAAAAATAGTCAAAATATAAATACTAGTAAAAAATCATGAATGGATTTGTTCTCGTCGTCGATGACACTCAGAGATTTGAGGATGAACTTCGCCTTGTTTGCTGCCGCTCGAAGAATGCGATTTGAAGACAGCAGCAAATTCGTCGATAAATCGGATTTACGCGGCCCCTTTCAATACGATGTCGTAAATAATTTGAAGTGACTTAGATGAAACATTTTCTAACGTCACAGATATTTTAAACCAATAAGAATTGCAATAAAGTGGTGTAATCATGATATCAACTGGAACGAAAAAAACATCAACTTTATGGTTTAAAATACATTATTTACTTTGAATGATAAATTAAAAATAATTTGTAAGTCATTCGTGATAAAAGAGATAATTCTACTATTAAATGAGATTAAATTTTTAATGATAATTTTAAAAATATTTCAGAAACTAAAATTTTGTAACAAATATTTTTTAACTTTCAGAGAAAAACTTTAACTCAGTGGCATTCGGATTTTAGGCCAAAGTATTTTACGAAGGGAGTTATGGTTATGTTCAATCATGCAATGTTTCACATTGTCGACGTAAGTATTATTGCATTCTATTTTCTTATTATTTTATGCGATAGAAAATATTAAAAAAATATGATTTGAGAGAGAAATATTTAAATTTTCAATCTATACCTAGTTGAAACTTCGGATGATATGGGAATATCTCATCTAATAAAAATCTTGACATCACTTCATGTCTCTGCTATTCCCCACATGCATGCAACACCATTCATTGAAAAATGATTATTCTTTGCTGAAAATCACACTACTGCAGTCGAATGCTACTTTTGACAATTATCTGTTCCAATTCAAACGATTCTGCTTGTTTCATTATGATATAAAAAATTACCAGACCCCGGCTAGACTATTTTTAAAGGAGTTATTTTGGTAACCCGTCTTAGTGTATTTGTCTTTGAACATATGTGTCATAAAACATAAAAACGGAAAGATTATAAGTTTTCATAAAATTTAGAAATTTACTTTGTTTCATAGTCAAAATAACTTCCTGCTAATCTAGTTTACAGTTTCTGCAGCACAATAGTCTTCCAGACAGCTCTGTCCCTGACTTTAATTTCCCCATTGGGGACCTTTAAAGTCGCTCAAAAATAGGCCAAGGAAAAGATCATAAAATCATCTTTTCCTTGGACTATTTCACAATGCAAGATCATAACCACCTGGTAATCAGGTTATCTTTCGAAGTGCCCAAGCCATGAAAGTTGCTGTGCTTTTATGAATCTTACTATATTTTTATGATTGAAAAAAGCTTCCAATTCATTAGTCTTAATTCCCCAACAACAATTATTTATTATCTGTAATGGACCAAAATTTTTTAAAGCATTTTCTGCTCAAAAATTAGTGCAAGTTATTTATATCTTTCTGTGTCAAAATCCAAGTCTTGCAGCCGTATTTCACCACGGGACCAATAATTGTTTTGAGCACTTTTAGTTTAATAGCTCCCACGGGATCAGTTTATCTTTCAACAGACACTGATAAGAAAAACAACAACGTCTTCTTTCAAGATTCTGCTATAAATTTCTGTCTTCACTGGTCACAAACTATTAGAAGAGAAATTGAGATAATTTGGTTAAAACATGTATATCTGTATGAAATGTGAATATGTTGTTAGAATAAACATAATTGTGGTATCCAAGGTTTTTATTCTATGTTCGGAAGAATCAAGGAAAACAGAAAGATAGAGCAATACTACAAATTTCATTGTTATGTTGAGATACTATCGGAAATAGCCAACAGGAAATGTTGACTGTTATTTCTTCTTCACGAAGAATTGCGATGGAGTGTTTCAGGAAATTAGAAAAAAGTCAAAGTTAGACATCAAAATGTGAGCTAGTTAAACCATTTCGGTAATACATTTGAAGATACTACTTAATTTATCAAGGTACAAGAGGCGTTGCAATGAGTATTTGGGACTGAGATTTTTAGGCTTACATATGTGATAGATTTGAAATTCAACTGCACTTCCAACCATATTCTATTGCTGTAATTCTTGGAATATTAGTTCAGAGTCTACCATGTGTAAAACACATGTGTTATTTATAAGTAAGGCCATTTGTATACTACTCTTTTTATAACTCAAGCCAGAAATTATATTAAGTGCCCATTGTACTATTGATCAATAAAATGCTACTTTTTAGTATGAGTCATCACTTATAAAAATATCCATAAAAGCTATTAAATTGAGGAATTTGTGTATGGTTTGTGTGTGTAATAACTCCTTGGGTTGATTCACTGTCACATTCCTTTTTTTGAGAAATATTTCTAGAAAATATTCTTAGTAGAAGATGTCTTATTTAACCCTTTTGACACAATTTTATGGGAAACAATATAAAGATTCACCAAATGTATTTATTTGTATTTAATAAATTGTAATTTCCAAAATTGTTTGTGAAGACAGGTACTTACGTTTTAGGCAGCCGACCATTTTTGCCAAGAAATGGGTCGCCAAGTATTGCAAATTTTGATATTCTTTTTCAAAACATAACAAAGAAAATACAAGTCAACTTACATCTTTATCAAAATAAATAAATAATTTTATTTTAAATTTATAATTCCATTTTTTAATCGTAAATTCATAACTTAAGTACCTTACTAATAAAAATGTAAAACATGATCTTCAATGTAATAAAAAATATATAACTTGAGGATGGTTTACTAATATAAACTACAACATTGGCGCAAAATCGCAATATTTAGTGATATGATTTTTTTGTCAGGATAATGCATAAATACTTAAAATTTAAAAACACCAATGTTGATTAATAGTGAGAATGTAAATAAAGCTATGTATTTATTTATAAATAAAAACAAAGATTAGATTTGAAGGACTGAGTGAAAACCAATACACATTTTAAGCAATAATTGAAAATTTCCAACAAATAATTGAAATATTATGTTTGTTTATATTTATTATCATAATAGTAAGCAGAATTGATAATAGTGTCGGGTAGATGAAACGAAAGCGCTCAAGATTATATATATATATATAAAAATCAAGATTTTATTATTATTATTATCTCAATCAGTCCCTACTTATATGCAGTTTTGGAACCTTCCAGACTTGGAAGGCCCGCAGAAAATTAGGAACTGAAATTCACATGAATTTGCATAATTAACTTAAATTAACAAAGCAAACAAAAATAAATTTTTACGCAACTTGCCTCGCTTGGTTTTGAACACACAACCTCTGGTTCTGTGGCTGTACATATTGAGCCACGAACTCCTTTATCAAGAAGAATAATTTTCGCTACATTTCCCCACTTTAGGAGGAAGCAGCTTCCCGTTGCACTCTGGTTTGGCTGCTTGTAACAGGTTACCTGGAGGTAGGCATCCCATCATCATTGAATTGCCTTTTTGGGTCAAGATAAGGTTTTAATCTTAGTACATGTATGACATCTTGTGAATTTCTACTTCCTCTGATTTGTCCCACACTTTCTACTGCATATGTCACGTCAGACAGTCGTCGCGTAACTCGATAAAGTCCGAAGTAACGTCTCAGCAGCTTTTCGGATACTCCCAATTTCCGTACCAGAGTATAGACCCATACTAAATTCCCGATAGTGTAGCTGACAGGTCGATGCCTCTCGTCATATCGGCGTTTGTCTGTAGCTTGCGCTTCGCGGGTACGGAGTTTTGCTAGTTGTCTAGCTTCCTCAGCCTTGGTAATCAGATGAGGCATATAACTTTCGTCAGAAGTTTCGGTATTAAATGGGAAAAGTACGTCAAGAGAAGTCTGGATATCTCTGCTATAAATGAGAAAGAATGGGCTAAATCCCGTTGTATCTTGCTTTGCTGAATTGTACGAAAAAGTCACAAAGGGTAGTATGGTATCCCAATTTCTTTTCACAACATCTACGTACATAGACAGCATGTCCGCCCGTGTTTTGTTGAATCTTTCTGCCAATTCATTGGTCTGCGGATGGTAAGCGGTCGACAGAAGATATGACGTCTGGCATAACTGGTTGACATTTTTAACAATACTGACTAAAAAGTTACGTCCTCTATCATTTATCATTTCTTTGGGAGTTCCATGCTTCAGTACAATTTCTTTAACTATAAATCTAGCGAATTTGGTTGCCTCAGCAGTTGGTATCATTTTTGTGACTGCGAATATAGTCGATAGTCTGTGCAAACAATAACCCACTAATTGTCATTTCGGTTTACTGGAAAGCGTCCAAGTAAATCTACTCCAACTTTGGCAAAAGGGGGTTTTATCAGTTGAAGTTGCCCCGGTGGAAGTTGTGGAGGTAATTTCCGTCCCTGGCATTTTCGACAGTGTGAAACATACCGACGTATCCTCCCATACAGCCCTGGCCAAAAATATTCTCCTTATACGGTCGTATGTTTTGGCGAAACAAAGATAACCGGCAGTCGGAGCATTGTGAAGACTTCTTAGAACATTACTACGAAGTTGTTTTGGTATCACCAAGAGCCACTGCTGTCCCATCGGATCGTAGGTTCTTTTATAAAGTGCATCACTTCTTATTTGATAATTATGATATGACTCAACTTTCTTAAGTATTCCTATGAGGGTCTTCAACTGCTTATCCTTTTCTTGTTCTTTTCGCATTCTTCGATTGTTACGGGATTTCATTATTGCTTTAATTGTTGGTTCAATGAGGGACTTTCTTGAGAGAGAATCCGCATCCGAATGTTTACGGCTGCTCTTGTAAATAATATTTATGTCGTATTCTTGTAACCTGAGAGCCCATCGCGCCAGTCTTCCCGATGGATTCTTAAAACATTCACCAAACAACATAAAGAATGGTGATCCATTACTAGTGTGAAATAGAAATACGACATGAATTTACTGATAGCCCAGATGACGCTAAGGCATTCCTTTTTGGTTATAGAATAGTTTCTTTCAGCTGTAGTAAAAGAACTGGAAGTATATAGGCTATTGGTCTTTCCTTATTATCCTGGATCTGAACCAGAATTGCACCGAGGCCATAGCCTCTAGCATCCTTGTTTCCGCGTCTGGAAGGAAATATCCTAGTACAGAGTAGCTGGTCAGTAATTTTTGGAGAGTAAAAAAACATTCCTTCTGCGACGGAATCCAAGAAAAGGTTGCGTTTTTCTTCAATAAGTCATGCAAGGGTTTTGCGATCTCAGCAAAATATTTGGTGAATCATCGATAATATGACATAGGCCCAGAAAACTTCCAACATCAGCGATATTTTCCGGGGTAGGGAACTTTGCTACAGCCACTGTTTTCTGTGGATCCAGATATATTCCATGTTGATCAACTAGGTGTCCCAAGTTAGCTGCTTTTTGCCGAATGAGCATTTTTTTAGAATTTATCATTAACCAGGCTTCTTGAATGCATTTTAGAATTCTTTTCAAGAGTATTTGATGTTCTCCTAAGTTTGATGCGTACACAGTAATATCGTTTAGAAAACAGAGATAAATATTCCACTTTAGGCCTCTTATTGTGTCCATCATCCTTTCGAACGTAGCGGGGCATTACATAGCCCAAACGGCATAAATTTAAATTCATAAAAACCGTCTGATGTCACGAAGGCTGTCTTTTCTCTGTCTTTGTCGACAACTTTTATTTGCCAGTAGCCTGACTTTATATCCATCATAGAGAAAATTTTCGAACCAGCTAGACAGTCCAGGGCATTGCTATGAAACAAACTAATGACTCCAAATTTTGAAAACAAACACATTTAATTAACAAAGAAACAAAAAATTACAAAGGAGTAATATTTGGGTTCGCTAACAACTCTCGCTCCTGCGTAGCGCACTAAAGTCAGTATCAATCTCCAAAGAAAACGCAGCTTCTACCGACTGTTCCTGGCACCAACCGTCTCCCTACTCACTCTCCCCATCAGAGGCTCTTGAAATCTCAAGTACTGACTATGAGACATTACTGACTAAATTATTCCTTCCTTCTCCGGAAGTTTTTCTTTTCCTTTTTTTTTCATTCTACGGAAATCAACCTGCAATAAAAAAGAAAAAGACACACACACGAACAACAAAGAGCAAAATATATTATTACAGATAGCCCTGATCAATCGGACTCTGGCTGATACATAAAATTATATGGAATTATATAATATTAAATATAAAATAAAAATTTATCAAAATAGCCCAAAATATTTATGAACACAACAACACAGAATTTTCAGCAATATCTAAATTTACAAATAGACACATTATTATTATAAAAAACATTGTAATTTATTTTCAAGAAATTATGTATGAAATTATTTTTTTCATGAAACAACAATTGAAATTTGTATTAAAAAAAACATTTTAATTTAATATTTGAAAAAAATAATTATGTTTGGTTATTCAGCATTCTGCTGAGACTATCGGCATTCTGATATAATTTGCCCTTTCTGTGAACAATATCAAAATTTAGGCTTTGAAGTACCAAAGCCCATCTTAAAAGTCTGGGATTAGATCCTGTGTGATGTTTTAACCAAACTAAAGGGTTGTGATCAGTTTCGATAACAAATTTATGCTGACCATTTAGATGATATTTTAATTTAGTAACAGCAAAAATTATTGATGCACATTACTTTTCTATAGTGCTATAATTTTTCTCACACTTTCAAAATTTTTTACTCAGAAACAGGATAGGGTGTTCATTTTTATTTTGATCTCTCTGAGATAAAACTACACCTATTTCTAAGTTTGAGGCATCACATTAAATAATAAAAGGTTTTTGAAAGTCTGGACTGTAAAGTACAAGCTTTTTTTATTAAAGTGTTCTTTAATTCTACTCGAATGCTTTTTCGTAATTTTTATTCCATATTACAGTTCCCCTCTTGGACTTCCCTTTTAACATGTCGGTTAAAGGCGCAGCAACTACCGAAAATTCTGGTATATACTTGCGATAGTATCCAACATGACCTAGGAAAGCACGTACTTCGGTTTAGCTTAAGGGACGTTCGAAATCGGTAATGGCTTTCACTTTAATATCGCCTGGTGTTCTTTGACCTTGTCCCACAAAGTGTCCCAAATATTTAACACGAAGTTGAGTGAATTTGCACTTTAGAAGTTTTACAGTCAATTTTGCAAATCGAATCTTCTCCAGAACACATTTGTATTGGATGTGATCAGACAAGGTAAGTGAATATATAGCTATGTCATCTAAATAATGTACAGAAAAATGTTCGCAGTTTTTTAATACCTCAGCCATTAACTTGCTGAAATAGTAAGGGGGCATTATTCAAACCGAATGCCATTCTCAAAGACACAAGGTTTATAAATACCAAATGTCGTCGTAAATGCAGCATATCTTTGAGCCTTTGGACTCAGAGGTATTTGCCAATAACCTCGTGTTAAGTCTAATAAAGATATGAAATTCGCTTTCGAAACAGATTCAACCTGCTCTTCAATATTTGGCAATGGATAATATTGCGTTTTGGTAACCTCATTTAACCTGCGATAATCAATGCACGGATGAGGTTCTCTTCCAGGTGCTTCAATTAATATTAAAGGTGATGTGTAATCGGATTCACCTGTTTAAACCACCTTCAATTTCAAAATCTTGTCTACTTCCGATTTCAGAATTTCTATCTGTCGTGGGGACATTCGATATGGTTTAGCTATAATAGATTTATCAGATTCTAACTCGATGTCCAGTTCAGCCAGTTCTGTACAACCCGGTTCATTTGAAAAAATATCAATAAATTGAATCAAAAGTCTACTCAATTTATTCTTCTGCGCCTCCTCTAACTTTTCATTAAAACAGCTTTCAGGAAAAAGTTTCTAAAAGGGTAGATGAATTAATTTCAAAACTTGGTAGATCTTCATTCTCAGAATCAATATCTTCGTTATCAGAATTAGAGATATAAAAATTAAATTAACATCTTCTGGACACTGGAAATAGGGTTTTAACATATTTACATGGTATACATGTAATTTTTCTTTATCGGGAAACTGTATTTATATGTATGTAATTTGTTTCCAATAGTCGTTTTACTACCTTTCCTGGACCTATCCAATGAACAGAAAATTTGTTTGATCTAGAAGGTGCAACAACTAGAATAAGATCATTTTCTTTAAATTCTCTTTTCGTAGCCTTACGGTCATACCAAAGTTTCTGTTTTTCTTTAGCATCTGTCATATTTTCCCCAGCTAATTCTTGGCATCTTTTCATTCTATTTAAAAGATTAAAAACGTAAGCAATCACACTGTCTTCTTCAATGGTTTTACCAGTTAGATTTTCATATAATAGTGTTACGGATGTTCAAAAGTTCCGACCATGGACTAATTTAGCAGGAGAATATCCAGTGCTATCATGAATGCAAGTTCTAAGTGCAAAATGTGTCTGAGTTAAAATCGTCTCCCAATCTGTACCCTTTTCTAAACAAAGGACTTTCAGTATTCTCTTTAAAGTTCTATGCAATCTCTCAACAGGATTGCTTTGGGAATGCTGAACAGAACTATTGACTATTTTAATACCAATTTTTTTTCTAAGAACTCTGATGTCGGGACAATTATGAAAGATGTTCCTCGATCGCTTTGCAACTCCCTAGGAAACCCCACGTGACTAAATATTTGAAGAAAAGCATAAACCGCAGTAGTAGAACGTATATCTGGGACTGGGATGGCATCTGGATACTTGGATGGCATGCAAATGGGTGTTATAATCTATCGGTTACCAAAGGAAGTTATAGGTAAAGGACCACAGGCATCAACGTTAATTCTTGTAAAAATTTCCGGAATTGCTGGAACTAGTTTCAAAGGAGCCTTTTTCTTATCTTGAGGCTTTCCTACTCGTTGACATTTTTCACAAGATTTAACAAAATTTTCTATTTTTTTAAAGCAGTTAGGCCAGTAGAAAGTTTTACACAACATATCTTTTGTTTTAGTTATACCTAAATGAGCTGCAGTTACCTCATGTCAGATCTCTTTTAGCTGGTTGCGAAATTCTTCTTAGACACAACTAATAATCTTCTTACAGTTCCATCATTGTCCATTTTATTATAAAACAATATTTGATTTATTGTAATATATTTATTGTATTTTGAAGATTGTCGTTTAGCTTGCTCAGAAAGAGGTTTCAAATTTTCGCACAATATTTGTTCCAGAGCAAATTTTTCTGGAGATATCTTTATCAAATCTATCCCTTTAACTTCGGCTTCTAATGGTGATAAAATTGCATTTCATTCTAATTCTTAATTTTGTTTAGTTTCGATGCAAGACCTAGAGGATATTATTTCAGAATCAATAATCTCTTTATTCGTGTTTTTTTCCTTGCGTCTTTTTTGAGCCCGAGTTTCTATAGCATTTATCATATGTATTTTCACCTCTTCATGTCTTTTAGTCTCAAATAAAGCGGCTGTTTTGTTACCTAGTAAATATCTTCCTTGATCCAAAGAATCTCGAAGAACTGCTGCCTTTCTCAAAATGTGACCTAATTCACAATTTATTTCAACCTCGGCAATAAGTAAGCATACTAAAGTTTCATCAAGAAGTGTTCTTAGCCAAACCTTTTCCTTAGTAAACATATCAGGTTTCGCGTATTTTCCACAAATCAAATCAAGAGTTGCTCCAGTGTCTCTTAAGATTGACATTTGAATTCCATTAACAGTTCCGGTACTAGTGTAAGGAGCCATCAACTCATTAAAAGTACTTTTAGCAATTTCATTAGACGCTACCGATTGTAAGTTCTTTTTTATTTTGTCACACTGAGGCCGCAAATGACTATAAGAACCACACTCATAACATCGGAGTTGTTTTCGTTTTCCAAATTCCCTTTCATGTGAATAATTAGAATTTTTATTCTCGACTCTTTTAAGAACATGAGATTTATTAATCCGTACTACTTCATTAAACTTACAGGCACGGTTTTCATTTTGTTGAAGAAAACTAAAATTATTTCGATGAAGTTCTGTAAAATCTTTCGTCTTAAAACTATCTCTTAAAATTTTATATTCATCTATTTTCTCTGCCAGATCATACCGAGAATTTATTTTAAGCCTTTCCGCCAAAAAGTGCTCTTTAATTTCAATTGGCACACGACGTTTTAATTGATCTGTTACCATTAGTTCCTTAAGATGTTCAAACGTCCTTATTTCTAATTCCGTAAGCCATTCCGTAAAATAACTATTCAATTCTTGCGCATAATTTCTCCATGATTTTTCTGACGTTTTCTGGTGTTTAAGAAACAATTGTCTTAATTTTTCACTATTTAACTTGAATCGTTTTAGAATAAGTTCCTTCACGTAATCATAATCATCAGCCCTTTCTGGAGGCTCTCTAGCTAACATGTGAGTTATTTCTGAAGGTAAAGCACTTACAAGATAAACTACCCATTCGTTTTTTGGAATATGAGCCATTTCTGCTCCACGCTCAAAATTTATTAAGTATAAACTCATCTTTCTTTTCATCGAATTTTGGCGTTATTTGCATTAACCGAATTTTTTAGCATGCTCAGTCAGATTTGTAACTGATTCTGGTTTCAAAATTGCAGCATTTGAAGAGATTTCCAGAGTTTCATTTCCAAAATATGTTCTCTTTCTTCACGTCTAATTCTTTCTTCTTGTTCTAGTTCTTCTCGCCTAATTCTTTTCTTCTTGATCCCTTTTAACTCTTTCCTCGATTAACCCATCTAATATGCATTTTACTTCTTCCTCATCAAAGTTTTTACTAGCTAAAATAAATTTTTTAATATCTGGGATTTTAAAAGAATTTGGAAACATTTTCTCTAACTCTTCAGATATTTCTACTAAATATCCCTCTTTTCCCCGTGCTAAAAAAGCCATTTTATTTAATAAACACTTTATCTCCGAAGAGACGCAATAATGAGAAAAAAGAAACAGACTACACCCACCGATATGCAATATTTCGTAAGTAACTATTGAAATTATTTACCACACACTACTAATATGAAACATAACAATAACATTTAAAATTTAAATGAAAACAAACTATATTGTAATACAACAAATAATGTATAAACAGGAAAATCAATTATTTTAAAAAAAGAAGAAGTTTAATATATTAAATCTTCTACTATCGATTTCGAGTTCTTATCACCAATCTAATGTTTGATACTCAGATAAATTGAATCATTAATCAAAAATGTATATTAAAAATTTATAAATTATATAAAATCAGATTTTTATATAGATACTACTATTTTAAATCAGAAGATGAAATTATACATATTTTTTAATTCAAAATATAAAACACTACAATGTATTTTTTATATCTAATAGCAACAATACAAATTGAAAGCTTTAACTAATCTAAACGAGAAATCAGCTTTCGATTTCAAATTAATAAACTTAGTTAATCATACACGACATCAAATAATGATAATAACGTAAGATATTTTAAACATTAAGAATATATCTTTTCAAATCCCCTTAACAATGAAAAAAAAAACATATGTGATTTAAATATCAAATAAATCAGTTTGATACACTGCAAGCAAAAATCAAACACACCAATAAATCGCACATAACTTTAAATTTAAACCTATTTGTAATAATCTACTTTCGTTTTCACATAACGAACTCAAAACCTTTCTAAATTATATTCCTTTCATAAAATCTACTTTATATATATCAGTGAAACATTAAAAAAATATGTATATAATTGTACTTTCGATTTTACACATTAATCTATAACATATTTATATTTTAACATATTCCTAGGTGAATTGAAATACCTCAACCACATAAAAATTATGAAATACACATTTATAATTAGATACACACACTTTTCTTAAAAATATTACACTGCAAATTCGAATATACGAAATACAGAAACAGCTTTTGTGATATGGAATACACCATTTACAAACTTATAAGCAAAATAAATTGATATAGCATGAAAAACCACCTAAATAAGATTGGAACTACATATTCTATAAATTTATATAACATACCAAACTATTTATTTTCAATGGTAGCCAGAGAAAGATTGATCAAAATGGGCTACCTGTATTCAAACATTTTGGTAAGTAATCCATTATAGTACACATATAAACACAGTGGATGCTAATGATAAGTATTATAAAAACATCCAAAACCGTTGCCAATAGAACATAAGTTTATTATGAAACAAACTAATGATTATAAATTTTGAAAACAAACACATTTAATTAACAAAGAAATAAAAAATTACAAAGGAGTCATATTTGGGTTCGCTAACAACTCTCGCACCTGCGTAGCGCACCAAAGTCAGTATCAATCTCCAAAGAAAACGCTACTTCTACCGACTGAGCCTGGCACCAACCGTCTACCTACCCACCCTCCCCATCAGAGGCTCTTCAAATCTCAAGTGATATATGTGTGTTCAAGTGTTCTATGAGACATTACAACATCATCGGCTCGAGGTAATGGATATACATCCTTTCTAGTTATCTTGTTCAATCTTCTATAATCGACACAGAAACGCCATTCCCCATTTTTCTTCTTCACAAGCACGACTGGAGATGACCATGCGCTATTTGATGTCTGTACCACGTCTTCGCTTAGTATTCGCTGCACTTCTTCGGCAATCACGCGTCTTTTGATGGTTGATACACGGTAAGGTCTTTGATTGATTGGTGCGTTGCCACCTGTATCGATTTTGTGCCTCACTGAACTACATCGAGATTTACTAAAATTTGGATTAAAATAAAAAATGTCACTAAATTCTTCTAGTAGGTTCAATAGCTCGTCTTCTTCAGCATTGGTTAGATCAGAATCGAGAGTTTTTTTAATTGCTCTCGAGTTACCCTTTTTCTGCACTGGTGTCCGTCGGAAGTTTCTTGCACTTTGTTACTCAGAATGCAGATAGCGTCATTTGCTATTGTCGTGAAAAAGCCTATATTCATCCCTTTCGGTATCAGTTGGGTTCGTCGCGAAAAGTTAGTTACCCACACTTTACAACAGCCATTCTCAATGCCGACAGTTGAAGCTAGTTCAGAAAACTCTTTTTCGTGCCTCAGAACTTTACTGCCAACAATCATAGCTACATTTGCTTCCTGCACTGTGGACTTCAAAGCAGATATTTGTCTTGTTGAGTTAGCTTCAATTAAATAATCTGATGCGGCACTTAAAGACCAACTTGATTCGTTTGAGACTGAGTGACATGGAAGGACTTTGAAAAATTGGAACGTTTGATTTCCACAATCGATAGCGGCATCGGTGGTACGGAAAAAGTCCCAGATAAGTATAATTTAATGACTGCACTGCTGAAAAACGAGAAATTCAAATGGCTTCACAGTCCCCTTCAAATCCATTTTTAATATACAGCATCCAGAGGTGGCTACAGTTTTACTCCAAGCAGTTTTCAATATAGGTCCATTTTCAATAAGCATAGGAGTATTTAATTGTCGCCGTAATTCTTCAGATATGACAGAATAATTAGCACTAGAATCAAGATGACTTTTATACACTGTCCATTCGCGGTGATACAGGTGGTGTTCTCTTTTAACTTGGCTATGGTGTACATCGGAGGATTTTCTTCCACTGCGGCCTTACCTCCTTCACAGTATGCCCGAGTTAGTTTTCCTCATTAACTCGGCGTAAAGAAAGACTGGAACGGCGTACCGGTGACTGCGACTCTCTGTGGTTGAGGAAAGTCGTGGGTAGGATGAACTGCTCCTAATTCTGGAAGAAGTGGGCTGGACATAATCATCGTCGAAGCTACCAAAAGAGTCGGTGTACATATCTCGTCGAAGTTATCTCTCGTCGAGATATTCCTACTAGCTCTTGCATTTTCAAATATTCGGCGTCTCTCCCGACAATAACTTAGCACATGCCCTTTGTCTTCCACAATGCTAGCATAGGGGCACATTATTGTCAGTCCTCCCCAAGTCTGCGTTGAGGAGTAGGTCTGTTGGTGGTTTCATGCATTGGCTGCTGCCTGGTTGGAACCAAATGTTGAGGAATGGTTTTGTCTCTCCTTGCATCTGTAAGTGTTACGATACTTTTTCATCGAAGGCTCTCTATGTGACGGCATCGTTTTACGAGAACGTCGGGGGCCTCATATTCCTGAGATGACAAAATCTGGTAAAGGTCCTGTGCAATACCCTTCATGAGATGAGCCACTTTCTCGTCCTCAGGCATAGAGGGGTTAACTTTTCGGAACAGGGAAAGTATATCTTGAATGTATGATTCAGATGTCTCATCAATTTGTTGTGACGGGTGAGTAACAGTCTTTCAGCTTGACGTTTTATATCAGCTGCATGGCCAAAGATGTTTTTCAGGGAATTCCAAAAGATAGTCCAGTCAGAGAAGGTGTCTTCATTGTTATCGAACCATTGGCGAGCTGTTCCAGCAAGATAAAACATGGCATTTGCTAGACACATTTGGTCGTCCCAGTGATTATAATTCGCTATTCGATCAAAATCCTTGAGCCACCGGTTAGCGTCTTCTTGGTTGTCCACAAAGATGATACAGGAGCTTCTGAGTAGTTGATAAGTCAAAATTAGAACGGGTGCGATGTTACTTGGGCCAGAGCTAACCCCAGGTGAGAACTTCTGATCGTTTTCCCCTCCTTCAGCCATTATCTTTAACTGCCTTGCCGAATCCGGTTGGAGACCAAATTCAGGAGCGAGAAGACGAATACGTCGGCTTTGGCATAACTCTTCCGTTGTAGTACCCGGCGTCCCCACCAATCTGTCACGTAGATGAAGTGAACATAGTTAAGCCAATAGAAACGAAAGCGCTCAAGATTAAATTAAGATTTTATTATCTCAGTCAGTCGCTACTTATATGCATTTTTAAAACCTTCCAGACTTGGAAGACCCGCAGAAAATTGGGAAGTGAAATTTACATGAATTTGCATAGTTAACTTAAATTGATAAAGCAAACAGAAACAAATTTTGAAAAAACAGAAGCAACTTGCCTCGCTTGCTTTAGAACCCGCAACCTCTGTTTCCACTGCTTTTTACCGACTGAGCCACGAAGTCCTTGATCGAGAGGAATAATTTTTTGCTACAATAGAAATAACCGATTTGCTTCGAGAAAGCTTAATTACTCGAATACAAAAGATCTGAGTGAAATAAATAAAAATTTATCATAAAGAACATTACAATTTGGGAGAAGAATACTTATTAGGAAGATTTCAAGAAATTCGCTTAAAAGATTTTAAACAAAATTTCAAGTATGAGGAAAGCTAAGCACATGATGACATAAATTCTTGGACTGTTAAAATAAGCAAATGAAAATTTCTCGACATGCACGAACGTTCTAAAATAATCTGAAATCTTGCTTACAAGGAGATGTCGAAGAAAATTCTCCAAAAATGAAATCGTAATAAATGGATTGCATGGCATTTGTACAAAGCAAAATATCTTTGTATTCTGCAGATGCATTTCAATCCATGCCCGAGATGCCGTATTATAACACCATGCCAAATTTTGAGTCTGGTGATTTTCTTCGTGGATTTTCTTGTTTAGTTGGCAACCTGGTTTTTATTACGTGACAGAAATGAAGATCTATAAGAATTATGTAGAAAATTATATTTTGGCAACCCTAGAGTATCTATATATCATAGCGAGACTTCACAATACGTCATTTTGAATAATTCATTGTTTTTTTATGAATGATTTAGAATTTTTGAAACCCTGTCTAGAATCAGTCATTTAACATGTCATCACAGCATACAAAAGATACTTTCTGTCAGTCAATATAGTATGAGAATGTAATATATAATGATGGATGAATATTCTCGAAGTATTTTATCATAGCTTTATACATTTTAGTTTGACAAATAATTTAAAATGTTTTTTTTTTTTTTTTTTTTTTTTTACTTTTAGTTATTCGAAAATCTTTACGAAGATAAAGAAAAAAGTGATTCATCAGCTATTAACATGTTTGGTAAAAAAATTGATGAACCTGAGATATTAGAAATAGCACTTGGAAGATTTAAAAAGCCTAAAGAAAAATTCCAAAATCTGAAGAATCTGATTTTTGGAACTTTAGGATTCCTGAAGCTTATTAGAAGGGTAACATAATTTGATAAATTAATTTTTATTTTATGAAATTCTCGCATAAAAGTTGTTAAATATAATGTTTATTCCCTTCTTTAGCTGTTTACGTGTAGGCATGTCCTGGAGGAAGCTAAAGCGTACTATGATACTTACCGAATTCCCATTGAAAAGTACCACACTGCTCAGGAGTTATTTGACTTCATGCTGTATTCTTGTACCGATCTATGCATAGTATGTGTTATGTTATTTCCTAAACATATTTTATTTTAAGGTATCCGCATGAATTGAAAAGTTAAATTCTCATTATATACTGTAGGTAAATTTTTTTGTGAATATTGTACTCAGAACTCTTCAAAACAGTTTTTTGTTTTATTATATTTCAAATAATAATTAAATTAAGGGAATTTTAAAGCATATATAACGCGTTTTTTGAAAAACGAAACAAGAAGCTGTATTTTCAAATCGAAAGTGCTATTTTACTTTTTATAAAAAAATGTTTGTGTTTTCTATAATACGCAGATAGCCATAAGTATGAGTCATTTATTTCGCTTATACGTTCGATAAGAAGTGATGGCATCGCCGCTATCCCTAGGGAAGAATTCAGAACTTATTTGCTTTCTCAAAACTTAGCATTTCCTAAAATCTCCAAACCTCATTAACTTTATATCTCAAGTAATAGTGAGGATATTTGTCTAAAACATCTTATGTTTCTTTTAAGTGCAAGTATCTATGAAATGAAGCAGAATTTTCAATAAAGAAGAACTTTTTCATTCGCAGCTATTTTTAAAACGAGTGTTCAGTAAAATTCGTAAAGTATCCACAGTTCCTTGTATTTTTAATCATATTTCCTTCATCTCTGAATATCTATCTCAGTTTTTGCCTCATTTCAAAGCACATTGTTGCATAAACTTTATGATCAAATTAAATTAAGACATGCATTAAAATTTTCTAAGGAGTTTTAGCTGTTTGGTTAAAATTTCACTAAAAGTTGACAGAAAATAACCAATGTCACTAAAAGTATGTTATATGTTATTAAAATTTTGGCTATTTTTATGTTTTTACTTCATTATTTTTCTAAAAAGAAAATGAAATTAATTTTTAAGGAAAATTTGGCTTGAACGTAGGCGGATATTTTAAGGAAAATTAGTAAAATATTAAAAGAGAAGAGCTGAATTATCCGTTTTGTTAATAGATAGAAGTCTATATACTCCTTTTTTAGGCACTGAAAGAAAAATAAACCATTAAATACTAATACATAAATACAATTATACATTACCCAATGACCTTCATGTAAACTTTGCCTTAAAAATCAAAGGAATGACGCTGTAAAATAACATACATATTGGAAGTATAAATTAGTTGGTAATTAATTTAACTATTGAGTTTAGAGTAACCGTGAAAGAAATCAACTGGTGTGTGATGGGACATTGTTAACTACTGAGACGATAGTAAGCGTTTTTATGTTGTTGTGTTGTTGCTACTAATGACACTTGGACAAGGCAAGCTCGCTATGCCTTGGCTATGTGAACTTAAGTTCGTAGGGTGCGTCTTTCACTTAATCAAAGCACCACAAAGGTGAAAATACGATTTTGCTTTTCAAATCCTCCGATAGATGGTACCACCAGAAGATCCAAACCCTTAATTTAACACTGATCTGAAGTGAGGGGGTATTTTATCCAGACCTTTGCCCCAATGGTAACTGCTCAACGACAAACCACAGGAGTTTTGATTCCACAAATTTAATGAGCACGTATGTGCATGTACTCGGTTGGGTCTTTGGCGGCATTGGGAATTGAACTCCGCTTTTAAACATTTTTATACTCACCACATTCCTAATATCATAGTTGATAGCATAATTTTTTTACCTTGATAATTTTTAAATTTGAAGTAACTTAAATTTTGTCAGTGCAAAGTAATCTCTAGTACGTATTCAAATTTTTTAATCATTATTTGTTGTCTAAAGTACTACCTACTATGTATATCCAATGTAAATTGTGGTATTAGATCCCAGAGGTATATTTTTCTTATCGCATTCTATTTACATTGTTGTTATATACGATTTTCTTCGTGGTAGCTAGGATGTGATAATAGAGAAGATTCGTTTTCTTATAAATAATCACTTCATTCACAGTTCTCTCACCCACAATGCTTACAATTACTTCAGCTTGAATATTTTACACAGTCTAAAAAAGCCTATACAGTGTTTATTATACAAAATATAAAAAACTATTTTCAGAAATAATGACTCAGGCAGCAACCTGACTTCTCACTTTACTTTCAATTTACAATTTTACCGAGGGAGTTACTTATAACTGCTCAGTATAGGCCTTGGAATTTTTCAGAACATTGCTATAGTAAGTCTATGGTAGTGTGGCTCCAATTGGTCTTATCGACTCGAAACTTTGAAAAGGATGACTTATGTTTTGTTGCCAAAATATCGCCAAAAGTCCCCAGCTGTTTCAGAGGTTTCAAACATGTATTTGTATGCGTGACCTTGTGGTTAGGGCATCGTTCACAAATAAAAAGGTAGAGAATGTTGAAAGGTAGAGAGTTCTAATCCCGTATTTCAGCGCATTCACCATAAGCGGCTGGGGTACGCTGAATAGTTAAGGTCGCAATGTCATCTATGAAAAATGATACCTTTCGGAGTAACAGATCAAGTATTAGAAGGTCTTCCGCTTGATCCTTGCTTCTAAATGGTGTAGATTTCCACCCGACTGCTTCTTCTTATTGATAGATCTCAATTCAAGGCTAGGTACAGGAAGTATGCTGCAGCGAAAACAACAAATTTATTTCTCAGCTTTGAAAATGGATATTTTAACAGAATAAGCGTTGATTAAGCAATGCAAATTTAATAATAATATTTCACTAGAACAAGTAATTAAAAAAGGACATTCTTAATATCTTTACACAATTTACATTTTTATAATAATATAACCAGATAACAGCTATAATATCAGGAAAAATCTCTATTACTCATTATGGGAAGTTGATCCCATGGTTACTATTATGGGTGAATAAATATCCCTATTTTAGTTTATGAACGTTAACTCTCAGAATTTCCTCTCCTTTGGTCTTGATTACAAACTCTTATCCTAAATTTCTTTTTCTTTTCTTTTTTTTTGCTAAAGGCATTTTGATGATCTAAGACACTTAATGAAAGAAAAGCTTCTATTAAAATAAAAGAAATAACAAAGGTAATCATGTTATAATTGGGGTTTCGAGGATATTTGTTAGTTTCTGTTCGTATTAAAGTCCGAAATGATTCATTGAAAATTAGTATTTATCATAACCCTTATTATGCTTACAATATTTCAAAGGAAATACACGTTGAAAGACTTCAATATACATACACAACAATTTTTCAACTTTACTCTTTGAGAAATTTTTAAAACATAAATTTCCTTTTGTTATTGAGATCAATATTTCAAAACATGAAATATTATTTAAATTAGCAAATTATTACATTTTAACACAGCTAAAATGATAAAATTATAAATTAAATTTTGAAATTTAATACACTGTTTGATATGATAGATGTAGTGATACAAATTTTATTGCTTATAAAATAGGAATTTTCGGTTGTTTTTCCATATAATTAATTCTATAATAATTAAATACCAAAAGAAATCGAGAAAAAAAGTTATGAAAAATTTAATTTGTACAGTTAAATTATGATTATAAAATTTAAAATACAGCTTACTTAAATATTTGTGTTCTCATAGGGAATGGATGCTCACATGTTGAATACTGAAGCCTCCGCGGTTTGGAATATGTTTATTGTCAACATTATCCGAAAATCAACAGGAGGTAAACATTTTACATTAATTCAACTTGTGACACATTAATTAACCGGAAAAACCGTGGAAAAAATGCATTTAAATAATGAACAAATCAGGTGTAATAGGCGACATTTGAGAAAAAATCAGGTCAATTGATCGAAATCCATCATTATTTTAACCTTTTTTTTCTGTCTCTTCGTAAGCATAGAAAAAACTAATAAATATAGAACCAGAGTTATACTTGCTTTGTTAAGAAATTATATTCCACGATAATTGGAATTACTTTTGCTTTATCTCGTTTTAGAAAAGAAATAGTTAGTACTAAATTAATATTTTTGCAATTAGTAAATCTGGATTATTAGTATATTAATTCAATATTACTTATGTAAAATTATGAATGATATATTGATTTATTGAATGAAGAAAAACTTCTCTATCAATGATCAAAACAAATTTTAGTTTTGATCTTTGCGAATGTAGATATATAAAATAATCTCAGAACATTTTTATACTTCTCACACTTCACATTTTTCGTAACTTGTTAAGTTTTGTTCCTGTTGGATCCTGCGCCTTCCATGTCATTTAGCAACACATAACCTCCAAAATGATACTTTGCTTCTACTGTGACAAGTTATGCACTATTTATACTGGACCTCATATCTTTCATGTTTTATAGGCAGCCTCAAAATACAATGACAGCTGTATTTTGAACCTGCCTACGAAACATGAAAGACAGAATCTTTTGAAATGTGTGTGTAAGTATGTAATAATGAAATTGATGATAATTCAAAAGAATTGTGCATCATTAAATATTAAAACATAAAAATGTTTGAATTTTTCTAATAATGTACAAATAAATACAAAGTTACAGAAGGCAAGAATGAATTATTCACCTCCTGTAATTCTAGAGTCATGAAGTTTCGCATAGTTTTGGCTCAAATAAAGAAAGAAGTTTTGCAGTCCTTTTGCTGTCTTCATATTCATGCTGAAGAAATTTTGTCCCCACTTGATGAAAACTTTGGAATAATTACTTATTTATCATTCATAACAAATTGTAAGACTGCTTAACAATTGGAAATCTTCGTATCCAACCACATCGTATTTAGCTTCAGGAAATTCCTTCCATCGATGTAAGGCCTGGTTCACGCGTCACAAGGGTAAAAATCTGGAAAAATTTCAAGTACTCTCTCCAACAGAAGTGGATGCAGAAGGCAAGGATGAATTATTCACCTCTGAGAGTCATTGCTTTTGAGCTCATGACCATCAACTCTGAAGAGTGTTTTTCTACAGCCAAAACATAGAGAACTCAATTTAGTTAATCTTGATCAGAATAAAAACAAAGGACAAAATCCTTGAAGCCTGCTTTGGTAAAATTCTTGAAGACTCACATTACCAATATATATTACCAACTGACATGCCTGACCACATTGGGCAGTATTTCACGCGTAAACGCTTCTTGATTACACAACACATGTTTTGGATCATTCCCACCACCCACAAACAAATTTGGTATCTTTCTGAAACAATAGCCAATTAAATTTAAAATTTCGCCGAGGAAAACTTTTGTGCCAATATAAGTGAAAAGATTCAGGTAGAGTGTTCAAGAGAACGTCTTTGATGGACTGCCATTAGGCTGCCCAACATCATTCAGTTTGTTACGACGACTTATTGAAAGGAATATTTGTTTTCGAATGTCAAATACCATAACAAATGAGTGATCATGAATCCATTATCGAACCTTCTTATCAATAAACTTTAAAAAATTCCGCTCTGTTCGAAAATCTTTCAATTATTTTATTCCTTACTAATATCAAAGTATGGCAAAGCAATATGAGTTTGGGGCGTATTGGCTACATTAAGACTTTAGTCTGGAGTCACAGCAGAAAAGCCATATTTTTTTCCCATCTTTTTTGAAAAGCCATCCTATTTTCTCATCAACACCGCATAAGGAAGCTGCCCATAAAGGTACTTCGTTTCATTTTCCTTATATTCTATGTTTCTTGTAAATTTTGAACTATATGTTAAATATATGTTCCATCTGTTTACTATATTCCCTATTTTCACTTTATTATTCTTCATTAGGCATTTGATTAACTTTATAAAAATTATTATGTTTAATTATATTTTAAAAAATCTATTTAAGCTGCTTTCACGTTGAATGTATTGTTAAGCGTACAATTTTTTGTATTTATTCTTGTATTTTTCACTATATATATATATATATATATATATATATATATATATATATATATATATATATATATATATATATATATATATATATATATATATATATATATATATATATATATATATATATATATATATATATGTGTGTGTGTGTGTGTGTAATATAATGATAAATTATGTAAGTTTTCCTTTTTTTCCTATATAGAACTAAATGCAGATAATTATCGTTTACTGTCTCAACTTTTAAAAACGTCTTCTAACGTTGAAAGTGCTGATGTGCCTGCTGCCATTGAAGTAATTGCAATTCTGTGTATTCATTTCTAAAATATATTGTTTTAACAGTTTACTTAAATTATTTACAGTTGTTCTATTTTCGAAATGCATTAAGATTTAATAATTTAATGGATGATATGTTTTTTATGTCACGATTTAACCTTATTTACTGTTAAGCTTTAAGTAGAGTTTTCAAAGTTAGATGGATGCAAAATTTCAACAATATAAGCTTTATTGAACACATTTAATGAAACTGAAATAGCATTGAAGTGATTGAAGGAAAAAAATGACATGAACATAAAATAACTCAATATATTGTCATATTAATTTTTCGCTTTTAAGATTAACATAACCTTAAAAGGTAAAAACTAATGTTTGATATCACATTTCAGTCAATATCTAAAATATATGTAATATTTTTATAGAAGCACCCCAATAACACGATATGTTGATTCCGCGTTATAGAAAAATGTGTTGTACGAGGATTCTCTTAAAACGCCCTCTTATGACCTCGTGTAACGCGTTATGTGCAAATGATTCTTGTTTAACTTTTCTCGTTAAAGGGGTTTTTATCAAATATTATGGAAAAACTATGCTATGAACGAAATGCGTGCGTTTCATTAAAATCAAATTAAGAATATTTTAAATTAAAAAACTTATACAAATGTAACTTAAAAACAGTTCCTTTCAAATACTTCCAAAAACAGTTTTATTACATGTTTATTCAATGTGAGAACTGTCTGAAATGAGTATCCACCAACGCCTTTTCTCAGCCTGGGGTGAGGTCAAAATATAATTTAATTCAATTTTATGAGGACACAATTGACACAGTGTGTGAAAGAAAGCGAAATCGACTGTTAGCTGTACGCATCGTTCGAAGTTTCGCAGTGCCGAAATATAACACGGGGAATAAACGCGTTGTGCGAGGGACATGAAATCGCGTCATATGAAAACGCGTTATAAGGGGGATTGCCGTACATGTTAAATTTTTTATTATTTAATAAGTTGTTTATGTATTTAAAAATCATGTTTCACTGTGTGAAGTACCATAAAAGGTTCGAATGTAGGCTTAAGTGTTCCTCTTTATAAAAGTTAATTTGTTCTCTTTTTTCTTAGACATTAGCTTTCCATATAAGCATGGAAAAGCAGCCTAAAGAGTTCAAGGAAATGGACACAAAAGTAAGTACCTATTCCTTTAATCAGAATCAAATCAAAAGAGAGGATGTGAATTCTTGCCTATAGTTATTATAAACCTCATAAATAATTTATTTACAGGATATTGTCGAGTGGTTGTCTAAGTCGAAAACCCTTGCTGGAGTGAAATACAGAAATTTCCTAAGGAAGCATGGACATCGATGTCTGAAGGAGGTGACGAGATCAATTAGTGACCTAAACACGTTAATGAATCAATTATTATAATTTATAATTAATGAATCTACATTAATTAACCAAGACTTTTTTTTACAAAAGAAGGTGATGGAATCAATTATTGAACAAAACACATTAATGAGTCAATCATTATTATTTATAATTAATGAATCTACGCTTTTATATTCGATTTTATATATTCGAAGGATTTTATATTCGATTAACATAAATAACGTAAAATTTATACTAATCTCTCTCTTTATATATACCGTAACTGACGGCGTATAAGACGCACCCCACATTTCATGCGCATTTTTGAAGAATTAAATATCATTACGGATCATAATAAGTAATTGACAATATTTTAAATATAAAGTAATACAAACAGAAAGTAATGCAAAAAACCAATTCAGCTAAAAAATGATACTTTTCAACCTTCTTCGTCAAAAGCCAGGAAATCGTCTCCAGTGCTCAATGAAGAATCTCACTTAAAGCCTCTTCTCAATCAGCATCTAAATCCTCATGCAACAAATTGGCCTCTGTACCATCCTATGAACAGTTAAGAAATAATTTAACCACTGACATTCTCTATTTTATATATTGACCTTATAGAAAGTATATAGTTTATGTTTGCTGCATTTTCAGATCTTCTTCCTACTTTCGCCCTGGTATTATAATCTTCTCATAGCTCAAAATGCCTCTCTGTTGCGCTGTATTTCAGATATGGGCAACCATGAGTAACAACAATATGGTGTGTGTACCACAGCTTGTCTACAAATATAAGAAAATCGAACAGTAAGATTTCACGCGCTCAAAAGTCTTTCACAACATTTGAAAGTCTAAGCGAACCCAGTTGTAATTGTTTACGGCAGCACATGTGCTTTGACTTGGTTCTAAGTAACTGTAACATTCGAACTCCCTACAGTTAAGCAAGAAAAATATTGGTTAAGTCCAAATAAAGGAAATTTCCAGAAATGAATAAAATCAAAAGCTGAGTATCGACGTTTAAGAAAAGCACTCCTTTTTTAGAACTATTTTCAAAGAAAAAGAAGGCTTGTTATACGCTATCATATTTTTATATATATATATATATATATATATATATATATATATATATATATATATATATATATATATATATATATGATGTATACAAGTTCGTGTGTGTGTGTTCATTTTGTGAAACGTAACGCTTTCTATAATCATACAAAGTTCAAAAATATAAAGATTTCCAAAATTGTCTACAATTTTGGCCACAACTGTATATATATATATATACTAACTTTAGAAAATTGACAGTTATGAACATAAGAGAGTTTTTCTCTTTGTGATAAAATCTGGAAGTTATTGATTCTATCTCGAAATCTAAATATGGGAAAAATAATATACAGCACAAATTTATAAAATGAAATAATGATAATATATTTATCAAAAGACATTTTGAGCATAGGAATTCAAAGGGAATGATATTTGAATTGGTTTAAGCATAGAATGACATCAAATGCATTTACCTTTCTGTTTGTTTGACTGAAAGCAACAGTTTCTGTAGCGACCCGTCTGGAAGACTGTGTTACGACATAACAGAGTTGGAACGATTTATGCGTGTTCATTTCTACACAACTCATACTTCTTTGAGTTAGCTGCTATTATGTCGCTGTTGTTCTTCGACAACACTGAAGTTGATATTTTCCGTACTTCCTTTAATCTTCGAAATTGGTCAGCTAACTTCCAAAATCTTGTATTGGAATCGATCGGAACCATCTCTTCCGGTAGCTCATAGATATTTCATAAATACTTTTATAATTATATCAGTCGACGTTTCAAGGCAAGCGGGTTAGGCATTACATTATTCGGAGCTTTGTGCGCTCCTAATATAATACACAAGAGGCAATTTAAATTGAATTGCATAAGTTTACATTTTAAAGCTAATTTATTTTTTATAACATAAGTTTATTATAGATAATTTATTAAATACAAATTAAATTAATTAAATTACTACACTGGATAGTTATAAAAGGAATTAATGTAAATAAATATAAAAATTTTTCTGAAAAAAAAAAACTGCATTTATTCTATTTTTTTTCCCTTTTTATTCATGCTTCCTTGGATTATGTTGACGAACACATTTCCTTTATTTCAGTTCGATCTTCGAGTCAATCCATGGGGAACTGACCCAACCAGTTTAATTCAATTGCTCAAGGTAAATTCTATAATTTGAGAATAATACACCAACTTTATTTTAAGATTTGTTATTAATGGTGTATATAGACTCATTTTACTTCAGAAAATCATTAGCTGGCGGTGTATAATATAACAGACAGTCGAAACATCAAAATTTGATTTAATATTATTTTTAATTTCAGAGTCTAGTTGGCAACGTTACTATCAATCCTGAGAAACGTACAAAAGATTTCAATCAGGATTTATCAGCAATGAATTTGAGTCTGAAAGACAAGTAAGCAAATATTTTTGTATAATTACGTTATTAGCGATTACACAGAATTTAAAATTTTTTATGACGACGTTTGATATTTTAATAAATTTTACTAACTGCATCATATAATGATGTAATTCACTTTTCTTATAGAGGAAGAAATTTCCCAATGTAAGACCTTCCCCGAAAATACAGTGGTCAATATTATGTTTTTCGTTTAGTATGAAGGCAAAAGACGTCTCGGAGTGAGTGCTTGAGAGTATTCTAAATTTCGCCCCTTACAATACGCAAATAAATATTATTGACGAAAAATTCTCTCGCGTATACGTTGTTTTTTGGGAGTGAATATTTTATAACCATTAAGCATAGTTCAAATGGATCGTTTTAAATATAGATATTAGACTATCAATGCAATTTGTATTGTTACCTGTATGTCATCACCGACTGAAATTCTGATGATCGTATTTTTGAGTGCGATTATTAAAATTTCAGATACATATGAAACATTTCAGATACATATGAAACATTTCAGATACATATGAAACATTTCAGATACATATGAAACATTTCAGATACATATGAAACATTTCAGATACATATGAAACATTTCAGATACACACATATGAAAATGCTTTTAACAATAATTTAAGTCTAATTTTTGATGAAATGAAAAATAAAACAATCCTAATTATATGAATATTCGAAAATAAACATGGTATTTGCCGGAGTGTAAGAGCACCTTTTTCTTTGAAAATTGATCTGATGAACAAGTTCAATACTCAGTTTTTGATTAAATTTATTTCCAGAAATTTTTTCTATTTGGAGTTATGCGCTTATTTTCCTGTTTCCTTAGTTTTGGAATATTACGTTTACGTGGAGTTCAGTGAATGCGCATGCGCTAATATCGACAATCAAGGCTGGATTTATCAAAACTCCCCAATGTTTGTGAACGATTATTAAGGGTCTGCAATTTCTGCTTTGCAGTTTTCTTGAATATTTTTGTAAGTTATGGCTCATAAACAATGTAACTATTGCTATGGCATAGCATTCAATGGAGCTATGTAAAACAGAGACAGCGGTGCAGTCACTTAAGAAGTGTGGGATTGTTAATTCATTGAATGGTACAGAAGTCAATTTGACTGACTGAGACGCTGATTCAGAAGAGGTTTGAAGTGACTTTTCATTTAGTTCTGGAGAAAAGCTCCAGACTTAGGACGAAAAATATTAAAAGATGTTCTTTCCCATATAGATCGGGTCTTTCTATTTGTATTACTTTATACTTAAGATAATGTAAAGTTATTACAACGCTTAGTCATGATGTTTATTTCTTCAAAAATGTGAATGGAAAAGGGAATTGGGTTCATATTCACCTGAAAGTGTAGTTATTTGGGTAAAATAAAGTGTACGGCCATAATTGTGTATTATTTTGCTCAAAAAGAGCAAAACTACTTACTTTGTTATAAAACTGATTATTTAGTCACCGACTCTCTAAAATGACTTTTTATATGTGTTTTTTCATCCAATCAAAATAAAATGCAAAAGGGAAGATAAATATGTAATTATTTTTGAAATTGCACCAAAAGAAGTTCTTTATCATAGCTATTATGATCAAGTAAAATATTCGAAAAAGTTGATACTACTTTATTTTCAAGGGTATTTATGAGCTCACGTTTGTATCAAGATGATCATAAATTTTTGGTGGGACACTGACAAAGCCAGTATTTCAAAATGATGCAGATTGAAGCAAATTTTGTTTCATTAAGAGTGGTTCAGTGGATTTCATTCCATGTGGATATTTATAGTAGAAAGCTGGCGGAGCAGTTTTCTAAGGAATTATGTGACCATTTAGCCCTTCCTCCTTTATCACTTAAGGATTGTATTCATCGAAAAATCGCAAATTATAACTGATAGGCTAGTTTATCATTGGCACGTATTTAAAACACCAGAGGAATGAATTTCATCCTCATGTTTGATACAATTTCCCGTGATCACCGATTGTGTCTCGCATCAAGTCCTATCGTTCTTAGGAATAGTTTCAAGACTAACATTAAGCTAGACAGTCAATTTTAGCTGCATAAAAATGGTGTGATATCTAGTACAGATTCTAAGACATACTAAATCACACCTAGTGTGTAAATCTTAAGACATATTATTCACTATATTTTAATCTTTATGGGGAAGATATCATTTCAAAACCCCTTCTTGTGCTAAAAGTTCTTGAGGATTCAACGATCTCACAGATCATGCTAGGCACTGGAGAAGGAGCAACAAAAATAACTATTACGGACTCTCTTACTAGTGAAGAATTAAAAAAAAGTATCTTATAAACTGAAAAGAGCGTTTATGTTTTCAAATGTACAAGTCATAAAGGTATTAAGTAAAAGTTTAAGAGATTCAGCTATGAGTTTCGATTTAAAGTAACTACTCTTCGGATGCATTCTGCTAAATGAAATTTCAAATTAAATATTAACATATTCTTGTAAATATTAAAGTATTCCTGTAAATGTTAGCATTCAAAGAAAGAAAAAAGAAGAAAAAAGGAAAGTTCCACCATTGAGTGCTTGCTGTCCTGCTCCAGTTCACAATCATTTATGTCAAGGTGAAAAACATCGCCCTTTGTAGGAAACTACGGAGTTCAGTTTTTTGGTGCCAATATCCAGTGAATATTAACTCTTATGCAGCTCTGCAGGAAGCATCAATCAACCACCACAACAACGTTACTAGTAAAAAGCTGGAGATGTTTTCCACAAAGGACTCTTATGGTTAGCGACACATACACCGTTTCTTATAGTAAAACCATCAGTGGGTGGACTGCGGCTCTGCTTGTGACAGCAAGCAGAAAAATTGCTTGTCATCTCGGGATGGATGCAAGAGGCTTTCTAAGTTTCCCTCTAGCTGCATGTGGATACGGCCCACTTTCCTACAGATTCCCCCTAGAGGGGATGGTGACTCCAGACGGCTCATGTAATGGTGAAGCGGTAGCGGTGGATTGCTTGGTTAAGATGTCGTTCTCATTATCGGAAGATAGTGTGTTTGAATCCTGGATTAACCGTGTTTGCTAAAAGCCTTTGAGGCACGTTAAAATTGGGCGTGGTCGCAGTGTCCTCCAAGTGAAATGATACCTTTAGGGGTAGCAGGCCAAGCATTGTCAGTTTTCTGCTTGGTCCCTGCTTCAAATCACGTAGACTCCACCCGGCTGCTTCTTTCTAACTGGTAGAGCCCAACCCAGGGCTAGGTAAGGAAATTTTGCTGGTGCAACAACAAAAACATATAATGATGTCTTTTTTTGAGAAGGCGTGTCTTTGAGAAGACTAAGCTTTCCTGCTTTGTCTTGTGGAAATTAAGTATTAAATAAATACAAGTGGTAATGCACCCAAGTTATGTTGGTTGAGCGGTTCGCATGGGTTGTTCCCATAGCAAATAGGCCGTCTTTGGAATTTTTCCACCATACTATAGGCTAGGTCGTGCCTTAAATCATCTGGACTAGGATGTTGCTGCTGGGAGGGCCTGACAAGAGGATCCTTAGTGTTGGGCTCCTTTTTATGTAGCGGACACCTACAGTTTTATACTTATTTCGCGAGTATGCTGTCCACCTACGGCGTCGAATTATTAAAGATGGGACTCATCGTAGTGCTCTTTGCATTGTAAATTTTCCATTTCTTTCCAGTGTTGAATGTTGCTGTCTTGCTTTCAGCAAGCATGTCTGTCGGGTTGGGTTCTCGGGAGATTTCCGGGTTCTTTCCCTTCCGACACTTAAATAAAGTTTACTGCCTATGAAAGGTCATTCCAGATTGTAATTACTCTGTGGACGTAAAAGTTTTACATCCGCCCTTGGCAGTTCAAAATGTTGTATCAAATGTTAGTTTTCTGTTTATCATCTAAAAAGTTTCTCCTTATTTTTGTTTTCTATTAACGAAGTGAATTTTTTGTATAAATCGTTCTGTCTTTTTGTAAAATTTTATATTCCTTTTTTTGTAAAAGTTCTCGCTTGCATTTGTTTTTGCATTTAAATCATCATTTTATAAAGTTTACACAAGTAATAAGAAATATGAATACTTTCTTTTTCTCAAATTAATATGAATAATTTATACCTAAATCAGATGCAAATATTAATTGCCTCGGATTTAGGTGTAAATTACTGTAAAAACCTTTAACATTAAGCAATTAAAAGAGTAAAGGAAATAATTCAATAGCGTATTGAATCCTGAGTACATAAAATAAAAACTGTTAAATTTTTTAATGTTACCAAAAAATAATTAAAATTTTAGGCTGAAACGAATTATTTCAAAAATAAATAATTTTTATGGGTAATATTAATGTTAGAAATATAATTTATATTTCTAAATACTTCATCCGGAAATTTGAAAAGGCAATTTTAAAATAGATACAAAATTAAAAAAAAAATTGCTCTCATTATAAAATAAAAGTTCTGTTTCTTGTGAGAACGCGTAAAAATAAGAGTTCGAAATCCTAAAATATAATTCATATTTTACTTTTTATAAGTTTATATTCTGCTTCATAAGTAAAGAAAGAAATTTCAGTTAAATAATGGATGATTTTACTGACTCATGAAAAATATTTTGAGTAAAATTTCTAAGCACTGGAAAATAATCAAAACCTTTTAGAAAATTTAATAATTTTAAAATTATTCTCTCGATTAAAATCAATTTATATATGCCATATATACCATTATTAAATTTATTAACAAACTATAAAGCACATTTAAAATCATAGATTATAAATTAAAACATTTTATTTCAATTTTTCTTATCCTTTCCTTTGAATAAATTTATTAGTTTTTTCAATTTTAATATTGTTAAATCTATTTCTTAAGGTTACTTTTGAAGCTCTTAATTCCACAGTCTCATATTGCCGTGCAGAACAGAGAAATCACAAAGGTAAACGATTTGCTTTTGTTCTTCGTTTTAAGAAGCTGATTTAAGATAAAAAAGACTTTAAATTTTATTATGTATGAAGCAAGAAAAAAATTAACTTCAACTGTTTTGTATCCTCTAATGATCAGACAAAATTTTGAATTTCTCGGTGGATTTTGCTTGGTTTCCAATAAGTTTATCAAAAATCAAATGTAGCGAGATGAGTAATTTTGTACAAACATGGAAACCCTGTTTTTTTTTTTAAGTATTTCCCTAAAGTTGTGATAAGTTAAACACTAATGCAATTTTTTTCTTTTCTCAGATACTTGCGAGAAGGTAAATTTCAAAGGGAAATATATTCAAAGAAATTCACAACATTAAAATAATAAATAATTTGCAATATTTTTAAAGTTTTTAACTAAATAATCTGATTAATTAATGTTTAGAAGGAATTATTGATTTGTTATTATTAGAGAATTTTTAACTCAATAATATTTTTTTTAAAAAAAAATGGTATTCAGAGCATTAAATTTATAATACTATTAATTAAGATAAAACCATTAAATAATACTAATCTGCCAATTAAAAATTTTATAATAATTATATTAAAAAATTATCTAATTTACATTGTGAAATTAAAATAAAAAAACTAATTTTCATGTATAAAATATAAAATACAGGTGAATAAAATAACGGTGTAAATGCTATATTATATAGAAAATTTTAAGTTAGCTGGTAATTTTTTTACTATTCACATAGAATTTAAAATTGCTTTCATTATTTCTTGAATATTAATTTACTTTATTTTGTAATGGTGTTGTAATAAACAAGGAAGTTTCTTAACATCCGGGTAATTTATAGATTACGTACTCACACTTTCTATATTTATTTAAAAAAAATCTACTTTGATAATTTTGAAAGTGTTTTTAAATTTCTAATGGGAGATGAAATTACAACAGTAGTCAGAATAGATATTAAAACTAAAGCAAAGAATAAGGGCAACAGGAACTCAGTGAACAAAACAGAGAAACACAGTAAATCTATAAATCGTTCATCTTGTGCCGTGTCCATCCCCATAGTGTCCCGAGTTGGGTTCAGGGCAACAAATTAAATGTTTCACGCCGTTTCCTATCTCGTATGCTACATAGGTGGCAAAGAGGACTTGACAGTATTCGTATTACGATACAGATATTTATTGAGACAATCGTGGTCAGTATCAGTATTTTGTTAAAGTTTTCTTAGTAAAAAAAATTAACGAAGAACGTTAGTTTTTTTTTGCAATTAACGAGTGGTGAAAATAAATGAAGAGTAAGATTTGGTTGTAAAAATCAATTTTAACGTAATTAAGGGTGTACTAGAAGAGAAAACATGTAATAAAAATATTTGTTATATTTTTAGGTGTTTTTTTTATATGTTTTTAATAGATAAGTTTATGTCAAATTTATTCAATTTATCAAATACATTTATTCAATTTAATTTAAGATGAAAGGTTTTTACATGGTAGATCCAACGAATTATTCAGTAAATTGATAAAAAAAAAAAAAAAAAAAAAAAAAAAAAAACTGAAATAAACATTATTGGACTCTATTATTGGTAGTTTATGTTATTTGATGTAACAATCTCCGTAAAAGCTGTAACAATATACAACAATCAAGGCTCGTAGGAAGGGAACACATTGAATAAAAATTACTTTACACAGACGATACAGTTAGGCCCATATCGGCAACACAGGGCTAGAGCCACGAAAAATATTTTCAGAAAATTTAATTTTTTAAAAATAAAATTTTACATGAGGATATTTTCAAGTGTCTTTATAAGTAATTTAAGGTTTCTAAACATTTTTTTAAACTTTAATCTTAACATTTTTAATAGATTAATGATACACAAAGAAAAAAGCCTACATATGAAATTTATTTTCTCTCTTTGTGTATTTTTTCGCAAATGAATCCACACATTTTAAGAAAAAAAAATAATTTTGATAAAAAAAACTTACTTATTTTCTTAAATTTATATTTTTTGTTATTTTCTTAAAACTTAATGTAAAATATTCTCTGTATAAGTAATGTAAAATCTGGTTGCGAAATTTCAGTAATCCATCATTTTTTAAATTAGGATTCTGACACAGAACACAATTTAATGCACAAGATGCTCAGAACAACTACCTATGAATATTTTTAATAAGGTATTTTGTAAAAGAATTAATTAAAAACAATTTGCAGCATGTTTAAAGAGACTCTGGCTTCTACGCTGCCAAAGAATAAGCTTCTCATTTGATGGTAACTTTTTTCAAGTTTAGAAAGTTTTATTCCATTTTGAAAGAAATTTAAATAAAATTCAGTTGGGGAATCTAATAGATGAATTTATGAATAAAGTCTGTTTAAGCTTTTTTTACTGAAAAAGTTTAAACAAAGAAATTTATTCAGCTCTTCAAAATCATAAGTTAGTAATTTTTTCTGATAAAAAAATTAACATCTGCCGACAAGCTGATTACGGCATCATCAATCTGATGACCTTCATTTTTAAATGAAAATTAACGTATATTCCAGACAAATAACGGCAATCATAATATTAAGTCTAATTTTTTTCAAAATATTTCATTTCTTTATTGATTGTTTTTCTAAGCGGAAATCTGTTTCTATAACTCCTTTTTATGTATTTGCCATTATTTGACGCTGGTAAGTTAATAGATATTTTTATCGTGTTAGATGGCACTATTTTTAATTTCAAATACGCATTGTTTGCATGTGTAAAATTCTTTTCAAATGAATATTTTAAGACCACTCATACTTGCTTTTAATGACACTATTATTGAGTCTAAGGAACAATAAAAAATAATCTGAAATTCTGAATAATATATTTTTGATGAATTTCGTGGACTGTGTCAGTTTTTCACTGAAGATTTTATGAAAAATATGTTACAAAGCGTAGGCGTTGTGTTTGTAAAAAATAAAGAAGCTTTTAGTTAATGTCTTTTCCCAGATTCAATTCTAGCAGGCAGAATAAAATTTTAAGTACCATTTATTTTTGCTTGTTGCCTACCTGAAATAATTATAAGTTATATCAAATTTTTCCTTGAAGTCTTGGATATTTTAGAGAATGTTTTGAACATTTTTAACTGGATTTGAAAATTGTGGTAGGAAAAAAAAACTTTTCTCTATCTCTAGTGGTTAGTAATACCATTTGGAAAATTTATCTACGAACAAGCGAAATGGGATATTAGCTCTACTATTATTATCACATTAATTTTAAATAGCCCAGAGTATTTTCTTCATTTTTTTCAATATTTATTTCAATTCAAGCAATCAGTTGACAAATAATATGTCAATAAATTATCATCCTTCAATATTACATTTTACAGGAAGGTAAATCTAAACTGAATTACATATCGATATCACACGTTATAAAAATGTAAATTTTTCACATATTAGTTAATTTTGTCTTTGATGTTTTTGTAATTGGCGTAGCTTTTTGGTAAGCTTTTTAGTTTAAAAAGAGAATTTTTTTTTAATAAAATCAACAAATTTGATAATGTTTAGTTAATTCACTTTTGTTTGTGCTTTTTCAACTATTATCTTGGTGAGAGGAAGCATTGAAAATAATTTTTTTAATTTAACAGTCTGTTACTATTAAAAGTGGTGACGCTTGGCGAAAGGGCTACCATCATCTCGCCAAACTGATGGCTTCAGAAGGTCGCATTCCAGACCCCGATCTTCTCTTTTTCATGACTCTGGACGAAATAAAGGAACTACTGAGGACAAGGTCACCAAAGTTGATATCAAAGTAAAAGCCAGAATTTGTTTTCTGATTCTTGTTCACAAAATACGTATCAAGCGCCATATGGCTCATAAGCATTGAATAAAAAGAGTTACCAATACTAGAGAAGTACAAGAATTTATTAGAAAGAATATTTATAAAATAGTTAATTTAAATAAATCATAAATTGATTTCATATACAAAGGTAATTTAATTTATGCTTACATTTTAGTATCAAAAAGATTTGTGAATTTTTTTTATGAAGTTGTTCAATTTTGCATCCTAACTTAAGAATAAATAAATTAAGCTAAAGTAGCAAAAAACTTTGGAACAGTCAAAATATTTCGCTTCTTGTAACTTTCGATTATTGATATATAGAATTATTTAAACAAATTAATAAAATCTTAAATTACTAAATTAAAAAAAATTCCATTCATTTTAAATCGTTATCTTAATCAGTAGTTTTTAATTGTTGTAAATAATTAAATTATTTTTTAGTTTGATTAGGAAGACATGATATGATATATTTTTAAATGACCTGTGATTTCCATTTTTAATATTAAATATAAAAGAGGTGAACTTAAATTATGATAAATTTGCTGCACATTTAGATGCAAGAAATTTTACTACCTCTTACAAAACGAATTATTTATTTTTTACACTGTGTGTATTCGCTTAAATTAAATTATTGAATTTAATACTATTTTTTAAATTTCAATGCAGAGCGAATCACCGAAGAAGGTTGTATCCGGTTATGGACAAATATCTCTTCCCTGAAATAATGAAGGGCTTTCCTAAACCGGTAGGATAAATCTTTTTATAGGTTTTTCGTTTTTAATATAAATTAGCGGGTCAATCAACCATCTTGTAGCGCGTTTTATACAGCGTGGCTTTCTTTCTAAAATGCGCTCCTAGCTTCCGGAAAAAAATACCTATTCGGAAAAATCATTATTTTTAACAATATTTATTGCTTATTTAATTTTGTTTAAAATTTCTGTTTTTCCTCATGAGATGAAATCTTCCGCTTACAAAAGATAAAATCAAATGGAATGAATGTGTGGACTCTTTCGTAGGTTTTCTTCAGTCAAGAAGTTATTAACATTGAAGCCTGGACTCATCTGCATTCCAATGCATTTCTGATTAACGGCATCCTTAGAAAACCAATTCGTTGTAAAGCACAAAAATAGTTTTTTTTTTGGAAAAACCGAAAAACCAAAAATAAATACATTAAATAAAGGGAGAACATTTAATGCCATACATATTTTTCTTCGTTACTTGTGATTATTAAATAAGATATTACAATTAAAAAAAAGAACTACATGTTTTCCTGTTGGAAGCAAGCCAAATTTTGGAATGGTGTGCTTCGTGCTATGAGCTGCACTATAATGAGTTCAAATCACTGTTGATTACGGTTTCAATTAATTACAAATGTGTGATTAAAATTTTGTGAATCAGAGTAATACATCAGACTTTTCTAGTTTCGTGATTTCTTATTCATATAATAACAATTGTATCTGTTTTTTGTATATTGCTTATTGTTTCTATTGTTGTTTATTGTATCAATTGTATATTGTTTCTCTTTTAACGTTTAACAAATTGAACACTTTAACAAGTATAATATGGAACTAATTCTTTACAATTAATCCGAATTTTAATATGTTCCTCACCCTAGTCAATTGATGTGCCAGTATGATCTCTATGAAACAGGTTACAAGCTTGATTCTCCATCGGATAGGGAAGATGCGCACTTAATTCCCTTTTTAGGGATTACTATGGGCAAATTGCCGCACGGAGCATAGCTTATGTTTAAAGGTACCTATTCGGAAAAATACCTATAATTATAAAGGACCAACACATTTATGTATTTCATTCCATTCCATGAACGAATTCTCAATTCAACCATGGACAAATATTTGGCTTACACACCACAAAGGATCACATTAGCTCATTATTTGTTGGATACGGTTATCTTCAAGAAAAAATTAATTTTGAACACTCATTTGCTTTAATTAGTCGGAGTCTTCAAATTATGCTACTTTTTATACGCTTTTTTCTCATTTTAAAAATTAATTTTTTTGTAATAACAATCAAATAAGCTATATAAGGTATGAAGAATTAAATAAAATGAAATTATCGTTTATATAATTATTATTATTTTTTATTTTTGAAATTCCAAATTAGTTAAAATATTAGGTGCAGTAGAACCTCTAATTATTCGAATCGTTTTCAAAATTTTAGAAAATAAATTAGACGGAAGCGAATTGGGATTCACAAAATAGTGACTCTGCTTATGCGCGCTTTTGTCAGCAAAGACCGCTAACGCTGTTAAGATTCATCTGCCGTAATCACAAGCTCGTTGCAACCAATGGGGCCGTCTGTTATCGAAATAATGAAACGACCTTACAGAAGGCAATTTTTAAGAAAAGTTTTGGTAGAGGACGAAGGTACGTTGATATTAATTTCAAAAAAATGAAAAAAGACTGCGCTTATTTAGTTGCTGAAACTTGGAGCATGATTACGGCAGTTACAATAGAACATGAGTGGAACAAGTTGTAAAGAATATCAACTGAACGAAAGAAGAAAAGAGCTCAAGAAAAGGAAAGGGAAGAGAAGGAAAAAAGACGTGCCACTTGAAAAATTCAAAAACATTCTTTTAAAAATTCCGGATGCTCAGATGTTAGTGCTGAAGATATTGCGGAATGGATGATTCGTCATACATTGGATTTAAAATTGATCATAAACTTATTGAAATTGTAAGAGAAGAAACTGTCAAAGAAGATGACAGTAATGTCCAAGTTGAAGCAGAAACGGGACCATCAGCTAGTGAATCATTTGCGGGCTTTGAAACTGCATTGAAGTGGATGAAGTATCAACCTGAGTGTGCCCACTTTCATGCTCTCATAGTATAGAATCATAGCGGGTGACTACTTGGCTGCCCGAAAACGGAAGAAGGTATTCTAACAGCTTATTCTGGTCGAAATGTTCAGCAAGCAATGACTTTCATTTATAGCAGTGTATATACCATATTAATGTGTAACACTTGTAATTACCTTAACATGTAAAAGCGTTGCCTTTTTTTTAACTAATTAAAAGTTCGTTTCCTTTAGAAATACCTAGTTTTTCCCATCTTATTTTCAATACAATAATTAAAATAGAAACTTTTTTTTTAAATAAAATTCAATTATCCAAATGGGGCTTGGTTTCTATTGATTAGGAAAATTGGAGTTACATTGTATTTAAAAGCTAAAAGCAATCTTAAAACCGGAAGAGACTTTCTATTTCTTTAGAGTCCTTCTGACAAGAAAACTGGATCATGTTTATTAATGCTTTCACTTATTATTCTATTAATGATTGATTCCTTTCCTTAGGTTAATATGGACAATAATGTCACAGCCTTGTCAAATGAAGAATACTTTTCTATGAAAGGTAAGCTCTTAGTATAAAACAACACTAATAACTTATTTGTATTTTGATTCTCAATCAAAATTGATACTTTTGAAACAGTTTGTTAAAAATATTAATAATTATAGGGAACATTAATTATTCGCATTTAGGATTTCATAGCCTTAAATTTCAGTTTTAGTTTAGATTCAGGTCTATTGTTAGTATCGGTAAGAATTATTAATGTGAAAATGTATCACATAAAACATTTACGATATTCTGTTTCAGGCATACCTGTCAGTCAAGGTGTTGCGAAAGCATACGCGCGGGTTGCTCTCACATTAGAAGAAGCTGCACATTTAAAGGTAAAGTATAATATGTTCACATTTCAAAATAATTTCTGATGCGTTTATTTTATTTATGTATATTTATTTCTTTTAAGCCTGGAGAGATTCTGGTGACCTTCAGTACAGACATTGGCTGGTCTCCCTATTTCCCGATGTTGGCTGGAGTAGTGACTGAGATAGGAGGTCTCATATCACATGGTAAGTGAAGAAACAAACATTATCAGTCTAGTCCGGGTATCAAAACCCTCATAAAAGCACTGAAATATTAAAATCTAGATCTGTAAGGTTCATGCAGAGTAATTCTCATATGTAATGTGAATATGATATTTTTGTCAAAAGCATTAAAATGTTAAGAATCAAACATACTAGACGAATATGAAGTAATTACATTTATTTTGACTGTCAAAATCATGATAAAAGAATTGTCATCTTGATATTTAAGTACACAAGGACTTAAAAGTTTCATAAATAATATGAATTTCAATATTTTTTCCCAAAAGCACTTAACTGTAAAAATCTTGACTCGTGTGATTAATATGGAATAATTTTCGGCACAGATGGCGCATAATCCAGAATTCCAAATTCTGAATTTTTTTGACAGTGTAGGAATGTTGCCTAGATGATGTATTGTGGTGTACGCAATGACGCAAATACTAGGGTTGCCAAAATAAATGACAATGATAGCACTAACTGTAATTGCATATTTTTTATAGATCTATATGTAGGGTTTTTATTACGTATAAAAACCATGTTGCTGGCTGAACAAGAAAATCTGGAGAAAATTCACCAAACTCAGAATTTGGCATCCTGGGTTATACGACATCTGAGCCTAATTTTCATAGATATTATGAATATCGAAATCTTCATAAGGGATCAAATGTTTATATAAAAATTTCGAACAATTTTCATTTTTGTAATATGAATATAACAGTTTTCATAAAGACTATAAAAAATCAAAATCTAAGCACTATAGATTGAAATAGAATAATTTTCATATCTAATGTGAGTATAAATTACGTTCATAATAGCATTGCGAGGCTAAAATTTAGACATAAGAGATTTCAGTTCCTGATTTATATAACTGAAAAAAATATAGAAAATAAAAAATGCGAAACTTCTTCAAATATTTTTCAATAATAAAATTCCTTATTTTTAAAAGATATCTAGAAATTTTTTTACATTTTTTAAAAAAGGAAATGATTTGAAAATTGCAAAGATTCCAAAGCTTATATTCTATTCTTGGCCTAGTGGTACGTCAGCGGTCTTCAGTGCGAAAGGCTAAGTGTTCGTTTCCAGCAGCGGACGATGGATGATGCGCTTTCTTCATGTCATAGGGGTTGATTGGGAGTTTTCTTGGTGGATTCCTATAGGTAGTTAAAGACGGGGATTCTAAAATCCCTTCTGACTGACTGCTTTAGGTTTATTGTATGGTGTCGCATCTTCATATCTGCGCGCTTTACAACGCTGTTACATGATTTCATGAGGAGTCGTGTAACTAGTGGAATTGTTAGTGTTGCTGCAGAGTGTTTTTAAATTTTAATAAAGGGACACTTTTTTAAAATTTCAATCATTTAAGTAAATTCAAAACTATGCAAATGGTTGTAATATCCCAATATAAATAAGTAATCCCAATATAAAGAAATGTCTGTAATCATAATTCAATATTTATAATCTTAAAACCAAAATTATTAGTATGTAAAAAGAATGTTTTTAATTTGCAGAACATCTTTTTCATGACCTAAATGATAATTTAGAAAAAAAATATTATATTTATCTATAGACTCATATAAATTATTATGTTAATTTTTATTAGTATAGTTATTTTTAATTGAAAACAAATGAACATTATTTAAAGACGATAAATTATTTTAATTATTCTTTCATATTTAAACATTAATTATATATATATATGGAACTGATCCCTTTAGCGAAATAAAATTTTCTCGGCAGATTTCTCTTTCATCTGTAAAATTTAGCGCGTTTTCATGCAAAAATAATTAGAAAAATAGAATGGTGAATCTATCTACTTATTATTTTCCTTTTCCAGACATCACCTGTCTCTAAAATCAACAGGTATCTCCAACTAAAAACTTTACTTCCATCATCATGATTATTATGCGGGTAATGAATTAAAGCCATCATATTCCTTGGTCATATCAGTTTCCACCAGATATCTTAATTTCCAGTTTGAATTGAGGGTTATTTGTTTTTTGAATTAATTTAATAGCAACAATTACTTTTCAAATATTTCCCAAAATTAGTTAGTTTTTATAATTGTATCTGACGTGAAATGATAGAAAAGTCTTTTGATCTGAAAAATCTCAGGAGTAATTTTATCGTCAATAATGATTATTTATGTCAGATTTTTAAAAATAACTCCTTATAATATATATTAAATAACCTATTTAATATATTAAAATAGGTTTTTGGTTGCTATTATAGGAAGAATGTTTAAGTTGTACTTAGGAAAATTTAATTTAATTCGTACACATTATTATACTTTAGACTATATTATAACATGACCAAGTAAAATTATTTTACAGGATTAGCGCAAAAGATAATTAATTTTATTTAATAAAATGTGTGTGATATATTTGATGATTAAAAAATTGATTACAAATGCATAAAATGAATACGAATTATTTTCATTATTAAATTTGAGTGACATGATAACTTATATAAAAGTCTTTTTTATAGTAATTTAAAATAACATTTAAAATGCTAATGCCAAAAAAGAAAAATTGTTCAAAGTAAATTTTCAAATCTCTCTTTTAATTTTACTGTCAATTAAATTATCTCTATAATCACCAAACATTCATAAATGAATTCATTGAAGCAAGCTCCACGCTTTGGGAAAAAAAAGTATGTTTCTTATGTATAAAGAAGTAATTATGAAGTGAATTAATTATTACTTTAAATAAAGGATTAAGCGTATTTACTGAATTTTTCATAGTTAATTCAGCTTTCATTGTTAATGATTCACTTTCAGAAGCTTTATAAATTAACGAATTTTCCAAATCATTCCATACAACCACTTTCCTTTAAGATTTATTCTCATTCTTGAAGAATTATTAAAATTCTATGAAGTCAACAATTATTTGAGATATTTTAAAAACTATAAAAAAATAATTTTTAAAAACTAAAAATAAACTTTATGAACATATTCAGCAAAAATCATGTCAAATGCACATGCTAGAAAAACTTATATCTTGGCAATTTAATTAAAAATATATATTGCTTATAACTTTAACTATACATTGTTCAAAGATAAAATTTTGTGATATGAAGCCCTCACTTTGTATATTATTAGAATATTCTCTAATAATTTTCACATTAAAGAAATCGTCACTCAATCAATATATATTCTGTAACAAATATCTGTTAATTTAGTAAATGAACTCGTTATTTTCATTCAAACACGATATAAAAGTGGCTTTTTAAAATTTACTTTTATAGGAGCTGTAGTGAGTAGAGAATATGGAATACCTTGTATCGCTGGCTTATATGGGGTGACAAGTCATTTTCAAACTGGTATGTGTGTAGTTAATTATTGTATTACGTATCATAATATTTATCAAAAGAAACCTCTTATCCGTTAAAAAGTAAAAATACTGGCTTATGATTTTTATAACTAATTTACGCATCTTATTTTAAATGAGTATATATATATATATATATATATATATATATATATATATATATATATATATATATATATAATATTACATTTTTCAGGTGATTATGTTCTGTTAGACGGTAGCAAAGGTATCCTGCAAAAACTACCAAAACCTGACAATTCTGAAGACTAGTGAAGTGAAATGTTAATAAACTATTTTTTTTTTTTTCATTTTGATGTTTCTGAAGCTAAAAGAAGGAATGGATTGTTGGAAAACTCAAATGAAATCTAAAGGCACTGTATAGAGACCTAAATATTTGTATTTATTTTGTGTGATGGCAAATATAACAAAATAAAATTAATCTGTAAGCTGTTAAAATAGATTAAAACATTTACTAAATGATTTTAAATGCTTATTTATCTAACAAAATAAATACTCAATCATTTGATAAATGAAAATTAAACATTTTGTATTTATGCAACAACTCATAGAATATCAGTATACTTAAAAATGTTTATTCTGCGCAAATGTTTGTAGATATTATGTTTCTAAACACCGTTTTCAGTGTATTCAAAAACATGTTTGTATGTTGCGTGGCTCAAATATTTTACATATACTCTGTTACTAAACATCATTTTCAAGTTTCCCATTTACTGTACAAACATTTTGGATACATTCGAATATTTTCAAAAGTGTGCTTACCTTTGCTGAAGAAAATATTTGGATGCATGCTCTATGACAGATTCAAATGTTTCACATTCAGTATTATCAATTTCTCTGTCTTTTTTCCCCTAAATGTTTTCTCACTTTCGCTCTCAAGTAAAAGAGAAAACACTTAATGTTTGCAAATGAATAGGAAATTCACAACATATATTAAGTTTTCATTACAATAAAAAAATATCTGCTGTTTATGATAATTATGTAAATAATCTTACGTTTTTCTCTATTAAAGGGGGCTGGGACATATGAAATAAGATGTGGTTCGGTTTTCTCGTTGCTCAACGGTCATTTTTTGCACACTAGGGCTAATTACACCGGGATCTACGGTTTAAAGTGGATTCACTACAAAGATAAACCACTACAAAGATCCATGCCCAAGGTGGGATTTGAACCCACGAACTGTTGAACCAAAAGCAAGAGCGTTAACCATTCGGCTGCTCGGCGAAATAATATATGGGCGCAATCGAAATGAAGTCATAAATTTGTGCGTTGCAGGTCAACTTGTAAGCCTTCTGCTTAGTCACTGCTTCTAAATTATAAAGAATCACACCTTAGTATTTTTAAGGAACTCTTAGAGCCTAACTGTGGCCTAAGATTAGGGAATTACGCCAGTATTTGTGGTAACCTGGTTGGTTAGGGCGTCATTCTTCTAGACGGGAATCCGAATCCCAACTTGAACGAAGATTTTTCGCGTTTACTACAGGTGCCTAAAACACATTAAATTGGTCGTGGTTTTAGTGTCCCCCAAGTGAAATAATACCTCTGTGGATCAGGTATCATTTTACTTGGGGGACACTGAGACACTTCCGCTTGATTTTGGTTTTTAAATTATCATGAATCCCATCCAGAAGCTTCCATTTAAGCTTAATTCTGGAATAGATACAACAAAATATGTGGAAGCACACTATCACTGTTCATTTAAATATTTTTCTTATATATTTAAATTATACCAGACGAAATTTCGGAATGTACTGCCGATAACAGCAATTTCGGCACAGATGCTGTATAATCCAGAATGTCGAATTCTGATTTTTTTGGCGATTAAGGAATGTTGCCAAGATGATGTATTGTGACGTTTCGCAATGCTGTAGACATTAGAGTTTCCAAAAAATAATTTTCAACTTAATTTTTATAAACTTTAAGTATTTCAACACGAAAGCGAAAAAATAAAATAAATTATATAATTATGTTATTTATTAAATTTTTTTATTTAATTATGTTTAAAACTATATATAAGAAAATTTAAATTCGGGAATATGGAAAAATAAACCTGATAATTAAATCAAGTTAAAAAAATTATATTTAATTATAATATTTAAATCTCTCTTAATGTTACGATTATTTCAAATTCATTTCTTATAATACTTTGGTATTTGAGTAACATTTTTCAGTCAAATCTTATTTTCATTATTTAAGGTCTTATAGGTGCATGAAATACTTTGCTTTCTGTTATATGCTTCTTTTAAAAATGATTTTCATTTTTAGTTTTAAATAATAAAGAGAACCGAAACATAATCAAGAAATCCGAATGCATAAAAATATATTGAAAGTTAAGTAAAAACTTACAGCTCATTTCGCATAAATTTTAATACTTACTGAATTTAGCATCCTTTTAATGAATTTTATTCAATGGCTTTAGAAAATGAGTAAATGAAATTCTATATTACTCTCTCAATCAAAGCCGAGAACAAAACTTTTTAAAGTGTAAAATGCATTAATAATAGTACTTAAAAATTCCATTAGAAATATATTCAAAGGTAAAGTATAAAAAAAAAAGAGATAAAGTATTTGCACGCCTCTTAATGTCTGTTAATTTAATTTGTTTCTTTCAAAGTTTATCGATTATATTCACAGCAGGAGATGAGAAAGATTTTTAAATAATAAAATGTGTTGATAATTTTATATTATATACAAAAAATCCATGCTCTTTTTCATTATATGCGTACGATAATCACCGTAACGGGAAAACAAAAGACCGTAAATTACTGTGGCAAATATTCCATTTGCTTATGTTTACATATTTAGAAATACAAGGGAATAATATAAACATTTTATTTACATATATAAATTATACAAGTATCACTTATTGATAAAATTTGTTTAAACACCAATGTTTATTCTTGGCGCAAATTGCCAATTGCATCGATTAAGTATGTATAATGTAATAGCACCATTTTCTCAAAAATAAATAAATAAATAAACAAATTTAAACTTGGCGACTTGTGATTGTAATGCTCTTTTTAACTGACAAAATTATTACCATCTTTTGGGCTAACTTGCTTTAATTTTCTTAGCATTTAGCTTCTTAAGCTTTCTTTATCTCTCTTCACATAATATTTTTACAAAAAAAAAGAAAAAAGCTTTCGATTGGAATATATTTAATTTAAAATAAAATTTTGATTAAAATCATCATATCTACATTGTATTATTTTTACTTCTCCTCAAGAAACATACAATTCCTTTAGGAACATAAGCTGGGGTACAATGGAAAAGTACCAAAAATCCATTAGAATCATATTCAAATTCTTAATTACTTTCTTTACTTCTTATTTTTTCAAGCAAATTTAAAAACGTGTTCTCTGCATAAATTTTCTCTTTATAAATATCGGTACTTTATTTTGTATTTCACACTCAATATGGAACTCCTTCTTAAGAAGATGAATTGATTACCACATAACTGACAGTAAAATAACTGAATTTTATTTTCTCAATATATTTATCACCTTAGTGTTTTTATTCATTTTACAATTCATTAGGAAAATGGAAAAATACTTATATATTTTATAGAAGTATTGCTTTCAACAAACACCATTTGAATCAAATTTTAAAACACACTCAAACAATTGTACAAAATTGAAACGACACAATTAAAAAGAAAAATTAATCACTTATTAGCCGATCTCTTTCTAATTTCAACTCTTTTAATTTTACATTATGATCGATAAATAGGTTAACATTCAAGGTTCTTATTTGTATGACAAAGCTAGAAATCACTAAGCTTTATACACAAGACTTTTGTTCGCAGTCCAAACTGTTCGTTAACCGATCACCCACTGTATATGGACAAAAAGCACTAAATCTATAAAACAATTACTAAAGAAAACTTACTAATTTGTCTGCTCTAAAGTACAAGTCATTTAATAGTGATTAATTCTCTTTTTAAAATTAATAATGAACTGAAATAGAATAACATTTTTTTGCAACTTTATGAAACCACAATTTTGTTAATTTTGAAAGTTATTTACTAATCTATTTTTATAGCATATTTATCTTCTTGCGCATAAAACTATTTTAAAGTTTAAACTTTCGACAATTTTCTTCAGAAATATTTAAATACATTTTATTTATAATATATTAAATTTATTTAAATATATATATATATATATATATATATATATATATATATATATATATATATATATATATATATATATATATATATATATATATATATATATATATATATATATATATATATATATATATATATATATATATATATATATATATATATATATATTTAATTTATAATAATATATTTAAAATATATATCATGATGTCAGGAAACGCGCTAATGTAAGCAATGTTTTTTTTTATTACTAGAAATATTAATTATAAAATTATGTAAAATAAATCATTAAATTTCACAATGTTATTGAAAATGACTTAATCAGGTACACACATAAAATCTTGACATGTTATATATCGTTATAAACTGACAATAATATGGATTATACTAATTAAAATTTAAAACTTAAAAAGCAACTTCATTCGTACACAAAACAAGAAATGATACTACGTTAAGTGATACCGCAACATTGAAAATTCTATAGGATTTTGCTTAAAAAATTTTGTTTGAATTAACTCTTTTAAAGCAATACAAGATATTGTGTGATAACGTACTTTATTAATAGGAAATTTACTTTCAAACTTTTTTTGTGTTGCATTTTTAACAGCTTAGACTTTAAAAATAATTCTTTGAAAAATAAAATTTTTAATCACAAATAGTTTATATTATTTCAAGAAGCACTCTAAACTATTTTAATAAAAACAAACAAAACCATTCAGATATTATTTCTGTTAATAAATATACTTCAAAAGTTAAAATGACATAGAAAAGTCTCGAATTTAAAAAAAAAATCAATTGATATCTTCTTTAAATTAAGATACAAGCTCAAACTGATTTACGAAAAGAATATGTCAGACTTACCAAGGAAAAATTTGTTGAATTTGATGCAACTAAAAGAAGACTTAACATCTCGTCTTTAAAATATTGGATGGAATATTGAATGCATTAAATAAATACTGATATATATATATATATATATATATATATATATATATATATATATATATATATATATATATATATATATATATATATATATATATATATATATATATATATATATATATATATATATATGTATGTATGTATATATATATGTATATATTATATATATTATATAATATATATAAGTACTGAAAAATGAATTATATTACTTTATTTGGTATCAAGAAAAATTAAAAAAAATATTTTACAATTATATGCAAAAAAGAAGAAAATATAATTGAAAATATTTACAATAATACTATCCAAAAAGAGGAAAAGCGGATTTAACTCCACTCAAATATATAACTAAGCAAAAGAACCAAAATATAGGAATTTTCCATCTAATAATACGATATATATTATTTTTAAATGTTAACTTCAATTGGTTTTTGTGGTATTGATACCTATAACAGAATTTTTCTGAATATGTACAATTATATACAGCTTTGATATAAAAATTTTAATAAATTCCGGAAGTGTAGCTAATATATTTGACAAAGAAATAAAAATCAGTTATTAATTTCAGATATCAATGTTTTTACGATATTTGTTCAAATGCATTTTTAAGAAAGAAAAATTGATACATAAATCCTCATTTAAATCTTTTGATACACGAATATCATGTTTGATTAAATTAATTAAATCTGAAATTTATTATCAATTTTTAAAATATTTTAGTTCTGTTATTTAAATTTCCGTTTATTTTGAGCAAAATTAATGATTGATTGGAAATAAATTTTGATTTCTAATTAATTTTTTGTTAAATTTTCTAGATACACTTGTCTGAGAAATAAATTATTTCTCCATGATCATCCATCGTTTTACATTTTCAAAAATTCTTGATTAGTCTTGAATAATAATCATGAGTTAATTGTAATAATTTTATTTGCAAGTACTCCCCTGCACTTTCTATAATATAAATACTTGCCTTTCTGTTATAATTAAATTGTTTTAACATTAAATGAATCCAATTTCTTCCAGGTTATATCAAGAATGAAATAGTTCTGAACTTTTTCAGAACTAGTATAGGGTTGCATTGACTGTAAATATTTGTCTACCTATTTTAGGAAGAATTTTATTGGAATGTCTAAGCAGTATCGAAATTATAATGATAGACAAATACATGTATATATAATATTTGCCTTTGAAAGCGCTCTCAGTGGACTTATCATCCAATAAGTGGAATAGAAAATTTAAGTATTTAATATTTTTTAAAAATTAAATTATTACTTTAGAATTTTGAAACAGAATTTTAAAACGTAATAGTTTCAAACTATTACGTTTTAAAATTCTTTTCAATAAAGACATTTTCAAAATTTTATATATTATATACTGCTGTGCTGTTGTTATAAAATAATGCATTCGATGATAAAGCCCAAGTGAGATTGATTTTATGATTCTTTGTTTATGTAAATACTCTTTTTGTGTCGTGTCTTTATTTCATGCTCGTAACACACATAGAAAAAAAATTAGTATTCTTTTAATTCTCCATCTGACATATAAGAGATTCAATAAAAATTCAGTTGTTTTTATTCGCTGTTTACATTATTGTGTAATGCTTACAACATCTGGCGAAACTGCACCAGGATGATTCAATATGTGAATATTCTAAATAGCAAAATCACCTTTTGATTCACAAACTGAAATTTAAAATAAAATCTTCACTTCCACACTTAATTTTAATGAAGTGCTTAGCGGTACCAACTATCCTAATCAATTAAGACCGGATACCATTCGGATAATCGAAAATTCCATTAGTTGAATTATTTCAAAAATAGGGTCCATTTTAATTATTGTATGTTGGAAATGAAAGGAAATAACTTTTTATTTTCTTAAAAAATAGAACTGATATATAACTAATTATGTAAAATGTTTAAAAATTATTAGATGAGTATGTAGAAAGTATGTAGGATGTACATTTGTCCCGCCATAGATGGCATCATCGCGAAAGAAGAGCAAAGTTTATTGAGACTTAAGAGTTTTTCATATGTTTGGCAAGTTAAAATAATATTTAAGTGTAAGATAATTTTTTCAACGATTATCAGCTTAAGACAGCTGTTCTAAGCTGGCTGAAGGAGTGGTTTTCTTGTCAGGGGATCAAGCGATTAGTGCTACGTTCCTCCGAAAAATTTCTTCAGCGAGTGGTAGATAATATAGAGAAATAGTAACTTGTATGTGAGACATTCTATTATAGCGCAATACACTTCTCATTAAAGTGTTTTTGACTTACGTTGTTCGAGAGTAACCTACTTTTTGAACTTCCCTACTAAATGATGCAACATTTTTACCTGCTAAGGTATTTAAGTCTTCTTAGTCAACACTTTAAATTTACCATATTTTTCAATTAAGCTTATGAATTAGAATCTAGATTTTATTCTATAACTTTAGTACAAACTTCTGAACATCTAGGTATTTTTAAAAGAAAGTTTTTGAATTCAAGCGATGTCATTCTCATATTTTTTTCTTTTTTCATTTTCTCATTTTTTCCCCCAGTAATTTCTTTTTCTAAAATAGCTTTCGGATTGCTATAATTCTATTTTATTACAATAAATTAATTGAAGCAGTACGATCATCATAATATTGACGCAAAATTTCTTGTATAATTCAGGATACTGAATTTTTTGACCACGAAGAAATGTTGCCAAGATGACGTAAATACTAGGGTTATCAAAATAGAATTTTCTGCATAATTCTTATAGGTGTACCTATCTATGACATAATAAAAACGTGGTTGCCAGATTCATAAGAGAATTTCTTAACTTAGTATTTAGCATCCTGGGTTTTACGGCACATGTGCGCACAGCTTGAACTTGCAAATCTAAGATATTATGCAAGTAAAGACTCATAATTAAAAAAAAAAAAAACTATTAAATGTTGGGTTTTGCAACACTTGTAGGTTATTGCATGCTTTTCCGTGATTAATGTATTGTTGCATATTCTTAAATCAAGAGTCACAAAATTTAACGAATTCAAATTAGATTTAATAAGAGAATGCCACGAAAATACAATAGTTTGCAATACAATTCAATTCATAATGCAATCTAGCCATTGTACAAAACAGTTCATACCATTTCAATGCACAAGAAATGGTTATATCTCACAGCAACATGCGTGCGCTTTGGAAGCAGATATCGAGTGACAATCCAGACCAGTTTGGAAGCCTTTATGTAGAGTATAGGAAAAGCTTCCAAACTCTTTTCCAAAACAATGTGTACCGTTTCAGAGGTATTCCGAAAATTGACAAATTTGACGCCTCCCCATGTCTCGGGAAATACAATCCATAGCCAGGAAACAAAATCGACAGTAACCATACACAATGAAAATTAATTCATATAAATTACAATGAAAATTAATTCATATAAATAACATGAAAATTCATTAGTAAATTAATATTACAATGACTAAATCATTAAACTCACCTATAATACAAATAAATAACATTCTGCAGAAATTATAGCAATGAATAATGCAAATAATTACTACACAAATATAAGAGTAACCAGTCAAGAAATTAATTTTGCTAGAAAGTATGGCCATAGTATAGACTACCATAATGAGCAGTTTGAAGTACCTGATTTAGAGATACGAAACACACACTGTCCTTTAGTACTGTTAGGATAGTATAGGGATCGTTCCAAGATAACTGCAGATTGGGAGGTAGTACTTTGCATTATACGGAGTTGTACAACCAAACCTTGCCATCTTCGTTGAATTTAGGTTCTGTAGCTTTTATGTCGTACTTGCCAAGTTCATACACTCACTAGCGAATTGTGCAGGCGAAATTCACGGGTGGACCTGCAGATATTCAAGGTACTTTTTCAGGCGATGAATATCCATGTAAAGGTCCCTCAAACATGAAATCACGAAAGAGGAGTTCCGAAGCTTGCAATCCACTGCTGCAGTTGTCCCTCTGACACAGTTACAGCCTCTTGATCGGAAATGGGATATGACTCTGGCCATTTAGTAAAGTAATCCATGACAACCAAGATGTACTTATGGCCATTAGATGATCGGCTACGTCTTTTCGGTCTCTTCCAAGCTGAGCGAGCGTCACAAGACTTGCACCACTTTTCCACGTCAGTCCTTGCATTATTCCAGAAGTGCTCTCGAACTTTCTATTAAGTTTTCATAACGCCGAAATGTGCTCCTGTTAAGCTGCTATGGAGTTACTTAAGGCATTTGTTGATGGGTGAATATTCCAAACCCGTTAGCCTAAGGTATAGTCCAGGTTTCATTTACACCTCTATGTACGGAGTTCTTTTAAAACTTCAGAAATTCGGGGAATTAGCTGCCATCTGATTGTTTTACCGTCATAGGTCTCACATTTCCGATGCGATATGCCGCTTCTCAGATGGAGTGAACTCCACAGAGCCCAGTATCTCCTAATGGCTGGACTGGATCTAATAATTTCTTGCCAGTTAGGTCTTTCTCAGAATGATTCCATTATTAGTTTCAGATCCTGATCTTTAAATTGATGTCTTGCTGGGCTCATTGTTCATGCTGAAAATACAGGTACCCTGTAAAATTTTGAGAGCTACTCCACAAATGTGGAATTAAATTGTCAAAGTTGTTGGAACTTTTATATAGACAATTTATTCAAAGATTCGAATTATACCACTCAAGAAATAAAATATAGAACAAACAATATATCAGAATAAAATTTATTTATTTACAATATTTTTTCAGCTACTATTTCTGTCGACTGGAAAATTACTAACGTGGGAGATAGCTTTGTAATTATAAACTTGCCAAGTGAAGATATTTACCCTGATCAACCAATCTCCTCCCGATACTAAATAATAACTTTTGAAAGACATTGAGACGTATATACCAACCACATCTAGAGCATATATGCGGACTTTAGATACCATATCGCTTTCTTTTTCAGTTTCCACATCAAATCGATTCTTTTCTTGGTGGCTACACATACCCGAACTTACCTTTGGTTATTGCAGCACTGTTTAAATTTCGTCACGTGATGAAGTCGACATTGGAGCTGTTAACCTCCTCTGCTCTCAACCCCATACCTCTTGAAATACTGCGATCCCTCGACTAATTTAAATTCCGCGGTATATAAACTTCCGGTTAAGGAACCAATTCCTCAAAAGAAATGCATCATTTCTTTTCTGTTGCTACTGCATAATCGAGCTCAAGACTAGGAGCAGGAAGGTAGGCTGGTTCAATAACTCCATAATGACTCATCTGCCTTAGCTATACACGTAAGAGTTTAAATTAGTTTCCACTGAATTCCTGAACTGTGTTGAAGTGACTAAGCCAACACGTGAGCGAGCACAGCATCGAAAACATTTAAGTTCTAACATTGTCTCAACATGACCGGCTGGTGTTGAATACCTTTCTTCACTGTCATGGTAATCAGAACTTAACTCACATAGCTATAGTTAATATACATTCTGAAACCTCGTGTATTATGGGCCCGGTGTGTTCAATCATGCATCTGTAAGCTTAAATTGTTCTTAGCATATTTTTCTAGAACTTGTTTCAGGTAGATTATTCTGTTCGTCAAAGTTGCTAAACACCATTTATTGATCAAATGACTGCCAGCAACTTAAATGAAACTTAAAAGACTTGTGAGAGTGTAAAACATTTTTGCGTATCACCAAATAACCGGTTTCGCTCAGCAACTTGCATTGGTTAATGTATAGATATTTAGAATAAGAATTTTTCATTCAAAAAATGAGTGAGTTATCACTATTTAACTTAAATGATCGCAATTTTATATAAAAAATATAATAATATTAATCAACAGAAACCATACTTATGACAAACTTCTGAGACCAATGACATGTCAAGGCCATCCATTATTGTTGCCATCTGTCCAATGCGGCTAGCTGTTCCTCCCGTTTCCTAAGTTTATAAGATTAAAGTCTCTTTCCACCGATTGAAACAAGCTATTGGTGGTCTTCAACTTCTATTCCCATTGGAATTAATAAAAGTGAAACTTTTTTATTGCAGATTGAAACAAATGCCTGAACCATCGTATTTTACTGATTTTATAACTCCAAAATATCAGGTTGCTTTTACTTTTGATAGATAATGTATAAGCTATCCGAAGGAAAATTAATCAATGCACTGTTTCTATTGTTTCTTCACATTTCTATTTAGGTTATAAGGGCTTTCTTGATCTCATATTGAATAACATCTTGCGGAAAATAATTAGCATGTATCATTTTGAAATGATTTTTTCATATGAAAACTTTATTCGACTTCGCCATCTATCACATTTCTCGAATTTAGTGCAGTGACCTTATGTGTATCGATTTAATGCCAAATGCAATAATGAATGAATGCCAAAATTAATAGTCATGAAATGGACAAAAATTTATTTGATAATATTGCATAAGAAACGCAAAAATATAAGTTCTTACAAAAACTGCTACGAATATGTTTACAGTAATTACTTAAGCGTTTGGGGGTAAACGCGAATTATGTATGAAGTAATCGTTAATTCTGATTTATATTTAAGCAACAGGAATTATTAAAATATTATTAAATAAGATCTTATCCAACTAAATTTGCGTGAATAGATTTCAAAAATTTTGATTCATACTTGTGTTTAGTATGATTTTATCCCTAGTTGGGACCAAAAATCTGAGAAACCCAGCGGTAAAAGATTGACATCACAATTTTTAGAGTCCTGGAAATGGCATAGTAATGGAATTTATTTGAATTCGCCATTGATTTCTGTTTTAGAAAATGAGTATTTTATGCAATGAACTTTATTAGTTATCTTCAAATTTTGTTGACTCTAAATTTCAAAACTTATTTCATTGAAGCTTGAATAGGAAACTCGTAGTATGATAGCGAGATTATTTTCTCAGCCGCTGCATATTAGAATTTTGTCGAATCAAATAGAATATTTACACATCTCATTTGTAATAATCTGACACCCACTAGTGGGCAAACAAAAGGCTCTTGTAAGAAACTTTGAAGTCCACAGTGGAAATGAGTTTCCGGAAAGAGGTTTATCTTGCGTGTTGCAAAAAGAAACCGAGGACATTCCCAAGCACGACAGAAAGTCGGAAGCTCAGTGTAATTTTACGTGAGTGGCTGGGAATTAACAGGTGACCTTTCACTATGAAGAATTGCATCGTAAAAACAAGCCACGGTATAATCAAAAATGGAAAGATGCTACTTTCTGCCTATTAGGTATTCTTCATTTTGTCTAGTTACCTTTATGTGCATCAGAAAAAACCTATGTATTAAATTCGATATGGATTTCTTCATTACAGTGAGTAAAATACTGAACTGTGATCATTTCAATGCAACAAGTGAAGTATATCATTTGTCGCAATTTACAACTTTTAGTGTAAGACAAATACCTAAACAGTATGAAGGAAAGGTGAAAATCAGACTAAATGTTGAGATATATTAATTTATATAACTACTAACTTGTTTACTTGATGAGAGCTAGGGTTTACGACAGACTGATTTAAATTTCGATGTCCTTACCTGATCCATATTAAGAAAAAATAGATATCTTATTTTAAAACAAACACCTAATATGTAATCAAGAAATACAATTAGAGATGTAAAATTCCCGGCAATTTCAGGAATAAACCGGCAGTTTTTGTCAATATTAAGAATTTTGAGGGAATTAACTCAACCACAATCATCTTTCGCCTAATCTATTACTTTGTCTTTTATAAATGAAGAAAAATAAAATAAACTACGAAAATATAGAAAAATATTTTTTAAAATAATGAATTAATATTTAATAAAAAATATCAAGATGTATTTTTCAAGACTGTCAGAATAAATTTTAACATTCCCATATTTCTGTTAAAAATTCATACAGAGAAAGAAAGCAAAAAATATTTTCTCAACATTAATTTTTGAAGTTATTCTAAATGGTCACTAAAGTAAAATTATTTGCTTTTCCAGGAGAACTTATTATCGTAATTAGTAGTAGAAGTGATAATATAAGTCGATTTAAATTTATTTTAAAAAATATTTGATAAAAAAAAACATCCTTAAAAAATTTTTAAATCTCCAAGGAAATAAACTGGATTTATTCCCGGAAATAAAACTGGTTTTTCCCACCTTTACAACGCAAGAAACAATTATGCTGAACGCACTGATTAATTTAATTATTTATAAAGCTAGATTCAGCTTTATGAGTTCAGATGTATGTGTGAGTGTGTGTGTATACACTAGCATACTTCCCAGTACCTTTTCACACTTCCATGCCTGCAGAAGATGGGTTGTACCAGTTAGGTGCTGAATGAGAGTGTTTCTTTATTTAGAAGCAGGGATTAAGCAGAAGAGCCGCAATACTTATCTTGAAATTATGGAATTTCCAAAATTGGAAGGGTATTACAATCATCACCTATTTAACGTGCCCAGCCTTTCCTAGTGAACACGACGAGTCTGCTGTTAAGTCGGAATTCGAACTACTTTCGATAATGAGAACGACGCCCTACATAAACGGCCGTCATGACTGATCCAAAGTTTATTTCCTTCTGTATCATTTGGTATATATATTTAAATGCAGCGATTATCAATGAATATTTCCTGTATTGGAGGTGTTACATTATATTGGATTACAAGCGACGATGACTTACCTCCTTGTATTCATCATGAAAAAAATCTCGAATCGCTATACAATTTCGTAAACCGCCTGAATACAATACTACGAGAGCTATTTTAATTTCAAAACGCCAACTGTAGATATTGAATATAATTCTCTCAATTAAACCCCACTTTAAAATCATGGAAAATCATAGGGCAATAATGGACATCTGAATTTTCTTTCCATCTAAAACCAATTATACCCACAAATACTTGCAATTGGTCTCTGTTAGGATATAATAATTCCTAACTTCAAATTTTTCCATTAATTTTTTTTTACACCTTCTTGTCTATTCGTGTCTAAAAGATTTTTGAATGAGCATTGCATAACTATACGCATACTACATCGAATGGAAAGTATCATGTAATGGAGAATATCAACGCTTACAGTGCATTTGTCCACTTGGACCACTTTTCGTGTGGGTAATTGGTCAATTTTAATTTCGAAAGGAAAAAATTGAGAAATTTCGAAACACACGTCACAATAGACGTGCATGCTAAAAAGGAACCAAAACACTTATTATCGTTTATTTAGTGCCTGGAATCAGTCTTGAGATATTCCATTCGGAACAACATGGTACAACCACTTATTTATGTCTTATTGTATAAAACAGCGATACATCCCATTGAATGAAAAAAAAACTGGAATTTGAGTACTCAGTTACTTAACTTTCAATTCAATAGGACGTAGATTTGATTCCCACCATGGTTATTGATGTCGGTCATTGTTCGGAATCCATTTGAAATCCTAAATCGGCGGCAAACCAATTTATGTGTGAAAAGTAGTAGAGCTATAAATAAAACCAAATATGTGCATTTATTTAAAATTACAAATTGCGCATTATAAAAGTAGTAGCAAAGTTAATCACATTTCGCATTTTAATACTTCTGTAGAGAGATTAATTGGTTTTAACTTTGATCTCCTCAATGTGTAAGCCCATATGTTGTATCATTATATGATAAAACTACTTGCTCTTTTGAAATTCTTGATCCCCGTAAGAAAGAGGTACATAAGATACCATTATTTAATCTGCTATGTGCATTCAGTTGCATATGGAAGTATTATAATAATGCAACGGAACTTGAATTTTCCAGAGAAGATGTTGCCATTCCGGAACCTAATGCTCTTATTTGCATTGTCGCATCAAGTGTTATTGTTTGATCCTTCTGTCTCCTCTTGGTGAGTCAGTTGTTGAAATCTTGGAAGTCCACGCGATCAACGCCTCAGGTTGCAGATGTTATTGCCTTTCCTCAAGCAAAGTCTCGTTACTTGGTACCAAACTCTTAATGAGGATCATGTTTGTTTTGCGTGAAAATCCTAACCAGGATCACATGATGCGGTTTTCAGCAAGTCTGGAGGGAGAACACATCTGATTTCTCAAAAGTTATTCTGATAACCAATGTGATCTTGTATGGTGTTAGTATACCTTAATGAGACAAGTTTCAAACCGAATGGATAGCACTATCACCATGCAAGAGGCTGGAAATATGGGTGCAGTTGCCAGATGGAGCAATGATGTTTGTAATGCTTCTGAGCCCATTTTAACACTAGGACGTCTGTCAGAGTCGACTGAACATCGGAGACTGTTCAGTTTGTTCTTTTGTTGCACTTTTGCAGGGAATTTGAAAATTTTGCGTAACTTTTAATCATTTTTTCATGGTAATTATGTATAAAAGTGCTGTGGTTCTAAACTAATTATGAGGGATCATACAAGCAAATATTTCCAGAACGTCGGCTGGTGTCATTTCGACAACAAGACAATTTAACATTATAAATATCAGTCTTTTAACAAAAGATAGTTGTGGATGTCATGATAATAGCAAACTTTCTAAAGTACTATCGTACTTTAGAACTTACTCTATTTGCTTAGCCTTCAATTCAGTGTTATTCTGCCCATGACGGAAATGAATCAATCACATTGAAATTGCTGTGTCCAAGTGTATTGTCACACAGCCATTACTATTCTGCTCATTCGAAAAATCATGATTTTCTAACCTTGTGCAGACAGACGTATTTAAATGATAGATCGTGAAAAAGGGTTAAGCCCAGATGAAGTTGTCGATTTGTTGCAAGCACTCTCTGAGAATGAACCAGATGGTGGGGATGCTGTCCTGTTCGAACTGAATATCACTATAACTTTTGAAAATGCAGTACGTAGTAAACATTATACATGAAAGTGATAAATAATGACTAAACAACTTGCATTCTCAAAAGTTATGGTTTTATACTATTATTTATGAATATTGTCCTTTTACAAGAGTAATTAATTTGTTATCTTTTAATGATATAAAGGATCATAATATAAAATAATTACTTAATATATTATTAAAAAGTTTTAAAGCAAAGCCTACTGAAGAATAGTCTTACAATTATATAGTTATATATTTTATGGCGGTGTGTAACGAAGGACTTATAAATGTAATCGAAATCCTGTACTTTCTAGTTTTAAACTGTAGGTCCCGGTTTTATTTGCTTGAAATGCAAAAAATCTCACTTTGTGAGAAGCGAACCAAACCTATTGTGTTTTGATAGATTCAGAGGTTTCATCCTCTCCTGCATTCATAAGATTTCAATCAATAAAATAAGAGCATTTACATCATTCATTGAATTCCAAAAATGAGAAGACAATGGATTTGATTTCATTTATTTATCAATACGATTCTTTTGCTGCATAAAAATTGGCTGGGGACCATAGCTTAATATTAACTTCGAACCACAGACACCGAATCTCTAGGTGGGTGTCAAATATAAGACCTTGTGATCTGAAACAAGTTTTTCAGCTATCAGTTCAGAACATTTACCGAGATTTTCTCCTTATATTTCATGATCCGTGGCATCACGTGATCGACAGAGACATAAGAAAATCAATTTGATTTTCAAATGATAAAGTAGTTGCCATATTCACGCTTAAGATGTGCCAAATGGTTATTTTCCAATAGCTATTACTCCTGTTATATTTTGAGCTGGTATCAGTTACCAGTAATTGTTATAAAACAATGAATGAGATTGGCGATTTGTAATTGGTTTAAAAATAGAGGAAAAGTATTCATTTTTTTGCAGGAACGCCTCAATGTGACCAATAACGACTTGTTATTGGTAGTTGACGTGAGTCCATATGTGCAGGGTGTGCACTGCACACCGTTGCAAAATCTCTGAGAGAGAGTAATTTTCTGCACCTATATCTACATATCTTTATATGGTATATAATAAATATTATTTATAATATATTCAAAAATTATGTTGAGATTAGCTTGCTTGTATTCCCGCAGTGCATGTGGTACTAGGTGCTGCACCACGTAGCGCGTTCAAAAGTAAACAAACTTAGGAAGTTTCAATTTGTAGGCATTGCGCACTAATAGAAAATCACGCTTTATATGTATGAGCTACTGGAGAAGCACAGCATACTGTGGCACTGAGGAAAGTGCAGTTATTTTTCCTGCACTTGGCATTTAGAATCATCCAAAGGAACGGTTAATTAAACGTTCTATTAGAGCGGAGACTTTTTAGAGGGGATGCTGAAGCGCTTTTGTTTTTTTTAACCGAATAAATGGCCATACGATTTGGCAGACGGTTAATGCTTAAATTCATATATTGCAAAAAAGATTTTGTTTTCACAGAAATATAAAAAGCATTTCCTCAATATATGTTCCAAAATGTTGTTCTACATTTTTGACGAGTTTTGTGAAAATACTCAATCTTACTCAATAAGTGTACGAGCGTAAAGCTCCAAAACTGCTTCTGTCATATTCATCAATATAAAGGGAAATGTTTTAAAGTGGTTAAGTAATTTCACGGTGATGTATTATATTTATAGAAATAATTTAGTGAAAAACACTTTTGTTTGCTTTGACAAAAAAGAAACGAATTTTAACAAAACAGTTCAAAGTTTACCATTCATTGTTTCTTACAGACAGTATATAAGTTATATCTGTAACACCATATCCCTGGTTTTGTTTTAAAAAATTGTCAAGATGTTTTTCGCAGAATATATGATTTCCAAATGTTAAAAACAATTAATATCAATTGTTGATGTGTGGATTAAATTATAGTTATCAATTTAATAAATATAATTCAATCCACTGACCGAACAAGAAACAGTTGGTTCCATTGTGCCAGCTTGCAGAGAAATCCTCTGGACGTGAAATAGACGCTCCGTTTGTCGGAACCAATGAATATCCTGATGAGCCACAACAGCGGCCTGATTTGTTTTGTCTACCTTTGCTGAAAATATAAATTTTTGTGGAAGTCCGAACCGTTGCTTTTCCGCAGCCGATATGACCCCATACAACACAACATTATTTTTTGCTTCAGTTCTAGTAGATTTCTCATAAATTTAGCTGTTTTTATTGTTATATCTAGACTTCTCGAAGGTAAACATTTTATTTATATAGTGTTCTTATAAAATTTACATTCCTAATAAATAACTCACTTCAAAATGAAGAACTCAAATGTCTCGATAATAAAATATTTATTGGAAAATGCATTTTTGAGGAGAGACGTTACTACGAAAAACGAAATAGTTAAATTAAGTAGACCGATGACGGATATCATTCTATCGCAAATTTTAGATTAAAGGACAAGAGTGTGTACATTTTCAAAAATCTATATATGAAAAATTTAAATGGTTAACCGGTTGTAGTGAATTGAACAAGTTGTACTGTTGGCCATATTTACTTTTTGTTGTAGTTGAAAAGGATAAAAATATTTGGACAAAACAAGGCTACAGTGATTTAAATCATCTCCACGAAGTGCAAAGAAACGTGAAAAAACACAATCTCACATAAATGCGGTAATAATATTAAATCATTTGGTACCGTCAGGATAGATTGAATGTTAGATCAGCAAAAGGCTTCATCGATTGTTCAACACAATGACAAAGTAACAAGAAATAGAAATATTCTCAAGAGATTAATAGATGTAGTTTGTTATTTAGCAAAACAAGAAGATGCATTTCATGGACATAATGAGAATATAAATTCCCTTTCTCGAGGAAACTTTATAGAATTAATAACTTTAATTAGTAAATATGACCTTTTAGCAACCCATCTGAGAATTGCAACTGTATTTTCTGGAACTTCAAATAGAATAGAAAATGATATTATTGCATCGATAAAAAATATTGTAATTTCAGAAATTAGAAATGAGGAAAAAGAAACGCCATTCGTTGCTATTATGCTAGATAAAATATCTGACATATCTCACAAATCACAATTATCGGTTGTGCTACGATGTGTTAATGATTGTAGTGCACCAGTAGAAAGATTTTTGTATTTTAAAGATGTAAATGATAATTGTTTGGCGGAAGCTTTGTGTAATGTTGTGCAAGAACCGATTTTCAGCTGGGGGTGTGAGAACAAAGTGATTGCTCAAACATACGATAGGGCGGCAGTCATGGCAGGAGCTTTGAATAGGACACAGAAAAAAGTAAAGGATATTTTCCCGGAACAATGTTTGTGCATTGTTGCTGACACATACTTAATTTAGTTCTGTCGCAATCTGTATTGCTTATAAAAGATTGTAAATTGTTTTTGCAACAATTTATGGCATAGCCTCATTTTTTCTTGATGTCTACAAGAAAAAAATCATGTTTTACATGAAATTATTAAAAGAAAAGTACCAAAATTATCTACAACACGTTGGAATTATTCACCTCGTTTGGTAAATATCATAAAAAGCGAAAGGAAAGGCTTATCCAAAGTGTTTAGTTATACTGATGTTCTATTTGATATTTTGCAGAAAGCTAACTTAGATACAGCATATTCTAGTCAAAAAATAGAGGAAGTAAAAGATGCAATTAAAAATATATGAACTTGCATTTGGTGAAGTTTATGAAGAAAATGTTTCTGTAGTGGGTCCTCCCAAATTTAAAAACCGTCGTGTAATTTCACGAAACTCAAGTGCAGACCAACATTTTAAAAATTTATATTACGAAAAATATACGAACTTGCATTTGATGAAGTTTATGAAGAGAATATTTCTGTAGTGGGTCCCTTCAAATTTAAAAACCATCGTGTAAATTCACAAAACTCAAGTGCAGACCAACATTTTAAAAATTTATATTACGAAATAATGGACACTATTTATAGTAGATATCCGTTTTGAAAAATTAAGTTTGCTCAAATTTTTTGAGCTATTGAATTTTAGTTTTTCTTTCTTTCCTTTTTTTTTTCAAGAAATATCAAAGTAAATTTCCGGATGACAATAATAAGTTATTGGCGACATTGAAGTGTATTAAATAATATTTTGGGAGCCAACTTATAGGATTGCTCGTAGGAAAATATTTGAGGAACGCTTCAATGTTGCCAATAACCAATTGGTGACATTAAAGTCTATTAAATAATATTTTGGGGGGATTTCTTGTTGGAAAATATTTGATTTTAAACTGGGTGATACATTATTAGTAAACCGTTCAAATTTCTTGTGGTGCCTTTCTATGGAAATCGTAGAAATGTTATTCTGGGGAATAGTATTTCACAGAAATATTTCTATATTATCTTTTATCGATGATTTTGTAAGCATATTTCTCAAAATTTACACCAGGAAGTATTTTTTAACTACTTTAAGGATTTTTCTTCGCAAAAAAAAAAAAAAAAAATTTACGTTTTTCTTCTAACCTCGTTTAGTTAAAAATTTCCTTTTTCTTTCCGAAATATTTTGTTTTTAGTTTACCTATGAAGGAACAACTTTAGAATTTTAATACTTTTTCATTATGAATTTTATCAAAACATGCATAAAATAATTTTTATAAATTTGAAATTAAATAATTTTCATAGGTAATAGACCATTTAATTGAAGGCTTTTCTTCGTTACAGCTATTGTTAAAATTGAAATGTTTATAGATGTATATGAGTGTGTGTGTGACTACAACTATATTTTACTACCTACAACTACATTTGTAAGCAAACATTTATTTTTTATTGCTTCTACCTTTATAAATATATAATCTTTTACAGTTAAAATTATGAAATTCATGTAACCAATGAGTTTTTAAACATAATTTTTAAAGTGTCTTTTAAGAAAAAAGTTCTTCATTGAAATTTTATGACTAAGAAAAAATATGCAGTATTAAATAGATATGTTAAATTAAGATTCACTGTTTCGATTAATGTCTGACGATATTAATTTATGACTAATGTTTGATTTTGAAATAATGCGATAACGATTTCAACAAAATCAATGACATTTTTTTTAACAAATGGAGAGTTATATGTTGCTTCCACGCTGGCTGAAGAATGAGACCTTTCTCCCACCGTGCGCATGAGCTCCCGCTCTGATAACAATGAAAGTATACAAGTGGCGCCACTCTATGTAGCCACCTTGAAAGTTTTTAATAACAACATGAAGGATCTGAAACGAAATGATGATTGGTTAATTGATAATGAATTGGGTACATATCCAGGAACTCCTAAAACATTTAGGGAGCTTAAAGTCAATTTAAATTCTGCAAAGTTTTGTCACGGGTCTGGACACCAGTCCATCAGCAGTTTTTAATGTTATGACTTTTTCATCATGTCCATGATGCACAGAATTAATTCTATCAAGTTTCTATTTCATTGGTGGTAGAGTGTCATCTGCAATGAGGACAATGTCGCCGATAGCTAAACTTTCTTTTGTTTATTTACACTTTGATCGTTGCTGCAAATGAATGTATTCCCTTTGCCAACGATTCCAGAAATGTTGGACGATTCTTTGAGTGAGTTGCCATCTGAATAGGCAGTTCATCTTCATTATTTGGCCATTTTATTCAGGTAAAGCTGTTAAGGGTCCACCAGTTATACAATGTCCTGGAGTTAATGCTGTGAAATCGTTTGGTTCGTCTAACATCGGTGATTTTGGAACGTGAATTCAAACAAGCCTCGATATGTATGAATATTGTATAGAGTTCTTAAAATGATTATGTTACATTGGATATGATTTTTCTGAGATGCTGTTTCACACATTTTATGTTGGATTCCCAAAGTCCTCCCAAATGTGGAGCAATTGGTGGATTGAAATGCCAATCTATTCTATTGTCACTTAAATAATATGACACTTCCTTATTATGTTCATGAGATTTAAGAAGTGACGTGATTTCTGCTTTTAATTTACGATTTGCTCCAATGAAATTAGAACCACAATCACTAACTATAAATATGTGAGCATTTTCCTCGACGAGTGATAAAGCGTTTGAGAGCAGCGATGAATAAATTAGTTGATAAGTCACTCACAAGATTTAAGTGTATCGCTTTCGTTGAAAAGCATGAATAGAGCTAAATATGCTTTAGTTTTATCTCTTGTAGCTCTTAAAATTTTTACTGAAAAAGGCCCATAGCAGTCCACACCACAATGAGTGAATGGTCGAGATGGATGTGTGAGGCCGGTAAATCTCCCATTTGTTGCTTTAATTTTGGAGCTTTTTAACGTTTACAAATTACACAATTCGCGATGATTTTTCGGATAGCTGATCTGTCTGAAACAATCCAGAACTGCTGTCTGACGCATACTTTCATTAATTGAGCACCAGCATGTACATTATTTAAATGAATATCTGTTAAGATTAATTTTGTTAACAAGTGCTCTTTAGGTAAAGGAATACTTTTGTAAATAAGAAATATTCTCATATCTTAGTTTAATAACTCTTCATGTAACACTGGATTAAGTGATAAAAGTTTACCTGTCATTGATAGTGGTTTAGATTTCTGCACTGAAAACTTCCTTTTGTGGGTTTTTTTTTACACAAAGCAGCAAAGAATGTTTAGAAGCAGTAAGAAACCCTACATTTCCTTTTATTTGACAGTTGTTTATAGAATCGAAAGCAATATGCAAGCACTCGTTTTTACTTTGACAGAGAAGAAAATTTTTTCAAAAGATGAAAGTTTTGAAATTCCTTTGTTTGAGTAATGAGTCTTACAACTCATTTTCTTTCACGTTTGACTTCTATTTTGTTGCCTTCAGTACACGTGGGTTCATGAAAAGTGCATTCGAATTTTGCCAGAAGTGATGGTCCGTTCCAGCAGAGGTTATGATTAAAGTTCAGTTGTACTTATAGCACGAGAGGCGCAATTTGCAGGGTTTCCTAAACTTAGCGCATAAGGCCAGGTCGTATTTGGTAAGAATTCTGAAGGTTTTCCAAGGATTTGAATGTAAATTCAGCCAAGCAAGAACGATTGTGAAATTACACCAGCAGAATGTTTCATCGAAGGAAAGATTTGTGGCCGAAATTAACACCGACATTAATTCTAACCTGGGAAACGTTAACTTTTTTAATGAAGCTATCTTCGATTTAGATGAAATTAAATGTACTTTAATGTCTCCATTGCTATATAAGGATCGTACATATATTACGGCCAGGTATGCTTGTTCTGATGCATTTGAAAATCCATGTATCTCATGTCTTACAGCATTATTGATCGCAACATATCGAGGAATTTTTATATTTTCTAATTCATGCAAATTGCTTTTGAATTTATTCCAAATGGTTTCGAAATGAGATGGTAAGGAATCATCCCAATCTATTTTTTATTTCCATAACGTTTGGGTTATGATTTTATCAACTATCGTTACTGGTGAAATCCAACCCAACGGATCGAATAATTGAGATAACATAGATAATACAGTACGTTTAGAATTGTATGCATGTTTATACAATTCCTTGATAATTTAAATAAAAATACATCATTCTCAGGATCCCACAATATACCTAATGTTTTAACTGTGTTATCTGATTGAATTTGATAGTTATTAATTTCCAATAGGTCCTTGATCAAATTTTATAATACTAGTGGTTCATTTTACGACTATTTCCTGAGTTCAAACCCTCCTATTTTTAATAGTGCATCGATTTCTAATCACGACTTAATTGCATCTTCTATTGCATCTGTACCTGAAATAAAAAATCATCTACTTTCAAGTCCTTCATAAATGCTTGTTCAGCTGAAGGAAATGCTTGTCCTTCATCATGTACTAATTGTTGAAGGCATTTGGTAGCTAGATAAGGTATTGCAGCCATTCCATAAGTTACAGTAAACAGACGATAAGTGCTTGTTGATTCATTAGAATTTCTCCAAATTATTTGAAAATTTGAATCTTTCTGAACAATCCTTACCTGCCTATACATTTTAATAATGTTTGTTTTTAGTACAATTTTCCTTTCCCTAAATCTTAATATAAGATTAAAAAGAGGATCCTGAATAGTTGGTGCAATTAAAAAATATTATTTAATTAAACATCATTCGTAGTTCTTGCGGAAGCTTCAAATATTACTCGGAATTTAAGATCTGATTCATTTTTTATGGAATGACGAGGAATGTAATATGTAAATGCCCTGTTTGCATTTAACTTATGACCAGGAACTACTTCCATGTGACCTAATTTTAAATAATCATTCATAAATTTTGAATAATTCTCCATTAAATTTGGTTGATGTATTAGTTTACGTTCAGTTTGTTTGAAACGATTGATCGCCATTTCCCTTGACTTACCAAAGGTTTCGTATATTGCTTAGAACTCAATTTCACAATATAAAGACCAAAATTATCCCTTTGAATGGGTTTCCTGAAAATGATTATCACACTGAAGTTCTTCTGTAGACCACTTACTTATTAGAGATATCTACAATTTGCCAGAACTTCTGCAATGAAGAGTCTATATCACTGATACAATGATGTACGTGAACATTGCATTGTTTCAAATTGCTTGATGTAATTTTTCCAAAGACAATCCAACCAAAAATTGTTTTATGTGCTCTTATTGGTTCATTGGGAGTTTTGATACAAATACCAACAAATACATCTGAACAAAAATCTGCACCCAAAAGTATATCAATTCTACTTGCAACCTTATAATTCGGATCAGCTAATTTTAATGAATCGAAACAATTGAACATTTTTGTATCTATTAAAAACTGAGATAAATCACAAGTAACTTTTTTAAAATGTGTAATTCAGATTGTATCGATTTTTTGCTGTACATTAAATCCACAATTACACTACCATTAGTGGTGGCAGTTTGTTTTCCGGATACACCAGAAATTTGTAATTTAATAGTTTTTGTTTCATTTAAAATTATGAACGCACATTCTCCGCTTAGGAATGATGATAGTGATGCGCTATCAATTAAAACCTGATATTTTTGATAATTACAGCTAGAATCAATTATATTAACTATAGTTGTGGGTAATATAAAATTTAACTGTCTCCAAAATTTGAACAATGGGTTGATACTGTTGGATCAATTTCTGAGTTAAATTTAACGTTAGAAATTGTATTTTGATTTTTTATCGATATGTAATAATGTATTATGTTTGAGACCACATTTATTACACCTTCTACAATTACAGTTTGACGTAACATGATTCATCCTTAAACAATTTTTACATATCTTATATTTTACAAAAAAATCAGGTTATGTGACAATTTTATGAAATCCTCTCATTTATAAATCGGATGCGTCTCTTAGCATAATAAACATGCACAAGGAACAACTAAATGCGAATATACATTTTCATTCTTACTATGCGGTTTAAACGTGTTTAGACTGCACTACCCGTTTGTTTACAGTAACAGACGCAGCTGCACGCAATTCTACAAACGATCTGAAAGACCGATCACTATGTGACAGATGCCACTCCCTTAAGGATTCAGGGTCTAGCTTTCAACGCATAAAATAAATAAGAATAGTATCCTACTTATCCGTTGATTGATTCATCACTTCTAATATATCTAAGCATTGGTTATTGATATCTATTGATCTAAGCAATCTTTTAGCGCTTTCATTTTGCACATTTGGCTGTGAAAAAAGCTTATCGAGTGCAGAATAAATTATTTCTACTCTATTTTCGAAACGTTCCTCTATTAATTTCCAAGCTTTAATATAATTTGCATCTGGTTTTTAATATTTTGAATTATATTTAATGCTTCTCCCCTTAACGATAGTTTTAAATATTGTAATTTTTTTTGAACGTTGCATAATGATGTATTATTATGAATAATTGATAAAAATATATCGCGAAATGAAATCCACTCAGAGATATTACCAGAAAATGAGGGTAAATATAAACGCATCGCAATCTAATGTTACAATTTACATTAGTTTTATAAGTATAGATTTTTATTACTTTTGTTTCGACTTTAAACATGCATTCGATATTTATTTTTATCGATTCTATTTCATTAACAATAATATTGTATTCTTTTTCATTTTCCAGAATGCATTTTTCCTCACATGAACATATAATTTGTTCATGCACATTCATATGTTCTGTCCATAATTCATCGGCTTGCGAAGAAAATTTTAACGGTTACATTATCGTAAGTACTTTCAGATAATTTTTCTATATTACTGGTAAGTCTAGTGGACTTACCTCTAAGTGCTGATCTTTCCCGCAACAGATAGTCCATTTTCTTTGAGTGTGAAGAGGACTGAAAAGTTCTTATTATCTAATGGACACAATTTCCCGGGTGTCGTGGTATCAGATTTTGTTTTGATTAATGTCTGACGATATTAATTTATGATTAATGTTTGATTTTGAAATAATGGGATAATGATTTCTACAAAAACAATGACATTTATTTTAACAAATGGAGAGCTATATGTTGCTGAAGAACGGGAACTTTGTCCCGCTGTGCGCATGAGCTCTGATAACAGTGAAAGTATACAAGTAGCGCCACTTCATTTACAATATATATTTTGATAAAATAAGTATTTTAATAAATAATATACATTTTCTTTCATGCGACGCTAATTATCGTGTTCTTATTAAAATTACTTTAAAAATTTTTAAATATATATGTTTTTAGAATTTTGCCACTTTATTTCCGTTTAAAAACTTAAATTATTTCCTTTTTATGATTTTCTTTTAGTTGTTAGTATTTTCTACAAAATACCATAGCAGTTTTTTGTTTTTACTATTTATTTTAATGAAAGTTAAATCTGTTTCTACACAAGTGCCATTATTTCATCAATCCCCAAAATTTTTCAACGCCTAACTAGTAAAATATTCATTTCATAATATTCTAAAACTTATTTATTTTAAATAATTACTATGTGTGTTTCATAGAAATATTAGTTTTAATTTTAATATATTTGGTGAGTGCTTTTTTACATTTTCTTTTAAGCATTTGTAATAAGAAGTTCTCCGAGACAATAATATAGCTGATGTGAAGAATCTCAAATTGAGAAGTGAAACATGATGTTTCTTCCTGTAATATTATTTTAAGAACAGCGAAATGGTATTAGGTATCATTTCTTTTATTACATAACATCCCATTCCAAATACATCGAAATGTTATAATGTAATATTTTGTTACCATTTAACAGTTTGTTATTAAAATAATAAAATTGTTGTCCAGAAGCACTTCGTTACGTATTGCTGTTATCGAATATATTACTGATATTTATCTGTATACTGATATTTATCGTAATATTATATATATATATATATTACGATTTATGAAAAGGTGAAAGTATCATAGATAAATTGAACATTAAAAGAATAAAATTTCAATATTAATGAATTTCCTTATTTTTATGATGCAAGAAAACATTATAATTAGTAAATTTTTATTACTTACTGAAATTAAATCAATAAATTTTTTTCTTTGTACTTGTTTTCTTTATAATTTATACTTATGGAGATGTTAGAACCAGAAACTCTGAAATATTCATGCTGATTGTATTTTGGGAAATTATTTGTGCTCTTTTCCTTTTAATAATAATATATTACAAATTTCAAAAAGATTTTTTTTTACTTACACTGGTTTTTTTTTGTTTAAATTGACAGATAATTTCCTAAATAAAAAGATATATGTTTAATTTTAATTAAAAAAAATCCTAAAACAATATAAATTCACCCTCATAAAATAGGCAGGAATAGTTTAAAAATTCCTTATTTTAGCACATCTTTTATTTAGTAAGTTTTCCAAATTGCTTTTAGTATGGAATATATAAAACAACTCAGCTTTGTTTATCTTTCTATTTTTTTATGCCATCAGGATACAATTTGTAAATATTTTAATAAGACAACTAATCATTAAATTAATTATTACAATAAATTTATGTGCTCGAACATTTACATACACAAAAACTCAACTTGATTTAGTTGATAAGACTGAAGGTTTTTGAAGTAGAAGGCTCTGAGTTCGATATATGTTCTTGTTGAAAAACAGGAAATGCGTGTCACTCTTCAATCCCTGCATTGATATTCATGTTTGTCAGTATGGGATTTAATGTTTCCAGGTTCTCACTCCATTTGACATGTTAATATTCTCCACTATTCATGAAAAGTCCTTCCTTAATCTTGTATTTGGTTTATGATCAAGTAATTTAAAACAGTGTTTAATTGTTAAATTATCCGCTATATAGCCTCAAATTTAAATACACGACTTTCAATTTCATAAACATTCGTCACCTTAAAAGTAACAATACACAGTTTATTGCTGATTGTATAAGATGCGAATCTAATTTTATATAAGAAACAGGCAATGCATATGTATCTGTTTTTGTTTGTTTAGTAAAAGTTAGCAATATTGTACCGAGCTTCGGGGTTTGTGTGGATTGAGAGTTGAATAAAGCAACCACTAAATGTACACAAGACTTTTATTTGTAAAAATTCCACTAGAAATACCAGCTGTAATAATAACAATTATACAGCTACAATTCGTCAGATACAATAAGTAACATCTTCCAATCACAGGTCTCAAATACCTCAGGCAGAGAACAGCTTCTCTAAACTAGCAGTCACGAGCAATCGTCTTCACTCACTGACTGTCTTCACAATAACTCGGTTGGGCTGCGGTACTTATACCTGACTTGGCGGGGAAAATACTAATTTCGCCAAGGTTTTGGAAGCTTCTAGGCTATCTCGCTAAATATTGGTCCTAGAGCTTAGGTGATAGATGTTTCCAGAAATATCTATTTCTCGCCAAGTCACCAAAATTGTCACTAAATTTTCTCGCCCAAACATCACCAAATCATTTGAAAACCCGCTTTTAACGTATAACACGTCTAAATACCGCAATATTTGCCCAAAATGTGAGTATTTCCGATCTGTTTGAGATATTTTAAGACATATACAATAATTATTTATAAATTTGTAACAATATAAAATAATTTTAAGTATCATAATGTATAAATTTTGTGTGCAAATTTTATAAATAAAATTAAAGTTTCAGAATGAAATCTCATTTACTGCAGTCTTGAAAAATTTTGTATTATTGATATCTACATGAGACGAATTTTTATGATGTTTCACATTTAATTAAGTGATGAAAAGGAAAATGAAATAAATATAGTTAAGATAAAAGAATATTTAGGAAAATGTGTACGCACAATATAATATTTTGATGTTTCATTCTGAAGAAGGAAAATCATTGTTGTATGCTTATAAATATGACGGCAATATTGAAATTTGAATCTGTATGAATTAATTTTATTATTTCATACAGATTCAAATTTCAGTTTTATTTTATTATTATAATTTTATTATTATTAATTTTATTATTATTTTTTATAATTTAAAAAAATACGGAATTTGTAGATTCATTTTTTGAGTAAAACTGTTTTGCTTCTATTTTTTTAATATTTATTTATTTCTTCGACTATGCATGTAGATCTTTATATTAAGATGTTCTAAACGTCCTCTTATAGAAATATATTTAAAATTTTCGTATGATTTTTTTCTTTATTCGAAATATTTTAAAATAATATCTAATCTCTTTTCTTAACTACTCTCTAATCGGGTACTTAATGATTACTTTTACTTGAAACTAATAAATTTTTTTAAGAAATTACGTCACTTTCCATTGTCTGATAGATGCAAAAATATTTGTAGTAAGTAATATATTATTTTATTTAATTATATCTACCGAAAAAATTTAAAAAAAATTATGACTGACATGATAACAATAATTATGTATGTCTTTATTTGCGCATATAAAATATAAAAAAAATATATAAAATACATAACTTCATATTAATTTGATTTTTTATCAGTTTGAAATGCTAATTACAATATACTTAAAATGTATGATTTTGATTTTAAATTTTCATGGAAATAGCATATTAAATCAAAAGTAAGATAAAATATTTTAAATGTTTATATATTTGTTTATTTATCAACCTTAAAATATTTATTAAATGTAAATATTTGGATTTTTTTTTTAAATAACAAATTCATAAAGTCAGAGTTCTTCTTTTTTTTGACGTATTAATTTTTAATGTTTGACAAAAATAATTTTTAATGTTTAAAACATCAAATAATATCATTAATATTCACTTTAAAATTTCTATAATTATAATTAAAGTTAAATTGAATTATTTTAATTCCAAATTACTTTTAACTAAATTACCATTTTTAAATCAAATAACTTTTATCTATAAGTAATATTTCCTTCACAAGCGATTTCTTCCTTTAATGAAATCAGAAAAAAAAAAGGGATAATTACTTTTTCTGAAAATAAATATATTTTCTCAATCCCGAATCTATAGCAAGCGTAGCGTGAACAGAAAAGACGAAAATTATCAAAAGTGAAGAAAGAAGCCAGTGTTTCCGTTCTTAAGTCAGCAAATGAAATATTGCTTTCAAAGAAACGAAATGTTGTCTTGTAACATAACGTTCTTGAAATAACGAAAATCAACTGTCATCAAATAACATTTCTTTATTACATAACAGGCGTTCTTAAAATAACGAGGTGTTCTCATCGTCACTGAATAACAGACCATTCTTCAATAACGATAACGAGGAGTTGTCAAACAACATTTCATTTCTGAATAGCGACAATTATTTGAATAACGAACAATTTACTTACAGCAATTCATTACCGCATAACAATTCTAGACAACGTGCTGTAACTGATGTTCCAGTGGACGACAATTTTAATTTAAAATTAATTCACCAACTAAAGCGATAAATAGTCAAATTTTATGATACCTTCTCATGGCAGCTCGGAGTAATTTAAAGGTCTGTTATTGAATAACAATATTTTTAAAGTAACCGGTTATTCTAATAACGTTTAAAAACATATAACTTTTATAAAATAACAGTTACGTTAAATAACAACCATCTCTAATTCCCGCTTTTCTGGAAAATGCTACTGGTTCCTCTCATACCTTTTTTTTAAAGTCAAGCATCAGAAAATTAATTATTTGCATGTACCCTCATGTAGAACCTTTCTTGAAGTTTGAATGCTACTTGCTGCTGTTTTGTGTAACAAATTTAGAATATAAATCAATGTTTACCTTTACTGTGTTGCTTGTGTCCATGAGACAGGAAGAGCAGCAGAAGATTCTGCTGTTTTATAATTTTGACATTATGACGAGAAGAATTAATCTAAATTCAAATAGGTAACGAAATTATTTCATCAGAAAAAGGAGAAACAATTATTTAGTTGTCACCCAATGGCAATATTAGTAGAAACAAGGCAGGCAGTTTGCAGCTGTCATAAAGTAAACTGCTAAATTATGATGCTCTCATAATCAATGATAATTTTTCTGTATTCTTTTTTGTATATTTTGTTACTGCTCTTGTGTTATGCTTTTTTGTGAATGTTTTAGTAAATAATATTTAGAACTAGCCAGCATTCATGCTTTTTCAAGAATGGTTGCAAACATGTACTTTTAGGATTGGAGCAGCGCCTGGCCAGCGACCATTGACCCTGGTGCTTCATGAATATGGCATCTCCAGACTTTCTAGAAACTGAAAAAAGCTGAAATGCGCATTGGACATTTCCGAATGACAAAAATAATGTTTGCTTGACATTTTAATTTTATTTTATTTTTGCTTATTAAATATTAACTTTTTAAGTAATCCATTTCTCTAAATGCGATTCCGTTTTTCACTGGACATCTCAAAAGTTTCAATGATCTGTTTTCGAAATTTGTCTACTCTCAGCAACAATTTTAAAATTTAATTTTGGATTTCGGTTAAATTTTTTTAATTGTTTGTTTATCACACTTTATTATTTTAAAACTTTCTGATTTTTTTATTTAAAAAAATATTCTAGATTTGAGAGATTCAGAATTGCTTTCGAATTTTATTGAATTCCAATGAATAAAAAAAAAAAACATTTCTCCAACTTTTTAATTTTTTTTTTTTTTATCTGTCTGGCTCAGTAAAATGAAACCTTGAAATATGAGTAACCTTGACCGAGCAACTTGCTAATGGTACTTCCTCCTCATTTAAAACATTCGTTCCTTATCTCAAATGGATTCCATTTTATCAGATAGAATAAATTCTACACTCCAAGCGTTCACACAATATTCTGAGGTTAGAAAGTATAGAGGTGGATAATTAACATGGGAGCTGTTATCACTTCCCTGGTTTCTGTTGCAGCGGCTGCCGTATCTACTAGGCCTTCAGGTACGGACTTATCATTTAAGACTCTTATATTATTCAATCATATAAATAAATATGTATGTATGTATATATATATATAAATACATTATATGTATAAAATTATCATGGAATTATGTATAAAAGTACCTTCCTTGTGGTTAAAGATTTTTTTGTAAGATGATTATCGTTCCTTCGAGATTTGCTTTTTTATCATACAGATTAAATTTTCAAAATACTTTTGCAGAAAAATATTTATTAAATTTTGTTGAAAAGGAAGCTTATGCACAAAGCAAATATTTGTATAAAAATCCTCAATCTATTTGTCCGCTAAATATTTTTTGAGTTAAGAATGGTTACAATTAATGGAATGAAACATATTAAGATCTAGCTTGAAACAGGGATTATGATTCATTTCGAAAGCTTGAACCCACTTTTTGTACTTGATTCAGGCCATAATTAATGCTGATTTTAATGTTTACTGTAAAGTTGCTTATTCTGCGATGCGTAAAGTTACGGAAATTTTTTTAGCTTCAAGAACGGAGGAAACGTTGCTCCCTATCCCTTTCTGAAATTATCATTCATGCATAACCATCGGGGATAGTGAAAAAATATGTACAGTATCAGACGATCTTTTTTTCTGAAATCCCACTTTTAAAAATTTTTTTAATGATACGTAGAAGGATTTTTTGAAAATGTGGTGTTTTTGATTATTGCAACGAATGTGTTTTATGTTTTCTTCATATTCCGCTCACAGGAACTGGGAAAAAAATTTTGTTTCAATTTAAATTATCTAATAACTTTAGAACTAAGGAGAATTTTCCTTCTTCATTTGATATGATTTTTAGCTATAGATATTTAGCTAATATATACGTGAGACATCATTCGCAGTCCAAATAGAGTTTGAGGAAAATAATGTTAAAAATATCATTATTTTGTTCTAAATCGTCTATTTCACCTGAAATTTAAGATTTCATTTTTCACTGGAAGAAAGGGCAGCGAAATCTGGCAAATTTGCCTCATTAGTTACTTATATTAAAAAAAAATTTTTTTCACATTAAAATAAAGTTCTTTTGCACAGAATGTAATTGCTTAAATTTTTATATTTTGTAACATCAAATACACTTTGATATCTATGTATCTATACATTTATTTATACATTTTTAAATCATCATTGAAATTATTTTTTTCTCAGAAATTTCTTCATTAAATTTTTACTTTTCACTATGTAACATGCGTATAAGCATACAAAGTTTAAAAACATAAAAATTTCCTAAAGTGTCCACAATTTTGGCCACCACTGTAAATAATATATATAATAACGTTCTTGTTCATACTCAGAAATTTACAACCGTGGTACAATTTCAATTCCCTATTTTTAAGATGATCGTCTTTTTCTTCCGAAAGCTTTGATTAGAGGATACTACCACGATAGACATATATTAAGAACATTTGAAGATAGAGGTTAAAGGTTTGGAAATTAAAGGATGTGGAAACTGGATTTCTGTAAACTCATTTGTTCAGGTAGGCGTTGTAATTTTACAAAATTTGAATCTCACCCTGGCCTTGTTGGAATTGGTGAAGTGGATTTTCATAATAAATCTTGCATATAACAGTTACTATTACTCTGTTCTAAAGCTGATTTAATCATATAAATTTGTAGTAAAAAGAATAATAAAAAATAACTTAAAAAGCACAAATTTATAAAGAAGTGAAATTAATATCTTCAAATTGGTTTGAACTTACAGCGGCCTAGTCGTAGAACAGAGATTTTCAGAGGTGAAGGTCTTAGATTCAATTTTAACTACTGTTAAACGACCATAGATACTGTTTTGGTTTTTTGGGTGGATGCTGGGGACTTTTCTGAATATCGCGTATTGCAAGGAACTTACCATGTTCTAATCGCAGAACAGTGCTGTTTAGAGGTAAAGGTCTTAAGTTCGAAGCTTAAACAACTGGAGATGATGTCATTCTGTATGTACATTTTTTGAGGTGGGTGCTTGGAAATTTTCTAGACTTCTTACTTTACATGAATTGGGTTCACTATCTGTGAAAATGTCTTCCCTGAAAGCAAATATGCAATAAAAGCTTAAAGAACTCCCTGGAGATCTTTTTCATTGATAGTTGGGCATATTTATGTGTCACAAGGGAGGAGACTTGCAAGAACCTACTCCAACAGGTGTGCAACATACATTTCATATTGTTCTGCTATGACTGGAATCGAACACATGACATTTTGCCTTAATCAGCTCTGCCCTATCCTAAACCACAGTGAACCTTAATGAAAAAAGATAGATGCACCATTAAGAACTTCGTCTTCGCAATTAACGATTTGAATTCGTATAAAAATATTTAACATATTTCCATAGTTTTTCATTATAGTTTGGATATTTATTCCACAATTTCTATTTCCAGATGCTAACTCAAAGATACCTAGCTTATAAGAAAATTTTGCATGAAATTATAGAAGTTATTATGCACTATTTCATCAAATAGTATCTTGGGTAAAAATAAGTCGTCTAAATTGAATATATATATATATATATATATATATATATATATATATATATCATTGAGTGACAAGGCTTAGTAGTTAAAAAGAAAACTCTGTTATTTTTTTTAAATTAAAAATGATCAAAACTTGTTAGAATTTGATTAAATCAAAGAAAGGAATTTCTTTAATTTTCGATTTTACTGCACGAACAACTTTGAGTTCACTTGTTTGTGTCAGGTATTCATAAAAATATTTACATTTTAACAAAAATATAAAGATGAAAACACAATTTTAAAGTAAGCTATTATCAAGAAATAAAGCTATCTTAAACACAGAAACGCGGAAGTAGAAAATGGTATCGCTCTTTAGCATTATCTTATTATGCATATTTCGCTGCTCCCGTTGAACTCTGTCTTTGAGTGACAAGGCTTATTGGGAAACTTGTGACTTAACTTAATTACACGCTCTTATCTTTTATACTCAATAACTTTAACAAAGTTACTGAAATACGTACCTGGGCTCCTATTTCTCGTTTGTCCTTATACCTTTCTCGCCTCGTCACTGGAGGGGCATTGAACTCTAGAGAGCCTTTAAAGTACATAGTTATTTTAGTGTTCTGATATTTAGTGGTGTCTGTGTGGTATAAAGCTTTAAACCTGTCTCTGAGTTACGAGTGCCTTGTCTCTTCCCAATAGGCTTCTGCGAAACTCACGCTATGCTACCTTTACATTTCTTAACATATTGTGTTCAGCAAAGCTCAGCAACTGTGCGCGAAGCGTTTACTTCTAGATCTACCCGAAAAGAATGAATATAACTCCCATATGACACTGATTCAAGATTATAAAAATTTAGTTATACGTCATGATTACCTGTATATGAATACAAGAATTGGGAAATTAACTATAACTGATTATAATTTTACTATTTTAAGAACAGTGAAAATTTTTCTTCATGTAAAAACTCATTGAAAATGTTAAGATATTCAAATTATTTAATTTTAAGAAAGCATAGTTAATTTAAATTTTCAGATAATATGAAATAAATTTCATATCTTTATTAATAAGCTAATTTTATATTTATGAATTATTTAATTATGATATATTTTTATCTCTCGACGTAGATATTCTCTGAATTTAATTTAAAATAATTAAATGTTTATGTAATGGTTTTCTATAAAATCCAACACAAATATTATTTTTCACAATTATTTTCTTATTAATGATAAAGATATAACTTTTTAAAAAATGAAAAGATTCAAGCAAATGCAGTTTTTGTGCAACTTAGATTAAAGCTAAGACTAATAAACAAGATTTTAATTTAAAAAGAAGAATATAAAAAATTAATTATTAAACTAACTATTAAAGTTATGTTTTTCATCATTAAAATTGTTTGTATGAAAAATTCAAACTTTGTAGAGAGAAATTAAGTGCGAAAAATGTATTTAGTTGTCCTATAAAAACTGTCATAATTACTTCTTGATTAATCATGTGATTCAAATTTTCAAGAGGTATTCTGGGATTATTTCATTTCTTATTTATAACACACTTAGACAATACACACAAGAAATAATTTGAAAATCAATAATAAAGTAGACAAAAACCATATAGATCAAAAAGAAAAATTAAAGGGAACAAGTCTTCACATGAGGGATACAGACAACTATTTAAATAACACAAATTTTTCTAACAAGCACGCTAAGGAAAATCACGTACGAAAAACAACATGCACGAAGGATAATTTTTAAGCTACTTTAATTTTACATTTACCCAATCATTTTTCAAATTGTTTTAAGCAACCACTTCCTTACACAACAAATTAAATAAACAAAACCTTTAATGTCTTGCATTTGATAACATTTTTTTCTTTTTGTATGTTTTTATGCTATAGTCTACTTAAAGACACTATCCTGGGAAATTGCGCGAAGATTTTAGACCTTTTCCTTCGTGAATATTAGGAAAAGAGGGTTTTTTTTATTTACATAGTTGATAACATATCCCTAGTGAGGTTTTTATTTTTTAATTTATAAGAATTTGTAATTTAAAAAGCAATAATTTAAAAATCAATAATTTGTAATTTAAAAATCAATAAATTTAAAAATCAGTTATCATTGGTTTTTAAGTTTTATTTTAATTTGTATTTTCGATTTTCAATATGTTTCTTATATTATTTATATTTTTGGCACACCCATCTTTGACTGCTTTTGCGCAGTTTATATGGCCAGATGCGGTATTGTATTTTATTTATATTTACTAAATATCAATATTTTTGTTTTTTATGTTATACTTGCATTTACTATTATATATATATATACATATATATATATATATATATATTATTGAAGAATATGTCATTTGTGACATAAGATATGACTTGTTTATTAAACGTTTTATTTAAAAACATAGATAATTCTTTGATATTATAAGTATATTGACTTTTTGAAACTAATTGCTTGCGCACTTTTTCTTTTAATTAAGATGTTATTTACTGGTTGAAATGGATTATATCTTACATTACCATTCGAATCGCCAGGCGAGAGATGAAGAGAAGATTCGATTTATATGACATGGATTCTGAGCACGATCCAGTGAAAGCGAATTTTATCATACCTCAGGAGGAAGTGGCTTTGGAATCACCTCTTGACGAATTTAAGCTGTATACGGTAAGAGCATTGAAAATAAAGAAATCTCTGAGGATGAAACAAATAGTTATAGTATAATTGTCCAAAAAATTAACGGTCCATGTTACAAAATGATGAACTTTTTAACTTTCATAATTTCGAATCTCTAATAGAATTTTCTGTCTTCATTTGAATTGAGAACGAAAGAGCTAGCAAGCTTAGACCATTTAATTTTATTGGATAAACATATAGAAAATTTTCACTTAAAACCAAGAAGTATAACTTTATAAGAATATTACATTATCGATCTTTAGAAATATAGATTTGGATATGTTTAATGATTGTACAACTATATCAGTAACTATTTAATCAGTTTGTTCAACCTTTTATTCCATACTGTCCATTAATAGCTGGTAATCATCTTTGCTATTGAAGCTCCGTTAAAATAAAAGAACGTGAAAAAATTCTGCCTATTTTATAAGAGAATTTTCCTTTTACTTTAATTTTCAGAACGTAATTTTTCGTTTTAATATACGAATTTACAGGCCGCAATCAACTTTGGAAATAAATCAAATGAAATGCGATACAGTAATTGTGAAATGAATCGAAAAATTGCAAATGGTTGTAATAAGGATATCATCATTTCTGCTTATTTTTGATGAAATATTCGATTAAAAGATTTTAAGATTTAATTAGAAAGATTTTTAACTAATTTGCATTGTGCCTCGAAGTTTTGAATCTATTTAAATATTTTACGTGTAGTACATAATATGTGTTCTACTAGAATCATAAATTCATAATCTGTAATTTACGGTAGGAAGTACGTATGTTTTGAGGCTTCTCCATTGAGAGAGAGAAATCATTTTTGCTGACGCAGAACAATTTCTTGGTTGTGAATTAAGATTTACAATCCAAACACTTTATAAAAAGTTTCTTTTTTATTTTAAAGTGTCAAATCAAAATGAAGACGGACATTTATGAAAAGTAAGCAATTAAAATAATATTACAATGATTATAAAAAGATTGTATGGATGATAGAATTACAGAATAATAATTCAAATATAATTGTAAATTTTTATCAATATTTCATTTTTGAAGAATTTTTGAGTTACTTATTAATGTATAAATAAATTAAAATCTATAACCAGTAACAAGATTTGAGATTTAATTAAACTACTTTAGTAGATTGATTGTAATTACGTGATTTTAAGAGTCTCGGGGAAGGAAAGAAATAAGAATATATTATCACATATATGTATATACGAATATATATATATAAATATGTGTATATATGATTGTGTCGGATTATCACACATATTTTTTTTATATATTGTTCCGACTCTGTATATTCAGAGTTAAAATTTAATTTTTCTGCGCACCAGATGGCGTTAACACAAGACAATAGTTCTTTGTTAGTCAAACAATAAAATTTATAAACAACAAAGTGTGGTTTTTGTGTACCAATATTTTGGTCCGTCGAGTCAGAGCAGAAAACAAACTTAAAATTATTATGGTGAATGCACTGAGCGACCAACGACTGTTGAATCAAAACACAACAACGAAACTATTGAATGAGATGTCACAAAACCAAAATTGATACACTCCTTAAAAGCAAAAAGATAATAAAAGGTAAGCTAACTCATTTAATTTCGTAAATCAATAGCTTACAAAATCAAACAAATTCTCTTTCTATTATAGCAGTGTATGAAAATAACGTAAATTCTTCTGACAATGAAATAAACAAACTAAATAATGATATTCTTTATGTATGTTCTGAGTCAGAATTCGATATATTTAAAAGCGAAATGCGTGAACTGCTTTCCAAAATAAAAAATCTTAAAATGACACTTTAAGGCGATTAAAGGAAACTTTTAAAAAATGTGTGATTGTTATAAAGAATTAACTAATCTCAACAATGTTAAACTTCCTAGAATAGAATTACCAATTTTCACTTCTAATAACATAGATTAGATTTCTTTTCGTGTTTTATTTTTATCGACTGTTGGTAATAATGATAGTTTAAGTAATAGTCAAAATTTGCAATATTTTAAACTTTCCATTAAGGGAGAAACATGTCCATTATCACAGTCTATTCAAATTACAGATGAGAATTTCAAATTAACTTGGGATATGCTTACTAAGCGCTTTGAAAACGAAACAGAACTCATAAACGCAGCATTAAATAAATTAATTTCTCAGCCTATTCTTAAACATGAATCAGCAGCGTGTTTGAGGAAAAATTAATTGATACAACACAGCAATGTATTGATGCATTGGATATCCAGAAAAAGCCCGTTAAGTATTGGGATACAATTCTTAGTTTTCCTTTTAAACTGTAAGCTTGATAATGAAACATTGAGTATACGGGGTCGGAACATATGTAGCGGAAAGAAATATTTCTCAGAAAATATTCCTACTAAACATTTTTCTTTTATTATTCATATGATCGATTGATAAATGATTGTGAACTAATTATAATGACTTACAATAATAAATAAACCAGACTTTCAGTTAAAAATGTTTAACTTGATAGCTTCAAAATACTGCCAAGAATAAAATTAAAGAGGAAAGTATGCTTAAAATATCTTGAACATAATGCCCTCATATATTATAATGCAGATCTCACAATATTTAATATATTACATTCGGCGTATAAGTGCATTATTGCCCCTATTTTACTAAGCTGAATTTAGAAAATTCCTCGACAGAGAGAAAGGAATTTTGTTTTGATAAAAATGATTAAAAGAAAATATCAAGTTTATTCAAGTATTGGTACATTTTATTGAAATTTCAATTAAAATTTTAAATTTATCTATGTATATGTTGTAGTAAATTAGGAAAAACTTTTATGCAAAAATATATTTTTGACTTTAGGAAAGTTATTTATCCTATTATACTGCAACTAGGGGTAATAACAGCTGAGAAATAAAAGAAGAAGAATTATCTAATTTTCTAATGAATCTTTAAAATATGAATTTAATTTTTAAAGTAAAATATATTTAAATAATGTAGTTCTCTCTCTCTCTCTCTCAATACTGAATTTTTAAAGGGAAAAATTCTAACTTAATATAATCTTATTTAATACTTTATGCATACAATATAATATGTAATTTTTTAAAATCTATTTACTAATTTAGAATAGGTGAATATATTTAATTAATATGATATAATTTCCCTAATTTAATTTACATAAATTATTTTCTGAAATTCCTGCTTTTCCAGGAAATAATAAGATTTTCTTATGTTTTTTGTTTTTGTAATATTAAGCTTAAAATTGACGGCAATAGTATTTTCGAATAATTATAATTTTTATCTGATTATTATTAATTATAGTAATCTCTTTTTTATGGTGATATGTTTTTTTTTACGAATGTACCTAAATAAAGTCATTTATGTGATCATTAATGCTGTATAAAAATATGTATTTCATCATAAGAATTGTTTTGCTTATTAATTAAGATTTTTTTGATGTGATAGTCAACAGACGAGATCTTCTTCTACGGTGTGAATTCGAAGTCCGAATATCTGGTGACGAGAATAGCAAGGGAAGCCAACTACGCGGCTGAAGCCTGGATATACCTGAAGCCAGGGAATGGGAAGGTGTACCTGTTGACGGAGACATTAGGTTTCCAGCAGTCCTGCAATGAAGCCAAAACGTTCTCATGCGGTGGTCTTCAAATGCATTACATGACACCGATGAGAAGTTGGAGAATTTATTTCAATGGATTATTAAAGTATGGACATTTATCAAAAATAATAAAATGATAGGAATACCACAAAGTTTGAGTTGAAATATGTAAATTCTCTAATCTTTACTCCTTTAAAACTCTTCAAATTCTTCTAAAAATTCTGTCAAGAATTCAAATGTAAATTTCCTTAAAAAGGTAAAAAGTGATATGCCACTTAAAATTAATATATATGCATTTTAGTTTGACAGCAATAAGAGAAAAGTTTGAGAATTTTTTCAACTGATCAATAAAATATTAGCATTTATAGAAAAACAATAAAAATTAAATTCTCATCATATCTGGTACAGCAACCCTTTATGGGTGTTGGACTAAGCGAGAAACATTTCCCAGCTACCCTCTCACCGGCTTCTGTTCTCCAATTCTTAACATCAAAGATGCCCAACCAATGAATCTAGAGAATTTTTATAAACGAATTAAAGTTTAAAAATTTGTATAAAAACTATTAAAATGCAAGAAATACCTTAATTTTTAGTTGAAACAATTGAAAATTTCCCATTCTTTATTCCTTTCAATCAATCAACAATGGCACTACAACCCTATGTGGGTCCTGGCTTTCTCAATGAGCTTATTCCATCTTGGCCTGTACTCAGCAGCACTTTTCCAATTAGATGTTCCAATAGTGTTAAAGTCCCTATCAAGACAATCAATCCATCTGATTTTGGGCCTACCTCTGGAACGCTTTCCCATTGGCCTTGCAAGAAAGATTTTCTTAGGGGTGCGTTCAGTTGGCATAAGAATAACATGGTCAACCCATCTCATCCTTTGTATTTTAATGTATTTGACAACATCAATGTCCTTAAAACTTTTGTATAATTCATGGTTATACCTTCTACGCCATACCCCATCTGTCTCCACTCCACCATAGATGCTTCGCAAGATTTTCCTTTCAAAAATAGCCAAACGGCATTCATGTTTCTATGTCATGATCTATATTCCTTTAAGAATTCAAATTCTCTTATAAAAAAAAAATCCAATAAAAATACGTATAAGCTGAAAACATTTCAATATTTTAACCTAAAGTTTAATTAAGAATTCTTTTTTATTAGCATTCAATAAAACTGTTTGGATACATCTTAACGATTTAATTAATACTGTGTTGAATGTTTTATTTATATACTTAAGATGTTAATTAAATATATAACTGTATGTTATAGCATTAAATTCATCCTTATAGATGTGATAAATAACTATATTAAAATATTTTGAATATCGGCACCTACATTTTGTGATGAAACTTATACTTTCAAATTATCTTGATTATTTTAAATTCAACTGTTGGCCACCCATAAAACAACATCAAGAAAAACTAGATAGTTTATTCCAAAATTTATTCGGCAGATAACACGTTATACAAAGGCAAAATGACTGACATTATAGCCTCCTGTGAAATGTAGATATTTACAAAACTGGTAAGCAGTGTATCCGCTTTTGTTAGCTATAACCGCTGTACATAGCCCGGCATAGAATGAAAGATGCTTTGGATATATCCCCTTGGGGTGTATCATCTAGGTAGTTCCCATATATTACCACAGTTTATCTAGCGTAGCAGTAGATGATGTTTATAGGGCCAGTTGTTATGCAGCATGGATCACACCTTTTCGATTAGAGATCAATCATAAGAACAAACAGGACCTATATACATAGCGGTGCAGGTGAGTCCTGAACATTGAAATTAGGTTAAAGGGTTTGTTATTATCACCCATCATCAAATGCTTCATAATTCTGAACTACGGTCAAATAACGAAGTCGCACCTGAGCTGGCAGCCTCCTCTCTACATCTACGCCTCACCAGCGGAAGGACTTTGAATGTCACATATTAACATGGACACATCCCTAAACCACGGAACTCCAGCGACCCAGTGAGGGAGAGTAAAGGGTCATTCTGCCTGTAGCAAATGATGCTTCATTTTGATCTTAATCTGATTTTAATGGGAAGCGGCGTGAAACTACTGAACCACTAGAGATCGAACAAGCAGGAGAAGGAAGCAATTGAATCTGATGAGAAAGAACAGTTTTATTCGTAACATTGCGTGCCACATATAACCACGTGTTATCTTGTTGGAATATGGCGGAGAGCAAGCACTGAAAATTAGGGGAAACAGAAAGCTTCAAACCCTCAGACGTGTAGCACTGACTGTTCAAGTGCTTCGAGAATGGATACTAGAGAGATGAGGTTGTGAATTCCATTACTATCTCAAGCCATGGTACGGGCTGAAGGACAGTCTGGGGATGCATAAAGTACTTTCTCACCATGTGGTGTCTGAACCATCGGGAATTGAAGCCAAAAGTATCATTCATCAATAGACAATGCCGTTTCATTCTATTGTGCAAATGTAACACTATTGCGTTGCAAATAATCTGCTTTGGTTCTAGAGTAAATGAAGCAATGAATGCCTTGTGGGCGCTACACTCAGCTGCAACTAACGTCAAATGGAACGAGCGTACAGCGAATGATGCGCAGCAAACTGAACTTGTTCTGCTATGGTTCGTGATACAGTTGAGCGATACATCACTATCATAAGCACAATATCACGTGCAGAGGGTAGATAAAATAGAGAAATTCTAAATCTGTCAGTTCATCGTTCTCTCCTGCGTCCAGTGATTACAGATTTGAACCACATTTGATTCATTACGTCCGATCCGACCACCAGTTTCTCCGAAAGTTTATTATCTTATATAGGCTCTATTCTTTCACATTCGAACTGAGAAGCTTGCTCGAAAGATTCTCGGTATCTTTTACGAGTCGTAGTTGAACAGCTAATTCATAAAAACACGTAAAAAAAAAAAAAAAAAAAAAAAAAACATTATACTTAAATCGGCAATCTCTCTCTCTTCCCTTTTGCACGTGGCACTTTACTGCACTGTGAAGTTTGCATTCTAATGATTTGCACATGTCATCACCGCAAATACATTACGTCATTTGCATGCTTCCTGTATGGTGTTGTATTTTGGGTGGCCAGCAGTGTGCTAAACAAGAGCATTTCGAAATTTTCGTTTTACACCATCAGACTTCATTGTTTCTCGTGCTTGTGTTGAACTTTACGAATTTAAGTTTTGGAGGATGGAAAATTTACTTAGAATTTTCAAAACTTGAATAAACGACTTTTAAGACCTATTAGGCTATGTATATTAAAATATTTATGGATAATATATTACAAAAATTTTAATTATCGTCTAAAACATAAACAAATAGTTTTAAAGTTTCTTAATACATTCTGTACAGCAGGGAAAGTTCTTTATTGGCCATCAAGAAATTTATTTATAATTTTAGATATTTTTAGACTTGAAGAATTTTTTGTCTAGAAGTCTTTTCATTTAAATGGTGTGCTATTATTCCGAAAGTTCTTAGAAACGTGTCACAAGTAACGGTAAAGGCGGTATGAAGTCGAAAAATAAAACAGGGTCCTTTCTTGTCCACAAACATAGTCGCTATTCTCCAAAATCATCATTCGGCAAAGATAAGAAGGAAATAAACAAATGAGCAATCACGAAGAGAGTATTGTTTGGCTATTCCTGTCGTTGTTGTTGTACCAGCATTTCCCTGTACCTAAGCCCTGAATTGGGTTCTACCAGTTAGATAGAAAAAGTTGGGTGGAGTCTTCGTGATTTTGAAGCAAGGGCCAAGTAGAAGACACCAATACTTGGCCTGCCACCCCCAGCGGTATCATTTCACTTGGAGGACATAACTACCACGCTCAGTTTTAACGTGTCCTAGCCGCCATTAGCTAACACGATGAATCTTCGGTCAATCTGGATTCAAACTCATTACCTTCCGATAATGGGCACGACGCCCTAACCAATCAGGCCACCGTGGACTGCTATTCCAGGGATATCTTTTTCACTAGTAATGACACAATGAAAGCAAAATTGTACTCATCAGTGAAGATCATATTCCTCCAATGAATGTATATTCAAGGAGTCAATATGCTCATCAATCCAGGTGACATTGTTAAAAATAATGATTTATATTAATTGGTTATTAGACATCGAAATCAGAATCCAAAGTCATCAAGTTATTTGATCAACTGTATCGCGATCTTTCTAATGTTTTGATAAATAAGCTTCCTATTTTCTACATTTTATCCCTTAATTTTACTCAAATGATACGATTACGACTGTAATTGGACAACTATTCGTATTCGTACAGTGGGTGTTGAAAATCTTTATTTTTTTAAATCCCTTGTGTAAATATGGTAATCAAGTTTTCTTTAATTAGATTAATTGGAAATTAGCCTCTGGCTAACATGCAAAAAAAACTAAGGAAATATATAAAAAAGCTAACAGTTGTGTTTAAACGTATGTAATTCATTTAAACTACTACATTAAAACTGATTTAAACTCATTGTGTTGTTGTTTATACCTCAATGCTCACTATTCTGGAACATTGCTCGCTTCAAGAAAGGAGGCAGATGATTTTTGCCTTTCTTGTGAAGTTGTTAGGCATGGATAACTGATAAAAAGAAAGAAATATATATTAGTCATCGTATTCTCCCTTCTCTCTACATTCCCACAATGTAATTTTCTTTAAAATTTACATTTGTTTTTCGATACTTGAAAAAGTGTTTTTTTTCCACTCTGGTGAACAAGTTTTCTGTTTATCCAATACTTCACTGATCAGAAGTACATTGTAATGCAAATGAAAAGAGTCTCGATCACAATATTTAATACTTCTTAAAGTAAGGACAATTTTAAGTCTTTTCACACAGCAAAAGATTTATTTTCGACTGATATACATCAGTCGTAAAATCTCGTGAAATCATCAATCAGTCATCAGACGTGAAATCTCACTCCTCTATGCGAAACAGTTGTTTAAACAAGGTTAAGTAAATGGTAAGTATTCCAAATGTCAAACTTTTTCAGAAAATTATTCGCACATTTTTCAATAAAAACAGCGACTTGATAATATTAATTGACATAATTAATCTAAGGATATCAACGTGTCAAATTTTGTATTTCAGACTGATTTTCCTGGGTATATAGTTATAGTTTTATAGAATCGAGAATAGGTAATAGAAGTTTAATATTAATATTCAATATAAAATACTCCCCTGCTTATATAACTTCGATTTATTATTTAAATGAGTACTAATAAAACAACATAGTTTATCATTTTTGCCAAGTTTGAGAGAGCTATTAGTTAAAAATATATTATTAGAAAAACTACTAACTGATGATTTTAATTTTCACAAAATGTTTTCATTGTTGTTTTTTTTGCCTAAATTACCTCTCTTTTTTCATTTAGAGAAATTGACGAGGAGAGTTCAACTCAGCTGAATGTAGTTCACGTAAAATTTGCTCTCATGTAAGTATGCATGTGAAAATTTGAGGCGAAAAATGCATTGTATGCTTAGTAATAATAACACTGATACATTAAAAAATAAAATGTTTACTTGCTCTCATATAAAAGGTGCAATATCTAGAGACCAAGAGACAATTAAATATCATTCTAAGTAATTACAGTTCAAGTAAAATAGCCATGGTTTTCAATTGTTTTTTTTTTTTTTTTAATTCAAAGATAAAGACTACAATTTCATTTTACAAAAAATTAACATACCATTATGCTTTTGTAATTTAATTCAATTCTACATAAGAAACCTTGGCACAAGGCCGTATAATCGATGCGTTAAATTCTGAGATTAGCGATTTTTGGCAGATATTCATTTGTATCTGGCAACCTGATTGTTATTACGTCATACAGATGAAGACCAATAAGAATTAAAGTGAAAATTCAATTTTGACAATCCTAGTGTTTACGTCATCGCGACGAGATTTAGAACATTTTGTTCCATTTCAGTATTTTACTAGAAATTTTTGCGAGTTAACTTCATAAGATTTTTTACTGTGTTTTACAATTTGCTTGACATTTTGGATACTTAAATTCCAGGTTGTATTATTCTTTTTCATTACTTTAAATAATCATTTTTGTGTTCTGCATTTATTTTTTTTCAGTATTTGTCAAAATTGTTAAGATTAATTATGTCTGTAGCTCAAATTATTGTTTTAAAATACCAGTGTGTTCTTAGTTCTGGACTGACGTTCAATTTCTCTGGTGGTAAGCAGATTTTAGGTAAGGATAGAGAGGCTAGTCGTTTTTTCTGTTTTAAATTGTGTGAGAAAAAGGAAATTCTGCATGCGGAAGTCAAATGAGAATTTCGGCTAAGAAAAGCTTCTCAGATGGATATGTTTTTTATTGCAACAAAAGTTTTGAAGGAGAGTCTTGTGGTTCCCAGAAGTCTATTAGTTATGGTTCTTGGTTTTCTTGCTGCAAATTGGAGATTTTTCTTTTGACTTAAGAAATTGTTCGTGGTTGTAAAACAACTGATATTCAAAGGCAATATTCTTTAAGCAAACATGCTTTATCAGACTGGAGGCAGCTCATAAATGAAACAATGCTTTACTCAGTTGAGTCATCTTCAGAGAAGATAAGTGGTGAAAGTAAAATTTTTGAAATTGACGAGTCAAAATTTGGAAAGAGAAAGCACCAATGATCTTCTATCGTATAAAGGACATGCAATAGAAGATCATTGGGTATTTGGTGGTGTTGAGAGAGGTAGCGGAAAATTAATTTTGATAGCAGTACATGATAGAACAAGGGAAATTTTAATTAATATTATTAAACAGTGGACTGAGCCAGGTACAGCCATTTATTCAGATTTTTTGAAGGCTTAGGATTCATTAGGAAGTGAGGGCTATGAACATTTAACTGTTAATCACAGTGTCACCTTCGTAGATGAAGCTACAGGATGGCAAATAAATATTATTGAAAGAACATGGGGACAAGTTGAGAGTAAATTGCCGATACATAATCGCCAAACGGATTATAAATTTTATTTAGCATTTTATTTATTCCATAAATCCTGTGAAGAAAATAAATTGGGCCCATTTAATGATTTTTGGGAAATCGTTGGTAAAATTAATTGGAATGAATTTAAAGTTACTGTTTAAAATTGTGTCGACATATTATTTCTTTAGTTTATGTATGACATTTTTATAATTTATATTATTACTATAAAATACTATATAATGTGTACATACATTTTTAAAATTATTGTTTCTGTATTTAATTTTTTAAAGATATTATATTTAACAGTTTAATTTGTACTTAATAATTTATTCTTTTCCGAATGTTGTTTTATTTTTCATTATTATTCGTGTTCGGATTCTTCTGGAATTTTCGTTAAAATTCATATTCCTATTTTCTTAGAACTGATATTTACTTTTTCAAATTTCCCATATTCCCCTTATTTCTATTCGTTTCCGAAGAAAATACGAATAAGAAAAATATTCGTATTTTCTAATGTTTCATTTTCTGTTCTAATATTAAGTTTTTTTTAAAAAATCTTATTATTTCAATAATATATATTCACGCTCTTTATTTATCAGGTTTAAATTTAATATTTAATTACGTAAAGTTTTTCAAAAACGATTTTATTTCGTCACAATTACAACATATTCACACGGCATTACGTCACAATAATCTTGGCAACATTTCGTTGAAAAAAAAAAAACCCTCAGAATTTATAACCATGGACTATACGGCACCAATGCACCAGGCACCAGTGCAACCTTTTTTAAAATTTATAATTTTTAAAAATTTTTTAAAGCACCCGAAAGCAAATTAAGTTCCAGAATAATCCTAATTAGTTCTGATTCTCACAAATGGATATTTTTTGGCGAGTATTGAGAGAAATCTCAAAATTATTCACATGCATTTACTAAGACTGATGCGTAGCTAAAAGTTTAAAAATCTAGAGATAAATTAAGTTCGAATAGAATATTTTAAGAATAGAGCTTATATTCATTTATATAATCTGTATGTTTTTAAACTATATTTTCTTTGTTCTATCTATATTTTCCATTTTATATATTTTTTTGAAATGTGTATATTTTTAACAATTTTTAAAATATACTTTTTTTATTTTCTATATATTTTCTGTTTTCTATAAAATACATGTATTATATTTTCTATTTATATTAAAGAAAAAAATTCTTAAAACACGCCAACTCGGTCCGTACTTGAACTGAATAAAATTTGTTTCCTGGTTCCTGCAATACAACGCAGTACGTTTGTTACTTAGTGGCGATGATTTTGAAATTTATTCCTTTCTCTTTTTGAACATTACAGCTTCCAAACATATTAGCTAATACAATTTTGGAGGTACTTTTTCTGAAGCAGTAAGAGAAATAAAGTTGATGAAAATTTTCTTTTCCACTAATTTATCATCTTATAGTTGTGGTTCTCGTACACAAGAGTATTGTGAAAGTCATGAATCACCATATTTTCACATTCGGTCTTAATTATACACTTTTAACACAAAGCATAGTTAAAATTTAGTTATGTATCAACTGATAACAATTTTAAAATGTAAAATTCATTGTTATAAAAACTCAACTTAAGTTTTTTTATATTATTTTCAGTTTCTGATATTATAAACCCTGGTAAAATATAATCTAAATTTTACTTCGAAAATGGTAAAAGTTTCTAATTTAAAAGAAGCTTGTAAATTATCTTTTAAAAATGTAACTATTTGTTACAAATGCAAAAATCAGTTTTTTCATGATAATAAGAAATTATGTAAGTCAGTTGGTTAGTAATGTGTGGAATATAAATGTAATTTACAGATTATTTAAACAGTTTAAATGATAAAAACAATTATCAGTTTTTAGAAAAAAACATCACTTTATTTAATATGCTTATTTCCTAAAATATTCTGCCGAATAACTGATTTCCACAATTTAGTGGTAACATTTATTCTAATATAATTTTGTAAAAAATATATAGTGTTCTTTTTGTACTAGTTGGCGAGCTTCTTCTGATGTATTCGATTTTACATGCGATGTTAACGCTGCAGTATTGGCGAGAGGATTGGCAAATGCCAAATGGAAAGATATTTATCCTCCTTTATCGAAGTAAATATTGACTATGTATAGATTGTTAAAATGTATTGTTAACTTGCCATTATTTTTACATCATTTAATATATTTTTCAGAATTAAAAAGGCTTTAAATGCTTATGCTCAAGGTGGCACTCTATTTGGAACAATCAATATTGAAGGGAGTGATACGGAGCATTTTGTCTATTTATTTGGCGAGAAAATTCGAAACATGGGTAAAATGATACCTTACTAATGATGGATGAAATTTACTATTTTATAGAAAATATAATAAAAATTAAGGTTTTATCATTATTTAATTCCAATATATACATTTGACATAAAAAATTCTTTTTATTAAAAAAAATATTTTAATTTATAAATTTTATAATCATAGTGAAATTTAAAAAAGGTTAAAGCTATCTATTTTTGCTAAGTATATCTAATAAATAAAACTTATTTCGTTAAGAATGTGTATTTTACTATGACAAAATTTAATTTTTACGAGTTATTTCTCATATGCTCATCTCCTTTATTTTTAGGAGACACGTCATTTGTTAAAGAGACAGAATTCAACCACTTGTTATGTTTTACACCCAAGGTACAAGCATAATTAGCAAAATAACATATTTTTTAAATATCTTTTTAATTTAATATATAATTTATGAAAAAACAAGAGAAACTTGTTTTTCATAAATTTTGATTGATTTAATAAAGCTTTGCGTGTATATATATATATATATACATATATATATAAACACATCTTAATACTGACTGATTTTATATATATTATAACTTTATAGAATGGAAGGTTGATCCATCTTTCAGAAGTGACCATAGAAAATGTAGTTGAAAAGTAAGTTTTCATGCTTTATCTTTAGGTTCAACACAATCATCAGTATTTGAATTTAACAAATTCAATGAAAAATTCTTTTAAATATTTTATTAAATTTTAATGTTTAGGAATGTAATGAGTGTGTGTGTTTGTGTAATCTCTCTCTGTGTTTCAGTACTACTAATAATCAACAGTTTGTGCAATCTGCTATCTTCTGAGAACTTACTTGTGTAACTCTTGTTGTTCATTCTTAAAGAAATAAATAAACAGAAAACTTTTAGGAAAAGGCATGCGCTAGGGTCTGCAGAATTTAGAGACAAAATCTTCTATACAACCACTTGTGTAAAGCAGAAAGCTAACCTCCAATGCTTGGAATAAGTATTTCTTTTTTTTATCGGAAGTGCTTAATTGTCGAAGGTGTGTGCTTCAATGTACGTTTGATTGTTGCTCAAAAGTCAATTTTTGCACACATGGGATAGTTGAATAAATACCTACAGTTTAAAGTGGATTCCATACCTGTCAACCTTGGAGGAAAAAAGATCAGTAGATTCTACTGATTTTGAGAGAAAAAATCAGGAGACACTACTAGCAGCGTTTTTGCTTGAAACAGAATGTTTAAAATGGTAGTACCGTAAAAAGAGAATTTTACTTTTTAAATAATGCATTCTGAGAATGATTTATATTAAACATATTTTGCATCTATCTTAATATTTTAATAAAATATTCATCAACCTCATAAAGGAACTATGAGGAATAAAAGAATATACTATATGTAAAAAATAAACACATCGACATTTATGTCTCAATATTTATTTTATAAGGCAACTTTTATTACACAAGTGCAATTTATAAATATTAAATTTATAAAATTATTTCCTTTCATAAACACATAAAATATATATACTTCGATATAAAAGAAAATAAAAATTTTCTAATACTTTGTAAATAAAAAACATAACACATTTCAAATTCGAATAACTCATGGCAATTTTTTTATGCGTTGCTGACTATTTATTAGAAATGAATTGGTGAACTTCTGTTCAAAACAGTTTTTCTCATTTTGAGAATATTTAGCAATAAAACTTTCTAAATTTTCAGAAGAAAGAGAAGACTTGAATTAATTTTTTATTTTTTATATGAATGAATACCCGTACAATTTTAGCATCATAATGTGGAATAGTTAAAATTGTAAGCATAAACAGGAAAATACTGGAAAACATTTTTTCAGATTTCCAACTCGATGCCATTGCTCTTGGTTCCTCCAGTACTTCCTTTATGAGGACAGTACTTTGTAGTTTGCAGAATGTCCACTCCTTTATTCAGTTATCTGTATTAAGCAGTACAATGGGATACCTGTCAATTAAGAGTTTTACACTTGAAAAGGAGGCATTTCAATCGATTGCAAACAGCATACATCTGCATATTTGAGAATCTCATCATGAAAGGGAAGCTTTTTAAGCATGTAAATGTCATTACACAGAGTTAAGATTTTTCTTAATCAGTAATAAAAAGTCACTCTGGTCTTTATCATACTTCGTTTTCAAATAACGAACATGAAATTTTCGTTAACGAATGAGTACTTGCTTACGAACTATATTTAATAATCATTAGTATAATTCACAATCATAAATAATTAACAGCAATTAATGATATTTAATATTTACTGAATTAGTATGATAAATTAATTTGAAAAAATCTATGTCTGCACAAAATAATTTTCAAATCAACATCTTTTTAATATCGAACTCTTATAAATAAATGGGTAACTTACTTTTAAATATAAATTCGGCATCATGATTATAATTTAGGATCCCCACGATTCATTTTTTTAAAATTTATATTAAAAAATACTATTATTATACCAGTTTTCAACAAACGAAAATGTTAAAATTATTTTAATCCCTTAAATATAGTGTAAGACTTCATGTCAATAAAAGTAGAGAATAATTTAGATTAAATGATTATTAAATTTTATTGGAAATGTAAATGAACTATTTTTAAAATATAATTGGTAAGCTTAAATAAAAGAAGTTACATTCGTATTTACAGAAGGTTGTCAAAATAATGGAAAAAAATCCGTTATTGTAAAGTATCTGCGCTCCTTTTGTATGTAATGCAACTTGAATTCGCCTTTGAATCAATTTATATACGTATTGAACAGCGTTTAGAGGAATATTGTACTATTTTTTATGGAAATGTTGTTCTAGTTCTTGGAGATATATCGCTAGAAGATATGATAGATATTGAAAACTCTGAATTAAATGATAATAGTTCATTTATATTGCTATCGGGTGATTGTGCGGGCCCATGAAGAACTTGTATTCATCAAATTATAAATGGACAAGTTACACTTCACAGATAGATGCATTTCGAAAATTTCATCTCTTTCAGGAAGCAAAGTTTACATCATAAGATTGATCTGGTCAGCAAAATTGCTTTTATATTTATTCTCAGTGATCCTTCTCCTTTGGGTTACATTTGACCCAGCAGGGCGGAAAACCCCGACATGCATGCCCATATCATGACAGATCCACCTCTATTCTTGACACATAATCATACGTTTATGCAAGTGTTCTCCAAACGTTCATACTTCCTGCTCTTAGGAAAAGTTTAAAGACGATTCCTCATACCATGATACTTTCTTCCACTAATCAAACGAAGACACCATTGTGGGAAACGTCTGGGATTAACATCTGTGGCTTGATGACTGCTGATTTGCCATAAATGCTCTGTTTATGAGGGTGACTTTTGACTGTAAACATTGAATTCAGATGCTCATGGAGTTCTGTGGTCTATTTTGTTGCTGTTGTTTGCTTTTTAAACATAACAATCCGCTTCAGTTTCTCAGTGATAGAACTTCAATTTCCTTCCACTATTTTGAATCGTTGCGCTGTGTCATCATACAGCGCACAGCGCTGTATGATGTCATAACATTAAATTTCTTGAAATACCTAAAAGCTGGGATGTTTCGGCCACACTTGACTTAATTAGGAGCCATTCTACAATTTGACTTCTTTGAAAATGCAAAAAGTCTGACATTTTACGCTTTCGAAAAAATGCAAGTCGTACAGAAGCTCAAAATGAAGCTACCACATACTTCCGGAATATATATATATTCATACTAATAAAATACCTGGTAATTATTGTTATATTCTTATGAAATAGATTAGCACATCAATTTTAATTATGAATGTTTCTGTTATTTTGATAACCACCAGTTTAAATGAATGAGGGAAACAAAGTGATTTTTATTCGGAGATATGACCGATGAAAATTATTATGATGGTTAATCAGCTTACGTTTCAACATATATACGAGCTGACGAATCAAATTTGTCAGCGTTTGCGGGTAGAGATTACCAGCGTTCAACAGACATAAACTTCTTAGGAAAATTATATTTTTATTTATATATTGTTTATATAGCTTTGCTAAAAACCCCTCCGCAAAATAAAGTCTCACCTGTACTAATAATGCTATTGATAAACGAAACGACGTGAAAGTTTCTTTTAGTCAGTATCCGCTCCATTCACGTTCAATGCCTTTCCAATCGGCTGGGAAAATCAAAAGTACATTTGTTGCAGTGATTGAAAATAGTTATTTTTGAATCGAGGCGTTGACTGCAAGTTAGGTAGTTCCAGCCTACTCCCGGGATCATTAGTTAAATGGGTGAGCATGTCTCCATAAATAACTAGCCATTAGTTCAAATCAGTGTTAATTACTTTTAAAATGAATTACACATTCCGTAATTAAAATTTCGACTTTAAATATAATCTAAATTTATAAATTAGTCTAAGACAAACATGAGATATATTTCACTATATTTCGTTCAGTGTCTCTCTCTTTAACTATGCACAAAAATTTTGGGTTCATACAAAATCAGGATTTTATATATATTGTTCACGTTTAAAAAATATCTTTTGTATTGAAATCCTTCATCTAATTCAAGGATGTACCGTTTAAAGGATTCTCTTCCTGTGACGTCAAAGACGCAAGTTTGGTGATGAGCTTATATTGTTTTCTTTGTTTGGTGCGTCGACTGCATGAACTCTATGGCAGGCAGCAAACCTGTGCACCGCGTGGCTTGTGGATGGTGTTTCATTGGTGTTTGTTTTGTGGATCTTTGGTGTCTGGTATACCAGCCAAACACGAAACAAATACGTCATTAAAAACGTTACTCCAAATATTGACCAATGAAAGTTTATTTACAGTTTAACTTGCATTATTATTGTATTGCGTATTTATTAATATTTTCATATTTGAAAACATAACCATCCACAAAACGCTAAGAAATATTGCATGTAATACTTTGATTTAAAAACCAGCAGCAAATATTATTGCTGAAGTATGTTTGGAAGAGGAAAAAAAGGGAGAACAAAATTTAAATAACATAAAACTTATTTCAATTGTCCATGAAACTTATTTAAAATAAAGTTAACAATATTTTTTTGAAATGAATTTTTATAAACTATAAATAATAACTAATTGGAAAATCATTTAAAAAAATTTTATAAAATTTTTTTTTGCTGCAAATACTTATACAGTTGCATTACATTAAAATTCCTAATTTAAAAAATAATTACATTTTATTTCAGAGTCTGTTTCATAATATAAAAAAAAATACAAATAAATTTATTTAATCATATTAAACCTCATGTGTTCAATGCATTCATAAAAGTATTAATAAATTAAAATATATTATTTAAATTAGAGTTTCTGCAGTGATTTAATTGCAGTTTAAATTAAAAACGCTTTATTCAGTTAATTTTTATTAAATTCAAAAAATACTCAAAATATTTTTCTAATTTTAAAAAGCAATTTCAATGAGGAAGATTTAATTAAATGAAAACAGTTTTTAAAAATCTTGTGAAATTTTACCAGAGAATTGTTTTTGGAAATTAAGATTAATTATTCAACTAAGATATTTATACAGTTGGTTTTTTAAAAATTTTTATTAAAATAATTATAATCACGTAGGTTTCACAAGCACATATTATCTATCGAAAAATATATAATCGAATAAATAAGTATATATTATAAAACAAAAAATAAAATTCTAAAACATATTGACCAATTAAATTTAACTTGCATTTAAAATATTGAATGATAAATTCTTTGATTTCTACAGAAAATCTAGATTCCATGTCCTTACATAAACAGCGCGATTCAAGTAAATATACACTTGTCGCTCAGTTGTGGATGAAAAAAATTAAACATTCTGAATACTTCGTTTGGAGGAAAGCTCCGCCTCAATTTGGTCATACGTGACGTCATTTCGTGGATGGTTGGTGGATGGCTTGTGGAAAGCTGGTAGTCATCCACCGTGTCCGGGTGACGGTGACCAGATTTGCTGCCTGCCTATTAAATTTGAATCGAATAGATTGCAAGCAGTTTGGCGTGGATATGAATTTTGCCAGTAAGTCCAGAGTCCTTACCGTAACTTGAATATAACATTCAGCATCCTGATTGAAGAAGTTCTGTTAGTGTTTAATTTTGGAAACTGTTGACGATACAATTATAAGCTAATTCATTTTCTTCTTTTGATTTAGATGAACATGATTCTTGTGACAAATTTATAGAGCCGCAATAAAGTTCATTTCTTCTGTTACTACTTTTTTACTCCTTTGAGAATTTTTTTTCAGGTGATTCAAAGAAATAGAAATATCAAAAAATAAATATTTAACGGTTTATTTATTATTGAATGTGACACATTATAAAAAAATACTAATAATTATCGCTCACATTGTTGTATTGGACACTTATACAACAATGTGAGCGATATTATTAGTATTTTTTATAAAATTTTAATATAAATATGCACACACACAAATATATAGTCACTGTGGCCTGTATGATTAGGGCATTCATTCTCGTTATCGGAAGATAGTGATTTCGTATCCCGACTCAAATAAGACCCGACCATGTTCGCAATGTCCTCCACGTGAATTAGTACTTCTGGGAGTTTGCAGATCAAGTCTGGGAGATTCTAATTGGTCCCTCCTTCTAAATTACGAAGATACGCTTTCGGGTGTCACAGTTTTTGTAGTGAGAGACACACTATGATGTCACTGTCTAAAGTGCCATTGCTTCTGCTCCTTGTAATGCTGAAAGGTTGAAATCCTAGTAAGCAGGCATTATATGACACCACATACACAAATGTATATAATGTAAATTTTATATTTGTCATGTGACCAGCACCAAGTATTGAAACTACGTCGGGAGATGAATTGATTATATTGGGAAACAGTTTTTAAGCGGACGGGATATGAGGTTAATTTAACACTTTCTAAATAGACAGACTCAGTCTCTTTATTTAAGAAAAAGTTAATTGCATATATATATATATATATATATATATATATGTATATATATATATATATATGTATATATATATATATATATATATATATATATATATATATATATGTATATATATATATATGTATATATATATGTATATATATATATGTATATATATATATGTATATATATATATATATATATATATATATATATATATATATGTCTATATATATATATATATACATATATGTATACATATATATGTCTATATATATGTATATATATATATATATATATATATATATATGTCTATATATATGTATATATATATATATGTGTGTGTGTGTGTTGAGTTTCTAAAACTATTCAAATAAATAATATTTTGAAAAATAAGTCTTTAGGGAAGGAATAATGTCTTAGGAGTAAGAGAGATCTTCAAATAGTATCATTTTTCAGATTAACTTGTGGTTTCATAATTGAACCAACGGGTTTTATATCCAGTATTACTGATTGTTGTGGTATCTTAGAAAGTTCAACAGAGGATTCATTTTCGAAGAATATATTTCACACAAGCATCAAAACTGGTTGTAAGTTTGATTTATTATATTACATTTTAAAATAGTTAACATTTTTTTGAATTTTTTCTTCTGAGTAAAATGTTGTTTCTTTTAGTTTTAGAATATGTCCTAACAGGCAACTGCATTGCAAAGCAGATTAATTTCGAATATTTGAATGGCAACGTGGCATTAAGCCAAGTAAAGTTTATCACAAATGGTCGAAATGGCGTGGGATTTATTATCAAAGGGTTTGTTCTATAATTAATCTATTTATGAGGATATAGTTTTGAATACAAAATATGACATAAAAACTGATTTTTCTTATAAACGCACATTCATTATTTGTTTCTAGAAAACAATTGGATTTCTTACAAAAGGAGCATCCCAAGAAATTTGAAATTAATTTGAATGCTACAAGTATGACGAGAAATTTCATAATCTATTTTCTATAAATTTCTTATCCATTTTTCTATAAATAAAGTAAAAATTTAATGCTTAGTACGAAATTATTTACTTTATATAATAATTATAAATTATATGTTGACAACAATCAAATAAAAAATTTTCTAAAATATATAATTATATAAATCTTAATAAACATATCTTATTATTTATTCATCGTCTTATTTTAAACGTATTAAATGCGTATTATTTTATAACGTATATTTTTCAGCTGCACCTCTTGTGGTAAATTTCTCAGAAGAAATATGCCAAGAGACTTACTTAACTGGTGGTAAAGGAGCCTCTTTAGGAAAACTAACAGAAATAAGTGAGGAGATTAAAAACGTGAGTAAAAGGATATCTAGTTTATACAATTATTGATAAAGATTTTATGATTTTGATAATAAATATGATTTTATTTCCTTAAACATTTCGCATTTCCATGGAATAGATAATGGCATAATATATTTGGAGAAAAATATAAATATGAGAAATATAAAATAAGAGTATGAAGCCTACTTGCAAAAAAGAAAAAAAAAATTGATGTCATGCCAGAATTCGAATAATTGCAAATAATTTCATATGAAGAATATTTTTGCAGAATTATATTTAATGGGAATATTTGGTAAAATTTCAGAAGACTGCGACAAATCGAACAATGTGCCTCAGCCAATTTGCTGCATGATATTTTGACATACCGACGGAATGCTCTGGTTAATAATGCATTAGAAAAATGTATTATTTTCAAGAATTTATAGTTTTGCCTTCTTTAAAACTTGTTTATCACCAACTCAATGTTTTGCTGAATGGGATTGGAAGGAAATTATGCTCTTTGACATCAACCTTTTGAACTTCACGTGATTTAAGACTTCTTCGACGACCTCTTATTACACGATTATGAACTGAAACTTTCCTTACACTTTTTCTTACAATCTATAAATGGCAACGAGACATTTTGAGATGTTTCATTAAGATCACCGTGTATCCCATTGATTTAATGTTAATTGACTTGTTTTCATGATTCAAATGATAATCATTGAGTTATAGAATAGAGCATTGCATGCTAGTAAAAATTTGGCACTACAGTAGCAGGGCAGGTTTGAATATTGATACAAAAGTTGTTGCAGCTCCTAAATGTAAGATGTCGGGAAACTTCAGAAGAAAATGAGCAATTTTAATAAAAAGCCAAAATGAATAAAACAAGGATCCGAAAATTTTAATATTATTATATTCCTGTTATTACTCTTCGAGAATATGCATAAAGATTTTTCATTTGCCTTACTATTTACAAGCATGTACTTTATGATAACTAAGAGTAGTATTGGCTTTTTTTAAAAGTAGAAAAAACAAATTTTATGGGCATAAAAATGTAAGACATTCAAATATTAGTCCTTTTGTAACGCTACAACATCTCCATAAAACCAAAAATGTCTAACAAAAAATCTAGAAATAAGTGCGTGTCCTTCAAAATCGCGGGAAACGTAAAACCCAAACGTATGAGATTGTGGTCAAGGGGTGTTCATCCATATCTGCACCAATGACACTTCGGAGAGTTCACCTGTCCCTGAAAATAAGTAAAGGATTTGATGTGGCCACTCAAAAAGCGAGAAGGAGAATTTTCCTCGAAATATGTAGCTAGCTGGTGTGTCTGACGGTGGACTTTATCAAAGTACCAAGTGCACTCTGGTGGAACTGTGCAAAATGCATTTGATTCAATCACTTTGATTAAAGAGATTTCTGTGTAAATCAAGCTGGCATTGCCATGCAGAGTGTCAGTGGAGGCATGTTTAGCCAAACAAACAGAGATTTCGTTACCATTCAAACCGACATGGGAAGGGATCCACTGTAAGTGTATTGTGGCTCATCAGAAAGCCGATCAACAAGATTAATAATATTTATGCTTGTCACTGTCCACATAGACGTCGAAAGATGTTGAATAAAGCTACGACTGTTAGAGGAAATCCAAATGTCCTTGAAGACTAACTCAGTGGACAGGTCAATAAAGACAAGAATACTAATAATAAGGTAGTACAACAGTTCTTATTTTACTAATTTTAATTTTGTTTTTTATGTCATTTAAGCATACAAATTTAATCTGATCAACATGAATTCTGATCATATTACTTATGGCACTTGGGTAAGCCAAGGTTGCTCTGCCTTGGTTATGCGAATTTATGTCAGTAGTTGTGCGTCTTTCGTTTAAACAGAGAACCACGAAACTGAAAAAACGACTTTGCTCTTCAAATCCTTTTACAGATGCACCACTAGAGGATCTACTCCCTTGATTTTGATATTGATCTGGAGGGGGGGATTTTCTCCAGACCATTGCACCCACTGCATTATGACCGATCACAGGACTTTTGATTCCACAGCTTTAATGAGCACGTACATCGCATGTACTCGGTGGATCTTTAGCGGCATTGGGAATCGAATTCCGCCCTTCTGGACAGAAAGCTGATGCCCTAACCACTAGATTACCACGGCCCTACATGAATTCTGTTAATAGGTAATACAGTTTTAAAAGTATTTAGCAATGTAAATGTCTATGGTTAATTATTATTAAAAACAAAATAAAAATTGAAGTTATTAAAGGAATAATTATATCAAACAAATTTTACTTTGGATTAAAATATAATTTTAAATCAAATCACTTAAGCATTAAAACAAAGAAAAACAACTGCAACATTCATGTTATATCAAAAATTTTGAGGAGGAATTATATCGAACAATGAACAAAATTAAAGAAATCAAATTATATTAATATTTGAACCAAAATCTTCAGAAAAATATACAATGTCATTGAAAATTATATTTAATGAATGTATTTTAATTCAGAAGTATATACTAAATTCAGAGAGCCAAATGTGTATTACTTGATTCTGTTGAGAATATATAAAGATATCTAGGATATATTTGCATAAATAATGATTTTTAAACACGTCTCAAACAAAACGTTCCTGTGTCTGGCTCAATACCACAGATGGCTGGATATTATTAAAAGAACATTAAATGAAATATGAGAAATCTGGTGGAGTACTATGTCAGGGAATAGAACTGGCTGGTGTGCGCTGATTAAGATGGTCTTGATCAGAAATGGGCTTTTTGCACCCAAAAACTAACAGAAGCATCCCAAGATTCTAATTCCTAAATTGTTGCTGCTTTTTTTGGGTTCAATGAGTAAAGTATACATTATTTAATGGCATCTTATAATATCTTATATATTATCTATACTTTATTTATTATAGCTTCTATATTCATTCCATGAACAGCAGACAAGTACCATATTTTTCTTGAACATTCCTGCCTCAAACATTTCTTGTGTGCATTTACGAAAATGCATTCATTATTCACTGTATTAAATGGTATACATAAATTTATGTCCGGCATGATGTTTCAAAAGTCAAACAAATAATATATGTTAAACATCTTTGCACAAAACTTTACTCCATGCGTTTGCGAAATACATTCGTCGTCGTTCACAATAAAAAATAGTACATAAATTTGTCTGCGATGACAAATCTAACAGTAGAAAAATGATATGTTTCGTAACCATTTTTCTATAAGAATTGCATCAAATGCTTGCAAAAACACGTTCAATATTTATAAAAATGAAGCATATGTTTATGTCGTAATCTTTGATAACGAATATGTAATTTTTACTTTAAACTACATTAATCAAAACTCCTTTAGAAATACGTTTCAGAAGCTCTTATATTTATGTACAATAATTATTAATAAATTTTTAGCTAATTAATTCCTTTATTTAGAATTAATTCGTGAAATAATTAAAGTATATATATACTTATTATTTACGAAGAAAATTTACGCGTAATTCCGTTTAAAAATTATTTTATGTGTTTTGATTTTAGTTTACAGTTGCAAAAGGAATAGTAGTGACGACTAAAGCTTATGAATTATTCATTACAAAAGATGTCGAAAGTAGGATAAAACACCTAGAAGATGTTCTTTAGTAAGTATCATTAAAAAATAAAATTTATGTACGAAAATAACGAGACAATTTATAATATCCAATTTTATTCTTAAACGTTCTTACACATCTTCTCTAACTCATATAAAAAATTAAGGGCAACTTTTTCACTTTCAAAATAAGTATAAACTTTGTTATATTTTGATAAGCATAATAATTACAATAGCGTATTTATGAATCTTTAATTAAACTATTAAAAAAATTATTTTATTTATAATTGGAATTCTTACTAGATATTTTATGTTCTTGATATTTTATTTCAGTTGAATGTTTTTTGTATTGAAAATTTACTGTAAAACGTGCTTAGATTGTAAGATAGATATTGTAGATGACATTTTTATTGTTGCATCACTCATATATGGTAGGGGTTTCTTCTTTTATATTCTACTATTCCTTTAACATAAGACATCAAAGCCAAATACATTTTATTAAGTTATTTTCTATTGAATGTTCATATTAAAATTAGTCCATCACAAGTTTAGAGGTGATATTTTTCTTAATTATTTGATTTTAAATGACGGAAAAGTACTCAATTAATTTTCTTATTTTTGTCTATTTTTACAATAACTGCTCAATAATTTCATGTGTTGTGGTGTTTATTTATCCTATTTTTGTATAGTTGCAGTCTATATACAAGGTGATTCTAAATTGATTTTACGAATTATGCCATTCAGACGAGCAATAATTATAGGGCCCCATTTCACTCTGGGAAACAGAAAATAGGACTATTAGAATTTCAACTGGAACGTACAAAAATATTGGTAAAGCAAGCAGTACAATGATTTATTGTTTATTGAACAACTTGAAGCAGGTCTTTAAAATGTGGATGAAGCATATTGTTGCACAGTTGATACCGGTGAAGTAACAAATGGTTCAGATTCTCTAATATTCCTGTGTTATGACGATTTTGTCCACGACCCACCATCGATTCCCACCACGAAATCTTCAGCTCTGTCCCCATAAAAATCCAGTGAATTGAGCTGAGGGAGAAAGCTCGCGTAATTCGCCTCCATTACAGAGGCCTCTTGTTTTTCTTGATGCTTTTCTTCTTTTCTGCCTCTCCGAGCGATATGCGACCCTATGTTCTACAAAAGTTATTCCTCATCTGAATGGACACAACCTCCCCCCACTAAATGTGTAGAAGCATTTTAAAATCATCCTGTATTTCATTTTAACATAGTGATAGAGTAAATCAAGCTTTATGTTGAAATCCAGGAATTATATTTTATAAAGTATTTATTTTTTGATTTATTTAAAAATCTGAAACATGTCTTTATTTTATGACAATATTTAATCAGTAGTTCCCTGTCCTACCCCTCTCAGCCAGAATTAAAATTATTCAGGTGATATGTTAATGAAGCTACAGTGATTATGGAAAACAGAATTAATTAAGGAGTGTGGCATAATAGGAACAATGTGCTCATAATCACCCTGTCTTTGTTAAATAATTGCAAAGATTAAAATGATGGAAAAAAGTTAAAGTTATCATCTTATAGTAAATAAAGTTATTATTTTAAATAATACTATAAAATATTCCTTATCTTGTATTGGTTGTTATTTGAAATTCCCTTTTGACATACAAGAAAAACTGAGCAGAATATATAATTTAAATTAATTTATATACTTTAAGGTGTGAAATTGTTTGTCCATATAAATGAATATTTTAGCATCTGAAAGCTGCTGTATTTTGCTTTCTATATTCTATTTTGGTTTTTAAGTAATATTGTAAAAAGGAAGTGTATAATTTTAAGTATATTTTAATGTTTATTTTTATATTAGTGGAAACAAAGAAGGAGACGTAAAAGCAGCCTGTCAAAGGTATTGTACTTTCTTAGATATTGATACGTTTTTAATTTCCAAAAGTCTTCTGCATGTTGCGAGAAAACATTACATATTACAGGGTTATGGATGAAGTAATAAAATTAAATATTCCTGACCAAGTACTTGAAGCTGTCACAAAGAGGCTTCGGATGGAATTTCCTGAAATGGATGGCCAAACATTTGCTGTTCGGTCTTCAGCAACAGGTATTTCCTCAAACTTTATGAAAAAATTATAAAACGATAAGAATTATATGCATACATATATTTTTCTTTTAAGGAATTTTCTCTCAGTAAGTGTTTTGTTATTTGATATGAATTATAAATAATCAATATATAAAATGATGACTACAAAATGCGTAATTAACCTAAAGGCATAATAAAAAATTTTAAATACTGTTTTTTTTAAAATAAAGTGGTATTAAAATTATTTTGTTGCAATTAATTATATTAAGAATTCAAAATTATTAAACTACGTTAGTCTTTCTTAAAAAAGAACTTAGACGCATTAATATCTTAGAGTTACTTAAAAATATTTAAAATTAGTATTTTCAAAATTTAAGTATTTAATTTTTCCCAATGAATTCGTGTTAAATTTAAGAAAAACATTTAAATAAATGCTTTTTAGGAGAAGACACTGAGCAGATGTCAGCTGCTGGGCAAATGGAAACATATCTTGGAGTTTCAGGTTTGCCTGAGGTAAATATGAAAAACATGATTTACATTTAATGTGCCTTAACTTTAAATATAATAATGTTCACAAAGTTTTCATTTTGTTAGCAAGGGAAGAAAATTTTTTTATTAGATATTAAATATCACATATGACCTCATAAAATTCAGAATTAATTTCACATGTCTCACATTGTATTTTAATATCAGAATAAATTTTCTCAACATTATTTGATTTTAACATTACATAGCGATGAGCCTAATATTTATAGCTATATATGTTTATGTATCTACAGCATTTATAGCTAGTTAAAATATATATCTAGGAATAGAGGAGGGTGACCCGATGAATCGCACATATTTTTCTGTGTCTTAACAGCTGTACATAGATGGCAATTTTAAAATCTCTAAAGCAATCCCTCGCTTCACTTTCAAAAGTCAGCAGGGATCCAGAATGGTACACATTGTACCAAAAATGAATTCACCTTAAGTTAAATCAGCATTAATTAGGGTTTAAGTTAATTATAAGTATTCAGTCACAAAATTTTGAAAAAAGCATGCCTTTCATTTTGTCAGAATTCAACATATTAATATAAATGTCACTTCATTCTGTTCAACAGAGGCTAGGGTGGCTTCGTCGGTATTATTCTCACTATCGAAAGGTAGCTATTTCAAATACCGACTTAACGGAAAACACACCGTGTTTACTAAAGTTCAATGGGTAAATATCGCAATGTCCTCTAAATGAAATTATATCTTGGGATGTAACTGGTTAAATGTTGGGAGTGTTCTTCTTGGTCCATAATTCTAAATTAAGAAGATTCATATCCGGCTGCTTTTATCTAACTGGTAGAATCTAACTCTAGGCTAGGTGCAAGGAAGTATGTTTGTGAAACAACATTCCATGCGCCAAGGCTGCGGTAGCTTTGTTGGAAAAGGCATCGTTATTATTGGAAGGTAGTGAATTAGATACCCATTAGTGACCGCGATGGATCGTATTTAAGTGAAGATCCATCGTGGTCACTAATGACAACTGGGCCATGTTAAATAGGTATTGATCATAAGGTCATCCTAGCGAAATGATAGCTCTGAGGGTACCGGGTCAAGTACTGGGAGCACATATGCTTGGTCCTTGATTCAAAATGACGAAGATTCTCACCTTTCCCCAGCATCTTTCACCTACTTCTGTGGTAGATACAGGGAAATATGTCAGTGCTGTACATTATGTGTTTTTCCCTTTAACTGAAATAAAACAGAAATATGGCTAACAAACCAAGAAAAAATTTAATTTTGTAAATATTATACTTCTTTTATAATTTCATACTATTCTTTTGAACTACAAGCTTCTTTATTATGAGGTAATAATATATTATTATCAAGTATGAAGAAATTGATAGTTTAAAAGAACTATGCTTTTAACAGTTTATTTTTATTTAACAAAACTGTTTATTTCGCCTCGGGAATAACTGTTCTCAAAATACTTCATCTAATTTAAAACGAAAGTTCATGGAATGGACACTTCCATTGCTTTTTCTAGACCCCTGTAAGTTGCTCCTACATCTGATTTATTGCTTTTCAATCTGCTCATAATATTTGCTTAAAGTTTCTGTAATCTTTACTTTATGTTCATCTTTGCCGATTCCAAAAGTTTTATTTGGCTTCTAGATTTTATCTGCCATCAAGAAATGCTGGGCTTCGCAGTTCAGTTTTGTTGCAACTCAGTATAAAAGGTAAAAATTTCTTTTAAGTTCAGAAAACTAATACTTTTAAATTTTAATGACTTGATTTCTTTTTTTCTAAAATTTAATATTCTAAATTTAAAATACATCATCTGTTGTTTATTTAAAAAAAATTGAAACATCAGTATTGTAAAATTTTTTATAACTGGAATGTGGAATCTGTGAATGAAATAAATAAATTCTTTTATTTTTCTATGAATTTAGGATGCATTAAAGGCTAAAAATTATAATGGAGTAAATCATAGTCAGTGATTTAATAAAATGCGTACCTAACAAAGTTCAGTATTTAAATCAATGCATGAAAAGGCCAACAATAGGCCGTTGTATCTACTCGTCTGTAAGTACGATTAGGAAACACCGGTTATGACAAGAAATGTATCAGTGAAATGAAGTTCTGTAAGGTTAAGAAGGATGCGTAAGTAGGATATAAGACTGCATGATTACGTGCGAGATCTGAGAACTGTCTCAGTGTCACCGTTGCCTGCTATCCAATACACTGTAGCATCTTCTTATGGTGGACCATTCCATCTCAAGCCATTTGGCTGTGGCTAAATTATATTCACATCGGCTTTTAGAACTACGTTTCTAATCCCATAAGTATGCGGAGTCGGGTGAGCTTCTCTCGGGATCCATAATCATGGCTGTTAGAAGACTGAGCATGTCCAGGGATAAATCGGCTTCCTTCTTTGACCAGATTATCACCACTAGATTACTTACTATATAGATTGCCATTCATCTAAAAGTTAAAAGGATATTTGTCTATAAAGTATAAATCATAATGAATCAAGAACCCATTTGAAACTCATAAAGCTCTTGGAAACATCTACAAATCTCTTCTTAATTGAGCCATGCAGTTTTAAAAATATTAATAGTAAAATTGATTCGAATTAATATTAAATTATTTAATTGAATATTGAGAAGTAATTTATTATTAAATTAATTTTCTTGATTATTACACTTTCGTTATTTTCTCAGTAAATCTAAGAATATATAATGAAGAATTAATTTTTTCTCAATTAATCTACTATCAGTCTCGAATAAATAAAAAGAACAGTATTTCATTTTCTGAATGAATATTTGGTTTTGTGGAACTACAAAAATATTTCTTTTTCATTTAATATATAAGTAATAAAATTCTAAAACGTTTAACTTGCACCATTTTTTTAATGATAAATAGAGATGTGGACTGAATTATAGTTTGTATCCATCCAAATGGAGTAAATGTATGTTTTAAATCGTATGTGGTAGTATAAATAATATTAAAGCATAATATATATATATATATATATATATATAGATAGATATATATATATAGATATATATATATAATATTAAGTTATAATCTTGAACAAAAAGAATTTAAATATATTAAATAGTGCAGAACTTCTTTGTTTCAGACAAAATGGTCAGGTCCTCAATTCCCCGATGGCTGTCGTGATCCAAGAAATGATTCCGTGTGACGTAGCTGGTGTTCTTTTCACGTGTGATCCTCTGAATGGAAACCCCACGGTTATGAGTATAACTGCCAATTATGGTCTTGGAGAGGTAAGGAATTCCATTTCCTTATAAATTTAACTGATGCAGTATAATTTATGAAAACATTTATTGAAAGTGTTGCCTAAATTTGAATTACAAGTGGTTACCAAACATAAAATTTATAAGGACTCCGTTATTAGTTTATTGTAGGACTTCCTTAGGTTTACAGTAGGCTTCAATTCTTCTATTAATGGATTCATATAAATATGGAATAGTGTACCATTCATCATGGAGATAATGTAGAATTCTTGGAGAAATGTTGATGTAGGATATCGATTTGGTATCGAACATTCCAAAACAGAACATAATGGTTCAAGTATTTTGAGGTCTGCTGACTGTGCAGATCGAGGTACATGTTTAACTTCATCGTCGTGTTCATCTAACCCTGATAGGACTAACTTCAGTGTATGGAGAAATACATTTTCATTCTCGAAAACCATATTTCTTGCCAGAAATAAAGTTTGCATCATAGGGTGGAACGAATGAACTAAAAATGGCTCTCCTTTTACCCAGGGATTCAGAGTTACAATTGGTCCATCCAGAAACCAAGACACATAACAGAACTTGAGAACTGGATAGAGACAATTACCATAGTACGTTTGTGCTGGTTTCTCCAAACGTCCACCTATTTTGTTACAGGAAGAATTGTGAACGATCTCTCACTTTTCAGTCAACCAGCTTTTGTAAGTCTGGCTCCATTGTAGATGGCATTTGGCATTAACATCAGTGACAAGTGATTTGGAATTATTGCTCTGCAGTAAATCTTCTGATTACGAAGATGCCTTCTTATTAAGGTGTCTTCAGTGGGGAATTCAGATATTGATCAAGATCTTCAAACATTTTTGCTGTAGTTGTTTGCCTTTCAGACATTATAATATGAGTTAATGAAATGATATGAGTAACTTCAATATGAGATAGTTTCTTTCATAGAGTTTCCTATTTTATACGCCCTATTGCTGAGGCGTCTTCTCACGTTGTGTATGCTATTATGATTTTAGTATCGTAACTCTAGAGATGTCTAAAAGTTGTATGGTTTCAGTCATACTTGCTGCAGTTAAAAGATGTACGTCCCCCGTCCCCCCCCCCAAAAATATTCGAAAACTACCGAACTTTAACAAATCTATCGTACACTACGAAAATATGCGCATTTCTATTTATAAAAGCTGGTACTTATTATATTTGAATCCCTACGAATTAATCACACATTCAAAAAAGGTCACTTCTACTCTCAGGTTTTTCAAATACTTTGATAACTTATTAATCACAAAAAATCTAATTTAATTACAGTAAAGCTTAATAAATTAAATTTTCTGTTTCGTATTTCTTGCACATATATAACCTACTTTAAATACTATTAAAAACTTAGAATGTTTGAATCCAGTCGATATTATTTCCACAAAATATTTAATTAAAAGTCATAAACTAAATGAGGAGAAAAATTATTTCAACGTAGATATTAAAATTTAACCGTTGAAAACATACAATTTATTTATTGTAGAATGTTTTTTATCCTTTCTTTCAGGTTTTCTTAAGCATATGAAGGCATTGAAGTAAATATTTAAAGTTTTTAAATATTTTTTATTTTAATTTTCTTTAATTTATTAATTAAATATTTACAGTCAGTTGTGTCTGCCTCAGAAGAACCTGATACATTAGAGATAAAGCGAAATGAAAATGAAGCTCTGACTGTGAATAAAAGAATCATTGGAGCTAAGCACCATCGAATTACACTTCAAGGTAATACATTTAAGTTCAACACTGCAACTTGTTTCTGTTATATACGTTAGCTTATGTATCTTTAATATATGAAAAAGGGATTTTTAAAATTTTCTTTCTGCAGTTGAAGGAGGAACTCACCTGGAAGAGGTGACAGAGGAAGAACGCCACCATTGTTGCATAACGGACGATGATATGACATTTAGACTGGCAAACACTGCGATTAAGGTAGGAAATATTTTGAATTTTTAACTATCTACACAAAGGATTAATTTTCACAACCATTTTACGTTTCATATTTTTTGCTATTTTAGATTCAGAAGAGATACAGATCTCATCGAGATATTGAATGGGGCTTTCGGAAAAACAAGCTATATATTTTTCAGGTATAATATCTTAATTAATAAGAATATATGTTACCAAAATACATAAAATTTACATTCGGAATACTTAAAAAGATTAGAAAAGTTTTCTGAATATATCTAATAAATTTAAGCTACAGACAAAATATTTTCCATGTTTTCCTGTTTTTAAAAAATATCATGAAAAAACATTAAATTAGCAAAATTTTAATTGCACATACTACATATGTTTTAATTACACACAACATTTTTATTGTGACATTAGTTATTTTCTGGGAAATTTTAGGATAACTTTGACAAAGTGGCTTTACATAAAAATGTAATGCGTATATCTTAATTTAATTTTGGATTAAGGTTTATGGAACAATGTTTTATGGATGCGTTTAACAGCTTCTAATCCAGTTTTGTTTAAATACAAGATAAGACTGTAATAATCTGATCACGTGCGACATTGGTAAATCGTGCGACATTCCCATCTGAATATCACCGTGAGTGTCATACTCTGAACTGTTGCCAATCCAAATTTGTTAATGTGAAAACCAACAAACTAACGAAAGGAATGCCGGATGTTAGTTACTCTTCTGCTTCCACATTTCTCTTCAAAAACTAATTGTTTCGATATTTAATTTTCAAAAAATAAGAGAATCGTAAAAGTACATCTCTCAATTATTTGGGAAATTTACTGTTTGTGTGTTCGAATGTTCGCAAACTAACACTTTTCTACTAGACGATATACTATTCTCATAACAGAATTTAATAAAATACTGTTGTTCAATGTTTCTTTCAATATGGGTTAATAATAGATTCTATAACAATGGACATCCAAAAAATGCTTTGCTGACTGATACATGTCTCGCTTTTCTACAAGAAATTTTGTTTTACATTATGTTGTCTTCTTTATATATATATATATATATATATATATATATATATATATATATATATATATATATATATATATATATATATATATATATATATATATATATATATATATATATATATATATATATAACAAAGGTAGGGATAAAATTAAAACTAGGTGTAATACTTCGCCTTAATCGCACTACATCTGTAACTTTAATATATTGCACCAGTTCTTATAATTTTAGATTTCTAAATGGGAAACATTTGTCTAACTGTAGGATACTTATTAAATATAATCAAGTAAATTTAAATGTCTAAGTGAGCTTAAGTTCTAAATGGATAAAATGAATATCAAGTTTTTATATCATTAAGCTTTAATATCAAGTTCAATTTACATACGATTAAATTTTGGCTGTAATTAAAATAAAATTGTGACTTCTGAAGAAGTAATTTTGAAATCTGAGTAATTTATGCTTTACTGCTTATAATATAAGTGTTTTGAATAATAGGAATACTCGAGATTGTTCAAGTTCTTTTTATTTTTGATTTCGAAAACTTTTACGTAGACATTAGTGAAATAGGCTAATAGAATGATATTTTAAGCTTTTACATAATATACATGTCAATTTGAATTAGAAATAAACTTAGACATTTTTTTTATTTAATATATAAACTTTATTTTTACTATGCAGTTTAATTTTTTTTAATTTTAAATCTTGAAATAAGGTTTTCATGAATGCACATATATTTGAATATTGACCACTGGAAACAAAAATTTGCTTTTATGCTGAATTATATGTAAGCAATTTATACTGAATGGAAGATAAAATCTGTACTCAAATATATATATTCTAAAAAAAATGTAGTTTTAAAGTTTTGAAAAGGATGAATAAAAATCCATTGCTACTAAAATTATAGTTTTTATATTATTGTAAAATAATGTCTCAAAATGAAACAAAAGAATAAAAAAATTCAAAAATACTTCAATAAATAAATAAATAAATAAGAGGTTCACACCACATGACCTAATGGTAGGACAACGCTTTTCAGAGCATAAGCTCCCCGGTTCAATTCCAGCCACTGTTGAATTATGGATGATGGATCTTGCACTTCTGCCTTCTACATACTGTTGAAGCAATGGTTTGAGGTTTTCCGAGTTTCCTCCCTTGCAACGCGTGGATGCGGTTGGCTATTTATGAAAAACTTTAATCTGTTAGGCAGTCCACCATGGGGTGTCAGAATAAATTGATAAAACCTTAATAAAAAGCCAAAATAAAATATGATATAAATATTAGGTAAGTTAATTACAAAAAATGCTATATTTCGTGATTATGAACGTAAACCAGAAACAACGGCGCGAATGTTCATGAATTCAAATAAAGAGGTAATAATTCATCGGTTAAATACTAATTAGTTCCAGAAAGAAATGTTGTGAAATTTTTCTACCTTACAAATATGTAATTCAAGAAACATTTTTCTTTCGCCATTATGCCTTAACCTAGAGTACTTCAGAAGAAGTGCAATCAAAATCCAGAAATCCCTTTTACACACATATTCCCATTTTGTAATATCCATCTGTTCTGAGACTGGATTTTTTTGAAGGAATCCTTTTTGAAACCGTTATTCCAAAACTGAAGCTGGACAATGGGGATTTGTCTGGTATTATAAGAGGTGTTTCAGTTCCCCTCTTCTCTCTGTATGGAAATCTAGCCGAAAAAGGAGGGTTGAATGTCTTTCTAAAGAAATTGCCAGAAGAAAGATAAGTATTAAATTTTATTGTCCTAAGCTCATTCAATTGAAATGCCATCAGTTTGGAAGGGATCGCCATTTCAAAATACGGATTGTAATGTGTCTTATTGCTAAAATATTTTTTTCATGGCATCGAGGATAGGATGATCCAGAAATAAAAAAAATTGGTTTTCCTCTAAGCACTTATTTACAGTTATATTCCAATCACAATAACTACAATTACTGCAGTTTGAAGATTGCACACTGTAAACTTATAGTTCCCATTATACGGAGTAGAAACAGGACCGCAATTTGTAAGGTAGTGGTTGGGTATATCCTCCCCCCCCCCATTGGCGACATTTGGGACTTTTTTGGTCGCTAAGCAATTCTAACGCTACTTCCACTTAAAAAATACCGTATATATATATAACACAAAAATGACGTAAAATATGAGAGAAAACTATACCAAGCAACAAAAAAATCCAAAAAAGTGACAAAAATTGCCAACACTAAAGGGAAAACTGGAAACACTATAATATAAATAAATAAGCGAATAAAATAAAAAAAAAAGGATGGCAGATTCGGCGATAAATTTCTTGGCGGGATGTATAATACTTCTACCTAAAACTGATAACTGAAGTATCTGACTCCTTGCTTCTTTCTTGACTAATTCTCTGCTCGACTGAAGTAGATATCTATGTCTGATCGATGTTATGCCCTGGAAGCTTTCAGGACATTCCTATAGTAAGCATAGGGGTAATCGACTTCTGTTTGTCCAATTGATTCAAAGTTTCAGAAATTGTTTAATTACTTTTGGTCACCAAATGTCACTAAATTACCAAAAATATCGCCAAATATTTGCTAAGCTATCTTAATTCTTACAGACTCATTCATCATCTCTGAAATTTTCGTAAAATAATTGCTATATTATTTTCACAAAATAAACTTGTTTAGATAATGATTTCATAAATTGAATAATAAAGAGATAATAAAATAATTAAACTAAAAATATGACAAAATCTATACCACTGACATTTTTTTAACATTATTTTCTGAATGATGAAATTATTTTATCAATTATTTGTTTTAACATATTTTAACAGATTATTTATAAAATATTTTCTTTCTTTCTTTCTTTTTTTTTTTTTTTTGGAATATGTGCCTTATGTTTGAAATGTTTTTCCCTATCAATGAATTTGTTACTTGATGCTTATGTTTTCACGACATTTCTTAATCAAATAATCCCTGAATTTCAGTCTCGACCCGTTACCAGTGGCTCGGCTGAAACTGATTTTGAAATAGAGCACGAATTTGACTCAGCACTGCGGGTAGAGAATGAGTTTTTGACAAAAGGCAACATTGGGTAAAAAAGTGCTTTTACAATTAATTATATAAATACTGTCGTTATTTTCAAGACAACATTTGAATACTGTTTTATATTTTTATAATCTTTAAAAAAATCAATTATTTATATTTTTACAAGACTATTTGATTTATTTCAATTTATGTGAAGTATTTGAAATTGTTATTATAAATATGATGACGAAAGCAATAATGAATATAATCCACACAAATTTTTGAATATGTATTTTAACGTGTTGATCACATTTAAGTAGTGATACAAATAAGTAATACAGGTCTACTGGGATTTATTTTTTATTTGCTGTTTTTTAAATTACAATTTAAAATAGAATGGCCTTCATTTTTTTTAAATTAGTAAGAAGCTCAACATATAGAAATAATTTTACTAAATACAGAGGATGACACACGTAAGACCTCACCATAAAGTCAACGTTGAAAATAAAATGCATTTTTTTAAATATGATTACTCCCATTCACTTTAAATGCTGAAAATTCCCTCCACCCACCTCATCCCATATGTGAGTACGTTTGAGGATACTTATGTATACTCTTGTCAGCTCTTGTTTTGTGATGCTATTGATCACTTCCTGGATCCTGATCTTAAATTCTTCAATTGTGAATGAATTTGTTTTGTATACACTTCTCTTTAACTGTTCAGAAAGGTAAAAATCACGAGAAAACATGCCACGAGCCTTTGCTAATCGCCTTCTTAGGAGCAGACACCTCACGCACATGGCATAGTCATGGTCTGATTTGTGAGACATGTTGCACCGTCCTGCTGAAAGCGAAATAACTGAAGGTTCTCTTCTGGAAAGTTTGAATGAAACTCTTATAGACTTCCTAAATTGAATTCAGTTTTCACAGTCGTCAAAGGGAATAAGGCTCTACACACAGGGATTTTGTTGCAAAAAGCGTAATATCTGAATACAATAAAATAATTGTTAAAAATGCAATATTCTATAATATTACGACGAGCCGGTTTTACGTATTGCACTCTGTATAACTTGTGGAAGTTGAAATTAGCCTTTTCTTTCGACAACTAAAAATCTTGTAGCTAACTAATATTTATAATTGTTTGAAAATATTTCTGTAATAATTACAAGTCTCAATTGCTCCAAAATTGTATCTTCTATATAAAATTTGCAAAATTTGAGATAAATTATTTTAACTAGAAGTGAGCAAGACAGCAATAATCAGAGCTATAATCTAAAGTTAACAACTTAGTAAGTAAATAAAACCTATAAATACAACAAGGGGTGCAAATTTTAACCTATTTTATTTATTTTTCAAATGAAAACTGCAAATATACATAAAATAAGCTTTTTTTTTAAAAAAAGCTTTATATACCTCTTTTGCAAGATTAAAATTACTAAATGTTTTAATAAGCTGTTTCTATACATTTGCTGAAAGTAACAAAAATAATTCATAGTAGTTCACAATGCACCATATTTTTTTATATAACGGAAAGAAAATATTGAGAATATTTATGAATAGTTTATATAATATATCAATTGGTAAAACATTTTTTCATGATACTAGCTACCAACAATAAAAATATAATAATTTTTTATTCATTAGTAACATACTATACATTTTAATTAACAATCTCAATTCAAATATAAAGGCAAGCTTGCTTGAACTTTGGTTCGCAATAATATTTGATGAATCTATTTTTTAGACTTCTTCATTCAACTATTAGATCCAATTATGATCGTTAATAATTATAATAACATTTTCAACTGATTGGAATTAATTATGATTCTGCATTACTGGGCAATTACATTACCGTTAAAAAAAACTTTACAAAAAAAAAAAAAAAAAAAAAAAAAAATAGTAGCTTTAAATACTTACATATGATGTGCTTAGGTAATTGTTGAAAAATATTTTTTATATTGACCTTCCTCTGCAGGGAAGTGATGCCGGGGGCTTCACCTCCGTTGTCTTTCGATGTCTGCTTCAAGAACTTCCGCCTCGCCCTCCAGGTAAGGACCTGCTCCATCCTCCCTTTTCATTGAAATTGCCGCTTGTTTAAAGTATTCTCACATCAATCTAAATAAAGTTAATATCAGTAGTTATATCTGTAAATTTTTAAATAGCTGAAAACGTTTATTTAAGGGATCAAATCATAAGTACATTTTTATTTTAAGACTAGCATAGTAAACGGAGAAAAAGAATTGCTGCACATAAGAATAAATTTCTGTTCTTTCTGACACTTGTGTTCATCGATCGGAAAGTTGCAAGATGTGCATGAGTCAAACTGATGTTTGCAATTTATGCGGTCGAGTAATTAAATCAGTACATCACACGGATTAAAAGTGCGATATCTAAGACGGCATTCTCTGATGGATCCAAAATTTCCCTTGAAAATGTCAATGAAATAATTTTAAACTGTTCTATAGCATTTTATAATATATTTAAGAAAAGCGCATCATTGTGCATTTGAATACATTTTTTTGTTTGATCCTGCATTTTAAAGCAACAGTTCTTAGTGATGAGCTACGCATCTTTACAGAACATTTTTACAATCCCTATTTTGCAAAATTCAGTGGATCTCAGATTAGGTGCGAATCATTAGCACAAAAACTAACCAATTCTCTCAACTAGTCGGGAAAGAATTCTGAAGCTGCATTTTTTTCCGGAGTAGATTGCTTTATTGCAGTCTTTTAATGTTTTAAATATTGCCCGACAGTGGATTGTTTCTCACATCGTGATATATGAAAGAGTTTGATTCTGTGACTGAAAAAAAAGAACGAACGTACTGCAACTCTCTAAGCAAATTTTCTTAAACTTTTTTTGAACAAACTAATTTAGAGGAAAATACTTAAAAAAAGCTTCAAAAATTATAATTTCAAAACATTATTGCCTTTATTTCCTATTCTATTTCTCAAAAAGATTTAAAATATTATTTTACTGAAAATATTTCCCATAAAAATATGTTTATAAATAGTTATACATTTGATTTACAAAAAATATCTAAATTGAATTGACTTTATGAAACTAATTACTTAACCAATATAACATTTATTTCAAAACGATTGTTCCTAAAACTGAGTTGCATATATGATACAAATTAAATAGGCGTGAGTGTCATTTTTATTCTGTTCTCAAATAAATTATAACAATTTTAATTACAACTAGAAAAAAGATACAGACATAACATTGTATAATGATGGCAATTTTCTGTCATTTAAGTAAAACACATACATTTGAAAATAATGATGAACAACAATTTAATTTTAGTAAGTTTAATTTTTCAGACAGGAGCTGCTTCTCAAGGGAATTTGGCAGTGAACCCAAAGTATTTCTTTAGAAGTTGCCTCACCATGTACAACCATTGCATGCTGTACTTGTGTGACGTGAGTGGTATAATGTTTACTAACGATTATTTTTCTATTGACATTATAAATGAGGGATGCACACACACACGCACACGTACACGCACATGCACACACACACTTTTTAACCTAATCTTAAAAGTTTCGACTTATTTACATGAAATAACGTGAAATTGTATGCAAAAATTTCTTTAAGAGAAGTTTCAAGGAACACACAATTATTCACTATTAAATTTTATAAATAAAATTTATGATTGAACACCAATAGTTTAAAAATTGCATTGGAACATTCCATTGTATTGTTTTGAACACCAAAATAAATAATAAATCACCCTGAGCTGTTTCAAACAAAAATGAAGATTTTTGATATATATATATATATATATATATATATATATATATATATATATATATATATATATATATATATATATATATATATATAAATATATATACATATATATATATATATATATATATATATATATATATATATATATATATATATATATATATATATATATATATATATATATATATATATATATATATATATATATATATATATATATAATGTTCAGTAATTTGTCAAGAGAAAAAGATGCAAAAATTTCTGGGCAAAATTTGTAAGTATTTGTAACTTATGACTATCTGATCTATTTATTTGATAAACAAAATATTCCTAATAAAAAGAACTATTTTATATTACATATTTATAAACACTGAGTGTAAGAACTAAATTTAGAAATAAGTGTAACCAACTGAACAATACCCTTCATAGAATAATGCAAATATAACTGGCGTATTTCTTTGTAATAATGTTCTGTATAACTATGAACATAATACCTTGAAGAGCATTTTTGAATGAAATTTATCTTTAAACGAATTATTATTAAAATATATTTTTGAAGTAGAAATTAAAATTATTTGTCAAAGACTTTAAATTTATTAGTATGTAATTGGATACCCCAATATATAGAAAATAAAGAAATTGAGACTCGTAAACTAAATGTAAAAGTTACGAAATATATATTTTCATTGATAAATATTAAAAAATTTTTATAAATCATATAATATAGGAAATATTTTTATTTACGTATATAATAATCAAAATATCTTATATTTTAAAATAAATCAAAGTAGTTGTTTATCAGCAAATATGATTTATTTCCTATTGAAAAGAAATTATGTCTATAAAATTATAAACATAATTTTTTCTGTCGGTTTTTATATGAATTTTTCTATTTACCATGTGCTACAGAATCTAAACTTGTAAAAGTTATAGATTAATGATAAATCTACACGTTAATATATTCGTTTATTATATTAATATTAATTTATATAATAACTAACTGGGGTACACGGCTTTGTTCAGAGAGTTGATATGAAATTATGTCAGTTGGATATAAAAAGATGAACTTTAAACTATAAGAAGTATGCACATTTTTTTAATGAAACTATATTCTAATTACAACATTTGTTCATAAACAACATTTTCCGTTTTTTATCCGGCTTACATATGCATAAACTTTTCGAATTTCCTACTCAAGAGCAAGATACGTATTATGAGAAGAGTAGGTACCTTTGAGGTTGATGCCACAATATTTTAAAGTTTGTCTTTGCGCTTTGTTAAGTGTAAAATTATAGGTTCCTTTGATTGGAAATTTTTTTCCGACCAAAGAACCTTTTTTTCCTTTAATATTTTTTTTAACTGGATTGGCAGTTCTGTAGAGATCAGTGTTGTATTCTGAGGATAAACACCACGTGTCCTTCATGTTTTCAGCCCTAATTTCGGCTTTAAGGATTTTATTGGATTACTGTTTAAGGATCATCCTTTTTAAATTACATATCTTTGATAAGACGTGATTTCTGAGTAGTATTATCGGTGATTCGATTTTCTGTCATTCTGAAATTCATTCCGAACATTCCAGAATGTTTTGGAATGTTGTGTAATGCTCTCGAATATTCGAGATCATTCCAGAACATTTTATATGGCAAAATGTCATTTTATATTACAAACATTCTAATAAACTTCACAATGAAACATAGCCTGTATTTTAAGTTTGCAAGAGACTAAAACACTGATATAAGTGTCATCTGGGACACAATTTACAATTCAATACCTTGAGCAAAAATTAGGCTGACCCACAAGATTTCATACAGAATATCAATTTATAAAATTCCTTTTTTAAAACTAAAATGATAATTTATTTACATGTTTTTAGTCAAAAATTTACTTATGTTTATGATCGCATGATTTATTGATTATGCTTATCATTACAAAATGTATTAATTAATACTTTTCTAAAAATAATAATTATTTAAAAATATAAATTAATTTTTCTACGTCACGTCAAATGTCAAGCCCATATACCTTCAAGAGTACGCTCTTCAGATAAAAAGGGGAACTTTGTTCGTGGGTGGTAGATAGGGGATTACCACACCACATATAACTCCTTTGTTCATACTGGGACTCATTTCAAAGTTTTAGCAGCACGCACACTGTGCACATTCTTTTATAATATATATTGATTTAGATCTAATGCTAGATATTTCAGAATTTTAAAATATTTAAATCTTTCATAAGTTTTCAAAAGGTAGGAATCAGATTTTAGGAAAGTTAAATTTGAACTATGAAGTATCTTTTGTTATTGCTTATCAGCAAATTTTGTCTTTGAAATGACTTTCTATAACAAAATTAAGATTATACTGAACTAGTTTTAAATATTATAACAATACGTTAAAAGCTTAGAAGGCCCTTCAATCTTACGCTTAAACATGAACTTTTTCTTTTCGTAGCTTTTCGAAAGAACGCAGGATGACAAAGATGCATTTGCCGCGTCTTCCTTTAACATATTCGGGAGGATACTGGAGGACGAAGAGTTATTCGAGTTATTAGATGAACGATACACCGTGCCGAAAAGCAACTTTCAGAGGCTCAAAGAGAGAATTACTAAATCAAAGGAATTTTTGAATTTTATTATCCTGGTAAGGAGCCTGAGATAATTTATTAATTTCCTAATTTAAATTACTTTGTACTTGAAGAATTTAATTCTGCTTTTATTCTAGCTGTTTACATGCGGAAACGCACTGGATAAAGCAATGAAAAATTGTGAAAATTACAGAATCCCAATTGAAAAATACAAAACTGCCCAAGAACTGTTTGATGGTATTCTTTATGCTTGCACCGATTTAAGTTCGGTATTTACATTTCTGTTTGTATTCTGTTAAAGCATTGTGTTCAGAAACAAATATTTTTGTGATTGCACTCAGTCCTATAAAATACTTAAGAACAAAATTTACATACATTTATTTTATAAAAACGAAAATATGAAGACAATAATTTCAATAAATGTTGCTTTATCACGAAAGAGTTATACGGAAAATAATAAAAACTTTTTTCATTGGTAATTATTATATTTAATAGTAAAAGATTTGCCCAAAAAAGTTAATTATAAACGTTGCATATTTAATGTTAACTATAAATATTGAAATGTAATGATGCTTTATTACACAATTTCTGTGACAACATAATGTATTTATGCGATTCTAATGCGCCAACGAACCTAATGCGCATATCCATTTTAAAATTTTAAATAATAAAAAAATTGTTTGTCGGCGAATGTAATGCGCATCAATAGTATGATGAATTTATCGGATATTATTTTATACAACAATGGATTTGTATATAAATTAGCAGAACATAGAATTAACTTATTAGTAGGCTATTGTTATGTGAAACAATATCATTGTTAATTATCACTACCGTATATACGGTGCATATCGTAAAATATGAGTGTGAAATAAATCGTAACATTTCCATCTATCTAGCAGTTTCTAAAATCAGTGATTAATAGTAAATGTCTTTTTTCACTAATGTTTTCATCCCTGGAATCTTCAGCACCCTGCCTTCATTTCTTCTTTCTTCCTCCTCATCATCGTCATCCTCGGTGTTCTAGAGCACGTCATCTTCACTGTCATTCAATGAATTTAAAATGCAGTTTTTTTTTAAAGATTTCACAATCATTGGTGCTTCGATACTTTTCCAGGCAGCAGAAACCCATTGTGCAACAATGTGCGGTGCAGCACGCTTAATTTTTCCTGCCGGGGTCAATTCATGATTTGGCTCACAAAATCATTTTACGTACCTCTTAAAAGGTTTATTTATATTAACGTCCAGGGGTTGTAACACAAACGTCATCCCTCCAGGAATGATAACAAGATCACTGCCTATGCTGTGCATTTCCTTTTTTTACGTCGTCAGTAAGATGACAAGGAAATGTCCTGACAAAGCATTGATGGTGGATTGGATATCCCACCGGGTCGGCGCTCCCATACATTTCGGAGCCAATCAAGCATTAATGATTCTGTCATCTCTTCGTTTCAAATCAGGACAGCTTTTCATTCTTAGGGCATATTTTCCGTTTGAAGATTAAGAAAGGGGGGAAATGGCACCCGTCTACTGTTATTGCCAGCATTACTGTTACGCGTTTTTTTTCACATCCCAAAGTTTTGATGAGAGCTTCATTAGTCCTCTTCTCTGTAATGGTGCAATTACGAGGCATATAAAACCGAATCGGTATCTCGTCAGCGTTGCTAATTTACCCCATTGAAAAATTCTTTTCCTTCCGAAGTGTGATGAAATACAGCTGAAATGTTAGTAGTTTTCCCTCAAAATTTGCAGGAAGCTTTTGGCAAATTGTTGTACAACGTCGTAGATATAAGACCATCCGCTTCATAAACTGATTGACCCATCCATGGCTAACCTTAAACTCTTGTTTCGGTATTCCAAGAACTTCAGCCTCCTCTGTTGCTTTATTCCTTATGGTGTCACTTGTCACATGTTGTCCATTCTTCCTCTTTTCGCGTACAAATTACAAAACCTTTTCTTCAATTTTAGGGTATCTTCCTTTGCATGGGCAAGTGAATTTCTTTCTATTAGCTTTAATTGCAAATAGTGCCAATTTCTGTTGCGGCCACAAGCAAATATTGCTCTCAGCTACGTTGAACTCTTTCTCTCTCTCTGACTTTCTAATGGCATTTTTTCAGCATAAAGAATTACATTACGTTTGAAAGTACCGTCATATGACATTCTTCTTTGTTTTCCCTCCATTTTGTGACTACATAGTCTGCAGTTTGTATCCTCTATGCAATTATGTATCAACGATAAATGTAACGGTAAATGTAGTCGAGAAATACAGTAAGCCATTGTTACGATTTAAATTTGGTTGATGTCATCGGCGAACTGCTGACCTTGCACTCGAATCTAATCAATCAAATCTCATGCGCACCCCAATTTTTAATACTACATTTGGCCAAAATTGATGCGCATTTGATTCGCGTAAATACGGTATTTGTGAAAATCTTATTTTTTGTAAAATTATTATATATATTGATCAGTTATTGTTTTTTTCTAACACCTGGCTGCCTTAAGGCTTTTATATTTAGCTCTATAATGAGGGAAGGTGATGCCATCTCGTATAGTGAGGCACACAGTGGGTGTGCCATCTTCTCCCTATCTTCTAGTATTTCTGTGTCAGTTAGTAATGAGACACACGCTTTATTATAATTTTTTTGAAAAATATTTTTTAATTTCGAAAATTTTGTTCTTTAAATTTCCTAATAATTTTATGATTTCTATGTCGATTAATTATAAGACATATACTGTATTATATTTATTTGCCGTTTTCCATTATTTTGGTTTCTTAGTATACTACTAATAATTTAAATACATTTAAAATTTCTATATTTGTTAGTTATGAGGCATATTGTATTTAAATTTTTAAAATATTTTTGCCATTTTTTATATATTATTTTTAATACTTCTAATGATTTAAATAAATTTCTTGATTTCTATGTCAATTAAGAGATGCACGGTATTAAAATTTCGTGAAAATTTCTGTATAGTTTTTTTTAATAGTTTTATTTCAATATTTCTAATAATTTGCATAATTGTAGGACATGATGGTTCACCTGTTGAATTCCCACATGTCTGGTATGTGGAATATGTTTGTGCTGAACATCGTCAAGAATGCAGTGGGTGGTGAGGGAGATTTCCTTCCAACTTTTGTAGATACTGACTGCATAATGTGATTCAATATAATTTCTGTGTTGGCAAATTACATAAAAAATATCTTTAACCATGAAAGTAAAATTTTATTTTTTAAATGGATGGAAAACATATATAACATTTCTTGATCCAAATTCTACAAAGGGAATTTCATTATATATTTTATTGAAAAATAAATTAAATATTTCCTGGAAAGTTCATTGCTAGGGATATTAAATTTTAAATATATACTTAAAATCAATCGAATTTAAATAAAAGAAAAGCTCTTATATATCAGCAACTGAATACAGAAACACTCTGTTAATCTTATATGGTAACACCAACATGTTTTAACCAATTAAAGTATTTGCTTTATAAGAGTTTATTTTAAATCTTCCCTTAAAAATTCTATTTTCACTGTATTGAATAGTTTATTAGAAATTTAGGTCAGAATACAATACTTTACAAAGAATACGTTATATACTCAATCCTTATGAATGAGTAGTAATTTATGTTTGTGGGATAATATAATAAAGAAAAAAAGTAGTTATTGAAATGTAAGAATGAAGTTTTTAATTGAGGAATTCTAGAGATGCACTTAACAGAAGCAACTCAAAATAATTTAAAGAACAATTCCGTACTTTCAGATATTTTGTCAAACTTTAGCGGAGAAAATACGATGAAAATGTTTTTCACTCTTATCAGAGAATTATTGAAAACTTATGAATTCAAAGAATTGAAAATTCAAAAGCCAAGGGAAGCAGGAATTTCAAGGTATAAGATCCAAGAATCTTGCTGCAGACCACGCTGTGGAGTTTAGTTTCAGCAGGAATCTGATGGAAGCTTTGAAACGCATAGAAAAGGAAAATACTAGTAAAAGACACTTCTATTCATCTGCCGTTATTATTCTAAGTACCTATTTTAGTGCACACGTAGTTTTTTCTCGATTGAAAGAAAACTTTGACAGTTAACTTTAAGGGCACTTATGTAAGAAACAAAAATAAATAACTATTAATTGAAACAATTCTTTGAAATTAATTATTCACTCACTCATTCACGATTCTTCTATAACGCAATAAAGTGTAATATCATTTAGAAATAAATTACTGGGTATACACTTTGGAAAAAAATTTATTTCAGATTCAAAAGCAAAAATCATCAATAAAGTTTTTAGAAATTATTTTAAAAAAACGAATTGATTGATTGATATTTGAAAATTGTAGACATACGAGGGTCACTCTGAAATGTTTGAGATACAACTAGGTTTTTAAAGTTATACTTTAATTATAAAAATTTTAGGCGTGTGTTTAAAGTAATCAATGCACTTTTGTAGACAAATTTTCCACAGATTAAATGCCTCAAGCCATTTATTTCTTGGAATAGATGAAAAAAATGCATTTATAGCCACTTCAATCTCTTCTTCTGAATGAAAACGACTTCCACGTAAGTTCTTTTTTAGATTAAAGAATAACCTAAAGTCGCACATATTTAGATCAGGTGAATACGGCGGATGTTCGATCACTTTACTTTGTTTTCGTTTAAGAAACTCAACTGTTAATCCGGCTGTATGTGAAGATTCATTGTCCCCTAACATTCAGTTCTTGTAGAATTTCAGGAAGACATTTAGTGGTATACCAGTTTGCTGTTACTGTCTTCTGTCCATCCAACTTGATTGGTTTGACCAATCCGGTACTTCTGAAGAAAACGGCATACATCACTTTTTTCATGTATGTAACAGGTATGTACGTTTCATCACCTGTTACAATTTTAGAAATGATGCGGTGGCCACCATCATTTAGCAATTTAAGAGTTTCTGTACTGATTCTGACACTCTCCTTTTTTTTTATGCTCAGTTAGATTATGGGGAACCCGACGGCAAACTACTTTTTTTTTCATGTGTAATTCTTCATGAATGATTTTGTGTATGGCTACGGATCCAATGTTAAGTTCCTTCTGTATCATTTAATAGGTACAGCGATCATGCATTAACATTTTTCGTATGGCAGACACTTCCGGGATTACTGTCGACTGCGGCCTTCCTGTGTGTTCTTCATTCTGAAGAAAATTGCAACCTCTTCTAAATTCTCTAAATCATCTGAATACAGTAGTAAGAGCTAGATATTCATCACCAAATGCTAAATGCAACCGTTGAACGCATTCTTCTTAATTTAATCATGATTTAAAATCGTAGAAAATCATAGCGCGAAAATGTTCTCACGTCAACTCCATTTTCTCTTCTGTTTAAAATTTATTCCACGCTAAACAAGTTTAAGTAAGTCAGTAAAACATTGTCTTCTGTGTTAAAATACTTCGTATTTGAAAATTAAACTGTTATTTTTATTTTGTAAATTCTCGTCTGTGCGTATCTCAAAAATTTCAGAGTAACCCTCGTAGCTATGAGAAAGAAATTATGCTGAGCTGGGAAACATGTCGTGGGCTCAAACCTTATCTTGGAAATTTAACAAAATATAAATTTCTTTTCCGAAACTCACATTTTGGAATATTATGCAAATTCCACATTCTATCAAAAGCTCCAGCTTATAATAGAGCTGAAACATTTTTATTAAATAGACGAACGCATTACCATTTTTAGCATTGAAATTGTATGCTGAAATTGATAATAGTATTAAGATTAAAATATCGTGAAAAATTCGCAATCAAAAGAAAACCATCAGTTGATGCGCAGAATTCAGACTTATTTAGAGATTTTTCTGAAAAAATAATTAATTTTGCTGTAGGTCGATTGAACTGTGTCAAATGAATAGCCTATAACTCTACTCACTTTTTGAAGTGTCTGGAAGGATAAATCATTGCAGAAAAGTTATTTAATTTCAGTATTCAGATTGAAGTATTGAATTAAAAATCAATAATTTAGTTTTTTAATCTAAGTTGGCAAAGGTAAAAAAATGTATCATGATTTGAAACACATTTTTCTGTGAACGTTGTTTGGATAATTAACCCTTATCGAACTCTATCTTACGGCTAGCCTTTTTATCCTGGAAAACAAAGCAATATCAATTTAAGCTTTTACACACAATCTCTGAAATATGATAGAACAATTGTTGGATATTAATTGAATGAATGAATCGCTTATTTAGGCAAAATTATTATCAATAAGGCAACCAACTCTATAACAGTTTTTCTGGTTGCAATTCCTTAGTTCAGCATATATGATTCACCTTCATTTCTAGATTTGGTTGTTGGACTTACAGATTGCATTTCCTACGAATTGCAAGCGATGTAGCGTATAAGGTGATATAAATCGTTCTGTATTCTAAGATATATCAGAAATAATTAGGAATTCATGGATTGGGTTTCCACATCATATGTCCATTATATCTATTAAGGAAATGGATTTTTAATTTGAAAAAAATAATGAAAACTCTCGAGTTAATGTAATCCAAATAACTCATTTCATGTATGTTGATCTATTCTATCATCAACGCAAACTGATTAAATTTCTTAAAACAAAAATCTTTAGTTATGCTATTCTACAATTTAACCAAAGGAACAACTATCAATTTTATATTTCTCTCACACTTTTTCTTGGTTTTGTTAAGTGATGTAATTACGACCATTCACAATATTTTAGTTTCCAAACTATCAGTTTTGGTTAATTGGAAGTTTTCTTTCTCAGTTTAATAAAATTACTTACTTTGGGTACAAATGCTTACAGTTTGTCGAAATCTTATTTCAATTGTAGATTTCGATCAGTTAATTTTCTAAAAGAAAGAAAAAATATAAAGGAAGTGAAACTAAAATTATTGAATTATTTCTTAGGGCATATTGTACCTGAATATATTTTAGGTAATCATGTGCTATATAAATAGGTATTGCAACTCAAATTATAAAAACTGCCTTAAGAAACTTTATCATTCAATGAATACTCCTATTTTTAACATAAAATTTTTTTATAAACATGAATATTCGTAACAAGTTTCTATGATTAATTAGCAATTTTATTTAACTATATTAAATGGCTGGATATTTGACATTTAACACTGGCATATTTTATTTACAGAATTCAATATGGAAGTTTATCGCACGTTCTCTCAGCTTTTAAAAACGAATTCTGGAGTTGAAAGTTCCGATGTTCCATCTGCCCTAGAAGTAATGTGCATCCAATTCTATCGAAAGAAAACAATTCTATTTATTCGCAAAGAAAAAAAGAAATTTTTTTTCAACTTCATAGGAAAACTCTCTAACTTAAATAATATAAATTTTTAACTTTCCAAAATGTTAAAGAAAATAATTGATTCAATTAGGGATTGTGATTGAATTTTTTATATTGTTAATTTTTTATGTTATCTGCCAAAGACAATAAAATGTATATTTAGGCTTATAATAAATATTTAAAATGAAAATTTTTAAAATAAAATATTTTAAAATGTGCTAACAAAAAACTATTGATAAATATATTATTAATTTTTCTATCTTCAAAAATTATCTATGACGTATTGAGCAACATGCATTTATTTATATTGAAGCAATACTTATGAAATATTTTTCCAATTTAGAAAAAAAAACCCAGATAATCTAATGCTTTTCACGTGAATACCGTAATTAGTGTGTGTTTAATGGTAGTAGTTTCCCCTTTCTTTATCTGATTGCATATTAGATAAAAGGAGTCAATTTCACCAAGTTTTGTTTGGCATTAATGTGTTTCAAATTTTACATTATGTGTTCTTCCTGTCTAAAATCCAAGCTAACTGTCGATGGGGTCAACATTCTGGCTTTTATTTCAACCGCTTTAAATTGTAATTCTCGGTTAAGTAATCCTCTTTCTGGAGAAAGTGACCATGGAGTAAATAACCAAGTGAACAACCTTTAAACCTTTTCTAAATTATTTTTGAACGGCCACCCTTAGCTCATACGTTAGTGCTAAACAACAATTGGTGAGTCTCGCATGTTATGGTGTTGTATTATTTATGAAGGGTGTCTTTTTTTTTTTTATAGAGTTTAGCTTATCAAATAGCAATGGAAATGACTCCAGAAGAATTTAAGAAGATGGATTCAAAGGTTAAAATAAATTATATTATTTATCTCAGTCAACTATAAGAACAAGCATAACTTGATTTTATCTTCTTTAAATTTTCTTACTAAAATACTGCATTTTGCTTTTCAGGAAATTGAGAAATGGTTATCTAATTCAAACTCTGCTGCTGGCGAAAAATATTGTGAATTTTTAAGAAAACATGGCCATAGATGCTTGAGAGAAGTATTGTTGTTTTTTGCTCTAATTTTTAATGATATTATATTAAATGATGCCTTTATTTCATTTGTTATTTTTTCTTCAAAATTAACATATTTATTCCAATAAATTCAGATTTTCTTTGCTTCTGATGCTTATAAATGTTTGAATTTTCCATTTCAATGATTCAGTAGTTTTTATATTTAAAATAAATTATTCTCTTTCCTTAAACTAGAGTAAAATCAAAAGCATTCATTTAACCAGCAGAAACTATTAAAAATGTTCCTGCTTACAGTAATATATAGAAACTCACAAGTTCATAAAAATTGCGCTTTTATTTTCCACTACAGAAATAAAAAGCAGTGATATTCCTATCATTGAACATTATTCATAGTAATGGTAGAACGGAAGAAAACGGGCATTCTTTCAATACTTAAAGAAATGCATCTTAATATTTTAATGAAATCCTAAGACATATTTTTTATAATGTTAAAATATTGTAAATGAAATATGGACTCTAATAAGTCATTTTAACACACACAGACGTTATATATGTGTGTGACTTTTCTTTATTTACATTCTACATCTGCAGAAACTGAGGAGTCAGTTGGATGGTAAGCGCTCTGGACTTCAGCTCAACAATATTTGTTGGGATTCTTATCTCGTGTACGGATTGTTTTCAGGGTTCACAATCTATTTAAAAAGTAACAGTAACACTTAGACTAAACGTTATCGATAATACATCTTTAATTTTTGTAGTATATTTATAGACACATGTGGGTAAAAAATGAGCACGATACAACAAAACTAAAGCAAATTAAATATTTGCGTAGAAATAGAGTCTAAAAAGCTGAGATGCGTTATATACAGGGTGTCCACTAAAGTCCCTTGCCACCCTCTAAACTTCGGAACGGCTGCTGCTATATTCATAAAAGTGGTGTCTAGGTATAATAAAACAGCCATGCGCTACTAAATAAAACAGACTACAGCGCCACCTGGTGTAAAACAGCGGAGTTAGCATTCCTATCTTGAAAACGGAACGAGATAAAGAGAAAAAGGGATTTGCAAAGTTGTAGAGCATCCTCGATTTAGTGAGAAACGATACCTCGTAGACATGAACATGAAAAATACAACGGTTAAAACCCGCATTTGTTGTTTCGTGCTGTGACGTAGCACATCGTACGTGTGCATAAATAAAGAAACAAAAAATCGTTTTCGTACTTAAATTTTTCATTTTTATTTCGAAACGGAAAGAAAGGAAATATTAAAAATAATTACAACATTTTGAATGCAGTATGCAAATACGTAAGAAACGTCACGCCTGTTCACCTGAGACAGCTATAAAACCGTCATCTTCTTGGGGCTTTAGTATGTTGATGCTCATGATCATGGCTGAGTATTCCAAAGTTGAGTATTGTGAGATGGTTTTATTGTACGGTGAATGTCGACGCAAGGCACGATCAGCAGCAAGGTTATACCGCCAACGTTTCCCTGCAGGCCCGCATCCTTCTCATCAAACCATCCTAACTGTTGTAAAATGTTTAAGGGAGACAGGTTGCATTACTAGTCAACCTCGATCTGGCAGACCAGATAAGGTAGGCCGGCAAGTTCAACCGGATGAGGTATTAGCATATGCCCTTGCATATCCTAACTGCAGCGTAAGAGAGATCAGTCAACACTGGGGTCTCTCCAAAAGTCAGGTTTGGAAAATCCTAAGCGAATCAGGTTCTCATCCATACCAACCAACGCCTGAACAGGTTTTAATGGACGGGGATGCCGAGCGACGCTATGCATGGTGCAACTTCGTCATGAATCAGATACAGGTCCAGCCAACATTCTTGGCAGATATAATGTGGACGGATGAAGCATGCTTTTCACGGAATGGTATGTACAATAGGCAAAACACCCGTTACTGGGCCCTGGAAAATCCTAAATGTTTCGTTGACGTTCAAAATCGAATGCGGTATGATATTAACGTTTGGTGTGCAATTTACAATAACAAGCTGATAGACCCAATATTCTACAATGGCACGCTAACGGATGCACAATATTTACGATTGCTACAGAATGTATTACCCGATTTTGTGGAGAACCTGCCATTGTTTAATCTTAAAAATCTATGGTTTCAACATGGCGACGCGTCTGCTCACAAGACATCTCCAGTAAAGCAGTACCTCGTCAAGGAATTTGGCAACTAAATACTAGGGTATTGCGGTTTCGAAGAGTGGCCTCCACGCTCTCCTGATCTGACTCCACTGGACTTTTTCCTCTGGGCATACTTGAAACAGCAGTTGTATGCGACCCACTTCACAAAATTCGCAGGACATAAAACGACGCATTACGGTCGCGTGTTCCAACGTGTCACGCTGTATGCTTCAACGTGTGCAACGTAATCTTCAAGCGAGTATCCAAATGTGCATTGCAGCTGACGGTGAGAAGTTTTAACATCTTAAATAAAGCATATCGTTATAATTATTTCCTCTTTCCTTTCTTAGATCGTTTTGTGACGTCACAGCACAAAACAATAAATGCGTGTTTTAACCGTTGTATTGTTCACATTAATGCCTACAATGTATCTTTTCGTACTAAATCGAGGATGCTCTACAATTTTGTAAATCACTTTTTCTCTTTATCTCATTCCGTTTTCGAGATAGGAATGCTAACTCCGCTGTTACCAGTTAGCGCTGTAGTTTGTATTATTCAGTAGCGCATGGCTGCTTTACTATACCTATACACCACTTTTATGACTATAGCAGCAGCCGTTTCGAAGTTAAATGGGTGCCAAGAGACTTTAGTGGACACCTTGTATATATATATATATATATATATATATGTGTGTGTGTGTATGTGTATATGTATGTATGTATATGTATATATATGTATATATATACATATATATATACATATATATATATATGTATATATATACACATACATATATATATATATATACACATACATATATATACATATATATATATATATATATACATATAATTTTGACTTTATCTTCTAATATTATTTAATATAATATCTCATATACCTGGGTTGGTAATAAAATGTCAAACAAATTTCACATTCAATCCATTATTAATTTTATATTAGATAGCATATATAAATCTTTATAAATTTGGGATTTCACCACACCTAACAGCATTTGCATAATAAATTATATCAATGTTATTGAAAAAGAACAGAAAATGGTTGTATGATTAGTCGTCAGATTTCTTATTTATTTTAAGGTATTTTTAAATTAATCAGCTTTAAGCATCTTTTCGCAACCCGATTTGATAAATGTTTGTTTGATACTTGAGAATCAGTTTGAAACTTGGATTTTTATGATTATTTGCTCTATATTTAAATAATCGTATTTGCATTTTGTTCTTACCATGTTATCCAATGGTAATATTTAAAGGCTTTATTACTCTGTTAGGAGAGATGAGCAACTTTTCTCCAATATTATACACGCTTACAAATTTTTAGAAGAGAATATTTCATATTATTGAAGCATTAATTCATGAAATTTTTAAGAAACACTTCAAAATCAAATAAATAAATAAATAAAATTGTGAGATATTTTATTCGAGTATTTATTAAGGAATAATCATTCTATGAAACTCAATTCATGAAATATTCTTATTTTCCCGTGAAAGTTGCTATAAAGTTGACGGATACAATATAAATAAATTATTTTATTTAAATTTTAAGAATGAATCTTTTAGTTGCTTGGAATAAATGAAATAAAAAGTTTAATATTTATGAGAAAGCAGAATTACTGAACATGTTTTAAAATAAGAAATTGTTTTTAATATAATTCTTTTCTGTTGCATCGATTAGTTGTTTTAGTTTTATAGAATTATTCACCTAAGTAACAAATAATATGTCAGCTTTATATTTATAGAAATTTATGTATTATAATCAACGCTTTTTTATATTTTAAGAATTTTTGATGACTTTTCTTTTATTATTATATTTGTGGCAGGAAAATCTATTTAAATAAGTATTTTTGTTATATAGATTAGTTTAATTCGTTCGTCACTCAAAAGTCATTTTTTGTACACGAAAATTAATTAGGCTGGGACCTATGATTTAAGGATTATTCCGAACCACTACAAACACTCAGCAACCCCCCCTCCCTCCCACGAAGTGTTGAACCGAAGGCAAAAGCGCTGACCAATCGGTTACCAACTCAGTTCATACATCTGAGAAATACTTTTTAATGGCAATAGTACTTACTTCAATTAATTACTTCCTATAAGCATATAATGGTCTGCTAGACCTGCAGTTATGTAACTTATTTAAATCTCATTTACTTATAATAGTTAATTAATTTATTTTATTTAGAATTACTTTATTTAACTACTTAGAATGAAGATGCATTTTAATTTATAAAATTTTCCTTATATATGAACCCCTTCCCTTTATTACATTCTCTGAAATAGAAGCACTTTCCAAAGTTTTTGTGTTTCGTATGATTTTACCGTTTTTGAATGAAAATAAATCTGTCATCAATAAGGGAATTAATAATGGCGAAAAATAATTTATTTTTGCCAAATTGGAGAGACTTGGGCATTTAACTGAAGTTTGTACTAGTTAAAACCAACTTTAAACTGTGAAAGAGGTGACACCAGCTTTTGAGTTTAAAATATTAACACAAAGCTTGTTAATTAAACAAAAAACATAATTATAATCAACTTAGCCTTTAACTCTAATTTATTCTAAATATAATAATAACACTAATAACATACATAGAATATATAATAATAGCACGAATAACAAACGTAGAATATATAATAATAACACTTTAAATTCAAGTAAATGTTTGAACAAAAAAATTTTAAATATTACGTTTTCAAGCTTTATATTATACAGATACGTTGAAAATCTGTAACTGAAAATTTTCTTCAGAACGCAATTACACATTTATCAGTAAGTAATATTAGTATTGAACTAATTGTATTTCACACTTTTTCAGTTTGACATGCGTACCAAACCATGGGGAATGGATCCAAGCAGTTTTATTCTGTTACTGAAGGTCAGTATAATTATTAATATCTTTTGTGCTTGATATCATTTAAAAGTTTTGAGCCTGTGATCTCACTAACATTAACTTTTAAGTAGCTAAAAAAACCTCTTCAAAATATTATTTTTGTAATCACAGGTTATATTAATTGTATTGATTTAAAAATACTGACAAAACCTATTTTTAATTAAATTACAATATTTTCTGATGCAAATAATTTCAGAGTATAATCAACTATGTTTATTTCAGTTACTTATAACTGACATACGGAAATTCTACATATGTATATATTATTTTACTATGAATAATAAAGTAAATTAATATTATAAAAATTATTTCGCCGATATTATAAAGAAAACTGTGGTTTTTCTTTTTACAGATGTTTAATTGAAACGCATACCTATACCGTCTCAATCACTGACATGATATTTCACAATGGACAGGTTAATTATTATCAAATATTTTGCTGTACACAGCATCCGTTTCGATCGCCGAGCGAATCTTAGAAATCGATTGATATTTTTGCAGTTGATGATAAGTTATAGTGAGATATTTAGATGGGCGTTTTATTTTGTAATGCGTGGGAGGGGGGATCTATCAAAGATTATTTTCATTTAGATTTGTTGTTGTGGCTTATTCCTCAAGGTCTAACTGCAAACCAGACCATGTCCAGTAAGTCGTGAATCCTCAAAAAGCCACAAAGCAATAAGAGATGAAGTAATAAGGTGCTCATGAAAAAGTCCAACACAAACTTTATCTTCTCTATTCTACATAATCTCACATAACGGGTGCGTATGCAGACACTCACATTTATTTACGTTTATATTATTTAGCGAACAATTTTATTTATGCACCAATTAATTGATCACCAGTACTATAATAGAGGTTTTACTAAAAGAATCTTAAAAAAATACACAACCTCTTTCAAAAGTGTATAATACATACATATAAGAATTACAAAAGTGTATTGTAAGAATTCAAAAGTGTATAATACATACATATATAATTACATACATATAAGAATTACATATATGTATGTAATTCTTTAATAAAAAAGATGTCTTAAGTAATACAGTGTCATCTATATCAATTGTTAAGAACGTGAAAATTATGGGCATTTGCACGTTATAGTGCAATGTTATAAGATTTCTATGTTTTGGAAACAAAATCACTTTGATTATTCAAATGTTCCACAAGTAGAAATGATATACAAAGTGTTTAAGTAATGTTCAATCGTATAGAAACGCCATTTTGAATTTAAATCCATAAGCTGAAAATATTTAATATCACAAAATAATATTTACAGGAGTCTGATGTAAAATTGGATATAAAATTAACATAATGTGAAAAGCATAAACATATATACTACTACAAAGGCTAAAAATAATATTTTTTTAAAAAAATTTTTAAAAAATTTTTTAAAAATTTTTACTACTTTTATTTTTTTAAAAAGAAAATTTACTCTGTGAGAGTGTAGAGAGCGTCATGTGAAACTGGCCCGTAAATTCAACACACCAAATAAAATGTAATATTAGATATAATTTCTCCCCTTCTCCCGGTAGACGATGAAATTGCCCTCTTCATACTTGAAGTCATATTCATGTGAGTAGGCGTGAAAAGATTTATATATATTCTTGTCAGTTCTTGTTTTGTGATACTATTGATGGCATCCTGGATCTTGAGTTCTTCATTTTCTAGAGGATTTTTTTTCCTGTACTCTTCCCTTTAGCAGTCCCCACAATTAAAAATCACAAGTGGACAGGTCAAGTGACAGACGAGAATATAAAGTCTTTGCT